>CM069865.1:28101056-29581056 GCA_036172795.1 Pelodytes ibericus
TACACCCCTGCTCTCTAACTGGCTCCTGGCTGAATAAGCCCATAAGCAACATGATGCTGCATGGCCTCGGGTTAGAGAGGGTTAATTGTGGCAGGACAGGTGCGCGAGGCTAGCTAGGAGTGACGGACAGGTGGCATCTTCTGATTGGCCTCCTGGCTTAGAGCAGCACACGGAAAGTGGGGTGATTTGAAGTGGCAGTTAGGGATTGGCTAGAGGAAAGTGGGGTAATCGGGAGGCGCTAGGAGTGGCGCTATAAATAAGGGTGCAGTAGCGTGATTGAAGCATTGAAAGGGACTTAAGAGGCATAGGCACACTGAGCTAATGCCTAAGAGCTGACAAGCTATAAAATCACTGCTGCTGAGCTATGACTAAGAGCTAATCACTAAGTGTGACTGTCTGGGAAGTTCCCCTCAGGTACTTACATGGAAGTCTTCTTGAAGAAGCTTCCCACCCACCCTGCCCAATGGGTAGGGTTGGAGGTATATTTTGTCATGGTTCTTTACTGGGTGTACGGGTCACCCATCCAATAAATGGGAGGTGGACATCTGGATGGACGAGTTTAAAGGGCCAGGGTTGTAGGGTATGGTATAAGGTAAAGTTTTAAGTTATGATGTTAAAGGTTAAAGTTGATTGTTGAAAAGTTGCATCATATGGTTAATTTAAGTAATGTAAATAAAGAAAACCCCAATTTAAGAGTCATGACCTTTCTCCACCTATACAAATTGGTGTCTGTGTGAGTTATTGCAGGTATTGGTAGGTCAGTGCAGCCCTCATGTGTATCATAGTGGGCAGGACTAGGTGGCTGTGGACAACTTTTTTTTACCTGTCTTCCAACACAAGAGAGGAGATTGACCTGATCAAACAGGATTATAACCCTGCCCCCTTGTGATGTAATAGTTATATTACCCTCCTATTCAATGCAAATCTTTGGTCAGAATTCTGACTTATAGACTGCATTCTGTGTGCCCAGCCCATTAGGTGAGATACTAGTGCTATAAAGTCACTGGGAGGTGGCACTCATAAAAAAAAAAAACTATAATTTCACAAAATGGAGGTCACACTTGTTTAGTAAAATATTTTATTATCTAAACTCTCATAACAAAAACAAAAGACATATCTGAAATGAACAATTCAAAATAAAAACCTTTTCATTTTTTTTTGGTGTAAGTGTCCCTTAATTATGTCAAGCCTCCCAGAGATTGGTAATATAACTGCAGTAACTACCTCTTTATGGGACTATTTTCTAGTGGCCATTACATCACAATAAAACAACAGTTACTAATTAACAAAAATAAACAAAACAAAAATCATCATCTGGAATTCACTGAATTATGATGAGCAATTTACATTATCTCGTTGTGCTAAGAAGTTGAAAGGAATAAACAACTGCCTGATGATGTAAAATGCCCATCGTGCCCAAGAACCATGCAGGGAATGGACACAAATTCCATAATTTTACAGAATTCTTGAACCTTTCAATATGTAAATTCCAAATAATGTTCGAACTCTGGTTAAAGCTATTTTAGAACTTTAGGCTATTAACTTTAGACTATAAGTTCCAAACTAAAATGACAGAACATAATAGTAGTTTATAGTAAAAAAAACATTATATTTAAGGTTGTAAATCAATGAGAATAATTTTGAATTATGTTAATTTTTATTACAGTTTGAAAAATACATTTCACATACATTTACTTTTGTGAACAAAGTTGTATGTGTATTAAAGGGACTGTCAGACTAAACATTACATACACAATGAATTTATAAAAAAAAAAATCTGTACACTGTATTAGTTGAATTACAGCAAATAAATTAAATAACAGAAATATATGAGTTAAAATATGTCTGTGTAGTTGCTTACTAAAAACATCACCTTGTGGCTTGGTATGCAAATTACACATCATTGAAAATTACTTAATTTGCATATCAAGCCACACAGGAGGCACCACAGCCACATTTAAAACATATATGTCCATTTTTTATGCACTTGCCTGCATTTGTGCACAATGTATATATTTTTTTTATTCTCTACATTCACAGCATAAATAATGGTTGACAGAGTCCCGCTAACTACTATTTTCTTTGCCATTTTAAGAGAGCAGGACAGAAAGACTTTTGCTTCTATATACATGCAATGACATCATAATGACTTGTGCTACTGACAATGCAGTCAAAACTAGCAGAGTAACAGAGCTTTACAGAGCTCTAATTCGCCTGCCAGGGGTGGTAGAAATATTTTTTTTTTCAGGAAACGCTGCATGCAAACTTGAACAGTGTAAAAATAAATAAAATGTGAACTATTTTGTGGTGCAAACTGCTGATTGAGTTTATTTTTAGCAGTTTGTATTTTTGCCAATTTATTAAATAGTTAGAATGACCTGCCACTAAATGGACAGGAAAGGGGTTGTATATTGCTACACAATTTTCAAATGGTTACTTCGTGACTGGCATATTGACAACCACTTATGTGATTGGGAAAGTAATGTAAGAGGAGACTAATGAATTTTATTTACACAAATTAATTCACATACCAGTCTGAAAGCACAATGCAGCCCAACTGTCTAAACTTATATATGCACAAGTTAGCCCCTGTGTACTTTTGTTTTATTATTATTATTATTATTATTTTAAACTGTTTATGGACTACTTTTGTATTTTTGTTAAATAACCAAACATTTTTCTGTCAATAAGCTATTATTTAGCATTGATGCAAATAAAACATCTCAATGCTGCCCAAATGCACATCTGATTGTGGCCCAGGAAAACATGGGGTCCCACCTGCATTAAGTTCTGAGAAAAGAGGCATACTAGTGAGGAGGTGATCAGAGGTCCGAGTTTCACACAGAGAAACTCCCTCCAAAAGAGCAACCCTAGGTAGACATGGCAAAGAGAAAGAGGCAGTTTTTTAGTTGATACAACATAATGTTCACATTAAATCAAACCCTCCCTTTAAGCTGTACACCACACACAGCATTTGACTATAAATGGTCATGATATAGATCATACAATATTTTACTACACACAGCATGAACCATTCAGATCTCCACACTACAGTCAGGATGATCCACAACATCATTATCCTGAAAGACTCGCGCATCATGTGGTCACCGTGATATGTATTACACAGTTGTAGTAATGATTTGACTGTTCCAGATGCCAGCATTATACATGACAAAATGCTGGATACCTATAGGTATATTAGTCTAAATATGAACATACAGCAGTCACTGTGTGAAACAGCTAGCACATGCTGTATTATGGAGGTGCGAGGTGTGCCAGTGACACTATGTGTTGTATGTACATCACAGCTGTCCATTTTACATATGTTGGTTGTGTCATAAAATATATATATATATATATATATATATATATATATATATATACACACACATACATATACATACATACATACACACACACACACACACTACATTAAAAATGGACAAAATGGAGAGAAAAAGTTTGTATGATATTACACAGCAAGATGGTGAATGGGAGCTTAACAGAGACAGTATGCAAACATGACACAAAAAAACTGTTGTACACAACATCTGATAGAGAAAGGACCCATTCTTATATCAGAGGCATCCTCAATATGCAAAGCTACAGAACAGCATATGAATAAAGGATTGTTTATTCACTGTATTTATTCACAATGATGGTAAGTAACTTGCAGCATGTAGCAAGACATCCCTGCAAAAATCCCTGTCAAGGAAAGTCCAATCCAGCACTACTATGAACTATCATTTCATCAAAATAAATTCATTCTGTATTAATTATAAATGAAACAAAGTTTTTATACAATAGTACAGTCAAAATAAAAATACACAAATATGAAAGAAAACATAGCAAAAAAAAAAAAAATAAGATAGAAATGGGAAAGAAAATGCAAAAGCACTCATAACAACAAGTCATGATATTCAACATCCTGAATGCAGTCATACAGTGTATAAATCAATATTCCACGACACACACTGTCAGGATGCCCAGGAGTCTCATTAGTGATCAGGATATAGGATGTGTAGTCTTTCACTATACCATGCCATAAACATGTTGTGCAATTTGGAAGCAAGGCATACACTGCGGCTAGAAGGAAAATGCAGTTTAGTCACTTTTTATTTAATACAGTATAACGCAATCCTCAATGACCACTGAAGAACTACCCATCCTGGACTGAATTTAAAGATTTAAGGATTACCCAGCTAAAGTCAAAACATAAATGTCTGGAAATCCATGACAATTTAAAGGTCTTTGAGGACGTGTTTGAAAACTGTAGCTATAAAAATCAGTACGTTGCCCTGTGTGTAAAACTGTACACGGTCACTACACATTATGAAGGTATAGAAATCAAAGAGTTACAACACAGAATACACATCCCTGTACATAACTGAGGCAGAACCATATATCCGTACCACAACACTGTCACAACACGTTCCACACTACACGACAAATATTTCCATAGGCTCTGTCATAATACATATATGTAATGTGACACAAAAAAAGGGATCAATTTGTTACAGCTTAAAAAAAATAAAGACATTTTAAGATACACATCATAGTTAGACCTTGCTACATAAAGGGGGGGTCGCCTATGTATAAGAGCAATTAGTGTCTGTTTGTCTGAGATTGGAAACATGGCAGTATACAGAGTGAAACCCTCCAGAATGCGGCCTCCTATTTATAAAATAGTGCACAACGAGCGGACGCCATGTGGTGTTAATTAAGACTTAACCTTATGTGCTGCCAGTAAGGACACCAGTAGAGCACTTAACTCTTAGCAGATTTTTTTTTTTTTTTAACGGAAAGTGAAAAACAAGCTAATATTAAAATAAACACCAAACAACCTAAATCCGAGGAGTTTAAAAAAAAAAAGGCCTGATTTTTTATCGCCAATGTTCAGAGGCTGAGGTAGGATTCAGTCATTCAAATCCAGATGTGGAATCGTTCGGGTTTGCACACCACAGGGATTTGCTCAACTGGGCCTAATTCCCTCGGCAGCGGAGCCACACTAAATAGATGGCCATTAATAGCTCAAGAGGGCAGTGTGCCTACTGTAAAGTTCAAGCTTGCTTTTATACGAGGTGAAGGGCCAAAAAAAATGTTAAACGTGGAGAATTGAAATAGTAGTCAATATCACAGGACGAATTAAAGACATGGCACAAGTCAGGAACAGCTTCTCTATGTAATCTAGTCATTGGGGAACACATTTTCTATAATATGTAGCGAGTCACTTTTTAAAACATGGAGAAATATAACATTGTGCACAAATAACTTGGTGAGCATCAAGGAAAGTTTAACCCAGGACAGCTAACGTGCCAAAGGCTAGCCGTCACTTTACAATATCCCCCTAACAAGCAGTCAGTTCCGAGCACAAATTCAAAGTTGCAGATGTCCTCTAATTAAGGCAGAAAGAATAAAAATAAATATTTTAACACTTCCAAAAATTCTCTTCTGAGCTGAGCTTATTTCTTTACGTAGGTGCACCCAGGGGATGTTGGAAGGGTGAGATACGCAAGTGAAAGAGGGTATACATGTAACAGGGAGTGCAGGTTATCGTGCTTTTCTAAAAATGAAAATGTGATTTATGTAAATACCATCCAGCCCCCTGCCCCGAACTAAAGGAATTTAAAATACACACGAGTAGGGGGCTGACGAGGTATGTAGCCGTTCTTTCAAGGCCAGAGTGTATTTTAAAATTTTTAGAAAACACCGTCAAGCTATGTTTCGGCCTCTAGATTATTTATAAGACATCATTTGCAAAAAGCATATTACAACAAACACAAAAACCCCAAATACTCACTTAAATGCAGTGAAAAAACACTTGCACTGATTATTGGCATTTCTAACCATCACATAAATATACGCACCTTTCATATACACAGCTGAACTGGGTGCACCTCCGTATTTCCCTTCTCGTGTTCCACAATCACACACACAGCACCTGTATTAGTCTGCGTGATTCCTACTCACATGCAACTAGTGAGCATCCCCATTCCCCCCCCCCCCCCCCGCGCTCTCCACCCACATGCATGCTAGCTAAATTATTCCTCTCCCCACCTGCATGCAGAGGGTGAATTTAACTTTACATTTTCCCTGGGCTCAATATTGATATGAAGCACAGTGGCTCAATCTGCTGTCACATGACAGCAATATTTTAAACAAGATTTAGATTTAATGTGGGAACGCATGTTGAATTAGGCATTACCCACCCTCCATCAAAATGACGGAGGAGGACAGATATAACTTGTTGAGGTTCTATGTCAACAGGGTGACGTAAGGTCCCCTACTACAGTAAGGCCTAATGCAACTTCACTGGCATCGATTGGGAAAAACAGAGTCTAAAAACTTTCCATTTTAGGTTTACTCCCCAAAACTAAGAAATTGGCAACACAGCGAAAAGCATGCAGGGACTTTCTGCAAAAGCTACAGTAAGATTGAAATATGTACACACACAAAATGTATAATGCAAATCATATGCCAAACATGGACAAGTAGAATTCTACACGCACACAGATACACAAAAGTGGTAAAAAAAAAAAAAAAAAAGACAAGAATAAAAAATAATTTGTATGGAAAAAAATGAACAATTTTTATACAAAATCAGTAGGTTTTACTTGATGTTTTTGGGACACTGTTTCACTGGATGTAGATTTAGTAAACACAATGGGGGGGGGGGGGAATTCCTATTAATTGACAGCTACTATATATATTAATTATATGTAACACAAAAATTCTAAATACACATTTTTTCATTACACACATTATTAGAAATATCTAATAATATGTATCATGCAGTCCAAAAATTAATGGAATATAGGTTATTATTTTAAATATATGTATGAAATAGTGCACAGACAACCAAGAGTCAACTTTCAACATGAATTTCTTTATTCTGTGACAGTATGTATACCAACATATTCCATAATGCTGTACAATGGAATGTGTATAACATACCTGCTTACTGTGTATAACAGAGCGTATATAATCCATTACTGTAGTTACCTTGGCTTTCTAGCCCTTATGGTAGCTCTGCAAAAACATTACAAACCTCTACTTTTATTTATTTTTATTTCATTTTTTTTCCTTTTATTAATATTAGTTTATGTAATTCGCATTTAACTTTATTCATAAAAGTATGTATTCTATAATCTGTACAAGAGTTTATAAAGACACAATGTAATGTGTAAAAAGCTAAGTTTATATAATAAATCCCAATAAAAGATTTTATAAATTCCATTGTGTGTTCTATACAAATGGAAGGTCAGTACATACAGAAATGTCTGTATAGCATGTGGCAAATCGTGTATTATATGTACATCCATATACACACACACACAAACACAAACATTTATGCATACACAATACTGAATTCAAAACCACAACATGTGTCTACAACGTGACCTATACTTTATACATGTCTTTTACAATGTTGTGGTTGATTTTTATAGATTTAACAGACAGCAACAATTTGCCCTGTAATTTTTTCACTTTTTTTCTTCTTGTTTAAGAAACCCCAACCGGCTCAGCTGTAGAATAAACACTGGTTATTATAATTATTATTTATTTAACATTTATTTTCAAAGGAAAAAATATTCTTCACTGCCAAAATAGTAATTACATTTCGGCCTGTTTAAAAAAAAAAATGCTTCTTAAAATGAATGTTACTTTATTCCTGTGTATATATGTATCTGGTATCTGATGACACAGAAAGAACAGCTGAGATAAATGCCATCACAATAACAAGAAGCAAAAAAAAAAAAAGATACACAGTCCCAAACCTTTTCAACAATCTCCTGGGGTTTGCAATACTATATCAAGTGTTTATGAACCAAGATTCACCAGGAAAAAAAAAAAAAGCTTTTGCTGTAGAATGTCTACACATCCAGTCTAAGGCTCTTTTTTTAATGTCTTCTATGCAATACCTATATCTTACTTTGTATATAAAAGTGTTCTTGGTCTACATTACACTGGTAATTTGTGTGTTGTGCTTTTGTCTCGATACGTAATAAAGTATACGTATAGTAATAGTGTGTCCCAAACATTAATGTAAACACTAAAAAAAATGACATACAATTTACCTTTTTAAAAGCTAACTTTTTTAAAGCGTGCTAGAATTCCTGTATACATCATCAGATACTTTTGGCAAATAAAACAAACAGTCCAAAGTATTTCCTATATAACAGTGACCTTTGTAGCAATGCACTTACATAAAGTGCCACAAAAACATCTTTATTTCCTTAATACATTAAGGATGTGTGAGTATCCAAAATCTGTTAAATAACAGAGACGTTAATAACCTATATTTTTATATACCTTTCGTGATCTGCTTCATTCGCCCTACATTGTGCTACTACAAGGCAAACCATAAGCATTACTTGAAGACATTACCTTTTCTATAGTTACACATCAGAATGTGCATAATAAATTGTTTAAAGGAAGAGTTGGTCAATATGGAATGAATAGGGACATTGAATATGCATCAGAAAACAAAATATAGTGCTAGAGCACAAAATAAAAACAACTACAGGAGAGGCCTCACTCCACGCAGAAGGCGTGAAAAACACACCAAAAATGTAAAAATGTTGTCAAACATTGGGCTAAAAACAATCTGAAAAAGGTCAAAGGTCATATGTCACCAGAGACCATAAACAATTTAGAACTAGAACAGGCTGGGTGGGCCAAGAGTTTTAAATCTGTCAACCTACCACATTTAACTCTTTGATTATTATTATTTTTTTTTAGAAAGTTCTCAGTGAAGCACAACTATTAGACAGGGTAACACCAGAGATGTATGGAAGTCTTTAAAAAAAAAAAAAAAGCTTAAACCTCCAGTCCTTTGGTTTGATTCCATAGATGCCCTTGGGACAAAAACTAAATGATGGGAAAAAATGCATTTAGTGACCTTGAATATATTTATCCAAAGTAATTGCATCCCCTTGCAGGCAGCTATTTAGTTTTGTGCACACAGGAATAGAGTGTACTGTACATTAGGTGCCCTACAAAGTGCAGTGTGTACTTTTTAATTATTACATTATGATTATCTATATATTTTAATGAGTTCTATGTCTCTCACAGTCTGATAACCCAGTGATATTAAGCTCAGAGAAGTGATTAGAGGCCCAGAGGGCAATGCAATCTTTCAGGCACTCCTCTTACTATACCAAAACTTTGGGAGACAACATATTTGTATCACATTATAAATTATATTAAAATGTTTCTCTAACATTATGATTATAATTATATGCACTCAACCTAAACGCAGAGGATAAAGACGTATACATTAACCATACACACACTTCGTGAAGAATAATGGTAATGTATGTGTCTGCTTATGTATGTGAATAGTTCGGTGCAGATCATTCACTAATCAGCTTTTAGCATCGTATATGCTGCACACTGTTTTACACCTATACAAATATGCATATACTCTGGTACACACTACAATATATATATATATATATATATATATATATTAAATACACGCGCAATGTACAGGTTTTGTTTTTTGTAACTAGGATTGTTTTCTTTACAAGTTGATACATTATTGCACATTAGTGTTTCTAAGCACACACATGTACTGTATGTTCAGAGCATTATTATTTTTTTAAAAACATATGGTGAGCTCACCTGGCCTGTGCTTCATCCAGACTCTGGTCAGTGATGGTCATGATTTGCTGTAATATATCCCCTATGTCCTGCTTCCTGCCCCCCTCCCCCTCTGTGGCTCCAGTGCCATCCTGCATGTGCTGGGACAGGCTAGGGTGACCTGCCATTCCCACCCCTGGGTGGCTATGCATTAGCCTGGGCTGATCATCCATCTCCAGGACAGAGCCCTGCTCTGCAGCACCCTCTGTGCTCTGCAGCACCCTCTGTATACCCTTTGCTCTGCTGCTCCCTCTGTGCACCCGGTGTGCTCTGCAGCGCCCGAGGTGCTCTGCAGCACCCTCTGTGCACCCTGTATGCTCTGCAGCTCCTGTGCTGTGTTGTTGCAGCGCACAGGGAACTCTTATTGTTCTTCTCTCTCTCCTGCCTTTGTTGTGGGTCCCTCCTTTTAATCCCAAGGCACAGGAATCCGTCCAGATCCGGGCAAGTCAAGAAGGCGGAGGTTCAAGGTCCACGTCCAGCAGAAAAGCTCACCCCCAAGGGGGCTCCAGGAGGTTGGGGTGTGTACCGGAGCAAGGAACTTCCACACAGCTCGGTGTTCTGCTTTTGTTTGGGCTGAGACTCTGCTCTCCTCCCTCCCTCCTGTATCTATCCCTCTCTCCTCTGGAGCTGACACACCGCACAGAATGGAAAGCGGGCTCCCCCTCCTGCTACACGCTGATTGGCGGAGAGGGAGGTAGTGTACCTCCCTTGTCAGCCTCACATTGGTGGCCTGAGAGGTCACTCCCCTCCCCCTCCTCTGCTTTCCTCCTGTCAATCATAGGGGTTCAGAGGTGGGGAATGTGAAAGAGAGAAAAGAAAAGACGAAAGAAAAGAGGAGCCAGCAGCCAGACTCTTAAAGAGACTCAGTCACTTAAACAGCATTTACAGTGGGGAAACTGAGCACAAACATAATTCCTACAGCGTGTTATCAGAATATAAAAGCAAATGTACTAACTTACAGGACCACTTAATTCTGAAAAAAATTAACACATTAATGTATATTAAAACTTACACTTTCCAAATAAATGTATTTGTTTTAGATTTTGCGATACTAATGCAGATTGAGCCACCAGATTAGTCGTTTTTTAAACGGGTGTTATCAGCCGGATCCAATAATATTTCACATTTACCCAGTCGGATCCACGCATATTTCACATTTACACACCCGGATGCACGCATATTTTGCATTTACACGGCAGGATTCACACATATTTCACATTTACACAGCCGGATCCACCCATATTTCACATTTACACAGCCGGATCCACTCATATTTCACATTTACACAGCCGGATCCACTCATATTTCACATTTACACAGCTGGATCCATGCATATTTCACATTTACAAAGCCGGATCCACTCATATTTCACATTTACACAGCCGGATCCACGCATATTTCACATTTACACAGCTGCATCCATGCATATTTCACATTTACAAAGCCGGATCCACTCATATTTCACATTTACACAGCCGGATCCACGCATATTTCACATTTACACAGCCGGATCCACACATATTTCACATTTACACAGCCGGATCCACGTATATTTCACATTACACAGCCGGATCAAATAATATTTCACATTTACACAGTCGGATCCACGCATATTTCACATTTACACAGCCGGATCCACGCATATTTCACATTTACACAGACAGATCCTTGTATATTTCACATTTACACACCCGGATCCATGCATATTTCACATTTACACAGCCGGATCCATGCATATTTCACATTTACACAGCCGGATCCACTCATATTTCACATCTACACAACCAGATCCTTGCATATTTTACATCTATACAGCCGGATTCTTGCATATTTCACATGTATACAGCTGGATCCTTGCATATTACACATCTATACAGCTGGATGCTTACATATTTCATATCTACATCCCCCTCCCCCGAATCCTTGTATATTTCACATTTATACAGCCGGATCCTTGCATATTTCACATCTTGCATATTTCATATTTACAAAGCCGGATCCTTGCATATTTCACATCTACACAGCTGAATCCTTGCATATTTCACATCTATATAGCCAGATCCTTGTATTTTTCACATTTATACAGCCGGATCCCAGCATATTTCACATTTATGCAACTGGATTCTTGCATATTACACATCTAAACAGCTGGATGCTTACATATTTCACATCTACATCCCCCTCCCCCGAATCCTTGTATATTTCACATCTATACAGCCGGATTCTTGCATATTTCACATCTTGCATATTTCATATTTACAAAGCCGGATCCTTGCATATTTCACATCTACACAGCTGGATCCTTGCATATTTCACATCTATAAAGCCGGATCCATGAATATTTCACATATGCAATGATCCGGCGGTGTACATGTGAAATATGCAAGGATCCGGCTGTTTAGATGTGAAATATGCAAGGATCCGGCTGTTTAGATGTGAAATATGCAAGGATCAGGCTGTTTAGATGTGAAATATGTAAGCATCCGGCTGTATTGATGTGAAATATGCAAGGAACCGGATGTATAGATGTGACAAATGCATGGATCACGTCTGTATAGATGTGAACAATACATGAATACAGCTGTTTAAATGTGAAATATGCTTGGATCCGGCTGTATAAATGTGAAATATGCATGGATCCGGTTGTGTACCTGTGAAATATGCAAGGATCCGGCTGTATAGATGTGAAATATGCAAGGATCCGGCTGTTTAGATGTGAAATATGCAAGGATCAGGCTGTTTAGATGTGAAATATGTAAGCATCCGGCTGTATTGATGTGAAATATGCAAGGATCCGGATGTATAGATGTGACAAATGCATGGATCCGGCTGTATAGATGTGAACAATACATGAATCCAGCTGTTTAAATGTGAAATATGCTTGGATCCGGCTGTATAAATGTGAAATATGCATGGATCCGGTTGTGTAAATGTGAAATATTTGTGGATCCGGCTGTCTAAATGTGAAATATGCATGGATCCGGCTGTGTAAATGTGAAATATTTGTGGATCTGGCTGTCTAAATGTGAAATATGCATGCATCCGGCTGTGTAAATGTGTAATATTTGTGGATCCGGCTGTCTAAATGTGAAATATGCATGGATCCGGCTGTGTAAATGTGAAATATTTGTGGATCCGGCAGTCTAAATGTGAAATATGCATGAATCCGGTTGTGTAAATGTGAAATATTTGTGGATCCGGCTGTCTAAATGTGAAATATGCCTGGATCCGGCTGAGTAAATGTGAAATATTTGTGGATCCGGCTGAGTAAATGTGAAATATTTGTGGATCCGGCTGTCTAAATGTGAAATATGCCTGGATCTGGCTGTGTAAATGTGAAATATTCTTGGTTCCGGCTCTCTAAATGTGAAATATCCGTGGATCCGGCTGTATAAATGTGAAATATGCATGGATCCGGCTGTCTAAATGTGAAATATGCATGGATCCGGCTGTCTAAATGTGAAATTTGCATGGATCCGTCTGTCTAAACGTGAAATATGCATAGATCCGGCTGTGTAAATTTGAAATATCCGTGGATCCGGCTGTATAAATGTGAAATATGCATGGATCCGGCTGTGTAAATGTGAAATATTTGTGCATCCGGCTGTCTTAATGTGAAATATGCATGGATCCGGCTGTGGAAATGTGAAATATTTGTGGATCCAGCTGTCTAAATGTGAAATATCCAAGGATCCGGCTGTATAAATGTGAAATATGCATGGATCCGGCTGTGTAAATGTGATATATTTGTGGATCCGGCTGTCTAAATGTGAAATATGCATGGATCCGGCTGTGGAAATGTGAAATATTTGTGGATCCGGCTGTCTAAATGTGAAATATCCAAGGATCCGGCTGTATAAATGTGAAATATGCATGGATCCGGCTGTGTAAATGTGAAATATTTGTGGATCCGGCTGTGTAAATGTGAAATATGCATGGATCTGGCTGTGTAAATGTGAAATATGCATGGATCCGGCTGTGTAAATGTGAAATATTTGTGGATCTGGCTGTCTAAATGTGAAATATTCGTGGATCTGGCTGTCTAAATGTGAAATATGCATGGATCCGGCTGTGTAAATGTGAAATATTCGTGGATCCGGCTGTCTAAATGTGAAATATACATGCATCCGGCTGTGTAAATGTGTGATATTCGTGGATTCGGTTGTCTTAATGTGAAATATGCATGGATCCGGCTGTGTAATTGTGAAATATTTGTGGATCCGGCTGTCTAAATGTGAAATATGCATGGATCCGGTTGTGTAAATGTGAAATATTTGTGAATCCGGCTGTCTAAATGTGAAATATGCATGGATCCGGCTGTGTAAATGTGAAATATTTGTGGATCCGGCTGTCTAAATGTGAAATATGCGTGGATCCGGCTGTGTAAATGGGAAATATTCGTGGATCCGGCTGTCTAAATGTGAAATATGCATGGATCCGGCTGTATAAATGTGAAATATGCATGGATCCGGCTGTTTAAATGTGAAATTTGCATGGATCCGGCTGTATAATTGTGAAATATGCATGGATCCGGCTATGTAAATGTGAAATATTTGTGCATCCGGCTGTCTTAATGTGAAATATGCATGGATCCGGCTGTGGAAATGTGAAATATTTGTGGATCCGGCTGTCTTAATGTGAAATATGCATGGATCCGGCTGTGGGAATGTGAAATATTTGTGGATCCGGCTGTCTAAATGTGAAATATCCAAGGATCCGGCTGTATAAATGTGAAATATGCATGGATCCGGCTGTGTAAATGTGAAATATGCATGGATCCGGCTGTGTAAATGTGAAATATGCATGGATCCGGCTGTGTAAATGTGAAATCTTTGTGGATCCGGCTGTCTAAATGTGAAATATGCATGGATCCAGCTGTGTAAATGTGAAATATCCAAGGATCCGGCTGTATAAATGTGAAATATGCATGGATCCGGCTGTGTAAATGTGAAATATTTGTGGATCCGGCTGTCTTAATGTGAAATATGCATGGATCCGGCTGTGGGAATGTGAAATATTTGTGGATCCGGCTGTCTAAATGTGAAATATCCAAGGATCCGGCTGTATAAATGTGAAATATGCATGGATCCGGCTGTGTAAATGTGAAATATGCATGGATCCGGCTGTGTAAATGTGAAATCTTTGTGGATCCGGCTGTCTAAATGTGAAATATGCATGGATCCAGCTGTGTAAATGTGAAATATGCATGGATCCGGCTGTGTAAATGTGAAATATTTGTGGATCCGGCTGTCTTAATGTGAAATATGCATGGATCCGGCTGTGGGAATGTGAAATATTTGTGGATCCGGCTGTCTAAATGTGAAATATCCAAGGATCCGGCTGTTTAAATGTGAAATATGCATGGATCCGGCTGTGTAAATGTGAAATATGCATGGATCCGGCTGTGTAAATGTGAAATATGCATGGATCCGGCTGTGTAAATGTGAAATCTTTGTGGATCCGGCTGTCTAAATGTGAAATATGCATGGATCCAGCTGTGTAAATGTGAAATATGCATGGATCCGGCTGTGTAAATGTGAAATATGCATGGATCCAGCTGTGTAAATGTGAAATATGCATGGATCCGGCTGTGTAAATGTGAAATATTCGTGGATCCGGTTGTCTAAATGTGAAATATGCATGGATCCGGCTGTGTAAATGTGAAATATTTGTGGATCCGGCTGTCTAAATGTGAAATATGCATCGATCCAGCTCTGTAAATGTGAAATATTCGTGGATCCGGCTGTGTGAATGTGAAATATGCACAGAACTGGAAGGATCCAGAGCTATATATATATTAAATATGCAACAATAACATACATTTATAAGTGAAAATGTTTGGATCCGGGAGGATCCGGCTGGATCCGGCAGATCCGTTTTTTACCCAGTCCCGTTCCCGGGGAGATGCACAGTTATGTCCAATTCACATATGCACTATATTAGTGAATTGCACTTATCGCCCATGGGCCATGCATGTGATATTACTGCTGCACACTACTTTCAATGACAATTTGAAGTATGCAGCCACATAATCAGATTTTAAAATATGTCTTTTGTGCACAGTGATGCTCCACCAAATAATGGCAAAACAGTTTTTTTTATGGCTGCTATGAAGTCACAAATGTGTTTTACAATTATTTGTAATAGCTTCAGATTGTCATTTTTTTTGTCATGTTTTTACAATAATTACTACAAAAGCGTACCATTTGCAGGCTTTATCTTATGAATCAATCCTTCTAAAATGATGTCTGCTGAAATCTTCAAAAATAGGTGTCTCTTCATCTATCAGGAGCTAATCATAGTGATGCATTAGGATTTCCAATGTGTATATTGTCATAGTGATTCTCATGCACGTTAGAAATCCCCATTCTTCCCACAGTCATGGGTACTCACAGTGTCTTGGTGCATGAATTCCAGTTTCATGCATTGTGCATGTGCCTGAATCTACCATCCCACATGCCCAATGATTCTCCTTTTAGGGGCATAACTAGAAAATACAGGGCCTGACTTCATCAGGCAACAAGTCACCACCAGTGCCCTGCACCCTCACGTTCCACAGTGCCAGCTTTGCACCAAAACAACTTGCCATTGCCATCTGTGCCCCCCAGTTATTCAGTGCCAACTATGCCTCCAAAAGCTTTTCAGTGCAGTGCCATCTTTGCCCCCAAACAGAGTGGATCAGACAGATGTAGCATACAGGAAGATAGTGTGAGACAGCATACAATCGGGTGCCTCTAGTTGTGGGTTATACCTGCAGCTAGTGGCATGAAAGTGGCGGCCAAGTGGTTGCAGGGGTCACTACTGCGACAGAACCCGCCACTCTAGGGGGTCTGGGTGACCCCATGATTGTTGCTCTCCTGTCCCTAATTTGTGAATTCCTATACATGTACCATCACAAGTACAGCTATATGCTCAGTTTCTGCAAAATAAGTCAGAGAGTGGAGCATGCTATTTTTAATACATGCTAAATTATACAAAACAGTGTATAATTGAGCATGAAAAAAAAAGAGCATGCTTCATGCAGATTCAAGTAAGTAAACACATCTTTGTGTGAAGTGAAGCTTTAATCTGTTTTTTTTTATTTTTTTATTGTTGCATTCATACTTACAATGAGGACAATTCACACACACTATATTACCATGTGAACTGCAAAAGTCAGGCATTAATAGCTGATTTGGAACAATTCTTCAACTTGCCCATCTTTTCAGCTCTGATTATCTCCCCCATCTGTTTGGTTTTTGCATTTCATTTTCAGTACAGTCTAAATTCACTTTTAATCTTTTGTATTTCTACAAGTGTATATGTTAAAGAGTAACAAAAAAAGATTATTGCAACCATATCTGTATGGGATTCACCAGCCAACACATAAACATAACATAATATAAAAACATTTTTTTTTTTAAATTTAAAATGTACCATTATAACATGAATATATTTTAATTGGATATGAATATTTTTTGTGTTTAAAATATGATTACTTTAATTCTTCTACACTTTTTCTATTCAATTCTCCACCTAAAATCTGATTATGTGTAGTTGACTATGACATTCTGCTGTATATCATTTTTTACTCACTATATCACCTAACATAGAAGAGTTTGGACGACCATAGGAACATTCCCATCTACGCAACAAAAAGAGATATAACTAAAATCTAAGTATTGTTTTTGAGACTTCCACACGTGGTGTATTTGTATTTGTCTCAAGTGCTCCAGCACCGTCTCTATCTCCTATAACACCAGAAGTGTCCATATCATACTGTATGTATGTGATCCTAAAGTTACTTGAGTTGACAATAATATATTGAAATAAAATCCAAGCCAGGCAACTCAGTTGACAGCTTGCCATTTAGTGGAGTATCCCCCGATCATCCTTGATTCTACACACAGCCTTGATCTTTTATTTGAACTCTGTCTCCTAAATATTATATGCATTGTGAATGTAAAGTTCAAAAGGCAATTTATATATTGCGCCAGCAAAGCTGAAAGCCAATGTTTAGATCAAGAGAAAATCTATCAGCACTGTCCCCTCCCCTATGTATGACATTATCTTCGGGCACCATGTGCCAATGCACTAGTGAATAAATCATTGGCTTATTGTACTGCAAAGTAATGTCGTAAACAATATAAAATTTAAAAAAGTAAACAATTTTTTTTTTTTATTGATTTATGCATTTGGTGACACCTGTGTATCAAAATGAGTAAATCATATTTATATTCCCATTATAAAGGTGACCGAGACTTTACAGAAGCTGAAGGAAGGAACAAGGCCACTTAGTGATAAAGTAACACATGCCATTACTACTGTTAATAAAAGGACATAGTCAGACTGCTAGAAACACATGACAATGATAGCTCAACATCCAGTGATGAGGGGAGGCACAATGCTGCGCACAGGTACAGAAACGCCATAACAGTCACAGAACCGGTGGTGACTTTAACATTCAGACAATCTTTATGTTTGTGAGTTGTGACAACATTAATGGCATCTGTAACATATAGAGTGTTACTAGGGAAAGTGCTACATCAGCTGAAACATTCCATTTCTTTCTATGTATGTGTAACATAACAGGCGCATATTTAAAGGAACATTGCACCTTGTATAACCCTTGCTTCCTTGAAGTAATCAAGGGTTAAACAAAACACGTTGTGGGACTTTGAAGTAAACCCGACGTGTATCTTAATAGATACACGCGGGTTTACTATCTGCTGTGTCTCACATGCGAGACATAGCAGTTCCTGGCTTGTCCTGCTCTGACTGCAGAATTCGAGGGTCTCTCACTGCTAGCGCAGAGGGACCCCCTTGTATTTGAATGCGATCAGCAGGGTGGACCTATGGGAGTATGACCGCTGTCGGTCAGAGGATAAACTGGCGTGTACTAGCAAAAGTACACGCCAGTTCATCCTCACAATAGGAACTTAAAATGACTGTATCACCTACACATTGCTTTTACTGTTCATGTACAGAATAAAAAATGACTGAAAATGTGTCTGTGTGACTTAAATGTGTCTGTGTGGTCTCCTGTATGTGACATCACCTGTTGCCCGATATGCAAATTAACTTGTTTTCAATTTGCATATCAAGTCACAGATGATGTCATAAGCAGGGGAATCCATAGACATGTATAAAACACCTTTTTCATAATTTAGGCATTTGGTTGCAACACAATGTATAGATGATTTTCAATCATTCTTTACATTTGCAATATAAGCAATGTTTAGGTGAAGCTGTTCCTTTAAGGCCAAAGTAGCTGATTTGGAAAAATTCTCAGTTTCAGCTGCATTGGAGAATTTTTCCAACTCGGCTATTCTGGCCTAAAATTTTAAATTCCCATCTCAATTCCCTGCAAATCTCTCTTTATTAAGTAGACCTTTACATGATTATGTAGCACTTCCGTTTGTTTTTGGGCATGCTTTATTAATGAATGTATCAATCTGAGTCTAGATTTTTTATTGCTGATTAACACTCACTTTCTAATAGAAAATGCAGGAAATATATATTCCACTATCCTACAAGCCTTCTTTCTAAAGTGATGTATATTGTAAACAATTCCATTATTGCTAAGCATTCACAGTCTTGTATCTCAGGATCCTTTACTTTGAATTTGGAATGTAGTAACTCAGGATAAATAACAGTCTTTTCAAACACAACACACCATGTGCGTTAATGTAACACATTTGTATATTCTCTCATCCGACCAATTCCAATTATATAAAACTCACATTCATTGGTCTTCTAAGATTGCTGTAGACCAGTGATGACTAACCTTGGCACTGCAGATGTTTGTTTGGGAACTTTAAATTCAATGTCTTGCCCCTAATCGCTGTCCTGCAGTCCTGATTTTAATTATCTAGTATCACAGTCCTCGTAAGTCTTGCCCCCTCCCAGCATCCCATGTTGCTAGGGAAAATGTTGGGATGTATACAAGGTATGCTTACAAGGCGACCTAGCTCAATCGGATATGTAGTTCCATAATATCCACAGTGCCAAGGTTAGCCATCACTGCTAAACGTTTCTCTTCAGATACACAATGTCTTCACATGGGTATAAGTGTCTCTTTCATTTCCACAAATGTAATAATTCTTCTGATCCTTTCTAAAAGTGGTGAAATCATCAGGAACATTACCTTTGTTTCCATGGGAATTGCGCAAGTTTTCAAACTTTACTCCATAATTACTCCTTTTACAGTACATTGTACTATTTGGATATACTCTAATAATATGTGCTCTAGTACCAAGGTGTCTAACTGTGGCCCTACAATCTAATAATGCCGTAACTGCCTTTAAGAATTGGAGAGAATCATGGTAATTGTAGCTCAGGCACAGTTGGACACATTAGCTCTAGGGGGATCTTTTAGAACCAATGTTGAAAAATTCTACAACAGAGTGAGTGGAAAGTAGACATGGTCCCAAATGTATATTATACTGGGGGCTGGGTGTGTATAGCATTCTCCCAGCTCCTAGTCCCATGTATTATGGGGAGTAGGTCAGATTTATAATGGGGGTTGGGAGCCATTTGGCTGGCTCCCACTCCCAGTGTCGTTTATCATTCTCACAATAGCCAAAGTCCTCCCCACACGAGTCTCTATCTTCCCCGTAGAAGGGGCTGATTTTCATGCCAATTTCTGAATAGCCCAAATTCATGGGCTATTAGTAGGGGATGGGACAATTCATTGAGGCTGCATCTACGCAGCCTCTTCACCGCCGTCTCTTCACCACGCGAGAGCTCGACAAGGTATATTCCATCGCGGGACATTTCATTGCTAAAGGTGAGTTTTAATGTGTTAGAATTAAAGTGTTAGAGTGTTAGAATTAGAATTTTAGTATTGGGGTTTAGGGGGTTAGAATTAGGGTTTAGGAGGTTAGAATTAGTATTTAGTATTTTAGTATTAGGGTTTGGGGGTAAGTATTAGGATTTAGGGGGTTAGGATTAGGGTTCGGGGATTAGTATTAGGGTTTAGGGGGTTAGTATTATGGTTCGGGGGTTAATTTTAGTGTTAGGGTTTAGAGGGTTAGTATAGGGTTCGGGGTTTAATTTAGTATTAGGGGGTTAGTATTAGGGTTCGGGGTTAGTATTAGAGTTCGGGGGTTAATTTGAGTATTGGGGTTTCAGGGTTAATTTTAGTATTGGGGTTTGGGGGGGGATTCATTTATTAGGGGGGGGGTAATTTTATTTTAAATTGTACGTTTGTAAGAGCTGACAGTTCAGCCCTTACATAGCCGCGGCCACTTCATTGCGGAATGGTCTGAAAATCAGAGCTACCCGAGTCAACCCTTCATAGTGAATTCTACTAAACTTTGGGGAAAAAAAAAAGAAAAAGAAAAAATGAGCACCACAGAAAGCTGTATATATTTTCCACGACTGTAACGCGGTAGACAATCTTAATTTGGGCACACTTGATTTGGCCGACCTGAGTGGTTAATTTGTAACATTTTTTGAGGATAATCTCTCGCTGCTCTTTCTCCTTGGCAAACCCATAACCTAGTCTGTAATCAGTCACAAACGAGACATCGGTTCAGGCCAGTGGGTGTATTTACAGCCACTCTCAAACAAGTATCTGTGAGCAGAAATATCACTGTCATTACATTTTACAGGCCACAGTAATTCGCTATACGGCTTCTCCTCCGAAAAGACTGCAGGAAATACTTAAACTGTTTCTTACAGCTGAGGATTGTTGTGTGGAATTGAAAATGGGTCTGTGTGAATATGTTTATGGAAGCTTGTGTGTACTTGTTTATGTGTTTGTGCTCATTTAAATGTGACTGCATATATTTGTATGAAACCAATCCATGAATTGTATATGTGAATATGTATATGACAAGCTATTACAATGAATGTGTGTCTGTCCTTATTTATTAATTTGTAATATGGTACAGCAAAGTGACATCATAAACAGAATAAAGGCTGTAAATACTGTTGGTAGGTGTCTCTCTATAGGGGCAGTAGATTTAGGAGCATCAAGGGCAACTTAGTATTTTATACTAGCTCTATAGAAAAATGTACTTACATATATTATGTTCTAATGCTTGGATTATGAGGAGAGCGTAAGAAGAGCAATATTTATTACAATAAGGTGAGGCACATATATCCCCTTATTTAGGAGATCCTATGAAATGTATCTCCATATATGTGTAACAGTTGTTTTTCACCTAACCAGATAAAATGGCTACTCGTACACCACTCTCCCCTTTCTTAAGGAGCATGCTTGGTGGATATATGATAACATCATGAGTGGGTACTAGATGTTCTTACCTATGGCAGATTAGTAAGATAGTTCTCCTAAAACTAATATGATTCACACATGGATCACAAAGGGATCTCTCAGACAGCTAGTTCACCCACCATGTGCTGTCTGAGTGTTGAATCATTTCTACTTCTATTCTTCATATTCTTGTCTCAAAAGTATCAGCTAGTCTTGGCATTCACTTCAGTCCAATTATGTACTGAGTCCAAATGACTGTACACTTGTTCTACTCTGTGCTCCACTCATACTTCTATTTTAACTCCAAACAAATCTCTGCTCTTCCAATGTAACATCCTGCCCAGCAACTACTGCACTGAGACACACACTAATTGTCAGCTATTCCCTTTATACATTTCCCGAACTACAGCTTACTACAATATTTATTAGAAAATAGTAAGATGTATGTGTTCCCGCTGTGTGATGGAAAGTGGCATGATATCAACGACCTGTTTTCAATGGGTGTGAATGGAATATATATTTGCTCCAATTTATACAAGAAACACACAGGAGTTTGAAAAATACAACAGGACATCTGGACATATTTATCTCAAGAACCCCCCCCCCCCCCCCCCGACCTCCAGCAAATGAAAGAACAGAAGAAAACTATCTATTCACCCAACAGTGAACTATTTCACTAGATTATAGTGTTGGTGTTGGGACAGGTTGGGAATTCACCCCTGTCTTTGTTCAATGTTTTTGGTATTGTTCATTGTAAATGTTCATTTTAAATATTGGATTTGTGTTGCTTACAGCCTCGGAAGTGAATCCTTGCCATAGATTTTTTTCTATTAAACATTGCTAGTCACTGCACAACTGTCAAACCTCTTACACACCAGCTTTGTAGGGTTTGAGAATGAATAATGTCAAAAAAGTAAACTTTTCAAAGACAATTTGTGAAAGGAATTTTTTTTTGTAAAACAAATTCTACAGGAAGGATTCATCACATACTAGACACACATATATATAACTAGTGCTTGCAGGGTAGAAATGATTGTTCAAACTGTACCAAGTGCCTCAGGACATGTCAACCTTGACCAATGATCTCCACTCAACAAGGCACCAGATGAGTAGTTACTGTGAAAGGATAAAAGTCACTAGTGACCAGTCTAGTTGAATATGTTTGTAGTCCTGCTTAGCGGTATGCCACCATAACATTTTCTCTGGCATGCAGGGATTTATGGAGCAATGCTGTAATCTAATGACAATTTAAAGGCAGGATGTCTAATGTGCCACAGGAGAGACTTGTGTTTACTGCAGCAATCCTATCAATCGTGCTGGTAGAAGGTAATTCATCACTGGTGAGCTCCAGTGTCATCAACAATTTTGAAAAACTCAAGTGACAACATTGGTAAGTTAAATCATCTTACACCACGGAATACTACACGTCCCACCCAATGAGACAACTGAACGATATATAGCTAGAGGTTCCTCTCGGAATGATTATTCCTTAATATAGCATTATTCAAAATCAAGTCATGTTGGTTCCATAATGTTCTTCTACCGTATTTATAATTTATTTAGTTCGTATTATGCCATTTTTCTTTTGAGGAGCACTGCGGCTCCAGTAAACTTCACAGACTAAGATAAGAAATTAATAAAAATTTAAACACCATCTTCCCAAAGCCAGGGACAAACTGGTTTGTGGCTTGAGCATGTTCATTCTGTGAACCCATCAGGTCACTTATGGGCTGTGAGTTGAATGCTCTAGCAGTATTTCTCTGCAGTGCGGAGCATGAAAAGCCTCAGCAGTGACATTTGCAATAAACAGGTAAGCATGGTTTATTCAATTACTGATCTCTGAAAAAGAGGGTTATTTCTTTACTACGGATTTATACATGGCTCTTTTTGTGACATAAAATGCAGTAGATCATTATTATCTACATAGTCATGTTAGGTCATGTTAGGTCAGCAGGCCTGTTTATCCAAAAGATATACCCAGAGTGCACTGCTGTTGCCACCGCAAGGGATTCTGGGGAATGATGGACAAAAAGGCTCAATAACAGTTGAATTTAGCCTCCAACATCCACTTTATAACTGGTGCCCTTTGAGTATGTGCACATCATTCAAGACAAACTTTCATATATATCCTAGGAGGTGAAGTGCCAGAAAACCCTTCTGTGGCAATTTACTATTATGGGAGATTGTGGATCTGCAACTATCGAATACACAAACAGTTTTCAGCATTATTAGTAGTATTGTATTGCGTTAAATAGGACTATGATTAGAAAACAAAATAACTAAATCGTTTCAGAAATGTGTGCTCCTACAAGGTGGCTAACAAGCAATGATTTAGACTTAATAAGGGAAGTATTAGGTGCAAGCGCCTATAGAAGCAGAGATGGTTTGCAGACAAAGTGCAAAAGAATAAAAATATTTAATAATAACCAAGGTATTTAAAAAAGATTCGCTAAAAATACAACTAATAAATAACAAACAATTGTCAAAACAAACATTGCTTGAGAAAAACACTTATTGTAATAGTTGATTTTAGATCTAACGCGTTTCACCTCTCTGGCTTCTCCAGAGGAATATTGGGCTTAATTTTAAAATAAACTTGCATTTAATGCTTGATGGCTTGAAGCCACGGACAGCTTGAATTATAGATAGAACACAGAGAAACACAGTTTATGTGTTTACTCTAACATAGATTCCATAGATGTTCATAGCTTCCTTCTTCTTTCTCTCATTCTCTATAACTCTATCTATTTCTCCCACCTTCTCTCTCCGTGGCGCAAAGCTATACAGAACACTGTGTTCTTAATAAATATGACATTTTATAATGTTTTTGTATTACGTTTAAGGAATAAACCCTTCCTAAATAAAGTTTTCATGAAGACAAATTACAACTCAGTTCTCAGAAGATGACATGATGGAATTGTCATTATGAATATTATTCCATTTCAAAACTGTACATATACCAAATCCAAAAAGAATGCAGTTTTGCGTTGAAAACCATGATTAAATCGACCTGACTCTTAATATAAATCAACAATTTTAATCAATATGATTTAAAGCATTTCCACCATGGGACCTATGTTTTCTTATATGCCAGACTACTGTACACTGCTTTATTTTTAAAGGTACATGGCAAATAGAATTCTCTTGATAGATTTCCTTTAATCTCTTGCCTGTCAGAGGTGGTCTTCAATGCACTGTGCAGCAATGCTCTGCAAATGTCTCATGCAATGAAGGGAATGAACTAGTTTATTATAAAGAACATATCAAGCACTAAAACACATTAGGAGTCAGTCACAGCCTCCCTCCTTCTCAATCTTCCTCTCCTCTCTGCTTTGAACCCCCGACAAACCCGCAGAAGTAATTTCTGCAGCTAGATAGGCAGTGCATGTATCGATCTGCACAGGGAAATTGCTATTGACTGCTGCTCTGCATCCTTTCTGTCTCTCTGGATGGTAAATCTGCCCTTTTACTTTCACACTACACAATAGATTATAATTATTTTGTTTTTTTTTAGGAGTTCAGCATTTTTTTCCCCTGTTTGTTCTCACTACCATTTTACAATACATTGATAGTTGGTAGGTTATTAAACAGCCATACTTGTTTTACCACTAACATGAGCTCTAATTAGATATACTATGCTATTAAAATACAGCCCTGCAGCTGTGAGAAAACTACATCTCCCATACTCCCAAGCCAGTCTCTCAAATGACAGTATTATGGGAGATGTGGCAAGTAGTAGCTTGGGGACCACAGTCTGTCACCTCTGCATTAGATTTAAATCCCTGTTCAAACAATTTAGTAAAAATATATAGGATTTTTGAGCATTTTTGGAACCAGAAACACAGGTAGTCCTGCATATGGTTATTATGTGGACAGATAACCTTTTAAAAATACAACCCTGATTTTAATGCACCCCTGCAATATCCATTATTTATAGCTACCCCCCTCATAGTGACCATCTCATCTCACTATTGCATGGTGGGTATAGCTATACTTTATTTCAGCTGAGCTGCAGTGAACGTCATATATAGAATCAGCTGCCACTCAGCCTCCTCCTCACTTTAATCTCTCCCTTTCCACTTCATCTCTCTATGACTTTCTCAATTATATTTCTAGTAACAGGCTGGTGAGAATGTAGTAGCAGCTTCATTAGCCCTTGATGCCTGTGGCAATGTGTGTCTGCTGCACATATTGATCCCCTGCCACGGCATGGAGCCGCACAGCAATTGTCGCTCGCTGTGCCCAGATTTGGCACAACCTATGGGGTGAAAAAAAAAATGCATTTCTAACCATGCAGCGCAATTCTAACTCACTCAGTGCTTTAATATGTGTTATTTGGCTGGCAGGAGTGTTATGTGATCAGTGTCTGATTGGGATTTAAAAGGACCCAATGGGAAAGCTAGTTGTACCAGTCTCCCTTTAAATCAATGCTAATATATTAAAATGTATTATAAATACACATTGTTTGTAGGAGCAAAGAAAAGAAGAAGGAGAGAGCAGTAATTCTTTAGTATTCATCCTTTTCCTTATTTCCTTTAAGCAGGGAATATGTGACTTGATTTGTAACCTTCAGAACATGTATACTCCCATCATGTCAGCCTACATAGGACAGTTGACACTGGTTGGTAGGAGGAGAACAGATATCAATGCAGGTGCTAAAACTGATAGGACTTCTGCTGCCCTTGCATTGAAGGAGGCCCGTCATGTCCAATGGATGTTCTCATGGAGGAGAAAAAATGTGTGACTGTTGTCACAAACAAAAGGGATAGTAAGATCTTTTTCACGAAGATGATTCTACTAGCTAGAGAACAACACAAGTTTTTTCAATCAATAAGATTATGATATAGCGCATGTTTGTTGTGTAGAGTTTGGGGTTTGTCTCATGAAGGGGGACAGAGGAAGGAAATAAAAACTAGAAATGCTTTTTTAATAGTATTTGTATTAAATATGAAAAACGATGTACTTGTGGATCAATATTTACAAGTAAAACTTTTTTCCTACAGAGGCGCCTTATAATCAGCCCTTTTCTTTTTTACGTAATTAAAATTCATAGTTCAGGGGCTCACCTTGTAATCATGGTTTCAAAAAGTGTTGCCAGTTCAGTCCTAAAAAAATGATGACTGCAAGTCCCAGTGTGCTCAATCATTAAACAACGAACTCAATGACGATCTTTTAAAAAAATCACCCAATGGCACTCTAGATACGCAAAGTATGTACAAAAAACCCCAAAAAGAAATGTACTCAGACCTTAGTCTTCTTTTAAAAAAAAAATAAGATAAGCATTTACAAGGTAGTAAAAAAAAATGGCATCATATATAGAGATAGGCAAGAAAAGTATGGAAGATTATAAAAACAGGTTCACGCTTAACGCGTTTCGCATGGAATAAAAGTTACAATAAGTGCAAAACGGATTAAACGTAGCCTATTTTTTATAATCTTACCCACTTTTCCTTTTGCCATATTTTGTTACTAGCTTGTATATGCTTTTTCTTTTTTTAACAAGAAGACAAGGGTCTGAATAAATGTATTTTTCTATACTAAATACTTTCCACGTCTAGAGTGCCATCGGATCATTTTTTTTAAAGTTAGTAATCAAGATCACCTTATTTTCGAGTAATTTTTGTGTCTTTATTTTCATTATGTTTTCTCTTTAGGAGGCCCGGCATCTGGCTGTATCTTGGGGTAGGCACAACAAAGTTGCCTTGTTGGTGTGGCGTGGGGGCTGCTGCATGACAAAGACTGCTGTCCTGCTCGGTGCACATCTGGCGACCCGTGACAAGAGAAGAAGGAAATGTAAAAGGGTCCAGACCATTTGTTCTGTACGGGCCCATCATTTCTGATGGTGGTGCTGGCTTGAGTGCTGTACTATCCTATCCATATATTCAGTCTGATTAATTATTTATATGAATGTGACAAGTTCATTTATATGTGGTATATGACCCCATAATAAGGAGCATTTTACTAGACGCCATTACCTACACATTGTTTGTACTGTGAAAGTAGAGGGTAAAAAACATGATAAAAATGTTTTCAATTATACCTTATTTTGCAATCTAATAACACAGTGTATAGATACTTTTTGGTATTTTTCTACTCTCTGCGTTCACAGTATAACCAATATTTAGGTGACAGGGTCCCTTTAAGGATTTTGAAAGCTCTGCACCAGGGTTTCCCACCATTTCCAAATGTTACCTGGGCTGACAAGTTATATGTGTATTGACTAAAAAAAACCATACACTACCATGTTATAATATAAACCAACAAATATTTTTAACATGACTCACAACATTTCACAATCCATGAACTTCTAAAATAATTCCAAAAATGTATTACAGCTTATCAATAACAGCTGCTGCCATGACAAACCAACATACATGCAGACGCTAAGATTTGTTTTTATTATTGGGGAACTATGATACCCTAAGAAATCTTTCAACACATATTACTGTGCTAATAAAGTACATGTGTCTAACAGCTATGAAAACAAATCCCTATGTGGTCTTTGACCACCAAAACTAACACTCAAATCCTAGTCAGAAAAAATGTCTCACATTATGAAAACAGAATAACCCTAGGAGATATCTTTTGCACAAGAATTGGCACTAAAGGAAAAATGGACACTTTCAGTATAGAATGTAGCATTATCAAACACAAATCTACACCAAACAAGGCAGAAAACCTGTTTTTCCCACATAAATCACACATTCACAGTGCTACCACCATTGCAATGGATCCTGGGTAGTCATTTGCAAATCCAGTCAACAATGATCACCTTTTATAATAGGGTCTACTCAATAAAGAGAGCATTGCAATGAACTGAGATGGGGAACGTTAGGGCAGTGTAGCCTAATTGGAAAAATTATCCAATGCAGTTGAATGGGAGATTTTTTTCCAAATCAGCTTCTTTGGCCTTAAAGGGACATTCCAACTTTTTTAACCCTTGCTTCCTTCAAGGAAGAGAGTCGGTCCCTGACCAGATGGCTGCCTGCTTCCTAAGGAAGCATGGCAGCTGTCGGTCATAGGATAAACTGGTGTATACTATCAAAAGTACACGCCAGTTCATCCTCACAACATCAGCACCTTACATTTCACATGTGCTTCTATATTAGAAGCACAAGTGAAAAACAACTTTAATGTCCCTTTAAGTCTGAAATTCCCATCTCAATTCCCACTATGCTCAGATAATCAGTGGTGGGTAGAGAGGCCTACAAGGGTGTACACTTCCCTCTTTCTACAGCTGATACCTCTTCCCTCTTTCTACTGCTACAACTGTAATTCATATCCATGGCAACCAACTATAGGCCAATAAAAAAAATATATGGATAAACATTTGTGTCATGCTGGTGGTCATGTTAACCTAAAATTCTTCATCGTAGATAAAAATAAATAAATATATATATATATATAAAATGAAATAAAACTAGATATGGAGTGCTCATGCTATCTCCTTCACTTATGACTTACCAGTCATTTTCAATGGTTCAGGTGAGAAAAAGTGTTTATTATTGTTATTATTCAATGTATTATAAATCTATAATGATAGAACACCATACCATGAAGCATGTATACTCATGTCAGTGAATAAGCCAGCTGATTGCACCCATTATTATGTGACTGCTTTGTTTATCCCATTGTTTAGCATGGCGCTTTATATGTCAAAATGTAATATAAACATACAAGCAAAAAAACAACATATGAAAATTGGAAAGGGTTGTATGAGGCAATTGTCTAAGATATTTTACCCGCCATAATTAGAAGGCAGAAAAAGCATATAATATATCTCATCGCTGGTGTGCGGACGGTGAAAAACTATAAGGTTAATTTGTTATAACGTTTCCAAAACTGCTGGGCCTATTAGCATATTAGGCAGCAGCCCGGTGCTGATCTCTATGACAATGGATGGATTCAATTTCAGCACAGAACAGATATATACAGTATTGCAATGTTGTAGGCAGACCCTCAGTGCAGGAACTCATCCTTTGCTCCTTTCTCATCCAGCAGAACTGACAAAACCAGCTGAAGCCACGTTGATTAACTAGGGAGAAGATTCTGCTGTGTCAGATGCCCAAAGCATTCTGGGAATCGTTCTGTCACCAGAATCTCTCCCTGGCACACTTAAAATGCCTCACTAAACCTGACATGGGCTCGGGCTATGAGCTTCTGTAGTTTAATGCAAGGACACCTAAAATATCACTCTTACTGATCCGTGAAAAACATTTCAAAAATACATTCCGACATTATACATTAAGTTATAAGACATTTTTTGTTAACTATGTTAAAATCTTATATTCCTTTTGTTACTCTGATATTTTAACAAGTTCAACTGTTTAACACTGAGGTAAAATAATTGTATTTTTAAGGTCATGCCCTTAACACTTTTGTAATGTTGAACATGCTTTGACTTTTCTAATACAAACGTCCTATACATTTTAAGATTTAATGAAGTAATTAGCACAACATAACACAAAATATAATACATTTTGAAGGACACAGAGGTCGCCACTCCAACCTGGATGACCATCTACCACTACACTGACAAGTGGAGTGGGGACAAAGCTGGTACTGTGAAAAGTGAGGATGTATTACACTGGTGGTATCATGTGGTGATGTGTTGTGTGGTTTGGGGGCTCTTTGGCAATTTTTGCACTGTGGCTCGGTGGTTTCTAGTTACACCCCTGTACATTCCTTTTGTGCTACACTGAAGAAACAAAAGACTGCAGACCACAAAAGTTTGCATACCAACAATATAACAGACCTTGCTACGTAATATTGATATAACATTTGGTATATGAATTACGGTAGCCTAAGTCTTATTCAGTGCATAGTTCAAACAACAGATTGACTTCTGTGCTTTTGTGTGTTACAAAAATTGTATAGAAATAAACAAAGACAAAAAAAAAACAATTAAAACTTAGATAGTGTCCCTTTTAAATTTGCAAAATTTCACTCCTTGAAGATTATCAATAAAAACATTGTTTGTCTCAGGTGTGAAATCAAGCATTATTTGTACACTGCTTACAAACATTTACTCAGACCCAACTAGATCCTTTACTTCCCTGCATAGACTACACTGTACAATGCACTGAAAAGTGCTCTCAGTTGCCAAACTTTGGAAACATAGAACTCACCTCATCTCACCTAAACTCACCTTTTAGTGAATAGGCCCCAGAGACGGGTCTAGGACACTTCTTCGCCGCATCTTCATCGCTGACAGTTCAGCGCGGCAGTTAGAACGCTGAACTGTCAGCAATGAAGTATAACGCGGCCGGTTCACCGCGGCTGCAGCTATGTAAGAGCTGACAGTTCAGCGCTGAACTGTCAGCTCTTACAAATCTAAAAGTAAAACTAAAATAACCCCCCTAATAAATGATTCCCCCCCCAATAGTAACACTAAACACTAAACCCCAATACTAACATTAAAATTAACCCCAATACTAAAATTAACCTCCTAAACCCTAATACTAACCCCCGACCCCTAATACTAAAGTTAACCCCCTAAACCCTAATACTAACCCTAATACTAACCCTAATACTAACCCCCGACCCCTAATACTAAAATTAACCCCCTAAACCCTAATACAAACCCTAATACTAACCCCCGACCCCTAATACTAAAGTTAACCCCCTTAACCCCAATACTAACCCTAATACTAACCCCCGACCCCTAATACTAAAGTTAACCCCCTAAACCCTAATACTAACCCTAATACTAACCCTAATACTAACCCCCGACCCCTAATACTAAAATTAACCCACTAAACCCTAATACAAACCCTAATACTAACCCCCAACCCCTAATACTAAAGTTAACCCCCTAAACCCCAATACTTACCCTAATACTAATCCCCGACCCCTAATACTGTTTTTGCTTTTGTGTGACCACATATCACTGTATTTTAACCACTATAATCTTAACAAAACATATGATTTTTCTTTGAGCGATGATTTGTAATATTATCTATACCATTCGCTTATTGCAGCTTGTCCAGACCTGGATAAGTTTGAATTTTCTTAAAGATTTAAATTACTCTCACCCCAACCTTGCCTTATTTTACAATTTACTGGAGAGAATCATTTTAAATATTTACTATGAAGAAGAAATTGTTTACAGTGCAGAAGCATACCAATAAATCCCTCAGGCACTCTAGGGGTTTCAATCACAAATGCTTTTTTACAGTATTTGTAGAGTTTACAAGACACAGTAGGCTTATAAGTATCAGTGCTGCAGGTTGACTAGAGGTTGGTGTGTCTGTTTAAACCTTCAACAATGATTTTGTAACTTTATAAATGACTAAATGACTTTCTAAAATATATTTTATGTGGACAACAAATCAATAGCTGTTTAATTATTTTTTTAATGATGTGAGTTACTTTACCTAAGGTCATCACAGGCTGCAATAGTAAATCTTGAGTTAAAAAACAGTGATAAGTAATGACTTTCATCATTGAATGGAGTTTAACATATTCTATAAATTTGCTAGCCAGTGGGATAGCAAATTAATTAAGGAGTTATTTAAAAATAAATATAACATACAGTGAACGTGGTCCTAGGATGCTTTAAGCAATTGGTCCCAGAATGCTTTGCAAGACATGCTGGAGACGTGAGTAGATGGACCAATCATTGTAGCCTATTCCACAGCAGATATGTTAAAACATGATTTGGTACCAGTTTACATAACTCCTAAGCTATTCATTAGTGCATCAACATCCTTAGGACAAACTTGAAATCTCAGTGTATTCTTCCTGGTCAAACACTTTCTAAATGAATAAATATTAAAACAGGACTTTGTACTGTTAGGTATGGCAGAGTTCCTTTAAATCCAGCTGATGTTGATGCACTAATGAAGAATGTTTTTGTCATGTTATATTCAAGAATGAATGATAAAACAATTATTAGTTTCAAAGATCCAGCGTTTGCTTATTAGTTTATTCTATAATATAAAGACCAAGATACGATTCAATCCTTAACAGAAAATACAGCGGCCGCTCCAGGTGCAAATCAATAGCCAAAAATGCCCCCAGTGGAGCTTGCAAAAGTTGTGAGCGATAAAATTCAATTTTTATAGAGCAATTTAGCTGGGTAGGAGTCGTTGACCCTGTTAAGAATAACTATCGTTGGGGGAGAAGAGGAAAAAAAAGCTGTATTGCTAAAAGTAAAAATAAACACAATCCACGATTTATATTTCAGGGTCACAGGGCAAATCCTGAGGGCTTCTGGGAACTGACACGCAGGATGCGTGGAGAGGAAACAAGCTAAGAGAATTATGGTGCCAGTGCTGCACACACAATAAGCCAGCAGTGCCTGTCTATGAACTCCATGGTTTATGTATCAAGGCCCAGAACGATATGCACTGGCACAGCACAGGGTGAGCAATGGAATCTGCCATTGTAAGGGATACAAAATAGAATGGTTAGAATGATCCCTGTCTGCAGCTGATCAGTCTTACGGAATGTGTGCAATACCCTTGTGATCCACTAAAATTTCTGTACAATATTATTAATTGAATTTGTAATAGAATCAAGAATTTATGGGCCAGACAATCTATACACCACTGAAACACGGCTTCATTGGCAAACGGCACACAATAAATAAAGCTGAAAAAGAGGAGGTTGTACCAAAGATATTATTTATAGATTAGACCTTGAATCATAGACCTCTTTAAAAGAAATAACTACGCTGATGAATTGGTCACTGCATATTTGTACATGAATCAAAGCACACTAGAAAATGCACATCTGTTTTAACCTCTCAACCATTCACATACAAAAATAAATGGACGTTAATTCGAAAGGGTCTGTCTCTATTTTCCAGCTTGATGTTTGCTGTCTGCTTGTCTGTCTGTCTTTCTGTCGTCCTCATTTGTGCTTAATTCTCCACCTAAAAAATGTATTTCTCTCACCTCCCTCTTCGAGATCTCTAATTGGTTTAAATGGGCATCTAACGCTTTTGATCATGATTAGAGTTGCATCTATCTATCATCTATCTATCTATCTGCTGTTTATAATCTAACTAGCTATCCATCCATCCATCCATCTATTTGTCTCTTTCTGTGTTTGTTTGCCCATCCGTCCTTCCCTGTGTCTACCTGTCTCTCTATCTGCTCATCTACCTGGATCAGCACTTCCTGTTAGACATTACGTATATGAATTTATTTTGCATAGATTTTGGATGTCATTTTGTGATTGCTCACCCACTAATTTCACATTATAACACTTCTTATTTGTCAAAAATTACCGTATTTGCTCTGAAAAATATCCTTGTCTTATATTCGAGCAAATATGGTAAAAGCCTTCAATGAGCATGTTCAGTTTAGCCAAATCCTGTCTTCTGCACCGAGGGAATATTATGTCCATTTGCCCGCTCCTCAGCAAAGAGAGTGCCAAAATCTGGTGTGTACTCGCTTGTGATCTCTTACTGTAATGCCCTCCTGATTGGCCTACCTCTGGCTCATCTTTCTCCTCTGCAAACTATTCAAATACAGCTGCCAGACACATCCTTCTTGTTGATCTAATTCTGCTACTTCTGTCTGGAACACCGTCCATTGGGTTCCCGTCTACTCTAGGATAAAACTATATCTTTAGCCTACAAAGCCCTCCACTCCTTGGCCCCTGCCTCCCTTTTTAACCGGTACTAGCTTGCATGACATTTGCGCTGCTCAAATGGACTTATTCTCTCCTTCAACATCATCAACTCTTCCTACTCAAGCCTTCAATTTTTTGCCTGAGCTGCCCAATCTCTCTAGATCTCCCTTCTGCAAAGCATCCAGCTCTCTCACTCTTTCAAAAAGATCCTCAAAACTCTTTAAGGATACATCCTACTAGAATAGCCATTAATTCATCTCTAGCCAATCCCACCTAGCTCTCGCTGCCCTCAAGCACTGTTTTGGAACCTTGCAACTCATCCAACTGGAACACACAAAATTAATCTTGGGCCAAACCCACCTAGCTCCAACCATCCTTAATACTGTTACTATGACCACCTTCACTTTGACCTCTTCTTTCCCTCTAGATTGTAAGCTTTCAGTCTGTTCTTGTTTGTCTTACTTAGGTTCAAGTCCTCTTCTATGCTCTGTACCTAGCACAACATAAATTGTTGGCACTATATAAATAAATGTGTTAGGGACCAGGAACCAGACAGAAACATAAAGGTAAAATGCAAAAATACCTTTATTAATAATAAATAGCAAAAAAAGATAAAAAAAATAGTCCAAAAGCAATATCCAGGAAGCAAGCTGGGGTCAGGAGCCAAAGCGGGTAGTCAGACGAGCTGGAGTCAGGAGAACGGAAATCAGCGGAGTCAGGAACAAAGCCAGGAATCAAGAACCAGAAGAAAAGTCAGCCGAGCCGGGTCAGGAACACAAAAATCACAGGAAACCAGGAACAGCACTTGTAAGCCAGAAACAACGCAAGGGCAAACAAGCTACTGAGACTAGCTGCTTAAATACATGCTCTGAACCGCAAAGGGGTTGGTTAATAGCAGCCAGGTGGGTAACCATGGTAACAGCTCATTAATACCAGCTGGTTAACTTACTGAAGTTAAGGGTTTCTATTTGAACCAGCAGAGAAACCCTGACAAAATGTTAATGCAATGTAAAGCCATGTCCTATAACATTTATCAAAAATAGTGGAGGTTCACCGCAACAATAAAAAAAAAGAGAAAGAAGAAAAGTTTTACAGGACAGGAAAAGCTGCTAGTTCCTATAAAGGTGTTGTCCAGTACACCCTCAGTTGAATAAAATAATATAAATTAATGACTGTGCTGTAAAAGAAAGATAGCAAATTCAGGAAAGATAAAAAAATGATAAGAAAAAAGAAAAAAGAGGCAGGGAGGCAAAACGTAACTATAAAGTAAATAATAATATATTTTTAAAACATATGCTATACTATAGATACATATATTCTCAATATTTAGAATAAAAAGATTTTGGGGAGGAAATTAATCTGAAACATGTCAAATAAAACACAATGTATAAATCAATATTAAAATTAGTCTACAGAATATTGTCTCTGAATACCTGACGCGTTTCGCTTTACAGCTTCATCAGAGGTTGAACGGAGGAAGATTTTTCCTGTTATTGTAGACAATAGCTCAGATCAATTTTACTTAAAAGATAATTTAAAATTATGAGAAGGAATAAGTCTTTTCCAAAATCTCTGATGTGGAGCCGGAAGGAAATCCTTTTCAAATTCCAAAGAGTGTTGACAGCAACTCCTTATGTCAAATCAAATAGTAAAGCGGGTGTTAATAGTTTGTAAGTGCCGAGATCATGGACCTTAATATGCTACACTCAGTTGTTTGGATAAACTCACTGTACTGAAGGCAATGTTTTTTTTTCTTAAGACGGACAAAAAAGTATATTATGACTTACTTTATTGTGAAATGTTCCTCAATTTTCCATCCTTCCATTACAGCGCAGCTATAACATTTATAGCTAACTATTCTTTCCTGGAAGATCCTGATCTGTTTGACAGGGATCACTTAACATGTGCGATGTAAAAAAAGATGGGAAACATATAACGCTGCAAAAAGCTAGGGACATTAATCAGGTGACGACCCAGTCTAGATTAGCTTCTGTCTACTCCAAACTGTCGGCATTAGTATATATTTCACCAAACCTATACATCTCAAAGATGACTGCTAACAAACCAAAAATAATTGTAAGTGCATAAAAATACTGATTATTCCGACACTGCAATAATATTTAATTGCCCTGAAAATTTTTCTGCTTTCGCCAGTGTGTTTGAGTTATGTATTTCGATAGATCAGCGATTTGACCTCATTTTGATTTGTGTTGGTGCCAGTTTCTTTGTAGCCTTCATTTTGCACATAATCAAACAATAAAAGTCTACTGGACACATGCAAAACAACACACCTAATATAAATAAAGAGTTTAGCAAGAAAAGCAACATTTCCAGTGTAAGAGAATGTTTTTTTTCCCAGAGAATAATAATACAAGCAATGACAGGCCTTTTTTTTTTTTGGTCAATCAAAATTTATTGGAAATTCGGAAGCAAGTTTAGAACATTACAATAAAAAAAAAAAAACGAACTGCCCATAAAGCGCATCGGAATAACTCATCACGATAATAACAATACCTGTAAACGATTAAAGCAGTAAAATTTACCTTGTCTATATGGCAATAATTTAAATAGGGGTAGAATGTATAAAAAAGCAATATATAGTGTTTGAAGCAGTAAATACTTACAGTACTGCTCCAGCTGGACAGCTGTATAGTTTTAGACAATTGACCCCTTGGATGCTGATTCCTGACATGATTAAAAACATGGTGCACAAAACACGTAGCGCTTCTGTTTAGATGTGAGTCACCTTCTCAGTTGCTGTGTCGCCATATTTTTTCCACATATATAATAAAGAGAATAAATAGAATTCACTGGATCAATGTCAGTGCAATATCTTTTTCTTGGAGTTGTTTACAAGAGTGCAAAGAATTGAGATCTTTGGGATCTATTCACTATGAGTTGAGGAGAGATAAACACTGTATCTCACCAGCCTAAATGTACATTGTGCAGGGACAACCTGATGATCTTCTCCTGCCAGAAGAACAGAGTTAGTCTGCATAATGCATAGCTAGTGAGTTTTAAATATCTAACTATGCATTAACCATGGACAGCTGAGCTCTACTACTAGCAGAAGCTCAGCATGTTTGGCACTACACAGCACATATTTGAGAGGGGGATATTAAATGTCCATCTCACCTCAACTCACCATAACTACACAGCTGTGCTTTTCTGTATGCCATGGACAAGTTCTGCTGTGGACCAAATTGTATCAACTCATTAATGATTCCACTCAAATTGAACTGACAAGTGAACAGCAAATATTAGGCATTATTAGCTGAGTTGGGATGATTTTCCAATTTGCTAATCGATCAAATGAATTTATTAATCCTTGATTTTTTTCAAATCAATTGTTCCATTTTACTGAATAGCCCTTAGTGTAGCAATAGCATGCATTTATTATGTTTATGCTATGTACCATTGCTATACTATACCACTGAAATAAAGTCTTATTGCATACCTGAACTGTAATTATTTGGAAAGCCTTGCTCAGCATGGATATATTGCAGATAAAATACATATCACGCACCTCTGGTTGATATTTTAGATTTCATATTTAAATAATAGGCCTGCATTAAAAAGTAGACATAGCTAGCCTACATTTCCCTATACCATTTACCATCACTTGACACAATATACTACCTGTGATTCTTAAACTGCCATAATAGTTTGAGGTTGGACTCGAAGGTATACGAGTGGACATGGTACTGGCTAAATGACAGGTGACAGAGTGTCATAGTTAATGGAGAATATTGAAAGAAGGAAAGGTTACCAGCGGCATGCTTTAGGGGTCACTGCTGGGGGCTGTTCTGTTTAATGTATTCATCCATGATGTAATTAGCAGCGTTCAAAGGAAGGAATGGCTTTTTGCAGATGACACCAAAAAATGTGCAGAATGGATTCTAGAGTGCGGATCGTCCGAATTAATAATGACTTAAATAATACAGAAAATTGATCATTATGTAGTATATGAATTTTAGAGCTGCAATGCACAAACTTAAGTATTTAAAATAGAGATCTGGGAATGAAATATATGTTCATAGTGTTTTAAGCAAAGAAATCACTGTGGGCAAGAAGCATCCCTTTGCACCCACTTTCTTGGATTAATGTTTTGTTACCTACTGACACAGTCACACAGCATTATAAAAACAAAACATCCTTTTATCCAAATATCAAAATGAGAAAGACCTGCCTGGTGCTGTCCTAAGCAACTACTCCAGACTGTTTAAGTTGGGTTTATTCAAATATTGGTTGGTACGCCATTCATATATATTCACTGTGTGTTCTAGAGACGATTGGTTCAAAATCACCTAATCCAGCCCAGAAAATAGAAATTATTAGCAATATTTCTTTTGTAATAAAGATTCCACGAGAGTGTTTTGCTGGTAATGATTACAAAAGTACTTGACTTCGAGGAAAAGGAGAATAATAACCAAGAAATAATTATAGATATAGTGATACAGCGTAATAACACAGAGAAAGAAAGGGGAGGCCTGAATATTTAGCCAGTGTTTCGCCAATCAGATACTCAAGCATCAGCCTTGAGTGACAAATTAAGAGGCGCACCGCAGCTTCTGGTAACAGTGGCTATGGCCAACATAGATATAGCACCCTCATATCTACTGACTGGCCAGTAGTGCCTGTTGGATTCACACAAACTCCTAGCTCTCTCCATCTCCAGTTCTTAGTTTCTCAGTGCTATTATTAAGAGAAATGTAAATGTTCACTAACGTTCTACAACATGAACCCAATATTATATTACCAATGACTACATTTACTCTTAAAAGTATGATATCCACAGTGGGGGCTATTCACTAAAAGGTGAGTTGCAGGTGAGGGGAGATGAGGGCAGTTGAGGTGAGATGAAGCTATATAACCTTGTGCAGGTTAGTTTTCCATAGTTAGTTAAAATGGTGATATGGAATATTCATCTCATCTCACCCTCCCTCATCTCGCCTCAGTTCACATGCAACTCCTCTTTTAGTGACTAGGCCGTATTTACGTTTTAAGAAGCCTTTGACATAGCTGAGCATGATGTTCTGGTAAATCAGCTTGGAAACACTGGTTTAGCTGATCATTCCCTGTTTTTTATTATTTATTTATAAAATTGCAGTAAGATACCCGTTTTTTTGATGAAAACTTTCCAACCAGATACCAGTGAGTAACCTACAAATCCACTATGAGGTAACTCATGACTGGGAGAAACTTGATACATAAAGTAACACAATGTCAAAATATAATAGAAGGAGAGCCAAGAACTCCGCTCTGTTTCTTAGAATTTTTCGATATCTATGTGGTCCTATTTCTGCTCCAGGATTCTGGGTCTGCATGCTGAGTGTAACAAATTCCACTCTATTCTTGGGACACTAAACCTTGTTTGTGGCCTGTTTTGGATGGTAATGAGGTAAACATCAAAGTGATAGAGCAATAGTTATATTTGGGACAACATAATCCTTCTTTTTGATCTACTAATTGTTTGTTTGGAGGCTGCTACACTTGCTTTCATTACTTGGTAAACATTAAAAAGACTGTATAACCTAAGCATTATTTTACAGTGCATGCCGAGAATAAAAGATAATTGGATATGATAGTTACATTGTTTAGCAAAATTGAAAGCATTTGCCTTAATTAGGAGGAAAGTGTGTATTAAAAGTGTCTGTGGAGTCTCCTGCTGATGACATCACCTGTGGCCTAATATGCAAATTAACTGCTTTTCATTTGGAAATGTGTAATTTGCATATTAGGCCTCAGTTGATGTCAAAAGAAGGATATTCCACAGACATATACAAAACACATTTTTGCCAAATGTAATCATTTTTACTATCTACAGTCACCGTAAAAACAATGCTTAGGTGATACAGTCAATATCATGACAAGACAATACTATCTCTACTTCTCTAGTATCCAATGAAAATGGAAAAAGGACACTGAAGATAGCATCCTCTGTATTTTGACCAATTATCATAATCTAGTCCTTCCTGGTACTACTAGATGGAAAAGAGAGGGATCCTATTCATCTCCAATAGGTAGCACTGCCGTGACACATATTAGACATAGGAGGACATGTAAAACAAAAGGAAAAAAGGTACATAGCGTGACTCTTGATGCGTTTCCTCGACATCTTCAGGAGAATGTGTAGTGGTGAGTGCAACAATAATACTAAACACTGTTTGCAGCCAGTTGAGTGTCACCATCATACGTGAGTGTATCGAATAAAGTATTTTTGTATTTTCATAAGACATAGTCACGCTATTAACCTTTTTCCTTTTGTCTTAAATGACCACCTATGTCAACTCCTGTTTCTACCTATTGGAGTTGAATAGGATCCCTCTCTTTTCCATCTATGTCTCCTTTTTGGGACAGGAGGAGTCCTTGAAGGTGGTCTATGAAAGCAGGTGGTCTATTAAAGCAGAGTAATCTCTTATTTTGTTTTCTGTATATGCTTTTTCGTTTTATATATTTCCCGGCACTACTTTTTTCATATCTATGTTTTTGTAAAGTTACTACTTCATCCATGTCTCTCAAGTCCATCACATGTCTCTCAAGTCCATCACATCATCACCAACCTCACCTTCCTTCCTTCGTAACATATGTTTTCACCTTTTTCCTGTACACAATTTCCTATAGCGTCTTCATAGCCAGCTCCATTTCCGCTACATAGCTGCCTGAATATAGTTGGAGTCCAGGGTAAAGAGAGATTACTTAGTTTTATTTTGTACTTAAATAGTTGCCCCATTTTCACTTGACCTACAACTATGATATGATTTTTAGAACTCCCTTTTTCTGACTGATTTGAACACTGACAGAGAACTGGGCTACATACATTACTTACTATATAGTGAACTGGAATGAATTAACAACCAAGTTGCAACAATTGGGTCAAAATAGTTGGAATAATAGGTGAGCTGGGAATTTTTCCAACTCTGGCTACTTGGCCTGATTATAAAAAAGTTCCTTTTCTATTCACCACGGTTCACTGTACAGAGAATAGACACTTATCCATATACCGAAGCTGTAATCGTTTCAAGCAATTCTACAGGCTGACATAGAACATTAGCCCTGCATGCCATATACTACACAGTGGGACAGGTTCAAAAGTTGGAAAAACATTATGTATAGCTAAGCAGTTCTAACATAAAATGATCTTGGATTGGTTAGACTAGAACTAGTATTTGTTTAAAGTAGCGTAATTCATAAAATACTGGAAAACACAAGCAATCTCAATGTATTTTTCCTGTTGAAATACTTTATAAAAAAAAATAAACAATTTAACTTGAATATAATAAGTAACGTAACATACAACAATGCTATTGCTGTAGAAAATATAGAGCATGAATCATATATATTTACAAGAATTTCCTAACCAGAGACCTGTTTGATAGAAATCTAACAAACATTAACAGCATCCTTACAGGGCCTCTGTCATATAAGCATTGTGTATCCAGTGAATGTTGAGAAAATACATGTTCTATATGTTGGGATGTAGAATATATCAATGCATATATCTGGTATTGGGGCTGGAAATGTAAAATACACAAATCCCATTGAAATTACAGTTACACAGTAGTTTAGGTTGAAAAAAGACCTGCGTCCATCAAGTTCAACCCTATATTCCTTGCTTACTGCCGTTGATCCAAAAGAAGGCAAAAAACCTTTTTTTCAGCAATTTCAAATTCTGCTTTCAATGGATGAAAAAATAATTAGATTTCTCCTTGGATCAACAGGCACTAAATAAATATTAATGCCTATACTAACAAAGGAGGTCATTTTCATATCAAGCCATGTATAGCCAACTTTATTTAATCTACAGCTTGTGCATTTGCTGATAATGTATAAATATAGATATATAAAGTAGAATTCTTTTTAACAGCCAAAACCTACATTTGCTCCCGCTGTTAAAAAAAAAAAAATTCGGTCTATTTTTTCAAATGTCACTGTGAATTAAAATTGACTTGTCCATCTGCCCATCCCCACTTTAATTGGCTTAGCATCATGGGAGTAGTAGACCAAAAAGAAAGCAGAAAGAGTGTCGCTGTTGCACAGCCTTGCTTTAGTGTGCATATATCTTTATTCATTGAGATGTAGAAATATGCAGATAAGTGCTAAGGCCTGACTACACAATGAGATCTAATCCCATCCATAAAACTACACAATGAAAAGGAATGCAATAAGATGTATGCATGTAGACATATAGTATATCAGGGGTGTAAGAGTGTAGATAACACTACACACTAGAGGCTGTTCAATTCCCTTCATATGAGGGTTATAAATAGCTCATAACACATCCTGCAAGGTGTGAGAAAGACATCTGATTTCCAGGCACCATATCTGTGGATTTCCTATTGTAATGCAAATAAATACAGTGCAAACAGCAGCGTATAGAAAGCAATACGTCAAATAGAGGAGGGTAAAGGACTCCTGTGTTAACAAGAATTTTTTGAAAAGTATAAGATCTTGCTGACAAGCTGCATTAAATATTAATTCCTCAGTCCGTGGAGACCTTGTTACACTCATGTTTTTACCAGCACAGGATTCTGAACAAAACCATCCAGCTGATTCCATCCTTCTGCTTTTGTTCTAGTTCAGCTTCTAGAAAGCAACAGGAATATTTTACTGGCCTGCGAGATAATTAACGTGTTCGTTTTCTGGGTGTTAATGAATATCGGGGTGAGTAGTAGAAAATCTGCTGTAGGAGAAGGTGGGAAAATGAAATAGGAAGGAAGGAAAGGGGCAGAGCTAGAGCAAGGCTTGCTGGATAATTCCTAAAGGAATCGGTAAGTTACCCACCAATTATTGAATGCACTGTTTAACTAGCCAAGATTTTTTGACAAGTGTTCTTGATGCCCAAAGAGTGTAACCCCACCACATTCATTAAAAACCTGAAACGAACTGACTCGAAAATCATTCTTAAGAGTTGTGCAACACCTAACAAGGATAGGGGGGCCGTAGGTAAGGAAGGAGCCCTATTTGCATTTGGAAGCATGGCAGCTGTCGGTCAGAGAATAAACTGGTGTGTACTATCAAAAGTACACGCCAGTTCATCCTCATACTAGGGACAACTAACTTTTCACTTGTGCTTCTGTATTAGAAGCACTAGTGAAAAAAAACGTTTAGTGTCCCTTTAACCTAATATGAGGCAGCAGTTACGCGCTAAATTATTTTTTTTTAAATGATACAAGACTGCTATAAAAACCAGGAAAGCTATACCAAAACATACAATTTTCTTGGATTAATTTTTCTAGAGTTATTTTTAAATGATTGTGCAATATGCAGTTTCCTAAGAGATTTTTACACAATTTAGCAGCATATATGTACTAACAGATTGAAAGAATGGATGAGTAGGGCCTAATAAGTATTTTTAATCAGTATCTACTTACAGGCAATGGTGTATCTTGTTTTTTTTGCTGCCCTAGGCAGACCATGCATGAGATACCTCCATCACCCCAATTACACGCCTCCATCACAGCCATTATATGCTCCATCACCCCATTACATGTCCCATTACCCCCATTACATGCCTCTATCACCCCCATTACATGCCCCCATCACACCCATTACATGCCTCCATCACCCCCATTATAATCCTCCATCACCCATATTATATGCCTCATCACCCATATTATATGCCTCCATCACCCCCATTATATACCTCCATCACCCCCATTATATACCTCCATTACCCCCATTACATCCCCTATCACCCCCATTAAATGCTTCTATCACCCCCATTATATGCCTCCATTACCCCATTACATGACTCCATTACCCCAGGACTTACCCTAATCCCTGGTGGCAAGTGGCAGACAGCATGGTGTCCTACCATGGTGCCTGTTCCGCTCCCTGCTGTGAGTGTAGATAGGTCACATGTCTGACATCAGAGGGCCGGGTCACGTGAGCTGTCATCACTCCCATTCCTAAGAAAAAACGGGCAGCACGATCGCAACACCCGAGGTATCACAATCGGGCTAATGTGCAGGTCAGCGTTGGGGGGCGCTGCCGACCCTAGAAATTTGCCACCCTAGGCATCCTCGTGGTAAATAATGCACTGCTTACAGGCAGTGGTGTATCTTGATTTTGTGCTGCCCTAGGCAGACAAAATCCGGGCACCCCCCTACCCAAGCTGCACACCCACGTTACACACCTAAGACATGCCCCATCAGTCAGACTCACATCAAGCTCACACTCCCATCACACTCAGTCACACACTCCTACTCCCATCACACTCAGTCACACACTCCTACTCCCATCATGCACACTCTGACTCCCATCACACTCAGTCACACACACTGTCTCCCATCACACACACTCTGACTCCCATCACACTCAGTCACACACACTGTCTCCCATCACACACACTCTGATTCCCATCACACTCAGTCACACTCAGTCACACACACACACACACACACACTGTCTCCCATCACACACACACTGTCTCCCATCACACATACTCTGACTCCCATCACACACACTCTGACTCCCATCACACTCTGTCAGTGTTCCGATCCCCTCTCACCTCCGTCTCTGCCTGCAAGCGCGGTGGGGTTTTGTTTTTTTTAAAGGGCCGAATTTTTTAAATTTTTTTTTTTTAATTTTTTTTTTTTTTTTTCAGTGCTGGGGGGCGCTGCCGCCCCCCAAAATTTGCCTCCATAGGCATCCGCCTAGGATGCCTCGCGGTAAATACAGCACTGCTTACAGGTTAGGTCATATAAGGTTGTAATGTATTGTCACTTGATTGTGCAGTGTCAAATAATTTGCAGGCACTTTATGAAAAATATATATAATAAACATACTATGAGGTTCATATGTTGTGCAGCTTGCAACACAAATTTATTATAGTGTTTGTGGAGTACCATGTGACAAAAAAGTTGGCCTATTTTTGTATACACATTGTTTCATGTAAATATAGGCACTATCAACCCCATTCCTAAAATGCTAGTACTGAACCCAGGGATGGATTAATGCATGGGTTTTGGGGGTTCTAGCCAGCTGGAGGCCCTGCAGAGATTAAGTGAAAATTAATTTGTGAATGCTGAATCTAGGTATAAGTAGTCTAAATTATCCATTTAACAAAGGGTTCAATCAATATACTGTGTGTGTGTGTGTGTGTGTGTGTGTATATATATATATATATATATATATATAATATATATATATGATATAGATATAGATATAGATGATATAGATATAGATATAGATATATATATATATATATAGTAAACATACTACAGCAAAAAGAAACACTGTGCTGGATACATATATATTATATCACAGTATGTATTTTAATTGTTAGCCTTGTATTCTTTAACTTTTTTCCCCCTTTTGAATAAGGGATCTTTCTAATTGGCTATGAGATGAGCCTGGGTTCATCCATTTGTTTTGTTTTATTTTAAGATTATCTTTCATACAAAAACATAAATACACTAAAAAGAATCAGGGATCACATTAAGTATAGCCGATAATATCATCCTTAATACACTGTACCTTTAACATATTTAAAAAAAAATAAAAAAAAAAAATAAAAAACATATACAAAACATACAAACATAAAGCTGATGGAGAATCAAGAAAACCCATATTAGGACAGTGGTCTGACCACAACCACCAAATACAGAATCATGGTTTCTCTTGGTGAAATCTTTCTAAACAGTAAAACCAAATTTGGTTTCTTTTTTGTGATGCGTTAGATATTTGGCTTAACCCTTTTTCTAGTTGAAAAGCTGAGTCTCCAATTAGATCCATTCATATGGTTTAGTTTGTTTCCACCCCCTATATTCGTTTTAACTGGTAAACAGGTATGAATTGACAAGGCTACCTCAGATGCTTTTAAAGGGGGGGGGGGGGGGGTACCACTTATTGATAACTTTATATTGGGTTTCCAACAGTGATAAGTCATGAACCCATTTGGTAATTCTACAAAGAGAATTCGGTTCACTCACTTTAAAGAGACACCACCAACCTAAACTTGTTTACTGTGAATATAGAGAATAAAAAAATATTACAAATGATCTATACACTGTGTTAGCAGAAATGCAAGCAAATGCATAAACTATAAGGAAAAGTGTCTGTGGTGTATCCTGTTGATGACATCACCGTGTGATTTGAAATGCAAATTGCACATTTTCCATTGAAAGTTATCTAATTTGCATATTAGGCCACAGGTGAACCAAAGACACCACAGACACATTTAAAAAACTCTTTTCTCTGAATTTATGCATCTTGCTTGAAATTCTGCTAAAATAATGTAAAGATAATGCAAGAGAAAAACAAGATGGCTCTCTCATTAATAAGCTGACAGCTCTGTCTTGCTTTTTCAAAGTGTCTTTTTACTTTCAGCACTTTATTGTCTAATTAAAGAGTAGCTCCTCACCCACCTGTATCCTTATTAAGGCGACCAATTTGTGTTCTAAAACATAGAATGTGTTGGCAAATAAGAACCCTTCGGCCTAAAAATACTGAATTCTTTCTTTAGTTCCCGGTCTTATCTCCTATCTAGGATTGCCTTATGCCCATTCCATGCATGCTTAAACTCCTTCACTGTACTGATTTCTACCACTTAATACTTGTGAAGACTATTTGGCCCCTCAACCAGTTTGTATTTTATATTTTCCTTTTTTTTAATGTTGGTGGTGGATTATCAATACGTGTTGTGTATTTTTAATTTTTTTAATGCATAGCTCATGTTTTGATCTTTTTTTTTTATTTTCTACATTCACAGTATAAATGATATTTAGGTGACTGAGTCCCTTTAAAACAAAATGAAAACTGCACTGTTCTGGATTATATCCAGTACAGACCTGCAAAAAGGTAATTTTTAAAGCTACATGTTGAAAAAAAAGAATGAATGAATGCATATTTTTTTAAATGACATTTTTATATTATTCTGTTCACGTGTGTATATTTGCTTTAGTAAAATTACAGTTAAAACTAAATATATTTACTTGTATTTATGTGTATTTCTATCTATCTATCTATCTATCTATCTATCTATCTATCTATCTATCTATCTATCTATCTATCTATCTATCTATCTATCTACCTATCTATCTATATACACAAATAGATATATTGTTTCTTTAAGCTTATTATTTGGTATCAGCTCTGTTATATGTCCTATTCAGTAACTGCACAGATTGGAAAAAAACAGACAGAAAACTAGCAATTATTGGAAAAAGATGGTAAGGTCAAGGTTAATAATATAGAATTAGGAGTCGAGTATATATACCATAGAGAAATGCTGTCCAGCTTTTTTTTTTTTAAATGGGGTAAAACGTATATCATTCAAAAATTACAGGCCACTGGGCCGGACCCTATTAAATCAATAATGTAATACTGTAGAACATATTGATTTTTCAGGCAGTCTGGGAGCCATACAAAAGCACTTGTGAGCTGCATCCGGGCCTCAGTTGGACAATCCAGACATAGGAAGAAAGTTAATAGGATTAGGTCTCGAGTTCATTTTCTTGTTAGCTTTCGCAGTGTGGCTAATCCGTCTTTTGACGTAATTTAAGATCCTATATAAGCTTTTTTTTCATGTGTTTATAGTTATTTGGAATAACTGAGGGGGGGGTGGGTGACTGACAGATATAAGAGCACAATTTGGTATCAATGGAATTTCCAGACTCATGTCATTTTTTAGATTGCTACCAGTGTTGTCATACAACCCTAGGATTCGGAAACACTGATCGAATATGCACAGCAAATAGTACGTAAACCATTTTTTTTCTTTGGTTGCACTGCACATCCCTCCGGCAGTTACAGTGTTAATTTCACCATTTCGAACTGAAGCTCTGGCCTGTTCCATGCAGGAATACATCCAAACACTGAGACGTTTTGTTTGCACAAGACCAAGCAGTAAAACCATTGTAAATAAGGAACTGTCCATTAGTGTCATATTAAGCTCCATTCTCATTTTATTACAGCCTCCAAAACATCTATAAATGTAAATGAGAAAGGACTGACGCTGAGATGGGAACACCTCGGCCCGTTTATTTATTTATTTTGTCATTCCCTTATTTATTTCTTTTTTCTCTTGTGCTCCCCTCGCTCCCAGCCCCCCTTTTCCGTGTAATTTACATTAATAAAGAGGCTGTTCTGTGTCGGAATGTGTTTTATCCATTTTTTTTTTAAATCCCAGGGCGATCCCCCAGGAAGAGCTAAGGGAGAGATCCGCCTGTCATTGTAGACAAGACGAATGATTCCCCGTGTCAGCACCGCGTGGTTCAACGATGACAGATTGAGAGGAGCTGTCCCTCTGCCGACAGGCGTGCTTCATTTTCAAATTAATAAATCTGAATAAAATATTTTTCCTTTCATTACAAGCAGGGCCCGTCTGACAGTTGCTGTGACAGGAGGGAGTAGCAGACTTGATGAGAACAGCTTGCCCAAAATCCACCTGGGTTTTCTCGTGTTTTATTTTTACCTGCATGCTTAGCTCACTGTATCTCTCCTTCCACAGTTGTGTCGGTTGTATTCTGTCTCGTTGTCTTACTCTCTCTTTATACCCCTGTGGTTGCATTATCTGCTCTGTCTGAATAATTTCACCTTCATCATCTTTATAGGGATACATTTCATCGGAGGGTTCCAACAGTCGCTGCGTTAGAAAGATTGCTGAAACTTTTCCTCTTTCCAATATAATGATATATTCTACCCATATTTCTCTTGCTTGCTATGTCTTTATATGGCAAAATTGAGGTTTCCGAAACTAGGCAATGCAGCTTTTGGAAATACGATGTGTACATGTGAGTATCTGAGACTTTGGGGTGTGGCGTCTGGAGCTCTTGGACATCAATAGAGCAAGGATAATCCATAGGAAAGATAAATGGTCATTAGTGATAATTAGTGCTCATTAGTGATAAGACATGGTGAAATGTAGGGAGACAGAGCACAGAAACTGAAGTATAGGGACCAGATTTCAGGGAAAAGAAAACGATTGGAAGGCCAGTAACCTGAGAATCCTGAATCACTGGTACCCAGTCATAACCCAAGAAGAACTGGTCAGCTCCTAGAAGGTTTCAAGGACGATTGAACACAGTTGTATGCAAATTAATCATGTACAAATATTTATTAAGTCATTTATATTTGCAATATGATAAAGTCCTGCATGTTCTAGTATATGGGGATTGAATTCTTCATGAACGAGTACATTCGGCAGTGTTTTTGTCTTTCCAGAGCAAAGAAGCTAGGGTTTGGGCTTAGGGTTGGGCTTAGAGATTTGGGTTAGGTTTAGAAAATAGGTTTAGGGATCGGGGTTAGGCTTCTGAGATTAGGAAGCAGAGTTAATGTTAGGGTTTGGGGGCGGAGCCAACAACAGACAGGAGCAGATGTGTTTTCTCCGAGCTCCAGGCACCAGAAACACCAATTTTTATGTGCAATATACCAATTGTTCGGACCCCTAATTGTGAGGAAGATATGGGGAAGAAATCAATGGAACAAGAAAATGCTAAAAAGCTAGCATTTTCAGTGAGACATGCTAGTACATTTGACAGTGAGACACTGTTGTTGAGAATCAGTTGTCTGCAGACTCTCACATTGACATCCATACCAGATGCCACCCACACAGACTTGGACAGTTCCTCCGACGAGGCTAACAATGTTCAGACTGCCACAATAATCAGGTCAGTAATTAATACGTCAGACAACACAAGGCCACCAAAGGCAACAAAAGCAACATCAGGACTATGCTGCTTGAAATGCCTACCATGAGGAAGCAGAGGGGGAAATACTCAGGTCGAAGGTCCACAAGATTAAAAACAAGCCCCCCACCATAGAAGCCACTCTGGAGGGTTCAAAGCAAAACAAATGGACTGTGCAAATCATTCTGAACAACTCTACCGAGTATATGACTTGACCCAACAGTTTGCAACACAAGATGGAAAAATGTGCCTGCCAAACTTGCGGATGCATGGGATCCTGGAGGCAGTTTGGCCCACTGCACGCCACCCATACATACACAGCCAACTTATGCATCTGCGGCCGATACAAACAAACATGGAATTTAAGATTCTAGACCCGTTCTGCATCAGAACAGCCCAGAAGGCACCACAAGAAGCCCCAGAGACACAATCGTTACACTGTGATCTGCTCTAATTACTGTCCCTTTCTCACTTCAGCTTCCTTCTATTTCCCCTTCTTTTTATTACTGCTACTGCAATATATTTGCGTTCGTTATCACGGTACTGTCTTAGTTGATTGTATATTCTTAATTTTATAGTTATGATGATCTTAGTTCATTCCTCTTAGGATGTTAACATAAATAGATAAGGCTGCAACATGTTTGCCTTTGTTTAATTGGTACCCTTTTACTTCGCTATGCACTAATCTTATGGATCTGAATCACCCCTCATAGGACAGTTCTACATTTGGACGATGAGCCTTTAAAATAATAGTAAATGCGAGTTTAAATGGAAGCTGCCTATTGTTTTATAAGACTGAATACTATGTACACTGATTATTTTGCTACAGTGATTATGTGTGAACTGTATTATGTGTAAACTCATGAAAAAACTTGAATTAATAAAAAAAGAGAATGTTAGGGTTTGGGGCTTAGCTTAGATATGAAGGAATTACAAAGCCCACACTGTAATCTGTCTGGCTGCTACTTATTGGAATGCAAACATATTGACCTGCACAAGTAAATTATCATTATTTTATTATAAAGACATAACTTAAACCCCAAATAAGTGGGTATGTGAGCATTGACTGGGTGCCCAAATGCCTCCATGACTATATAATGTGTGTCCAAGAGTGCTTGACATACGCATGAGTGACATTTTATGGACTAGTCAAGAGTAGATCCATTGCACAATAGAGAAAAAGGCAAAAGATGAGCAAACCTTGTGTAGAGAATCAAATCATCTGAGAGTCATTTTCACATTATACCATTTTAAATTTCATGTTTCCGATATGTATATTTGGTGTACTGTAATCCAATGCTCTTGTCAGTCACTATGCAGAGCACTGAAGGTGTAGTAATGGTAATGCAGAATGCAAGGCTAATACTCAGGGGAGGCATGTTGGTAAAGTCAATGCAGTGTCTATGTTGGGGATATGGGTCTTTTTGGTACTAGAGGGAGAAACACTCTATATTGCTGAGAGAATGCACTTATGTTGCTGCAGGGGGGGATAAGGATCATAGTTCAGTGAATATAACACAATCACTAGAGGGCAACATTCATTATTAACCAGTTTAGCCTGCTACATAATAGAATCTGGTCATAATAGAACAGTTTTTGAATCATCCCAACCTAACTCTGAGCCAGGCAGAACGTCTAGATTTAGTTATTTTACTAAAACCGTAATTAATGTTAATGAGTAAGAGCAGTGTAGTCAGGGTTGCCATCAGAATTGTTGTGGCCTCTACAGAACACATGGTCTGGGCCCCCCTGTAACTGTACCCCCTACTTCCGATTGGTCTAGGGTACTGCTATTTTACGAGGCTCGCACTTCTCTTCCGAATATGAGCTCATCCGCTCGCCCTTCTTCTATTGTAGCAGCATGTTGGCTGCAACACTCACTGAGCAGGAGATCAGTCTTTACTGCTGCAGCTGCTCCACGATATACCAACAAGGATACACTACTGTGCCCATGCCCGTTTCCTCCTGAAGGGATAGTGGTACCAGTTACTTGAACGACAGTGCATAATGAAAAACAAAAAAACATTCCATATTAGCTTGAAAATAAGGCTTAAATTTAAGGTGATTTACCCTATATTTAGGTTTTACCCTATAGTAAAAAAAAAGTTTTGCTAGTAAATATATTTATATAGTATATACTGTATGTACTGTCTGTGTACAGCGCAGACATCCTCCAGCTGCAGTTCCTCCAGGACAGCCAGCCCCCTTACTGTGGTATTGGACCTGGTGGACCCCTTGTGACTCGGACCCCTGTTTCCAGGGATTTCCCCAGGATGTGTAAGCCCTTTAAAAATATTTTTAATGAAACTAATTTCTTATATTTGTCTTGGTTACACAGTGGTTAACTGTTGCTCAGAGTACACTATAAGAAAACTTAAAAAACAAACAAAAAACAAAAAAACTAATTTAAAACCAAAATGATGTAGCCTTGTTTTCATCAGATTTTCAAAGACACAATTGTTAAACATCTGATAGCTTTGTATGCGGCTAGCCTGTGTTATCAGGAAATTTGTGCAAAAATATTTAGCACTTTTGGGTCTTAAAAGGGACAGTTCCAGCTATCTTATTTTCTGCATGTTTCCAATATATGCAAAATTCACTTTTTTTTTTAGTTTATAAAAATTTTACAGTTTTACATTGACCATAATTCACTGGGTCCTTAAAATTTAGTGGAATTGAATGACGATAACAATAAATTAACTATGCATTATTTTGTTTTTAAGAGATAGTAATAATTGATGAAAAAAATGATAAGAGAGATTTCCTTTTATTTTTTTTACATGATGCAGCACCTATCCCCCAAAATGTTTTTTTTTAAAGTGTACTGTCTTTTTAAATCTGCTGAATGGTTAAGTTCTATTTAATAGAGTGACCCAAACACAAACAAATCTGATACTTCACTTGTCTACTTAAATGATATTGTCTACACATGAGACTTGAAATGAAGCTTTGAAGAGGAACTTGTGCTCCTTGAGATCTGCAGTAAATCTGATTTTAGGAGTCAGTAAATGAGGATCAGTTGAATATACTGAACATGCCATGAAAGAAATGATCAGCCGGCAGGAAACTAAGAGAAAAAAAGAGAGAATACTTTGCAAGCTGAGACCTGTTCCCATCTGAAGGATCGGGATCCCAGTGCCATCTGATCACATTAAGCAAATGATAACATTTTACAGAGTGCTTTGCATTTTATGGCTATGGAATAAATGGGGGAATTCACAGCAGTGGATACTGTGAGTGACGTTTATGAGGCAGGTCTTAAACTCTTCTACAGATATATTCATATACGTCTCTGAAATATGGAGATTTGCTTGAAAATACGTATGAGAGGAGTCGGTAATATGGAAAGGCGGATGCTGCTCGCATGAAACACCATTGTTTTTTTTTAGCAAACTGAGATCTGATTTAGGATTTCTTAAAGGGACACCATCACCTAAATATTCTTTATACTGTGCAGAGAATGTAATGAATAGAAAAAAAAAAACGATCAAGACACAAACATGAACCACTATAGACACATTGAAAGCATTTCTCGCTTCTTAATGTCAATGTGTTTCATTCTCTACATTCAAAGTATCTCACAGTGACATGTACTGTACATACATATAGGTACACACACACACATACATTTATAGATACACATATATTTTTTGCTTTCCTTTTGCATAGTATCTACATTTTTAATGTTTTATTCATCAGTGGTATAGCAGTGTTAGACGTGCACTGCCCCCATCCCCAACACTATAAATCCTAAATACAAGTTGTCATCCCCTTTATATCATATACATTCTCATCATCAAGGAACATCATCAGTGATGATCTATTTGTAAGGGAGCTAAGATCTGTGCTTGTGCCAGAACCTCTTGCTGTTATTACTTGAATGATGATTTTTTTGTTGTTTTTACCAAATGATTATTAGAGCTTTTGCAGACTTTACTACAAGCTAGTGTTCTATCCTTATACTTATCAACTTCTTAACAAAGCCAGAAGTGAGCAGTGAGAGTATTTACATGCCATCTGCAAGTCTCTGCAATCTTTACAATTATTTTCACAGTAAAATGATATGCTGGGGGAAATGAAGTATAATATTTTATGGCAGTGCTGTTGCTCAAACATCACCGATCAGATCCAACTGTGACACATGCGTCTGCAAACTGCTGCCCACCAGCATATGTCTGAATTTACAGTCTTCAGTTCCACATCCGCCTAGTGCTCTGCTATTAATCATTAACCCTATAAACGGGCGGGAGAGTCCTTCTGTACAACTTCATGGCTGGCGAGGATCCACAGTGGAAGCACAGTATGCCAAAAGGACACTTTAGGATAAAATGCATTAACATGTGCAACATAGACAATCTTGAAATCAGTATTCCAGATTGTTATTTGTCTGTTCATAAATGGGTAAACGTTGGTGAAAAGTATGATATTTACTTTTACTTCACCTACATCAATTTCCTTCAGCATTGTGAGTGTACAGCTGTATGCTTATTGAAGTTTAGTGCATGGTTGAGTTGCTCCAATAGAATATGAGGAGGACTGTGCTGCACATTAAACATGATGCATGCACATTGTATATGCCAGGTGTGCATTGCTCCCCTATGGAGGTTAATGGTATCTTCCAGTGTGCTTGTGACCCTTTGCTTATGATGTCATGAGTCGTAAGAGTGCACACACATTTTACAACACCTTTTTTTTGTATATAAGTCCAATTTAAAAGAAACATTGCAAAAGAGAAAGGAATCACCAGGACCAGCAGAAAAGGTGCAAAACATTGAAAGCTAAATGATTAAGACTTGAAATGCAAATATGCATTGAATAGTTTATGCAAGAAGCATAAAAAAATTATATATATTTTTTTAGATAAATGGATTAATAGCTTGACCTGACCCCACTAATCTCTTATGTAAGTGTTATCACAACTGTGCATGTAAAGGATAGACTACTGAGCCAAGACACTACGGGAGGAACTACAGCAGGTAATTGGTGAGGACTAGAGTTGAGCGGACACCTGGATGTTCGGGTTCAAGAGGTTCGACCGAACTTCGGAAAAAAGTCCGGGTCCGTGCTCGAACTTGACCCCGAACTCGACCCCGAACCCCATTGAAGTCAATGGGAACACGGACTTTTGGCCACTAAAATGCCTCTAAAAAAGTCATGGAAAGGGCTAGAGGGCTGCAAAAGGAAGTAAAAAGGGGATAAGAGTAGGACAAGTGCCCTGCAAACAAATATGGATAGGGAAATAACTTAAAATAACATAAAATACATACAAATTAAAAATACAGCTGAGCCATAAAATAGCACTAGATGGAATCTTTGATTTTAGCTTTGGAAGAACATAAATCTAAATCTAAAGCATGGCTGCCAGGAGGATCAACAGAATTATCCATTTGAGAGAGGGTTGGAGTGCAGGGTATTCTCTTTCAGTTTATACTAAGTGACCTATAGGTTGAGGAGGCAGTGACAGTAGCGGTTTAGGTAGAAGCGGCGCTGGAGGAGGAGGAGGAGGAGGTAGCCAGAATTTTTCAAAGTGCGCTGTAACCACAGTATTGGACTGTTCTATTTGACTCTCAGATATGAAGTGTACCGCAAGACGCAAATGTACTATTCAAATTTTTCAAAGTGCGCTGTAAGCACAGTATTTGACGGTTCTATTTGACTCTTAGATGTAATACATGTAATGCTATTGCTATTCTATAAACCGAAATAGAGTCCCCATTCATAAGAATAGGTCAATTGACCTATTCTTATGAATGGGGACTCTATTTCGGTTTATAGAATAGCAATAGCATTACATGTATTCCATAAACCGAAAGTCTATAAACCGAAAGACATTCGGTTTATAGACTTTCGTTTTATAGAATACATGTAATGCTATTGCTATTCTATAAAAAGAAAGTCTATAAACCGAATGTCGTTCGGTTTATAGACTTTCGGTTTATAGAATAGCCAATAGCATTACAGGTATTCTATAAACCGAAAGTCTATAAACCGAATGTCTTCTGGTTTTTAGACTTTCGGCTTATTGAATACATGTAATGCTATTGGCTATTCTATAAACCGAAAGTCTATAAACCAAATGACTTTCGTTTTAAAGACTTTCGGTTTATAGCCGAACCTCGAACTCCAACACGGACATACAGTGAAATGTCCGGGTTCGGGTTCGTGGCACGGACACCGTAATGTTCGGTACGAACCCTAACAGTGCGGTTCGGGTTCGCTCAACACTAGTGAGGACCCCAGTTGCAACCAGACATCTTACTAAAATAGTAGCTGTAATCCGTCGATGGCGGCCTTGATTAAGGTTGCTATCTCTTTTCTAAAAAAGCCAATTCTTTAGCAGATGCCAGTAACATAGTGTCTAGGTGGCAACCCAAGCCTTGATAGCGTGTATTATTCACGTTACACACGGCTTGCTTTGTAAATGGCCATGTGTGCCTTAGGATCAAAGCAGAGAATTGGGTCAGTGACATACTTACACTGTTCTTGCAGTGAGATGTACATCATACAATTGGTCTTGATTGTAAAGAGTGCCTCTCCTTGCAGGAGCAATGGCTGCATGTGTTCAGGTGATCTTCAAGCACATTTCTAACACTCGGGAATAAAAACATTCAACATAAAAAAATACATTTTCTTAAAATCTCAGGAAGCAAGCATTATTTTGTAGGTTTAAAGTGGCCATTTAAATGGGAATTGTGCCTCTTAAGTAACTTGGCTTATTGCTTTAAATGCTATAAAATGACATTGGCCATAATCTCTGCCATCATAAAAATTCTCTTGCAGCCAATTTCTTTTATTGAAGAGCATCTTTAAATATCAATAATTTTAAAAGTCATGAATATGACATTTATATCAGATATGCATGTATATGTAAAATATATTCATAATATCTATTTTTACACTCCCATTCACCTCTATAAAAATGGTCTCTGATTTCACTTAAAAATCTAGTCAGCTTATAATAATACAGTTCAATAGACGTAAAACTGAACTGATATGGAAAGTCAATGTGCACAGAGAATGACAGGGAGGGAAGACTGTTTTTGGAGCCAGTGAAACAGAGACAAAAAAATTTAATATTTTAAAAACATGAAAGTTGGATCCTGTTAAGGATTCTATTAAGTGCTAGACAGCTTGTTGGTTCATCCTTAAATAGCCCAGCTGCAAGCTCCCTTCCCCCCATGTCAGATTGCATTCTTGTCCAGTTATTCTAAGTTCTGGAATTGTGGACTGTGCAGCACAGATGAGGGACAGGATGAAGGAAGAAATAATATTACTATGGACTTATTAGGGTTTCTCCCACTAATTGAGTGATATGATGGACATAGAAACAAGACATATTATTTCTCTGGACTTATTAGGGAGAGGTGTGCCGGGCTACAGGACAGACTTAGAAGTAAAAGGGGAACTACAGCATACATGAGGAAGGCAAAGCATAAGATATAGCTACAGAACTAAAGAGACATACAGAGGTACATGTAAAACACAGGATTATATACAGAGGGCAGGGCAAAGGCCAGGGCTGCTTTAAGACCCTAGTGGGCCCTGGGCAAAGTCTTTAGCAGTGGGTCCCCCTCGACCCAATTTTTCGAAAGTCATAATGTAAAAAACTATATGTAAATGTAAACTTTTTAATTTTATATGTAACTATTTTGAACTATTTGTATATGTAGTAAACATGTTATTGAAAAATTACATTTCTTATTTTTGTTCCCTTTTTCTGCACCCATGTTGCACCTAAAGGACTTAACACAACATCATACAGTATCCATAGCACTTGCCATGCACTTATATTGCAACCACAGCACATGACTTGCATTCATATTGCACCCACATGATTTGTCATGCCAATGTCCATTTGCCATACAGATCACACCACAGAGTCACTTTCCCTCACAGAACTGGCCCTGCAGAACATGCCACAGTGCCACTTTGCCCCATAGTACATGTTATTTTGCCACACAAAACATTCCAGAGAATCAATTTGCCAATTAAAATTAACCACAGTCCTTAACCAATTAACATGTCACCATCAGTTTGCCATTAACATATGCAAAAGCCAGTTTGCCCATTAAAATATGCCACAGCCAGTTTTCCCACTAATATGCCACAGTCAGGATGCCCAGTAGAATGCCACAGCCAGTATGCCCATTATAATGCCACTGCCAGTATACCCAGTATAATGCCTCTGCCAGTATGCTTAGTATAATGCATCTGCCAGTATACCCGGTATAATGCCTCGGGTGACTTGTTGTCATCTCCGGCAGCACTAAGACTAAGCCAGCTGCTGCACACGTGACTGTCTCCACTGGCCTAGCATGGGAAGGTGCAAGGTACAGGGAAAAAGCAGGAACAAGCATTAGTAATAAGCAAAGCAAGTGAAAAAGGATACAAAAATAACTGGATTTAACCTGTCTGAACAAGGGTTGGGCCCCGATATCTTTACAATAGCTTGTGAGTGGAAATATAGACAATACTTAATTTATTACCACAACCTGTCCTAGAACATGTCAAACATAAAACACAAAGCACAAAGTATTGTAAAAATATATTACGAATGGTAGTGTAATTGACAAAATGCCAAAAAATGCACACTCGCTCTTTGTAGAGCAGTGTACTGTTCTATATTAGCACATTTTCAAACAGTTTTTTTTCTTCAGTTACAAGGAAACGGCGATGGGAACAAAATTCGCCCCAGAAAATAACTTCTTTATGGAATTCCCGAAAGCCAGACCCTGCACTTTGAAAGAATTTGTACAGACAAAGTATCCAGATTCCAAATACAGATTACAAGAGGAAAACTACTCTTTCAAACAGATAGAAGAAGCATTTGAGCAAGTGAATAATATTAATAAGGAATCCCTGCTACAATATAAAAAATAAGGATACTGTGAAGGAGATAGACCAGTGATTGTCTTAGATAATAATGATAAGAACCAGACAAGATGATGCCCTCAATGAAATCATTTCCGAAAAACTCAAAATAGTATTTAGAGGGACACCAAATATACGCAGAAAGCTCACTAAAAACTGCATTCATGTTAGCTTAAAGGAAGGTATAAATAAGGGACATTTTCTTATGAAAATCCTGGGTTTTCATAGGTGTAATTCATGTTGTGTCATTCAACACACACAAAAATAACCCAGAAAAAGCACCACCTTTTAGTTTAATACCACAGGTTGTGAGTATAAGATCAACATCATATATCTTCTGAAGTGGCCCTGCGGCCTCCAGTATAAAGGGCGCACATCCAAAAAAGTTCAAAGTAAACATTTATGAACATTGTAACAACAAAGAAAAAGAAACTTAAGCATAGTGTACAGAAACTGTTCCTAACACATAGAAGCAACACCAAAAAATTATAATTTATGGCCATGGATAAAGTGAATCCATGGCCATAAGTTGTTTAAAGAATTAGGCAAACTAGAGAACTAGAGTCCCCATTCATAAGAATTTCTTGTATGAATGGGGGACTCTAGTTCGGTTTATAGAAAGCCAATAGCATTACATGTATTCCATAAGCCGAAAGTCTATATATTTATAGACTTTCGGTTTATGGAATGTGTAGGTCAATTGATTCGTACGAACGAATAAAAGAAAACGAAAATAATAAACGAATTTTGTCTAAAACGAATGCAGTAATGAACGAAATTCGTTTTAGACGAAATAAATAACATTTTTGTCCGAATGGACGAAAATGAAACTAAAATTTTAGTTTTGCACATGTCTAATATGCATGTTGGAACTACTAATACTGGCCTTGCATAGGACACATAAGAAGAACCTGTTTGATTTTGAGTCACAACAGCATTAGAGACAAGTTGTGTGGTGGACTTCAAAATACTTTGTACATTTATACACAAGCAGACTAAAGACTGAAGCAGTCTGCACATGAAATTAATTGATCCACTGGCAAGAATGTGGTCTGCAGGTCACATGATCACAATAGGATGATGATGCAAACCCAAAGGTTAACGAAGAAGGCACATATAGAATGTGTCGGCAGATAAGAACCATCCGGTCCATCTAGTCTGCCCAATATATATTCCCTACTTCGAAACAAGCAAACCAGACACTTTGAGAAAGCCCACAACTACAGCAGTTCCCTGTTAAGTGCAATTTGTGTTGGGAGACAAAAGGCAGAGATTGGTGCAGCCTACTATCTGAATACACCTTTGGAAACAAGATTTTTGTTGGCTGATTGCTCTTTCTTTTATGTAACAGTTTTTATTTAATTTATAATAAATTGTGTATATTTTTGCTTATCACTACCCATTCTATTTTACTTGTTTTTGGTGTACATTCTGAGACTTCATGACACATATAGCCCTTTGATTTACCAACCTTCAGGAATTGGAAGATGCACTAATATAGAGCAGTATACTGCTATACAAAAGAGCATGTTCACTTTTTTTTTGTCATTTAATCCATTACACCACCACTCTTAATTTACTACACTATATGTTGTATTTTTGTGTTGTATATTTTACATGTTCCTGGACTGATTGTATCATATAAAATACATTTTCTATATTTCCACTCGGTTGATAACACTAACGTGGAAAGACTAGCGCACTTACACCTTTTGTTGTATTGTACGTCATTTATATTGTTGGTAGTGAGACACTAGCAGATTTGAAGGTGCTGCTTTGGTCACTGGCTGGTGCTACTGGTGTAAATTACTCCCATAAAGGGTAAGAAGGATGCATTAGAGGGGTTAAAGTAGACATTCAACATTAATACAAGCATTAAAAGATTTTCGTGTTTGAAACACTTTAATAGCAGTATCATTATGAAGGTCAAGCTGCCCATTCAAGTGGTTTGTTTGGAATGTTATCTGGTAGGGTAATAATGACCATGCACATGGCAGGCGTGATCACTTTCTTATAAGAGGACAGTCTTCATGGAAATGGGGGCAAGACAAAAATAACAATCTTCTCCTGCTTTCCACAGTCTGCACAGTCTAGGGTTGCCACCCGGCCGGTATTTTACCGGCAGGACGGTAAAAAATTGGCATCAGGCTAATGTTAAGTCTATGGAGACAGTACCAAGGCCGGTATTTTTTTGAAGAAAACTTGGCAACCCTAGCACAGTCTGACCAGAAAGAATTTTGAATGAGCAAGTGGAGGATTTTTCATCAACTCAAGAGATTGCAATAGAGAATGTGGAACAATAGGAAAGGTAATAGGAAGAGGTCATGTGGAGAAACAAGATGGAATATGCAGAGTAGATACGGGTTACAGGAAGTAGTTCTAGTTCCTGATAAAATGACAGGAAGCAATTATGTGGAGTTACAAACATTACACACTTTTTTATTATATGTGCTCTTAACTACCATGTCACCACTCACAGGACACAACAACTTTTAATAAAGCTCTGGCCACAGAGGAATGGATATTACATTCTGCATGGCAGGCCGCTAATTAGGCTAAAGTGGCAATGTGAACACATATTCAATGAATTGTTTTTATTCTTTGGATTTTCTTGGACTTATGGCCCTACACTTGACAGGTGACATTCTGCACAGCAAGCACACCTTTCTACTTAAAAGTGCTGACTACAAAATTTGTACTTTCAGAAAAGAACAGCAAAAATCCTGTGTTAAAGACAGGGGCGGTTTATAGTCTGGCTTTAATAATGGTGGCTAATCACTGCTTTATTCATTAAAATAGACTTGCCATGAATAAATGCCTTGCCATCGTCAACTGTGCATGAAAACCTACCTGCATTGTAATATTTCAGGGATTTAGCACCTTTTAAAAAAGTAAAAAAAAATATACAGGAAAGCGGATGGAGGTAACAATGATAGCACAGGTGGAATGTTAGGATTAGCTGATTAGAACAATATTATATTGGAAATAGTAGGTTCAATTCAGGGTTTATTATAGCACAAGAGATAGTGTCTATAAAGAAATGATTCGGCCTAATCTGTGAAGCACGCTGTGTCTGCTATAGTCTGTTTATTTCCACTTGGTTAGCAGCTGTTTTTGTATAATTCTACATTTAGTGGATTTCAAATTTGGACATTTTTAAAAGTTGCTATGAATGAGGGAATGTGAAATGTAAGGCCAAAGTAGCCACATTGGAAAAATTCTCCAATTCAGTGGAGAATTTTTCTGACTCTGCTACTTTGGTCTGAAGTTGGAAATTCCTTTTGTTAATTCTCTGCAGTTTACTCTTTTATAACAAATTGCTCTTTGTCTATATCTGGTGGACATATTGCACGGATCTAAATTTGAATATAATGTTAGTCCAGCCAATTTTTTGTCAATGCTTCATCCTACCGATTACCCACATAACGAAGGTGTGAGGAGGTGATCTGGCAGGTAATATACTCGTTGCCTTTGTACCAAACAGTAATTGGGCTTTATATTCAGCAACAGGTAAGATAGTTACATGGAATAGTTATACATAGAAACAAGAACATCCAAATTGTCACAGATAATATAAAAATTGAACTTCAACAAAGGTTAATGTTCCAGGGTTTACTACACATCCGTACACTATCTCATCCCACAATTACATCACAACAGAAGTAGATCAAAACTAATAAGACTCCATTGCCACCTCAGTAGCAAAGTAAACTTAGAATTGATATATTTTATGGAAGTCATTAAAAAGCATATTCCCCGCTAGAGATTTCATGTGCCTAGAATCCCTGACATCTTCAACATCAATTAAAGGCATAATTTAGAATCCTCTTTACACAGAATTAAATACACTTATAAATAATAAGGCTGCTGACATGCAGAGGATCAGTTGACTCCAGGATTCTTTTCATTTGTGTCTTCCTAACGAGCTGATTTACAGTCATTTTGTCCTCTTTCATTATGAATCCTCATTTCTGTTCATCTCCAGCCGGCAGCAGCGTCCTTTAAAGGTTATTGAATCAATTGTCTGATATGTTCCAGTACGTGTGTAGGAAGAAGACTCTTGGAACCCAAGATTACAGAATGATAGCCATAGATGGGAAGTACAAATGCCCACAATCGTCTGTTTTGGATTGGTTTGAGAAATCTGCTTGTGATTTATTCAGTCCAGGTTGGGGTCGGATAAACACGTTTCTCGTATGGTTGTACTGAATGCCGAAATTGGATGCTGGAAATTATATTCCAACATACGGAAAGGAAGGTGGGTAGTTATAGTTGGTCAAGATAGAACGGAAAAAGTTGAAATCTAGGAGTCAGGAACTTTTGCTGGCAAGGGGGGTAGGAGGGCAATTGTCCCTCGAGCTAAAACTCTACTTTCACTCAAAGGGCTGTGGCCCATTTCACTTTTAAATTCCCAAGTGTCACTTTTGATCTATCTGTCCAATTGTCTTGTCTGTCGATCAATCTCTGTACCTTATCGGTCAGCAAGTCTTGGATGTGTGTCTATCTCTGATGATAGCAGGTGGGCTGATGAAGTAGCACGAAGCGAAACTTAATGTTTTTACTTCAGGACAAACAGTTGCCAGCCCTCACCTGGATAATCAACCCCTGTAAGTACACCACCTTTTGTTAGAGAGATGTACTAACTAACTAAATAATAATAATATTAGAGAGATGCACCAACTAAATAATAAACTGTGGAACTTACTGTATAAATGAACTGCAAAAATCAGTTTAAACAAATTCTCTTTCCATGCCTGATTTCTACAATGCCTTTGTCATTTTACCAGAGATCACTGTTTAGAGAATAACTCCATACTGCTGACGAGGTAAAGCTTTGAGTAATGTTATTTACATGAAGGATAGTTTCCTGTTTAGTTTAAGATATTCCATATTGAACCTTTTTAAAAATCTTTAAAAGTTACCAGAGAAAATGCCCACAATAATATTTTATATACATAGTTGCCAACAATCCTGTTATCTGGGGGCCCGTCCAGTCAAATCAAGGTCTGTCGCGGCTCCTTGTGCGCAGTGTACCTCATTGTGGAGAGGCATCATTGTGTTTAAACTGTCCTTAGACAGGGATGCTAGCGCTCAAACTCTTAATGCCATGCATGTTTTGGGCCGTACTGTAGTGTCACATTACCCCATCTCTTTTGGCTCCGCCCCTTATGCCCCATAACTGTCAAATATGTAGAAGTATAGGTATATATACCCTACCATTGGCTGTTAAGAGATTCTATTCAATCGGTACAATGTTGTGCAAGGATGTGCATTTCTAGAATGCATAGATATGATTTGTAGTTAAGGTTTCAGTGGTATTTTACACGAGTCAGAGTAACAGATGGTTTTCTTAATGGAAATTAAAGCTTTTAAAGTCATTATGGAATATTCGGTCTGTTACATTAAATTCAAATATAACAATAAGGATTGTCCTTTAGCAACTGAAACACTTAAATTTGTTTGTTTTCTCCTATACCTTCAGTAAGGCCCATGCAAATAATGATATGTGATTCCATACCACATAAATTAATTTACTTGTTTCAGAAAATATGGAAAATGAACCAATAATTCACAGCCATATCTAATGAACCTGTTTGGATCCACTGGCCTTGACTGAACCTAAAACACCCAGGGTTAAGTTCCTAATGGAAGGTAAAAATCCATAATGAGTGACCTTTGATAAATCTACCTTTAGTTGCGCAAGGCTTAGGCCAGTCCTTCTGCATTTGTAATATTTCCTAAATACTCATATTGCCAGTTAGTAATGTGGATGGTTGATTCATTTTGGCAACATTTTTAATGGTGTAAAAATACATTCTGCACAGGGTTAGTTAGCTTCGTTAGCACTGCTGCCCTTTATTGCTCTGCTAATGTTATTGGACACATAAAGATTGCCTGTCCTTTTAGGGATCTGGGCCATGTTTTGGGCACACTAGTCAAATATGTGCATCATTTTGTTTGTTTATAATGGCAAACAAGAGCTAAAACTTGATTGAGACCTTTCTTAGTTACTGCCCATTAAGATGGATCCATTCTGGGTGAGGCTCTCTTACATATATGTTAGTAGTAATTTGAATAATCTGAGGGATCTTAGAGTGAAGAGTAATCCCTATGTGGATCCCTGCTTACTGTGATTACAGGAATGAGGCAAAATGTGCGTCTGAGGTTGCTCTGTACCTGTCTAGCTTTTTACATGTCCTCTACCTGAGACCTTCCTGATTCTGAAGCACTAATCCTGATTTTCATTCTCTGGAGAATGAATACTGTGCATTCACAGCAGTGCCAACACTTCCCTTCTCAAGCCACGCACCACAGCATCCTGTATTAGATTTTGTATCTGGACTACCATTGTGCATGTGCCAGACTGATGTGCTGTGAAATAGCTCCTGTATGACCTGTGAAGTAAAAACACTCCCATGAGCATGTGACTGTGTCTTAAGGTGGGCTTTGCCTTTCCCATGTGTTAACACGTCATATTATTTAAAGGGTAAAATGGTACTGGTATATTAATGAGCAGACTGATAGTGGCGTATTAGTGAGCAGACTGATAGTGGCATATTAGTGGGCAGACTAATAGTAGCATATTAGTGGGCAGACTAATAGTGGCTTATTAATGGGCAGACTAACAGTGGCATATTGGCTGTGGTATTTTAATGGGCAAACTAACGGTGGCATATTAATGGGCACATTGGCTGTGGCATCCTAATTAGAAAATTGGCTGTGGCATATTAATGGGCAAACAATGGCATATAAATGGGCATATTGATTGTGGCATGTTAACTGGAAAACTAACAGAAGCATAATAATGGGCAACCTGGCTGTTTGAATACATTGGCAAGTCTGAGGTGCAGATTGACAGGTCTGGGGGACAGATTGGCAAGTTTGGGGATGCATTGTCAAGTCTGTGGGGCAGATTGGCAAATATGGGGGCAGAATGGCAATTCTGAGGGACAGATTGGCAAATAAAAGGAAATCAAAACACTAAATGCATTTTCTTAATTACAGGTTTTATTAAATATGAAAAAAACAGTTTACATATGAATTATTATTTACTAGTAAATCATTTTTCCTATAAGGTCATCTAATTTTTACTAGGGGCTTCACAATATCTGTAGCCCAGGGGCCTACAATCCCCTTAATCTGGCCCTGCAGACAGGATAGGCATGTAGAGAAGGGCCTAGCACAGGGCCTGTATTTGGTTCTAGTTTAGGTACTTAGCTAATAAGCAAATGTTTTAGGTCAAGGCCAAATTATTTGATTCACAGGAATATATCTTATACCTGCTTACTGCCATTTAATTGTGAATTTCATTGCTGAATTACATTATGATGCAGAAAACAGAAGAAGGTAAAGGAACGGACATTTAGACACCATTTTAACTCATGCAAAAATTGCAATTTTTGTTGTGATTTTACAGAGTGGAATTAATTCTTACAGGCCAGCTCTGCTCCCATGTACTTAGTGTCCTTCCCATTGCCAAGCCACACTAAGCAGACATGCTTATGGATCAGAAAGCATTATACAAGCTGTCCATGGCATCTTACACATCCAATGGGATCTCAGAGGCCAGTCCCTCCCTCAAGCCCTTGCCTTTGGTTTACTGGCTGTGTCTGGGCAGCAGAAGAATATTTGTTGACTTGCTCTTTTGGTGACATCTTCTTTTAATAAGACGAATCTGTCTCTCCACTGCTTTTTTTTTTTCCTCCTGCTTCTGGCTACGCTTACTTAAAGTGTAAAATGTCAAACTTTAGCATGGATGACAATCTCCCTGTGGGCAGAGAATCAGCCAGTGTATTATTAGCTGCTGGGATGCTGGAGAGATCACTGGCTCTTTATGAGGTCGGAAGTAGGAGAAAAAAAATTATATATAATAAAAATAAACACTGATGTGCATTTTTAACCCTTATAAGTCAAATAAACCTCAGAGACATGATATCACCCTTCAAGATGAAATAAGAGCATGTGCATTAGAGAGATTTAGTATCCATTAATCATGCTTGTTTATTGGGTATTTTATTAGCTTTGTTTCAAAATAAACAAGTTACTGAGAAAAATAATATAACATCCTTCTCACAAAATAGTCCCTAGACAAACTATGACTTTGGCTAGCACCTCATCACCTCTTAGCAGCTTTTCAATAGAATTGGTACCTAGCTAAGGAAAATGTTTCCTAAACGTTAATGGCTGTTATACTACTATCTAGTTATCTTATCATTTTTTTAATGCCACTGGTACTGTATTGTTTCAATGGCTTTGTAGGTGTTCTTAATAAGCATCAAGGTTAAAGAATAAAACGTAAAAAAGACAAAATACATTAATGGGTCTCCACTTTTGTCCTGTTCTAATGTGCTCTGTCTTCTTCTACAGCACCAACATTTTGTGCATGACCTCGGAGTCTCTTTCTCCAGACCTCATATTGCTGTCTACCTTGCTCACTCCTACTTCAGTGTCATTATTTCTAACTGTTTACATCAGCATGCACATTCTCATTCTCCTTAGCATGATTTTCAAACTCATTCACATTCTTATTCACATTCTCATTCACAGATGCTTTCCTCCCTCCCAGCTTACATAACTGATACACAGACACACGAGCAACCAACAAATGTATTCCTCTGAAGACTTGGTTTTTCGAACAAAGACTATAAGCTTGATTCAGACTGCAGAAATTGGAGCTCCGTATCTCATCCTTGTGAAATAACAATACAGGTGAAGTCATGTTAGCTATAGGTTGGCATCACATATTAGATTATTATTGTTCATTAACAGCTGTTAGATTATACGTGCCCTCCCACTATCATGCCACATGTATCACAGTACCACAGTGTGGATAGAAAGATTGATTGAAACAATAATGGTGCAGGGGCTCGAAGAAATAGTAATATAGAGTGCATGGCAGGTAGAAGTTATAAATGTACAATTTAAATAAACAATAAACATACACAGATAATATATAAGATTTAGTATATAAAAGGTGTTGAATACAATTTTTTGAATCAACACTGAAAGAATGGTGTTGTGAACACGGCACAGGATCCTCCCCGCACAGGGCCACAGTGGTAAAGTTGTAGTCACAGGGGTTGCCCAGATCACATAGAGTGGCCTATTGCAGTGAGGACCCCTGTGACCATTACACTTACAACTGATGTGGTTGGACAAAGCTGGTATGATGGAAAGTGGGGTGTATTGCACTGGTTTTTCCACTGTGGCCTGGCAATTTCTAGTCATGTCACTGCCTAACGCACTCACATATGTAAAGGTACCCTTTCCTTTCCACAGCGGAGGATGTTACATTGCCTACCAATATTGCCAACTACACTGTGGACATGAAATGGTACTGTGATAGATGTGACATGAAGGCTTGAGGGTACATATAACCTAACAACTGTTGATGATGAATAATAACCAGCTGTGTAAAATAATAAATGTATTGTGCATACGAATACATACATGGCAATTCTCTCACTTTTATTGGAGTTACTAACTGGCGTATGGGACACATGTGTGATTTCATTCATATTTACAAATAACAGGTTGCTTGCTATTCATGCCAAAATAATACATATATTTTTAAAAATCAGGAACTTGTGAATATGTTATTATGCATATATTTAGAAATTTCCACATCAATTAACCACTTAATTGTTTTTTATTGTACTTTCTGTGAGAAAAAATGTTCTATTAACCAAATAATATTTTGGACTTGAAAAACCTGAAATTCTGGTTAAATCACAGAATTCGGGGTGTCAATGCTCTATGAATAGGGGGAATAATTTTCATTGCCAGGCCAAGTACCCCTGAACCAAAAACCATAATGAATAGGGGTCTATTCAGGTAGCCCCAATCTAGGCCGAATTTGGCATAGATTGGGGCTAAATGAATAGACCCAGTGGGATTTTTTTTGAAAAGTACATGACAGAAGTACCATTCAAGAATAATATAAAACATGGAGACATTTTCATTTATAATAGAAATAATATTGTGTGTTGTAATAGTAATAAGTCTTCCAATCTCCAGCAGTCCACTGGACCTTAATATTCCTATATCTATTTTTTGGCATTCCCAAATCTGTCTTATTTCTGCTAACCATGATTCTTGCTCCACATTGTTGATGTGGAGCAATTTCCACAACTCTCCTGTAACATGGTAACCAAAGAGGGGGGGTCAACCTCTTGCGGAATCAGCCAAGTGCTGTATATTGAATTGCTCCAGATTCAAAACCTGGAATCCAAATTAAGATGTGAAAAATGAATTAGACTTTTTTAACAAATCCATAAAATGCCAGATTGGGGTTCTCTGCCTTAGTCACAAGAATGAGTGTATATTTCTAGTCCTCTGATTCAAATATAGCTTCTTATCCAATTTCACTAGGCTATAATAACATTTCATACAATAAGTTTTTTGGCATCTTTATAATTCTTTGTATTTGAGAGTATGTATAGCTTAAAACTGGAAGGTATGAATTAAAAAAAAAGCAGCTGAAATAAAACCGAGATATTAATCATTTTGGGCATATTATGAATCTATATTCCTTTGACAGCCTGTTCTCTGTTACTCTTGGAAGGTAATCCCTGCTCAGCCTGCTCTGGCAGAAGGTGACAGGTTTATCTGGACAGCGGTAGCCCATTTTATGAAACACTGGCGCTTGCTGCCCTGCACTAACAGGTCTGCTATTTCTGCACATCGACACGACACATGCCGAAGCTCATTTGCATGTAATGAGCCCTAGATACATGGTAAATGAGATCACTTTGCATTTCACTGGGTTGCTATAGATATCTACTCAGCTGCACTGGAGAAAATGCCGCAAGTGTTTAAACGTGGGACAGTTCTGGATCTCGGTTAACAAATCTCTGGATTCAGTGCTCTTCTTACCCTGATCTATTGGTGATTTAGTTTCTCTCAATTAAGGGCCTTTATTTAAGGCTCTCAGTATACTCAACACTACCATGCTTTATGTATTGATAACGAGAAGCCCTTGAAAATACAACTACAGAGGTTTCCAAACATGTCCTTAATGAATTCTTAACATACCAGTTCTTGTGAAGCATATGTGAGCCAATCATAGAAGAATCGGCTATTTAGTTATGTTAATTGCTACACACACTGGTTCTATGTCTGTGAGACAAATATACATACTTCCTATCGGCCCTGCTCTTAGAAGAATAGTTCAGATTTTGGTCGTCTGTTATGAGGATCCACTTCTCTAAGGAGGAAGGAACAATTCCCACACAGATTGCCCCAGTTCCCCCTTTTTTAATTCCTGACACTGTTTGAGTCTTTTGTCTAGGCATGTCACCTTTTCTTCAAAAAGCTTTTCTATTTCCCACATTAGCTTTAACATTGTCCTCAAGCCAAGAAAAGTCGGCAACCCTACCTGCTGGAAAAATACTAACTGGGTGGCAACCCTACCTGCTGGAAAAATACTAACTGGGTGGCAACCCTTCCTGCTGGAAAAATAATAACTTGGTGGCAACCCTACCTGCTGGAAAAATACTAACTGGGTGGCAACCCTACCTGCTGGAAAAATACTAACTGGGTAGCAACCCTACCTGATGGAAAAATACTAACTTGGTGGCAACCCTGCCTCCTGGAAAAATACTAACTGGGTGGCAACCCTTCCTGCTGGAAAAATAATAACTTGGTGGCAACCCTACCTGCTGGAAAAATACTAACTGGGTGGCAACCCTACCTGATGGAAAAATACTAACTTGGTGGCAACCCTGCCTCCTGGAAAAATACTAACTGGGTGGCAACCCTACCTGCTGGAAAAATAATAACTGGGTGGCAACCCTACCTGCTGGAAAAATACTAACTGGGTGGCAACCCTACCTGCTGGAAAAATACTAACTGGGTGGCAACCTTTCCTGCTGGAAAAATAATAACTTGGTGGCAACCCTACCTGCTGGAAAAATACTAACTGGGTGGCAACCCTACCTGCTGGAAAAATACTAACTGGGTGGCAACCCTACCTGATGGAAAAATACTAACTTGGTGGCAACCCTGCCTCCTGGAAAAATACTAACTGGGTGGCAACCCTACCTGCTGGAAAAATAATAACTGGGTGGCAACCTGTGTCTCCTGAACAAATCTGAAGCCTGAAGGGAAAGCATACTTCAAAAACATTTTGCTTTTGTTAAGTGCTATGAAATGGCAGGGGGTACAGGAATGACTTTACAAAATAATGTCTTGTTATTTAAATCATTCAATAGACAAGGAAAGCATAGTGGTATCAAAAGAGGAAAATATTAGATATTTCTGTATCATGTGGATTGTTTATATACCTGTACCCATGATTTTACTATAAATATGAGATATTTCTGTATCATGTGGATTGTTTATATACTTATACCCATGATTTTACTATAAATATGAGATATTTCTGTATCATGTGGATTGTTTATATACCTGTACCCATGATTTTACTATAAATATGAGATATTTCTGTATCATGTGGATTGTTTATATACCTGTACCCATGATTTTACTATAAATATGAGATATTTCTGTATCATGTGGATTGTTTATATACTTATACCCATGATTTTACTATAAATATTAGATATTTCTGTATCATGTGGATTGTTTATATACTTATACCCATGATTTTACTATAAATATTAGATATTTCTGTATCATGTGGATTGTTTATATACCTGTACCCATGATTTTACTATAAATATTAGATATTTCTGTATCATGTGGATTGTTTATATACTTATACCCATGATTTTACTATAAATATGAGATATTTCTGTATCATGTGGATTGTTTATATACCTGTACCCATGATTTTACTATAAATATTAGATATTTCTGTATCATGTGGATTGTTTATATACCTATACCCATGATTTTACTATAAATATGAGATATTTCTGTATCATGTGGATTGTTTATATACCTGTACCCATGATTTTACTATAAATATTAGATATTTCTGTATCATGTGGATTGTTTATATACTTATACCCATGATTTTACTATAAATATGAAATATTTCTGTATCATGTGGATTGTTTATATACTTATACCCATGATTTTACTATAAGGTCTAATCAATAAAGAGAGAGAATTGCGAGGAATTGGGTGAAGAATTTGGGATTCTCACTGATGTACTATGAATTACAAATCAATACACACGGGATACATGGCAGGCCTATAGTTCCCTCATTTAAAAATATGACTAAATAGAAGACTTTACAAACTACAGTTGAATTATTTTCATTTATTTTTAAATTCGTGACCATATTTGTGGTCTAAATTCAAGTGGTAATTTTTGATCCCTGAGGTACCCCAGTGGTAACAAGACCCTGCTACAAATATACTCCATTGACTATACCCCTTGTTGCCTGTCACTCAATCACTTCCTAATCCATTCAACAGTATTGGAATCCAAACTCAAAGATTGCAGTTTATTGATACGTCTGCTATGTGCAATAGTGTCAAAAGCCTTACTGAAATCTAGGTAAGCAATGTCTACTGTACCACCCTGATCTATTATTTTAGCTACTGTGACAGACGCCTCCGTCACTGGGGCTCCTGGAGGGGCATAAGAACCAGACTCCTCCCAACAGTCTTGAACCATATTACATCAGGAAAGATCCTTTCACTTCCCTGTGCTGATACCTATTCCTTGGAGGTTGAGGATAGGTGTCCCTGTTCTCTGCAATTCTTATCCAGCATGGCGGCATTGGGATTATGGAATGCCATGCCCGCTTCCTCTACCAGACCTGAGGACATCAGGATTTCTCTGCAGCTCTCGGTTGGTCGCAAATCTGTCAAGATCCGTTAAAACTTAAAATGACTGCTGATCCCCCACACCACTATTTGGACAAGAGGGAAACAATTGTGAGAGGGATCCAGGTTTTCTGTGTGAGAGTGTTTGTGTATAATAGTGTCAGCGTCTATTAGTGATTGTGTATTAGTGAGAGTGTTAGTGTGTGTGTTAGTGAGTGTTATGTTTAAGAGTGTGTTTGTGTGTATTGGTGATTGTGTATTATTGAGTGTGTTTGTGATTGTCATGTGTGAGAGGGTATTTGTGTGTATTAGTGATTGTGTATTAGTGAGTGTGTTTGTGTGTGTTAGTGAGTGTGTTATGTGTGAGTGTGTTTGTTTGTATTAGTGATTGTGTATTAGTGAGTGTGTATTACTGTGAGTGTGTGCTAGTGTGTTTGTGTGTATTAGTGAGTGTGTTTTTGTTTTTGTGTGAGTGTATGCTAGTGAATGTGTTTGTGTGTATTAGTATGAGTTTATTAGTGAATATGTTTGTGTGTATTAGTGAGTGTAAGCTAGTGAATGTGTTTGTGTGGATTAGTATGAGTGTATTAGTGTGAGTTTATTAGTGAATATGTTTGTGTGTATTAGTGAGTGTGTTTTTGTTTTTGTGTGAGTGTATGCTAGTGAATGTGTTTGTGTGTATTAGTATGAGTTTATTAGTGAATACGTTTGTGTGTATTAGTGAGTGTATGCTAGTGAATGTGTTTGTGTGGATTAGTATGAGTGTATTAGTGTTAGTTTATTAGTGAATATGTTTGTGTGTATTAGTGAGTGTATGCTAGTGAATGTGTTTGTGTGGATTAGTATGAGTGTATTAGTGTGAGTGTATGAGTAAATGTGTTTGTGTGTATTAGTGTGAGTGTATTAGTGAGTGTGTTTGTGTGTATTAGTCTGAGTGTATTAGTGAGTTTGTTTGTGTGTGTTAGTCAGGCAGAATTAATGAATCTCACTTTCCCTCCCTGCACATTTGTTCATTCGTAATTTTGTCCAGCTTCGTATTCAGAATTTAGACAAATGGAGGAAAAAGCTGATGTTCGTCTGCAAGCGAATTAGTCCAAAAAACAAATGCCCATGTCTGATTATATTTATTGCTTGCTGTGGAGGGTTCCATTTTGACATCTAATTGTTAGGGCTCCAAGGTTGTGTCTTTGCCTTACAATTAAAAGGATGCACCAACTGCAACATGTGTGAATATTCGGAGTTGCCCATTTGATTCCTCATCACTTGCTTCTTCTGAGGTAGACAGAATAAATACCATTTAACTAGGTAATGATATTATCTCATGGATGTGGAGCACAACTTACATCCTAGTATGTACTTGAAAATGAGGGAATATGTCAGTCTGCCTTTCCAGTCATGATCATGAACATGTATCATAGCTACTCACACATATAAACAACTCACAGCATAGTAGCAACAAATATCCATTTTCAATTTGTTTAATGGTAAAGCAAAAAACTTAAAAGGACAGTCTAGTCCCCAACCTCACTTTGGTGCAAGATGAAGATTACTGTCTGTATAGTGCACAGTTTTTTTTTCTAGTGTGATTTGATGAAGGCATTCTGCATTAATCACATTTTTAATATTTGACTCAAATACCCTCCCACAGTGATTACTCTGCATGTTTACTGCAAGTGCAGCAGTACCGATTACATAGACACTGAGAATATAAAGTTTTGTTTCATTTAGTCACTTCCTGTGCTCCTGGAATTGAATACATTATGCGGACTGTGATAAACTTACTTGTGTATACAGTAGGATCTCTTAACAGTGCAACATATTGTCTGATGACATCATCAGAGAGACAGGGAATTCGATTCATTTGAATTAAATTATTTTTTGGGTTCACGCAGCACAAAAAAAAAAGGAAATTGACTTTTGCTCAGCTAATGTGGGCAGTCCTGGCTTCTCGCAAACTGCTGCAATGTCACAGTTTCTTCTATCTGTAAGTATTTATATTTTAAGCAATGCAATGCAAAATGTAAAACCTGCATTTTAAAGTACTTTGAAAGCACATTAATATGCACTAATATTTGGAAGATGCATTTTGGGCACCAGACAGTCCCTTTAAGATTTTAACATAATCTAATCATTTATAGATGGGACTACTTTGTCTTTAAAGTGTACTAGTGTCATTTTTATCATAGCAGTTGCAGGCCTCAGTTGAAGGTTCAACTCTCATTATTCCAAAGGTGACTCACTTTAACACAGGTTCCCATTCTGAAAGCATACCTCCCAACATCTGAAATGGTCAAAGAGGGACATTTTAATTTTGTGGGAGTGGCTAAAGGTGTGACTGTGGGTGAGGCATCACTGAAAATTTTCAACAACTTTATAGCCAATTGGAAACGATTTACTTAATTTTGGAAGTAATTTAGAATAAGACTCATTTATTTTATTTTGTACATATATACTGAAGTTTAAACACAATTTATTGTGATTTCTTGCTCTGTGATACAACTCTGGGATGCAAACTACAATTTCTGACCTCATAGAATAGACGAGCAAGAGAGGACGATAGATGGACAAAGGGATTTGGATGCAGAATAACTACTATCGGTCCTAAATAGGGAGACTTGGGAGGTATATAAAAGGCAACATAGGTGTCATTCATATTCATTGCATCATTATTAGATTGACAGAAAAACAGCATGAATATCTCCTTTTGGTACAAATTAAAATAATGCTCATAATAATTAATTTTAAATAGCTCTTTACTAAAAAGAAAATCTGAAAGACAGATCTGAAGTCTATAATTTCCAGTAACTGGTTGTATTTTGTAGCAGAAAACCATGTTAAACTTAGAATCCAAGGAGGAAGTAGACAAAGGTGCAAATGAATGTGCAGCAAAAAATAGATAGATTTGAGTTTGATTTTGCCAAAATTAATAATGTACTTTTATAAAATAACTTTTAAACATATCCTGACAGGTGGTTTTGGTCCAGGTCTATCTGGCATGCTCACATGACAATAAAAGGAGTTCACATACCAGTGGCACAGTAACAGATGGAGCTCCATTATTCTTTAATGTCCACTTAAGTAAGGTGTATTATTGTCCCTAGTGATTGTCCATTATTGTCCCTAGTGATGAGATGACTTTCACCTTAACACTGTAGAAGGCCTTTGAGGGTAAAGGTATTTGCTTATAGATTCTGCAACACCAACCTTGAAAATAACCCCTGGATCATATAGAAGCAGAGAATGTGTGATTTACGACTGATAAGTCATTTCTGAAATGGTCCCATAATTTCTAACCATAATCCTAACCTCTGATCCTGGGTAAGCATGGTTAAGGTTAAGGATCAGAGGTTAGGATTATGGTAGATGAAATAAAAAAATAAAAAAAATAAGATAGATGAAATAATTACCCACAAATCCCTTTCCTGAGATGTTGTACTTGGTACTGCACCTAATACACTAAACGCCTAATACACTAAACGCCTTTTTTTTTTTTGTTAGAGCCCATGTGGATTTATAAACATTAAACATGAGCTGTCACAGCCTTGACCATGTTTCTAATTTACCTAAATGTAATTTACCTTTGATGTAGGACTTCTGTACCTATAGTTAACAGTTACCCAGTTATCTTTGGTGTACACCATTTGCCAACTTCCATTCCTCTGGAACTATTCCTGTTAATAGTGATTTATTAAATAAATGTGTTAGTTGGTCTTGCACTATGCAGCATGTGTAGGTACCAAAATTGTTCATGGGAGACAATTTAATGATATTCTGTGAACATTAAGAACCTTACACTTGTACAGACACTTAGGCTGTTTGTGCCCATCAAGCCATGTTGACTTATTTGGCTTTACGTTAGAGCAGCAATTCCCAAAGTGTGGGTCGCTACCCACTGCTGGGTTGTCAGATGATTTTGGGTGGGTCACCCTGGCTTGGGAGGATGCCCTGTCAGCGGCTTAACAAGCCGGTTGATAGACCAGGGGCGGACCACACCAGGTGCCAGTCTACCCCCACCCTGCGAAGAAGCAAGTGCCTGCTTCACTGGGGAGCCGGGGGCAGCATAAGGTCTTTGTGTTACACTAGGTCTCTGTAAGTGTTGCCTTGCGCTCACAGCACCAGTGTTGCTCTGAGTCATCACTATGTGTGAGGAGCGCATGCAGAACTGACAGAGACCTGAGTGTAACACACAGACCTGATGCTGCCTGTAGTTCCTTAAAGTAAAATGGAAGGTGCAAGGCATGGGTGGAATGGAGGGGAGAGGAGAGAAGATAGACAGATATGGGGAGGTGGGGGAGAGGAGACAGACAAGGGGGGGGGGGTGGAGAGAGAGAGAGACAAGGGAAGGAAGAGGAGAGAGACAGACACTAGAAATGAGAAGATACAGACAGCCAATGGGGGGGGGGGGGGGAGAGAGACAAAAGTTGGGACGATATATATATAAAAGGGACATGGAGAGAGGACATACATCTAAAGCTGATTACCATGATGTGCCAATGTTATGCATCTAAAGCTGATTGCCATGCGGTGTCAATTGTATGCATCTAAAGCTGATTGCCATGATGTGCCAAGTGTATGCATCTAAAGCTGATTGCCATGCGGTGTCAAGTGTATGCATCTAAAGCTGATTGCCATGATGTGCCAAGTGTATGCATCTAAAGCTGATTGCCATGATGTGCCAAGTGTATGCATCTAAAGCTGATTGCCATGATGTGCCAAGTGTATGCATCTAAAGCTGATTGCCATGATGTGCCAAGTGTATGCATCTAAAGCTGATTGCCATGATGTGCCAAGTGTATGCATCTAAAGCTGATTGCCATGATGTGCCAAGTGTATGCATCTAAAGCTGATTGCCATGATGTGCCAAGTGTATGCATCTAAAGCTGATTGCCATGATGTGCCAAGTGTATGCATCTAAAGCTGATTTAAAATATGCATTTAAACTCTAGGTAGCACCTCTTCCCTCCGTAAACATATATTGCAAACACCATTCATCATTTTTCACTAACTGAGGTCCTTCATTCTCTTTTACGTAGAAACTGAAGAAAAAGAATAGAATGGCAAATAAGTGGGAGGTCAGTAAAAGGGTCTTTTGATGTGTACTTTTGGTTTTGGAGCTCTCATTCCTGGCCTGTTTCAGCAGGCCCCTTTGCATGAGCCTCTTACACTCTCTTTTGTGCTTCCTCCACACTAACACATTCGGATCTGTGCTTACATATGGAGGTCTATTCTGTAAACAGTAAACTGTGGTGAACTGACAAGGGCATTGGAAAAGTCAGGCCAAAAAACCTAGTTGGAATAATGGGCGAGAATTTATCCCATTGTCAGTTTACCAACGCTCACTGCTTAGCAAACACAATGAGTGCAGATATTTCCTTGTTGGCCTCTCTTGCAAGCTGCCAGTAGGCCTCTCTTCTCTTGCTAAAGCATGTAAGGGATGCGGGAGCTGTTACTTGGTTACCAGACGTCACTATGTGTTTAGGCCCTTGCTTCATGCACAAATGTCACCCTGCCATGAATCATTAAATCCCATTTTCTGAAGATATTTTTGCAGAGTGGGCTCTGCCAAGGAGGATGAAGGAGGTTAAAAATAACATTATGCGAGGGCCCCTTCTCTGGTCACAGGTGCCATCTCAAATATTGTTAACAAGGTATTTGACAGTAATATTTAACTATTAAGATGCTGGCTTATATTGAGTCTGTTGTATGGCAGAGAAAAATAAATAAAAATCATTGACTCAAAACCATGCAGGATATGGTTGCCATATTTAATATATTTACATTTTGTATGGTAAATAATTTAACCGCAGTTCTGATTCGAGACAAAACACTGGTATCTATTCAATGACTGGACTTGTTGCTAAAACTTTTTTTATTTTATTTCAAAATGTGCGGACCTGGCTTATTGTCACAGCCTCCAGAAATGACGGCAAGTCATATCCGATGGCTGTATTTCCTGCACACAGCGTGCGTGGAGGGAGAAACACTGTGGAGGAGACGGCCGGGGACAAACACCATCCAGGTAAGTATTGGGGGGGGGGGGGGGGGGTGGCATATTAATGAGCAAACTATCAGTGGCTATTAATGAGCAAATTATCAGTGGCATATTAATGAGCAAATTATCAGTGGCATATTAAAGAGCAAATTTTCAGTGGCTATTAATGAGCAAATTATCAGTGGCATATTAAGGGATAAACTATCCAGAGAGGATGGGGGGGCCCTAAATATTTTTCAGTAAGGGGTCCTGAAATTTCTGATGGCGGCCCTGGTTACCAGTTACAGGTAGACTGGAGCTCAATCTAGCCAGGTCACACAATGTTGCATGATGTAATGTATCCCCAATCCCTTTTGGTTTCACCACAACACATCCCAGGGCATGGTCCTGGAATGTTTTACTGGTATAATATAACCGTCCAGGCTCGAGGGAGAACTACTGTGATCCTTGTTATTTTGATTCTTTTATTGCCTTATTATTTGCATGAGCAAATTACTTTACAGCTATAGTCCTGAAATGGTTTTGGTGTAGAGCATAACTATTCTATAACCATTTATAACATGCTCACAGTGAGAGTGAAATTGGGCTTATAAAAGACTCCAAAACGGGGAAAAGTTTTGAGAAGCAATGCTTCAAATTAGTTTCACTAGAAAGAATACATCAATATTCAACAGTCAAATATGACTTTAAAAATGCCCCTTCTGTGTGTCCTAGACATTAACTTGGTCATTTCTAATCCAGCAATAAATGCAATTATTGTACAGTAAAGCCCTGCTGTCCTTCAGTTGTAGTAGTACAACTCCCATTAAACTCAACTCGCCAAAGGATGAGACTATTTCTCTTTGGTAGGAGTACTCTTGCTGAGAAGGAGTCATGTCGTTCACACTCTATCAGTAGCTGAGGATAACAGGACACATACGTTTGTGATTAGAATATATTATATAATATTTTCTTGAATCAATATTACTCTTATTTTTGTAGTTAAATCAATTGTGTTGTTGATTAAAATGCCGATTACTATTATACGTTTATTTACAAACTTCCACATATTGTATATCCACTAGGACTTCGCAAAGGCCTATGACCTCTGCACTTTCCTAATTTCATTGTCTTTTTTTTCCCCGTCCCTCACCACCTCGTGGTTCAGCCCTGCTGCTTTCTAAACATGCAATATTTAGGACGCGCTTGACATCAACACAGTATTTAAAAATTATCTCTCCCAGCTGAGGGCATCGTGAAATTTTATGAACCCTCATGAAAAATTCATGCAACGTCATAAAGCTGCCATGATTATTTCATTTGTTCTCCTGCATTAAAATTGGAGCAACAGCCGCTGTGAGCTAACATCATGTGTCAAGAGTGGCTGTTCCACATTCCCGTACATCATTGTACTAAATGACAGGTAACGCTCTGGGCAGCTGTCCCTCTGTCCTACCCAGGCATTGTGGGAACTAGCCATTTCTCTTAACAAAGTTGGAAATGCACGGATTTACACAGAATCTAAAGACGTTTCTTTTTAACAGGACGGTTTTATACTTTTTGTGCCCATTTTGGATGACAATCCTTCTGATAATCCTTCTGACAAGTAAAGATGACATGGCGATAGCAATATTATTTGTGCGTTGTTTTAGCACTAGTAGATTGGGTTGAGATCAGAGAGGATTTGGGACTTCCTTTTCTTTTTCCTGGCCTCCCCGCATATACCTGAATAGCATATTTGCTAACAGTCTTGGATTGCCTGATGCTTCTACACTGTGCACTGTATGAAACTGAATGAAACTATAGAGTCTGAAATGGGAAACCTTAGGCCAAGGTAGACATGTGGGAAACATTCTCCAGTGCAGTTGAACGGGATAATTTTTCCAAATCAGCTACTTTGGTGATACGTTTGAAATTCCCATCTCAATTCCCAGAAATTCTCTTTTAATTGCGTAGACCCTTATATATGTCTCCATGACATATATAGCTTGAATGTACAAGAGATGAACTTCATACTGAGAAAACTGGAGTTCACTCATGTGGGGTGAGAGCATTTTGGGTGACTTTGCTTCTCGTTGACACTGATCCCAGGACTTAGGCCAGAAAGTTGTCCTATTTCTGGAAAAAGTAGGTGGAGCAGCGAGTGACCATCCATCCAATAAGCTGCACATTTGTGGTTGACACACCTCCCCAGGAATCCCCACCCCATAGCAGTCTGTGACCTCCAACCTGAAATATAGGAACTATAGACTATTTACTGGCATTTATTTTACCGCTGTTGTATAAGGCTGGAAAAATGCTGGTGTCTCATGTATAAATGGTATTATTAAAAAATATATATGAATTGCTCTTTGAACAGTGAAATAGTGTTGTAGTTGTACCCCTTCTAGTAGCCTTGAAATGGTTAAATGTGAATTGAAACTCATAACAGGCTACAACAATAAAGGCAGAGTTTCACTGGCAAAAAAAAAGAATTTTAATTAAAAAAAGGAACATACATTCCTCATCTCTCAGATTTTCCTTAAATATACAAGACAAAGCAGTAACTCAATCGTCGTAGCCATTTTCTAAATGTAATGTTTACATTCTGAAATGAACATTTAATCCTTTTTGTTCCGTAAGAAACCGACAGGAAGCTTATTTAATTCCACCCAAAGAAATCAGTGGAGGTTTGTCATTAATAGTCAACCGGCAAAGGAAATGGCAAGTGAACTGCAAAAAAATCAGGAATTATGTTGAAAAGATAGGCAAATCAGAGAATTTCTCCAGCTATTAATGCCGGCTGTCTATCTAAGTGAGAGACAGATAGATGCTTTATTTTTATGTTGTATTTTTATGGTGATCTCTGCTCACCCCAGGAGAGGGCTATAAAAAATGGTTGTGTTCCACACACCTCACATAAACCATCTTGAAAGAGCACGGCCTAGCAACAGTTGTTGGACATTGTTAGACTACAGTTCCCATTATTCTCAGCCAGCTTGCATCAGAAACTAAACAATTCTTTAAAACACTGACCAAAAATAATAAACTGTGGTTCCACAGCTACATTATAGGAACTTCAAATCTCACCATACACAGCTGCCTGAGGTTGATGGGTATTGAAGCCAACAATAGCTGGAGAGCTGGAGTTAACGCCATGGTTTGACGTAGACTCATTTATAGATAAACATTTGTCACCAGATTGATACAGCATGAAAATGGGGAGAATGACTTGAGAAAGCAGAATGTCTGTGCAAATGAAGCAGTTAGGAATGCTCCTTTGAAAGCAGAGGGTTATGGACTGTCCTGGTCAGGCATCACATTATGTGTGTGTCAGCCCTGCAGGTCCCAGCTCTCAGAAGTAATGGATGATCCCAGTCAGCCCCTTTCTGCAGGAAATGATACGATCGGACGTTATCTACTCCAAACCAATTCACAGGCCCACAGACACTGCCGCTCATTTATCATCCATGAGGCAATGGATTCAGAAGTGCCCGGCCAGAGCGAAGTGACGCAGGGCGATTCAGGGGCTCTCCCGTCTGTGCTGACAAGGACAGCCTGACACGATAAGGCTCTGTGTGACAAGTGACAGCGGCTGGCGGGAGAGGGAGGTGGACAAGGGCAGCAGGCAGAGGAGAAATGTGTCTTTGCAATAACTGTCCCCAGTGATAAGCAGTGCAGTGAGTGTGTGAGGGCAGCGAGGGGTATTTGCCTGATGGTAAACGTCTTGACAACAATCTACAGGGGACAAAGTGGTTGAAACTCAGTTCTGCAAAGCACAGGGATTGTGTGCTGATTCACACCTCCTCTTGTGGAAGAACACCTCAGCGACAATAACTTTGCAACTCTGAGACTCAATAACTATATCGGAATGTGTTTATACAGCAGAGAGCAGAGAATGACAAATTTAGATGTCGGAGCCAGCAAAACAGCACATACACACAGTCACACAAATATACTCACAGTCAAGCAAATATACACACAGCCATGCAGACAATCACATGGACACACAGTCGTAAATACACACACACAAACAGTCATTCTGACAGCTCTACTGTCCTTATCGGTGTCCCAGACACCGGAGAACGTAATCAGGACAGCGGAATTGTGGTACAGTTGGGAGGTATGCATACATGACCTGGCGCCTGGGATTTGTTGAGCCCTGTCATGCAATAATTTGTAACATTCATTGTTAGACGTTATTTCTTGAATATGAAAAGGGTCAAAAACAGAGGTGTGCTAACCGGGGGGCTGTACTGGATGGACTACCACGTGTTCCAAACAGTTGGCGGTGCCGCCATAAACGCAGGGTAAGCAGGTTGTCAGGGGTGCCAGAGTGTTGAGGGTCCACCCCTAACCATGTTGCAGCCACACGATGATGGAGTGCCGCCCCAGGTGCCTCTTGGGCTTTGCATGCTGCTGGGCAAAAAAATACAGGTAGATAAAACCATATACACACTGAGCTGTACATATCAATATTATTTATTTCTGCAGTGTTGCACAGTGAGCAAACAAACATTCAAATATCAGGAAACCTAACAAGTAAGACAGAACTGAACAAAAGGTAAGGAGGGCCCTGGTCAGGCGAGCTTACATATAATAATCATTTGTGGCAAAACATCGGCCTAGCAATGCTAATCCCTCCTAAATTATTGCTCTGAATGCCCATAGGTCATTGCACTCCCCATTAGACATCCAACGATCAGACATAAAACCATTAGGATGTGCTGCGGCAAATAATTCATGTGCGCGGCAAGCATTGGGCAGTTTTATTAGCCCGAGGACGGTTTATTATAATACCTCAGAGAATTGATATCATTGTTGCTAAAACTTGCACGCTTTCGCACAGCAGGTTAATAGGAACACCACTAGATAAACAGTAGATCATGGATCTCTGCTAGAAGAGTCAGTCAGTAGTTAATGCTTGACCTTGCATATATAAGGCCAATGCACAAAGCTTTGTTTTATAATAAGTTATCACAATATTAGGCCCATATACCTTGGCTCAATGCATGGCCTGTTATGGCCTCTAGGTCAAGGGCAGGAATTATTTTGGAAAGGGTAGAGTTAATTTGTGGAAAGCTCACACCATCCTTGACCCCTTCACACAAAGGCATCCCCAGTGCAGGATTCTTATTCAACCTCAGACTGACAAAGTGTTTTTAATCTTTTCTTCCCATCCAGCTTGGAGATTGGGAAGTGAAAATCAATACTTGCTGGCAGGAACTCAAGCCTCCCTATGACTAGTTGTCAGGGGGAGGGGGGGGAAGGGGGGACTCAGATTGAGGGTCACTTGTGAATTACAGGCATCTGCATTCATTGGCCTTGCACTGCAGAAGATAACAGCTCTCCTAGGACAAGAAGGTCACTGGTCTGGACCAGGTCCATAAGGTTGACTTAGATATAAGGGTTTTTGTTTGTACAAAATACTTGTCAAACTAGAGAAAAAAATAAATAAAACAATAATCATAGTATCATTTTTTTTTCTTTTAGACCAAGCACCATGTGACACAGCAGTACGAGAGAAACATAAAATGCATCTGCTCAGCACAGATACAGGCTGTTAACACAAACACATTACAGCATCCGGCTGTTCTACTAGATTCAGTAGCGGTAACTTCTCTCGCTGAAAAGTGTCTTGTTTAACACCAGAGTGGGGATAACCTGACGTGCTGATTGGAGCCTGTGACGGACCGATTTTAACAATCCCAACACACATCCTAAATAAAAGGAATAGCTATTTTATCATGTAAATGTTTTTTTTTTTTTTACTTTACATTCATTATTATAGTACATATGTTGGCCATGTCCTCTTTTACCATTTTTGTAGACATACTGTACCCCTGCATTTTCATTGGTTTCCTAATCCAGGATTCATGTCACATGACATGAACATACGTGTGTGTTTGAGTATATATAAAAGGTTAAGGATGTCTGTGGCAAGCACATTTTCTCCACTAGATAGAAGATTTACTCTCCATAAACTGTCCTTGGGTGGTTCATGTGTAGATCATTTTCTGTAGAGTCTGAAAGTTGAGATGGGTAAGCTGATACATTTAGAGAGACAGTAAGCACACAGTTTGCCACTGAGGATAAAGAAGAGATCGTTAAATTGTCGGGTTATCACATCAGCAGCTTAACAGGGCCTTGGTACCACATACCACGGGTTCCCTTTCAGTGGATAGTGGGTAGAGACCTGTCAACTCATAAAAAAAAACAACTAACAAGAACATGCATATAAGATTACTATGTACATTATTATGTTTATTGCAGACAAAAACCACAACTAAGCTAACACAAAGATACAAACAAATTTGCTAAAGTTTTGTGCTTTTTGGACTGTGTCTTGGTAAACCCCTGCTAAACAACCTCCCCCGTGTCCCTTGAAATACCTGTTCTCTATTGAATCCAAAACCAATAGAGAAATCTTAACATGCAAAAGATTAACAAACGTTTAGAAAGAACATGACAAGTAAAAATTCCACCTACAGTGTCAGTAAAATATTTTTAAATAAGTACTGCATCATAGAAGTAAAGAGAAAGAAACAGATCTGTTTTATCATTTTTTTTCTTACTAAAAATGTCAAAATGGAGAATAATCAATGTATTGCAATGGCCTATCTCGCCAAGCCTTAGACATCACTGAATTTAAAGGCTCCTGTGAAATATTAAAATGTAAAACTACAGGACAATTGTAAATTGCAAATGAACTAGGTGAAACTGTTCCTTTAAATACTGCAAGGACTGACAATGATAATATGTGCAGTGTAAAAGAAAAACACTAGCAAATGTATTATAAGTGATAGAGGTCATCTTGTTGGATTATCTTCACTGGTTTATGCTATGCTTCCAAATTTCTTTTTTTTTTTTTTTTTTTTTATATTATCTTTTTTTTATTGTCAAAGTATGGAAAATACAATCATAAATAATAATTCCATCAATGCGAAATTTCAAATGCGGATTTACATGTAGCATATTATTATTTGATTGGCATACATATACGTAACATCAATAGCCGGGTTTCGTATAATGCTTGATAGCAAATATAAAGATACAGAGGAGAGTACAGAATATACAATATACAGAGATCAACAGGTTGGCGGGCCTCTCTATTCTACTGTTTTACAGATTAGCCATTTTTGTTACAAAGCATCAACTATCTCTCCATTGCAACATCGATCCCTCTCCCCTCTATGGGTCTCCTTAGCATCCAGTATTACTAGTTATGTGTATGTATTTTCTATCTGCCATATACATATCCGCATATATACAAACATGTATTACCATGCTTTGGCAATTTTTTGCTTATATATATCTGTGTCTTCTTTCATTCGCACATTCATAGCATTCATTCTTGACCCCCAGAGCCGACGAGTCCCACATCCCAGTCATATCTAATTACTATGCCTGTCCAGCCACGGCGACCATATCTCATAATACTTTTCGATTTTATCATAGTTGTTTATATAGTAACCCTTCTCCATTTGACATTGGTACTCAAGCTGGTCAATCAGTTTACCTATATCTAGTTGGCCCGGCGTTTTCCATGATCTGGTGATTATGATTTTTGCAGCTAATAAGATTTGAGTCATAAGTGTTCTTTTCCCCATTTCCCATTTTTCTAAACCTAAATGGAATAACATCAGTGCTGGGTCATGCTTCCAAATTTCTACCAGAAAGTTTAGCAGACAAGCCATAATGTTGCTCTAGTTTAATGTTGCAGAAATCTTGTGTATGGCAGTGAAAGAATGCCAGAGTTGTCAGCCACACAATGAAACAATAGCAACGGAGCAGGAAAAAGAGATCTGTGCCACTAGAGGCCCCACTCCCTGCTCTCTCAGAGGAAACCAACATTCTGATGGATGCAGAAGGTGCTTGGTAACCTAATCTTTTGAAGTTATACCATAATATTTTTTGCACATGAAATAAATTATGTGAAATTCTCCAGTGACAGATAAATCAAAATATGCAATAGATCTGAAAGATTATATAAACTGAGCTAGTGATACGCGTTGAACTGTCTAAGGTTAGCTGAGCTTCAATGGAGTTATGGCCCAAAGCAGCTGGTGTTCCAAATCCCCGACCCCAGTGAAGAAGAAATGAGCAGGACAATCAAACATTTTTGTTCTTACCAATGTAATAAAATGTGTAACATGTACTGGCCAGAAATGGGGAAAAAAGACTCAATTGTAATATATCATATAATTATGGCAGCTAAACTATTAATAGCTAGAGAATGGAAAACTGAAACAGTACCACACATACAAGAAGTTACAAAACAAGTCATTTGGCAAGCTAAAATGGAAAGGGGCATAGTGGAAAACCTAGGCAACAGATACACCCAAATAGAACACTGGGAAACATGGATCAGCAAAATGGAAAGAAGTATCTAAGAATAAGATTCAATATATACGATCGCCACTCTCCTTCTGAAACCAATACATCCAGCTGAGTACAAATACAAAAAGGGGAAAATAGTCTAGAAGAATAAATCCCCCAAGAAGGGCATTTACATGGAAAATTGGAAATAGGGAAAGACACTGACCAAAAAAGCTCTCGATCACTCTCCAAGATTAAAGAATATAGTTATAATAAGAAGAGATAATAAAGCAAAGGGATGGAGGAGGGGGGCCAGGGATAAAAATAAATAAATAAAAATAGAACATGGAGGATATTAATGATGACTCACTGTACCAAGCTCTCGAACTAAACGAGAAGTTGACTGAAGGCAGAAACCGGTACATGTCTGAAATAAAGAGAAAAAAAAATATAATAAAATGTGAGATATTTCTTGCATGGTAAAATCACAAGTGCTCTGCTGCAGCCACCAAAAATCCTGAACACACGCGATCTGCTGCTTTAATGAAATGTGACTGTTGCGGATTTTGTTATTACTTTGGTATCCATTTGAACACAAGGCCTAGAACTCCCCCCCCCCCCCCTCACCCACCCAACACCCTACGGCCCTGCCGGCTGAGGTCTGATACGATGTGACACGTAAAATACAACATTTCCGGAAAATGGACTGAAATTCCAAGTTGAAAAGATCCTAGAGATGATGGCAGAGGACCACACTGTAACTGTAAACTTATTACAAAACTAGGGAGAAGGAGTCAGGAAGCAAATGGGAGGAAAACGTATAATGCTATGAGATAAGGCTATAAGACAAGGAAGACAGATAAGGAACACTTGTCGTGCCAAATCTGCTTATATTGTCTTCCATCCTGTCATGTGTCAAAGCAAAGTTTCTTTTATATTTAGGTTTTATTTCAAATCACAACCTTCAATCCAAATTTATGGTCACAAAGAAAATGATATACATACCATATGTTTCGCTCCATAAGACACACCTGGCCATAAGACGCACTTAGCTTTTAGAGGAGGAAAACAAGAAAACCACATATAGAACAGATCTTTACTAAGTTCTTATCTCCCCAAAAGTACTGCTAATGAGCAAAGCTAGAGACAAAACTAATACAGCTAACCTCAGGCACACCATTCTGTACCATGAGAAATGCACTATGCACCAGCCAAACATTAGAAATCCCTGTGATAGTCATAAGACTGCTGTGGTGACTAACCTTTAGCATCCCAGCTGCTTTGGACTATACTATTTTCCATTATGCACAATATGCCAGTATTTAGCCACTCAATATGCTAGGATTTAGCCACTCAATATGCCAGGATTTAGCCACTCAATATGCCATGATTTAGCCACTCAGTATGCCAGGATTTAGCCACTCAATATGCCTGGATTTAACCACTCAGTATGCCAGGATTTAGCCACTCAATTTGCCAGGATTTAGCCACTCCATATGCCATGATTTAGCCACTCAATATGCCAGGATTTAGCCACTCAATATGCCAGGATTTCGCCACTCAATATGCCAGGATTTAGCCACTCAGTATGCCAGGATTTAGCCACTCAATATGCCAGGATTTAGCCACTCAGTATGCAGGATTTTGCCACGCAATATGCCAGGATTTAGCCACTCAGTATGCCAGGATTTAGCCACTCAATATGCCAGGAGTTTGCTTGTTTTATGCCAACCTCCTCCCCCCTTCCCCAGTACTTACCTCTGGTCATCTCCTCCCTGCAGTCTTCCCTCCTACACGGAGGAAGAAAACTCCGGTTGAATAATTTCTGCCCTAACATTATGCTTTTTAATTTTATATAGACCTCCACATGTTGGTTTGTCCTATTCCCAGTATTGATCATATTATGTAAAACATCTGGTATCACTAGAAGAAATGTATAATCGCCAGGAAATGTTGATTAGCTGGTCTGAAGCTTCCTTTATTTATTGCTTACATTAGAGCTAGGCATAGACAAAGTGTCCATAAATGGACAACAGTGTCCGTGCAAAGGTCGTCCACTACGAACAATGACGATGCCTACCTCTGAACAGAGGATGATGCTCCCACTATTAGTAGCAGGTACTGTGGCACCTCAGCCACAACAGAATAAATAGAAAAGGTTCCATGCAGCAGTGATAAAACCTCCATTAAAGCTCCACTGCCCCTTGATTCTCTTAATGGAACTTCCAGAATTGTTTCCTGGACATCTCTTGTTATATTTCAATTGACAGATAGTGACAAGTGCAGTTCAGTGACAAATGAGGATGTTTTGGTAAAATAATGTGTTGTTGTTTTTTTTTACCAACATCAGGCATGCTGTTTTATAACAATGACCTTTTCCTTAGTTATCACTTTTGCTATTTATCGTCGAAAATATTTTTTTACCCCCTCGGTGATCAAATTGGAAAGTGTGTGCTTGTAATTGGCCTATTTGTTGGTAAAAAAAAAAAAAAAAGATTGGGCTTTAAGGACTTTCTGTTTTTCAATGCTTGCCTCAAGTATGCCACCATGACAATTTAACTAAGTATTATGTCAAAATATTCTGACAAATTACAATGTCAAATATTAAATGAGATGCGTGTTTTGTATATATGCCAAGCAATATGATACATTTTATATATATATACAAGTTATTTCTGAAGTTGGCAACATGATTAGATATGCATGTGTTTTTGTGGCTGCACTAAAATGATCCTATTTACAGAAAAGTGTTTGTTTATTTAGCAATAGTACGAACAAGGCCTAAAAAACTGTTCTAACTGGTGATTCAATCAAAATACACATTTGCAGGGTTCGTGACAATATGTATAGTTAAGTCAGTTGGGTTTCACCTTGCTGACTGATGGGCCCATTTGACAAATCATACTTTGGACGCCATTGGCCTACTCTGAATCTGCAGGACTCGGTAAGAGATACAAGTTTTACTGCCTTTCCGTTAAAGTGTGTCAGATCAGCCTACGTAAATACAGCTAAATTTATCAAGCAAACCAAATGTAGCAACCCAAACACTTCTGATTTGTACAGCGACTTGCTGTGTAGGTAATTTAATCTTTAGTGAATTGACCCCATAGTGTCAGATTTGTTTTCCTTGTTTATAGCTAAAAATAAAGTGTTACTGACAAAGACAAAAGGTCTCAGTATGTGGTAAAAACTACTAAACACCCACACAGAACAGAGGAAGGTATAGTTTTTGTACATCAGAAAGAATGTTAAATGTAAAGCAAAGAGTCGAAGTTCAAGTACATATCCGATTTCACAATCATAATTACTGAATTCCAAGATGGTCCCAGATGTTTTCATTTATGTTGATTGATTCTATTGTTAGAATTATCTTTTTGTCATGTTTTGCTATCACATTACCATTAAATTGTATACTTTTCAAGTGTTTCCATTTCTTTCAAAATCTTTGAAACCCAGAAGAGAATAACCTTTTGCCCTCCTTCATAATTTTTTCTCGTTATTAAAGGGACAGTCGAGTCCCCAAACTGACTTTGGTGTAAGATGAAGATTACTGGTTCTATAGTACACAGGCTTTTTTTTCCCAGTGTGATTTAATGCAGGCATTCTGCATAAATCACATTTTTAATATTTGACTCAAGCCCTCCGCCAGTGATTACTCTGCATGTTTACTACAGGTGCGGCAACACTGATTATATAGACACTGAAGATATGACGTTTTGTTTCATTAAGTCACTTCCGGTGCTGCTGGAATTGAATACACTGTGTTGACTGTGATAAACTTGCTTTTCTACACAGTAGGATCTCTTAACAGTGTAACACTTTGTCTGATATCACTAAAGAGACAGGACATTCCATTCATTTGAATGGCATAATTCTCATTGGTTCCTGCAGCAAAAAAAAAAAGGAAATTGACTTTTACTAGTGTGGGCAGTCCTGACTTCTTGCAAACTGCTGTAATTTTACAATTTCGTCTAGCTGTAAGTATTTTACATTTCAAGCAATGCAAAATGTAAAACATACATTTTAAAGTACTTTGAAAGCTCACTAATATGCATTAACATTTGGAAAATGCATTTTGGGCTCCTGACAGTTCCTTTAAGTTAACCATTCTCACTATAGGATGTTTGCTAAAATATCACAGATCATTTTTTTAAGGCCAGATTTTCAAGAGATTTTCATTAAGACTAAACCAGGCAGCACATTATCCCATCAAAAGAGCAGGTTCCACTCCAGGAGATAATGAATCTTTATCAGCTACTTTTAGCAAATAAAAAGTTTAATGTTCAGTAGGGACAATAATTTATGTAGCATTTGGTATAGGAACAGACTGATACAAGAGGTAAATTGCCCAGCGAGCTAGTTCCTTAGATATTTGGTAGTTCTACCTCCATAAAATGCAGTCAAACCAAATTGTGAATAACTGAGATTGCGATGGTGCAAATCAAAGAACACATGATGGATTTTAACCCCTTCCCGACCTTATGACGAGTTAACTCGTCATAAGAGCCGCCGCATTAGCGACCTTATGACGAGTTAACTCGTCATGCAGTCTAGCCGGCGGTGCGCTCCGTGGGCCCCGCCAGCTAGTCTGCAACGGGTCCAGGACTAAGCCTCGCACCCGAGGCAAAGCTCCTGGACCTGATCGGTCGATTTCCGGGCATGTGATCGCGGTGATAACATGCAAAGTAGATGGCAAAGTCAGTGTGTTCACACACTGACTTTGCCTCTAATTCACTCTCTGTGCTTCACATTCTTATAGTGAAGCACAGAGAGTGACCTGTAAGTAAAAATAAATTAATTAAATACAGAGGTTAAAAAAAAAATTAAAAAATTAACCCTTTCATTGCTGATCACAGTTTTTAACTGTGATCAGTTTCCTTCCACTTTATGGCCCTCATTTAGTTATTTTTTTAACAGATTTTTTTATTTTTACAATTTATAAAGTTTTTTTAATAAATAAAGGTAATTTTAATATATTAATTTCATAAAATGTAACCCCTGCATGCCTGTTGCATGATTTTTACTGATCTGACATCGCACTCTTCAGAGTTTTTTTCTGTCTTTTTTGTTATGGGGGGTTTGGGAACCAATATTTTTCTTTTTTATTAGTTAGTTAATTAGGGGGGATAAGTGGGTTAGTGTTGCACTAGTTATGTAGCTTATTATTGGGAAAATAATGGGGAAAAACTTTTTTTTCCTCAAAAATCTCCTCTTTTATATGTATTTTTTAATACTAAAATGTAAATCATTTTTATGTATAGGATATCAAAAGAAAGCTCTAACTGTCCTTTAAAAAACAACATATAACTTGTATGTGTACGTTAAATGAGAGAGAGGAAAATTATGTTTCAAAAACCGCGTATTAAAAATTGAAAAACGCTCTGGTCCTTGGCCCAGGAAAATCCCTGGTCCTTAAAGGGTTAAAGTGGTCCTCTTTCAGGGTACCCAAATTTATGATGTCTGGAGTCCCATGTTACCGTATAACCAGTATAAGAAGCTGCTTGGGACCACAATGACCTATGGATTTATCATAAAGTTATATCACTTTAATGCTAAACAAAGTTTATTTTATTTTAGTATTTTGTTTCTTATTGTGTAAATATTTAGGTCCATCACTTGAGAGGGTTAATATTCTTAAAAAGGACAGTGCACTTATTTTTACTTTAAAACAAATTACTTTACAGTTTTAAATACATTTTTATTTTTAACCAGGGTCTTGAGATGCCGTGTCATCCAATACGGAGACTCTGCTAAAGATTTTAGTTGGTAGAATGAACTGAGAAAAAACTCTGTTTCTTTTGTTTACCTCAGATGATGCTGTACTTATCTAAAAAAAAATAAAAAATAAAGACAATTGTATACTATAGGTGGTACTGCCCCTTTAAGGCGCCTAAAAATCTAAAGCCACCTCTAAAAGGACATAATAATTTTCCAATCATTTTTTTCTTGTAATAGCTTTACTATATTCTCTGTTCCATAATGTACAAGGTCATACGCCTGTAGTTCTGTGACCACTAAGGCTTGAAGGGCACATCAAGTCAGTCTGCCCTGAAATGACAAAAGAATCCGGAAGTATCAGTATGAGAACTGCACCAGTGCAGCATGGGAAAATCTTGCAGGTTAAAACGAATGTCACCCCCTGTACTTCATTCTGCTCTGAGATAATTGAAATGTTCTTGGTACTGGCACTGGCCCTTCTGATTGTCGTAAAATCAATGTCATTTCCGTCCTCTTGTCTCTGAGCTGAGACACTTTTTCATCTTTTCTCAATCTGAGAGAGTACTGTATATCATCTTAATTATATTGGTCTCTTATCAGAAAGGTCAGTAGAGAAGTGGAACCTGAATTTAAAATCAGCTTTTAACATTATATACTGGCAGGGATAAATTTCCACACGCAGTTCTGTCTCCTCTGAGCTAAAATTCCCATGATGCCTAGCCAAACAGCTAGCATTATGGGAGATGTGGTCCACACCAAGCGGCAAGGCCTCTGCATGCTGGTTGTTCAACGGAGTGGGCCAATCATGCACAATGGCCTATATTCTTTGTCTTTTTTATGTTCTTGGAAAATGAAGCAACTATAAGCTTTAAAACATGAATAATAAATAAAGTCCAGGTGCATCTCACTTCCTCTCGCATAATTATTTACCAAATTGCAGCACAAGTCTTGTGTGTTAGTTCAAAGCAATGTCATATGTCTAATATACACCACACAGCTGACCACCCATGAATGAGCTCCGATGGTTTATAATCTTGTGTCTGCTTCAATAAGCTCACAATGTAGCAACTCTCAAAAAACAGACCCAAGCCTCACACTTCAAAGAGGAGACGGCACACAATTGTCGACTGCACTATTTCTCTGTCTTATACTGACACAGCTATATGAGTGATCGTGTATTCCCCACAGCCTGCCAGGTAAATTAAAAAAAAAAAAAAAGCCCCAGCTATCTTTGTCCAAGGCTCAGACATGGGGGAGTCCCAGCCCAATACATCTCAGTAACGCAGGAAAGATGCTCATTAATAAACGTGTGAGCGTGTGATACACCCTCAGAGGATTCTTCACCTCCCATAATACAGGACTCTCTTATTATACTCTAACACTTTCAAATCATCCTGGCTAATGAACGTTTAACCAGAGTATTGCCGCTGGAGCCTTGAATTCCTTCCACTTTGGCATTGAGATGGTTAATGTCAATGTCTGCGTCTTCTGATTTTTTTTTCATTATAATTTTGCTGGCAAAAACACAGATGGGTGAATTGAGACATTACATTACATTACAAGGATACTGGGTTGTTGCGGTTTGATTAGTTAAACGCGTAATATTTCCATATCAGAGTCTGGATTCTATTATGTTTGGTAATTGAATACCAATTTTCCCAGAGACTGCAACAGAAAATGTAGAATTTAAAATGCATCCCAGATAAGAGAATTTATCCCAGATTGGAGCATAAAATTAAAGCACATCATTGGGCATGGTTATGTCCATGGGTGGTCAGCCTTATAAGTGCTTGACTACAGTTCTCAAATCCTTGATGCCACCTTTTGTTCAGAAAAATACCAGCCTTGCTACTGTCTCCATAAACTTAACGTTGGCCTGATGCCAATTTTTTACCGGCCTGCCAGTAAAATACCGGCCAGATGGCAACCCTATTTGGATCCCAAAATTGGTCTTCTAAAAGATACCTCACAAAACATAACTAGGGCAGACTTTGGTGGTCATCTTCCTGTCCACCCTCTATTACAACTTGTAGTGTAAACATTTTTTCTCTCACAATTTTTTTGCTTACATTTTTAAACGATCCAATCTACATTTTACTCTTTTTACATTGAGTTTACATTTTCCCTCCAATTTAGAATTTCCAAGGCTGGTCAACCGCATGGTTATAGTTGGACTGCAACTCAAATCATTCCAAGCCAGTCACAGGCTGGTTAAGAATGATGAGAATTGCAGTCCAGCGATAACTGGAGCACGGAATCTGTGCAGCTGGGAGCTAGTTAGTAGATTATTCCTCTAAAAGAGCATGGCACAATGTCCCAGCAGAGAGTCACAAGCCTCATACAGGAATTGTATAAAAACAATTGCTTGTGACAGACATAAGAGGACACTTAAATAGGGAAACAACAAGAATAAATATATAACAAATAGCTAACATGACCTGACTGTGTTAAATGGGCCTTATCAGCCAGCCATTTGTGTGTTTGTGATGGTGTTCTGTTTACACCTCGGCCAGCTGCAAACCCAGAGGTTCCTGAACTCTGCCAGTGCACGCTAGGCTTTGTTTCTCATTTACATTTGCATATTAAAGTGTTTGCCTGAAATGGGCTATTGAAATTAATTCAGGATTAATTGGTGTCTTTATCTCATTAAGACGATCTAATTTAGGGATGATGAAATTGTTTAGCCTCGCGTTTGCATAATTAGATTGCTTTGAATTGCTGTCATTATAGTCTCTTTAGCATCATCTGTAGGCCTCAGACAGACACACGCGGTAACCTCATAAAGACCAATCATGTGTTACAGGCAAGACGCTGTTAACCCCTTTTTAGCCTAAACCCCCTGAAAATAACTGTTTAATAGAAACATGGACTGTTTCGCAGATAAGAACCATTCGGCCCATCTAGTCTAGCCAATTTGTAACAAAAAAATCTCAACACTTTCATTAGCCCCTGGCCCTATGAAAGATAGGATAGCCCATGCATACTTAACCAACATGTATTAACCTCTACCACTTCTGTTGGAAGGCAAGTTCATGCGTCCACTATCCTCTCAGTAAAGTAATACTGATATTACTTTTAAACTTTTGCCCTTCTAACTTAAGAAAATGTCCTCTTGTCATATGGTAGTTATTCTTCTTTTAAGTATACTCTCTTATACTGTGTTGATTCCCTTTATGTATTTCAATATTTGTATCATATACTCTCTGTTTAGTCTTTCTTCCAACCTATACATTATAAGATCCTTTGACTTTTCCTGGTAGGTTTTATCCTTTTCACATCTTTGACCATTTTTCTAGTTTACCTAAATCCTTTGGCTTATCCCTCCCAGTTGCAAACCTGTTGGCTAACAGGTTCTTGCTTCGAATATACTCCATTGACTACAACCCTCTGTTCTCAGCCACTGCCTAATCCATTCAAGAATACTGGAATTCAAACTCCGCGATTGTAGTTTATTGATATGTCGTCTATGTGGGACAGTGTCAAAAGCCTTAATGAAGTTTAGTTTAGCAATGTCGACTGTACCACCTCGATCTATTATTTTAATCACCCAATCAAAAAGATCAACATGATTCATTTGGAACGATCTCCATGAAGTAAACAAATGTTGTTTCTGATCATAAAATCCACTTGATTTTCCTGTAACATGTTTTCTATTAATTCCGCCACTAGTGATGTAAGACTTGCTGGTCTATAGTTGCCTAACTCCTCCCTACTACCATTATTCACAATGGGCACAACATTTGCTAATTTCTAATGTACAGTACTTCACTAACAGGGCTGGTGCAAGGATGTTTACAACTTGAGGCAAAACCTTATATTGCCGCCTTCTTGATTCTCTAACTTATACCCAACCTCTTTTAATGAATGAATGTTACCTTAGGTTGGGTACCTCTTTTAATGAATGTTACCTTAGCTCCTTTAATGTTCTAATTAACTGATTTTTTTGTCACGAATTTAGAGGACAGCTTGTCATTGTCAGAGTGAGCCCAGTAATGCCTTGCACTATGCATTCTTCATACCCAGGTATGAAATCATATCTGGGTGTTCAGCACCACTATAGTGTACGCAGTGTTAGGGAGCACTGCTTTGCAGCTCTATAGGTTTTGCTTAGCCAGTTAGGAGGGCAGAATAAATATTATGTTTAGGTTAGGGGACATCATAAAGCTATTTTGAATTCATATACTTTTTTCTGAGGTTCGGGGACAGCATAAATTATCTCCGAAAAATGAGCCAAGCCCCATTTTATATTCAGTGCTGACTATTTAAGCAGCTAATCTCAATTCCTCTCTGCCCTTGCGTCATTTCCAGCTTCAAAGTGCATTATCTGTGATTCCTGTAATTCCTGTGTTTGACCTGGCTCGGCTGAGTTGTCTTCTGGTTCCTGACTTCTAGATTTGTTCCTGACTCCACTGATCTACCTTCTCTTGATTCAGTCTCGACTCCAGCTTGCCGTTTGGCTTTTTCTTTTGGACTATTTTAACCATTTTTCTATTTATTATTAATGAGAGTGTTTTGCATCTTACTTTCTGTCTCTGTCTAGTTCCTGGTCCCTAATATTACGCAAGGAATCCGTATGGTACCTCATGGTGTAGAGCCCCTACAGCCAAAGCCATGGGAATGGTCTCATGGGTAAAGTGGGTAGGCTGTAGGGGTCTGCCATTGATTGCTTCAATAGCTAATGGAGAGGCAGAAGGCTGTAAAGGTATAGCATGCTCCGCTGCAAAGGCATTATCTGCAGCCATAGAATAAAGTAATGATTGGCTATTAACAGACGAATGAGCCAGGAGAGGACAATTGGAACCAATGGTTTGTCCTTATAGGTCTCTGGGGACATGGAAATGCCACCCAAGGTCTGTACCCAACAGGTCCTTTAGGTGAAGGCATTTTCTGGACAAATTGGGCAAGACCTTAACAGGTGACCCTGTTGGTCACAGTATAGGCACAGACCCTCCCTCCTCCTAAAGGCCGTCTCCTTGATGGAGAGGCGTGTGAAGCCTAACTGCATCAGCTGCACACCACCAGAGGTCTCGGAACCAGGAGGCATGGGTGGGGAAGAAAAGCTCAGTGCCAAATGTACCGGAGGCCTGAACGGGAGTCTCTCTCAGAGTCTTGTATCAATGAGGATGACAAAGGATATCAGTTCCTCAAGATCCGTAGGTACATCTCTGGCTGCAATCTCATCTTTGATAGAGTCGGAGAGCCCATGTGAAAAGGCAGCCTCGAAAGCCTAGTTTTTCCAGCCAACCAGGGTACGGAATTTTATGGCATACTCAGCAACCATTCCCGTGCCCTGTTTGATAGGATAGACATGAGCTGTTTGGCAGCAGAGGTGGAGTGAGCTGGTATATCAAATACCCTCTTGAAGGATGTAGAAAACTCAGGGTTATTGTAAACAATCGGTCTCTGCCTGCCAAAGAGGATTTTCCCAAGCTAGGGCTTTGTCAGACAGCAAAGAAATCAGAAACCCAACTTTTACCACCCTGTCAAAAATCCTCTGCACTAAACTGGGTTGCCCCAAAAATGTTGAGGAAGCTGGAAGGACCCAGTCATGTCTCTAGCCACAACAGATTCAGAGACTACAACTAGTGTTGGGACAGGAAGTGAGGCAGCTGCAGGCTGGAATAGGTGCACTTTGAAAAAACTTCCAAGCTGTTCTGCATGTCATCTATGTAGCTGTGCTACATGTCATCTTAAGCCACTAAGGTTCAAAGGACACAGACTGTTTATTTCCCATTTTATTTTATTTACATTTTGGTGCCAGAGTGTAATTATCTCTCAGCATCTCTCTACGCCTCCTGCATGTGTATGTGTTTGCATTCTCCTTTGCAGAATTCTATTAGAGAGCCATAGAGTCCTGAATAAACTGTATTCTCTTTATGAAAAGTGCATTATCCACAGAGGGCCAAGAGACACGCAGAGCAGTTACTGTTTCTATTGCACCTCTGGCCCTGTGTTGGATCAATAGTAAATAGTGTGTGAGAAAGTGAAGAGAAAGCCAACACTGAAAATGTCTCAGGGACCAGCAAACAGAAAGCACCTAACTGTTCCATGACATCTTGGTATAAATGAGCATCATACTGATTCAAAATATGAAACGTTTTCCCTTCAATGTCGTGATCCTGGGATGTGACCTCATTATAAATGTGACAGAGGGCTCTTAACTAGTGGGTAGTGCAAACTGTTTAATGCTGTTTTCTAACGTTAGTTTGCAAAATAGGCAGTTTGTGAAATGTGCATTTATTCTTAGTGAACGTAAATAACCAAAAACAGCGCATTTTGCATCATTTTTATCTTAACGTAGGAGAGTAGTTGTTTTGTGGAAAGGGAAATTGAAACATTTAAGGCATTTATTATAAGAATATGACACTAAGGTGAGCTAAAAGAGGTGCAATCATGCAGTTATTTCATATGCCTGTCTTACTCTTAAAGAGCCACTACATTTTTTTTCACTTGCGCTTCTTAAAGAGAAGTGCAAGGGAACAGACTATTGGCCCTGGTATGAGGATAAACGGACATGCACATTTTATGGTACATGAACGTTTATCTTTTCACCGACAGTCATGATGCTTCCTTAGGACTGGATGTATGAGTATAGCATCAGCCAAGGTATAAACACCAGCACCATTCAGATCAGGTGCATCAATGCAGGTACAAGTCCAGCTGCAGATAATCTCTTGTATCTTCTAAACTTAGAAGATTAGAGGAGTGGAGGAAGCACTTAAATGATGCACTTAACTTTATGGATGTTTTGTTATAATATCTGTCAAGAACCTCAATAAAGACTGTATCTAGTTATTGAGGGATCCTGATACCCTCTCACCTGTGAGGGTTCCGCCTTATATCCTCATCAATACCTTAGAGAGATACTAGTAAGAAAACACCCTGCCTCGTGCCAGGACAGGGCACAAAGGAGCTACATATATTTATGTTATGTCACTAATTTTTGTGGCCTCGCATAGATCTCCAATAAAATGTGGTTAAAAGCTGAACATGAAGAAACATTAAACACATTAATGATTGAAAGCTTAGATTGATGATTTCACTGACAATGATAGGATCCCGCAGACAGTTTGATGGATTTGCCACCATCACGGAGTGCATATAATCCTAATACTAACGCTTCACTGCTCTTCATATCTCATAGTGTGCAAGTTCTAAGACCAGAATGTAGTGCTAATGGTGACTCTGAATAATTATTTATCCTCTGGAAGCTCCTACAGAAATTATTTTCCAACCTAGGGGTCGATAGAGTACAACGTGCAACTCAAAAAATAAAAGGACTCTGAATGTATCACTCTGATGGGGATCAACAATTTCAGTATTAGCAGTCGCAGTTGGAAAGGTTGGAAACTCCTGTTGTATGTCGTTATAGTATGATTTGCTATGTCTTGGTCTGTCCACAAACACTGTCAATTGTCAGTTCAAGTCACAAATCATAGATTTAGACCTGTATGATGAAAATGTGCATGCTCAGTGCTATCCAAGACAACATAAGAAACGCCTCCATACGGATAATTATACTAGTTGTCAACCACCAGACTCCATTTGAGCGCAGATTCAATGAGGCTTATACTAGAATATTAAATTACCTGGAATGCCATTAAATTAGGACCTTAAATTACCTGTGATACTATTAAATTGGACCTTAAATTACCTTAATTACTGTGGGTTATAGAAATCAAAAGAATTTTAGCATTATGAAAAGAGAGCAATTCCTTTTTGTAATACGTGCAAAATTAAAATTGTAAAAATAAAGCAGAGAAACCAACTGATGTGTGTTTCCTCGATAGCCACCAATAAATGGAACTCAAGTGATACAACAGTGTACAAACATACTGTACATTCAGTTATATATTTGTTTATGTTCAGGATTCTTCTAATATCTTGTTGTTTAATAAAAGAGCATTAAATGTGGCATAACCTAAAATGGTTGGAATGTCCCCAACAAGGCATTGTTCCCATAAGTTTAGCTATAAAAGGAGAACACATACAAGGGAAATATAATAATTTAATCTCTATATATACAGTGAGGGGAAAAAAAGTATTTGCTCCCCTGCTGAGTTTAAACGTTTGCCCAATGATAAAGAAATGATCAGTCTATAATTTTAATGATAGGTGTATTTTAACAGAGAGAGACAGAATAAAAAAAATAATCCAGAAAAACGCATGTCAAAAAAGTTAGATATTGATTTGTATGTCATTGAGTGAAATACGTATTTGATCCCTTATCAATCAGCAAGATTTCTGGATCCCAGGTGTCTTTTATACAGGTAACAAGCTGATATTAAAGGGAGTGCTTCTAATCTCAGCTCATTACCTGTATAAATGACACCTGTCCACAGAAGAAATCAGTCAGTCAGATTCCAAACTCTCTACCATAGCCAAGACCAAAGAGTTGTCCAAGGATGTAAGGGACAAGATTGTAGACCTACACAAGGCTGGAATGGGCAACAAGACCATCGCCAATCAGCTTGGTGAGAAGGTGACAACAGTTGGTGCAATTATTCGCAAATGGAAGAAACACAAAATAACTGTCAGTCTCCCTCGGTCTCACCTCATTGAGTTTCCATGATCATGAGAACGGTGAGGAATCAGCCCAGAACTACACAGGAAGATCTTGTTAATGATCTCAAGGCAGCTGGGACCATAGGCACCAAGAAAACAATTGGTAACACACTATGCTGGGAAGGACTGAATTCCTGCAGCGCCCGCAAGGTCCCCCTGCTCAAGAAAGCACATGTACCGGACCATCTGAAGTTTGCCAGTGAACGTCTGAATGATTCAGAGGAGAGCTGGGTGAAAGATGACACCAAAATTGAGCTCTTTGGTATCAACTCGACTTGCCATGTTTGGTGGAGGAGGAATAATGTTATGACCCCAAAAACACCATCCCCACCGTCAAACATGGAGGTGGAAACATTATGCTTTTGGGGTTGTTTTTCTGCTAAGGGGACAGAACAACTGCACCGCATCAAAGGGACCATGTACCATCATATCTTGGGTGAGAACCTCCTTCCCTCAGCCATGCCATTGAAAAAGGGTCATGGATGGGTATTCAGCATTACAATGACCCAAAACACGCATCCAAGGCAACAAAGGAGTGGCTCAGGAAGAAGCACATTAAGGTCCTGGAGTGGCCCAGCCAGTCTCCAGACCTTAATCCCATAGAAAATCTGTGGATGTCAGTCTTGAAACCTTAACCCCTTAGTGACCGAGTGCTATGCTCCATTTGATGTGCCTTGAAGACCAGAATTCCATTATTTTTGTCAAATGTTTACTGAACTGTGAATTTCTTTCTTTGTGTTCAGTCCACCCACACAAATTATATATCATTTTTTAAAGGACGGATAGGGCTTTCATTTGATACTATTATTTTCATCATATGATATCATTTACTATTAAAAAAAAATTTAAAATATGCTGAAAATATGCCATAAAAAAACACTTTTTCCAACTTTGACCTTTTTTTTTTTTTTTACACAATTACAAATGGTAAAAAAGACCCCGTCTATATATTTCTACTATTTGTCCTGAGTTTAGTAATATCAATGTTTCCTTGTTTGTCTATGTTTTATTTCACGTAATAGGGCAATAAACAATACTAGTGTTTTTTTTGTTTTCTAACCATTTTCTTCTACAGTGATTTGTTTAACCCGTACCCTAAATTTACCCCAACTCTAAATTGAATCTAACCCTAAATTGACCCCCACCCCTTAATCTAACCCTTGTAATCATCCGAACCCCCGTTTAACCCTAATTATGACCCTATTTGTGACCCTAACCCTAGATCTAGGTTCAGTAGATCAAGGGTTAGCTTTTCCCATTTATTTATTTATTTAATTTATTTATTTAATTAATTTTCTATTTTTGAACTGTAATACCGTCTAACTGTAGGGGCAGTCAAGTAGCGGTTTCAGAGCGACGGAAGAGATTTTTTTTTTCTCTCTTCCGTCGCTCTCCTCTGGGCACGCTGTATCGGAAGAGCATGCTCCTCCGAAACAGCACACACCGGGTGATCGCGGTGCCTAGAGGGGCACAGAATGTGTTGCATGATGCCTCGATAGGGGGGGGGTTGAGGGGGGGCTGCTTCGGAGTAGCTACAGACATGTAGTTAGTGTTGCGCTAAGAAGCGCAACACTACATGAAAACGGAGGACGTATATATACGTCCTCATGGTCCTTGAGGACCATGCTTTTCAGGACGTATTTATACGTCCATATGCGCTAAGGGGTTAATGACTTGGAGAGGATCTGCAAAGAGGAGTGGGACAAAATTCCTCCTGAGATGTGTGCAAACCTGGTGGCAAACTGCAAGAAATGTCTGACCTCTGTGATTGCCAACAAGGGTTTCGCCACCAAGTACTAAGGTGAAGGGGTCAAATACGTATTTCAATCATTGACATGCAATCAATGTATAACTTTTTTGACATGTATTTTTCTGGCTTTTTCATCAGGTATAGGCACCAACACTGTTCATGATGGACATTTTACTGGATTTTGTGTGGGACAATTTAACGATGTTCTATGGATCTTCATGGACCTTGCCGGGGACACTGATGTCTTTGTATGAGCACTTTGCCTATTGTTACCATTGACTTGGACTTGCATTGTTTAATCAAACGTGCATGGGATGTAAAGTTGTTGTCCTTTGTTGCCGTTTTCAAGTTTTTATAATCAAGTCTAAGTCTGGTGTAGCTAAAGGTCTAATTGTCTCCTTTTGTTTATTCAGAAGCCACTTCTCCATTTCCCAGAGGAACAACATTCCAAACAACTTGTAAGTGACCAAAATATTTTGAAAACATAAAGTTTGCTTTATCATTCTCAGTTTGCCTTGATATATAAGGGCTACAGTGGTGTCTACAAATGTAGTTCCCCATACATGGGTGGAACTGAACCTGATGTTGTAGTGAGTAAATGCATACAGAATTATTCGAGCTTTACCTATAACATCCAAGAGAATCAATCCTACTGTCCACTGAGCCAGAGGTCACCACAATTACGTTAAATGTGACTAGCAGTGTTGCATCCAGTACTGTATCTTCCACAAGGCAAACAAGGCACTCAACTAGGGCGGCACTTTGCCAGGGGGCGGCACTTTGCCAGGGGGCGGCACTTTTCCAGAGGATGTTAAAGCATACTTCTGGTGCTTCAAACATTTTCGCTCCCGCCCCCACCGTTCATCAAGCTTTAGCTCCTTCCAATTAATAGGGGTGATGGGGGCATGTAATGGATATGGTGGGGGTATGTAATGAGGGTGATGGTGGCATGTAATGGGGGTGATGGGGCATTTAGTGTGTGTACAATGTGGGTGATGGGTGCATGTAATGGGGTGATTTGCCAATTAAAGTGTGTGCAATGTGGGTGATGGGGAATCTCGTAGGTGTGAAATGTGGGTGGGGGGGTGCCCAAATTTTGTCTGCCTAGGGCAGCACAAAACCAAGATACACCACTGGTTGCATCCATCGCTCAATCTAAAACTCTAAAAAAAAAAATATTAGGCCTACACTCAACAATGTTTTAGTGAAATACATATTTGTTTATACCCTTGTTAAAATTGAAGAAAAGCGTGAGTGACAGAAAAAAGCAACATTGAGATGCTTGTCAGCAGGGAATCATTTTTTTTCTGCTCAAAAATAAATTTTTGCATGAGTGGCACCTTACAGAGTAATATCAGGACTTTGAAAAATAACATATTTTTAACACAATGATCAAAAATATTCAAATATCCAAATCTTGTGAATGAATATGTTACGGTGTTGTCTGAGCATTGTTGTGGAACTTTTCAGATGTTTATGGTTAATACATTTCTATGATGTAAACAACGATGACAGAGCAGGATAGAAATCCCTCCATTTTATCCTCTTGTGTAAATCTGGAGAACTCGTTAAAACAGCAAGGACAAAATGGCTACTAACTAAAACGGAATTGACAGGTCCACTGCAATAACCAGGTACTAATAGCTAGAGTTGGAAACGTAGGCATGTTGGGGAATTTTTCCAGCTCAGTTATAAATGCCTGTTCACGTGACAGTTTAATTGACAATTAGTTTTTTTATTAATCTTGCCATCATAAAAGAGATTGGCTATGTTCTTGTGAGGAAATAGCTTAGAGGACAAATGCAAAATCTTGATGTGCTCATTGTTTCCACACTGCTCCACTGGTATCCTCCACGGTTGACCATACATGTTGAATTGCCCTTATTGGATAATAGCTCAGCATACATGCTAATAAGCATTGCCCAAATTATGCTGTATCCACCTAGATTTGTAAGTCAGCATTGCAAGGGTATTCGGTACATTAAACTCCACGAGTATTAGACCTCACATAATCATTAATAAAAAAAAGTAACTTTGTTAAAACCTTTTCTTCTTATGACTACTGAATATCTTAATGGTGCTATATAAATAAGTGTTAATCTTAGAGGGCTGTGGGTGGAACTCTCCCTCTGCAATCCCTTTGCTATGGAACTGAATGCTTGTGGAAAAGTTATCTTCACTATGATACTTATAAGTCACTGCTACTACAAATGGCCAGAACAGTAAAAACAAAATGAAAAGGAAAAATACAATTATAAATAAATAACAGGCATAGAAACTAAACTTGATAACGTTTACCCTTATATTCAAATGCCGTATTGCTGAAACAAAGTTTCCAGACACTTTTAGATGGTGCAGTCCCACACTCTTTGAGACAGCAACCGATGATAAAGGGCCTATTTCAAATGTCAGCCCTTATACATCTGAGAATCTTAACATGGTTTAGATTTCCATTGTATGTGTAAATCAAACCTTCACCACACATTAATATCCATTTATCTGTAGCTCATTCACCCTCATCATTCCAGAGATAATTCCATTGTGAAATATCTGCCATGTATCGCAAAGCAGCTCATCTCCGAGTCCCACCTCTCCCGCTCAAACAATGACACATCCCAAGCTAATTAACCAGCCGCAATAATTCAGAGGGAGCCTATGATTAGAAATCCTTTTAAACTTCTTAAAACTGCCTGGAAGAGTTATCTTTTTTTTTTCTCTCTCTCACTGTTCAACAAAAGCCCATTAACCTGAAAAAGCAAATGGCTTCACAAACCTCCTATTATCTTCTAAATTATAGTTCCAATCATAATCATAGAGAGGTCCCTGGTTTCCTACACTTGGACACCATCTTAAATCAATACCTTGCGCTCCTTTGTGCAATCCTCTAAGTGACAAAAAATCTCCTATGAACCTTCTCAAGAATACATTAGTAATATCAAATTATCCATGAAAGTTAACTGTTGTGACCCCTTTCCTTTATGTTAAGAAAGTTAACGAAAGCTTAATTTTGACTGATTTTTTTCAGATAAACAATGAAAATAGCTGCCATATTAAATTTTACAAGGAAAAAGGGTTCTTCTGAGGTGAAAAAAAATGATTGGACATATTAAGGACCCAACAAATGTTTGGGAGATATGCAAGAAGTGTCGAGGTATACTGGCGCTTATCCTATTGTGCACAAGCTGCAAACCGTCTGGCAACTACCCCTAGTGCCCAAATATGGTAACAGTAAGATCACAAAACAAAAGTGACAGTGCGCTAAAGTGCTATACAAGGTGCAAAGTGACAAGATACATATCAGAATATGAAAAGCAGATCTACTGCATAGGACAATAGGACTCACGTTTCAAATTGTGGTCATAAGGAATAAAGTGCTGTTTTCTTATTCTCTTTCTTTTATGCCTAGTAATCTCCAAGCAGATAACAAGATGTTAGGGCATACACAACACAATTTTTAAAAAAAGCATAACATATCTTACACTTAAAAAACATGAATTGAAATGAGGAAGTACTAAGGTAGAATACATTTATTATTATTTGTTTGTTTTGTTTAATATTGCCTACATTTAAGTGACAGTAGATCAGAAAAATAAAGTAAAACATGTTACTAATGTCATTATAGGTCTTATGCTGTGTACATGGTTTGATGGTGTTTGCCAAAAGAGTGGTGTATCCCTTTAACGTATTGTCAAACAGCATTAGTCCTATAAATCTGACTTCAGCAAGTCAGTGTAACAGGATTTTATTATATGCAGAATAAATAGAGTTAGAAAAATATAAAACCAAATCTGGACACTGATACATGGTTAAGCTTTGGATCAATGAGCTTTGGAAAGTCAGGTCAAGCATAAGAATGAGTTGTAGAAAATAAATATACTGGAAGTCACCATTGTTTACTGATCTGTTTATTTATGTAACCAAAGAAGCAACCTCTCTCAAGACTGAGATTGTTTGCTCTTATGTATTAAAAGAAGTGTTTCGTGGCCTTGTGGCCTGTGTGATAGGTTGACACCTTCTTCTTCACAAAGGTGATACACATGTGACTCTGGTTGCTTATCCTCCCTGTAATAATTGTTTCACTTACATATTCCAAAGCCTCCCCCCTTGTGTTTATGAGAACAGAGGGAGGTAGTTTATTACACCGAACAATTCATGTTACCATGGCAATCGGCAATTGCTGGGTGCTATAAAAATAACCCTCCTTCCTTGATAAATTTCGCTGGGTTGAAGATAGGATGAGAAACTTAACAGCCCTTAAAAATAGGTTGAAATTTACATATCAGCCTTGAAAAACACAAAGTGAGGTTAAAGTTAATCCACTTTTTTTTTTTTTTACCTTCTTTACATTTGGTTTCTTGGTTTCTCTGTACCTCATCTCTTTATGAAAGGTTCACCGTTATATCAACACTGAGAATACGATCACATTCTATAAACCTAGCCGGAGAAAAGCAGTGAGTCAGAGTCACTAATTAGCAAAATCTTAGCATTTGATTAATGGCTTGTGCTATTCCTTTCCAGTATTTGAGCCCTAGGCTGCATTCAGGATACTGCCTACGGAAGGTGAAATGAGCTCCAGAGAAGTGAATGGCAATGCAAACAGAAATTCTATTAGTTGGTGCTTTGTAGTCTGGGATGAAGGAACTTTAGATTATATTATTCTTCGCATAAATCCGTGGCACGGCATTGTTTTCCGTATCATGCAACTTAAGTGGAAACTATATTTAAAATGTGTTTTTTTCACACTAAGGTAGGATTTTGTTATCGTCTTACATATATGTAAGATTTTTTTCTGTCAATACCTTGGCAGAATTTGAAATACTAGAATTACATTGCAGTGTTTTGGGATACCTGGGGGAAGAAATTATTCTTTGCACTCTTCACTTCCTGCTATGCAGAATATGGTCTCCTCCTCCTCAGCGCTTGAAGGGAAACAACTACAACAAAGTTTTATAATCCTCTTTGTATACAAATTAACTGTTAGAAAATCACGTCTATTCATTTACAATTTAATTTTGGGAATTTAATGCAGAAACACTGCAAATGTAACTTTATAAAACTGCAAAACATCTAAGCCTAACCTTGTCAGAAGCAGTCTGACACTTTTTAATTAATGCAGAGGTCTGAGAATATGGATCAAGGATAGGCAGAGTGTCTGTTTAAAGACACCAGTGCCCAATGCAAGGTGATTGTGAAGGTCCATAGAAGATCATTAAATGGTCCATGATAACCTTCAGATAATGTGCACCAAGGATTCAGGCACCCACCCACAGCCAGGACATGTCCCATCACCCATGTTGCACACTCAGGTCATGCCCCATCCCCCTATTACATGCCCCAAGACCCACATTGCACACACATTAAATGCCCCATCACCCCATTACATGACCCATCACCTCCATTACATGCCCCCATCACACACATTGAACACACATTAAATGCCCCATCACCCCATTACATTGGGCAGACTAGATGGACCGAATGGTTCTTATCTGCCGACACATTCTATGTTTCTGTGTTTCTATGCCCCATCACCTCCATTACATACCTGAAAAGTGTAGTTAGAAACAGGTGGATGAAGTCTAAAATTATTACTGATTAAATCCACCCATGTTTCACCTTGCTGTTAAATAGAGGGTTATTTATAAAAGTGATACATGTATTAATAATGCCAAATAGTGGTTTTATCATGGCATATTCCTATGTATAACACTAACTCCCAACAAAAGTTTATTTAATACTAACTGTGAATTGTATCTTAAGGAGAAGATTAACAACTCTACATAAAAAAATAATTTATAGTCTCCATCTATGGGACCATTTCAAGCTCTGTTTAAAATATGATTTAATACCCAACGGTAGCAGATGATCATAAGTCTTGAACCCACTATTAGGAATCAATATTGTTCAGAGATTCAACATCAACAATTTAACGTACATATGGATTTAGTGGTGAGTCATGCTGATTACATGCAGGTGATGTATATATATACTTCTGTAGCAAATAGATAAATAGAGGTCATTTCTGTTAGATGGGAGACCAATGTTCATATTTGGTGCCTTTATAATTATTGTAATGCAAATAAATCTGAACCTTAAAGACAGTTACTGAAACAAACAAACAAACAAACCAACCAATGGATTAATTAGTGTCAAGACCATGCCATGAGTTATAATCACTGCACATGCAGTTCAGCCAGCCACTCTAAAAGATCCTACGCTAATTAAAGGACTTGAACATGATATCCCTTTTATAATAAATTGTAGAGTTAGATAAATTTAGTTAATTATTAAAATTGTTATTGTCATTTGAGAAATGGAACCATATCACGGAGTTCAGTAAGATTGTGCCTATGTACTTAAATACACTGCAAAGACCAGCCCATCTTTCTCACTATAATTTTTGGGAACCCTACAGTATGTGTTATTTGGTGATCAAATTGCCTAAATGCTTGTCTAATTTATACTACATTAACATCTCGCCCATCAGCCAAAAAATCACCGTGGAATTACAGACGAGGCACCATCTGAGTCTGTCTTGTTCAGGTAGAGCAGTAATAAATAAACATCTCTTTTCCTAGAATATTATACCCATTACAGGTTCTACCAGGATTACTGACAGTGACAGATGAAAAGCTACTCAACAAATTTTATTTGGCGAAGAAAAAAGGCCCATTTTAGCCTACTTCGACTCCAACAACCCCGCACATGTCTAGATCTTAACATTCCAACAGCCCACTATTGTACACTATCATTCAGGCATGGAAACGTGCCCGTTTGACATTGGGTTTCCAGTGGGAATCCTCTCCTTTTGTAATGTGGGTGGGCAACCCTCATTTACATCATGGCGATGAGAGGTGTCTTAGAGATTCAAGAAACAGGATGCCACCAGGGACGCTTAGCCTAAACGAGGCGTCAGATATGACGCCTCGTTTGTCTACCAACGACCTAAACCATGCAATGGAGAAGACTCAGTATGAAAATTAAAATATAGGCGTTTACTTGGGTACGATTTATTACGGAGGAGCATAATTATTTCATCTAGAGGATTCCGCCAATCGGCATCTATGAAGTGTATTGTGGCTTCCGGGATGTAGCTGTAGATATGATGCTTCATTTAGGCTGAAGAAGGATCCTGAAATACATCCCTGGTGGTGTCCTGTTTCTTGAACCTGGCAAAATGTATTTTTCGAATATCTCCGATTGTGTTTGTGGAGTTATAGAAGTCCGGCGGGGAATTAGGTGTGTATTGAGACGTGTCTGCATTGCTTATTTCCTTGACGATGTTATGGTACTAGAAAGATTTAGCTTTTTTCTCTTATATTTTCCAGTACAGACTGGGATATTAACCAAGTTCTGAAGGGTAATCATAGGAGTGACACCATTTAAACCAGTTTATAGTAGCTTAGGTTGTTTGTGTTTATTCTTGAATGCAAAAAACAATAATATGTTCGCGTTGCTTTAATAATTGGTTGAAGACATGTTCTGATAACACCTGAGACAGGGAATCATTGAAAAAATTGATAAATAACAAAACAAGATATCTGTGAAAAAGAATGAGAATGAGCAACCTACTTTTTGTTCAGTTAAAATCAACAGACTTTATTTGGTTCTGTAATAACAATCCTTTCATAGCTACCAAAACAATGTTATTATTGTCACTATTGTTGTATCACATTTTGTATAATTATATGGCAATGCATTCCTCTGAAAAAATACCAATAAAAAACATTGATTAAAAAAAAATGGCTGGAGTGTGGCAGGAAAAACAACAACATTTAAAGTGTTTAAAAAAATGCAGCAAAGTGTTTTGAATAATAAGTATATTTGCAATGTGTGCAACCATATTTAGCTCAGGATCCTGTATAACACATACATGTGCATTTTCTTCTACCAGGTGTACAGTTAGGATTGTCAGATTAGCCATTTTGTTTGCTGGACATATATGACTGATCCATGCTCCCCCAGAACATGTAGAATGCATGTGTGTCTAGTGGGAACCAATACATTAATCAAGGAGGGGATCACACAGAAACTACCTTGATTAATTAATTGATTTCCCTTTCAACATGTATACATTATACACTCTACATGGCAGTATGTAAAATGTATATGTCACACAAAAGGTAATAAAACTTATTTTAATTTTTTATTTGCTTGGGACTGGCCCTCTAAAAAACAACCCATGCATTTTTTAGGGGGGTATACTAAAAAAACTGCAATGTGTTAAACCCGGAGATCTGGAGTTGGAGAACATTATACTAGTATAAATATGAATACCTTCTCAGACAACATTAGATACTCCATTTTGCCTTAATGCACAGTGAATAAGGCACCATGATGTCAGAACTGATTTGTGATGGTTTTAATGAAGTCACTATTTCCCAAAAATTAGCAAATGAATATTTGCTGCATGGCATATTGTTAATTTAATTTAAAAAAAAATAGCAAATAGAAATAGAGCGCTTGAAATGCTGTCTAATATCAAAAGATGGAGTACAAAGTAAACATTAAAATATAAAACTAAGTAATGTGAGAAAAAATGGGCATTTCTGAATTCTAAATGAGCTGCGCATAAATATAAGTATTGCCTTTCATGTCCCATTAGTTGTCTAGATAATGATGCAACTATTATAATTATGTTAAAATTCCATTAGTGCTGTCATAGCTTTAATTTGATTTCATTTTAAGATGTGTTTAATAGTGTATTTATGTCAACACCACTGGTTTGTTACCAGCAATGATAATGTGAAGCTACAGCAGACTGCAGTAAATATTGGAAATAATGAAAAAGTCCACCTTGAACATTTGGAGACCTGCTTGAAATGCAAAAAAAGCCAAATATGAAAAACCTCACGACACATTCCTTACTCTACATTCTATAACATTCCCAGCACTGTGGAACCGCTATGTAAAATGCAGTGATGAATAGAAGTGCATAATGACATGGCTCCCAGATGTTTGTACATAAACAACTGGAGCCAAAGAACAAACAAACAAAAAAAACCTGGGATCACTCAATGTTACATGTTAAGACACAGTTTCGTAGGGTGTAAGACTCACAAGAATAGTAGTCTGAGATAGTACAATGTTAATTCTGTTGTCCAGGTTTTGTTTCAAATATATTTTTAATAACCTTTTTTTTTTACTTAAAAAAATACAGTTCTCCTGTAGCCCTGCAGTTTTACCTTGAAGATAATTTTTACAGGGCCATTAAATTCTTTGACATTAATAAAAGAGAGTATACACGAGATGCACTGTCTCCATTTTCAATAATTTTCATGCGCTCAACTCTGCTCAACTGCTGTGATCAGCCATTATTGTGGAATTAGGCTCTTCATACAGCATGAAGAACATAATATTCTATTATGTGAAATTATTAACAGGGTTTCAACAGAGGGGGACATTAATGCATAGGTGGGAGACAGACAGTAGCGTTGTAGTGGTTACCCCCCCCCCCCCCCACCCCCACCCCCTTGGTAAGCATCAGTGAGAAGGCAGCACTTCCTTGAAATCATCAGGCATATTGATGACACAGAGCGTCATGTTCAGAAGCACTCAGTCATCACATGGAAACTCTGTCTATGGTCTCACACATCAACATGAAAAAAATACTAAAACTGCCTGCGTGGCTTTGCAAGGTAGGGTGTCTAAATACAGAGGTGGGGTGGCAGAGAGAAACAGATATAGGGGGAATTGGGGAAGATAGACAGAAATGGGGAGCATCATATTCAAAGTTTATGCAGTTATTTCACTTTAGTATGATATTCAAAATGTATGAAACTACTGCTCATTGGCATGATGTTCAAAGTTTATGCATTTACTGCTCATTGACATCATAGTGAAAGTTTATGCAATTACTGCTCACTGGCACCATATTCAATGTTTATGCATTTATTGCTCATCAGCATGATACTCAAAGTTTATGCAATTATTGTTCATGGGCATCAAGTTTTTTTCATTGGCATCACACACATAGTTTATGCATTCACTGCTCATTTGCACCATGATATGCATTTACTGTTCATGGCATCATATTCAAAGTTCATGCACTCTGGGCCGGCCTTAAGTGTTCCGGCGCCCTGTGCGGGCTTCCCCCATGGTGCCCCCCCCCCGTCTTTCACCCCCCTATGTATGTGTCCCTTTCTTCTTCCTTGCCATGTCTGTCTCCCCCCCCCTCCACCTGTTCTGTCTCTCTCCCACCTCCTGTCTCTCTCTCTTCCCCCTCGCTTGTTCTGTTTCTCTATCCCACCTCCACCTGTTCTGTCTCTCTCTGTCTCCCTCTGTTCTGTCTTTCTCTCCTCCCCTTCCCCCTGTTCTGTCTCTCTCTCCCCCCCTTCCCTCTATTCTGTCTCTCTCTCCCCCCCTCCCCCTGTTCTGTCTCTCTCTCCCCACTGTTCTGTCCTTCTCTCACCCCCTGTTCTGTCCTTCTCGCACCCCCTGTTCTGCCTCTCTCTCCCCCCTCCCCCTGTTCTACCTCTCACCCCCTGTTCTGCCTCTCACCCCCTGTTCTGTCCTTCTCTCACCCCCTGTTCTGTCCTTCTCTCACCCCCTGTTCTGTCTCTCTCTCCCCCCTCCCCCTGTTCTGTCTCTCTCTCCCCCCTCCCCCTGTTCTGTCTCTCTCTCCCCCTCCTCCTGTTCTGTCTCTCTCTCCCCCCTCCCCCTGTTATGTCTCTCTCTCCCCCCTCCCCCTGTTATGTCTCTCTCTCCCCCCTCCCCCTGTTCTGTCTCTCTCTCTCCCCCTCCCCCTGTTCTGCCTCTCACCTCCTGTTGTCTCTCCCCCCCCCCCTTTGCCTGCAAATGTGGTTGCATTAAGCATGGTGAGCCGAGTAGCACTTTCTATTGCTGTCTGTGGCTCCCTGTGAAGCAGACGCTGCTCTGCTTCACAGGGTGGGGGTGGAGCTACACCACTGAGCCGGTTAGCTCTGCCCCCTCCCCGGACCCAGCACAGCATGCCGAGTAGAGGGCTGGTGAGGGGGGATCTTTTGATCTCCCCCAGCCAGTGCCACTACCGGCTTTTTTTTTTTTTTTACTTTTTTTTTTATTTCAACTGCCGGGCAGGCGCCCCGTGGAGTGTTGCGCCCTCTGCGATCGCAAAGGTCGCACACCCCTAAGGCCGGCCCTGCATGCACTTATTGCTCATTGGCATCATATTCAAAGTTTATGCACTTACTGCTCATTGGCATCATATTCATAGTTAATGCACTTACTGCTCATTGGCCTCATATTCAACATTTATGCATGTAGTGCATGTAGTGCTCTCTGGCATCAAATACAAAGTGAATACATGTACTGCTCATTAGTATGATATGCAAAAGTTCATCCATTTACTGCTCATTGGTTTCATTTGCCATCGCTTGTGGGGTGTCACTGTTTTTACATTTAAAAACGGGGGTGGGGGGGGGGGCGGATTGCAAAACATAGGTATGCCTCTGGTGACAGGACTGGCTACAAGACTTAGACATTCATTTCCTGTCTTTGACAAAGTGCTACTTCAATAAATAAGTATTATTTACAGCACCATTCATTGTGACTCTTTTGTCCTATTTGTCAGCTTAACAACATATACTAACTTTATTATGGATTATAAATTTGCAGCAAATGGTCAGTATTACTACTATACTACTTATAGCAGAGATATCACAAATAGTGCAGTGTGTCCTTGGCTTAAATTATTAATTATACACCTCTTCCCTCTCATGGAAAATGATTTTACATTTCTGAGATAGAGTCCAGAGCATTGTAATCCCCTTACTATATTTATATTTCAGACAGCAAATTAAGGCAGGTACCGATTAACAAGAATCGGTTAACAAGAATTTGGAAAAGGATTGAACTTGATATGTAACATCGTCTTTGAAGAAAAGTAAAGATTCAATGCCTCCTGTGAAAGCAGCCAATTAAACTTCACATAAGAAGAATATAATATAATATAATTTATATCATAGCTGCAAGTAAAGTAAAAACATATTAAAAAGTCGTATGTTAAATCGTAAACAGGGAGAGCCACCAATACTATTCATTGTGGACATGGACTGAACTTTGTGATACCTTGTCCTTGTAGGACACTTTGCCTATTCCTGGACACAAAGGTAATGAAATGAAACAAGTTACTACACTGTTATAGAATGTGCCAAATCCATATGAGGCATTAGAACATACATATGGTCTCGTGTTAAAACGGGATATTAACGGAATAGTCAAGTTCAGAAAGACAACTTAAATTAGTTTAGAAAAGCACCCCTATTAACAAAAAAGGTCTATGCTGAGAAGTACTTGCCAACTCTAAAAACAGCCACAAAAGAAGTACATTTTTCTGTTCATTTTTTCCAACTCTGCTCATATTTCTGTTTTTCATTCTCCAGACATTACAGGACTCTGTAAAAAGCCTCACGGGAAACACAAGGATCTGCTTAATCCCACTATTTCATGAGATCTGAAGGTTTACAGGGAAGCTGCATGTTCTGACTGTGTGAAAAGGCTTTCCACCTCCACTATGCTTGTGTACTGATAATCCCTTCCTCCCTCATCATGGGAGCCCTGTTACAGACTACTCGCATTTGTTTATTACAGAGGGACTTTACACTTCCCATATAAAATACAGTTCTTTAAAATGTACACAGCAGAGTCAGGACGGATAAGCATGTGGTAGAGTTAACTGATTATTCTGATAACTTTGGCTGTATTACATGCATTCCTTAAATAAATACTACACTTTCAGAAATTATAAGAAATATGTAATTGACTTAGAGTGAAAGAATGTATATATAATTATCATTTGGATATAGTGCCAACAGGTTTCATGGTAAAGTACAGCTTAATCGCTACATACAGGGCAAAACTCTGCAAACACGATTATTTATGTTCTTACATCGATTAACATATATATAAACACAATATATTGGATGCAAACTGACAATTAAGTGCATTACATCTATGTTCTAAATGAAAATTAAGAGATCCCGAAAAGCAAGATTTTTTTTTAACATTATAAATTTATTTATATGAACGAAATTAACAATAAAACCTAATCTCTATTTTCTAGTTGTTCATACTCTCTGTCTCACTTTGCGATCTCACTCACATTGGCATAGGTCACACAGAATGGCCTCATGTGATTGTGGCCCTGCCCCCGAGGATCTGTTCATAATATGAGTATACCGCAAAGTTCTTAAGATCAGATATTTGATCACTATATCTAATTGATTAATAGGTGGAGTCCAATTTAGAAAAAAATAAAACTGTTTTGAATCCTCTGTGGAAGGAGTCACAAAACAAGTGGCCTCAGATATCTTCACTGCTATGTATGAATATACTTCTGCAAGGGTTTTAACATTTAGTGCTAGACCATATAGGTTATGTTTGTGACCAATCTGCTCATAACGAAAAACTCAGATTTATTTGACAAATATCGTACACATGTGCGTTGGCCATCCACATCCATCATTGTGTGAGCCCTTTAATTGGTTCTGGTAAGATGCTAGTTCAAAAATATTTACTGGCCTCCGAACTGCTGGAGGAGTGCATTTCTGAAAGTGGGAAAAACACTGACTTCCTGTATGATGCTGGGCGCCACAAGCCACTCAGTGATCCAACCAACTCCCAGAAACTGCAATAAACCTTTGAAGAAAAATTGTATATTTCTGTAAGACGGGGCAGACGTCTTAAAACATAGAAGGATACACAGCGATAATATCTGCAAAAATAGGTTTTACAAATGAGGGAAACAGCTAGCTAATGCATATTTATTTCAAAGTGTCCGCTATATTATGCATACTCGAAGTGGTCCTTTAACTGAATCATCAATCCAATCACCTGCTATTTCCGCTGGCATAACTGTACCTCACCTAACCCTTTTACTATGACCTCACTACACCTCTGCCTCCATCTTTATGGAATTCTGCTTAAACACACTGCCTGTTTGACTGCATTCTTGCTCCACTCTATCAGGATCTGTTCTGCACCCAACTTGCACTTTACACTCACTCTCAAAGGCGGTTTACACAAGTATTTAATCCCTCCTGCTTTAAATCAACCTTCTTCACTTGCTCTGTTTTTCTATGAAACCAATAGTCAGGGTTTCTGCTTTTTTTTTTCAAAACAATGCATTTTTATTACAAGCATATTTTTGTTCCAACCAATACTTTTTGACAGCTCAGATATAAATGTCCGACTCACTGCTATAAATATGCACCAAAGCAGAGCCTGCTCCTCTGAAGGGAAAATGATTTCTTTTGAAGAAGCACATTTTTATTTGAATCAACCGATTCCTGAACTAATATAAATATACATCCATACTTCCTGTATAAGTGATGGATATTTTATTCCATGAATATCCCAGACTAGGATTTATATCATCTATTGTGTGGAATGTCACTTACATAAACATTCAAAGTGTAACACTGTATTTTGTTTAATTAGCAAAATTATATATATAAAAAAAAAGAAAAGTAATGATAAAAAATTTAATATTCCAGATAAAATCCCAGTTATATTGAAAACAATGTAACAAGCTCACTGCTGCTGGCCTAGAACTCAGAAAAACCAATTACAATCCTGAAAAAACAAACCAACACAAATATACTATAAAGATACAAAACAAATAACTCAGAAAACAAAATATACAATAAACACAGGAGAATGCACTCAGGCAATACCACACATGCACGTAGATATGCACATATGTGCACATTCATACATTATTGCACTGGTTAATGGATGGATGTTTTGAAAACAATAATTACACTGGAAATATGGCCATGGTTCTGTTAGTGAGTAATTGTGTGCAAAATTGAAACTGTTAATACAATTTCTTCTGCATCATTGCATCTAATGTACTAAGGATGTTTATCCCCTTCTTGGTGACAGGAATTTCCAGGCCCTGAACCAGCTCTGCATTTGCCGTGGGGTCTTGAGCTGTTATGTTGGTGGTTTGAGTAAAGCCTAATGTAGAGACCTGAAGCCATTAATTCTTCTGGGAGGCACGTATACACAAAGGCCGTACAAGGTTTTGTTGAAACATTCATTATATACAGTCCTCTAGGCACACCGGCTAGGTTATCACTTTACTGTAACGAGCAGTGGAATAGTCCCGAGTTTGTTATACAAGACAAAAAACGAACAGAGCACAAGGATTATTGCTAAACGGGAATGAATAAACACAATAACAAAAAAGAATCTAAAGTGAAAAGGGAATAGATCGGGACCTTAGAACTTGAATGTTTCCTCAGATGATGTTGACAAATGTCTTCTACTTGCTGTAGTCTCCTGACCATGACATGGTAGCTTCTATCATTGAGGATATGTGTTCGCCTAGAAATAACTGAACTTAAAACCAGACTGTGGGGTAAAACAACGGCCACAGCACTTTATTTAAGCCATTGCATTTACAATCATATAACACATATATATACACATTCCACCTATGTATATATATCCATAATTAATACAATGACTAAACATAACATAAACATAAATATTAAAACATTCCATATACAGGAAAACCAATCAAGCTTGCAAGTGTATCCAGGTGGCTGCCGAAGTCCATGTTCCTGGGCATATCCCAATGCCCCCAATACCTGAGGTTCGAGGTACCACTTTCCCCTCGAACCTCCCACCAGAGTCCCGATTGACTCTCCCCAATCCAAATGTTCCATTAACCCTCCTGGATACCCTGCAAGCTTCTGCCAACGCTGTGACATGTAATAAATAAATAAATAAAGTGTCATTAACCTTAAAATTAGGGAGGGTGGGTGGGACAACAGGTATATGGGGAAAAAATTTTCCTAAAATGGCCCCTGAACTTCCTGTTCCTATCTTTTATACTCTCCCAACTCCTCCCACTGATTCCCACTATAGGCTGACATATCCTCTCAGCACCCTGTCATGATTGCCCCTCCCCGACCTTGTCTGGGGGCTACATGATCCTTACCTCTGTTAATGATTCATTTTGGTCTATTCAGTAAAATTCAAATTTGGAGGTCGACTTTCATTTTGAGACTAAGTCAAACTCAACGTATTTGGGTTAGTTGCAAAAATAGCGTCAGTCTTTTGCCTCCCCTTACTTTCAATGGCGTGGATTTGAACCTTTTTTTTTTCTAAGTAACCCGCCAACTTATATCATATCCATTCTATAAATTCACTTTTACATCTAATTATTCCTGTCTCATGTAAGTAAGAGTGCAAATAACCAAACCACCCACAATCTATACCAAAAAGGAACTCTGATCTTCCACTTCCTACTAAAATAAACATGTAGCCAGTAATATGTCAGTGTCTCCTGTTACAAGGCACATGATAGATTTTCAGATATCCCCTTTCCACAAATGGCAGATAGAGAGGCATCTACCAAGTTTGAAAGCTTTAACTTCTTTACCACTCTTCTGAAATCATAATACATTTCAGTATTTAACCCAGGGTTAAAACTAAAGAAGTTTTATACACTAGAATGTGGTCCAAGATATAATTGTTCAATGATTGGCACTGTAGCTATTTTGGACCTCATCTTCCAGGGTGCTTGGTCAACCACTTGTGTGTTTGAGCATCATGAGAAATGCAGTCAATAACAGCTGTAGTACTAGCCAGTAATAGCTTAGTTGGACTCCTCTTTGTAAACTCAATAATATTTAAAGCATTCACATAACAAAGTTCTATGCACATTATTTAATTTCCTCACTCCATCACATGTAGAAGCACCCAGTAAATTCATGACTTATTCAAGAGAAACAGGTTTCTTTGAATTAAAGTCAGTAAGGACCTGGATCAGCAACATAGGAGAAACCTGAGTCAGACTGACCACACTAAGAGCCTACATCAATGGTAGAAATATGTAAAAAGCCCACTATAAATATTAGATTGACCACAGACTGGCAACAGCCATCATCTCACATGAGAACATGGACTTCAAGGCTCTGATGGCCTCCCATTGGTATCAGAGCTTGTCCGAACCTTAGTTGCTACCACATTTCTATTGTTGATCAGTGATGTGAATATCACATAAAAGGTTCGGGTCCAAGAATGTGGCCCTTAAAAGGCTTTAGAGCTTACTGCAAGATGCACACTCTTAAAGGACAACTGTAGCAAAAAGTAATGTAATGTTTAATTGAAAGATTGCATTGAGTGTAGAAATTTTAAATAGAAATGTTTTAATTAAATAATGAACCTTATTGAGGCCTCTTTGCTCTGTAAAGCTCTAATAGGGAGCAGACATTTTGTTTAGAATCTCAGTTCTTCACTCACCTTGGTTCAGATGAAAGAAGATCTGACCAATCTGACTCAAGATTCTAAACAACATGTCTGCCCCCTGTTAGAGCTAAACAGAGCAAGGAGGACTCAATAAGGGACATTATTTATATTCTTTCCTTAAAGCATTTCAATGCAAACTACATACACTTGATGTAATCTTTCAGATAAACATTAGTACATCATTTGCTACAGTTGTCCATAAGAACCAAGAACTAGCATCTTAGTTATCTCGTCTCTTAGTAAATAACATTCTATGTCACAGCCAGTAGCCAAAACCCTACAATATACTACGGATTTTTAAGTTACATTTTCTGTTTGTGGTTACTAAAGTAATATACAGTATAGATATATAAAACTGTGGAAAACATTACAATATGCACAGTTTGAAAGAATTATACTATGCCACGGACTGAATAGTCACAATCTGCTTTATCTCAATTTTGAAGTGAATGCACCTTTAAAAACTGCAGTGACAAAGGGTGAGGCTGAAGGGAGATAAAAAAAAATAATAATAATAAAATAAAAGCAGGACTCCAAACGGCAGCAAGAGATATCAGAACAGTGAAATAAGCAGCAGCAGCTGCTTGCAATAGATTGCGTGCAGAATGCATTAAATGGGAATCTTTGGCTGCCCCAGTCAGACTGTCTGCAGAACAGTTATTAATCACCCATGTCACAATCCCTAATCCTATTCAATGGAAAAGAAAGGTGAGAGCCCACAGCCCCCGTCCAATGCAATTAGCATTGATTGTGCAGAGTGCAGAGCCCGACTTTGACAGAGACGAGTTAACAGAGTCTCTCGGAGAAATAACCCCTTTCGCAGACACTGTTGCAGGAACATATGCCCTGTGGTGTACAAGACGAAAGGCCATTACCATACTAAAAGCTGGTTATGCTAAACCCACAACACTGGATGTTTGTGTTTGCAGGTTTCAGAAAGACAGGTCACATATGCTGAATGTTGGCTGAGAGTTGGCTTCTCAAAGTAGAGGATTGCAGAGAATTGAGATGGGAAGTTCAAACGTTAGACCAAAGTAGCCAAGATGGAAACATTCTCTAATGCAGCTGAATGGGAGAACGTTTCCAGCTCAGCTACTTTGGCCTTAAGTTTGAAATTCTCTTCTCAATTGTCTCTTTATTGAGTAGATCTAAATGTCAAATTTGAAGAAGCCAAACTCATGATCTGCCAAGTATCCATTGAGTAAACACTTAGAATCGCCCACTAACTTGTGACTCAGATCTAAAAATACCTTGTACAGGTTACTGGGGAAAGGGATACATGATGTTTAGTGTCTACTGACCACCCAGTGTCCAAACTCAATAAATAACCTAGATTGAAAACAAACATAATGTATTCTTTAAAAACGTCATAAGTTACATAGAGTTACAAATAAGGGGGGGGGGGGGGGCTATGGAGAGTAACAACGGTGAGATTTTTGGGAAATCAACCATTATTAAGAAGCCAGCCTAGAAGTCAATGTCACAACCATGTTTTTGTTCTCATCATATGGATGGAGGTGAGCTACTACTTTTGGTTGGTAATACCAGTAAAGATCTAAAAAATGTACTAAATGAGCAAGCAGTCACACCAGTGATGGTCAGTGTTCCAACAGGAGAACATTATGAATGGTCAAAGACCTAAATAGTACTAAACGGTGTTGACTCAGTGCTTGGAGATAACAGATGGTTGTGGATCTGTGTTCCAGAATCTTGTCAATGAAATTTGAAAGGGACATCAAGTAAGCTATCCTTCCAGGTGTCCTACAAAAAATGGTGGCTAATGCAAATGGATTTAAATGAGAGATCTTAATTAAAAGATAATTAAGTCATTTTATTGAAAGTAGTTTCATGGGCTATGAAATGAGTACTTGATGAAACTGGTTAATTGGATGTAGGCTCTACACAGATAAATCCCAGAGCTTTGAGTTCACTTAGTGGTAATCTGATCTGAAAAAATGGCACACGTGTTTAATTTGCATATCAGCTTATTGGTTACTCTTAGACAAAATTACTTTACAAGGAGTTGTTATAATAACATATTTTTTGATAAACAAGACACGTCATACTTTTTGAACTAAACATGATGGTGGAAAAAAACAGATTAATCTTGTGAGTGATGAATAAAGGTGGGTTTAAAAGTTACATAAAAAAAACAAAGCATTATAGGTATATGTAATGTTCTACAGTGTGCGAGCATGATTTCTAGGGCACACTTTTAAAAGCTATAGATGACTGAGAGGTGTCTGAAGTGGGTGAAGGTATGGATATTTTCTCTTGGCTGGTGCAAGCGGATTCTGGCTGATGAATTCACTTTCATTCCCTTGGAAAGGCCATCTGAGAATGACATTTTCTGTCCCCAGAAGCCTGGGGCACACAGCAGCGCTCAATATGAAGGCTGGGATAGCGTCCAAGTTCTTTTCACATGCAGACGAAATGCGCCCAGTGTTTATCTGTCGTGTGGATGGACTCTGGAGTGTTTTTGTCCTTACTATGTCCTCTTATAACATTGAGCAAAGCTCACTGAACAGTATTTTGAAGCTTCCTTTTAATCCTCTCGATCCAGAATAATACCAGCAGCACAACAGGCTGTGTTTCCCTTCACTTTATTGTTAGGGTGAAGGGGAAAAGATTCAGTAAAACAGTCCTTCTGGTGATCCAGCCCACTAACAATCCATCATAGCAAACTAACCTCATGAGAAATGTTTGGCTCTGTGTCCTCCAACCCTCCCATTTATGGTTCAAAAGTTCTGCATTTTTGAAAACAGGAGCTTAACTTAAAACAGCTGGTTGACTCAGGGTGCACTGACATGCAGTCGGCAATAAGTAATGATCCTTATGATAAATGCAAAAAGCTGAAAACAAATGGTGTTTTCATGAACTCTTTATGTGCTGAATGATGTGCATACATTTAAAAAAAAAGATCACATCTCCCGGTTATTTGGCACACACTCAGCATCACTGTCTAAGTAACTGAACATTAAATTAGTATAGTCCAGTTACTTAGACAGTGATGCCAACTGTAAAGAACAATTGGGACATAATATTTCATTTATCACTGATTTTACTCACATTTTTATATTGCTGTCAGTGGTATTCAATTAACATGATAAATCAAGGCCATTGGATAGACCCCAATGATGGAACAACGATCTAAATGTGGAGCAATCAGGGAATGCAAATAGAATGGCCCTGATGCTGATTGTTCCACATTGTCCCCCAATGTGCTCTTTACAAATAAAAACCAATGCAAATATTTGGAACGTTCACAGGCATTTGTGGAATGTAGGGGGTTAAACAGTACAACAATCACTCAAGCCCACTGCTTTTGGGAGAAGCTCTGCAGGGTCATGCGTGTTGGAAGAATGTGCAGGAACTTGATGGCTATGATTTAGACGTGTTCTGCATGCCTCAGTTCATCATGATTACATTAACCTTTTCCAGGAGTTTCAGATTAGGCCGTCTGAAGACCTTAAAAGATGAGGATGTATTTTTGAACTTCCTTTGTTTGGCTTTAAGGAGAAGAACCTTAAAAAACTCAATTACACAGCTCAGCTTTCATTGCTCCAGGGATCGTTTTTAACCATTTGTGTCTTAAGTTTCCATGGGGACATTGAAATGGAAGTACTCTAAACATGCACATGAGGGGTAATTGTATTTACTTCAATTCCTATAAACCAATTTACTCCATAACACAGTTAAATGACTGACACTGGTCTTACAACAGTAGAAAATAGATGGAAATGTAAAATATCCCTTCATGGTATTTATTGAAATATTATAATCATAGATGTTATAACATGTCCCAATAATTTCTAGTTTTATTTTCATGGAAAAACTAATGTTGCACCAGTATCTTCTTCTAAATAGCCATATTCCTCACTTCGTTGAGGTTTTATTCCCATATAATAATAACTACCATTAAGCTGATTACTACAATCAATATTTCATTGGTGTCTATGGTATTTCTACACTTTTTTTTTATATACAGTAAGTTTTATTGATTTTCAACATAGTGAAACATGCTTTTGTGTACTGAAAAATATATTTTTAAAAAAAGGCAATAATAAATGTCATTTACATGGTGTGCATCAAGTTGGTATAAGTGCTTATGAAGGAATATAGTATTAAGGAAGTAGCAGGGAGATGGGATAGAAAAAGTAGATCGGAAGAAGTATAGTTTAGAAAAATGTGGGGGAAAATCCCTGGTGGGACAGACCACCGGCAACCCAGTTGTGACCCAGAGTGACTGGCCCCTCAAAAAAAAAAAAAGGAATTGGAAGTCACACAAGGTGCCCTGGGAGGAAACGTGCTCAGGGGCCAAAAGAAACAGAATCAAAAACTGAAACGCACAAACAAGGCTTAGGCTCCATTGTGCATATATCAGCAGGTAATGATGACTGTAGTGCTCCCGGTAGTTAAGTCCGGTTCTATAAGCTGTTAATGAAAATGTGCTCAGAGTGTCTCAGTACATGGATGCAGTGTAGGATCAGAGTATAGATAAAAGGTTTAGAGTCCCACTGTGGGCCGTCGATACCTCAATTCCAAGAAGATCCAATGGGCAGACACATAGTCTATCTAGTCCAAGGAACAGGAGTTAAGAAGTTAGGGTGTTGGCATTTGGAAATGTAAATTACCACTGATGGCAAAATAATAGGCTTCCATGTTCCTGTTGCTTTGTTGTTCTTTTCATCGTATAGATGTTTTTGCAGAAAGCTCTTTACTATTAGGAAATTAAAAATGTAACTTATGGGAATCTTAAACTTCCTTCTAAGTTTTTTATAGTGTTTAATATATTTTACATCTATTAAGTAACTTACTTTTCCTAAATTTACTGCCTCCCACCCAAGATTTTCGATGTTAATAGTTATAACTTTTATTGCTAGGCTTGGTAGAATTTTCCCTGCAATGCCAATGTCTTTTTTACGTTTCAACCAAAAAGTTAAAACATTTTTCACTATCAAGCTCTGTATATTCGTACTTAAATATTGGTTACTCGCCTCTACATTCCTGTATGTATCTGATGGTTCCATGGATGGTCCTATTTTTCCCCCCATTTTATTCCATCTTTCCTTCCTTGATTTCAAGTTCTGGGTTATAATAGCATGTGCCAACATATTGGCCTTCATATAATCTGCTATTACTGGTACTCCAAGTCCTCCACCTTTATTTATTTTTTGATACTATATGCAGGTTTATTCGTGGCGTTTTATTCAGCCAAATAAATCTAATGAAAGAGCATTGTAAAATCTTTAACTAGACCTCCGGTACCATCAGTGGAATCATTCTCAGTCTACATAACAATCTTGGAAGAACATAAGCCTTGACTGTGTTAATCCTTCCTGACCACAAGTTTGCATAGTTATTCCATTGTTTGAGGTTTTTATTTCTATCTCTTATCAATGGAAGTATATTATATTCTAATATCCTATTTGGATTCAGCGGTATATTTATTCCCAGATATTTATATGTTTTGGTCCATATAAAGACACATTTTTAATTTAAACCCAAAATCTCATACTTTTTGCTCCCTTGGCCAGCCGGACACAACCACAGTATTTCTACACTTTTAGCAGTGAGAGTTGGTCTTGCATTGTCTTGAAAAAATTAAGCCCTCACTACTATACTTTAATTCATCCTTTAAACTTTTCTTTATATATTGTATGTCTAATCTTTGTGCTAAATGTTGCATGCATGGGGGTTACCTACACAATGGTGCAATCACTGTTTCTTATTTATAACAATCATTTTTTTATACTATGGGGCTATTCAATAAAAGGTGAGTTGAGTTCAGATGAACATTTTGTCCACATTGTGCAGTGACAAACCTGGTGAATTTGCTTAATGGGGGAAACACACAGAATTGTCCCTCCCCAATGTATAGATAAATTGGTGAGATTAAATGTTCATATCCCCTCAGCTCACCTGCAACTCCCCTTTTAGTGAATAGCCCCTCATGGTTTCTTGGAGGTTCACCAAAACGTTTTAGTTGTTGACATGCACAACCCCAAAGTGTGGGAACGGCACACATAGCGCAGAGTTCCTAAAATTGTTAAGAGTTTGTGTTATCCATTGGAGTCCCTTTAGCAACCATGCCCACCCATTTTATACATCTACAGCTATGTGCAATGAGCAGACACAATATGCAAGTAGTAGGTAACATAAACATGTTTATAGAACTAAATATCACAGAATTATAACAGATGGAGGTGATATAAGCACTCTTGAAAAAGCTGAAGGGAAAATACTGTGCTAAGTGTACAATCAGCATCAAAATGACAAAATCAGCATCATTTGGTCAGCATCATTGGCAAGAAAAAAATTAACTGGATTTCTGCATTAACTGGTCACACAAAGTCAAACGTATAGACAAATAGACTGTGCTTAAGCTAATAACACACAACCAATGAAAATATTTCATGTCTTAATTAAACACGTCCATTAAACACTGAAGGTGCTGGTGGAAAAAGTAAGTGAACCCTTGGATTTACTTCCGGTAGCTGCGGATCAGACCTGCACAATGGTCAGGAGGAATGCTGGACCATTCTTCCTTACGTAACTGCTTATGGTCAGCCATTTTCTTAGGATGCCTGGTGTGAACTGTTGTCATGAGTTCAAGTCAGAGCATCTCAATTGGATTAAGATAGACTGACTAGGCCACACCAAAAGGCGGGCTTTCTATTTTTTTTTTAGCCAATTTTAGTAGATTTACTTTGATGTTTATTGTTATTGTCCTGCTGCATCATCCAATTTCTAGTGAGCTTAGACTGGCGGACAGCCTCCCTGACCTTATACTGCATGCTGCCATAGTAAATTTGGGATTTCAATGTCCCCTTGATGATGGTAAGTTATCCAGCAAAGCATCCCCAAATCATGATGCTCCAACCACCTTACTTCACCATTGGGATAATGTTTTCATTTTTGAAAAAAGAGCAGAGTTCCTATGTTTTACGCCTTTTATGCAATCCTATGTAATTCGCTACCTTATCACTTTCTCCTTACCAAAAAAAAACCAACAACCACCTTGCCAGACTCACAAGACCGAACAAACAAACAAAAAAAGAAAAAAGATGTATATAATGGAGGGGGGGGGGGGGGGGGTGGTAGGAAGAGGGAAGTGATCGAGGGTATCGCCCCCCCCCCCCCCCTCCTCCAGCTGTCCTGCTCTCTGAATTATCTCAGATGCTGCGCTGCCAGCCACGTGTCACCAGGTGGGAAGTCAGGGTTGTCTTTAATAGGAGTCAAAGGGGATAGATATGTTAATTTCCCTTCTTTTAGCAATTGTTTCAACATTTTTAAGGTTGTTCTGACTATGGGATGTTGGATTTTTTTTTTATGGAATACATGGGATGTTGATTTTTTTTTTTATGGAATACAATTCTGCTTATATAAATTTCTTACATCTGATCCAATATACAAACCTAGGTATTTCATAATAGTTGTACGCATTTCAATGGATAGTTCCCTTCTATTGAATACTGTACCTCTATAGGCATCAAAATGCCCAGTGCTTCTGATATATTACAATTTATTTTTAAATATGACAATGATCCAAATACCTCAAATTCTTTTAACAGGACTGGTATGGCAATATGGGGGTTTGTTATAAAAAAAAAAGCATGTCATCCGCATATGCTGAAATCTTATGTACCTCTCCTCCCTGTTGAACACCGTTTATATCTGGGTTTACCCTAATTGATGTTAGAAATGGCTCCAATGACAGGGCAAATAGCAAAGGAGACAGGGGGCATCCCTGCCTCGTGTCATTTTTTTTTAAACGGAATAGAAAGGGTTCCATTAATTTTGACTCTAGCCATTAGTTCGGAGTAAAGCACTTTAATCCAGTTTAGCAATGTAGGGCCTATGCCTAATCCCTCCAGGGTGAGGAACAGGTATTGCCAGTCTATTCTATCAAATGCTTTTTCTGCACCTGTTGACAGCAAACGCAATGGATGTTTTCTCTGATGGGCAATATGAATGATGTTAATGACTTAACATGCATTTTCACCTGCCTCTCTCACTGGGATGAACCCTTTCTGATCCGGATGTACAACTGAAGGTAAATGGTTCTGAATTCTTGCCACCAATATATTTGCCAATAGCTTTAACTTCGACATTCAGCAAAGATATTAAAGGGTATCTACTACAAAGGTCTGGGGGTTTTCTGTCTTTTGGTATTACCATTATAGTTGCTTCCATGGTTTGTTTTGGCAATTCTCCCCTGTCCTTTAAGGAGTTAAACATGTCCTTCAGCCTAGGTATTAATATATCTTGGTATGTCCTATAATACTGTCATTTAAGGCCATCTGGACCTGGGCATTTTCCACTGGGCATTTCTTTAATAGTTTTAGCGACTTCCCCCCTAGTGAGCTCCCTCTCAATTTTCGCACTACTGTCAGTTGGAATAGTAACGTTTAAGTAGTCTTTCATCCTCTCTCTACACGTTTCTATCTCTTGACTATTTTTTGATGTTATATTATATAATCCTGTATAATATTTCTTAAAGAATTCTGCAATTTTTGAAAATTCATTTTGAATCTGATCATTCTTATTCTTAATTTTTGATATATATTGATCAACATTTGGTCCTTTCAAAGCCCAAGCTAGTATTTTACCGCTTTTATTTCCAAATTCATGGTAGAGTTTATTTGTGTAGAGAAAGGATAGTTTAATTTTTGTTTGCATCAAGAGGTTTAACTTCTCTCTTAGCCCTAATAGTTTTCTCAAGGCCGCTTCAGAGAGAGTCCGTTTATGGAGCATTTCCACTTCCTTTACTTGATCTAACAATTTCAGTATCTCCCTTTCTCTCTCCTTTTCCCTTTCTCTCCTCTCTCTTCTCCTAATTGTACCCCACTTGATAAATTGACCACGGATCCCGTATATGTGTGTTTCCCATGTTATCACGTGACTAGTTTCTTCCGGAGGATTCTCCTGAAAGAATATTTTGATCCCATTTTCTATCTCTCTACTAACTAATACAAAGATGATACACTGCACCTATATGTCATAGAGTGAGCAGCACAAAAATCAGCTAGTGTTTCACTCCTAGCAATAACATGCAAAAAGTGTGCTAAATCAAACACTTTGCACACTCACAATAATAGGTGAGATGCCTCTTATAAGTATTAAAGGGAAAAAATATATGAAATAAATATATAGTGTAATATATCATGACAATTTGCATTGGCACAGCAAAAAATATATATGAAGTGCACACTCACATTTGCCTGAGCAGTACTCTGCTCAGGAATAAGACTTGTGGAGACCCACAGTGGGTGAAAAAAATATCCTCTGTTCTTGATAGCTCCAGATAGTAGCACATAGGGGGAAGAGGAGGCAGAAATATAAGTACCAAAATGTATTCACATATTATAAAACATAATAAAATCTTTGAAAAGAGTCTCAGTGCAAGGTGCAAAATTGTTTCAATAGTGGATAATCCTCCTCCTCCTTAACAACGCGTTTCACCTCTCCAGAGAGGCTTTTTCAAGTGTCTCTCCATCCCCTTTGAGCTGAAGTTTTCATTGTCATAGTAATTGGGTTGTGATCTGACCATGTTTTAGGCTATATGTCTGTACTAGTTGCTAGATGTAAGTGTGCATGTAAGACCAGCAAATAATAAATTCCTAGAAAAAAAAGTGAGAACTCTCTCTGAGCCATGTTTGATTCGCCAGGGGTCGATCATCTGCCTCTCTGCAAGCTGTTTCCCTGCTTTTTGAATAATGGAGTGGCGTTGTTGATATCCGTCTTGATGTGTCCAGTTAGGGTTCAAATGGATAATTAAAACCCCCTCCTAGTATCATATTTCCCTCTGTAAATTCATCTAATTGTTTTAAGATTCTGTCCAAACAGAGATCTTGTGTCTTATTTTCTAATTAGATATTTACAAATGTATCAGTACTATCTGCTATATTACCTTTCAGAAAAATAAATCTACCTATAATATGCTCTGTAATTTGTATGGGAAATGAATCCGCAAATAATATTGTGACTACTTTGGACTTTGAAACTGTATTATTTGCGAGAAATGATCTATAGAAGGTTCTACCCTATAGTTTTGGGTATGCATTTTTCTTAAAATGTGTCTCCTGGATGTATATTACATCTGCTCCAACTCTTTTATCATCACTTAGAAGCTCTCAGGTATGTTCAACCCATTCGGATTGATTGAATATATACGCTAAAATACATCTGTCGGATTAAATTGTATTCTGTCTACTTTTTTTTCCTATTCCGATTGATTAAGGGTCGGCTAGTGAGCCAGGGGGGCTGTCGGACCAGGGAGCAGGGACGCCAAAGAAGAAAGGAGAGGAGGTGAGGAAAAAAAAAAAAAGAAAACAAATTTGCTATAATGTGTCAGCACTTGTGAGACCGGTTACCTGCTCCTAGGCTTAGAAATAGTGACACCTAGCCGGGGAGTCTTAACTGTCTCAACAGCCGAAGAAGTGGTTGCACTAATGAGCTGTGACCTGGGGGTCCGGATTGCTATTACCATCTTTTAATTTCTTTCTCCTAGTAAGGGGTGTATTTTCCAGTTGAGTTTTATACAAATTATTACAATTCGCCTTGTACAGATAACATAACCTGCTAGGTTATATGACATTTAGATACCTCCATCCTATATTTTGTACTTACAACATCTTATAATTACAACCGATATTCGAACTTCCACTTGGCACAACCTGCCGTGGATGGGGCCAAGAAACCCACCCGTGCTTTTATCCGACCTATATTCCTTTATACCATATTCCCAATTTAAACTACATTTAAACCCATGTACTAACATTGTATAAACATCTAAAATTTGAAGGCAACTTTCCTACTTCTTATTATCCAGTTTCTGTTATAGTGCATTATCATGTTCCTCCATCCCATCCCCAGCAGGTCTGTGCCAGAACACAAGGATAGGAAGAGGGCAGAAATACTGTGCCCTACATTAATAAACCATGTGGCATCAAGCCTGAGTGCCCAAAATTTCCAAATCTAGTATTTCCCCACACTTTCTTCCCCACTCCCCCCCCCCCCCCACATATTATTTAACCCTTTGACTATGGTGCATATCTAAATATTCTAATTCTAGGATGTATCAACTAATTAATACAGTGGTTCGCTTTACATTGCCTATTTTGCAAAGTATGCCTCTGTGCTGAACCCTACTCTCAGTTCTCTGTAATGCAAGTTATTCTATTCCCCCCTCCCCCCACCCTCTCGTGGAGTGTTCAATATATTCAATGCAATTTACTTTATCCCCGTACCGTCCTAATGTTTATTTTCTAGCTCTTTCATGGCATATTTATTAAGGCAGCATATGGCATCTCTTGAGGGAGCACTCAGTTTAGGCTTCTGTTTTAAGGTATGATGTGCTTGGTCAAATTTGAGTGGAGTTGCTTCAGGTAGTCCCAGTGTATTATTAAAGAAGTTCCTTAAAATCAAATGAAGATCCTCTGGATCATCTGTTCTCCGGCAAACCTCTTATTTGGAGATTGTTTCTCCTGCTAAGGTTGTCCATATCTTCCATAAACCGCCCTGCTTGTAATAGCGCGATTTGGTTCAACTCTAAAGTAGCTTTCATTTCTTGCAACTGCAATTTTGTTGATTGAGCAGCCGCTTCTGGGCTTTCGACAAGTGAGTCCATTTTTTGAAGATCTTCCCTTAAATTTTGCACTTCTACTTTAATGTTTATTTTAATTTCATCTAGCATTTGTCTCAGGTCTCCGTTCGTAGAAGGTACGTTCTGGTTATCACCCTCCACTCGATCTCCTGGTGATCTCGAGGTGGGGCTGGGCACCAACAAATCAACCTCGACCTCGGCCTCAGCCCTCTGCTTTCCTTCCGCCGCCATTTTTCTTTCTCTGGCTGGTGAGGGAGTAGGCGTTTGTACCGCCAAGTATTGCCTTAGAGTGGAGGTTTGCGGTTTATCTCTGGCTGTCTTCCAGATAACTTTCCTTCCCCCTCCATCAGAGCTACACCCTCATGTGTCCATCTCCGCACGACGCTGGACACCTAATTTTGACTTTTATCCTACATGATATAAGTAGCTGTGAGAGTGACATAAGGGTAGTGGAGAGATGGTGGAATGAGCTGCGATTTGTTGAGAAGTGGAGAGATGGTGGAATGATCTGTGGTTTGTTGAGAAGTGGAGAGATGGTGGAATGATCTGCAGTTTGTAAGAAGGGGAGAAGTGGAGAGATGGTGGAATTAGAATGGGGAGAAGTGGAGAGATGGCGGAATGAACTGCAGTTCGTTAAAGGCTTTGTCAGCTCCACTTAATGCCTCCTACTATATTTAGTGCAATTCTTTTTTTTTCATAACACCTATTGCAATTAATTCAGGTAACTATGACAGCATAATATCTAATTAGAAGAATTAATCTGCATAATAATGATGACCCCACATCACTTCATATTTATAAATCTGGTTCGTTGCATTTAAAAAATGAACAGTGATTAATTTGTTATTAGTGAGTATTGTTATTAGTTGTTACTTGTTAATGAGAAGATTTGGACATCCTAACATGATACTAGGTCTAAATCAAGGGCAAACAGCCCTCCCCCTCCAAATAATTTGAAATCAATTATACTTTATAGCTTGAGGGTGTTCTCAGTGGTTCTGAAACCATTAGTCTATAATTAGTGTTATTCGTTGGCCAAGCATTAAAACATTATACAGCTTTGACTGCCCTGAAACCAGTCTTACAACGGAACTGAAAATTCAGGTACTTATAGCCGATTTGGTAAAAATCAATGTCTGATTTTTACAATTCACTTGTGTGTTCAGTGGTGGTTCACTGTGGTGAAGGGCATAAGTAGGTGGGGTAGGTGAGTCATATGCATAAAATGGCAGAGCACGTGTGAAAACAAGAGGGACACACCACCTCGTAATAAATAAGTGCTCTAAGCCGGGTGTACTTTATGATAGATTTAGCAATGAAGATATAGGTTGTGGTGAAGGCATTAGAAATAGGACAAAGGGCACATGTTCTAATCAAGTACAATTTGAAAATGGCACGTTGCTTTAGTGCATTTACAAAAAACAAGACTGAGATCCTTTTTAAGCATATGTGAACTAGGATCTCTAAATGGTTTTAAAGAATATCCTTACTTACTGTAGGAAAAGTAAAGCTACCCCTGATATTCACAATTATTTTTTTTACCTCTTTTCTTGACTTTTCACAGAATCCACACCAAAAAAAAAAACGCATCTGGGTGGAAGCATATGAAGCCTTCTGATTAATTACAGTCACCCAGTCAAAACAAACACTTGGCACTGGCCTATGGAGCAGAAACACAGGTCAACTTCAGGAAGGAGGAAACAGAAAAGAGAGGGAAATCGGACTCTTTTCTTCATTTTGATGGAAAGGTTAAAGATCACCTGTCTGGCCTGTAGAACTGCAGTGAGACTTCATTAATGTGGACGGTTAAAAGGAGAGGATATTATGAAAACAGCAGGGTTTTGTCATGTCTCCCTTCATCAGTGTCCAGAAAAATCAAGCCAGATCCACTATGCTCTTTTCAAGGGAAACAGTATTTTTGCACTGTTTTTCTGCAAATGCATTTGAAAAGGGTCCCAGGAAAAAGAAAGCGAAGTTGAGTTTGTGTGCAGAGAAAAGGCAGGGTGTAGGTAAGAAGAAGGTCAGATCTGTTCCATTAGTGGCACATCTCGTTTTTCCTTTACTTTTGCAGTTCTGCTAGACACTAGCAGCACCAGAATATAAAACCATTATGCCTTAAATGCACACCCTGTAAACCAGTGTTAATTTTATTGCCAATTTTTGATTTAGTTTGATTCATAGACTTTTGACTAAAATGCCATTAGTTTAGTCGTATTTTAGTCATCTGAATTGTTTTAGCTGACTAAATTTCCAGTAGATTTTAGTGGACTAAATCACCAGCAATGAGGGAGGGTCTGAGAAGTATGTTACACAGTGTTAAGCTAACTTGTCACATAGTGTTAAGTATCCTTTTCCTCTGCAGTTTGCAGGGCATTGTTCCAGGGGGGCAGACAGGCACAGGGAGTCATCCAATCCAGCTGCAGATAGAGTCAAGGGACTGGGCTTTGGAAGAGATCCAATGAACCAGAACCAGAAAACCTAAATGTCCCTCCCTAACATTTTAGTCACATTTTAGTCAGTTGTCAAAAAAATTGCAATGGATATTAGTCATAGTTTTAGTACTATTAACTTAGCTTTTATTTTAGTTGTTGTTCAGTTTTAGTCACTAAAAACGTGCAGTTGACTAAAACTATGTCGAAAATGTTTTGTTGATGAAATTAACACTGTTGTAAACCCTGGAAAAAAAGGGTAAGGTGGAGTAAAATGAGAGAGGAGAGACAAATGAAGAGGAAGGGGAGGACTGATAGAGGTGTGAAGGAATTGAAATGCAACTAGAGAATGAAGGAGAGTAATGTAAATATGGGAAAGTGTGTGGAGGGAAAGAGTAGATTAAAGAAGGGAAACATTATACTTAGTGGTAAGTATGGGGAGAGAGGAAAATAAGTGTCCCATATTGAATACTCTGTTCCTATGAGTCACAGTATTCTAGATTAACTCCTCCTATGACCTTGCAGAACAGTGCCTGAGGCACAGCAATGTCTCAACAGTCTCTGAGTGGCTCTGAAACATACTGTCTCTGCGGCGGAAATGTTTTTTAATAGGTTTTGTGGGAAAGGCCTGGCCTGCCTTCCCATCTGTACCTTCTGCTGGTTGCAGCCTTAAACAGCCCTTGATGCCACACAACATTACGTTGAATTATTTAGACTGGTAAATCTTTCTGCAATGCACATCTTTAGTCCATCTGTTAAGCCAGAGCTTGATTTTCCTTTATATTCATGGAGGCATCTGCTAGAGGCTCTTTTTCTCATTCTTTAGTTGTGTTTTCTAGTGACTACAGGCCTTAAAGTTGCATTTTCATATATTCATAAGCAGTATCTCAGCATACCTTGGCAGCTTTTTAAAATGGTTTCTGTTGCTCTATATAAACTTCACACTTTCCCTGTACCTGTTCGAATGGCTATAAAAGTGCACCAACTGTGGCACTTGCCGGTCAAGTCAGCCAGGGTTAACCAACAAGCATCGACTCCTGCTAGATAAATTAACCATCAACCAAATATTACAAAAAAACAAAGCCAACTATTTTGCAGCTTATCTAATATACATACTTTTGATTAAATCGATCTTTATAGGGGACTAGTTTAATTTTAGCCTCTATGGCCTCTTTAAGTTTGCATTATAAAGCTGTTATAGAACCGAGTGCTTTCTCTCTGTTGCACAGAACAGCTTTGCATGTTGTGCACACAATGCAGCGCTGTAGCTTGTGACACTAGTCTGGGCACAGAGCAAGGCTTTTACTTGGCAGCACACACATCTCCTGTGGTTCAGACTAACTGCTTAGGATAATATTTCATATGTAAATTTAACTCCTTTTCAATGATGTCATCAGGTCTCTGTTATTCCCATACAGCTCCTGGCTCCCGAGATGAGCAGATGTGTTTGTCCCTTATGCTACACTGTAGAGTTCAAACTTAAAGTGAGTGCCAAGTAAATCACTCACATTATATGATGTACTGAACTGTACAGTATGAGTGCGCTGACTCTCTGTTACCTACACAACCATGCTGAACTACACAGGCACACACCATCACAAACCTGGTGTGACTGCACATGCACATTTATAGTGCCAGCTTCCCGGGTGTAGAATAACTGTTGTTCCTACAATCAGTTGTAGTGCTACACAACCATGCTGAAACTACACAGGCACACACCATCACAAACCTGGTGTGACTGCACATGCACATTTATAGTGCCAGCTTCCCGGGTGTAGAATAACTGTTGTTCTTACAATCATTTGTAGTGCTACACAACCATGCTGAAATTACACAGGCACACACCATCACAAACCTGGTGTGACTGCACATGCACATTTATAGTACCAGCTTCCCGGGTGTAGAATAACTGTTGTTCCTACAATTGGTTGTAGTGCTACACAACCATGCTGAAAACTACACAGGCACACACCATCACAAACCTGGGGTGACTGCACATGCACATTTATAGTGCCAGCTTCCCGGGTGTATGAATAACTGTTGTTCCTAGAATCGGTTGTAGTGCTACACAACCATGCTGAAACTACACAGGCACACACCATCACAAATCTGGGGTGACTGCACATGCACATTTATAGTGCCAGCTTCCCGGGTGTAGAATAATTGTTGTTTCTACAATTGGTTGTAGTGAGACACAACCATGCTGAAAACTACACAGGCACACACCATCACAAACCTGGTGTGACTGCACATGCACATTTATAGTGCCAGCTTCCCGGGTGTAGAATAATTGTTGTTCCCTGTCGAATTCCATTCCTTGTGAGAAGGGTGTCAATGATTTCAATGATAAGATGATCACAATGTTCAGCGAGCACAGATTTCCCTTATAATAGTCGAAATATCAAAATATGCCAAACATAAGTAAGGAATATACGTTTTTTTTTTTTTTATTACCAGAGTTAAAGGGACACAGTAACTACTCGAAAGATATTCTACCTTTTAATATAGCTGCTAATTTAAAAACACTTAAATCATGAGTCACATCACAGCTTCTACTTTGTAATCCTATCATTGGGTTACATTTACTGAAAAGGTTACAGCCAAGATTTCCACCTGCTAAATAATATAGAAATAGCATCAGTTTAAAATAAAAGAGACTTTTTTTTACTGTGTTATTATCAATATTATACAAGAGAAATACCTGCAGGTATCACATATTTTTGGATTCCTGAATGAGCTATTTACCATCCAAATCTCTTGCATCCCTTCTTGTCAGTACAACCCTCTACCAGCTACCAAATAATCCCTCTATAATACAACCTATGGTAAGTTTACAACAATGCAATACTTCAGTTCCATCAGTTTCCATTTTTTCATTGGAACACGATGTATAAGTCACTCCTTAGGGTTGACCCAATATGCGCACTTAATCGGCTCTGATATGGTGCCTCAAATTGTGGACAGATTCAGATCACATCCGATGTGACCCCGAATACGTTCGAAATTTGGAAATTGTATCCAAAGTGGTAACCTCAAATATCCTATGGGGGCAATCGCTCAAAGAGAAAAATAGTCCAAAATCAGTGAAATATAACTGAATCAAAACTGAAAGAAAAAATAGAAATGCATATATTTGCAACAAAATTAAATTTTTTGGAAGGTTGAAAACTACAGACAGCCAATAACTCACAAAAACAGAGTACAAATTGTGAGATAACCACATACCAGATGAATATGGAATATTATAATGCTAAACTAAAGACTTTTGAACACTTTTGAATTCTGGCTGTAACAATTGTGTGAATAGCATAATGTGTGTTTTTTTTGGTGAAAGACAAAAGTGCAAAAAATCACAATAATGCCCCTTTTAGGAAAATGTAACATTAATTACAGAATTGTGCAATTGTTACCATCAGGTAATAGGGACCACAGCCAGAAACACCAGTCTGAAGATTAGAAATATCCTCTGGAATGGGATAACCAAGCATGTCAACACAGTCGGAATGCATGAGTGATCAATAACTATTGTTAAGAAAATGTAAAAAACATCACAATATGCATATTTCATTTGCCACATGATACATTCAAATCCACACATAACAAACACACCTGTTTGTACCTATCCAACCTCAATGAATATGCTCTGGCATTCTGCAACCTCATGCCTCCATCAACCCATGGATCTGAAGAGGCCAATAATACAAACACAGCAGCAGGTACATACTGTACAGACATATATAAGTCTAAATGTTAATCACAAAAGTTAGAATTGCAAAGTAGAAGTTCAGATATTTCAATATGTATGATCAATATGTATGACAAAATAAAGAACTAAGGTAAAATGAACTTGCTCCATAATAACAAGAATAGTAGATGCTGTAGGAAATCAATCTCTTGAATTTTAGCCCCATCTGTGGCACAAGTGGGCAGCATCTTACTGCGTGTGGAGTATCCAGATGATGAGGAGCTGTCCATGGTCAGGGTGATGGTAGAGAATCCACTGCGATGACAAAGAACCAACACCTGCAAATGATTCAACAAGTCACGTATCAGAGACACAGATTGGAGGAGATACATACAATTCATAGTGATTTAGCTGTGTTAGTTGCAACAGTGACCCATCCAATAAGAACATCCCGATAGGATTGCCTTTGATAAGTGGTTAATTAGCACCAACTCAGTGGCTATACCGCCAATAGAAATACCTCATTGATGACAGAAAGTTCAAAGATAAAAAAGTGATGATGAAGAGGAGACAGACACAAATAGAATGTTGCTTAATCTGCCATTCACATCTGATGTCCAAAGATAACTGAACTCACAATAAAAAGAAATGATGTCTGATTTACATCATCCTTGATGTGTATGTCATTATCTCCGAACAATTTGCATCACACTCATATCACTGAACATACCTGTTGACATGGGTGTACTCCTATATCCAATATACCATGTGTGGGTGGAATAGAAAGGGGAATTAACCAATTATATCAACCATAGGTGTCAAACATTACACATGGGTGCATCATGTGACAAGCAGGCACCTTGCATTAGTCATGAGTACACCTAAAATTGAACATTATACCGTTAAGATGATCATTAAATTTCATATTAGACAATTGTCTAATAATAATTGTCTAAGTAAAGTGCGTGGTTAATAGCTGTGTCTTGATATCTGGACCCCTCTTATCGACATCTACAAGCACATCAGGAAACCTTGTCTCCACAGCAGCCCATATCACCATATTTTGTTCTAGACAAGCCATGGCACAGTGCAATGTTATGTAACATACAACAGGAGATGATTATGATTGTTGCCTTCGTCAGAGGGTACAACAGATATATATCAGATTTATCAAGGCACCGGAAGCGAGATTTAACACCAAACGTGCGTTCAATCACCGACCTTGTCGAAACAAGGGCCCTGCTGTACCTGCATTCCGATGTGGTCTGTGGCTTCCTCAGTGGGGTCATGAGCCAAGGTGAACATTCATATCCCTTGTCACCTGTAAGACTTGGCATGAGACATTGATTAGTGTAATGGATACATATGGAATGGATATTACCATAGTGGCATAATGTTAGGATAGTGTACTTACCCAGGAGCCATTCATCAGACATTTCACAGTTGTCAACTTGGTACTAGGGTATGATTACCGCAAAATGTCTGCGCATGTTGGGTCGATGGAACTCTATGGTTTTCATGACAAAATGTTGTGATTTGAAAACCTTTGATGCTTTGATTTCCAAATAGCCAGAAGATATTGTCCATGGATGCTGAGTAGTCACATTTCAGTGATTAATATTTGACTAAAGTGCCCATCCACAACCATTTCAAGACAAATAGGTGTATATTGGGTCGACCCTCTTGTGTTTGGTGGGGAAATAATTTTGAATTCTAGCTAGAAGTTCTCAGATGTCTTACCACTGTACATTTATACCTTTCATATGCGGAAGATAGTAGAGTCTATTTACTAAAAAATAATTAGTATCTTAGAAGTGCGTTCTTATTGAGAAACTTAATGGGGGTGAACTGTGAGCAACACAGTGACTTTTCCAAGTGTTTCTACTCAAGTTCATCAGCAATGGAACTAAACAGCATTTCAATTATAGCCAGATAGTGATGTGCTCAACTGTGCATTGTGGATGCAAATCACTCTTTTTCATGGCAAAGTCAATTTAAGAAGATTATTTTCAATGAGTGAATAACTTATTATTGGGTGACATCATTCTTATGTTATTAGAAGGCAATTTATAGTAATGAAAACATTATCCATTGTGTCGAGAACTTTCTTTAAAAGCAATTTTTCAGTAGGTGAGACCATTTTTCAGTGGAGACAGAGAATAACAATCATAATTAGTAGAGTCCTTTTAATCAGTAGGTGTTATGCTCTTACAGTGTATGGCATTGTTAAATGGATTGTTACTCAACAATTTAATCCAAAGGACAAGCAACCCATCTACAACAGGGGAGGGGATTCAACATGTCAAAAAAGTTGATTAAACTGTTTTGGTACTGCATTTGTATTACTGGTAATAGAGCAAATATTTTTTAAATTGCTAACAAGCTATTCACTTGAGCTGTAAGTAAAAAAAAAAAGTGTTTTATATAAATCGTTATTCATTTTTTTATGGATAAAATACAAAAATAACATATACATACAGTTTAATAAGTGTATCAGAGCAATGTCATCATACTGTATTTCCAAAATAAAATCAGTTAATCTACAAAGCATTAATATAAAACATTTTAAAACACTGATTCTTCAAACAAGCGAGAGCAACTAATATATCTACTGAACATAGTTTAAATTATTGAATTGATGATCAACATCCCATACACACAACCATACCACACACACACTATTCACATATTTGGTCGGAAGTCTAAATCCTTGGACTGCAAAGTAAGTAAAAATGGCTGAAAACATATAAGTATTTCTGAACATGCGGTCCACAGAAAAACTGTTGGCCCACTTGTAAAACTTTGTCCACAATTGTACTCTTTAACCCTTTAGTGACAAGACATCTTTACCGAGTCTTTCCCTTGGTGACAATGGCTGTTTTGACATTTCTGGGGTGTTTGTGTTTAGCTGTAATTTTCTTCTCTCTCACATACTGTACCCACACAAATTATATGTTGTTTTTATCATCATAAGAAGGGCTTTCATTAGATACCATTATGTTCATCATATCTTATAATTTACTACAAAAAAAATCATAATATGATGAAATTTTTAAAACCCCCCACTTTTTCTAACTTTGACCTAAAATATAATTTACACAAATACAATCATTAAAAAAGACCTCAAGGCAATAGACCAGCACCGTTAAAGTGGTTGTCGCGATTGTTGATCACGAAAACCGCTTGTTTCACCGCAGGGCGTGCAAGGCACATCAATTGTTGGGAACAGAGTTCCCGGCAGGACGTACCTGACACGTCCATTGTCGCGAAGGGGTTAAATAAACCCCTATGCATTTCAGATTGGTTAACTTTTGTTATTCTTAAACAGGGTAAAGCATAACAAATTGTGTTTGACCTCATACCTCTCTGGTTCTAGATGCATTCATTATCTCAGTGGAATAAAAATAAATTGGATATCACAATCCAGCCAACATCTACTTTGCAATTAAAAAACACAAGGACATTTCCTAAAGCAAATTAAACACATTACATAAACATCACGAAACTTAAAGTATAAAGATTTGAATTCTTGCCTCTCAAGCAAACAGCAGATAAAGTTGGAGTCAGCAGCAGTCAGCCAAAAAAAGGCAGCTCGGCAGACGTGCAGATAGATCATCTGTTGTGAAAGCTGATGTCAAAGATCATAATAATCAAACAGAATATGGGAGCAGACAGGTGCTGATTGGAGCAGTCCCCTCACACTGTGTCCTGGAGCCTTGAGCTGGCCTGAGACACTGGAATTCTCCTACAGCAGATGTTTTCATGATTATAAATGCTGTATAATTTATAATCTGCAATCTTCCTGTCGAGCAAACTTAGAGAAATCTGTTTATGGGAACTGGCTGATAGATCCCCTCTTATAATATCCCACGTGAAAAGGCATAAACGGCACATTATCAATGAGTAGAGACCAAATGAGAAGGCATAAAAAAAGAGATGATTCTTATAGGTTCCCAACTGAGTGACCATCTAAAACTGGCAAGGGTTAGGGAATGATAGACCATAAAAATGCCCAGAAACAACTTGTGATTTACGTTAAAATCCAAAGAAGAGAAAAAAAAAATAGGTAACAATTTAGCTGCCAGAAAAAAAACATTTTGGAATGGGGAAATCAATAAGATCAAATAGATTTAGGTTATAAATACAGATTATTGATCCTCCTTGAACAACTATATGATTTGGACGAATTTGGTTAATTCTGTGATCATGTAATTTGTTTTACCAAAACTATAGACTGGATTCACTGTGCATTTCTACCAATAAGTATGCTATAGGCAACTAGTAAAAATGTACTTACTTAGTTTAGGATTGACTCAATACATACCAATCTGTGCGGAAATGGATTTGGATCGGGCACTTTAGCTGAAATCATAGTAACATAGTAACATAGTAATTTAGGTTGAAAAAAGACACAAGTCCATCAAGTTCAACCCTTCTACCTATCATTTCAGGGTTTTGATCCAAAAGAAGGCAAAAAAAAGCCCCTAATGAAGCTTTTTCGAATGTTGCCTCCTAGGGGGAAAAAAATTCCTTCTTGACTCCAAAAGGGCAATCAGATTTCTCCTTGGATCAAAAAGCTCTATTATTAATGCTTATTCTATTATTAATACCCCTGTATGTTCTGCTTTTCTAAAAAAAACATCCAGACCATTTTTAAATGCATCTATTGTGGTTGATAGCACTACCTCTCTTGGCAGTGAGTTCCATAATTTTATTGTCCTTACCGTAAAGAATCCCTTCCTTTGCTGCCTATGAAATCTTTGCTCTTCCAGTCTCAGGGGGTGACCCCTTGTTCTTTGTACATTTCTATTAATGAACAGGTCCCTGGAGAGCTCCTTATATTTGCCCTGCACATATTTATATAATGTTATCATATCCCCTCTAAGACGTCTTTTTTCTAAAGTAAATAAATGCCATTTTTAAAGTCTCTCTTCATAACTAAGATCCTCCAATCCCCTTATTAATTTTGTAGCTCTCCTTTGCACTTTTTCTAGTTCCTTAATATCCTTTTTAAGGGCTGGTGCCCAGAATTGTACTGCATATTCAAGGTGAGGTCTTACCCAGGGGTCAAGTCCTGGGAAAAAAAGTGTGGGAACTCACACAAAATCCACTGCGACCCCCCCCCCCCCCCCCCCCACCCCCAATATATATTTCACCGAAAATTCAGTGAATTTTGCCCCTCTATGCCAGGATTCTGCCCCTTTATATGCCAGGATTTTGCCCCTCTATTCCAGGATTTTGCCCCTCTATGTCAAGATTTTGCCCCTCTATTCCAGGATTTTGCCCCTCTATGCCAGGATTTTGTCCCTCTATTCCAGGATTTTGCCCCTCTATGTGCCAGGATTTTGCCCCTCTATGTGCCAGGATTTTGCCCCTCTATATGACAGGATTGTGCCCCTCTATATGCCAGGATTGTGCCCCTCTATATGCCAGGATTTTGTCCCTCTATGCCAGGATTTTGTCCCTCTATGCCAGGATTTTGACCCTCTATATGCCAGGATTTTGCCCCTCTATGTGCCAGGATTTTGCCCCTCTATATGACAGTACTTTGCCCCTGCCCCTCTATTTGCCAAGATTTTGCCCCTCTATGCCAGGATTTTGCCTCTATATGCCAGGATTTTGCACCTCTATGTCAGGATTTTGCCCTTCTATATGACAGGACTCTGCCCCTGCCCCTCTATGTCAGGATATTGCCCCTCTATGCCAGGATTTTGCCCCTCTATGCCAGGATTGTGCCCCTCTATGCCAGGATTTTGCCTCTATATGCCAGGATTTTGCACCTCTATGTCAGGATGTTGCCCTTCTATATGACAGGACTCTGCCCCTGCCCCTCTATGTCAGGATATTGCCCCTCTATGCCAGGATTTTGCCCCTCTATGCCAGGATTGTGCCCCTCTATGCCAGGATTTTGCCTCTATATGCCAGGATTCTGCCCCTCTATATGCCAGGATTCTGCCGCTCTATATGCCAGGATTTTGCCCCTCTATTCCAGGATTTTGCCCCTCTATATGCCAGGATTTCCCCCTCTATGTGCCAGAAGTTTGCCCCTCTATATGCCAGGATTTTCCCCTCTATGTGCCAGGATTTTGCCCTTCTGTGCCAGTCAGATACCAGGAATATTGTGCCACTCAGAGCCCAGTAATAGTGTGCAAGTCAGATACCAGGAATAGTGTGCCAGTCAGAGCCCAGTAATATTGTCCCAGTCAGATACCAGGAATAGTGTGCCAGTCAGATGCCCAGTAATAGTGTACGAGTCAGAGCCCAGGAATATTGTGCCAGTCAGATACCAGTAATATTATGCCATTCAGATACCAGTAATATTGTGCCAGTCAGATGCCCAGTAATAGTGTGCCACTCAGAGCCCAGTAATAGTGTGCCACTCAGAGCCCAGGAATATTGTGCCACTCAGAGCCCAGTAATAGTGTGCAAGTCAGATACCAGGAATAGTGTGCCAGTCAGATGCCCAGTAATATTATGCCAGTCAGATGCCCAGTAATAGTTTGCCAGTCAGATGCCCAGTAATATTATGCCAGTCAGATGCCCAGTAATATTATGCCAGTCAGATACCAGGAATAGTGTACCAGTCAGATGCCCAGTAATAGTGTGAAAGTCAGATACCAGGAATAGCGTGCCAGTCAGATGCCCAGGAATAGTGTGCCAGTCAGAGCCCAGGAATATTGTGCCAGTCAGATACCAGGAATATTGTGCCAGTTAGATACCAGGAATAGTGTGCCATTCAGATACCAGGAATAGTGTGCCAGTCAGATGCCAGGAATAGTGTGCCAGTCAGATACCAGGAATATTGTGCCACTCAGAGCCCAGTAATAGTGTGCAAGTCAGATACCAGGAATAGTGTGCCAGTCAGAGCCCAGTAATATTGTGCCAGTCAGATACCAGGAATAGTGTGCCAGTCAGATGCCCAGTAATAGTGTACGAGTCAGAGCCCAGGAATATTGTGCCAGTCAGATACCAGTAATATTATGCCATTCAGATACCAGTAATATTGTGCCAGTCAGATGCCCAGTAATAGTGTGCCACTCAGAGCCCAGTAATAGTGTGCCACTCAGAGCCCAGGAATATTGTGCCACTCAGAGCCCAGTAATAGTGTGCAAGTCAGATACCAGGAATAGTGTGCCAGTCAGATGCCCAGTAATATTATGCCAGTCAGATGCCCAGTAATAGTGTGCCAGTCAGATGCCCAGTAATATTATGCCAGTCAGATACCAGGAATAGTGTGCCAGTCAGATGCCCAGTAATATTATGCCAGTCAGATACCAGGAATAGTGTACCAGTCAGATGCCCAGTAATAGTGTGAAAGTCAGATACCAGGAATAGCGTGCCAGTCAGATGCCCAGGAATAGTGTGCCAGTCAGAGCCCAGGAATATTGTGCCAGTCAGATACCAGGAATATTGTGCCAGTTAGATACCAGGAATAGTGTGCCATTCAGATACCAGGAATAGTGTGCCAGTCAGATGCCAGGAATAGTGTGCCAGTCAGATACCAGGAATAGTGTGCCAGTCAGATGCCCAGTAATAGTGTGCCAGCCAGATACCAGTAATATTGTGCCCGTCAGATACCAGGAATAGTGTGCCAGCCAGATAACCGGAAATATTGTGCCAGTCAGATACCAGGAATAGTGTGCCAGTCAGATAACCGGAAATAGTGTGCCAGTCAGATGCCCAGTAATATTATGCCTCTCAGATGCCCAGTAATAGTGTGCCAGTCAGATGCCCAGTTATAGTGTGCCAGTCAGATGCCCAGTAATATTATGCCAGTCAGATGCCCAGTAATATTATGCCAGTCAGATGCCCAGCAATAGTGTGCCAGTCAGATGCCCAGTAATATTGTGCCAGTCAGATGCCCAGTAATATTATGCCAGTCAGATGCCCAGTAATATTATGCCTCTCCGATGCCCAGTAATAGCGTGCCAGTCAGATGCCCAGTAATAGTGTGCCAGTCAGATGCCCAGGAACCACCCTCCTCCCCATCACTTACCTGGTAGCTGCTGCTCCGTGTCCCTGGACGGACACCTCCTCCGTGCAGAGAAAAGCCCGCGAAACGGCCGAAATATCGCGTCTCGCGAGAATTGGACTTTGAAAAAAAAAAAAAAAAAAATTTTTTTTTTAATCACGGCGGCTCAAATCCAGATCCGCCACTGCAGGAGCAAAGGGAACGACGTTCCTGCCATGAAAAAAGTGCAGGAACGCCGTTCCCATGCGTTCCTGCAGGACTCGAGCCCTGGTCTTACCATTGATTTGTAAAGAGGCAAGATGATGTCCTCCTCCCGTGAATCTATACCTCGTTTTATACATGCCAATATCTTATTGGCCCTTGCAGCTGCTGACTGGCATTGGGCACTGTTGCCAAGTTTGTTATCTACAATGATTCCTAAATCCTTTTCGTTAGTAGTTTTTCCCAGGGAAATACCATTTAACGTATATGTTGCTTTGTTATTATTTTTCCCATAATGCATAACTTTACATTTGTGTATATTGAACCTCATTTGCCACTTTCTTGCCCAGTTACCCACTCTGTCCAAATCTTCCTGTAAAGAAAAACATCAAGATTAGTCTTTATTACCTTACCTAATTTTGTGTCATCAGCAAACACTGAGACATGGCACTCAGCACAACGTGGGAGATAATTAATAAACATATTAAAATGTTGAAATCTCTTGAAATGCATCTACTCCACATCCCTGAATTCAGGTCTGAATTATCTCTTTGGGCCATTTGGAAAACAAAGCACCAGAAACATTCTGATTTAAATATTTCTGTTATGAAAACCATAGATTTTCGGCTACCCAGTATGCACCGTTCAACCCTGAACATAGAAACACAGAATGTGTCGGCAGATAAGAACCATGCGGTCCGTCTAGTCTGCCCAGTGTTCTAAATACTTTTATTAGTCCCAAGTTCCCTATCTTATATCTAGGATAGCCTTGTGCCTATCCCACGCATGCTTAAAATCCATATATTTTTATCCTTTAGAGTCATATGAATAAGGTTTCCAAAGAGGTTGCTGTGATCCTGCATCAGTGACTGATCTCAAATGGAAAACAAATTCCTACATATGATGCATCAGAGAGGCATCAGGTAGTGTCCACTGTGGTGTAACCTAGAACTTAAAGTTAATTCAGATTCATTCAAATATAACTGACAAATAAAACAACATGGCTATTTGACACAATGTTAAAAGTGTTTTTTTTTTTTTTTGGGTGGTAACATGGCAGACGTGTTGCATAAAAACATGAATTGTGTGACTGGTTATTAAAAGAGGTGATATGTTAGAGCACATGTATGTATTAATCCAAAATTCTATCTAATGAAATGGATGCAATTTTTGTTTAGAAACATTTAATTTAATATAGAAGATTTGCCCCATATCATTCCAGACTACTATTTTGGGCTCAAATGTTGGTGAATATTGAGAAGACCCAGAATACCAGAAGTTCTTTTCACAGGTGGATAATTATGATCATTGCATGAGTTAAATAATGGTACATATGTATAATAAAATAGCTTTAAATGCAAATAGGCTCATCAAAGTTATATGGGAGATATTGAGTGAGTAAACTTATACATAGATTACAATGTTAACCAAGCAAAAGGCTACAAAAAGCCTGGTGTGCACTATTCAACAAGATATTAGGGATTAACCTTAGTGTAAAATGTTCAATTGAAATAGGTTATTTCACATAGCTGCAGCTGCGTGATATGATCTCTGCTATTGGTCTGTCAATCACTTATGACACCTTCAAGCTGGGAGGAGATGGTTATCTGCTAGAAGCTAGGGTTTGTGGGCAGAATGTCAATACAACGACATGCTAATCAGGATCACAGCTTAAAAGGTGTTTTAATCAGACAAAAAAGGCCCTTTTTTCTGAATAAAACATTATTTTTGTGTTTGCTTCTATTTTCAATAAGAGATTTGGGGCTATTCACTAAAAGGTGAGTTGAGGTGAGTAGCAAACCTGGTGAGTTCACTCCCTCACTAAGTGAAGGGAGTGCTCAATGTATAGCTAAATTGGTGAGATGAAATGTTCAGCTCACCTCAGCTCACCTGCTATTCACCTTAACTCATCTGCTATTCACTTAAACTCACCTGCTATTCACTTCAACTCACCTTTGACTCCAAAAGACCTTATTAGCCATGGATATTCTTGTTTCACCATATGTAAATATGTATGATTATTTAAATAGCATAAATATACATGAACACTTTATTCTGATGGTAACTGAGAGCATTCATAAGGCTCATCACCTAACATAATTTCAAATCGCTTTAATGGGGCAGTTCTAGAGTGCACTACCGGTGACCACATGGTCTGCACTGGCTGCAGGCAATAGCACATCTAAGGCTGCAATTTAAATAAAGACTTGCTCTATGCTCCCAAGGTAGTGGTGCTTCAATGTAATTTGGGCCTAAGTATTTGTTGTGCCATGCTTGTGTACTACCTGAAAGTTATGTATGCAAAGTTAAGAGGTGCTCTCATATGTAGACTGGCCTCCAAATAGAGTTCACTAAAACTGACATAAGCAGTAAATGGCCACACTCCATGTAAGGTGGAAAAAAATATTTAAAGATTGTCGGCTCAATCAGATGAGAGAAATATTTACAAATCACAAATCTTGCATCCACTAAACATGTGGATACAATGAATCCATTGGTAAATATTTATTTGTAAGGAATAAAAGTTGCAAGTTTGCTACACGAACTAGAAACTATGTATTGTGCCATGCTGCCAATATTACTGAGCTCTCCAGTGTAACGTGACCCTAATTCAAGGATTTAACAGCTGTCATATGTAGCAAATATCTATTAAAGGAGCACTACCTCTTGGATAAGATGTAATTAGATTACCTGTGCATTTAAAACAAAATATATAAGGCATATGCCACTGCTTGTTTGTTTTTTGTTTCATTATAAAAGTAAAAATAAAATGAGGTTTCTTTCTCCTGCATCCATTTTGGGAAATTTTACCCATGATGCAACATTCATCAAAATCTTACAGCAAGTCTCACTTTATGACTGTGAGCAGAGCCTGTATTATGGTGTCATAAGATACACCTCTGCTCTCTTACTGGCTCCTGTATCACTAGGGGGCAGGACTGGGTGGCTGTGTACACATTTTTTTTACCTGCCTTCCAACACAAAAGGTACATCTTTCTGGAAGAGAGTGACCTGATTAAACCGGATCATAACCCCGCCACTTTTGATGTAATATCTACATTACCCTCACATTCAATGCAAGTCTATGGTCAGAATTCGGACTTATAGACTCCATTCTGTGTCCCCAGCATCATAGGGATAATGATGCTAGTGCTGTAAAGTCACTGAGGGTGGGGGGGGGGGGGGGGGGGGGGAGGTATGGTGGCACCCAGCAACAAAGGCTGTGTCCCTTTAAGGGTTATGACAGAGGTGTGATTAGCTATATCACAATAGAAAGTAGCTGTATTTTTTCTTTACATTTTTCTTCATTTGATAATGGGATATTGAACAAATGACAAAATAATTTAAATTACATATTTTTTATTTATTACAATTTATTTTATAAAGCCCAGAAAAGAACAATAAATTAATTAGAACTTGTCATCACCTGCACTGTGTACTTCACAAAAAAACAATAATAAAATAAAACAGTACATAACAAACGTCATGAAAACACTGGTGGCAGCTAAAATTCACTGCTCAAATCAGACATCTTGCCTCCACAATGCTCACCTCCTACCTCCATATTGATCACCTCCTATCTCCATATTGCCCACCTCCTATCTCTATATTGCCCACCTCCTATCTCTATTCTGACCACCTCCTGTCTCCATATTGCTCACCTCCTATCTCTATATTGCCCACCTCCTATCTCTATTCTGACCACCTCCTGTCTCTATATTGCTCACCTCCTATCTCTATATTGCTCACCTCCTATCTCTATTCTGACCACCTCCTGTCTCTATATTGCTCACCTCCTATCTCCATATTGCCCACCTCCTATCTCTATATTGCCCACCTCTTATCTCTATTCTGACCACCTCCTGTCTCCATATTGCTCACCTCCTATCTCTATATTGCCCACCTCCTATCTCTATTCTGACCACCTCCTGTCTCTATATTGCTCACCTCCTATCTCCATATTGCCCACCTCCTATCTCTATATTGCCCACCTCCTATCTCTATTCTGACCACCTCCTGTCTCCATATTGCTCACCTCCTATCTCCATATTGCTCACCTCCTATCTCCATATTGCTCACCTCCTATCTCCATATTGCTCACCTCCTATCTCTATATTGCTCACCTCCTTTCTCTATTTTGACCGCATCCTATCTCCATATTGATTACTTCCCATCTCCATCTTGCTCACCTCCTGTCTCCATATTGCTCACCTCCTATCTCCATTTTCCCCATCTCTATTTTACTCACCTCCTATCTCCATATTGCTCACCTCCTATCTCCATACTGATCACCTTCTATCTCCATATTACTCACCTCCTATCTCCATATTGCTCACCTCCTATCTCCATACTGATCACCTTCTATCTCCATACTGATCACCTCCTACCTCCATATTACTCACCTCCTATCTCCATACTGATCACCTCCTATCTCCATATTGATCACCTCCTATCTCCATATTGCTCACCTCCTATCTCCATTTTCCCCATCTCCATCTTGCTCACCTCCTGTCTCCATATTGCTCACCTCCTATCTCCATATTGATCACCTCCTATCTCCATATTGATCACCTCCTATCTCCATCTTGCCCATGTCCTGTCTCCATATTGCTCACCTCCTATCTCCATTTTCCCCATCTCCATCTTGCTCACCTCCTGTCTCCATATTGCTCACCTCCTATCTCCATATTGATCACCTCCTATCTCCATATTGCTCACCTCCTATCTCCATATTGTCCAGCTCCTATCTCCATCTTGCTCACCTCCTGTCTCCATATTGCTCACCTCCTATCTCCATATTGATCACCTCCTATCTCCATATTGCTCACCTCCTATCTCCATATTGTCCAGCTCCTATCTCCATCTTGCCCATGTCCTGTCTCCATATTGATCACCTCCTATCTCCCTCTTGCCCATTTCCTACCTCCATCTTACTTATCTTTCCACCTCAGCTGCTAATTCCTGATTTTTGCAGTCCAATTGCCAGTTCAGTTTTAGTGAGTAGGCTCCCCACTGGGAGCTAGGAATATTTTTTGAAAATAGAAAGCATTCAATTGTGTGCACAAATTTTAGGAGATTGCATGCCTCTGATTGATGACAGGCTCATGGCTGACGGTGTTATGAGTGACTGCATCTGAATCAGAGAGCATCCTTTCTCAGCCACAATTAACCCATCCCCTGCCATGAGGACACCTTGACTGCCAGTGGATTCTCTATTCCAGCACAACATAAGTGCCACCATAATCAATGGCGGGGATTCACCTCCCACATGTCATTTCAAATGATGTTCTTAGTGCTGGTCTACAGATTAAAAATACTACTGTGGAGATAAAAGGTATGGGGAGCTACTCCTTGCAATAAGAGCTATACTAAGATGGCAGGATTGACTTTAAAAACATCTCATAAGAGATGCTGACACCCTTCAGGAACGCCATCTTCCACTTCCCTTCGCACTGCTTATGCTGCTGTCACTGGGTCTAATGTTAAACCTGCAGCGAGCTGATTGCAGCTGCTCCATCATGTATTCCACCTTGTCAGGACTGCTCCATTATCACTCGCAAGGGTGACCAGCTAAACTGTGGATCTGCCTCCTCATTCTGACAAGGTCTAATTATCCAGAGTGTCAGGGCAGCAAAAAGAGTCTTCCTTGTGTTCAGGGAGACAAACTGCTTCTTGTGACCAACCAGTCCAAAATGACATAGAAACATCAATTGGCAGATAAGAACTGCTTGGCCCATGTAATCTGACCCTTCATATCGGCTGTAAAATCGGAGGCTCAGTTTTTCCCCCCTCCTCCTTTTATATTCAGGATAGGCTTTCATCAACACTGTCGATCCATTGCATTCCATTAATGCAGAATTATCTCACATGTGAAATAAAAGTCTAAAGAGGGTTGAACAACATAAAACATTTCCGTGTCTAAATTATTAAGCGAACCGCCTCAGAGAAAAGGAGTAAAATATAATGCTCTCTTCCTTTGTCTATTCAAGAGTAAAGGCAAAATTACATGTCATGAAACTGCTACAAAACTATTAATATCAATGCATTTTATGGAAAAGTATAAAACATTATAGACTATGCTGCATGGCTTAAGGTAGCACTGTGGAGAGCTTGGTTTTGCTCTTGTTGGATGTGTTGCTGAACAATATTTTATGACCTATTATGCTTAATTGGACTGTGTCACCTAAACAGTGTTTTTTTTTTTACTGGGAATGTAGGTAGGGAATAAAAAATGGTTGAAAATGGTCTATACATTGTGTTAGCAAAACTGCAAGCCAATGCCTAAATTAGGAGAAAAATATGTTTAGGTCTGTGTTGTCTCCTGCATATTACATCACCTGTGGCTTGATATGCAAATTACACATTTCCCATTGAAAATGTGTTCATTTGCATATCAAGTCACAGGTGATGTCATAAACAGTAGACTCCACAGTTATATTTAAAACACTTTTTCTCCTGATTTAGGAATTTGCATCTTATTCTGCTAACACTCTGTAGAGATCATTTTTAATAATGCTGTATTCTCTACATTCACAGTCCAAGCAATGTTTGGGTGATACAGTCCCTTTTAAGGATATTGTTGTTGATGGGCAGCATCATGCACATGCAGGTGACTTGTACTTTTTGCAGAACTACAGAAATTACCTTCAACTTTACAGGCTATTTTGCTTATAATACTGCAAACCTTGTTTTTTTGGTCCTATGTCGTAGTATTCTGTTTGTATAGGACATCCATTGAAGAACAGGATCAGTGAGAATTTTCCCTTAATGAGTGATAAGTCCACAAAATCCCTGTTTAGAAACACTGCTCTATCCCCTAATTTCTTGCCAAATTTTAAAACTTTAAAGGGTAAAAGGAAATGTATTTTTTGAGTTGGATGTAGGATTTCTTCTAGTGCTGGTTCACAAATTGTTTGTAAATCAGGTTTTTTTTTTGGGGGGGGGGGGGTTGAATGGGGGGCTGAAGAAAAACACAGTTTTTTTTATCAAGTATAGCAGAATTCTCTAATCATCAGTTGTAATGTTTTGGTTTTAGCTTGTTTAGCTTATTGCAGTTTTTCAGTATATTAATATCTCTTTTAGACGTAAAGATGTTATAGAAGACCTTTAAAAAGATTATCTTTTTGGTCTAGTTTAGGGATACTGCATATTTATTATAATCTCAGCACTATTAGTCTAGCCAGTTTTCGGATTATGTACTCTTTATTGAACACCACATTGCATTACCTTACACTGACACTGATTTGAACACTCTGTTTATTATTGTGGAGTTCTTTCTTTCTTTTTGTTAGTTGCAAGTGTCGTTATAATGTTTAACTTACCTTTTATAGGTTTTCTCAGGGGTAGATTTTCACATCTCTTCCCGAGTTCCAAACAGGGATGAAGTAAATCTACATAACAACTATCAATGTGTTTCTGAAAGATTATTTCACTACACCACAGGAAATAAACAGAAATATCAGGATATTTGGTCATTCCAGTCCGGCCTTGTAAGAGTTATAATTGTCTAATCTGAGACATCAGTGGGACTATAGGGGGGCATGGATAAACACGACACTCAAGCAGATTGCTCCAAATACTGGCACAATCGGCATATATGCCAATGTATAAAGCAGACATAGAAACATAGAATGTGTCGGCAGATAAGAACCATCTGGTCCATCTAGTCTGCCCAATTTTTTTGAATACTTTTATTAGTCCCCTGTTCCTGGTCTTATAGCTAGGATAGCCTTGTGTCTATCCCACGCATGCTTAAAATCCTTGACTGTGTTCACCTCTACCTCTACTTCTGCTGGAAGGCTATTCCATACATCCACTCCATACTAATGTCAGTCTGGGCTGCCTCAACTGAATACGTAGATTTTGGCTGTGACAGCGCTTGTTGCTTCTGCGCAGTCTATGTATAAAATCAGGTGCTGAAAAGTGTTCACCGTTTAGCGAATCAAACCATCTGTGTTTCACCTACAAAGTGGTAATAATGAAACACTGGTATGCAGTAAGCAGTCACAGCTGTTTTAGAACACTATTTTTAGTTAATAGGCTTTAACAATAGCATTTGGTTTCGTTAATCTCTTCTACACCCTTACACTGATCACAGTATACTTATATGACCTTAAGATATACAGGCTCATTTTTCTCATGCACTTGACATCAGATCTTGCATGGTCCTTATCATCTCAGTACAGAAAACCATTGCAAAAAAAAATACTTTTATCATTGTGTCACATCCTCATTTTAATTACTCAACTTCCTATGTCCTATGCACTCTGCTTTTGGGATATTTACTTTGGTCTTTACACTTAGCAAACAATAGCAAAAGTACTATATTGATGTGATGTGCTAATGAGGTCCATGATGTTGCAATTCTTCAAGGCGCTATTGTGATAGGGAAAAAAAGGGATATATGTTCTCTGTAAGCCTCCTTTTTTAGCTTTGGCCCCTTGCTATAATTAGGGCCCATCACCACTGCTACTAATGCTGATGAATTCCTAGTCTGCAGTCAGTGTCTAGGTCCCTGCTAGTAAGATGAATGTTTATAAATCTACTCAAACAACAAGCTGTTGCATGTCTGATGGCTTTTTACGTAATTATATAATGTAACACGTTACCATGACAGTCATATCCTATATTCTTTACAATGCTCAAGAGTGGCATCGCTCTGGGTTACTCTTTTGCTTTGTGACCTGATTTGTATTCACAGAATGATTTTAAATTCCTCCTGGATTATTTGCATTTTTCAGCTCGGAGGCCAAACAAATTCACCCCCATTTCAAAATCTCGCATTTGTTTCCACTTTCTGAAACAAGTAAATGAGCAAGGGAGCAGATCTGTAAAAAGGATTGTGTTCACCATGGACTCTGATCTTTGTCTCTGATATCTCTCTGGTGCAATCACTGAGTACAATGCACAGGAAACCCGAAAACTCATAAATATTCAACACCAGCGCATTTCTATAATTGTCTCCTTACACGTCAAATAATGCGCATTTAATCAACAAGCAGGAAAAAAAAAAGCCTTCACTGCTTCTGAGAAGAAGCAACAATTTACACACTCAGCAAAAATTACACATAGTGCCATAAATGACATTAAGCGGAAACGCAAAATGCATAACAAAAAAGATATAATGAAATTTCTCCATCTTGTAATCCTCTCACATGATTGGTAATTGTAGTTTTATTATTTAAAGTGGAATTTCACCCACTTGCGTTTATTTTGGAATTGTTCTAGAAATACTCTCTGACAACACCCTGCTCCATTCTTATGCACTTGCACATTATTTATGTCTCTAATTTGTGTGCTGTTTGACTGCTTCCTTCGTCTTAGTGGAGAATTGTTTCACTGCATCTCATTAGAAGCATCATTCATAGGCCATTTTAATCAAGCAGTAGTAGACTGCTTTTTATGAATTTCTAGAGAAGTAGACCAAAAAAATAAAATAAAATGATGCAGTAGCCCAAGGTGAACACCAACAGGGTTTGTACTCACGTGTTTTTTTTTTGTTTATATTTAAAGGCCATTGGTGTTATACTATTAAAGGGACAGTATAGTCCCCAAACTCTCTTTGGTGCAAGTTGAAGATCACTGCTTGTATAGTGCACAGGCTTTTTTTCCAGTGTGATTTGATGCAGGCATTCTGCATAAATCACATTTTCAATATTTGACTCAAGCCCTCCCCAGTGATTACTCTGTATGTTTACTGCAGGTGCGGCAGCTCTGATTATATAGACACTGAGGATATAAAGTTTTGATTCATTCAGTCACTTCCTGTGCCCCTGAAATTGAATACAATGTGTGGAATCTAAGTGGCATTTCTCTTGTACACAGTAGGATCTCTTAACAGTGCAACACATTGTCTGATGACATCACTAGAGAGACAGGAAATTCCATTCATTTGAATGAAATTATTCTCATTGGTTTCTGCAGCAAAAAATCTAGTGTGCGCAGTCCTGGTTTCTTGCAAAAATCTGTAATTGCACAGTTTCATCTAGATGTAAGTATTTTATAATTTAAGCACATGAATATGCGTTAATATTTGGAAGATGCATTTTGGCCTCTAGACAGTCCCTTCAAGTGCATCATAGACCCTGTTGCTTTTTTAAGTTAATTAAAAAATGTTTTTTAAACTTTATTGAATGAATTAGGATTTTTTTTTTTTTTTTAATTATGTATGTATAAACATATATTGGATTAGCGGTTGCTTCCAGCATAGCAGTGTAGAGGTGTCACTCTGCATCATAATGTCATCATGACTTCAGATCAGCCTCATTTACAGGTGCGTATAAGGTGGGATATTGCTCATATTTACTCTGTTCAATCTCTACGGAAGCCCTCTGATTGGCTGCAAAGAGGTGCTGGGATGTCCTTATCTAGAAGACTTGAAGTGGGAGAGCCTGGGAGAAAACCTGCAAAATGAATTCATTTTTTAATTGTTAGTTTTAATGTGTTCACTCCTGTTTTTTTTTTTAAACCAGGAATGGTCCTTTAACAGGATCTAACCTATGTTTCGAATAAAATAATGAATATGCAAAGACTACTATTGCTTTGTATTTAAGCTGTGTGTCAGTACCATGTTGTGCAGCAGTATAACAAATTGTTAGCACAGTTTGTGCTTTTCAAGAGGAAATTTCATTAAAGGGACCTGTCACGTAAAAACAATTTCACATTAATCATTAATAAATGAAAAATGTCCATGTTTTCTGATGGCATTTATTAAAAGAGTTTAACAGTTTTTACACTTACGCCTTAGTCACACGCTGTAACCTGCGTAACATTGGATGCTATTTGTTTAAACTGATTATAACAGGGTACTAAAAATGGAGTTTAAACATTTCTCCAACTCCTATCTTGACATCTCAACAATTAATACTTTATCTCTGTACTTCTCTTGCTGTTCAGTTTTAGCCCCCTTTTAATTGTATCTCTTGTATTGTTCTTACTTAAAAAAAATATATATATATACTGGGATCCACCTGGCTTCGTCTACCTGAGTGGCCACTCAGTTATATGTGAATATTTCTAATCTGTTTTTTGATTACTCATTTTGCAAAGCACCTGACCTCCTCTTTCTGTTTGGCTCCATTTGCAACTGACCATAAGCACCAGATCTCCTCTCTTTGACTCCTTATTTTGCAATTGATCACTAAGCACTCGATCATCTCTTCTGGATTGGATATTCATTTTTTAGAATAATAAGAAAAAAAGGAGCGCAAGGAAAAAAACAAAGATATAGCAAGGAAAAATATAAAAAGGAAATCTAAATCCCAAACTGACAATGTATCAATCAAAGGTTTCTATTGTGATACTTAGTGTTACATCTGCAGGGGAAGTTGCTTGAAGATCCATTTCAGCGTATTTTCCCAGAAGACAAAAAGAGATTTACAAAATAGAGCTCACTGTTTTTAAATGGGGCATGGAGGTGTATTTTTATATACTTATAATATCACAGGCAATTTTAAATAGAGATCTCAGAAGGTAAAAACGCACTGTATAAATGCTTAAGTGGCACTTGAGTTTAATTGCACTTAGTGATCAAAATTAAACTCAGCTGCAATAACACAAGTATTCCTAATAACGTCTTGCAAAATTTACCACTTTCTTAATATATTTAAGGTGTATAAAAATCAGATATAGATCACAATAGTATCCAGTATAACTGGGCAGATTTAAAAAGTGTTTCAATGTTGATTGCACCATGCACTAAGGCAAATATGCAAAAAACGTACCAAATTGATATGCTAAAATACATGTTTTAATTAATAATGAGCAGTAAAAACAATCAATAAAAAGGCTTACTTGAGTCTGAGCGAGTGTGAGAGGAACATATGTGCAAACTCACAAGCAGAGCTTGGTCAGCTATAAGCAGATGACTTCAGAAAACAAACGCGCAAGGACCTTCTCCTGGCTTGATCTCACAGGGGCTGGTTGTTGTCTACTGCTCAGACGATGAGGAGGGGGCGTGTCTACAGATGCGTTTCCCCACGCATGGCTTCCCCAATATTTAAACCACAGTAACTTATTAAAAATGGTAACTGGTAACATGGTGGCTGAAATATATTACTAAGCAAAATAACCGGCAGTCCAATATGACAGACGCACTTCTTTAGCGCTTCGTACCATCGCCACCTGAACCAGCTGATATCACTCATGATTGTGTTATGGGTAGACAGAGAAAGGAAGAGGAGACCTCTAAGATGCCAAAGAGTAAGTCGGGCACCCACCAATCATTGAGTGCAGCAGACCTACCCAAAATGGCTAATGCTAAAAGTGCACCAGAGTCTCTGAAAAGAGATATCATCTGTCACCTGCACTACTCAGCCTACCGAGACTCGTATCTCCAGAAATACTGCTTTATGCCTCCACTCCGGATTCCAGACAGGGAAGTGTCACTGTATGCGGACGTATCCAGAATCACCGTGGCAGCCCACAGAACACTCAATAAAAAATAAGTTAATAGGACTAAAACTATGATTCAAATCCATTACAATTTTCGTCAACTGAGTAAAATGTTCGGGAGGGACTATTGCATTTACCTCTTTGGACTTCTGGTTCTGATTTCCATGGATCTCATGGAAGGTCTCACCAAAGGTCAGTCTCCTGACTCTATCTGCAACTGGATTGGCTGAGACACAGGCTCCCTGTGCCTGTCTGTCATCTGAAACAACGCCCTGCAAGTTAACTTAACACTAACAGCCTTCTCCAACCTGTGCCCTCTATCACTGCTGGAGATTTAGTGGACTAAAACTAGACTAAAATTAAAATGATTCAGATGACTAAAAGACTACTAAACTAAAAACTAAAATATCATTTTAGTCAAAAGACCATGACTAAAACTAAATTAATTAAATGCTATTCATGGTCCTTTGTGGTGAGGCAGGACAACAGACATCATTTCCTCTGCCATCCTGAGGACTTACTGGCTTTACTAAATGGGTTGAATCTTCCCAACATCCAACCCAGTTTCACTACGCTGCCTGGTAGGAGATACTCCAATGTGTCATAGACATACAGCCAAACATGCGAGAGACCCAGAACTACACAGACTGACATCCTCACTGATATAAATAGAAAATAGTCCCAGATCCGCACAAGATATAAAGTCCTGGTGCACGGACTTTAAGATGTCTCCCAAATCTTCAAATAGAAACAAAAATGAAAGACCAGCACTCGGTTGTAAAGTGATGAATTTTTAATCACACATAGGCAACGTTTCAATCCTTGCAGATCTTTCTCAAGCCTGAGCCTCAGTATTTTTTTACTGCCCTCCTTTACTTAAGTCCTATGCACATTTTTCCGATGGCCTAAGTTGTAACCAGTTTATTTGTATTATGTTGTTATGCCACTGAACTACCTGTTCCCTTCCTTCTTTGAACAAGTCTGATCTCATTTAAAAAGTGGTGTTTTTTACATTCTAATCCAAATACGTTGAGAAACCAAGATGGAAATGATCATCTGCATCTTATTTCATTTATTTGTGTCATGATTATTTCTATTTTATTACATTTATCTTTTTTCTGATCTTTCCAGTCTTGCTTTCTACGTCTTTATTGTGATCATTTTTACATTGTTCTTTCATTTTATTATATAATAATGTGATCAATTTCATCTTGCTATATTCAGTATTGTGATCTTACCATTGTGACAAATTCCCTATGTCAGAGATTTTGACTTAACAATTTAACAGGACTGTCAGTCATAAACAATAAATATGGTACTGTAGGAAGTTGTTAAATCATCAAAAATTATTTAAATGCTAAATGGCACAATAATGGGAGTGATATTTTATCTTATTCTCTCTCTCTTTAGTGTTTTCTTTATTTAGTCTATTTATTCCACAAATACCTCGAGCAGGGAAATGTAAGAATGGACTCCATAACAACAACTGATACAATTTATACTCAACTGTAACTGCTTTACATTTGGCCAGGTACCTCCGAAGAATTGGGACCACAATAAGTTACAATCACTTTTATCATTTCTTATTCTATTAACAGTACAAATAATATTTAGTTGATGGAGTCCCTTAAAATGCGAACATAATATAACATTAATGTTTCTGTAGGAATGAGCCCTTCTCTCAACAAACCTTCCAACACATCAACGACAAAGCATCATATCCTAGACTGGAAGGCATGTCAAGTGCAGTATTCATTATCCTGTGTCCAGAACATTGGAGAATGAAAGTCAGGACACTTGCAGATTTGTTATAAAGAGAACTTCTGGACAAACTTTCAAAAGTGTAATAAACAGCAGGGACGTTCCATTAATTCGCAGGGGGATTGCGCCCACCCTGCATTCTGATTTTGAACTCTGTTTAGGTGATGGAGTCCCTTAAAGTAGGTTTTTTTTACAAATCTGACACACACTGACACTTGTTTTATTTACAATGTGATTCAATGGATTGGAAAAAGGTAAACATAAGTTGGGGTTATTTGTATTACAAATCTTATGATAAGGAGCAACATGTGCGAATAAGGCATTCTTTCCATCCTGTTATTCTTGTTACAAATAGATGCAAATAATTGTTATGGAGTCGGTATCGTTTATTCTCTGTGTTCGGAACATCTTACATATGATTGGCTGGGACCCAGCTATGCTAAATATAGATGAATATGAAGTAGAAGATGGATAAGCCTTATGACTGGCTGAGCATCATGGTATATGTAGTTCCCAAACATCTGCAGTGCCAAGACTAGACTTCACTGGTATAGGGTATAAAACCCTATATATTTTTAATTCTGTTCATGCCATGTGCTTGTGGTTAAGTTAATTAAAATCAATTACATCTAAACTATGGTCCACAGAATGACATTACAATACAAGCAGGATAGAAACGTGATTCTGTAGATCTCAAACTTACTGCAAAACTTCTGCTTTAAAGCCAATGCACAATGGGGGTTATGTATGGGAGAGGAATAAATAGCCACATCACTGTCTGTTATGTATAACGTTGGTTGCTCAATTTTATACTTTACAGTGCGGAAGAGATGGACCTCTGTCAAACTAATCAGCTGTTTTTAAGCACCTGATTTTTATACATTGGTGCGGACACAACTTAGAAGTACTTTTCAGGTGGTTAAATTTGTCAGGAGTCTGCTTTATTCATAGACATACACATCAATAGCACCACTATTTGGCGTTATGTGCATGTGCGCCGTGGTTATACATAATGGCCTATATGTGGAACATATCGGTTCTATTAAGTTCAATCAATGAACGGGTTGACGTATGTATACTTCTGATGGGTGTCCATTACATACCTCCCAACTCTCGCCCCTGGCAAGACTGTCAATGATATAATAATGCTGTGCATGCGCAGTAACCAGACTCCAGTTTCCCAGGCACCGGATAATTTAATTTGTACTGCATCATTGAGGTCCCAAGTCCCACTGTGCTCTACCTCTACCTCTATCCTGCCAACTGTCCACTTTTGCCTCTCAAAAGTTGTTGGCAGACATGCTATCAGATTGATTAATGATAATTCAGTAACATTTCTATTATTATCTTATACATTCCAAGACATACTAGAAAACATAAATATCATTGTATTCTTCCTGTTTAATCACTTATAAAATAAATATACCCGTGTGGGTTTTTTGCTTATATCCTCATGGTAATATATGATTAAAATTGAGTATCCATGCCAAATATAACAATAAAGCACAGTTCCTGTCTGGAAACACATATGGTTTTTGACATTTAAAGACAGATGCGCCCTTCCAACAAACTTCATGCTGGTTTTCACACCACCTTGGTATCATTGTGTAATATTTTACATTTCTGAGATATTGCTAGCTGTGTCGGGAGGTATCTGTGTACAAGGGGATAAAGAGCTGGATCCATCAGGACCTGATCACTTGACAAGTATTTCACTGTATTGAAGAGGAAGGTCTTGTTACTAGAAAGTCTATCATTTTAAATATGTAGTTCAGTGACAATATACCATATTCTGACATCTTAATGTACATGCTATTTACACCATCCCAAGATGGCTATAAAATGACTAGAGTCGCATTAGACCATCTGAGTAAAATAAGAAAAAATGAAAACACTGTCATTAATGTACAGCAATTTATTGTGTTTTATAATAACAAAATATAAGCAGATGGTCATACTGTTTTATTATTACTCCTATCATATAAAAAAAAATGGCCCTTTCATCGAATAACATAACAGAGAGATCTTTCAGTAATTTGATAACATTGGAAAACTCTATAAGTTGGTTCAAAAATGATGGCAAATACACATTGTATACACATTGCTCTTTTATGTTGAGTTATGGTGTTGTTTTTAAAGCCTCCCTTGCTGAATGTAGAATATAGAATGTGGGTGTGTCCAGAAATAATTAAGAAAATAGGGAGGGTATAGGAACTACCTTGATTTATTAAAAAATTACGTTTTGCAGGGAGCCGTATAAAAATAATCCTAAAAACAAATGGCCAAGGATAAATAGATGCATGGAACGAAAAGCAGGAGGAGTTAACCACCTTAAGGACGAGCCTGTTTTTAAGATGCTGTGTCCATAGGACAGAGGCTGTTTCTAAACATCTGAGGTCCAGTAGTTTTCTTCTTTCTCATTTACTGTACCCACACAAATTATATATATATATATATATATATATATATATATATATATATATATATATATATATATATATATGTATATATATATATATATATATATATATATATGTATATATATATATATATATATGTATATATATATATATATGTATATATATATATATATATGTATATATATATATATTTTTTTTTTTCGGAGATAAAAAGGACTTTCTTTAGTTACTATTATCACGATCATTTAATGAAATTTACTGTAAGAAATAAAATATGATTAACACTTTTTCTGACTTTTACTTGAAAAATATGTTACTCATCTAATCTAAAAAAGAAAATGAAATAACCTGTTAAATAGATTCTAATATTTGTCCTGATTTTCTGTTTTTCTGTTTTTTCTTGTAAGTTATATGGCAATAACTGAAAGCAGTGTGCTGCTATTTCCCAATCATTTTCTCCTACAATGACCTTTTGACCCTAACCATAATCATCACCCTAACCCAAAACATAACCCTAGAACTAACAGTTAAGCCTAACTGTAACCCTAACCCCAGATCTATGGGTAACTAATGTTTTTTTTTAAGTGTCTCTTCTGACTCTCTCCTTCCCACTACAGGACAGTGCCATATTGGAATGGCTTAAATTTTTATCAGGCATCCAATAAAAATAAGGCATGTATTCCCAGCATCAAAGTGGGTAGAGTTGGTAGAATATAACACCATCTAATATATAAGTGTAACAGGGTTTTGCACAGGTCCACCTATACCCCTGTGGTCCTTTTCCCCAGTTACCCTCTTGCACACCGCAGGGTGATCCTGTGTCTCCGCTACCTGGGAGTTGGGGTACGTGACGACGGCAGTGCCTCCACCCAGCAGAGCATCCAGGGTATGGATGTGGGGTTCAACTGGGAACATATCTACACGAGTAATATAACTGACCAGAGCTAACTTAAATATAACTGTGTATTACACAAATAAATAACAGATAAATAAACATAAAACAGTAAAATAGTTAGAAATGCCAGCCACCCACAATAAATACTGCAGCCCACCCTAGGCTACACCCTAGAGGCCCTCTGGTACCGTTAGTTGGTGGACATAGTTAGGGCCCATAAATATTGTAATCCACAATATGGCTGAAGTTATAATTTGATCCCTTTCAGGGTGCCCTGTGAGAGACAGGGGGAGAGGGTTTCAGTTTACCACTGTACCACAGTAATCACATCACTTCACCTGCTATTTCCTTAGTATGACAGCAGGCTTTGCCATACACAGCTCTGTATGCAGGTCTGCTGACATCTACATGCAGGGATACTCTTCCAGGATGCTTCAGTAATCCTTCTGGGCATTAAGTCCGACTCAGTTCCTAGAGTCTAACAGATGATTAAAAATCTTTCTCTTTCTCTCTCCAGCTCTGAACTGAACTTTTTTTCAAAATGGATTGAGGGTCTTTTTAGGCATGTTCTCTAAAGCTCGCCATCTGTCGGGCACCACACAAAACTGCAGGGTAGTCAGTGACACAACAGAAATGATTGTAATCCCAGAGGGGTTACATTAGTAATATCTAATTAATACGTGAACAACCCTTCCCACAAACAATTACCTACAAAGACTTCAAACTGACTGGAGAGTCGCCACTGATTGGAACCTTATTTGTGAATCCAATCACCTGCATGGTGATATGCTTTGATTGGTGAGTGAACTGGTTTAATTTATTCATCCAATGGTTTAACTAGACTGTGGACTAAAGTTCAGCAATTTTGTTATATTCTACATTGGGTTTCGTTGGAGGTCCTGGCCATCCACAATGACTTGGAATAGTCTATATCACACTACATTCCTAGACCAAGTTCCATGCTTGAGGAGAGTGGCACCGACAGGCACAGAATGATTGACATCTTAGGTTTTATTTAAAGCATTTTGTTTATTTAAAGACCAGTCTTATTTTTCTACTAGTACAACCTCTGTCCAGGGCACACTGATACCTTGATATGATCCTGTCCATAGATAAGAATCAAGCTAACTGAGGCCACTGGTATATTGTTTTAAAAGCCAATACTTTGTACAGACCCGAACTTTAACTCCACACTTCCTCCATACTGATGTCTTCTTAACTGTCTATCCCAAGCTGATTGATTCCTGCCCTGTCATGTGTAATTGTTTTTCAATATGCTCAGTCACAATAAATGGAGCTGTCTCCAGTCCCCACCCTGACAATCCTGCACATCTTAGTGTCTGTATGGACAGGACAAGTAATATATGAAATCGCTGCACGCCCAGCAGCTGATACAATAAGATGTGTCTGTACCACATAATGTTTGTTAAACCAGTAAATGACACCGGCTGGAAAGGATCTATGCCTCTTGCTATGGGATATGATTGTCAAACCCCCAAGGAGGACTGTAATCACCCTTCCTGGGAGCCTGAACACAACAAGCAGCAGTTGTGCATGCAAAAAGATGATTATAGAAAATGAGTTTGCATGGTCAGAATGTAGATGAAATTTTACAGGCTGCAAGCTCCAGGCAGGTGAGAGGTTGAGCTCTTGTTTTCGCTCTATGAATAAAGTCTCTGACTTAAATACCCTAGCGTGTTTACAGATCCAATGAACAATATATATGAGATTTAATCACAGACCTCTGGATCATGGAGCTGCATTGATAAACAAAGTATTCTGAGCTTAGAATGTTTGCATACACGGTATTATGGTTATGGGTTCTGGCCCAACAATTAGCCAACTAATACCTGGACCAATACCTGGACATGGACTAGATGGTTTGTGGCCCCACTTGGGAGTTTAAAGGGTGGATATATGCTGATGATTGGCCTCGAAATGGTGCCCCTAAATTGTGGACGGATTTGGGGCACATTGGACTTGAATGTCGAGTTACCCAGGTAGTGCCGATGTCCCTCCAAATACATCCGCAATTTGGAAATCAGCCAATGCACTGAAACTAATGGTAGCCTTGGTCCTCCCCATAGACTTTGGGCCATTTTGACAGACTCACGGCTATTACAATTATAGCTGAAGTCCTCCGATAGAAGTCAGTGGGAGAACTTCAATTATAGCCGAAAATGGCCTGAAGTGTATTTTAAAAAATGCAGAAAAAAAGCATGATACATTAAGTACATAATCAAAAGATAAATGAACACAAAATATGTTTTTTTTAAATGTAAAAATGCTTATATTAATGTAAATATACTACTATAATATATAACATTCATATATTATAATTGTATAGAAATATTTTGGGGTTTAAAATGTTTCATTTAATTCTTCTTTATGTTTTTATTTAATTCTCCAAGTAAAATCTGCAGAATTGAAATGGCTGAATTTGTCCTAGGTTACCCGAATTTGGAGTGTGTTCAGGGTGAACGGCACATATAGGGTAGCTGAAAATAATTTATACCCTGTGTTAGCAGAATTGCAAGAAAATGCCTAAATTAAGAGAAAAATGTGTTTTAAACATGTCTGTGAAGTGTCCTGTTTATGACATCACTTGTGGATTGATATGCAAATGACACATTTTCCATTGAAACCCAGTTCATTTGCATATCAAGACACAGGTGATGAGACAAACATGAGATTACACAGACACATTTAAAACACATTTTCTCCTAATTGCCCAAATTGAGACATTTGCTTGCAATTTTGCTAACACAAAGTATAGATCATTTTCAATCAGTTTTTATTCTCAACATGCACAGTAACAAAAATGTTTAGGTGATACATTTCCAATTATTATAATTTATTATCAAGTTCAATAGGCATGACATAGGGACTGCTTAGTAGAATATAATGAACTAGAGCCATAGAAAATGGTGGCTTTTTATCAATAAATAATAATCATGCTTTTTCTTATAGTGTATTGACTTTACAGTAATCTTTGCTATGGCTTTTGGAAGAGCTTGGTGAAGATGAAAAAGCACAGAGAGAATACTAATGCAAATGAAGGAGAACATAGATTCACTGTCTCTGAAATAATGAATAAGATAAATACAGGTCTACACTAATATAAGCAGAAACTAATCTGGATGGGTAATTTAGTTCCTGAGAGAAAGAAACCACCAGCAGACATTTTGTTATTTTCATTCAAAAGACAAATGTATTTGAATACATACTCAATGGCCATTTTTATTAGTCACATCTGCCCATTATGGCTCATAATTAATAAATAAAACCAATAACAATATGATGGCATTTGCATACATGGTAGTAGATGTAGCCGTCAGACATTGGACGGATGTAGATCCCAGTGATAACACAACCTTGACTGAGCCGGAGGTGAAATATCTCTGAGGACTTGGCAGCAACACTCACTACCTGGAACCTAGTGAGGAGGATACAAACATGAGACAGGATACGAAAAGTTATCACACCCACGGACAAGACAAGTGGATAAGAAGTTAGGACCGGAAGCAATCTCAGGATAGTCTTGAACGGGCAGAGTCAGCAACAAGAGAAACAGAGGATGAGGCAAAAAAGGATAATCGGGGTCACTAGCAGAGGTCAGGAACAGACAAAATCTGCAGCAGTGATCAATATCAGAATAAAGCACAATAACACTAGTAAGGCACATAAGGCACTGTCACAGGCAAAGGTTAGCCTGCAACTGAGATCTGATGACATCATGGTGACATCATGGTGCGCGCCACGCTCTGCCTGTCTGGCATTGTACTCAACAAGCTCCAATACTTGGGGAGACTGGGGCAAACTGCCATGGGTCCCTGCAACGCAATCCGGAATGCCAGCGAGCAGGACCACTCTACAGGTTACAGTAGACTCTAACAGAGAAAATGTTAAAGAAAAAATATAAACAACATTCCTGAAATATTATCATATGTACATTTCCTGTTTACTATAAATATACTTTATAAAATGACAAATGGTATTTCTCTCTTCATCTTTTCTTCCTGGCAGGACAGATATTCGTGGACTGTTCCAAAGGAAGACAAATAAAATCCCGATGGAACATTTGCCTAAAGTGGAATATTTCCACGTTGACCGCATTCATTCTCTGCAGATCATCGTGTATTTATTCAGAGTGTCTTGAAGTATCTGCAAGGTAGAACAATAAAAGAACGGTGCCCTGAAGAAAATAACCACAAAACAATAAAAATCATCTTTAGTTTGCTCTGGTTTAGTAAGTCTTAACAAAAACTAAAAACACAAGGTCATCAAGAGGTGAGAGCAACCAAAATACATCTACAGAAAAACCTACACACATCAAAGGGTCTACTCATTAAAGAGAGACATGCAGGGAATTGAGAAGGGAATTTCAAACTTAAGGCCAAAGTAGTTGATTTGGAAAAATTCTGCCTTTCAGCTGCATTGGAGATTTTTTCCAACTCAGCTACGTTGGTCTAAAGTTTGAAATTCCCATCTCAATTCCCTGCATGTCTCTCTTTATTGAGTAGAGGGTGCACCTATATTCCTGACCATTAAACATGTTCTATGTCACTGGCGGTGTTTATAACACAGAGTACATATATAGAGAGCTTACCACGTTTCCTTAATGGATATTTTATGGACAGATCACTCCGGCACTCTCCTTTGTTTATTAAAATGTAAATTATCATCTAGGAATAACCACTACACATTTGAAAAGTGTTTCTTGTAGCCAGGGCTACCATTAGCAATGGGGATGCCCAGTACAGATTAAATATCCTGGAGCCATCCCCAATGTCTTTGACCAGTCACCCAACTCACTGCCTCATCTCCATCATTCCCTCTCTCAGCTTCTCCTTCGGTGCAGGTTTATTCAGTGATGTGTATACACAATGGCTTAATTCAGGGCATCATTCCCGTTACTTCCTCTATGAGGGGATTGTGGCAGAGGCCATGAGTCCCATAGACCTCTGGAAAATAGAGTCTTTCAACATTGATGTCTTAGCATTAATGCTTTATCATGGAGACCAGTAGGCTCAAGTTGATACCTTTATTGGCTAGCTGACAAGGTTCAGAGTGCAAGTTTTCAATCCCTCTCAGGTCTCTTCATCAGGCATGTTCTACAAAATAAAAGTGAAAAACAGCTCTCTTAAAAACAGCTGCACATCCCATTATTAAGATGGAAAACAGATTAGCTCACCTGAGTCCAGGTCCGAGTTATTTGATTCAGTGGTGGTATAATGAGATGTAAATTGCACTCATCCTCTGGAGGTGTCAGAAGCCAATCACACTTCTAGTGAAGTCTAAAGGCCTGGTTTGCAGGCTCTATAATGTGATAATGGGACAGAAATGTTCTATCCCAGTTTAGGCCATCCATTAAGGAATGAAATTGAAGCAAAACCATTATACTCAACCATAATAATGCTTGCTGAGCATTAGAGGAAATGTAGTCTAACATCTTTAAAACTGTTAAAGATGTTGTTGACCGTATTACTCACTATATATATATATAGTACTGTGTCTTCAGCAGCTAGAGTGATGTTACATTAGAGTGTTTGAAGGAGAAGGAACAGTTAAAGGTTCTCAAACATCCTGGTTTCTACCAAGACCACTGCCGTTGGTTTCATTCCCGTATCTTCATTTAAATTAAAATAATGAAACAAATACTATAACACTCACATTACATTAACCATTTCTCTTCTCCATTTGGCAGTACCTCTGCAATAATTCCCGATTATGGTAGAACCCAAATGGTCTATTATGAGACTTCTGCTTGAGCTGACACCAAGAGGCCAGAGCTACAAAGACATTCCGGCTCTGAAAAACCATTGAAAATAACCAAGATTGCATAGCAACATGCAGCACATCACAAATAAGATAGCTGTGCTTTTAACATTAGCAAAATAATGCTGCTGTAATTACAGTGAATTGAGATAAACATCTCTGGAATTATCATTATCGCTCCCTCTCTCTGTAATTAACATAACTGCTGTTAAACATAGAAGTTTGCTGTCCATTTAATCACTGCACAAGAAAAGTTCCAGGGATAATGGAATTTCATTACAAATATGACATTTTTATACAGCACTATTGGGGGTGGAAAAAACAGAAGCCCTATATTTACATTTACAGGCAGATTAGTAGTGAGGATAAGTAAGTTAGGATATATATCGCTGTACAATTACCATACACTTTAACTCTATGAGGCCCAAGGAAGAATGAACATCTGGGATTACAAATGGATGACATGTATTAAACAAAGACAGTTGAAACATAACGTTTTAGTAGAGGCCTTTATGTCATAAGTTCCTGCTGCCTCATTTGATATGTTAATTTAAAAAAAAAATTCCATAGACTTAATATTGGCCTCAAGTACATTTTTTACCGGCCTGCAAACCGCATTCCTAGCCTAAGTTAGTGATGTAAACAGGATTTGCAAATGAGGTGTCCCGTTGAATATCAACCTGTGCATAATGTTCTGCATGAATGACCTGCTTAAGGCCGCTAGACTTAGCTTCCAAGATGGAGTCCAGCATTGGCAGAACCTGTCAGATACAACTCTGAGGATTCTATTTTCCAGGTTGGCCAATTAAGTATTGGAACCCCATTCTGTAAGCTGAAGTTTTCTGCACTACTGTGTTAGCTACAGAACAAGTATACAACCTACACAGAACACACAGAACCTACTGAACACACGTTCATCCTAAAGCAATGGAAGCTACTCATTAAAGAGGAAGCTGTGATAAATTAGCATAGCATAGTTGGAGTAATACATTAATGTTATATTAGTGTGACTTTTGCAATTCCCTTGTCAATTCACCACAGTTCACTGTTTAGTGAATAAACCTCAATGTGTGTGATCAGGAAATGATTCTGAGACCTAAATCATGATCTGTTGTTCTTCTTTTAGCCCACAGGATTTGTACGAGGCCTGCTCACATGGGTGGTTTGCAAGAAATAACACACACACACACACACATACATAGCAGTTCTCAGTACATGCTCTCTCTGTGCATGAGATTCACATAGCCTGCAGACCTGTCAATCGTATGCCCACATCTAAAATAGCTGATAATCACTGTAATTTAGAAATGTGCTCAAAATGCCCAATCCAGCAATTTGCCACATTTGCCAATTGTAAAAAGCCAGTTGGAAGCAGAGAGTTTCAGTTAACAGCCAAGCAAAGCAATTAAAAAGGGGTTTTAATTCTACAAGAGACAGCAAACTTCAGGCACTGCCACGGTGCCAAACTCTGACTGCTACCTTCATTAAAACCTTCGTTATCAATGATGTGTTGCAATAGAAATCAGTGGGACTGACACAGTTACTTGTTCTTGCTGCAGTGTGTTGATTTATGTACTAGGTTTATGTTTGTTACTCTATTTTTTTTTTCAGTTAAATTCACTAGAAACTGGTAATAGGTTCATCTAATAAATTCGCTTAAATAAATAAAACACTAAAAAACATATTGAACTGTAGAGCTTTGCATTGATTACAAGAAATCTGGCATCAATGAGCAGATATATTTCTATGTACCGTATTTTCCGGCGTATAAGACGACTTTTTAACCCCTGAAAATCTTCTCAAAAGTTGGGGGGTCGTCTTATACGCCGGGTACTGGGATTTACTTACCTATTTTCTGCTCTGTCTCCGCTCGCGCTGTTAATAAAGTTTGTTTAAACTTTTTTTTTAAACAAACTTTATTGACCGCGCGGCCTGAGGGCAGCTCACAACGCTTCCCTCACAGCCATGGACCGGCTTAACAGCGGGAGACAGAGCAGAAAATAGGTAAGTACTGGGGATTGGGGATTGGGGAAGGGGGGAGGAGGGTTGCAAACTCTATATTTTAACCTAAAAAGTTAAAATATAGATGCGATTTTTCCGGCTTATAAGACGACTTAGTTGGGGGGTCGTCTTATACGCCCACTCGTCTTATACGCCCAGTCGTCTTATACGCCGGAAAATACGGTATTTGTATAATATTAATCATAAGAAACTCAGGAGGTGATATGATTGTATAGAGGAGAACTATATTGCTACATGTTAAGATGTAACGGGAGGGCACAGACCAGTGGGAAAAGAGACCCAAAGAGGAAGGTCTGGATATCACCCTATGGAATGCATTAAAAGGACAACTGTAATAAGAAATGAACACATGCTTAACTGAAAGATTGCATCAAGTGTAAATGTTTAAAATAGAAATGCTTTTATAAAAGAATGCACATAAAGTGTTATTGAGCCCTCTTTGCTCCATGTGCCTCTATCAAAGCGCAGACATGTTGTTTAGAATTTTCAGTCAGATCTTCATTCATCTTGGGTCAGATGATGGAAAATCTGACCTATCTGACATGCAACATGTCCATTCTGAGAAAGCTATTTGTAATGCGTGCTCAATAAGGTAGGTTATTTGTATTCTTTCATTTAAGAATCTCTATTTAAAATGTCTATGTTTGATGCAATATTTCAGTTAAACAGAACCTACATTTTTTTCTACAGTTGTCCTTTAAATATTGGTCAACTGATTTTTTATTGATGGGTTCTTATCCATTGCCTCTGTTCTTGCATGTATCACTCCATTGAGTATCTAAAGTAGAAGTGTAGCAGTGGATGTGCCATGGAACTATGGACCCTTGCACGTTTACCAGTATGAAAAGTAACCATTAACTGTAGCTTCTAATTACCTCAAAAGGAGATGTCTATGATAGTATTTCATGGGCAGCCAATGTAGATAAATGTTGGATACGTTGCAGTGGGAATTATAGGCTTTACAGTACAAAAAACATTGTCAAGTTCCTATGACACACTTTTGGCAGATTTCTTTTTAACTTACTTTTCTGATTACTTTTGATGAAATACAGCCAAAAAGCATGTGTGGAAAGGCTTGAATTCCCCTCAAGTCACATGCATCTGATTACATCGGTTTTTGGAATATTTTGTTTGAAATAAATAGTGTGCCAATCAGTGCTTAAAGTTCTAAATCAGTTTACCAGAAGTCTCATAAATAGAGCTATTCCTCAAGCAGGGTCATAGTAAGATCTTTCAGATGCCTATGACAACACGGGAAGCCCGTATCTATCAAATACTGTGTATTAATACACAAAAAAGCACGCTGAAGCTGCTGTATACAAATTACAATTTCTATTTGTACATATCTTTCTACTGTTAGCGGGAGTGTGCTGTTTGCCATTTATGTGTACTATGCCAAAGTAGGAACCACCCAAACCTAGGGGTTCTCTGATAAATGCTCTAATGACAAAAAAAAACTAAACAAAATAGTCCTTCCAAAGAAAAGATAATTTAATGCCTTCAACACGTCAAATGTCTCGCATACTGTGTTTAATGACAGCCAGTGGGAGGGGACATGCAAATACGAGCATCCAGGAAACGTTGAAAAGAGCTTTAGGAATAAAGCCAAAACAATAACACATTTTGGCAGATGTCATGTAAGCGAATGCTGGAAGCATTTCTGTTTCCTTGAGAAAGGCAACGGGAGGTGAAAAGTGATGGTCAGGCCTGGTAGTGATGGATGAGGTGCGTATGTGAACATTATTTGAAATGAACCACTTTTTTCTTCTATGTGTTGCATCATTCGATCGTGATCCTAGATTGATGTAATGTACACTGTGCATAACTGTATGGCTCATATAACAACTGCATACAGATAAACGCTGGAACCTCCAGCTAGGGATATTACTGAATCTAGATATTTGCATGCATATTGCCTCACACAACCTAGGGATGAAAATCCATTCACCCTAATGTGCAAGCAGGTGTATTTGTCTATTAAAGGTACACTTTAAATAACTATGCATAAAAAATAAAACCCAAAAAACAACATTCCAGTACAGTGACAGGTGGTCTAAAAATGTAAGATTATTATTTTAAAATGCTAAGTGCTATTTCTATTATCCTGCATGCCATCCTACCTTTATGCCATGTGATGCCAGAATAAACCTACACAGCATGTACCGCTCCAGGAGATACTGGCTTTTTGTCAGAGAACATTCATTAAAACAGTGATTATTTTTGTAATATTTTATTTATTTTATCTAATGGCAGTAGGTAGTCCATATTATTATTAATATTATTGCTGCAGACCATGTATACTCTTTCATGGAAACGGTATTCCATGATGCCACTTGCCTCTTTAAGCAGACATTGGCCTCTTTATGAACTGTGCCACAAAGCAAAAATGGTTCAGGAATGGTTTAAGCAACACAACGAGTTCAAGGTGTTGACTTGGCCTACAAATTACCCAGATCTCAATCCAGTCAAGCGTCCATGGGATGTGCTGGACAAATAAGTCCCTACCTCACAACTTACAGGACTTAAAGGATCTGCTGCTAACATATTGTCAGATACCACAGCACGCCTTCAGAGGTATAGTGTGCCTCAGCAGGTCAGGGCTGTTTTGGCATCAAAAGGGGGCCTACACAATATTAGGCAGGTAGTCATAATATTATGGCTGATTTGTGTAAGGCCAATATGGCTTATCCAAGGTAGGTTTACTAAATTACATTTAATAATTTAATTATCTAAATCCATGATGGGTCAATAATATATGATGTACTTGTGTAGCACTTGCTAATAAATATGACATATTCCATTAACATTTAATTGCATGGTGCCAATAAAACAATTAGGAGGATAGTAGGGAAAAGGGCAGCATGCAACTTCATACCTCCAAACTCTTGACCCTGGCAATTTGGGATGTCAGCAGCAGAGCTTGGGAGGTCAAGTGTTAGCACTACTGGACCTGCACAGTAGGCGCTGTAACTCTAACTTGCAGCCAATCAGGAGAGTTGAGAGGTCCCACCTGATTGGCTTGGTGAAACCTCCTTCTATCAAGCTCCCCCGGACACAGAAAAGAAAAAAAAACGCTACATGGAGCAGCAATGTGCAGCTGATCCAGTTGATACAATTGATTGCAACCTATCAAGACCATGTTGCTATGTCCCTTCCTCAGGCATTAATGTGGCTAAAACCAAAATTCTAATAACAAAACATAGTTAACAACTATAAAAAAAGGCAAGGGTATTGAAGAATGTTCTCAGCAGTAAATCAGGCAGTTCTACAGCTATCCAACAGATAAAATAAGTTCGGTCAGAGCATCTCTGATTCCTCCACTCCCTGGATAGAGGGGACATAAACCATTAGACACATACCAGATCCATGAAGGCGTCAAATGTTTGCAGTTTGAACTAAGTTCGATTTTCACAACTCAGCTATTTTGTCCTGATTTTTTTACTTCATTTATCAGTCACAGTTCACTGTTTAGTAACTATATGAATAAAGAAAATACAAATAATATATGTGGCCAGTAGAATGACAAAACCACAACAGTGTAGAAGATAGGTAGGTACGCTTTAACCAAACAGAATAAAGCACAATCAGTTATCTCAGTATTTCCAAAGTTGTATGGGGGATAGAAATTTTAAAAAATGAAAAACACAATATAGTGTATATATGTCTTATATGTACAGGGTAATAAAACCATAACACAAATAAGCACTCACTTTTAAACCCTTAACACCGAAATAGCGTCTTTGGGCTCCTAGCCCCGATCAGAGAGTGATTGGGAGCCAGGGATATACAAGCAGAGGACTCATCAGGGTCTTTACAGATGATGAGCTGTACTGGTCAGGATGGTCAATGCCTTCCTGCAAGCTTTTCAGTAAAATGTATTTGGTGCTCACTTTTTACATTTTGTATTTCTGACTGAGACTACTCACAGTGATCTCATCTGACATTGCGGATCCCTATTACACTATCCCTCTATTACACTGTATGGACACACCAACCACCTACTTATTGAATTTAGGTGTTTCAATCAGACCCATTGCCACAGGTGTAGAAAATCAAGCACCAAGCCATGCAGTCTGCGTTTACAAAAATTTGTGGGGAAAAAATGGTTCATTCTGACGTAGAATGGGAGTGTTTATCGCCATCACTTCATCGTGGCATTTAAAGCGCCTTACAGTTAGGCGCTCTCAGACGAATCGTTGAGGCACAGGTTGGTTTTGGGGTTTATTTAAGGTTAATATCAGGGGTCACTAGGGTTAGTACTAGCGTTAGTTTTAGAATTAGAACTAGGGTTTATTTAAGGTTAGTATTAGGGATTAGTTTTAGGGTTAGAGCAGGTTACTTTACTAGGGGGGGTGATAAGTGATTGTGTTTTACTACTATGTGGTTTTAGCGCACCTACCTAATTTCTATCTTATAGTAAAGAAATGTATTTTCCATGAGGCCAGGACATGCATGCAGTCAGCTGAAAGGAAAAAAAATGTGACCTTAGCCACTTAATCTTTTTTCCCTGTGTCCCTAAAAATAATTATTTTCCGCTCTTGCAATCAGACACCAGTGACATCTTGTACAGTAAATGGAAAATGAACAGTGCAGATGAATGCCATCAGGATGGAGGGGAAATGGCAAACTAGCCTTGCTGCTTCTAGGAAAGAAGCTTTATTTTGTTAATGCCAAGAAGGAGCAGATAAAAATGTATATCTAAATCACTGTCATTTAGTTATTGATCTGGTAACTGCATATAAAATGTTGTATTTTAAACTGTCTGTAAATGAGCCATTTGTTGGTCAGAGCTGTGTATAAACGTCAACGGATTAGGGCCTAAGGGCTTTACCAGTTGTACCAATTAAATATTATTTATTTACTTTGTTTGTGAAAATATTGAGTCTATACTAGGCTCAGTAGTGTATCTTCCGCAAGGCAAACAAGGCACTCGCCTAGGGCAGAACTTTGCCAGAGGGTGTTAAAGCACACTTCTGGTGCTTCAAACATTTTCAATCCCTCCCCCACCGTTCAGCAAGCTTTAGCTCCTTCCAATTAGTGAGGGTGATGGGGGCATGTAATGGACGTGGTGGGGGTATGCAATGAGGGGATTGCGCATTTAATGGGTGTGCAATGTGGGTGATGGGTCATGTCATGGGTGTGCAATGTGGATGATGGGGCATGTAATGGGGTGATGGGTTATGTCATGGGTGTGCAACGTGGGTGGGGGGGATGTCTGAATTTTGTCTGCCTAAGGCAGCACAAAACCAAGATACACCACTGGCTAGGCCACATCAGAAAGGAGGACACTAGGGGGATAATGGGGATGGCAGTGAGAGGTACACTGGTGGATAGAGGGGATAGTGGTGATAGAGATACTGGGGGATAGTCAGGATTTTGCTGAGAATGACACTGAGTGACCTCCCAAACACAGGGGCCAGGACCTATAGTCAGTCATGGAACAATGATTGGCAGCCATATTGTTGGAGACAAACATCTGTCATTTCCAGCAGAACTGGCTCCAATAAAATGGCTCCTATAATGGAGAAAAAAAATGGCAGATTACAAAAACAGAGGGAGAATAGACGGGCCCCATTACAATAGCATATGGTGGCCTGAGTCGATTCACTAAAGTCTGAATTTGGAATTCGATTTGAGAGCTCGTCTACACATGACCTTATCACAAATTCACCAAATCTGATTCAGTAAGCATTTTTGCAAGTTCTAGATGTGGTGATGGCATGTGAAATGGAGGTGAGACATTACATTTGCCTGCCATTCATTTCAATGGAGGAAGAAAACAGACTGGTTTTCAGGCTAGGTACCACTGCCGAGTTTGACTTCAAAAACCTTCCACCATTGAAATAAATGCCTTCTGGTTAAATAAAATTACTGCAGCCATTAAAAAAATATATACCCCCACTGGAGTGACCACATCGCCATTTTATTTAGCTACATATTTGAAAAATCCACACCGTATACGGTAGAATAAAAATTGCAGACCAGTCTATATTTTACTGACTACATCCCTGGAGGGTGCATAAGTGTCCCTGAATAAAACTGTGATGGGGTCAGCCTAACCCCCATGCCCTTCTTTAAATACCAGGGCTGGTATGTCCCCCTAATAACTAAAGGGCTAAAAGATATTGGGGCCAGGAGCTAAGCACAGGGGGCCTTTAGATAATTGGGGGATTGGCCAGGCCCTGACTCCATTTGTTTAAGTGGGCAGTGAGACTTTTGGGCGCCCCCTCCACATTCCATAGATGGGGAGGGGGGGGGCAAGTGGCACTTAAAAAAAGGGTCTGAGAGGTCCCATTTATTGTATGGGGGGACTTTGCTAGCCCAATTTACCATTAAGGGTCGCATTTTAGTTTTTAATCTATTTCAAATTTGAGCTCCCAACTTAAGCACCTTGAGACTAATTAAATATTTTGTGTGACTAAACCCATTTATGCAGTTTTTTTGATTTTCTACACAAACAGTACACCTACGGCTTATAACCCTTTAAAGTGGCCCAATTATGAGGAAACTTGCATGGAATTTTTTATTTATATGTCAGTTTATTCTCTGACCGGCAGCCATGGTGCTAAAAGAGCCACAGCACCACTGAAGTGCAGTACCAGTGCATGTAGAGATTTTGCCAGGAGTAAAAACTACATTATACATTGATGTACATGGAAATAGCTCCCCTATCTTATGTTACTGCTCCATGTGAAAGTATTATATAATCCCCATAATATTTAACTGTTCATGAGTAGAGTGCATCATGGTACGCATAGATCACTGGTAAATAAAAAAAAATAAAAAAACTTTATGCCAAACTCTTAGGGCTGATGTCCTGTCAGTTAAACAAATGAAGAAAAAAAATTAAGGATGTTTCAATATCCCTCTATGGTGGATATATACTGAGAACTATATAATTTATAATGCAATACCTGTGAATAACATGCATATAGAATCTAGTATGAAGACTTTTTGGGTACACACTTCATTAACTCTTTCTAATGATTTCCTTATTTGCAGATATCTGATCCATCAGAGAAGGAATTCTAGTGAGAGTGTCCTCTTGCTGTGGCAGTCTGCCAGCCTGTTGTCTGTAGTTGGCAGAGCTGGTGAAGACTTATCTGCTCTTTCTCTCCGAGAGCCAAATAATCCCATGCTATGGGACTGATGAGTTGGAATTCAATTATTCTCCTGTACTGGGTCCCTAATTTATCTCTAGCAATATCTAGCATTAGGATGCACTGCAAAGCATATTTTATTCTTACCAAAATTTCTGTTCTAGGTTTATCTGTTCTGTCATTCATGAAACTTCTGTATATTATAAAGAATGATGCCAGGAAAGATTAGACATTAAAAAACATAAGCAATTCCATTGTTTTTGCTCTAGTTGGTGGAGGTATGGAATCTCTATACATATTTCAGCATTCGTGAAGGCAGCACAATGCTCTGCAATATGTTACTTATCCCTATGTCATTGAAATGGTTAAATGAAGTATTAGCTTATCAGTGGTGCAGTAATGAGGGCTGTAATGACCAAGGGATTCGAGGGTCAGCTACCCTGATCATAACAGGTATTGACTGTAGCTATTGTTCTTCAGACGTCAAATGGGAGAAGGCTCCATTAATTATTTAATTTGAGACCCCAAGACTAAATTCCAGATGTTTTAAATGGTCAAAGAGGGACACTTTATTTCTAAAAAGGGTTTAACTGAAGTGATGCCTATTGATAAGACATCACTGAAAATTGTTAGGTGACTCAATGACCAACTGATAGCTATTTATGCCAAGTGTTTTAGAACAAGTTGCAAACCAATGCACAATTAAAGCGACTTCTCTTGTAACACACAGTATTATACCTGCCAACATTCCCCTCTGATGTAGGGGCCTTCCATGGGGCGTGGACATGCAATGCGGTTACACACAATCATTGCACATAATAATCAGTGACTTTTCATTCTCTCTGGTGTTCCAGAGAACTAGGAACTATTAGAATAAAAGGTGGGAAAGTGGGATGGGGGTTCCAAAGCTGCACTGTCCCATGTCAGGCAGGATAGTTTAGGGCATGCAATATTGAAAGATATCTTGCAGTGAAGCTGTATGATACACTTTGGGTTGGCACCTTTTCTTCACAAAAATACCGGCCATGCTATTGCCTCCATAGACTTAACATTGGCCTCCAGCCATTCATTCAGAGCCACTAAAAAACGGTTATATAATTAACACATTGCAGGTATGGAAACATCAGATCTTTAAAGAACATTATTGATAACTGGGTCAGAATTGACTTCTTACTTCACCATAAAACAAGAAATTGGAAGGGGGCCAATCATTTAATGCAAAACATTCCTGACACCTCATATATTTTATAACATGCTAGGAAGGCATTGGAAAAACAGCATATTGTTATATTTAGATTTTTGGCAGAAGGACGTTGCTATCCCGGCAACAAATACATGTGATTACAGGTTTGTCCAATAGGTAATGAAGGGTGTTCAACAGAGAACAAGAATGCGCGTATTTCGTAAGTATCAAAGGGTTTTTTATGATGAGGTTAAGTCGTGATAATGAAGATGAGGATCAATATAACTGGGCTCAGTTTCAGCAAACAGCACACTGTGTGAGTACATTAAAAAAAGGCAATCCAGGATAGAAACGGCTCAACATCACAAGAGTAACAAAGGCCTCCGAGAAGAGATTAAGCCACTGTAAATGTTTTCTCTTGGCCGGGACTGAAGAAGTTCAGGGAAAGAAATGGGAGGAAAAAATGAGTGTTCTCAAAATGCTGAGATGTCAGCAGATTTGTGGAGCTGCTCAATAGATTAATTCTCTGGCTGACCTAAAAGGAATGGATTCCCAGTCGTAACTCAGACTGGTAAAAATTGATTTCTATGTTCTTTTCGACGGGATAAGATAAAATCCTGTGCATTGGCAGGACTTTCCCCACTCCCCAGCAAACGAATAAAAAAACACAGGCACAGAGACCTCTGATTAATTGAAAAGTCACTTTAAATATTGTCTACGGATCATCACAGAGAAGACGAAAACTTCCAGACAATGATTACGTTACTCGACACTTCCCAGATATTCTTTTACATGAAGGCAACACTAAACATTATTAATATAACAGCCTGATATTTCTGCAAGGCTGAGCACGCGATACAACGAAAAAGACAAGTTTTAAAACATTACTTAGATATACAACTTACAAAGCTGCCAACAATCTCAAAATATGGATAAAGTGATATGGATAAAAAAATATATATATATGGATAAAGTGAATAAAAACTGTAAGCACTACTAAAAGTGACTGTATAATTTGTCACCACACAAACAAAAAAAGTTAATATTATAGATATATCTGGATCCAAAATAGGTAGACTGAGTGATATCTTTAATCAGAGCTGGTTAAAAGGTGATCTTATTTAACTTTGTGCTTTCCCATCATCTGTTGGGTCTATTTACTAAAGTTCGTCTTTGCAGTTTGATTTTGATTTTTCAAATTTGGTACCCGAATTTTCCCTAGTCAAAGTAATGGGAGGCAAAATGATCAAAGTTATTTTTGAGACTAAGTCAAACTTGAATTTTAATTAATAGACCCAACAGATATGGGAAAATGCAAAAAGTAATTAAATAATTAAATAATTTTAGTTAAGACCCATGTGTGTAGATTCACTGTGACACCAACAGTTATGCTCATGCACTCCAGGATACAAGAGATATTCCCCACAGTCGGGACTGGGGGATATCAGTCTCAAATTGGGATTGTCCATTATAATACGGGATAGTTCAGACGGGGTGTGTGCTAATCACTCTATATGGTTAGTCATCAGCTGTAATATCAGCACTACCTCCATCTCCATGTCAGTTATACTTCTCCCTTAGTCTTTCATTTTACTATCCTTCTCGCACCCCTACTTCATTCCAGATCCCCGTTTGGAGAAGGATGGAGTGGCCTACTGAGAGATTTCCTACTAGCATGCCTGTAGTGGCATATCAACAGCTTACCAAATATGGCTGTACATTGTAGTGCAAATATGAATACTCTCAAAATACTCAGACATTAAGAGTTGTGGGAGTCCATGTACGCTCATCACAATGAAGACATCAGCGAAGAGATAAATCAGGTGAGCAAAAAATATATCAGATGCATTTGCTACATATTTTAACAAGCCTGTTCCCTGATGACATATGATGTCTGACATCATGTGATACTATCCTATTTAAGAATGGGAAATCTGTCCTTCTACTCCAGGAAAATATGATTGCTAAATACTACATGTGTGTTTATTCTAAGTCTGTTTATTAAGAGGGTCTCCCCTTATTTCTCCCATTATCTTTTATGTCATAATAATAGGGGCTCCACTTTACCCCAAATTTCCTTCATTTCAATTACTCTTTTCTCTCCTTTTCCCCTCTACACTGACTCTCTTTTCCAGCCTTAATCCTTATATTGGCTTCTCTTTTGCCTCCTATATTATATATATTATATATATTATATATTATATATATATATTATATTATAGCTCTTCTTTTCTTCCATCCCCAGTTGTCACTCCCTTCCTACTTTCTGCCAGCCAATCTCCACCATTATAAACTAGAACATTTTCTACTTATCACTGTTTGACTATTGAATCCTAACAGTCCTTAGCTAGATTAGAGAACATCTAAACTGCCGCACTACACAGAAAAAAAGGGGTTAGTAAAGGCCTAAGACCCCTATTTCTCTGTGATGTAAGTGACTACTTAGTAATAGTAAGGTGGGTCCCGAATTCAATATGATATGTTTTATTACTAATTTAGTTCAAGCTTTTCAACCCCTAATGGCCCAACAACTGTGTATTCCATCATAATAATGTTATTGTCAATTAATATGGACTAACAGGGAATGTCCTACTCATTTAGCATTTTAGCAGCACTCTGCTGTGCCCTTACTGAGATGATGAGATAGAGATGAGATATGTCATTGGTTTGTATAGGTTAATATTTAGCCACCAGGAATTACTGCACAGGATAAATAACAATAAATCATAAAACTAACATTAGAGTGTGATAAAAACAGATCTGGTGCTCTGTATATTTATATTTTATTTTTTTTTATTTTTTTTGTAAAGTATCACAGTAACTTGGTGCATCTTTCCCTTTAATCATGTTCCACCAAGCAGACAAAACATTCTTTTTTCAATCAACTGCCTGCTTAATTCTTTTCCGTATGCCATGTTACTACACATTGCAATGCACCATGGAATATACTGGAAGCTTTGTAAATTAATATTAATGCTAACAATAATAATACTGTGCCCCTATGATTTCTTTACTGCAGAGCTTTAAATTAAGATGAGTCTGTGTCATTCTGTTTTTTTGAAGCACATACTCTACAGTACAGAAATCCTTGTGTAGCCATAGTCCTAAATGTTTTGAACTCATAATTATCCATGTTACAATAGGGTATCGAACCCTATCTGGCGTTAATTGCCATTCAAGTCACAGGTTGTTAGAGTTGGAAAGGATTGCAATTGCTCATGCTGACGTTTACTGAATAACAAAACTCAATCTTAATGAGACCCTGTACAGTTTTCATTTTAATTGCATTAAAAAGGATTATAATCACTTCCCTATTACTGAAGGGAAAAAAAAATATTACAAAATAAAAGACCTTAAATGGAAGCAGAGATATGAGATTGTAGCCCTGTCTCTTTAAGGCTTAATTATTTTAACAAGCTTGTATATTAATGGTATCTTGGCAGCTTCTCGCTGCTGCTTGATTGTGTTTTTTATGAGCCCTTGTTAATGTTTTATGTATTTTATTGTTCAGAGCGCTCTGAATATTTCAGTGGGGCACTCCATAAATAATGTTTATCTGACCCACTTATCAGAGCGCTCCTCCCTATTTGTATGCGTCCATTTGGTTAACCTGTGACTGGATAAACGCTCACACAGCAATGTGTGTTGAGATTTCTAAACCATCCTAGGGGATGCAATTCCACTTCTACAAATTGGTTTATGTTTCTAAGCTTATCACTGAATTTCGATTGAGTTTCCTCTAGTTATTTGGAAATCCAGTCTCTCTACTCCCTCTCTGAATGCCTCACATGTGCCTAAAGGCATATTTAGGATATTTTTTGGGGTGGGGGGGGAATGAGAGCGAAAGTACTTTTCTGATGCTTGACTGGTGACATCAGCATATAGAATTTGAAAAATAATAATAAAAATAAGTAACAATTTTTAAAAATAATACACGTGCCTATTTTATCTTCTGTTACTGTATGAGAAGATGTCTGATCAGCATACACAAGATAATATACAACATGCTACATATGTTGGTATATACAAGCTACACTATTGTGAGTGATGCGTTATCTTACTTCTGCAAGTATTGCATTATGTGCTTTCTGTGTGTTTATGTTTTTGTATACGACCGTCTATTTATTTATTCACATTTTTCTGTATTTCATGTTGTGGCTCTTAAAATCACTTGTCTCTTTTCTTTGTGCATTTACAACCTTCTCTTGTACATAAACCTGTTCCATTTTTTGGGAAAAAAAATATATATACATATGGAGTTTGACCTTTGAGGCTTTATTTTTGGATTTCTTGAGCAATGAAAGAACTGCACTCGAGGCCTCTAATTCCCAAGCTTTTTTTATAAAGTGCAATCCTAGGAATCAAGTCGAATTTTCTAGACACGTTAATCACTATACTTCACAGAAAAACATGGGGATTCATATGAGTTTTTTTCTTAAGTTGCTAGATCTAGTCTTTAGTGTCACTCACTTTACAGGGAAAATACAAAAATAAAATATATTTTTCTACTCGCCCTCTTTCTGGGGTGTGTAGAACCTTAAAATAATTAATATTTTGATGTGAAAATACATATTTAATTTTTAAATATTGGAAAATATCCTACCTTGTCTTTTTTTTAAGTGTTTTTCAAAGGGGGTTATTATATTGCGCTAAATGCTAACAGATGTGTGCGTCTCTCCCAAAACCTACAGGCTCCTCAGCACCATTCGTGCGGTCGCAAAAAAAAAAAATCAGGTATTGAAAAGTATAGGAAAATCTCTGCTAAATCCATATTTTCTGCTGTTTTTAAACTTTCCGACACTTTTATGTTTTTATGCATTAACCCCCATCATATTTTTACTGTAGCTAGGGGGACAGGAATTGTAATGTGGCTTCCAGTCAGTATCAATTGCAATTTAGTAATTCACGGCCGGCATTGCATCTACCCCATTGTCTGTTTAGTCAAAGCTCCCATCAGCTACTGAACATCCGAACTTTGGCCCGCTCAGCAATGTTCTATTGAAATGTTTTGAATACTTCTATAAAGCAAAGAGCAGAATTTTCCATCACCTGCAGGGTGCTGGCATTTCTGACGATCAACTTAGACTGTGTTCAAAGCAGCTGTAGGTGCTTTTGAACTCAGCACAGGGGATTCATCATTGTCTAAAACGTGATATGCCTTTAAAATTGCATGGGTAGCTGAACATTTCACCCCAACTCTTTTGGTTCTTGTCAAGATTCCATTTTAATTGAGTTTTTAAGTAGTATATTTGCCTTCTTGACATTGTTGGTGTTACAACTATATGATAACAGAAATTCAAAAAATGCAATGTTTCTGAAAAAAAAAATAGATCTGAAAATGAGAAAAAAGGTCCAGTCTTCAAACTACACCTAACCCCAAAAGTCAGATGAAAATCAGTCACATACAAAGATATCCTTTAAAGGGACTTAACCTTAAATATAATCTTTTAATCACAAAGAAGGCAAAATATGTCTGATTAAAAAGTCTTCGGAGCGATATTCCTATGGAACACTGTTCAGAAGCAATTTGTGTGACTTGGGTGATTGCTGTGTAGAATCTATGATGCTGAACGCATCTCCAGACTTGGAAGAGATAATCAACTCCTCACCAGTGATTGGCTGTGTGGTGCTCAATTGAAAAACGCACACACCAATGACAGAGAGCAAAGGTTGTCAGAGCGTCTCTCTCTGTTCAGCCATAAAGCTATGGGAAATGGAAGTCCTCTAGTCTTTGGTTTTGCCAATTTTGGTTTTCTTTTGTACATGGAATCTGCAGGATACACATTTAAGAAACTGACTATAGGAATCTAAAGCACTGTTTATTCTGTAATACAGTGCCCCTTAACCTTTTCTCACCCAGGGCACACCAAAGCCCAGAATTCTGTGGCACACCACAAGCAAAAATATATAAAATTAAGTTATAAAGTCATGTGCATACACAGAACATAAGAACTAGATGCCTTTATTTACCTTTAAACCAAACAAATGTGCAAAATAAATAATGAATGCACAAACCAATACAAGTGCATTACAAATCATAAATAGACAAACCAAACCAGTGCATTACCAATGATAAACAGACAAACCAAACCAGTTCAATACAAATCATAAATAGACAAACAAAACCAGTGCATTACCAATGATAAACAGACAAACCAAACCAGTACATTACAAATCATAAATAGACAAACAAAACAAGTACATTACAAAATCATAAACAGACAAACAAAACCAACCACAGCCAATGTGCCCATTAGTATGCCAATATTATTTTGCCATTAATATGCCAGTATTACTTTTGCCATTAATATGCCAGTGTGTTTTTGCCATTAATAAGCCACAGCCAATTTGCCCAATAATATGCCAGTATTTTTTTGCCATTAATATGCCCCAGCCAATTTGCCCAATAATATTCTAGTATTATTTTGCAATTTAATATGCCCCAAACAATTTACCCAATAAGATGCTAGTATTATTTTGACATTTAATATGCCCAGCCAATTTGCCCAATATTATGCCAGTATTATTTTGCCATTTAACATGCCCCAGCCAATTTGCCCAATAATATGCCAGTGTTATTTTTCCATTAATAAGCCACAGCAAATTTGACCAATAATATGCCACCCTCTTCCCCCCTTCCCCAGTACTCACCTCCTTTTGCTTTGTTTCCCCGGTCGTCTCCTCTGTGCAGTCTTCCCTCCCTTCATACTGTCATATCCGGTGGCAATTATTATTTTTTTTACTTTTTTTTCAGCTGCGGAAGATGGCCTCCAGGCCCTGTGCGGAGAGCCCAATGTTGTCTAAGTGGATGCGCCTGCTGGAAAAAAAAAAGACATTTTAAAAAATATATATTTTTATTATTTTATTTATTTATATCACGGTACACCTTCCATTATCCAGGGATGCACCAGGTTAAGGTGCGCTGCTGTAATATACCAGCCTACTAATTACCAGGTAACTGTGGTTTATCACCCTTGCCACCTTTTGCATGGAACTCTACCACCTGCATGCCCCTCACCATTTTCAAATACTTAAACCAAATATGCAGAAGGAAATTCTTCCTGTCAATGTGCACTACATGTGCACTACAAGTCCCACTCACACGGCACCACATTTCACATTGGTGCTACTCAAACACTACCAATTTTCCATATTGTATTTGTTTCTGTTTGCAGGTTTCCTGAACGGAGTCGAATAAACTCTGGCCAATGGTGTTAGAGACAGACAGGAGACATAGTTAATGGCCAATAAGCTGAAGGAGAAACAATAGTAGTTAGTGGAAACCAAGAGAACTTGGGCAATACCATAATGAAGGGGTGTAAAGTAAGTAAGGAAAAGTGTAAATCAAAGAATACTGTAAAGAGTCCTGTCATCCACCCCAGTAAGTGAGAATGCAAAGCAAAAGAGACAGCAACTACAGGACTTAAAGAGCAGCCTCAGAAATACTCTGAATGGGAATTGTGTAATTTACATCTCAAGCCACAATTTCATAAACATGAGTCTCCACAGATGCATTTAAAACACATTTTCACTTGATTTATTAATTTACTTCCAAGTTAACACAATAGACACCGTTTTTATTCTCACCATTCATAGAACAGACAATAGGTGACAGAGTTTCTTTAAGGGTTTTTATTCCTACCATAAAACTAAAGTATACATATTTATCCAAAATATCTTTTAAATATATATTTTATATATTAGATAAAGCTTCTCAAATTACAGATCTCACTGTATTTCCCATGACCTATATGTACATTTTTATTTAATTTTTTACTTAAGAACATATGTAATTAATGAAGTCAGTTGTACTCATTGTACGACATGTGATGAATTACATCAGTGAAAACACACGGCATTTCTCTCTGTTAAGTCAAATTAAATTAGGAAGTGATAACAATATTGTAATCCAGTCTCTCTCGCTCACGGTTCCAAAAATGCATGTGGCTTCAAGGCTCTTTGTTGTGCGGCAGTAAAAGGGTTAAAGAAATAAACTATTTTCTGATTCCCACAAGCTGCATTGCAGTAGCTTTTTAAATTAACCTAAAGCGCCCAAACTAAAGACTTCTCAGGCAGGCTGACACCGCATTCCAATTTCAACACAATGCTGTAAGTGACATCCTCAATGTTAGTACAAATGCACTCGGCAGAGCAGTGTCTAGATACAAGCTGTCGTGAAAACTGCAATCTGTAGAGAGAGAGAGAGGGAAAAACAGGCCTCATTTTCAATATTCTGTATTCTCATAAAAACGTGTTGTTTCTGTCACTTTTCAATCTCCTCGACTCGAGCCGAGCACTGTATAATAGCTAGTTAAAGGCAGCAGCCTGTGAAATGGTATTTTTAAAATAAATGGAAAGCTACGTCGGAAGGCTTGGGAGGAATATTGCAAGACCGGGGACTGACGGACAACCCCTGAGAAAAGCAACAAGCGTTTATCGTCTGAGAGCGGGGGAAGGAAAAAAAAAAAGAGAAGTGGATTAAATAGAAGCCGCAGCCAACAGCACATTACCAAGTCTGATATTGACACAGCTGCCGTGTAGGTTATTTTTCATTGTCTCGTCAAGACAATGTATCACATAGTATCAATCTTCTTCCGTTCCATAGACACTGCAAGCTGGCGGCCTTGCCAATTCTTTCTTCTATAGTGTAATGATAGTTTACATGTATAGTATCATTATTGTGACACAACACCATTCTTAAAAAAATATAATTTCATTAGCCAACTCTGGGCTACAGTTTATCAAAGATTTAACGGTCTCTAAGCCGTCGAGGTTGGTAGCGAACCCACAATTTACTAATCCTTTTACTTTGACATAAATACTTTTTTAATGAAATTGTTAGCAATACACAGGGGTCTATTCACTAAAAGCTGAGATACAGGTGAGTTGGGGTTAGATGAGGTTAGTTTGAATTATAATGTTCAACTCGCCTCATCTCATCTCAACTCACCTTTTTGTGATTAGACCCCCCATATGAGTCTATTCACTAAAATTCGACATTGATGGTTCACTTTCATTTTGAGACTAACTCAAATTCGGCACCTGAAACCCAGGTTTGTATCCCCCCCCCCCCCCCCCCCCCTGAGAGTAATGGGAGGCAAAATGATTGAAGCTATTTGAGACAAACTTAGGGGCCGAATATCACTTATTCTCAGAAATAGCTCTAATAATTTCCCGACCCATTCCTTTGAATGGGGAAGATTTGAACCCGGGTGCCAAATTTGACTTAATACCAAAGTTAAAGCAGAACTCCAAAGTTGAGTTTTAGTGAATAGACCCATCTGTGTTAGGTAGTCCTATTGATAGGCAGGGCTAGCCTCCCCAAATGGGCAAAGTAGGCAATGGCCCAGTGCACTAGCCATGCTGGGAGTGTAATCCCTTTCAGACTGGCCAGCAGATTTCAGATTTCAATACTCTGATGCTTGTAGGGTCAGGGACAAATAACAGCCGCACTGTGACATCATATGCATCAAGTCTCCTTGCAGATTATGGTTATTTGTAAGGAGAAATAGATAACAGAAAATGGACAAAGGAAGATAATCATGGGAGCTGATGTGATAGAAGAAAAACAAAGGGAATTGGCATGGAGAGGGGTGGAGATGAAAGCTTGTTTTAATGCAAAGGAAGAGAGAAATGGAGGAGATAAACAGTTAAAGCATTAAGTAGTACAGATGTATGAACTTACTAACTATATACTCATAGCAACTATTCCTTGAATTCTGAAACTGGCTAACTACGGAGTAAGGCTAACTATGTGCTGTTAGGTACTGGAATATATGCTTTGATAAATGATTCACCTGATTATATATTATAATAATATATACTATAACTAGAGTATGGGAATGTAATGCATTATAACAGTGACATGAGGATTGTTTGAAAATATTACACATAGAGTATGTCTAGACTTATCATTTCATTGAATTTTGGGTTTGTTAAATGGGGTTAAAATATGTGAAAGTTCAGGGGGATCCAGAGTCAACGTTCAGTACAAAACTAAGGGCCAGTCTTGTTGACAAAGCTAGGTGGGTTAAATTAGTTCCTAAAAAGTTAATTCTTGTGTTTGGAGACCTTAGGTGAAATCTCAGCAAGAAGAGATTCCAATTACTTGGCATTAACGACTTGCAAGTGAGAAACGGTAAACAGTGGAAAGTTTTCTCTCACATCCTAACACGCCCATAATATGCTAGAGTGAAACATAAGCATGTATTGCTTGGATTCCAATGTGAATAGTTAGTTACATGTTCATTGGCCTATCAACCTCTTTTAGAATGCATCATTTTCATCAAGTCCTTAGCAAATAAGCCAAGTTGTTACATTAAGAGTGTGTGAATAAATATTTATGATGTGTCTTGTTGTGCACAAAAATAAACAATCCAATTGATAGATGTAAGGTGAAATTGGCAAGATAGTAGGAGAATTAAAGGTAGTGTTCCACTGAGACAAAACATTAGCTGAGTGTTTTAGCATGTTAAGCAAAGGAAATTAAGCACATCTGTCATTTTATTGTTTCCTCATTAGTTCTAAGTACATAAACTAACACAGAAACTTTAAAGAACCTATTGCAGCTGCTATGGCAACAATCTCTCGACCAATCCATGTCCTTTGCCGTTGTCATGTGACCACAGTCTATAATTAATCTGGCCTTAACAAAATATTAATACTTTAAACTTAAGTTTGTAAAACAACCAGTGGGCATAAAAACAATAGGGATAAAATGACTTGTTTTTAAAGTGTTGTATTCCTAAGACTAGGCAGTTAATCATATTTAATGGATCAAGGAAGTGGTATAATACTTTATATTAAAATCAGTGGCAACCTAATTTACAACTGCAAGAAATAAACAGTTGTCCTTCTTTCTGTCCTTTGAATATAATGAATATGTTTAGATTCAGTCAGTGGGGAAAATAAAACACTTGATATATATATTCAGGGTGCCTGTAAGGCCCAAATATATTCAGTTTGCCTTTCAGACATGCAGTAGATATCTTTATGGTACACCAGATTGTTTTCTCAAAATGCATAAAAGATTAGTGTTTTTATACATTTTAAAACTATGACACATTATGAATTTAACCCCCCCCCCCCCCCCCCCTCCAATGAGCTTTCAGTGGTTAGTTTCATGCAATCTTCTTTACTGTCCATGTGTAGTACTTTTCAAAACAGCAATTTATCATTTGTTTTCTTCCACTCCAAATTCTCCCATAAACTAACAATAAAAATCTTGTGATAAAAACGTGGATAAGCTTTCCACCAAAGTCAGGATATTAGGTGTAAAATAGAGAGTATGACCCCAGTGTTATGGGTTTAGAAACTTTGAAGAGCTGGGAAATTGTTTAATTTAAGAGTCAAATTTAATTTTCCATGAGAAATGTTTTCATCCTTCTTTTTATCTATTTGTTAATAGAATTTATGGGGGATTGTGATAAAACCAGTAATGCATTTATCATGAGAGAATTATTCAGTGTGAGTGTAAAACCAGATGTGGGGAAGAAACGAAAGAAGCTGTGTTTTTGATAGAGTGAGTTTTTAGGTATCATGAGGACAAAGACCACAACTGCATAGTTCATTGTCTGAGTTTACATCTTAGAACAGTTTTAGCATCATCAGCAACAATTATTGCTTTCAATGCCTCACATTTTCCATTTTTATCTATGTTCCATGTCTGTTAATATATGTTATAAGTTGAGCATGAGTTTCAATACTTCAATTTATTACAACTCCACTAGAGTGGTAATGGACAACAACTATCAGAAAAAAAGTAAGCTATGTTTAAATGAACATTTGCCTCCAGTGTAGGCAATATAAATAGAAATGCTGTGATAAAAGAATACAAATAATGGACCTTATTGCTCCTTCTTTGTTTATACAGCTCTATTAGTAGTCGGATATGTTAGAGGAGAAAGGTCAGAAGTTCCTTCCTCTGACTCAAATTCTAAAAAACATGTCTGCCTCCTGAGAGTGTTGTTCAAACAAGCATTTCTGTTTAAAATGCATACATTCAACTAAACATAACTTTTTTTGCTGGTTGTTGCCCTTTAAAGAGGGATCAAACTTCAACAAGGTTCTAGAGAGCACTGTTCAAAAGCAATTGAAGTTTATGTGTATGATATAAATCGTGCTGCCATGTTGCAGAGCTACAGTTACTAGTTACTAGTTACTAGTGTACAGTTCGCCTTACTTGCCCACAATCGAATAATACAGAGCGATAGTCTATTGGCAGCTCTGTTAAATGGAAGCCTTACTGTTTTTACAAGGATTGAGCTTCAATATAATTTGAACACTGCATATTAAGAGCACACATATTTAAAAAGCGTCCATTTCTAGATTTTTGCTCCCTGCTTGTCAGTTTACTGTGTAAAGACCTCAGCAAGTATTTACATGAACAGACCATCTCTATACAAATGTAAAAAAAATAATAATCTACAAATAGTTTGCACTATACATTTCCTAAATATTTGGTTAGCACAATTCATAGTTCAAAAGCTATTTTTCATAGAGTGCACACATGTCAGGAACACTTTCTGTTCTAATTCTATGTCAGAAGCAATGGGCTGCAGTTGCCATTTCATGTATGAAATTCAAAGGCCTATTTTCAACACCATTTACTTGTCTAGCACAATCAAATGCTGGTTTCACTTCCAACTGAACAATGACGCAGACCAGACTTTTGTTTCTTTTAGCGGAATATCATTAGATTTACAAGTAGCGCTTATGGCCAGTGAAACGTGTCAGACACCTCTACAAGGTGAGACATTTTAATTGCTTTGTTTTTAATCGTAGCTGGAATATTTTCCTTCTTATTTGATTTTACATCACCCATGCAAAGAGAATGATAATCAAATCCTGTAATTAAGGATCAGAAAATAAATTGTGAATTCGTCCTCAAGGGGTGTTATTTTATAGAAAAGAATTGTATCATTTAGGAAAATATTACAGGTGTCTGAGATTTAGTAACATAGGGAACCTAAGATATAAACATACATATATCCAATTATAGGCTCTACTCAAAATGCCCCAATCTGGCCAGATTGGGGCATAAAGCTAAACTGCGGAATATTCTACAGGTCAGTTACCCAAAATGGCCAGTTTTGGCAATTTCCACAGTTTCCACCTAATACGGGCTGGCTTTCTGCCGCATTCGGTTCAGGCGATGTTGAACAATTACATCCTATGGGTTTTGCTTACGCTTAAAGGACTGAACCCTCCTAAAGTTGTCCTGAAAATTTTAACAGAAAAGTGTAGAAGAATTAAAATAAACTTACTGTAAACATTAAAATATTTATATTGAATTATAACATAATGTTATATATTATAATATATATATATATATATATATATTATAATAGTATATTTATATTAATTTAATCATTTTTTAATTTTAATAAAAAAACATTATTTATATTATTTTTTGTTAATTTTATTTATTTTAATGTATATCATTTTCTACTTCTTAATTGACAAGTTTTAATTGTATTTCATTTCTGGCCATTGGAGGGCCATCTGTTATTATAGCTGTAGCCAAAGTCCTTCCATACACTTCTAATGGAGGACTTTGGCTATTTCCATGATACAAGCCAAAATCTATGGGGCGGACTGATGCTACCAAACTCCGTAAGAGCTCGACTTCCGAAATGTTGGAACAAAAATCTGACACATTGGCTGATTTTCGTGCTGATTTGAGATCCCGTTGGTGGTCTCTGAAAGCCCAAATTTGAGGGCTTCCTGGATCACCAAAGCGAACTGGTTGGGTCTGAAACTCAGAGCTGCAATTTTCTCAAGAAAACCAAAGCTACTTGAGTCGGCCCTTATAATTATAATTCTAAGCCTTTGTGTATGTAATGTTGACAATATTCCTGGATGTGCCAGCAAAAACCTTTTTTTTTGTGTGTCCTGTCACATTAAATTCAGGTCTGTCCCAATCGCCTTGACAAAGCGCCAAGTTCTGGCGCGAAACACGTCGGCGTTTGATCCACCAGGTGGGGAGAGCACATATTTGTTGCAGGGGCTGCATTATTTAGAATAAATCATTTATTCAGCCAACACCACATCTGGAGTTCTTATTTCTACCCATGCTACCACACAATTATCCTGTACTCTTTTCCTGCACTGCAAAGCCTGACGGAAGTGCTCGGGGAATGAGTCAGCTTGGTCAGATGAGTGGGAGGTCATCACCACGAAGCTGCACCTGCAAGTGCCTGCTGCACTTACCAATCTCTCTGCTCCCTATTTTGTACTGTGCACAGGAAACACTGAATTTAAATGTGGTATGACAATTATTTTGCAATTCCCTTATCAGTTCACTGTTGATTGAATAAGCCTCTTTGTGACACATTGTCCTACTTCTTGACATTTTCTCCTTCAAGGAGCTTACCTTATCACGTATTCTTAAATTAGACTCTGATATCGTTACATTAATCAATATATCATAAAAAGTGTTATATGTTCTCTGGGGAAGGAAATGCTCTCTAAACACCCGGTACTGGTACCAGAAGGCTGAAATCCAAATTTCCATGGTCATGTGACTTTCTGTGGCTCAGGCCACCACTGCATCTCGAGGCCCAGTCGTAAAAAAAATAATGTTGCCAAGTTTGTTACTTATAAGCAAGCAATGGTCACTGAGGCAAAATAATTGTTCTACATATTTGTTGTGAGGGGAAAAAAATATTTCTGAGGCTGCACGGTTTGCATATCTCTGAGCCCATATGTTCTAAATTCAGCCTCGACCCCATTATAGCTCTGCCTTTTCCCTCCTTTATTTTACCAAGCCAAATTCCTCTGGGCCGTATTCCCAGCCCAGTTCCTCTTAATCCCCACCACCCCTGGTTTTCTCCTAAAACCACAGCACTGAAGCTCTGCACGCGGCATATATATCAGTTTCCGTATAGATCAGGCTTTTCACTGCCATATTTTAGCAAGGCCCGGTGCCTCTTTCTCTGTGTTGTGACATCCCTCGAAGAAAGCAACAGTCTGTAAACATCTGAATTTCATCTCAGAGGACACTCTGTGGTTAGGGCTTTTCATTCTCTGTCACTTTGTGGCTTCCCATATGTCATTTATTGAGAAGCCTTCCTTTCCCAGTTTCATTAGGTGTAAATGTGTTTTCACACTTCAGCCGAGGTAGAGTTTTGCTGCATTGTGGATGCTTAATTACGTGACAGTAATTTCTCTCTATCACATCTCCTTGACTTATTAGGTGAATGAACACAATTATAAAGAACACAGAGATACTCTGTGTATTTCATGAATAAACCCACAAGTAAGTACTGCCCTTCAGAGCTTATATAGGCAGGTTTTGTGGGGCAATGAACAGACCGTTCAAAACTCACACAGCAGAAAGCCTGTCACTGCCAAGAACCAGATCAAGCTTGGCATAAAACTCTCATATTTAATTTATTGTTAAAAACATTAATTCCGACAACATGGCATGCCACATTTACACTAATATTGAAAGATGAAAATAATGGTTAGGGATTTTTTTTTTTCTGGTTAAGTTGCAATTTTAACTTCTCAATGCAGGCCTCGAACCAAAGCTTTTTAAAGTATTTTTTACGGGGGGGGTGAAAGTCAAGAGATTGATTAAATTGGAAAATCAAGGGATTCATGGTACAAATGACTGTCACATGGGAGTGACATTGTGCTCAAGTTGCCTGGTCTTCACTAGGCTTTAGTGGTACCTGTCACATAAATATAACTTGACAACAATCAGCATCCTTATCGCAATTTATAATAAGTTCAAGACTGATAGGTTAAAGGCTGAAAGCAAAGAGTTAATATAAGAGAAATTTTAACAGAAGATTAGTATTCAGGATGTGTGTAAAGTTATCCTAAAAAACATACCGTATTTGCTCGATTATAAGACGAGGTTTTTTTCAGAAAAAAAAATCTGAAAGCTACCCCTCGTCTTATAATCGAGGTCTTCTTATAATCTGACCTCAAATTGAGGTCAGATTATAAGACATGGATCCAGGTCCCCAGCAGAGCTGCAGGGGACCTGGATCCCCCTCTCTAGCAGCAGAGGATGTCTGCGCAACGAGCGCAGACTCCCCTGCTTCCGCCCGGCACGACCGCCGGGGCTTCTGTGAAGAAGCCGGGAACTTCCGCTTTCGTCACAGAAGTCCCGGCGAGCGTGGCGGGCGGCAGCAGGGGAGGTCTGCACTCATCGCGCAGACTTCCTCTGCTGCCCCACTAGGCACCAGGGACAATCGGGCAGCTGGGGGATGTCTGCACTATACGTGCAGATATCCTCCATGCTGCCCGACACCGCAGACTATTATGACGGACAGCTGTCCGTCATAATAGACTGCCGTGTCGGGCAGCATGGAGGATGTCTGCAAGTATCGTGCAGACATCCCCCGGCTGCCCCCACTAGCCACCAGGGATCAAGGTAAGGGGAAGGGAGGGAGGGGGGGCAGAGAGACAGGGGGAGGGAGGGAGGGGGCAGAGAGACAGGGGGGGGAGGGAGGGAGGGGGACAGAGAGACAGGGGGGACAGAGAGACAGGGGGGAGGGAGGGGGGCAGAGACAGAGTCAAGGGGAGGGAGGGGGTTAAGAGACAGAGACAAGTGGAGGGAAGGGGTTAAGAGACAGAGACAAGGGGAGTGAGGGGGTTAAGAGACAGAGACAAGGGGAGGGAAGGGGTTAAAAGACAGAGACAAGGGGAGTGAGGGGGTTAAGAGACAGAGACAAGGGGAGGGAAGGGGTTAAGAGACAGAGACAAGGGGAGGGAAGGGGTTAAGAGACAGAGACAAGGGGAGTGAGGGGGTTAAGAGACAAGGGGAGGGAAGGGGTTAAGAGACAGAGACAAGGGGAGTGAGGGGGTTAAGAGACAGACAAGGGGAGGGGGGAGAGAGAGAAAAATGGGGGCAAGGGAAAGAGAAAGGCAGCATTGGCACATAAAAAGAAATAAAAACTAGAAATACATTTTTTGATATCATTTTTTTTATTAAAAAAGCAATTTACATATGAATATATACAAGTTGAACTTTTTTCCTATAGGGTAGTCTTATATTCAGGCTTTTAGTTTTTTTCCTAATGGAATATCCAAAGTTTGGGGGGTCGTCTTATAATCAGGGTCGTCTTATAATCGAGCAAATACGGTATATATTAAATAAGTCTGGGATTTAAATTTAGATGCAGTAGCAACTGTACTGCTATTTAAGAATGAGCTATAAACCGAAAGACATTCGGTTTATAGACTTTCGGTTTATAGAATAGCAATAGCATTACATGTATTCCAAAAACTGAAAGTCTATAACCAGAATGTCTTTCTGTTTATAGACTTTCGGTTTATAGAATACATGTAATGCTATTGGCTTTCTATAAACCGAAATAGAGTCCCCATTCATAAGAAATTCTTATGGGGGACTCTATTTCGGTTTATAGAATAGCAATAGTATTACATGTATTACATCTGAGAGTCAAACAGAACCGTCAAATACTGTGCTTACAGCGTACTTTGAAAAATTCTAATAGTTTTGGGTGGTAAATAGTACATTTGCGTCTTGCGGTGCACTTCATATCTGAGAGTCAAATAGAACAGTCCAATACTGTGCTTACAGCGCACTTTGAAAAATTCTGTCTACCTCCTCCTCCTCCTCCAGCGCCGCTTCCACCTACACCGCCACGGTCACCGCCTCCTCAACCTATGGGTCACTTAGTACAAACTGAAAGAGAATACCCTGCACTCCAACCCTCTCTCAAATGGATAATTCTGTTGATCCTCCTGGCAGCCATGCTTTAGATTTATGTTCTTCCAAAGCTAAAGTCAAAGATTCAGTCTAGTGCTATTTTATGGCTCAGCTGTATTTTTAATTTGTATATATTTTATGTTATTTGAAGTTATTTCCCTATCCATATTTGTTTGCAGGGCACTTGTCCTACTCTTACCCCCATTTTACTTCCTTTTGCAGCCCTCTAGCCCTTTGCAGGACTTTTTCAGAGGCATTTTAGAGGCCAAAAGTTCGGGTCCCCATTGACTTCAATGGGGTTCGGGGTCAAGTTCGGGGTCAAGTTTGAGCCCGAACCCGGACTTTTTTCCGAAGTTCGGCCGAACCCACCGAACCCGAACATCCAGGTGTCCGCTCAACTCTAGCCTCAAGTGATATCATTGACAGGAGACACCACGGGAAGATTTAAAACAAAGTTTTCTCCTGATTCAAGCATTTCCTAGCAAATTTAGGCTATTGGTTCTCAAACAAGTCCTCACACTCACTCCAACAGTGCAGGATTTAGGGATTACCCAGTTGTGTTTAAAAAAGGATATATAAATATAAACCTAGCTTGATTTGGGATCCACTGATTTAGATTTTTTTAAAAAAGGCTATGAAAAGTTCAACTTTCAACACCTCCCTGTTACAGTAAATCTAAAACAGCAGCACCCAAACCAGTCCTCAAAGGCCAACACCTCATCAGTTTGGATACATATATATTTTATGCACACATAGCACAACATTTTGCCATTCATAATTCTAAAATTATTATTAATATATATATATATATATATATATATATATATATATATATATATATATATATATATATATATATATATATATTACTCAAAGGCCTCATATTCCATGACGAGCTCTAAATAAAAGGGACAGTAACTTCTAAGTAGAAATGACTCCTGTATGAAATAGCAAACCTAAGGGAAAATTAAATATATGTGTCAATGTCTGGGAAACATAATATTTTGGTTTTAGCTGCTGGAGTAAGCTTGTATTTTAGTCAAGGTAATATAGATGCAAAATAACATAAAATTGCAGAATACTGTAATTTTTTTTATTGGATTTACCGTAACAGTAAGGTAATGAGAATAAATACATTTGAATAAAAACATTCAGAAACTTTTACAGCTGTAATCTTATCACAATAGAGCTGGGAATTCATATTTACTGACCAAATAACCCACTAAGAAGAGTAAACTATATCATTTAGCTGAACATATGTATATGTGCTCATTTCTGTAATATAATCCTATGGTAGTGCATTACTTCTGTTTGTCTCTGTCTCGCTTTACATATAAATACTTATATATATGATATATGCCCCCAGACGTATATACATAGTTATTATAATTGCTGTGATGATCTGCATAATTACTGTAATTCACTGCTTATTTAATGAAAGTATCAGACTGTTTTGATCTCAGGTGCATATATTTTGGAGGTTACTACCAGAGAACACATCTGCCTCATTCCATTCTTCTCTGGGGCAATCAGGCAGCTTAGAGTTCTGAATTCCAAATTAGATCTGCCTGTCATGAAGGAGAAGAGAGGGTGTTCTATGATCATTGTGAATTTTGAGTGTGTAAAGAGGGGGCAGGGGTACTTATGTTGGGTGTAACTAATTCCAATATGTTCGTGTGTTTGCCAATAATGTTATTTGTAGAAAAATAACCCTACGTAAGTGTCCCACCAGGAGAAAGGTATGCTCAGGGATAAAGTGTCCATAAAAGGACACAGGAGTGCATGGCAAGGCTTGTGAAAGTTCCATAGAACATCATTTAATTGCCCATCACTGACCCCAGTAAATGTCTACTAAAATGAACAATGATGGTTCCTACCCCTGGTTATACTCTATAAAACAATGCTTCATGTGATGTGGGTCTTTCCCCATTTCATTCTTAATGAGAGACAATTCATGAACATGGTGCAGTCTGTAAGACATTTACCCAAAGTCATGGCAAACCTAGAAGATCCTAGGGTATGACTATTTCATTAAACTTTTAGTTTTCTTTTCCAGTACCCCAGAAAAATGGTGGAACTCGTAGTTCCCGAGCTAGGAAATGGGATGATTGTTGGCTATAAACAGCAACAAGTAATTTTTCAGACTACATTGTGAATCCAGAGCTACTCTACATAACACAACACCACCCGTTATAAACTTCTTCATATGTACAGTATGTTTCCAAACTAAATAGATGTATGCCCTATTTGTTTTGCAAGTTGTAAGAAGCTCCATGTATATAGCATCTGTTTCATGTTGCATGCGTAGTGGAGCCAGCAAGTATTAACCGTATAAGTGTTAATCCACTCTGCTAATCAATATGTATAAAATTAATTTTAGGAAAAATAAGGTTGATGCATGCCAACATGTGCCAAATGTTTTTGTTATTACGGAATTGACAGAAAATTGTACTCAAGCACCAAACACATTGCTGTTGAATAAGTTGTTGCTTTGTGAATAATTAATCAGAATTATAAATTTGTGGAACCATGTAATATTATGCTGATGGGTATTGAATGCGAGGGTAACTATAAGTTGGTCTAGAATGTGTTTGAGGGGCTTATTTGGCAGGTATCCAGCTGAATCGGATCACCACTTATTAGAGCAAGAACAGACTGTGACACCTCCCTGTGGGACAAAGAGATGGACTTCTCTGTCTTAGAATGCAGCTAACCGAATCTTCATTAAGTGTTCAATCTAAGGATTTCTTTTCAGCATTCCAAAACAGAATCTAGAATTTAGGGCATCCCTAACTGCATCCAATATGATGGCAAATTAGATCTTCTTTGATATTTGGCTTGGGTCTGTATATAACCACAAATCTACCGTAATGTACTAATAATGTATAATACAGGGCTGCCCGACCTGACAAAGCTTTATAGAAATCACATTGCAAAGACGGATGCAGATGTGATGCTTCCACTGTAGAAGCTGTTGATGCTGATAACCTGTAAGTTACAAAGGAAACTCTGAATATATTTGAGCGAACACACTTTCTCATCTCTGTGTGTGCTGTCTGTGCTGCCCCAGTAGGGATATTCCATATCTCCGTTGGGGAAAAATTAGAGGAAACCAGTGGTAAGAATCTGTATTGAAATGTAAATGTCTTCAAATTATTAATCACAGGAGAGCCAGCGTAGCTGGGGTTTATCCTAGTAAATCAGGCAGGGTAATTTCAAAGAAAACAATAAACCTACATCCAGGGAGCAGCTAGATAGAGCAGTGCAGAGCATCCATATTCAAATAATTTGTGCAGTCAGATACTGGCCTTCAAACCAGCAGGATCTGCTAGCAAGCGGAAAGACTTTCCCAATGGACCAAAATGGGGAGGGTCAGTCGGACCCAAACAATAAAGCCTGCTTATTAATGAGGTTATTGGGTACAGCTTGTTTGCTGATAGAGCAGATGTTGCAGTATATTGTGCTTATTTTATTATTATTGCAAACAAATAGCATATAACAATGTATACTTAAACAAATGCATATGCAGCAAATAATCTACTTGCAGATCAAAAGGAGATGATGCGCACAATAAATTCGAAATGTAATGAGTTTGTCTGCAACAGAATGTATATATACAGAAATGTAGATCTGTTTAGATCCGATAATACTGCAATATCTTAATACTATTCCTAATACCACATCTATGATGCATGACACATCGAACATGGTTACAGGTAAAGGGGATTTAAGCTGAAAAATATAGGTAGAAGTAAACAATGTTTACAGAAATCATACATTTTACAGAGCTCTGTCATAAAAATCTTCCACCTTTTTCCCTTTATATTTATAGGTTGTTGTTTGTGTTTCATTTAGCAACGTTGCTTGTTTAAAATGCATTGTTTCTTTCAAGCTGTGAGTTGACATTAGCAGAGAGAACAATTGTTCTTTCTGCTAATCCTGGGTTTAATGGTCCAAACAGTCACCTGATTTGTCTACTCTCAGATGGTTATAGTACAGGGATATTTTTTGACATTAAACCACACCCAGGAGTCTGAAAATATTTTTTTAAAATGTACTTCCTGTCAGGTAACATCAGTCCCCAACATGAATGAAAAATAAATTATAAAGTAACATCACAGCACTACAAAAATGCACTTAAAGCAGATGCATTGCTAAGTGAAGCACAAATAAGAGCATGTCATACTCAAATAAGTGACAAAAGTGTACTATTTACTTAAAAGGGCTATTTAGGGGCAACCCAATAATGGATGATCTCTGCAAGAAATAATGCATTCAAATAAATCCTACCCTGAATGGTGCATTTTTGTAAATAGGCATACCCCTTAGAAATCTGGGTACATTATATCAGATAGCTAACCTACTTTTAGAAATGATCATCAATAAAATATCTCCTAGCAATATAAATAATATGCACTACATCAAGCAGGATAAAGTAAAGATTTGTTTAAAATACACTAGTAAAACCTAAAACACATGAACACAGTCTACAGAGCACCGGTAAAAGACTGGTGATGTTTCTAAGTTGTAACTTTCATTTTTCTGCTGTAGGAAGAAGTAACATGGGCATAATGTAAGTGTAGAACACTGTTAGTGTATTCTATGTGGGTATTCTAATAAAATCTCCGGGAACTCGGATCTTCCCATCGAGTGAACTGCACATGTGCACAATCACTCAAATCACACTTGGAGTGATTGCACAAGTGAACCCGCACATGTGCACAATCACTCAAATCACACTTTGACTGATTGCACAAGTGAACCGCGCATGTGCACAATCACTCAAAATATGATTTCAGTGAAGCACACATGCACGCGAACATTTAGGGTGCGATTTTAGTTTTTGCCCTCATGCGCAGTTCACTCTATGAGAAGATCTGAGTTCACGGAGTTTTTGTTAGAACATGGGCAGAGAACTGCTAGTAATCTTAAAAATATATAAACCCAAAAGATAGAAGTAGAATCTCTCCAAAGGTGCTCCAATCTCTTCACCATCATTCTTTTTCCTGTTTTGCACTCTGCGACTGTACACTACTGCAACTTCACAATCTAATTTATTTTCCACTATCCAAGTACAAATATGAAATATTTTCTACATGCTTTGCAGGACATACTTAAAGACACAAGGATACACCATTTTCCCCCCCAGATAAAATATGTTCTGATTAAATATATAAATGTGATATTCAACACAATAAGGCTACAAAGAGAAATGATCTTTGATTTGTTATAGCCGGCTTTCAGTGTGACAGATTTTTAATAGCATTTAAACTGATGTATGGCATTCACCCCTATTTATTAAACACTTTAAACATTAGTAACATAATCTCCCCCAAAAATGGCTGCTCTATTTTTAAAATTCCCATGATAGTGATTTTATTTTCAGGCCACCTTACTGTATGTAATAAACCTTTACACATTTGACCTGGCATCATATTATTAATCACAGGTAACATAATGTATGAAGGACTATAATATAATGGACACTACTCTAAGCTGTAAGAGGTTTGCACACAATGGTGGGAACATGGATCTGTAGTCACCCCCACTAGTGGTTTGAGACTCAGTGATTGTGAGGTTAGTACTGGTCAGGCAGGCTGATCTGAGGTACAATAGATAGGAAAGCAGCAAGGTTGATAAGGTCCTAGGGTCAGGGCAGACAACACATTGTCAAAACCAAAAAATGCTTCAAAGGTCAGGAGTGTGTAGAGGATAAACAGATGTCCAAGGTACAAACCACAACCAGAGAAATATGGGAACCAAAACAAAGGCCAAAGTAGTACAAAGCAGAACAGGAAACTACTTTAGCTTATGTATTTAACAATGCAAATACTGGGACCGAGCATGATGCAAGTGGCGAACACATCATTAATTACAGTTAACTCACCTGGTGGCCTGCTGTGTGCCTGACATTCTGCTACAGTGATATATTTATCCCTGATTTTATTTAAATGTGAAGAAATAAATCAGTGACTGCTTTTTCACAGATGTGCACGTGTCTAACGAACGCTAATGCCACATCCCTCATGCCATAAAACTCATATCATATCGCTTGTTTTATTCTTCATAACATATCTGTACAACATGCTTTATCTTTCATATCATATACCTCATAAACTCTAATAACATTCACAAAGTGATCCCTGAAGGCTATATCTTATTACTAATAAGCCCTACTGTCATGCTGCTGATATTATATTCATAATGAGAGTTAATAGCTCATCTTATCAGCATTCCAGTGATATGATATACCTGCTTTAATAAAATGTTATACTTTAGCTCTCATATCATGTGTTTAATAGACTACAATATCCTTTCTCCCTTCCAGTGATGCCTTAATATCATATTTTTCACACCATGGAATTCCTGATATAACAGTATTCACCACCGTCTATGCAGTGTATAATACCGCTAGTAAAAAGGGGCATAACCCTGGGCACAAATAACACCCAAAAAACACAAAGCAACCCAGTGAGGCTCAAATAAATGTGAGCTCTAGATTGTAAGCTTGCAGAGAGGGCTCTCTAACTCATGTATCAGTCTGATCTTGTTTGTCTAACTTAGTATGTAGTCCCCCTCTATGCCATGTGCCTAGCGCTATGTAAATTGTTGATACTCACAAGCGGAACTCCAAGCAATGTGGAGCATGGTACAACAAAGGTGATAAATGTGTTTATTGGAGCTCCACATTTGTTTGCTTTGAGTTTTTTGGGTATCATATGTGTGCAGGGTTATTAATGTTTTTAGCAATAGTATAGATTTGTGTGTTTATTTTACTGTTTTTTGGGGGGCTCTTCTGTTTTTCTGTTGACTTCTTACCTCTTTTAATTCTCCAGTACAAATTAGTGGGAAGTATCTTCTTGCAGATCTGTGTACAATGTTTATTTTGCATTTATATTGTTAGTAGTCTTTATTTTTCTTTAATGATGTGTCATGTAATACATTAGCTTGCACTAGTAGGTTGCACATTCTTGTGATAACATGATCTTGTGATAATATTTTCAAACAACACCACATTTTCTTGGACCATAACCCTGGTGCAATAGAATGAATATAACTGGGAGAGTATAACTCATACAAAACTTGAGCTAGTTATTTAACTGCCACAACATGATACTGGCAAGGATCAGTTTATTTATAAAAATCTATCCCATCAAAATAATGTTATAAAAGATTGTTCTTAAACACCAGTCATATCACGGATATCACATATGGAATCTGTTAATAATAAACACAATCTTTCTAAAATTAGAAAGAATCTAATTGAATCTAATTGATACCAAACATATGATCAGGTGGTGCGATATCTCTCATGAACCTTAAAACATATCCCTAAATCATGCCCCTGTATTGATGTATAATCATACACTAATAATAATAATAATAACAATAGTGACTCATATAACTTTATATTGACAATAAATCCTAAAACCACTAACACACCATCATTCATATGTTCCTTTTACTGTACCACATAATAGTCTATTGCTGATAATTCCAAAGTTGTTCTTCACCATTATCTATAAGAAAATAAATAATGTTTAAGGTGAAAACTTTGCAGCCAAGATACAGTTTCTGCATTTGGTCCTCGGCTTTGAACTGCTCTTGATCTGACAGATGTGACCATTCAGGATTAATGCTCCTATTCTTGGTCCCGTAGATCACCGGGTGATAAGATGTCCTGATAACGCTCTAGGAGTACCTTGGTCCATAAGAGATGAGAAAGAATGACCTTGGTGTAAGCATTGTCTGGACTGTAGGATTAAAGTGGTTTTATATGTGACAACGCCAAATGCTTTACAGTTGTGAGCCTATTTTTAAATATACAACAATAAGAAACGACAACACATCTATGTATAGTTTACATTGTCATGTGTGTGATTTTTAGTGCTATAATATGTATTTATCATATGCTCACATATTCCAAATCTCTGTTTACTGTGAAACTAGAGGATTAAAAATGGATATCAGTACAGCAAAATCATTATACCTTATTTGGTTTTTGACCTTATCATATGTTATTAGTCTTATGTTTGTCCCATGCATGCTTAAACTCCTCCACTTTATTACCACTTATTACATGCATCCACCACCATTTCTGTAGAGCCCTAGCACAATGTTCTGTTATTTTGTCCCTGAACCTTCTCCCCCCCCCCCCCCCCCCCAATATCACTGTTTAGTTCTTTCATTCCTGTTGTCCTATTTATTTGTAATTTCATGTATTTATCTAAATGTGTCAGTCTGCATTTCATTGTTTCAAACCTTCTGCCAGTGTATTGTTCCTTTTCCCACTCGCTATTAAATAGATGCAAGACAATGGTTGGAGGAGGTAGACGTAATAGGAAAGATAAAGAGATCTAAAATAATCAGGAGCTGTGTAAATGGGACGTGCAATACAAAGGCCAGACGCTTGTGTGTAGGATGCTGACACCCATGGATCTTAAAGAGCTTTGCTTACCATATGGTTCAAGCATTTTCTACATCATAAAGGTCATTTTTAGTAAATCTAATACGATGCTCCAAAGTACTATTTTGAGCATATAATGTCTTTTAACTTAGCAGTTATCTGACACCTCTATAGTTCCCCAAAGCAGAAATGAAATTAGAACATAACATGTGGCGGCGCATCCTTAGAGTACAGACTAATTATTAAAAAGAGGCCTCTTTCAGGATTTAATAAATATAGAATGTTTTCAAAGAAAATTGACATTAAAAGTAATAGTAAGAATGGGTATACAATATAAACATAGAAACCACTCTTTAGTAAAATACTTTACCTATAAAATATATTAGCTATGTGATCATTTTCAAAAAAGTGTATTAACATTTGGTATTAAGAAAATGATTAACAATAATAATAATTATTATTATCATTTCTTTCCCCATGAATCATAAAGATGACAACAATAAACTTGGCGCATTTCGCTTTTACAATGGTTTCCTCAGCGGTAAATACTTTGACAAAGTAGAGAATACAGTTTCTATAGTTTCTATAGTCTTCTGTGAACAATAAATAGTATATTCACCAATCAGCCATAACATTATGACTACTGACATGTATCAAGCCAGCAGAGGCAGTGTCATTCTTTGGGCAACATTCTGCTGGGAAACCTTGGGTCCTGCCATTGATGTGGATGTTACTTCGACACATGCCACCTACCTAAGCGTTGCTGAAGACCATGTACACCCTTTCATTGAAAAATGACTCCCTATTGGCATTGACCTCTTTCAGCATCTCAATCTAATCAAGCTTACAGGACTTAAAGGATCTGTTACTAATGTACTGGTGCCAGATACCACAGCACACCTTCAGCGATCTAGTGGAGTCCATGCCTCAATGGGTCAGGGATGTTTTGGCATCAAAAGGGGACCTACACAATATTAGGCAGGTGGTCATAATGTTATGGCTGATCAGTGTATATGTACACTACCACTACATAGACATACAAAGGCCCATTATCAACAACCATCCTTCTGTGTTTTCCGAAGGTATGTTGTGTTAGCGAAATAAAAATGTATCATTTTAAAATACAAATTGATCTTTAGAAACCTTTTGCAATTATTTTAGCACAGCTGAAAACCCCTGTGCTGATTACAGAACCAATACAAAAGGCCTTTTATTAGACTATTAGAGTATCCAGAGCATCAGCATTTGTAGGTACGATTACAGGCTTAAAATGGGAAAAAAAACTAAAAAAGTTATTAGTCTATTTTTGTTCTCTGAAATGAAGGCTATTCCATGTGAGAAATTGGCAAGATACTAAAGATCTTGTACAACTCTGTGTACTACTCCATTTAGAGAAGAGTACAAACTTGCTATACTTAGAATAGAAAGAGGAGTGGGATGCGCAGGTGCAAAACTGATCAAGAGAATAGCTACATTAGAGTGTCAGGTTTGAGAGATGCCTCACAGGTCCTCAACTGGCATCTTCATTAACTAGTACCCACAAAACACGGGTCTCCATGTCAACAGTGAGGATGTGACTGCTGGATGCTGGCCTTCTAGGCAGAGTTGCAAAAAGAAAGTCATATGTCACACTGGTCAATAGAAAAAACATTAAGATGATAAAAACTACACAGGCACTGGACAGAGGAAGATTGGAAAAAGTGTTATGATGAGATGATCTGAGTTTGTTACTTTCTGACAAGCATGGAGGACACAATCTGGAGGTGCTTTAATGGTGGTAAGGTGGGAGATTTGTACAGGATAAAATGAATCATGATGAAGTTAGACTATCACTCTATTTTAGAATGCCATGCCATAGCCTGTGGTCGCCGATTGATTGTAGCCAATGTTCTCCTACAACAGGACACCTACCCAAAGTACATCTCCAAACTATGTCTTTAGTGGAGTGGTCAGTACTATCACCGGATCTCAAGCCTATTGAGCTGTTGTGGGAGCAGCTTGACCGTATGGTATGTAAGAAGTGCCCATCAAGACAATCCATCAAGCATGGGGTGAAACATTTTCAGATTACCGTAACAAATTAACACCTTGAATGCCAAGCATCAAAGCTAAATTTGAAGGACACATTTATTATTTAAATTAGAAATCATTATTTCTAAACTTCCCAACATCTTGACTGTATTTCCTATTCACTGTAACTCATCTGATGTATGTTTTCATAGAAATCAAGGAACTTTCTAAGTGAATTTAGATCTTTGACCCATAGTGTTCGTCATCCTGAAAACCACCTAAGGTAAAATAGACTCTGTTGTGAATGAATGGAGTCTAGTGTTAGTTTTCGGAAAAGCGTTGCTGTTTACTGTGCTTTTATTTTTTACATGTTTTTTTAAGTCAATGCTGCCATCTCTTTATCTAGTTTTATTTCATAAATGTCACTTAGTAGATGTAGAACAGTTCATCCTAAAGGCATAAGCTCTGCTATGAGGAAAATTTTGTGACATCAAAGTTATTTCTGAAGTAATAAAAACTAAAAGGTATACTGAATGCTGTTTCGCCATCCATGAATGCTAGCAAATTGGTTGTTGTTTTTTTATATATATTTTTAAAATGCTCTACTTATTGTACATACATTAAAGTAGCCTACAGCCAGCTTTAATTAACTTTTTTTTCTTACACTGACATATTACCACATTGACTGCTGTCTTTATAGTTGTGATATGTGAATAGCCCCTCACAAACAGTCTTCTGTTTGCTTCTACCAAAATCTGAACTACTCTACTTTTATATCTATTTTCCAGGGATTGTCACCACCTAGTGGTAATACTTAACCTTGCAATTAAAAAAAAAACATTCTACCATTGTGTTGATAGATAACACTGTTTTTTATTTAATTTAGGTTTCTACACTGAAAATGAATGTTTTAAAAAAGGAGGACTTCCCCATAATGCTTACAAATCATAGTCTCTAGAGAGTACAATAACATTAGGACATTCGCAGATAACATACAAAATGTCCGCCTACTTATTCTGATCAACGGATTTTTAAAAAGGGAGGGACTTGGGGAGTGATGAGGGATTTGAAACCAAGGTGTGATCTGACAATATTATATGAGGGTTCTGACATAATATCCCACACCTGTTTTCCAGACTTTCAGACTGAGGCCCAGAAATCCCACTTTTGCACACAAGTGCTCTAAATATATACCTCCCTTGGTTAGGCTTAAATAAAATATTGTTAATCTGTGTTAAACCTGGATATTTTACCTTTGAGATCCAGAGGTGAAACTATTTTTCCTCAATTCTTATGTAGCCTTTCCCATTGCTTTGTGTACTATATGTGAAATGACATAGGACATGAACAGGCTTATATCTCTCTAAGTCACATTTCAGTGTACATGACACCAGTGTGCTCCTGTGTATTTGATTGAATATATTTATCTCTAGTACCAGTTTCAACCCTGATTCTGAATAATGATTTATATTTATTTGCTAATTAGCTCTTTTAAAGTAATTTTAAGGTCAACATTTAGCAAATAAAGGTCAATTAACACACACTGAGCTGTCTCAAACCAAGAAAACATGATCCCCTTGCTTACTCCCCATTTATCCCATGATGTATCTATTTATTTCTGATTTTATGATAGGGTTAAAGATGTTCTAACCCTTTACCACATATTAACTGCCCCCTAGAAAATTACCCTCTATCACCATGTGCAATTTCCCTTCAGCAACTAATCAATACAGGATCAATGCTAACTCTCCTGCCTCTCTGGCAGTTGTGCCCTCCAGACCCATCCTCCACGCTCTCCTTTCCGCTCGTCCCTGCTCCTGTCACCAAGGCTGAGAATTGCATGGACTGGATGCAACCTTTTTTAATGAGTTCAATGCAGAAGCAAAACCTCTAGGGGCAGAGGAGCTCGGCAAGGTCTGAAGTTCTGACAATTGCTGCACGGAGACAAAAGGAGGAGAGAGATGAAGGCAAGAGCTTTCAAGATCTGAGTCATTAGGATGAAACCTGACAGGCCTTAGAAGCAGATCTACTCTGGCTGGATCATAGCATCCTATACATCGAGACTCATTGATATTCCCTTTGAACGCACATGGGAATAGTTTAAAAAAAAAAAAACAACAATGAATGATTTATTTTTATTTTTTCTATCGCTATGACAGCTAATGGGAATATGAGCAATACATTTCAAGCATGTAAACCTGGCCTGACCACGAAGGTTTAAAATCTAATCCTCAGTGCTGCAAAATACACACTATAGAGTCATATTAACTGGGAATGTAAGTGCATAAGATCAAGGCTTGGGGCCTGCTCCTTCACAGTGTAGGGGGTCTCTACCCCAGGCAGTATCCCCAGAAACCACTTCCCCTGGAGGGGGGAGATTGGGGAGAAGGACACATCCTTGGGCTGGAGTATGTACTGGTTCTGCAATGTGGATAGGGTGGGTTCCCGAATTTAGTCTGCCTAGAACAGCATAAAACCAAGATACACCACTGGCTAAAGATACAGGCTTGCCACGTTTAAGGGTCCCTTCTCTGCACACCTGGGGGGTCGGTGCCCTGGTGTTGGTGGGAGGAGTCTCAACCCTATAAATTCTCTGCCTTCCCTGCAATCAGTGCTTGTATGTTCAAATGCTGTGGTGCCTATCTATGTGCAGTCACCATCCCTTCTTGTGCTCCTTTCTCGTTACTTTCTATTGATCCCCAATATTTTGGCCCCTGGCTTGCTCTCTGGATTGTTCCGCCTCTGCTTTACTAACTCACCTATGAATCGTCACTGCCTGCCTTGACCATCAGATCTCTATTTGGCCTTGCTTTTTGTCTCTTCCTCCTATTTTGGTGTTTTTTGGTATCTTTTAACTGGGCCATCACAAGACCAACTATAACAGATGTTGGCACTATCTTACATGTATAGGGGTGTTTACACAAAATAAACATAAATATATGTCAGCTGAAAGGTGTATTTCGGCTGTTGGAAGTGAAAACTCGGGGTTCAATGAATTCTAAGATGCACCCCTTTCGTCTTAGAATAGAGGAAATACAGTAAATATAATTCTGTATATAAAATATATAATACAATAAACATAGTATATATATATATATATATATATATGTATATATATATATATATATGTATATATATATATATATATATATCACCTTGATAACGACTCCAGGTGTAGCCGAAACGTCGATGTATACGACAGTCAGTATGTAATACAGGTTTTTTCTATTTTGTTTTTGGACTGATATATATATATATATATACTTAAATACATAGATAAATAATATGTAGGTACCTCAAACCTTAAGATATGGGGGGCACGGGGATATACACATTGTTCATTCGCAGCCACCTGGATACTTGTGCATGCTTGGCTGGTTTTCTGGTGTGTAAGTTAAATTGTGATGTTAGTCATTGTGTAATGTTGGAATTTGATGTGAAATGTTGATAAATGTAAGGCAATATTTAAATAAAGTGCCGTGGTCGTTTCTTCTACTCCAGGGTCTGGTTTGGTCATCAGTTCAATATGACCTTAGGACTTGCCCCATCACCCATATTGCACAACCAGGATTTACCCCAGAACATGCCCCATCACCCACATTGCTCACCTAGTATTTGCTCCAGCTCCGCAGGACATGCCCCATCACCCACATTGCACACCTTGGATTTACCCCATCACCCCAGAGTGCGCGGGTAGTGCGAGAGAGGCAGCATGGAAGGATGCCTACGCACTGCAAAGACAGCATGATGCCTGATCTTTTCATCTCCCCAGCCAGTGCCCCTGCTGGAAAGCAGCGGCAGAATTCCTCTCTGGACCAGGCCCTCGGCAGTGCCTAAATGCCCAACTGGTCAGTCCACCCCTGGTGTAGTTATAATCAGCATTTTTACAGATAGTAGTACATTATACAGAAGTTTCTATCAGCATTTATTCACAAATTAGTGGTACACTTTAGTGTTAACACCAGCTAAAGACTACTATTCCCATAATACTAAGCCAATAGACTTCCATCATGCTGGCTAAGCATAATAACACATGCAGTCATCAACACCCAGTGAGTAGCACCCACGGCACTGCAGAAAAAGGAAAACTGGTAAGGGGGTCAGAGGGGCAATAGCTCAATTCTACCCTAGCTCAATAGGCTGGGGCTGCACCACTTTTCACTTCTAAATGCCTAGTGTGTATCACTTTGAACCTATTTTTTTTACATCTGTCCTGCCTTTATATGTGTGTGTGTCTGAGTCTATCTGTGTCTGTCTATTTGGGTCTGTCTCTCTGTGCCTTATCTGTCAATATATCTGTCCTGCCTGTCTGTTTGTGTTTGTCCCTGATGATGGGTGGCCTGCAAAATGAACCACAAAATAGTTTTTTTTCCCCAGCCAAAAGTTGGTTAGATGCATGAACGGAGACCTAAAGGGAAATAAGAAGTACCTACTTAACGTAATCTTTCCACTTAAATATCTAGGAGTGCCTAAGCACAGTGGAGAACTTAAATTGGTTTGTGGAGGATCTGTACACCACTTGAAAAATCTGGTTAACATAGATGTCACTTTGTTCCAAGGGAAATTGAGAATTTGCTCATCATCACTACACACATCTTATTAGCCTCCGAGGAAGCCATTTAAGTGGTGAAACGTGTCAGTCTTGTGGGCAATGGTAAAATTATATCTGCCACAATAGGCAAATAAGTTCATGTACTTTGAAAATGTGTGACATAGCAAAAATAACTTTTATGTGCAAGATTTTTTTTAATGGATATGAATGATCTATGTGAAACTAATATATTCTTATCTGAATACTTTTTTGTTTGTATGTGAAATCATTTTTAGTTCTTACCAGTTTTTATATGTTGTTAACATTTTCTTATTTAATCTGGTTTCATTATTAAGAAATAATTGTGAACTCTGTCATATACCATTGATACCATCTTCCTGCTTTTGAATTGTTTTGTTGTCTGGTGGGGGACCGGACAGGTAGTGGTCAGCTGCTGAATTAGGATTTTTATTAAGGGGATTTTTGAGGATATTGTTTTTATGAATTCATCATTAGCTGGCATCATGAGTTTTAGATATGAAATTTAAAGTCCATGATACACAGCCAACAAACTGCTTCCATGATGCTGGCTGAGCATCATAGGAAGAGTAATCCATAGCAGATGAAGTTACAAGTCAGCTGTGGATTATATTTCTCAAGATATTCAGCCAGACAAAAATCTCTCTGGATGCTGGCTGAGCATCATGCCAAATGTGGTCTTGGATTGCATCCCTGTTTGTCCATAGAGTGCTTGGGGGACAAATGCCTGATGGTCTCTGGGAGGGATTAGGATCCAAGAAGGTATGGACTTCACTCCACAAAATACTACAGCACAGTTTCAGTATGAATCAAATTTAGAAAATGTGAATGTGCCGTGCCAAAGACATATGAATCCTGGAGGTTAATGTGTTTCACGCTGCATATAGTGCCTAATCTTAAGTGTGGCATGGAAATAGTTAAATACAATTTAAAGAGACTCTGTCACCCAAGCATTGATTAGCTATAATGTGAATTTAAAGAATAAAAAATAATGAAGATTTTTATGCATTCTGATAGTGGAAGTGCAAGCTAATGTATAATTCAAGAGACAAGTATGCTTTAAAGCCTTTAAAATGTACAATTCAAGAGAAAAGTATGCTAAATACATCAGTGGTTTCTCCTGTTTGACATTGCCTTGTGGCTTGATCTGCAAATTAACTACTTTTTCATGGGAAATGTGTAATTTGTATATCAAGTCACAAGATGATGTCATAAAAAGGAGACATCACAGACACATTGAAGCATGTTTTCTCTTAATGTATGCGCTTACTGGAATTCTGCCAACACAATGTATACATCATTTTTTTTTTTTTTTTTTTATTCTGTACATTAACTGAATAAGCAGATTTTAGGTTACATATTCCCTTTAAATTCACACACTTTATGAAATATCTGGTTACATCCCATCCATTAATCATTTAAGTCTGGAATGTCCATTTAAGAATACTTCCCAACTGTCTTGCTTTGCACGGGACAGTCCTGATTTGGGAGGTATGTCCCGCTTCCGATTCGCCAGGGGGCAAAGTTGGGATTTAAGTAAAAAAAAAAAGTGAGATGCAGTCACCTTTGCAGGTATCATGAGCTTGGTGCTGCTGGATCACTAGGCAGTACTCATTGGCTATTGGGATTACTGGATGCTGCTACTTCTGGGATCACTGAGTGCTATTCATTGGGTGCTGGTAGGACAAATGGGTGCTTCTGCTGCTGGGATCACTTGGTGCAGGGATCACTGGGTTTCTGCTCACATGGAGCTGCTGTGATCACTGTGTGCTGCTCACAGGGAGCTGCTGGGATCACTGGGTGTTCCTGCTGCTGCTGGGTCCTGGGAAAGCCTCAGCCACTCAGGGGAATCTCCTGTGCACTGTGACTCTCTTGATTGGCTGAGACTTTTTCATTTTGTCAGTGCTGCAGTATTTATTGGGTAACACAGGCATTGTTAAACACAATACACCAGACAAGTAAGAAGACTTGATTTTCCAACAGAAATCCAAAACTTGCAGTACTACCACCACTGCAAGGGATTCTAGGTAGGAATATGCAGATAAGGTTAACACATTTTTGCCCCTATGTGATTTGATGCAGGCATTCTGCATAAATCAAATTTTTAATATTTCACTCAAGTCCTCCGCCAGTTATTACTTTGCATGTTTACTACAGGTGTGGCAGCAATAATTATATGGACACTAAGGATATAAAGTTGTGTTTCATTTAGTAATTTCCTGTGCTGCTGGAATCGAATACATTGTGTGGACTGTAATATATTTGTTCTTGTATACAGTAGGATCTCTTAACAGTACAAAACATGTCTGATGACATCACTAGAGAGACAGGAAATTCCATTAATTTGAATGAAATTATTCTCATTTTCTCCTGCAGCAAAAAGACGAAAAAGGAAACGACTTTTACTCAGCTAGTGTGGGCAGTCCTAGTTTCTTCCAAACTGTGTAATTTCACAACTTTATCTAGCTATAAGTGTTTTATATTTTAAGCAATGCAAAATGTAAAACATGAATCTTAAAGTACTTTGAAGCACATTAATATGCAGTAATATTTGGAAGATGGATTTTAGGGCACCAGACAGTCCCTTTAATGGGATCCTGTCAGCATGAGGATGGTTATTTGAGATTTAGAACATTATGAGAAGCACAAACAACAAAGTTATGGTGGGGGTAAAGTTGATGGGAAAACCCCTCCAGCGTTCATTGACTGCAAGCTTCTGCAGTCATCTAACCTCTCACAAGAGTACTGTACACACACACAAGCTTTTAGAGGACTGCAACTCAATGTTATAAGCTGTCACTATATATTTTAATAAACTGTCCTCTGTGTCTGCCCTCTGCTGTGACCGACACCAGTGATCTTAGTTGGTGGAGCACACAGGAGGGTAAGACATCACATTGAGGGGTTCATGGCCCTCTATGGCCCCCTTAGTGATGCCCCTGATTGTGTCCATTATTATAATCAGAAACCTGACACACATAAAACATCAGTGATTACATAGAAAAAGGGATATACTGTATCTAACCATCAGTACAAACAAATTCTGTAATCTCTTTTTTGGTAGGCTAGCATAGACACTACATTTAGTCTCTGCCGGCATTAATATTTGTCATTTTTGTCATTTTGTTTATTTAAATTCAGTTTCCAGATTGTGCTGTGCAGTATAACAGGTTTGCATCCTATAAATAAAAGATAATAAATCTACTGTTTACTGTCTTCCCATCCCTCTATACCACACGGAAGAACATTTTTGGGTGTTATAAATAAATAAATAATGATAAATACATTATTGATGGCAATAAATAAGTCATCATGACTTAAATAAATGATGATTCTACTAATAACAATGACAACAACACAATGTTTAGCCAAGTTCAGTGAAGGATTGCATGTAATGGAATTACATAGAGATCTTCTGAATTTTATAGTTACACAATTGATGATAATAACATTGGAACAGCATTGGACATATATAACAATAGATATACTGCCAGCAGCCACTTTATTAGGTACACCCGATTGTCAACGCCAATAGACAAACAGCTCATCATGTAGCTACAACGTGCTGTATTTAGCATGCAGACAACATCAAAAGGTTTACTTGTTATCTGAACAGGAATCAGACTGTGGAATATTGGGATTTCTGTGACTTTAACTGTAATGTGTTTGTTGGTACCAGACGTGATAGTTCCAACATCTCAGAACCAGCTGGCCTGGGATTTTCATGCACTACAGTCTGTAAAATGCACCTGGAATGATGTGATAAACAATAAATATGTAGTGCTTTTTAGGTACTTTTCAGTACCAGATAGGTGTGTACGTAATAAATTGGCCACTGATTGTAGAACTGTTAGTACATAGGTTGCATGTGGCTCTCAAAGGTTTCTGTGTCTCCATTAGAAATTGTGAGGCCCCTTACAGACCAAATGATCTGGGCTTCCCCACTCTCCTTTCTTAATTACCCCCATGTCCCTTGCAATAGGACCACCTTGCACACCCATGACATGACCCAGCACTGACTTTGCAGACCAAGGACTTACCCCAGTACAGAAACACATGCCCGTCATAAATATTGCACACCCAGGTCTTACCCCAGTACCCACATTGCACACCCAGGACATTCCCATCACCCACACTACACATCCGGGACTTACCCCAGTGCCCAGCACATGCCCCATTGCCAACATTGCACACACAGCACTTACCCCAAGACATGCCCCATCACCAACACCCAGAACTTACCCTAGAACTCCAAGACAAGCCCCATCATTCACATTGCACACCCAGAACTTACCCCAGGACCCCAGAGTGTGCCCCATCACTCACATTACAAATCCAGAACTTACCCCAGCACCCCAGGAAATATCCCATCACCCACAGTGCACACCCAGAAATTACCCCAGCACATGTCCCATCACCCAAATGCACACCCAGGACATGCTCTTTCACCCACAGTGCACACCCGGTACCTACTCCAGAACACCAGGACAAATCCCAGCACACACCAGCTCCCTGCTGCCTAGTAGAAGGCACCATTGTATCATATAGAGTTTGATTCACTGAACCCCAGTGCAAGGTGATGAATAGACCGCTAATTTTAAAAAAAATCCAGTTTAGCTGTCTTGGCCTTACCTGGCCAATCATAGTTCATTGTTTAGCGAATCTACTCTACATGAAAAGTATTCTAGAGGAATCACAGTTAGAAGATCATAGAATGTGGTGACCAGATTCCCCTTTACCCAAGATATTAGAAAAATGTGGAAAACCAGATAAGTGACTTTAATGAAGCCGTGCAGTATATATTCCTATCAGTAAAAGGGGATTGAGATCTGGTCAGTAAAAGTTGGGATCTCCTCATCAGAGCCATTTAAGTGTTTGACAAAGTACTCACCTAGTAGCACCATGGAAAGGATAACAAAATTGGTGTTCAATGATACATTCCTATATCTTTGATTGACTGACCCTTGAGGAAGCTATGCACCATGTATTTTTCGGATTGCTATTAAATATTGCAATATACTGAAATCTATAAAGAATGTGTAGAATAACATTTCTGCAACAAACCAATTATAATTTAGTTCTACACTTCAAAAATAGTCATGGTTACGGAAAGTGCCATGCCTTCAGACAATTGGTATTTACTGCTGTTAATGGTCCTATATTAGACATGCAATATACAGGAAAAGAACTGTGTAAAAGCAGAGTAAGTGATTGTTACTGTAAGAATAAAGCAAGCTGCACATTTTGTGTAACAATGCTGCCACCTTGTGGGCACAGACAAAGCAGCAGGTTCACCACATACAAGTGTCTTTTCACCAGGTCCTACCTGGGCTGGTTTTCTCTGAGTTTTGTACAGGTAAGGATGCTGGGACAATTTGGGTGCTAGGCATGTACTGTGGATGCAATATGGGTGCTGGGGCAAGCCCTGTGGGAGCAATCTGGGGTCTGGATCAAGTCCTGTGGGTGCAATTTGGGTGCTGGGGCAAATCCTGTGTGTGTGCAATTTGGATGTTGGGCAAGTCCTGTGGATTTGATTTGGGTCCTGGGAACTGTGTGTGTGTACATGTGTGTTTGTGCCTGAGGTGGAATATACATTTTTCCTAGACAAAAAGCCTTGCACCCGCCCTTAAAAACTGTATCAAAATAAAATAAATACACAACAATTATAATTACCTCTTTCAAAAAGGCTTTCCAAAACAAGAAATATGAGTGACCTAAGAACATTCATAGAGAATATGCATGGATTTACATAAGTGAACGAGGTATGTGCCATTTAGGAACCAGACACAAAGCTGCAGTGGGGATAAATATGTTTTACCATGCTGTACCTTGATCCTTAGAAAAGTCCGCAAAACCAATCTGAGAGACTGTAAGACCTTGGTAACTGAGGAAGCAATGTGTGTAGAGTGGACCATTGCAGGAAACCCACATTCCATCACACGTGGCCATTTTCGGTCCACCTGATGCGACATAGCAATTAAGTCAAGATAAAAATCAGAATCAGTTAATGTTGGGGAACCAGGTCTTCATAATGACTAAGAAATGCTCAATCTCTTCCAAAATACCGCCCGTGCATAAATTACTGACCCGCTGACCAAGTGGTACAAAGTTCCTTAGACAGAGCATTTATTTCACACTCTTTTGTATTCAATGAGCATGTGTTTTCTGTCCACAGACGCAAGACTATCAACAACTTAAATAGTGGGCTATTTGCCATTTTCTATAACAGTGTTGGCCAACTTTTTAATGTTGAATCCGGGTACTACACAGAAACCTTCGTTGGGAGGTCAGACATTTTTTATTTCATGATGTTATACAATACAATACAAAAAAACGAGTCCACAGACCACCAGTCGGACTTCACTATTCCATGTCATCAGAATGTGACTCTCTAAAGTGTGTAGACAGGCCCTGCCTTTTCTGAGACAGAAAGTCACTCTTGATCCTATTTATCATCAGTTAATACAAATAATCCAATGCACACTTCCAATATCCAGTGAAATTCTCTGTAAATCAATACTACATATTGACGACAGTGCTTCCTGCAGGTTTGTTTTTCTAGGTAACTAAGACATTACTTCCATTTCATACAATTATTTAACCTCTGAAAGATGGTTTCCTATCCCCCATGTCACTTGACTCTGTTATTGTGGCTGAAATACAGGTTAAAAAAAAAGGTCCTTCCAGAAATAACTGCTGAAACATATTGAGCATAAGCATCTTGGAGGAGAAGACATCTTGTGAACAGGGAGATGGCCGGAGCGAGGTTCTTTTAGTAGTTTGGGACATCACAGTACCAATCTGCAGGAGAGGTGATTAATTAGATGCAGGGATGGGAGCCTGGCAATGTGCTGATCTCACATCTGTCTGGTGGCAGCAGCAGGGAACTCCAACTGGGTGTCATTCCTTACCCCCTAATAGTAATCGTTTCTGACATTCATGCCAGCTGTTTAAAGACTGCCAGGCACAGACATTCAGAAAGTGTGGCAACAGCAGTACTGCTCTGTAAATATCGGAATCCTTGGAACCATAATTACCCACCTTAACTCTTCGATGTGTTGTTGTAAGTCATATAAAAAGCTAAGTAATCATTTTCATGAGTTAGTTTTATTATATTATGTATGCTTTTATACCAGCCTGTACTTGGTTGGATCATTTTGGTTAATTTTGTCTAAATTGGAAGTTTGAATTTTTCATGAAAAAGATTCCTTTACTTGTGCAGTTTCTATTTCAGAAAGTACTTCATACTTCATACTGGAGTAGATAATACTTCCTAACATGTTTAATACAACAATGCAACTTATCATATCTGGTCATACTGGAATCAATCACTAGGATGGAGCGGAACTGTAACCATTCACCAATGTGCAGGCTCATCCAGGCTGTATCTAGACATTTCAGTATTCCTTGCTTTGCTTTATTATTTATGCTAATTCCTGTATTCTTGTATTCCTACCATGTTCCTTGCATCTTTGTCTGGGCACAGTGTGGCACCCTACCCTTGTTTAGCCCTAGAGTAGCACCTACCCAGAGTAGCACCTGCCCAGTTGCTCCTAGAGCGGCACCTGCCTACTCTAATTTTGGAGTACCTTGATGTGGTTGGTAAGCTTAATGATATTGCCCCCCCCCCCCCCCACACACACACACACACCTTTCAATCTCTAGTGTTAGGCTAGTTTCTGTACATCTGTTTGTTCCTTTGTATCTTTCCCTGTGTTCCTTAGCCCTTAGCCCTGGCCTCTGTATGTTGTATATCTGTTCTTTGTCTGTGCCCTGCATTATATCTATGTTATCATTTGTGTCTCTGTGCCTTTGTATAGTTTTTACTTAGGTTGGTTCCTCCTTTGCCCTGCTCTAGTCTCTCTTTATCCCTGTACTCTGTATTCGTGGTTCCTCCTCTTTCCTGCTCTAGTCTGTCCTTAGCCCTGTACTCTGTATACAGTTCTGTTCTGCCTTAGTTGCTTTTCTGCTTTTGCTCTGCTTGGTCTGTCTCTTAGTTTATTCTATCCTATCCTGCAACATCCTACTTTCCTGTTGAGTTATAATCCATGCCTGCTCCAGGATGTTTACAGGGTTTCTCCAGTGCTAGTCACTTTATACTGGATACAGCAGCTGCCTCCACAGTGCCTCTGTAAGTGGTTGCACAAACCTGGAGCCTTGAGCTACTGGATAAGTGCAGTTACCCAGCAAAAGGCCTTTCTCCAGCCCTGCACCGTAGCTCCGCCCTCAGGGTCCCATGCCACCTGGACCCAGTGCGTTACAGGTATAGGGGTTTATTTATTTTTAAAATCCTACCCATTAAAGTGTCTGGGGGTTCAAAAAAGGACAGTCTGTGTCTCTTAAAATCTAAAATTGTTTTAAAATCCTGACACTTTCGTGTAGATAATAGAGAGAATCCACCAAAATGGTTTTAGTAGAGTTCGTCTGCCTCTTGTCTAGTGCCTTTTCAGTGAATGATTTTTTTATACATGGGTTCTTCTCAGTTTTACATACATGTATGATTGGCATGTTGGCTCCTTGTCTTGTCAGTTTAACATGTGTGAGTGATTAGCATATTAGAGTACTGCATTCTCACTAGTCCGACAGTGGCCACGATCTATTAATTTGCCCCATTAAATTAAATGCTCCGTGAATAGCTATCAAAGGAGACATAATATCTTGCACAATTAATCCATCCACCCTCAATTTAATAAATACTCTATGAATCCTGCTGCCCCACTGCTTCATCCACAAATAGGACTGGAATGTACAGGATTTCATGGGAAAATAAAGCCAAACTAGCCTCAAATCCACAGAGAACATCAAACAGCAGGGCATTAATAACCTAATTATTAGTTTGGAAATACCTGAGCAGCAGTTCATGTGCTGAGTGTTGCTCAGTAGGCACTTTCCTGGGCCAAGAAATAGAGGAGAATGGGATGCTTTACACCTCAGTTCTAATTAGCGCCCCACCGTGATCCAGAGACAACAGATGAGAAATGACCAGCAAAAAAAAAACATTCCTAGCAGCTTTTCTAAAGCCTTGTATGCTTGGGAATGCTGCTCTTGATTCCATGGCAGTTACATGAGCTGGGGAAACCTAGAGTATACAACCATTGTACCCATAATGTAATATTGAAGTCATGTAATCAGCTGTAAAGCTCTCTTTTAAACATCAATTTACAATGTGTTATTAATTGTATTATTATTATTATTGTTATTATTATTATTGTGGTGGTTGTAAAGTGTCATCATATTACACAATTACCCTTTTAATAATTTGCTTATTAAACAAATTCTGCTATTTTCCAAGAATAAATTAGTTTTAATCCATGCACTTTATATCTCTGTAGTAGACATGTGCAAAACTAAAATTTTCATTTCGTTTAAGTCCATTCGGACGAAAATTTTATTTATTTCGTCTAAAACGAATTTCGTTCATTACTGCATTCGTTTCAGACTAAATTCGTTCATTATTTTCGTTTCGTTTAGTTTTATTTGTTCGTTTTATAGAATACGTGTAATACTATTGGCTTTCTATAAACCGAACGAGAGCCCCATTCATAAGAAATTCTTATGAATGGGGCTCTCGTTCGGTTCATAGAAAGGCAATAGTACTACATGTTTTCTATAAGCCGAAAGTCTATAAACCGAACGTTCGGTTTATAGACTTTCGGCTTATGGAATACATGTAATCCTATTGCTATTCTATAAACCGAACTTTCGGTTTATAGAATGCCAATAGACTTACATGCATTCCATAAACCGAAAGTCGTTCATCATGTCGGTTTATGGAATGTAAGTGTACTATGCTATTGTATTCTATAAACCGACTCTATTTCGGCTTATAGAATGCAATAGTACTACGAATGGACGAATGAACGAATGATTTTCGTTTATTAACCATTCGTTCATTCGGCTTTCGTTAGCTTAGCATTTTCGTTATTCGTTTTTCGGACGAATAGACGAAAATGCTATTTTCGGACAAAAATGCATTCATCCGAAAACGAATGCACATGTCTACTCTCTAGCATAAATATTTGGCCGTTTTTTCTCATTAAATGAAATCCACACTTTTCTGCATTTCAGAATGATGAGCTTGCACCACTATAAATAGCATCATGTTTTCACTTACATGTATTTACAGAAAAGGTGTTTAGCAAGAAACTGGACTCAGATCCAAATCGCCTCCTACTTCCTGCAAAACATGTTACAAGGAAACTAAGAAGATAGAAGAGCAGCCAATCAGTGTGAGGAGGTCAAGTGCCTATTGACAAACATTATATTCTAAAGTTAGAGACAATAGTGCAACATTCCAAGGTGTCAGCTCACTCTCTCAAGAGTCGATGTATAGGGCATGAGTGAGCACTCTATAGGTAAAACACCAAAGAAGATCCCTCAAGGCTTGCCACCAGCCGGTATTTTACTGGCAGGCTTGTAAAAACATTGGCTCCATTGTTAATTATATAGAGGTAATAGCTTGGTCTGTATTTCTTTGGAAGCAATAGAGGCAGCCCTACTTCATTCTCAGTGGTAACGATAGAAACACAGTATCCAAGAAATATCAAATCAGTGCTGGCACTGAAGGAGCACGGACCACACTGGACCACCAGGACCCTCTTTCAGAGACAAGTTTGGAAGGCAATCATGAGAGGTGTGAGCTCTGTTGCTTTAGCCTTCCCTGCTCCCATGCCCGTAAGGCTACAACATTCTTTCCTGATTTACCAGAGCCCTATTTGTGCACACATGCTGGAAGAGTACAAACTGGCTGACCAGCAAGTGCATGCACAACAGGCCATCTTACACAGTATGAAAGATCAGGATAATGTACACACTGTAATAGGGATATATGATCTGATTCCTGTTATTGAATTCCAGCTTGTACTTCTCCTGATGCTGTTCTGCCATCCCAGGTTCCAATCTGTGCTTTCCTTCACAATGAATATAACCCCAACAACACCAACAAACAGGTGTAGGTGAGGGGCAACAATTTAAAAGTAATATCAGGAAGTATTACTATACTGAGAGGGTAGTGGATGTATGGAATAGCCTTCCAGCGGAAGTGGTAGAGGTAAACACAGTCAAGGATTTTAAGCATGCATGGGATAGGCACAAGGCTATTCTAGCTATAAGATAGGGAACTGGGGACTAATAAAATTATTTAGAAAATTGGGCAGATTAGATGGACCGAATGGTTCTTATCTACCGACACATTCTATGTTTCTATGTTTCAAATAATAAATCATTCTTGACCAATACATCATTTCTGAAAGCCCAGTAACTTATAATTAAGGAGTAACTCCTATCATTAATGTTTTTTTAAGAAAAAGTCAGAAATCTTTTCATGATCACAGTTATTATTATTATTTGACTGTCAGTACCTGGATTTAATATTCCTTCCGGACATTTGGAATCCTGGGTAAGTTTTATTCTGTATTATTGTGAAATATACTATATAATCCTTCTCATATTTCCTCTTTGTTTTTATGTTGAACACCACTGAACTGAAGTGTGTACAGTAATTAAAATTTCTCAGTGGGATCTCGTGATGGGACTGCTTGTCACATCGAGTTAGCGAAATCCACAGCTTATCTCTAGGAAGGGATGGTGCCACCCGCAGCCATGTCATCTGTTCCTGAGTTGTCCCGACAACTGGTCCAGCTAACCGAGAGAAACCAACTTCTGTTATACTGAAATATTAGTGATTGGGATCCATGTAAAGTTCAGGTGAAATAAAAGAATCTTTGGCACTGGTTTCCCACTACACATATTTAAAGGAAAATGATGTCAAATAAAAAATGGAAACATAAATCTGGGGTATATTCACATGAAACTGACACAATTATGCATTAATAATTGAAATAGAAAAAAATTCCCTAACCTGCCCATATTTCTAGTTCAGCTATTATCACCTCATTTTTGCAGCACACTTGTCAGTTCACTTTTTAGTAAATATACCCCATAATAAGACAAGAACGACTTGGCCTAAATCTTCTGCCCATATTTTTGTTTCATTTTTTTACCTTATTTGGTTCTGTGCTTTATCTTATGTTCAGGAGAGCCTTGTGCTTAGTCCATGCATGCGTAAACTCCTACACTGTATTAACAGCTACCACTTCTGCTGGAAGACTATTCCATTCATCCACCACTCTCTTATTAAAGTAATATAAAATTATTTAGGAAGCCACCATATTATTTATGCAGCTCATCGGATGAAGAGAAAAAATGGATAGTACAGTTCAACTTGAGCAAAAGATCATGAACTGGATAAAAAAACACTTAAGGATCTACTCAATGAAGAAAGAATTTTAGGGAATTGAGATGGGACTTTCAAAATGTTGGGGTTCTAAGTCAAAGTTTGCAATGTTTCAATAAGTTGGCTCAGAATGGACCTTTATAAATATTCTTCAATATTAGGTTATCTGGCACAAAATGAGAATATAGATTCTGGTTTGTTTACTCATTTAAATAGTATTTCCTTAAAATAATACTGGCCATATCTGTCTCCGCACCCCATGGTTGAACTATGTGGGAGTAGACACTGAAGTGAGGTACAGTCCTCCCCCGCCAAGGAAGGCTGCATAGAGCTGCAGGTGCAATCATGTGTGTCTCTGTCTCAGACCTCGCTCAGCGCTGTCACTTCCTGTGCATAGTAATGTCTTCTATTTGTGCAGGAAGGGCATGGCAGCACTGACTGAGTCAGGTCTGAGACACACGCGATCACACTGACAGCTGCCCGATAGGCTCTACACAGCCTTCCTCGGTGGGGAAGGACTGAACGCTGCACCCCCGCCAGTGACACCTCCTCACCACTGGCGCAGTAACTTTGTATAGGCTCCCAGCTCCCTCCCACAGCAAAAACGTTTTGTGTTGTTGTACTGGTACTGGCTCCAATGGTTGGATTACTGGCTGTGCCGCAAAACACCGGCCAGGTGGCAACCCTACATGAATCACAGCTCTTTCATTTAGCATTGGTTCAGCACAAGTGAACATATTTGAACTTTTTTAAAGCGCAATTTAAGTTTATCCTTATTTAACTGATCTATCAATCAAAAGGAATCATTTCACCAATACACCTATAATTCCTGGTATATTAAATTACCCATGGTTATCGATGGGACAAATCACAGAGTACAAACATCTTATGAAAGCCCACAGAAACCAATAATTGGAGAAAAATAAATCTGAGACACAGATGTGAGGCCACAACCACTGTTACCGTGGAAATAAAATCACCAAGGTGAACATCATCAGCACGTAGCTTTCAAACTACAACTGGACTCCATCACTCATGATCCTCACTCAGCATTTGGCCAGAAATATGATGGCAGAGCATCATGAGAGTTGTAGTTCAATGAAAGCAGAGGAACCTGCAATAGAAATGAACTTAATAATTAAAATAATTGAAGTTCTTACTGCAGATAATTCTGTCAACTCGCTATGAAAATGACCAAAGTAGCCTTCCTTCCCTTAAGAAAGAGGTCAAGGTTCACAGAAACCTGCAGATAACCACATGATAATTTTCACAGTATAATACTGGGCATGTGAAGAATTCCCAGGAAAGTACAGTTAAACACATTTCAATGATAATATTGATGTGTATGAGCTTGCACTATAAGAAACTAGAGTTTTATTTTTGTGCCACTCACAGTCTATTCAGTGTTATTCAGTTTCACTAAGACTGTTGTAGGACCTGCTCAATGTCTTTCAGCTTCATTCATCTGAGCACGACGCTCAAGACAGTGCTGCCCGGCCAAGTGCTGTCACATTGTTGCAGCTTGAAGACGGTGCCGTAAGGATTCACCTGCACAAAGCGTGCACAATGCAGGATTGTTCTGAATGGAGCCCTGCTCAGCCAAAGTGATAGAGCAGCGGTGAGGTCAGCCGGCCACATGTCTGTCATCCTGAGCCTATAAAGAGGGCCAGGGGCTGGACCGAAACCAAATGAAAGGGCCTGTCTGTTCCTGTGGCTATCTCTCATCTCTCTGATGTCATGGACTTTGCCTCAGCAGTTCACTTCAAAGAACCCATCCTGTAGATGCCTATTACTTGAGAATAATAACAGACCATTTTCAGCCTCCATAAGATATGCCATTTACACACAATATGCAAAATGTCCCCAAGTCAAGTCACACACCTGAAATGTCTCTGTCCTAAATATCCTCCCTTATCAAACGTTTCTTCTATCGCCTTTTTCTTCTGAGGTTGTTAGCCTAGTGCTTCTACTCTTCTACCGACAGGTGAATTAATGATTGGACAAAATTTGGCCTTAGAGAGGGGCCCGCGTTGCCATGGAAACAAAACTGGAAATTGGCATAAAAAAGTAAGGGGATCTTTGCAGAAAAAAAAAAAAACAGTGAATGAAAGAACCTGTCATTCTCCAGTCCAGTGAAGCACATTCACCTACATATTCTCCAAAAATAGGATAATGTTAAGTAACATTCTCTGACATTCCTATATGCTGTAGCTACCATGCAAATCAGTAAATATTGACATGCCCCTTTTTCTGCACAAAAGCCTGTACGAAGGGTTAAAAAACTATATATTTATGTTATTTTAACTTTAGTTACATTTTATATAATTGTTGTCATTTTTTAATCTTCTTATGTTTACATTGTTATGATTTTTTTTTTCTAAAATGAAAAAACAAACAAACAAATAAAATCCGATCCCCAAATAACAAGGGAGAGAATCAGAAACTCCCTTCACTACCAACCGATTATGGGTTGAAAAAGAGAGAACATAAACAAAATAGTGGAATGAGTTACCCTCATGTTCCACAACTGATTTGTGTTGGTAATTGCACTAAGCAGCACAGGAGAATCAGGAGGTGAGTGTGTGGCTGTGAATGAAATAATTGTAGTTTTGAAGGTCCCAATCTCCAACTCCACAAAAGTCCCTGGCTGAGAGCCATGGGAACTATTGCATTGTGTACCCCCAGCACGCAGCGTCTCTGTCACTGTATATATTAGAGCCCAGCATCATTGGAACTGTAGTTAATACACTGAAATGCCCAAAAAATATGCCCAGTCTCAACCGTGAGGTGATGTGCCCAATGATTTCCCACATTTGCTAGTCAAGCGGTTAGAGCAGGGGTGTCCAAGTTTGTTTTGCAGTGGGCCACTTCACCGTAAATCTATTTGTGCGTGGGCCGCATTCATGTTTCCTTGAAAGTAAATGTATGTATGTATGTATACACATACATACATACATACATACGTGTGGATATATATATCACTGTAACATGCAGTGTGACTGTATCACAGATTCCCCAGTAAGACAGCAGCAATAAAAAAAAACTCACATTCAATGCACACACATTTACATGTGAATACACAAATAGGCAGTCCCACGTCCACACACATTCACACATAGTCCCACTTCCACACACATTCACACATAGTCCCACTTCCACACACATTAGTCCCACTTCCACACACAGTCCCACTTCCACACACATTCACACATAGTCCCACTTCCACACACATTCACACATAGTCCCACTTCCACACACATTAGTCCCACTTCCACACACAGTCCCACTTCCACACACAGTCCCACTTCCACACACATTCATACATAGTCCCACTTCCACACACATTCATATATAGTCCCACTTCCACACACATTAGTCCCACTTCCACACACAGTCCCACTTCCACACACATAGTCCCACTTCCACACACATTAGTCCCACTTCCACACACATTAGTCCCACTTCCACACACAGTCCCACTTCCACACACATTCACACACAGTCCCACTTCCACACACATTCATACATAGTCCCACTTCCACACACAGTCCCACTTCCACACACATTCACACACAGTCCCACTTCCACACACATTCACACACAGTCCCACTTCCACACACATTCACACACAGTCCCACTTCCACACACATTCATACATAGTCCCACTTTAACACACATTAATCCTACACACATTCACACAGTCCCACTTCCACACACATTCACACATAGTCCCACTTCCACACACATTCACACATAGTCCCACTTCCACACACATTCACACATAGTCCCACTTCCACACACATTCACACATAGTCCCACTTTAACACACATTCACACATAGTCCCACTTCCACACACATTAGTCCCACTTCCACACACAGTCCCACTTCCACACACATTCACACACAGTCCCACTTCCACACACATTAGTCCCACTTCCACACACAGTCCCACTTCCACACACATTCACACACAGTCCCACTTCCACACACATTCATACATAGTCCCACTGAGAGCCATGGGAACTATTGCATTGTGTACCCCCAGCACGCAGCGTCTCTGTCACTGTATATATTAGAGCCCAGCATCATTGGAACTGTAGTTAATACACTGAAATGCCCAAAAAATATGCCCAGTCTCAACCGTGAGGTGATGTGCCCAATGATTTCCCACATTTGCTAGTCAAGCGGTTAGAGCAGGGGTGTCCAAGTTTGTTTTGCAGTGGGCCACTTCACCGTAAATCTATTTGTGCGTGGGCCGCATTCATGTTTCCTTGAAAGTAAATGTATGTATGTATGTATACACATACATACATACATACATACGTGTGGATATATATATCACTGTAACATGCAGTGTGACTGTATCACAGATTCCCCAGTAAGACAGCAGCAATAAAAAAAAACTCACATTCAATGCACACACATTTACATGTGAATACACAAATAGGCAGTCCCACGTCCACACACATTCACACATAGTCCCACTTCCACACACATTCACACATAGTCCCACTTCCACACACATTAGTCCCACTTCCACACACAGTCCCACTTCCACACACATTCACACATAGTCCCACTTCCACACACATTCACACATAGTCCCACTTCCACACACATTAGTCCCACTTCCACACACAGTCCCACTTCCACACACAGTCCCACTTCCACACACATTCATACATAGTCCCACTTCCACACACATTCATATATAGTCCCACTTCCACACACATTAGTCCCACTTCCACACACAGTCCCACTTCCACACACATAGTCCCACTTCCACACACATTAGTCCCACTTCCACACACATTAGTCCCACTTCCACACACAGTCCCACTTCCACACACATTCACACACAGTCCCACTTCCACACACATTCATACATAGTCCCACTTCCACACACAGTCCCACTTCCACACACATTCACACACAGTCCCACTTCCACACACATTCACACACAGTCCCACTTCCACACACATTCACACACAGTCCCACTTCCACACACATTCATACATAGTCCCACTTTAACACACATTAATCCTACACACATTCACACAGTCCCACTTCCACACACATTCACACATAGTCCCACTTCCACACACATTCACACATAGTCCCACTTCCACACACATTCACACATAGTCCCACTTCCACACACATTCACACATAGTCCCACTTTAACACACATTCACACATAGTCCCACTTCCACACACATTAGTCCCACTTCCACACACAGTCCCACTTCCACACACATTCACACACAGTCCCACTTCCACACACATTAGTCCCACTTCCACACACAGTCCCACTTCCACACACATTCACACACAGTCCCACTTCCACACACATTCATACATAGTCCCACTTCCACACACAGTCCCACTTCCACACACATTCACACACAGTCCCACTTCCACACACATTCACACACAGTCCCACTTCCACACACATTCACACACAGTCCAACTTCCACACACATTCATACATAGTCCCACTTCCACACACATTCATACATAGTCCCACTTCCACACACATAGTCCCACTTTCACACACATAGTCCCACTTCCACACACATTCACACACAGTCCCACTTCCACATTCACACACTGTCACACTTACACACACACACATTCACACACTGTCACATTTCCACACGCACATAGACATTGCTTCTTTTTTTTTTTAAGAACCCCCCCCCAGCATGTTAGATGGTTTGTTCCCCCTCCCTGCTCGTTTACCTGTATCTGCAGGGAGGGGGATTGTCCCATCTGTGGAGGTCCCATTCTTCATCTGAGCACCGGGATGTCACTGACACCCGGTGCTCCAACGGGGTCAGAGTGCGAAGGGCGGAGCTTTCTCCCCTGCGTGAGAGGAGAATGCACCGTCCCCTCGCGCACTGACTGGGTTGGAGCACCGGGTGTCGGTGACATCCAGGTGCGCACTTTGTTGGAGCGGGTGAGAGGTGCGGCTACCGCTGCCGCACGTTGGACGCCCGTGGGTTAGAGGATCAGTCCCAACTGCCACTAATTAACCCGCAAGTCTAATGGGGGTATGACATACTCAAATGTCATATGTTTGTACTTGTGGATATCTCCAGAAGGATATAGATAATTTGGAGAGAGTTCAGAGAAGGATCACTAAACTAGTCCATGGATTGCAAGATAAAACTTACTTACAGGTAACATCTTTAACATAGGGGATATGATTGAGTTATTTAAATAAATAAAGGGAATCAACACTGTAAGCAAGAAGAGTATATTTAAAAGAAGAAAAACTACCACAACAAGAGGACATAGGCTTAATTTAGAGGGCAAGGTTTTAAAAGTAATATCAGGAAGTATTACTTTACTGAGAGGGTAGTGGATGCATTGAGTAGCCTTCTAGCAGAAGTGGTAGAGGTAAACACAGTGAAGTAGTTTAAACATGCGTGGGATAGGCATAAGGCTGTCTTATATAAGATAAGGGCAGGAACAATAAATATATTTTTTAAACTAGACAGAAATTTGGCAGATTAGATGGGAGGAATGGTTTTTATCTGCCGACACAGTCTATTTTTCTATGTAACTGGCAGGTCAATTCCATTTGCTACAGACCTCAATCTATGGTAGTGCTATAGATGTTCGTCCAGAAAAAAGAATACAGAAACGTTTACATTTTATTAATGTTAATACAGATAACCTGAAATGTAGTACTACAATAAAGATTCTTTATGACTTTTAGATTTGGTTTGACTAATATGTTACAAAGCTTATTTAAGCTATGAAATGCCCACAGCTTCCTTAAGTATTCAGGATGTCACCATCTACCCCAGTGGATTTCCCAAATAAAATGAAATTGCTTCCACCATGAAGATTATGACCATGAGGCAGAAATCATTACACAAATAATATCGAAGTGAAGAATTTCGAAAATCTGATGAAAAAGGGAAAGAAAAATATGGCTTAATCACCAATGGTAAAGATTGTTAAAAAATATTCATAAAATATTGTATTGCTACAGAGTAAGGTTCTGAAATAATGTTACCATAGAAAACTTCCATACATTTTATGTCACCAGGAATGTGATCTTACCATCAGTGAAGAACACAATATATTTAAAAACATGTTTAAAGAAAATACTCCATAAAAATGAAAACCGCAGGTCGACAAAAACAGACACCATTTCTAAATAAAATCCTGTGTACGCTGATATACATAATAAACAAAAAGTTGGACATCATATACAGGAATTTGGACAAACTCTCTCTTTAAGCGTATATAATCATCTATAACCCACCGACCCTTTCTCTGAGCAGTTATGCTCAATCCTTGGGCTGATCTGAGGTGCAATTATGTCTGTTATCATCGGAATGAGACAGAAGGTGTAATAGATTTCCAGAATATTGCTGAACTATGGATGAACTCCGAGTTCCACAAAGTAACCTGCTGCCAGGAGGGTCAGGACTCTCAGGAGGGTAGGTATGCATGGTTAACCCCTTCACTCCTCCGCCACAGCAATACACAAGCAAGTGGGATTTGTGAATTAAAGTCATTATCAAAAATATAGATTATTGATCTGCTAAATATGTTATTAAATATATTTCTCAACAGATTTTATTTTTTATAGTAATTGTGACAGTCTAGTTTTGGACATGTGAAGGGTTCTAAAGCAAAGAGAACCCAAGGCATGGTGGATTTTTAAGAAACACTTTCTCTGGTGCCATTATATGTAGAAACCTCAAGCCTGGTATGGATTATGTAAATACAGAATTTAATTACACAGGGAGGGTGTCTATCCACTGTAAGTGGAAGGTGAGATAATTGAGCAGAGAGGGATGAAGGATAATGGGCATTATAACCAGGGATAGACAAAGTATCCATGTAAGACACTAGAATCTCTGGCAAGGCCTCCTACGGTCCATAGAATATAATTAAATTGTCCATGACAATGGACAATGGTGGTGGCGATCGATTCTAATCTCTTAAACTGAACTGACAAGAAAACTACAAGAAAAATTACATTCATTCTTCAACTTGCCTGTCTTTCCACTTTTAGTGAATAAACCCCAATGACAGCTGCCATTACCCCATTCACTGAAGCACATTTGCCTTGACATTCATTTATTAAGCTACAACTTCACAGCTCACTCAAAAAATCAGGCCAGACCAATGAAATTTAGACTCATACTCCTTTTTCCAGCATTGGAATAAACATGGATAAAATATACATTTGGCTATAAAATCCTGTTTGAGTGCTCTGTTAGACAATTATGTTTCAACATTGTTTGGATTTTCAGCTACACAATTTCTAAATAGAACAAACTTGCTTTGGATTTCTAGATGATTTTGGAACCACAAGCCACCCTGATTATATATATCCATCACATTAAAAATCAGTTATTACCAGTTAGAATAGTCATTTATAACATTAACAATGTCTACACTGTATCTATTTCATGTTATTATTAATATATTCTTTAAAAAACAAACTTTTGAAAATTAGTTATGAAGTTTAGTTTAGTTATATATATACCATACAGCTGAAAACAGCTGTGTCGATTAAAGAACCAACAATACTTCTTTAGAATCTAATTTGTAACCTTGTCACTGTCTTGACTGTATTTCCTATTCAGTTTGCAACTCATTTAATGTATAGTTTCATGAAAAACATGGAAATTTCTAAGTGACCCCAAACTTTTGAATGGTAGTGTATAAGCTTTAAGCATAGATATAGACAATGGTCAACAAATGACTGAAACTAAGGAACACTGTATGGTTTTGATGGCATGCCAATGAAAGTTTGCAGACCAAACTAGAGGTTAAATATGTCACCAGCAGTTTCAGAATTCTCTAATAAACAATAATTTTAACAATAAATAAAGTATACTACTAATTAGTAGTAATTACCTGGGTGTTATCATAAAAATTATGTATGCCCACAAGGACTGGATTTTTCAGTTCTCCTATAAATCAATTTATTCATTCTCTTTTTTTTTTTTTTTTGTGTCATCCCTGCAATTCCTGATCTTCCTGAAGGTGGCAGTAAACTTCTTAAAGACTTTTAAAAGTTTGTATAAACAGTACAGTTGCAGTTAAAGAACATATACTGACATAATATACTTAAAAAGGTAAAAAAAAACAAAAGTAAAATAAGATGATAATTTTAATGCAGAGAATGTATGAAGCCCATGCTTTCCAGACTGGGACCTGGGGAATGAGATTAAAAAAGAGGAGTGAGAAACGTTTTAAAAAGGAACAAAACATACTTAACAGTGTCTGGAATAGTTTTTTTTTTGTAGCAACATGTTAAAGTTGGAGAAATCAGATGAAAATCAATAGCATATTAATTCTGACCGATCCAAATGTTGTCTTTTAGCTCTGCCAGGATACATATTGCCCCAAATGTTTGTTATGACTTCTGAGAGTAATTAAACCCATCAAGTCCAAAATCTGGGTACTCAACATTAATCTATAATGCACAGGGAGGATATATACCTATGTATAAAACTAAAATATAGGAGCTTATCAAGGAATGCAATGGCAATTAGTGAATATTAATCACATAATAAAACGTCTCAGTTATGTTGAGAAATATACTCACTGATATACAACACTCCCAGTGTTTTGGTAAAACAGGCGGCTATCAGTAAAAAGTGTACTACTTTACTCTGTGAGTCCAAGGATCAAAGGTCTAAAAAAAAAATGTAAAAAAAATTAAAAAAGGGCTTTAATACATCAAGCCATGAAGTTGAAAGGAGTTACAGTTTGTAGCAATAAACAGATGAGTTATGTTTTGGGAGAGTTTGTTAATCTGTGCTTCATTTTAGCCAGAAAGGGACAAAAGGTACCTTGTCTCCCTGACAGACCTATCTCTGAGGTGGGCTGTCGTGAGCACAAGGAGTGTATAGTCAGCCTGCACCTGGGCCCAGCTCACAGGAATGTAAAGGATTTGGGCCTGTGATAGATGCCAGTGGCATGCAGCACAATCAGTTTGGACAGTTTCTATCTACATGGCTTTTTTCACTATCTGTAACAACATCTTAAAGGCCAGAACCTCAGCATCACCAATGACACTCCTGCAGTTGCTAGAATCATACATATCAAAATCTCATGTTGTGTTTGAAAAATTATGTAAGACTTTGGTGTTTTTTTATCTTAAAATTGTGTATCTTGTGTGTGGAGTCAGAAACACGAACATTACTAACAGCATATAGTAGTCATGTCTTACACAAAATAGTGGCTGTATATGTGGAGCACTTCCACTTCAAAAGACTCCAGCTGGCAGGAATGAGATATAATTAGCTTAACTCATCTCATAAAGATGTATGCATGTGTCATAATTCATTCTGATTAACAGTTTCATAGCCACAATATATCCTACATGCTTGAATCTGCTCATACTGGGACATACATGCAGAATACAAAGAAGCGAAAATAAAATGGCAATCCCTTTAATTCCTGCACCTGTTCAGACTACCCTTACTCCATTGAGTGAATCTAATGTGTTGTCCATCCTCTCATTAATGATCCTTTACACATTTCATGCCAGAAGTATGATTAGTAGATTTGCAGTGCTTCTAGTACATAGTATCTGCTCTTATTGTTACCAGAGTCATCTGCTACCAAAGGAGTTAAACTGCAAACTGGTGATTACATGCAAACTAAATGTAAACTCATCTAAAAGTAATAATTGTTTGAAATATCCTCAGCTCTAGTGGTAATAAGTTTCAACCCGCCATGTGCTCTTCCAGTGTATACAGATGTCTTCAAACCTGCCAGGCATTCCAAGCCCTAATAATAAGGAATATACAGCGGAGAGAAAAAAGGCAGGGAGACAGAAATCACGGTGAAGTGTGAAAAATCAATGTTTTTATTCCATAAAAAATTGTGCTGCTACAGACCAAGTTTCTCCAAATAGTCGCCTTACGCGTTTCGTGCATGAAACTAAAACGAACTCAAATAAAGTCCCTAGTTAAGCCTTCTTTGCTTCATGTAGCTGTAACAGAGGGTGGACATATTGTTAAGAATCTTGGGTCAGATGGATCAGATCTTTCTTTATCTCACCCAAGCTGTCCGTCTCCTGATAGAGCAAAGAAGGCTCAATAATATACTTTACATGCATTCTTTCCTTAAATCATTTCTATTTCAAATGCTGACACTTGATGCAATCTTTCAGTTAAACAGAACCTCATTTTTTGCCTACAATTGTCCTTGAAGTTGTGACATCTATCTTATCTTCTTTTGATTGCCTGTGAAGTAACTGATGCTTTACAGTTAGTTATTTCACGTTTAGACCCAGGCAAAAGAGAGAGTTGTTCAATGCCCAGCGGACAGCAGTTCCCCAGTGTTAGGTACAGAGGTCTGAATGATATTAATCTGTCTGCGTTGTAGAGAAGCCCCTGCAGGGCCCGGCAGGCATGCTTCATATAGGGTTTCAATAACAAAACCTTTTAATGCGTCTGACTATTCATCCTCAGCTTGAACTCAGCTCTGCCAGCCAGTGCCGAGTAACTGGATCTCTGGAGGTGCACAATGCACATACTATTTTGGGCAAGATGTTATCACATTAGGGCTGGCCTCCTGCACGTGGTCACCTGGTGTTTAATCCGAGGTGGGCTTGAACTCCGTCTTCAGTCTACTCAGTAATACACCTTCTAGCTTGTTTGTATATGTATGGTATAGAAATAGACAGCCATGTTATAGACAGATAGATAGGTAGATAGGTAGATCACGTTTAATAAAATGGCTCTTTCTGATGATTTTAAATACTGAGTAAAAGATGTATGGATAAATATCCATCCAAACTGTTCATCCCTGCGGTGTGTTCATACAGGGACATACAGTAGTTCTTTAACTGTTGATTTTGTGACCCCATCCAGAAGTGGGTACCTCTTTTATCTGACACTAAGATTCACCCCTTCTCCTTTCGACTTCTGTATCTGTTACCCTCCATCTCAAGAGTATGAAATCTAACACTTACATATGTCATCTGTAGCAATGTTTATTGGTTTGTTTTGCATTATAGAGCATTGCAGAATTTGCTGCTGCTTTATGTAATAATAATAATAATAATAATAAAGTGGAATCACTATATTCATGTCTGTATTTCAATCAAACACTAGTTTTGCAATGTATTAACCAATAGACTACATTGACATACATAGCAACCTTAATCTGTTAGCAGCACTAGTTGGTTTTAGTTTTATCTTCTCACTGGTTTCTCCCACTCTCTACTCTCTTTGAACCTAACCCATGTAGTGGTGGAATTAACAGCTTGAGATTTGGGTATTGACTACTTCAGCAGAGTTGGAGGTAAACAAGCAAAAACCACCATGGGCATTAGAATAGATCCATATTGGACTTCAGGTGGCCAGGGACTTATTAGTCAAAAGCCCAGATTCCTGTGCCTGGCACTGACCCATGCTGATGCATACCTATTAAGGTCACTGTCAAACTCGTTTCAACAGATTTTGGGCAAAATCTACCAATGTCATCTGGAGAGTCCTTCCCTGCCACACTGGTGGTGGAAAACTTTAGTTATTAGTTTTTAGACACAAGGCACATGACCTACTCCCTAAAGCCAACTGAACCCGAATTTAAGGGTGAACTACGCTGGACAAACTTACACCAAACAAATATGAATATCGATATATATGTCAATGGCCATTTTCTTGTAATTATTTTCACATTTTGACATTTTTCTTGAGACGTTATGTAAAACTGAGTCTAGTTAACACCCATCCTCAGGTGATAAACATGAAATTTAGCATTCAAAATGCACACCTCCTATTCAGTATCTGAATTCCTGGATTAATCTGAGGTTGTCTCTCAGAACAATGCTACATGTTTCCTAGGTAGAGTGAGCTGGGACATACTTCTTACCATAAATGTAATGCACGGCTGAACACTCCGGCTCTTATGGAATGAATGACCCCTTGTTTTCAGGAATACATTTCAAATAGCAAGAAACAGGATCTATTCCACAGTAACCCCCTAAAACGTCTTGAAAATGTTCCCCCCCCCCCCCCCCCCAGTGTTACCGCATGGTGGTATTTGATCACTGGCATTGTTGTGACTCAGCTTTTGTGCTCACGTCGCTGTCTATGGTGAATGGTAATTCTGCTTGTCAATCTTACTGAAACACGGAGGTCTTAGCTCACCAGCCAGAATGTCACAAAAGTATTATCTGTCTAATGTTTTAACTTTATTTTCATTCAGTGTTTATTCACAGAGAACCTGGCATTCCTCATCTTCTGACACTGGCATGGAAGACCTCTAGCTATTCAAGTGCCTGTAGTCAACAAATTCTAAGACTTATGTAATACAACTGAAATATTTACATCCATATGTTTCTTTTGTGGTGTAACAATGAATTTTAGAAGAATTTTGCATGTCTCATTTTTTCTTGTTATTTATTTAAAGACTTGTTGAACTGTTCAATGAAGTCCCTTCTGTAATGCGGTAAAAACTTGGCTGGATCTTTGGAGTAAACTCCATTTGCATCCTACTTACTTTGCAATCCTTTCTTTTCAAAGACACTTGGGTTCTAACAACTGAACAATGTACTGTGGTGAACTGCCAAGAGAACTGCAAAATCAGCCATCAATGGCTGAATTGCATACATTCTTCAACTTGTCTATCTTTCCTGATAGTAATGCCTGATTTTTGTTTTGTGCCTGTCAGTTCACCACAGCTCTTGAATGGACCCCACTATTAACAATTTCTCTTGAACCTTCTAGATAGTTTAACTGTTTCATCCCTGTGTAATTTAGAATGTGGTACTCAGGGCAGAAGGGCAAGAGAGAGCAGAAATGTCCAATGAAATTGGAATTTTCAGCACAAGATTTAGAAGATAGAACGCATTGTCCACCTGGGTAGGGATGTGGTGAAGAAATGCAGGTACTGTGCAACTGCTTATATAACGATTATCCAACTATATTAAAATTATACTCAAAAGAAAATGTTGTTGTTGGGTCGAGGACTCTTGTGCGTGGCCATTTCTCAGCGGCAGTTAGAGGGCTGATCGCAGCGTTTTTGGCGCTGAACTGCAGTGCCACATAATAACCCATAGAAACATAGAATGTGTCGGCAGATAAGAACCATCGGTCCATCTAGTCTGCCCAATTTTTTTTTGAGTACTTTTATTAGTCCCCCGTTCCCGGACTTATAGCTAGGATAGCCTTGTGTCTATCCCACGCATGCTTAAAATCCTTGACTGTGTTTACCTCTACCACTTCTGCTGGAAGGCTATTCCATACATCCACTACCCTCTCAGTAAAGTAATACTTCCTGATATTACTTTTAAATCGTTGCCCCTCTAATTTAAGACTTTGTCCTCTAGTTTTGGTAGTTTTTCTTCTTTTAAATATACTCTCCTCCTTTACTGTGTTGATTCCCTTCATGTATTTAAATCTTTCTATCACATCCTCCTGTTACATCTTTCCTTCAAGCTATACATGTTAAGATGCTTTAACCTTTCCTGGTAAGTTTTATCCTTCAACCCATGAACCAGTTTAGTAGCCCTTCTCTGAACTCTCTCCAAAGTATCACCCACCCTAATAAAATAACCCCCTCTTACCCTAAGTACCCCATTAACGAAAACCCTAAGCATAAGTCTCAAACTAACCCTAATACTAACCCCTAATACTAACTCTAATACTACCCCTAACGTCCTAATACTAACCCTAAATGAGCCCTAAAACTAACCTGCACCCCCTAATTTTGACCTGCGTCAGCAGAGCACCTGACATCTTTTAACTGTCATGAGCTTGAAGTCTTGCAAGGAACCAGCCGCTGTTCCATTGCAGTCATTGCCAGGGTATAGGTTGAGCATTTAGTGCAATAATAATAATTATTATAATTATAATTAATAATGGTGATCTTTCACATCTGATTCCTGTAGCAACGTTTCTACTTGTGCCTGTATGTTAGGTATAAAACTGTCAGAATGGTTTTATACATACCAAAACTGCACATTTGTACTGACTTTTTGTTCAGTGAACATGACACCAGATGAGCAGTGGTTTCACACACCCCCCCCCCCCCCCCCCCGAATTTGTAGCTCTCTTGGCTTTCTAAACAACAGACTGCTGTATAGCATGTACCACTGTTTATAAAACATTGTGAAGTTTATCTAGATAACACTGTTCCTCCCTAGTAAATGTACCATGTGAATGAAATGCATGTGGAGAGCACAACACAATAGTTCTATGTCAAGATTGCCAACATTTTTGGAGCTTTGTGTAGCTTATTTTTCCCCAAATGATTGGGTTATTTTGAAGGTCATCCAAAACAGTAATCTCACTAATTTCAGATTTTTTTTTTTTACATTTCCTACACTTAGTGCATTAAAGATGTGAGGATTACTTTGAACCACCTTATGAAAGAAAATATCTTCACTGCAACTCAGTTATCCTCAGTTGACTATAGATGTCCACAGAATGTTTTCCTGGGAACAAGGTGCCATTTTGCCTTCTCCAACCTACTCATGCATTGTCTCAGACTCATCCTGCTCTAACCATACATTACCCCGCACTCCTGTTTCAGTCTGAGTGTTGGGCTGTCACATGACATGATGGTGCGCACTGACCCTAAAGGGTCTACCCAATCAAGAAGTGTGTTTCAAACATAAGACCAGAGTAGCTGAGTTCTCCCATTCAGCTGCATTGGAGACTTTTGTACAACTATGCAACTTTTAAATTGCCATCGAAATTCCCTTTAATTAAGTAGACCCTAAAGTGAAGAACAGAGCTCGGAGCAGGAAGAATCTCCTTGTACCCAGTACATTGCTTAGTTAGAGGCTATCCCGCATGCAGTGTAGGCTCCCATGCATGATAGACGGCATGTAAGCCAGGGTCAATAGTATTTACTCATTGGCACAGAGTCAATAGTATTTACTCATTGGCACAGAGTACATGTTAGCATACAATCTGAGTGCTGAAACACCTAAACCTGAATGTTGAACAGGGTAAATACTTAGCACATCAGAAGTCAAGCAGAGATAGGCAAAGTGTCTGTACAAGGACACTGGTTTACATGGCAAGGTCTTTGAAGATCCATAGAACATTGCAAAAGTCTAGTAAATGTCCACCAAGATGTTGATACCTAGCCCTGGAGCTGAGATATAATTCCAAATAAACAGGAAGCATGGTCTTGTAGTGAGGGTGTCTGAAAACATAAATTGCACATTATGGAACATGTTTGAATAGGAGGCCACAGTGAAGTTGAGAAATAAGGTGACTATTATTGATATTAGATTATTACTCTTCAAATATAAAAAATATTTAAACTAACATAATATTTATTTTACAAATTTCTTTTGAAATAGATGATCTGAAGATAGCAGTCAAATTAACAGGAATAACAGGGACTAGAGTGCTGACAAGAAGGCAAATTCATACTTGAATACCGTATTTGCTTGAAGATAAAATACGTTTATTTTGAGAGCAAATGCTCTGAAAAAGTCCACAGGTCGTCTTAGAAACAGAGGTCTGACTATAAGACTAAGAATCAGTTCCCCCGCATAGATACATGGCACCTGGATCCTTCTCACAGGCAGGCAGTTGATGTGTGTGCACTGCGCACAGACATGATCTGATGCTGCCCGGCACATCCGCCAGCCCTTCTGAGATGGAACGCCCAGATTTTCACCTCAGAAGCCCCAGTGGAAGTGTCAGGTGGCATCAGAGAATACCTGTATGCACAATGCAGCACATACACATCCCCTGGGGCCCCACTAGGCACCAAAGCTAACCTGGGAGTCACAGTAACTGTCCCGGAAGATCCATTAGCAAGTCTGGGAATGCTTTGGCGAGTGTCGGGTATCTTGGCAAGTCTGGGGATGCATTGGCAAGTCTGGAGCATTTTGGTAAGTCTGGGGAAACTTTGGCAAGTTTGTGGAGAAGATTGACAAATCTGGGGGCAGATTTGTGCAATCTGTGCATTGGCAAGTATAAGAACATTTGGTCAAGTCTGGGGATGCATTGGCAAGTCTGGGGCAAATTGGCATGTCTGGGAATGCATTGACACGTTTGGGGGCAGAATGGCAATTATGGGGATGCATTGGCACATCTGGGGGCATTTTGGAAAGTCTGAGGGTGCACTGGCAAATAAAAGGAAAATGAAGACAAGAACTGCATTTTTCAATATTTTTTTATTAAATGTATAAAAACAGTTTACATGTGAAGGAATATTTACTAGTAAAACTTTTTTTTCCTAAGGGTTGTCTTATATTTAGGCATTTTCTTTTTTTTAATATCCAAATTTTGGGGGGTCATCTTATATTCAAGCACATACGGTATATTACTTTCTGATTCCTGATTTTTACCAACACAGTATTTTGCTGGGATGACTGCAGAGGTAACATAAGTAAGCAGAATAAAGACAGAACATGCTGTATCTAATATTAAGTATGGGTACTTAGTAAATCCTATTCATTAATCATGTGATTACTTTATACAATAAGAAGCACTGCAAGATTCTTATTCTGTTCCACACATTTTTTACCTCCCCCGCCCTGTGCTGAGCAGATAAGCTGTGTGCAGGTCAGTTCTCTAGTTAAGTCTGTCATCGGGTGCTAATTTATGTGCTGGCTGATCCACTACCCCTTATCTGAACATTTGGAACAGGTGTCACCTGGAACCCAGCCACAACCACAGGAATAAAAAAGATGTGACCTCCATTCATAGAGTTGGAGGGCCTCTCTGTTCATAACTAAAACTCAGAAGTTAACCCTTCAGTAATGTCCTGTTGGAAAGGATGGCTGACAGACTAGATTGCAAAAATACTTCTGCTTGAACACAGATGAATTCATTAGCAGTAGAGGATTATGGGTAGCCATGAAACAGCTCTGCAGCTGTTACTGAACTACAGTATCCAGGGTTGCACAATATCCAGAAGAAATGGATGTATTAGCTGAGGATTAGGGAAACTGTAGTTCAATAACATAAGTCTGAAGCTACCTGTTGTCAGTCCCTAGATCAGCAGGTGTTGGGAACTATGGATTCCATTATTTTCAGTCATAAGGGTGACTGAGCATTATGGGATTTGTGGTTCCCAAAAATCTGCAGTTCCAAGGCATCACTGCCCTAAACACTATAATCAGGTTGCCCAGACATGGGTCCCTGGTCACCTAGAGGGAGACCAGCCATATATCATACTGATGAGGCGTATGATAAGCTAAAATGTACATCAGTGGTACCGGTGTTCCACTGATGTAGAGTAGGCTTGCCAGGCATTTAGATATGGACTACCCTGATGGATCAGACGAGTCTCATATGCTAATGGAGAGTTCTCCTCTGTAATGGGGCAAGTGAGCAGAACTCAAAGTTGTATCCAGAGATGCTCATGAAATAGGCGCTGGTTAATTTGGAGATTGCATTTAATCAAGTAGTCCTGAAATAAAAAATTTTATAAACTTTCCTTGATGAAAACAGGGCTAAGGCCCCTGCAGTATATTTCAACACAAATATTCGAGCGTGAATCTCTCTTAAATGCCGGATGCTTATTAAAAATGAATTGTGCAGAACTGCACTTAATCTAATGCAGTCATGTCTGTATCTCCCTAAGCATTGTAAAGTCAAGGGAGATTATTACCAGATAAACATAAAAATAATTAGTATGTGTTTGCTGTTACTTGGAGATGAGCGACATGAAGTGACTGGTTGTGTAAAAATAGATATTACAGGATTGAATTAAATTATTACTAACCTACAGGTTTTCTTCCCCATAAACCTTTCTGTAAACATGGATGACATCGCTCCAGAAAAGCCAAGGGATGCAGAATCTGACTCCTTTAATCAGTACTAGTGTGATTAAGCTCTAGAAAATCAGGGCATAACAGGTAGGTCGTGCATGGTTACAGTAGGTAACCATTAAAAATCTAAGAACATCGTCAGCTTAATCGGCTCAATAATTAAATAAATAGGTTAAATAGGTGAAAAAATTGCAGAGTTACCAACACATGCTGGGAATGAGTCGAAGACATGGACATGATAGAGTGTCAGGGTCTAGTATTACAATGCAACAGACTAACCATTTTAAAATCTGGCAATTTTGGCAGCTAATATAACAATAGTTAAAAAATGGCAAATAAACCGATGTGAGCAAGTGCAAAAACTACAACGTTTTCAAAGTCCCGGAGGTAGAATTAGCCAATGCGCATCCAGCGAGTACAGAAATAGTCACCACAGTGGAAAACTAACACATCCCAGTGTATTCCAGTGTATTCTTTAAATTTTCCTTTGCAGAGAATTACGAAACAGTTTATTCTAATGCTAGCTATAAAACGGTTCAAAAGTAATATGGGATTTGACTTGAAATGAAAACACCAAATACAATGTATTTAATGGACATAGAATGTATGCCCCATTGTAATACTCAACCTAACACAAGATTTAAAAGAGATAAACTAATTGGGTTGTATAAGTTAAATGCACAGATGTGCAACATTAAATATCTCCAAATCACAATAATGTTTTGCTGTACAATCAGTGTCAGAAGAAAATGGTTAATACAGTTAGTACAATGGCTAACAGAGGCATAGTTATTAATCCTCCTTCCGTCAGTGCACTGCCGATGGCCCAAGAAACCAGAACAGTTCTCTAACTAATGTGCCATCTCAGAGTGTAACTTAGGATAGTGTTCCAGTTAGACAACCAAATAACATCAGTGAACTGCTGGTGTCCAATGGGCATCATGGGTGGTCAGGATCATGCGTTTAATTCGGTTACATACTAGCATGGTGTGAACTGGGTCTCAGTGGATATTTTGGATGTTTCTCTGAGTGAGTTATGTAGAGGCCATCACGAAATTCCACAGATAATGTCAACCAAGAGGTGAAACTTTAGAGAGAAACGTAATCTTAAAACAAGGTTTGATAACCCACTGGGATCTGCGTTCTCCATCTTTCAAGTTTTAGTTATCCTAGCGTGTGATATCTTTCTAAGAAAAGAAAAATGCGTAGATCACCTTCCGGGATTTACAGGTTTTCTGGAAGCCATCAGGTACTTTGTCATAACTAATTCCATTGCTCACCATTCTAATGCCTGGATAAGTTCCATTTATCGATTGCTAGAGGTTAGATTTGCCTTGTACAGACTGGGCTCCAGTTGAGCAGCAGCTTTTAAAACAAACAAAAAAAAAATGATTTTTTTTCAGTAGATTTTCATATTTCTCACATGCAATGGAGAACATAGCAAAGCTCACAGTGTCAGGCTTCTTCATCACAACAATGGTGGTGCCATTGTCAAATTTAAATCCAGCTTTCATGAGAATCCAAAGGAAAAAATATGATCAGAATTATGTGTAAACAATCCTTTAGTCATCATAAGCTTGTTATAGAACAAGCGAATTGCAAAAGTCATCCTTAGAACTCATTAAATGAAAACAAATCAGTATAAAATGGAGGCGACCAACAAAAAATCCAAAGTTTGCCGAGATGAAACCTTATGTTGTCCTGTGTTTCCAATGTGCTTTCTCAGGAGGTGAAATATGAGTTCTGCATGGAGTAAAGGCGGTCAATAGGGTTTCCAACTCGGGCCTGTAGAGCTCCCACGTCAGGTGCAGCTAGAAGACACTCTCCCAGATTGTTTAGGGATATATCCTCACCGTCCATATCATGAAAAAGGGTTTCTCCACCTTAAAAAAAACAGCGCGTCAGGCTATTCCTATATTACTAGCATAGACCCTATAAAGGGTATAAAAGTGACACTAGAAAGACCTTCTCAGCTAAATGGTGTTAAAATATGAATCTATAGTTTGTAGCCCCCAGACAAGGTCGGGGAGGGGCAATCATGACAGGATGCTGAAGGGATATGTGCAGCCTATAGTGGGAATTAGTGGGAGGAGTTGGCAGTGTATAAAAGATAGGAACAGGAAGTTTGGGGGCCATTTTAGGAAAAGTTTTTCCCCATACCTGTTGTCCCACCCACCCTCCCTAATTTTATGGTTAATGAGCCTTTATTTATTTATTTATTATTTATTTATTTCCATGTCACAGCGTTGGCGGAAGCTTGCAGGGTATCCAGGAGGGTTAATGGAAGAATGGATTGGGGAGAGTCAATCGGGACTCTGGTGGGAGGTTCGAGGGGAAAGTGGTACATCGAACCTCAGGTATTGGGGGCATTGGTATATGCCCAGAACATGGACTTATTCGGCAGCCACCTGGATACTCTTGCAAGCGTGGTTGGTTTTCTGTTTATGGATTGTTTATGTTTATGTTTAGTCATTGTATAATTATGTATATATATGTGGAATGTATATATGATTGGAATGCAATGACTATTTAAATAAAGTGCTGTGGCCGTTGTTTTACCCCACAGTCTGGTTTAAGTTTAGTTATTTCTAGGCAAATACATATCCCCAATATTGAAGCCACCATGTCATGAGTGGATGACATTACATACATCAGGTTTTAGGCTAGAAACTGAATTCAACACAGCAGACCAGAAACAAAAATTGAAGACAAAAACTTACTCATCTTAATCTATCATGAAACCAGAAACAAACCTATAATCTTATTTGTGACTATGTGTCCCAATGTCTGTCTGTGTACCATGGCTCTGTGTAACGTGATATTCCAGGACTAACAGAAAACGATCTCTAGTTCTAATATTTTACTCCGAGGTAGTGGACCGAAAGGATCGAATGCTTATTTCACAACTGAAACAGAATATTTCTGATGCTTAAAATTCTTTTCAGCTGAGTGGATTAGTAAAACAGACGCCAGGGGTAAAGATCTAAAAGTTGAGTAGGTACTTTCAATAGTTTACCACGGGTGATTGCACCAACTCCACAGAATTATTCCCTATGCATAGCTCCACAAGTTTTATTTGTAACTTACAGCATGGCTTATGGGAAGGCCAAAGACTACAGTATTATGATGGGGGGGTTTTGTGCACCCTCTAATTCTCTCACTACAGTAACAGTGGTTTTTTTTGCATTTAATAATACATATTTATATAATAAAATGTTCTTTGAAGATACATATTAGTGTTTGGAAAATCTTAATAAAGATTTATTTAAAAAAAACCCTAGTTAAAGATTTAAGCCTTTGAAACATTTGAAACAAAGGCTGGGTACAAAGGCATCTTAAAGACATCTCACCGCCTTTCACTGGGCAAGTAATAATTTGTAATGCAGAATTTCAGACCTGTGACAACAATATGCATTATTACTTTATTTATTTTCTCCCACAGTGTTTTAACCTGGTATTTCATCCTATATACTGTGAAGACCTGAAATATATGTATGTGCTTTGTTTGTTATTAAAGAGTTGATATTGTGTTCATCACAACATGTTTTATATTTATGTTATATGGCATTACTTTGTAACTCATATACATTCCACAAGGTTTTCTTTGAACATGCCATAGGTTACAGGGGAGTTGCTCTCTATATATCTGTGTCATCACATAGCCTAATCTGCTCCCCTTATCTGGGCACACAAGATGAACCATCTAACTCTTGCTGGTAAAGGTAGACAAGCAAGAAGCCACTTTAGATGTTTTTGCTCAGAAGGTCACTGGATGTTAACAGGTAAAAATGCTGGCTGTAAAGAAAAAGATTGAACAGGATAGAAGGAAAATATACGGAGGCCTACAAACAAAAAAGGATAGCTGGAGAGATGGAGATGAAATTTTAGAAGGGAGCCACTGGTTACAGAACTATTTATCTGGACCTCCAGATGATCAGGTGAATCAAGATACTGTTTGCTACTGATTTAGTACCATACCGTATGGATGCATGTGATCTCCAGGCATTTGTGGGGGAGTCAGTCCTTGCTGGAATGGGTCTGAAGTATAAATGTTTTGCTCCATAGAAAGAAGTGTCTGTTGAGGCAATGTTGTGAAGACATTCATAATACCTTCAATGCTGGTGCTACTGGAGTTATGTGTTTGAGCTGAAAAATAACCAAACACAACACGTGCATATAATGGAATGTAACATTATTCCTCAATAGCATATTTTATAAAGTAGAAAATCCTGTGAATCTAAAATTACTGCATGGCTGTGGTTTGAATTCAGTATTGGCACATTGCAGGATATCGCTATGTGCTAATAACTGAATGTTCAGCTGAGCCAGAAATCTGTCTACACAAAGTATTGAATTGTGCAGGGGAAAAAAACTTAACAATTCAGGAAAGAGTTAAAAGCTAAAATTTCTCCATAATAGTCAGCTTTCATACAAAAAATATAACAATCCCTCTAGATTAAAAGCAGGTCTCTCCTTATGTGTTTCTGTCTGACTTTTTTCGTGTTTTAGGCTCTCTACCATGCTCTATGTAAATTGTTGGCACTATATAAATAAACGTTATTGTAAAGCAAAAAAGGATGCCATTTTGGTGGCTGATATTGCCTATGAATTATGAAGAGATCTGGATATCCACTAATTTCTATTTGGCCCCAGTCTGGCCTCGATCAGACAATTAACTTACATTTGAGCTAGTAATGAGTTCAGGTGGGGAGGATATGTATAATTTCACTGATTGGCCAATGTTTGCTCTGAGTATGTATGTATAGAGGCCCTAGATTAGAACAAGTGCTCCTTGGGGCAAAACAATTAAGTTCCTTACTCAACACTCCAAACTCAAAACTGAACAGAGACCTTTCCGTATTTCCAAATTCACTCCAGGATATTGGATCTGGTAAAGGTCCATATTCATTTAATGAGTACCTGAGGGTATCCGTGTGGGGTTCTGTTGATCTTGCTGCTGCTGCTGTTGCTGTTGCCTCCTTGCCAGCTTTTTCATCTGTGAAACATACAACACAAGAATACAGATCCTTGTTTACAATTCAAGGACAATGGCATGTGTCTAATCATGTATTCAAGGAATCAGAAGAAACACGTTTATTCTCCTCCAATCAGTGATCAGTTTTTTTATGATGTCATACATAGCATGTCTATAAACCACCATTTTTTTTTTTTAAAAAGCATTGAGCACTGCTTTACATATTGCTTCACTCTGATAAACAGTTATTGAGGGTTTTTTAGATCTACAATACTTTATTACCTTATACTTTTTATAATAACTTAGATTGTGCTTTTCTAAAAAAAAAATGCAATGAATTATAAATAAAACATAGCGCAAACTTGAAAAACGTCTTATGCCAGTGAAAAAGAGGTTGTTGTAAGAAACAAATAGATTCAAGACGATATATTTTTTGGCTAACGGAAGAAAATATGAGTGCAAGCTCCCTGGACTTCTTCGAGGATGCTATTAAACAGATGGAGAAGTATCGGAGAAGTATCTCCTTTACATACAGAGATGACTTCCAAACATAGCAAATCATCTTGAAACGTTGCAGTCAAATTCTCATTTAGCCAATAAATGTACAATCTTAATTCCACTTCTTGCCTGTGTTTTTACGGCTAGCACAGTAACACTCTTATTAATTCAAAGTGAGTTTCCGCGGGCTCTATTCGCTGAATGTGGGCTGTTGACGGTGAACGAACGGGAGAACCTTTCCACATCCCAATAGGAAAAAATCTGTTGTCATAGACTAGTATATGGTAGAAACTAGTGATACCAGCCACCAGTCACCAGCCAGTATGTTACCTTTTCCCATCTGGATGTTTGTACCTGTATGTCTATTTTTCTTTCTACTTGGATAACATAAAAGTATCACTATTTTCGACCTTATTCTAGTCTGAAATATGAGTGCCTATGGATTTTTGATATTCACACTAGCACGCTTCCCCAGTGTTATTTAACTTGCTGGTACGCAGTTGTAATATTTGCATATAAACAATATTTCTTTTGAATTTCTCTATTTCAAAGTACATTATTAATAAAGGCATATAATTGGTAGCTTCATTTTAACAATGATTATGTCCAGGTAGACTTGTCCCCGGGAATATCAAGAATGATTTCTGAGTCTGCATTGTATTGTGGGGTTTTTTAATATAGTTTCTATACTAAAACAATATCTCTCTCTTCACACATTATTTTCCTATTTGGCTTACTATGCATTTTATCCACATTTAAATAAATTATTCTCCTCAATGACTGTTATGTCTAACAAAGAAAATCCGACCAGTCACATTTTGTAAAAAGTATATTCAGTCCAAAAATTGTTATTATGTTTGCCAATTATTTATGAATTGACAATCTTGTTTTCTGAATTATGATTGTAGATCTAGATAACATTTTCCTTTGCTGCAGAGTTAAGCTAGCTGTACCATTTGAAAGCTTACCTTAGCCCTCTGATTTTGGAACCAGACTTGCACTACACGTACACTGAGCCCAGTTTCAGCAGCCAGCGTTTCTCTCACCTTTACAACAAAACAGATCATTATTATTATATAAACATCTATACATAACCTCACAATAAACCACCTGGCAACCTCCCCCCTTTATATACACAATTGGAAACATGTAAACCACCTCATCCACTATACTCACCTGCAGTCTCTAAAGATTTTCATTTCTATGTGGGTGGAGTGCAATTCACCCACCTAGATCTCTCCTTTAGTAACAACTCACTCAGTTGTCACAGTTCCCCAGTAACTTCCATTGTCACAATCTACTGGTTTTCCCTCCCCGCCTTTCCTCCTACCTCTTCAGTCACCTGATGTTTCTCATGTTCCTTATTCCCTTTAGATTTTAAGTTTCTGAGCAGGACCCTATATCTCATGTTATAGTCTGAATATGCTTGACTCCTCTTTTATGCTCTGTACTAAAGCATTGTGCAAATTGTTGGTGCTATGTAAATAAAAGGCAGTGTAATGTACATATGACCTGTCAAGATATTTGAAAAATGCCGCTCCACTAAACTCATCAATCATGTGTTTGTATACATTTCTAATACCCTAAATATTTTTTTCTGAAAATCTTATCAGTCTACTGTAATCTTTATTACAAGCAATTAAACATCCCCAGAAAGCATCACTTATGGGTCTATTCACTAAAATTTGAGCATAGCTAGAGGAGGTCGACATAGGAAGCCAACTTTGGAGGTCGAATTTCACTTTGAGACTAAATCAAATTTGACCTCTGACTTGACCCCAACTCTACACAACTTGGCAATGTCAAACTCAAACTTCTCTGGTTTTCTCCAAGTCAACTCAGGTGCCGAGTTTGGTGGTCGAGTTTGACTTCCAAAAAGAAACCACAGTGTAATTTTTACTCATATGAGAAAATAATTATTAAATTATGATTTGATTAAAGTCGAGTTGAGAGAAGTGATTTTTTTTTTTATAAGTCAAACTCAACCTCCAAACTCAGGTTTGACTTGGTCTCATAAATAGCTTTGATCATTTTGCCTCCCATCAAAGCCTATGGGAGGTGAAATTAAATTATAATATTTCTTCTTAGTCAAATTCGACTTCAAAACTTGGGTGCCGAGTTGATGATAGTTTAACTTTGCCTCCCATGGGCTTTAATGGGAGGCGAATTGATCCAATCTAGTTTTTAGACTAAATCAAACTCAACTTCCAAACTCAGGTACCGAGTTTGACCATGTCTCGACCTCCTTGGCATACCACATCTCGAACTCGCAAAAATGTTAGTGAATACCATTTTGCAAGGTCGAGGTGAAGCATCTGAAAGGGTGTGCATCTATTCGAGTTTGGAAGTCGAAATTAGTGCTAATCTCAAACTCCATCTCAAATTTTAGTGAATAGACCCCTTAGTTCCTGCAAGGCTGCTCATATCTGACATTACATGTGTGGAGTTTACCAGAGGCAGCATAGAGATAACAGGAAACAGTAAATGGGTAGGAGTAACTTTACAGTCACTGTTTAGAGAAGTACACCAGATTGCCACTGAAATACTAGAAAAGCTTCTGAAGTGGGAGTGGCTTCAGCAAGCTCTGTGTATATGATGTGACATAAGAAGGCTGGCTTTACTGATGGGACCAAATGGAAATAATCACATAATCTTAATATATCACATTAATACATTTTTTGATTAATAATAATGTTTTTATATCAGTAAGATATTTGTACTTGTGCATACAATTTTTTCTACTTTTAATATGTATTTCTCAGTAATTTTCCCGTGCTATTATTGACTAATACTGAAATATTGTGTTTAGAGTGACTATCTTGTTCAATTATAATAAAATAAATAAACCAGAAAACAACCAACTGCTGATAAGGTTATTACAAAGGAACAACATATTGCTGTTTTTATTACTATGTGATGTCTTTGACCATTTTTCCCTTATTATTTTTTTATTTCTTTTACAGAAAAAAAACTGAAAAACCATATCTTCAGACCTTAACATGGATTTGTGTAATGTTCCTTACATTTCTATATTAAAAGTTACATGAATTCTTGCTCCTTTGATATTGGACTCAACCACACTATGATGTTTCTTGTATCTTGCCAATTCTCATATATCTAAATGTTCTTGTAGCTCAAACTGCTATCTTTATTTCATAACACATTACAAACTAATATTTATCCATCTGCCAATCTCTTTTCTTTCTCCGACTGCCAATAATAAAGTTTTATTCCTTTACTATTATTGTGTTATATAGATGATGTTCAAGTTTACCGAAAGTAATTTTATGTTCTTGGCAACACTTCATTATGATTTTGAAATACTGCCAAGTACTCTCATGTAGAGACCAGTGACTTTTGACTTCCCAAATACTATTCTCAGTTTTAATATATGTCTATAAATATCTGAAATTACAATACATTGAAACAATGTAAATTTCAGATCTAGTCTCCAAAGTCTAACTCCCGAAACGGTTGGCCCCAGTGTTCATGCTGTTCTGCTTTAACTTTTTCTCGGTTTCACCAAGTCCAAAATAAAACGTACCATTAAAGTTAAAAAAAAAAAACTGTTTGCCATTGTTTTGTTACTTGTTCCATTCCCTAATCTGCCATCGTTCCAATCACATTTTCTGGATTGCTACTCTTTTCTTGCTATTAAATTTTACCTTTACTCCATACTTTAGCACAGATAATATCTGTATCTGAAGCTTTCCAAGTCAAATCAGCCATTTTTAATTTAAAGTGGTTATTTCATTTTTAATTATAAATTCATTGATCGCCAAAATGCCATGTACATCAGGCAGAACTATTGGTACAGTAATTGACTTTCTGTAATCCCAGAAAGTAAGACTAATAGATGGTCGCTGTGTACAATCTTACCTTCCTGCATGGTTTAGATGAGACCTCAAAGGAAGCTTTAAATGCCCGGCGCTGTTGTGTGGTTAAAATGGTTCTGGGTCTCTTGGGACGTTTATGGTCTTTGCCATCGTCTACTCCCTTTCCGTCTTCAAATTTGGCGCCGTCTTCGTCATCCTCACTTTTACCTGATGTACGAATATGAGAGAAAGTCAGAAAGGAAATAAGAAGAGAATTCAACTCCTTTCTGGAATTTTTCATTAATACAAAATCTACAGTTAGTAGAAAAAGAATAGAAAAAAAGAATATTAACGCAATTCATTTGTGGATCTACCTCCATGTATTAGATGTAGACATAATAACTACCTCTGTGCCAAAAGACTTCAAAGGCTCTACAATTTTCTTCTGAACATAAACCCACCATAGTCAGCAATCTTATAATGCTTAGCATGCAGTCCGCACCGTAAAGGCTTGTGATACACTAATGACTCCGCTAGTACAGCTGTTTTGGCAGCCATCTTGTAATTTTTAGTGGCCATCTTGGAGGAGATAGAAGGAAGCGTCTGCTAAGTTTTTCTTTTAATCTATATATTTATGGATGTTTTTGGCTAACACAGAATTAAACACAGATTTTGTGGATGACATGGAGTGGTACAACAAGACAGTTAAGAACCCTGGTTCAGTAATAATGTATGCGACCCACACTAGTCAAAATGGCTAACTGTGGCTGTTATGATCCCTTTTAAAAGGACAGACCTAAGTATGTTGCACCCCTATTATTCCACCCAAAACACTGGTTATTTTAAAGGTTGTCTTCAAAGCTCAATTATCCACTCTGGAAGCTGGGTTTAGGACTTACAAGCCATGACACTTAGTGCCAAATAATAGACTCATGTTCTACAGGGGGAGAAGCCTTAACCTATGTGAAAAACTCATGGGCAACACCGAATGATGAAAAAAACTAATGTATAAAAAGTTTGTTTGATTGATTACCTTTTTGGCTTTCCCTTCAACAGAACGATTAGAGGTAATACAAAGTATGACAACTGACAATTGCCAAAATATTCCGTGTTCACCTTTATTATACAGTGGGTTTTTTTTTTTTTTTTGATGGTTGTTAAATAATATAGCTTACATTTCCTAAAGCAGATATTTCCCCCAGAAGAAAAATAGCATACTGTGAAAATGCAGAGCATGATTTGGCCAGCTACTTAAAAATTAAGAAATGAAAGAAACTGTTCGGGCACAGCAGCGCTGGAGATATGAAGGTAGTAAATCCTCTGTTAGTAACTCCGGTGCCTCTCCTGATGCCTGGTTAGCATCATACAGGTAAGACGATTCAATGGAGAGGACGGCACTCAAGGAGTTAATAGGTTTAAACACAAAAACAGTGAAGTGGGTGAAAAAAATCCAAACAATCAAATATGCACAGCAAATAAAGATGGGCAAAATAGTGGCAAAAATAGAAAACTTAGATCGCTTGACGCGTTTCGCGCTGTGAGCGCTTAATCATAAGATTTTATTTGCTGTGCATATTTGATTGTTTGGATTTTTTTCACCCACTTCACTGTTTTTGTGATTAAACCTATTAACTCCTTGAGTGCCGTCCTCTCCGTTTCCTTTTGAAGCTACTTAAAAATGGCTTACTCTTCAACATACTTAATCATGCTTAGACTATGAACAATAACTTGACAATTATATTCCCACAGCCTAATGTAACACAGACACCTACTCTCCCATGGAATTTAAAAGGTTAATGTTTTCTAGAGGGCAATCTTTTGTTGTGACACTTCAATAATACTTGGTACAGAATGATTAAGACTGGGAGATTTATTTTAAACCTGATTAATATTTTAGTTTGTAAATTACCTGTAATGGAGCATAAATCATTCATTTTTGTGTTCCTGGTGATCCATTACAGCCATGATGAGAAGGAAGTTATACATCAATTAAATGAGCTAATTTATATATCCAAGGGACTTTTATAGGGATTATGTGGCAGGCATGGCTGGCGAACGCACAAGGATGCTAAGGAGACGTTTGTAAGCATTTTGTCTAAGAGATCTGATCATTTTTGAAAGATTTGTATATTTTGATAACAAATGACAAATTGTAACAGCAGGCACTGATGTATACCCATGAGGGAAATGACTTGCCATGCAACCGACCAGCAGCACCAGGGCATGGAGGCCGAGAGATTATGGGAGAACAAAAGTTCCTCCAAGACTGCAAAGGTGAAAAAGCACATATTGTCCTACATACAGTGTATGTTTGATGTGATGTCACAACGGCTTTGCTGTATTCAGGCAGTATGCTGAAGAATTTTGCGTTTTAGGGGGAAAATGTGTTTTGAATGTGTCTGTGGAGTCTCCAGTTTATGACATCACCTGTGGCCTAATATGCAAATGATACATTTCCCATTGAAATGCAGTTAATTTGCATATTAGGCCACATGTGATGTTGTATGCAGGAGACACATTTAAAAAAAAAAAATTTCTCCTAATTTAGGCTTGCATTTTTGCTAAAGCAATGTATAGATCATTTTCAATCATTTTTTTATCCTCTAAATGCACAGTAAGAACAATGTCTAGGTGATACAGTTCCTTTAATAACTGAAGTGCCAAAGAAAGATATCCCTAGATTGGGGTGTTGATAGGACAAGAGAAGAGAAAACAAGGTTGGGTGGCCCACCATCTTCTTGTTCCACCACAGGTTAATCATCAGTTTCCTATAGATTTCCTATAGATTCCTTGTATTGATGACACAATGGCACTGGTCTTATAGTGGAGATAGGCACTACACAGATCTTTGACATAAGGGTATCTAAATTCATGTTATGTTATATAGCAACCTTTCTATAGTGATTTAGAATAAACCTATGTAAAATCAGCCCTAGTCACAGGTCAAAATCTATTTGAATTATTCCATTTCAAGCAGTGCCAGAGACCTTAAAATATAAAATCCGCAGATACATTGGCATGTTAGCTTCTGTGCCACAATAAAAAAAATCGAGGTAAACTTATAACTGGTCATTATAGAATTCAGTAATATATTACTTTTAGCTGGACATTTAGAAAGACCAAGAAGCCCATGTTTTTACAATACATTATGGACTTTAAAAATGTATTTACAAAATAACTATTTTAGCATGTGAGATATTTTTATAACCTGACATTTCAAATACCCTGGAGAAATGTGTGGACAATCACAATATAGAGGCACCTACAGCAGGCCTTGAAATCAATGAAGTCCATGCTGTTCTTATTGAGTCAACTTGAATTTTACTTGTTCATTTTCTTGCCGTCAATATGTCCCAAGAGAAGAGATAAGGATTAAATAAAATGGCTAATAAATTTTCTGCTTAATGACAAACTGCCTTTTATCATCCGATCTGCCATATGAAACCGCCTAGCGCTAGCTCCACCAGTAGAAAACATGCGGGGTAGTAATAAGTAAACTGAAAAAAGAGCAAACATTCAAACACAGGGGACTGCTTACAAGCTAAGTCGGTAATATTCACCAGCTTGTCGCCACCTGCTACAAAGAATCACGGGCTTACAGAAAATGTAGACAGCTAATAAAACCTATGCAAATTCAACAAGGAGAGACTTGGTTTTAATTAGTGAGATCTCTACATCCTTAAATGTCTCAGGCACTAGACGTGGTACTTGATTAAACCCTAACCCTCTTCCTTTAGTCCGGAGTAAGAAGTTGAGAACATATTGTGCATGATGACCTTTTCATGAGCTGGGCTTGGATGGCCCTACACGAATCTAAGGTCCATATTGTTCAAAAGGTGTTTATCATCAGTGTGGGATGGGGAAGAAGAAGGACATTTCATATAATGAAGCCGCACTGATCAGATTCTTTCTCTCCTTTTGAATCACTACTTCTTTGGTTTGAAGGAATTAGATGGAGAGGCAGAGTTGGGACACTTAATTGGAAATGGGGATGGTTTTTGAGGTTGGTGCTGTTTACATAGGATTGAGTGATGGAGTCGACAGAGGCTGTAATTGAAGTAAGGGCTTTGGAGATTAGCTTCAGCATATGGGATCTTTGCCTCTACTTTCCCCCCTCTCTGCATTTTCCAATAAAATTGGGTTTAGCTTATGCTTTACTTTTCTCGCCCTCTTGTCTATAAAAAGCTCTTTGAAAGTTAGACATTAGAGGAAAGTGTAAAGGGGGCAGGGGGGCTGCATTAGAAATTTCATATCTGCCTAGGGCAGCTGATGCTGGTCACTGTAAGATGTATGCAAAGGATCACTGGCTTTGTTACTGCGTAAGGTAGTCGCATATGTAGCATTATCTGCACTTTATTAAAAAGTAAACAATGTCTCTAGTGATGTCATTTATTTTGATCACTAAGATTACTACATTTTTGTATTATAATGGAATCAAATACTGTTGTTTTTTTCCGACAAAAGTACTGTTCTGTTATTTCCTACATCAGAATGTCATGTTAGCACTTTTATAATAATAATAATAATAATAAGTAATATATGGTAAATAGCAGTGCCTATTCAATGATGTGACTTGGATATGATGTAGCAAGCTTCTCCACCATAAATGTCTGATGCTGATAATACCCCCAAATTCCAACCAAATAATAATTTAACTAATAGTAGAGAGAATTAAAGAGTTTACCCTAATTCCCGCACTAGTTCTAGGATTCCATGAGATTGATTGTCCATGTCTAGTACATCAGCCTTTTTTACCAGTCTGTCATTATGTTCCTTCATGCATTGAATATTATTATATAGTGTTTAATAAGCACCAACTTGCACTGTATCGCAGTACCTGAGTCTGAGGCAGCCGGGCTCACAAGGCTAAGTAGATCTCTCTCCCTCTCATAGTCACTCTTGCAGAGCAGCTGCCCATCCTTCAGAACAAACTCATCACCCTTCTGGAGTTGTCTTTCACATACACAGCAACAGAAGCAGCCCAAATGGTAGACACTTTTTTGAGCCCTCATGACGAATTCACTGGATGTGATGGTGTCAAGGCAGGATCCACATTTTACAGCAAACAGCCTATGGGTGAAAGTTGTTGGCATATTTGTTAAACATTCTCCAGAATGTATTTCATGAATATGTATGATGCCTATTTATTAACTTAATCCAACTAGATATGTGGCACTGGCAACTTAAATTTGGAGACGGACTTTTGTTGACTTATTTATGGTGGTCTATGCAGATAAATCACACTGTACAAGTAATTTGCTCGCATACAACATGGACCTAACCATAAAACAGTCCAGAAAATATCATTTCTTTGAAAAGATGCTAAAAAGATACTACAATGAAAGCAACATGTGCAATAATCAAAGTTGTGTCATATAAGTTATGTATTTTTAAACCATTCTACTATATTTATTATAGTCTATTGTTAATTAGGCATTTTGCTGATCTTGAAGATCAATGATACGGACTCTATGCCACCATAACAAATTGAGTTTTGGATGCCCAAATGCGACATGGACTATCCAACTCTTTTAGTGTCATAGAACCTGGTTGGGTCGGCTTCCTTTAATGGTCAATTAATGCCTGTTTATAATTTGAAAACCACCGTTCTCTTCAATACTGCAATATTAAAATAATAATAATAATTTATTAACATATAAATAATAATTTAGTAACATATAAAGCATGTGAAATAAGCAATACCAACGGAAATCAAAATTATGCAATTGGAAGTGTTCTAGAAACTAGGTATGTGAGCTAAACAATATTATTCAGAAGATAAAAAATACTACATAACCAATCTAAAAATATTTGATCACATTTTTGTGCATTGGTGACTAAAGGAAGTTGGGTTGGCTGTCATGTCTACCCAGCTATAGTTTGAATAATTGAAATTTATTCTGAAGTTAGTTTATTAGAATTAGTACATGTAACTTTGTTGGTTCATAATCAAATCATATGTATGTTGTACAAGACACCATAACCATTGGAGTGTTCAATGAGATAATGTGACCCTTCTGTAATTCAACATGAGCTGTATTTATTAATATAAGATCCATATAATGCATTGAAATGAAATGTGTTGGCTTTTCTACTGCAAAGTTAATTTAGCGTTCTGATTCTCAGCACAGAAAAGATTCTTTTTTTTTATGCTTGACTGAAGTGATGGTATAGCATGGTTGCACATTTCCCCCACATCCAGTGTCAAGTCTGGAAGGGATGCACTGAATGTGTACACAGTTCATTAATAGCTCAGAACTGAGCTAATCTGCTTAAATCCATGAATAACATGGGTGAAGATAACAGAGCCTCTGACTTCTAGCTGCATAACCACACACATCCCACAAGCGAAATATAACAGACCCTGATCCCAGCCAGCTGTTTAATCAGCAGAAGGAGGGTATATTACATGCTGATTATTTATTCTAACATTCTATCCCAAGGCAAGTTTGTGCAAAATTTGCATTTAAAATAAAAAACTTTCCTTCTGTCTTATTATTTTTTTTAAAAACTGTGGTGTCATTGGAAAATAACACTGGATTGTTGAGGAACAAGCATATCATTAGATGGATTAAAGATATAAAAGTAAAATCTGACTACTATGGAAAATATCTAGGGAATATACAAGCAAAATGCACTTAGATACAGGATTCCCATTTAGGCAGACTAGGAATTTAGGTAAAGCTCCCCCTTTTTGAATGGTGACATAGAAAGTGAAATATGTGGGGTTCGTTGTGGCACTTATACCTTTTCTCTGTCCATGGGTGCCCAAGTTGTGCTGGCCCACATTAGAATCCTCATGACTCATAAAATGCTATATAAATGGAATTGGATTTTTGAGAGTTAAGTATTGTCTGTATATAAGTCAGCATGTAAGGGTCTGATCTCTTACAGTGTAAGTTGTACAAGCAAACTCAAGTAAGGAATTTTATCAAGAACATTAAATAGCTTCTCCATTGATAGATACTATGTATGGATGATTCTCCACTGAAGTATCAGTCCCCCCATTTAAGACCCTCCTGCAGGATCAGCGCTAACATAAAACTTCCCAGGAAGGCGCTTTTAGGTGGGCACCAAAGGAGGGAGAGCGCTCCCTTGCAATATGGGGGTATTCAATATTGATGTTTTTAGTATTCGGTATTCAATATGGGGGTATTCAATATGGATGTTTTTAGTATTCGGTATTTAATATGGGGGTATTCAATATGGATGCTTTTAGTATGGGGGTATTCAATATGGGGGTATTCAATATGGTGGTTTTCAAAGGAAATACTTTGAGTAAAGAGAAAAAAAAAATAAGCTTTAACCACAATAATTCATCCAAACCAAGACACTTCCAGCCATGTGTTTGAGTTTTTAAGTCATGGTTGCCAAATGTTCAATTGTAAGGGCATATAATAATGGTGCTAAAAGGAAGTCCTGGCTTGTGTCATTATTTATACTAATATATTTTGAGTTAAGTGATAGACCTGTCACTTTTGCTCTAGGGGATTTATAAAGAGATAGTGAACTATCCTTAAAGAATCCATTCAGGCCAAAGGAATCTTATATGTCCAACATGAATCTCCAATTGATTTTGTTGCTGTCGAAAGCCTTTTCAACAATGAGAGCGACAAATACAGAGGGAATATATTTCTATCATATTTTAAAGATGGTATTAAACACCCTATGAGTATTGACTTCTTTAGTTCGGCATGTAATGAACTCCGTTTGGTCAGGATGAATCAGGTCAGACATGGCCACTTTGAGTCTCTCTGCTAATATTTTAGTGAATATTTTGATGTCCAAATTGATCGGAGAAAACTAAAAAGCTGGTTTATGCTTGTATTGAACACCTTGCTTGTTTATACATTGTGGTGTCATTTTGAATAGTTTGGTAAGAATATAGAACTGTATTCAATCCAGATAGTATTATATTTCTGGATAAGTATTACATTTCATTAATACTTACATTTAACATTTATTTAGTGGCAGCAATTTATGTAGCGCTAGGTACAGAGCATAGAGGGAGAAGTTAGATGAACAAGAACAGACTGATCCATGAGGTAGAGAGACCTGAAGAATCAATGGAATTTCAGATAACCTACCACATCTAGTTCTATGCAACATTGATCCTGGTGGACCTTTACTGGACTTACTGTGATGTGCAATTTAATGGTGTTATATGGACCTTCACGGACATTGCCACAAACACTATATCTTTAACTGGTCACCTTGCTTATCACTGGTGATATGCCTTGCTTTACTCCTAGTATCAGATATGGATTCTGATCTCATCCTGTGATGTTGCCTGGTTATTCTGATATCTTACTGTTTCTGCTCCCCTCCTGGTGAATTGTACAAGACTTGTACTGTTCCTAGCATCTTGCTGTTGGTTATGTATTTAATCCATCCCCTTGGAACAGTAAAATTCCACAACTAATTTACCCATTATCTCTGGGGTTGTTCTGCAAGCAGTTTACTGCTTGTCTTCATCCTTCCATTCTCAGCAGGACAGTGTTAAAGTAAGGAAGGAGGAGGGAATGGGATTAGAGGATTTAACACATGGGCCTTGCTGATTCCTGTGTGACTCCACCCTTACCCATTGAGAAGTTACTGGTTGACATTCTGTTCTAGAAAAGCGACAATAGCCTGACTAAGGTACCCTGTGTTTTATTTTCCTTTAATTAAACCGAGGGATTAACCATTCTACAAAACACTCACTGAAAGGAGGTTAAAAAAAATGTGACTTTGTTTAGAGCTTTGGAACATTTACATATATTTATATTTTTCATAACCATGGCATATTCCAACCCTGTCTCAAAGAATTGGGTGTTTTTCCTTTTTTTTTTTCTGACCGGCGTCCTTGTGTTCATAAATAAATGAGAATAAATAAATAAATGATAAAACAGTAATTATAGGTATGCCCAACTGTATTAAAAATAAAAAATAAAAATGAAGAAAAATAACCACAGAGTTCCTGGTAATATCTCATGGTACATAATATGGTGCTACATACAATTCATTTTAGTTAAATATCAATCATGTTTTGTTCCTTGTGAGTCGTTTTGCGAATTTAAAAAAACAGTCAGCCTAATTTTATTTACATAAGAATATGGAGAACAAGCTGTCAACTAGACATGTGCATTCGTTTTCGGACGAATGCATTTTCGTCCGAAAATAGCATTTTCGTCCGAAAATAGCATTTTCGTCCGAAAATAGCATTTTCGTCCATTCGTCCGAAAAACGAATAACGAAAATGCTAAACTAACGAAAGCCGAATGAACGAATGGTTAATAAACGAAAATCATTCGTCCATTCGTGCTATCGGTATTCTATAAACCGAAATAGAGTCGGTTTATAGAATACCAATAGCATTACATATACATTCCATAAACCGACATAATGAATGACTTTCGGTTTATGGAATGCATGTAATACTATTGGCTTTCTATAAACCGAACTAGATTCTTATGAATGGGGACTCTAGTTCGGTTTATAGAAAGCCAATAGTATTACATGTATTCTATAAGCTGAAAGTCTATAAACCGAAGGTCGTTCGGTTTATAGACTTTCGGTTTATGGAATACATGTAATTCTTTGTATTGTATAAGCCGAAAGTCTATAAACCGAAAGTCTATAAACCGAACGACCTTCGGTTTACAGACTTTCTGCTTATAGAAAACGTATAGTAGTATTGCCTTTCTATGAAACAAACGAAACCCCCATTCATAATGAATTCTTATGAATGGAGTCCCCATTCATAAGAATTTCTTATGAATGGGGCTCTCGTTCGGTTTATAGAAAGACAATACTACTACAAGTTTTCTATAAGTCGAAAGTCTATAAACCGAAGGTGGTTCGGTTTATAGACTTTCGGTTTATAGAATACATAGAATTACATGTAATTACATTACATGTTACATTACATGAGACAGACCGAGCAGGAAGGAGGTAAGTACTGGGGAGGGGGGAGGAGGGTGGTAGATAACGAGCATATTGAGGGGCACAATCCTGGCATATTGAGGGGCATTATGCTGGCATATTAATTGGCATTTTCCTGGCATATTAAATGACATAATCCGGGCATATTAAATGGCATTTTCCTTGCATATTAATTGGCATTATCCTGGCGTATTAAATAGCATAATCCTGGCCTATTAACTGGCTAAATCCTGGCATATTAAATGGCATAATCCTGGAATATTAATTGGCTAAATCCTGGCATGTTAATTGGCTAAATCCTGGCATATTAATTGGCTAAATCCTGGCATGTTAAATGGTATTATCCTGGTATATTGAGGGGCAAAATCCTGGCATATTAAATGGCTAAATCCTGGCATATTAATTGTCATTATCCTGGCATATTGAGTGGCTAAATCCTGGCATATTAAATGGCATAATCCTGGCATATTGAGGGGCTAAATGCTGGCATATTAAATTGCATTTTCCTGGCATATTAAATGGCTAAATCCTGGCATATTAAATGGCTAAATCCTGGCATATTAATTGGCATTATCCTGGCATATTGAGTGGCTAAATCCTGGCATATTAAATGGCATAATCCTGGCATGTTAATTGGCTAAATCCTGGCATGTTAATTGGCTAAATCCTGGCATATTAATTGGCTAAATCCTGGCATGTTAAATGGTATTATCCTGGTATATTGAGGGGCAAAATCCTGGCATATTGAGGGGCAAAATCCTGGCATATTAATTGGTAAAAATCCTGGCATATTAATTGCCAAAATCTTGGAATATTAATTGGTAAAATCCTGGCATATTAATTGGCAAAATACTGGCATATTGAGGGGCAAAATACTGGCATATTAGTTGGAAAAAGAATGGCATATTGATGGGCAAAAGAATGGCATATTGAGGGGGCAAAAGAATGGCATATTAAATGGCATATTGAGAGGAAAAATCCTGGCATATTAAATAGGAAAAGAATGGCATACTGAGGGGCAAAATCCTGGCATTTTATATGGCAAAATCCTGGCATTTTAATTCTCAAAATCCTGGCATATTGAGGGACAAAATCCTGGCATATTATATGTCAAAATACTGGCATATTGAGGGGCAAAATACTGGCATATTGAATGGTAAAATGGTGGCATATTAAATGGCAAGAGAATGGCATATTGAGGGGAAAATACTAACTTATTGAGTTGCAAAATATTACTGGCATATTGACCATCTGCTCCCAACCACCCTCCATATTACATTAGACCGGGATAACATGCTTGTGAGGCTAGGTGGGGCGAGTGGGAGATATTTTCGGGGGGGGGGGGGATAGGTGGCCCAGAAAATTTGTTTAGTAAGGGGCCCTGAAATTCCTGATGGCGGCCCTCGGCCCTGCATTACTTCCACATTTAAAGTAATGGGAGGCAAAATTATCAAAGCTATTTTTTAATTAGTATCAAAATGAAAGTCGACCTCCAAAGTCAAATTTTAGTGAATAGACCCAAGAGAATATCCTGATCCTTTGGTTGTCTGTTGTGAGAATCCATTTCCTGCTTCTGATATTCCATGTTTCACTTCTCTAAGTGCTACTCCAGCACACTTACCTGTGGCTCCACCCATGATATGGGTACAATTCTGAACTTCTCATTAAAGGTGTTGGATAGCTTCAGAGTTTGGTGAAGGAACAATTCCCACACAGATTGCCTCTGTGCCCCACCCATGACCTCATGCGCAGGGTAGAGGAGGGGATTTGTGCACTGCACAACGCACGGGAAGCTGTATCGGGGAACGAAGTTCCCTTCACAGAGCGTGTAGGAAGTTCCCCGACACAGCTTCTCGTGTGGTGTGCAGTTCGAGGTGCGGCTACCGGAGCAGAGCACAGGCGGGCCGCACCTCGATGCCTTTGGCCCGCGGGCCGCACGTTGGACTAAGGCTTTGCTCAGTAGCTTTGGTATTGCTTAATTAGACTTAACATTGGAAAGGTGTTTTTAAGCAATAAAAACAAAAACTTCAAGAGTTTGTAACCTGTTTAATGTGAGTGCGTTGATCCCTGAGGTTTTGTATATATATATATATATATATATATATATATATATATATATATGTACAGTATGTATAATAAAATAGGACTAGTCACTTTTAGTTACAGCTAACCAAAAAAATCTGGCCTTGTAGGATAACATAGGACTATTCATCTGACAATTGCTCGGTGATTACTTAATGTTATAAGACCACATAAGACTAATTTATTTATTTTTTTGGAAGAATAATGTTTTATTTATAACTGAATTTTCTTGATGGTCTATAGTTTTACTGAATTTTAATAGATATTATCAATTACATACCATGAAGCATGATAAAACCATTCTTGTAAAATGTGAGGGATGGAGATTTCACAGATAGAACCTTCTATTACTATAACAAACATAACATGGTGAAGTAATTTATAGTTGGCTGACTGTTTTTTTTTATCTGAGCCAAAAGTTATAATGCAGCACTGGTTTGAAGCATCCCTCACAGAGGGAAAAATGGGAAAGCCTGTAACTTTACACATCCTTCCTGGGTTTCACTACTATGTTTCACTCTCCCTAGGCCCCAGATCCATCTCCATAGCTAAAACCCTCCTCATGTGATTTGCTGGCCAGCCGTTTGTTTTTCGCCTTAGTAGTTAACATGACCCCTCATTCTCTCCCATTGACCCTCTCCTCCTGTGACAGACAAGTTTTCGTTTAATACCTGGCAACCAAGGGAGAGTTAAGCTTCCTCAAATATGAGCGTTTTTTTGGCTGGAACGGCACAGGGCTGCAGCCCAACCGAGAGGGAAAAATTAAACACCACAGGCCGTGGCTCCAGTGAAGAGGAGATAAAGTGTTCCCATGGAGCAGGCCAGGCACAGCCTTTCTCTGGTTAATACTTAACAAGGCCCCTCAACAAAGGCAGTCAATGTAGCCTTCGCTTAGCAAGCTGATTCCCAGCATATTGCTGTGTAATGGAGAATTCTTTCTACAGTGACCCTTTCCTTTCCAGAGATCTGTCAGGTTTCACATGACATAACCAAAATAAATCACTAGCAATTTTATGGCCTTTCTAGTGCTCACACTGTAACACTGTCATAGTGAGGCTTGGGGTCGGGGGTATATCAAACTCGTTGGACTATGGCTCTTAATTTCTTTAGGTCCCAGAGAAGTAAGCAACAACTTAGCTGTGTCTCCCTTCTGATCCTCCAAGGGTTAATGGGAAGTGGTGACAAAAGTTTGATTGATGCCTGTATTTTGACAGTGGTGACCAATATTCTCAGTCAGTGCCATGCTGTTTAGCAGATAAACAAAGACATTATTTGGGACAGTCCTGGTGACATTTCACCCTTTGCTGTCAGTTGTCCTGTGAAATCTCCAAAGAATTCGACCTCTGGGGTATGTCATAATAAAGCATCACACAGTCAATTTGTAATTTTCTGCCTGGAGGAACCATAACAAGCTGGGAGGAGTTGTTTTGGCTTCCATTATTTTTACATTGTTTATTTTCAATAAAAGTTATGGTTTAAACTACTATGGATCCAGTGCATACCTATTGAAGACTTCTGCTTTTGGGCACATTTCATTATCTATCTATTGTTTACCGGATTATGGTTGGCTTTGGAGCCCCGTAGCCCAGCAGACTAGGAGAACATCAGGAGATATCCCGTCAGTACACAATTCCCCACCGATACTATTGTTGTCCCTGCCAAAATGGCCCGTGGAGCATTGTAGAAGACAGGCTGAAATCATATCCCATAAGTGACACTTTACCAGATTGGCTGGGATCAATTTCTCTGGTTGGCAGCTGTGCAGTGGATTAGATTCCTATCATTTGTTTTTTATTTCTTTCATATTTTTGCAATTTACACCATTTTTTAAATTCTTTTTTGTAGTACACACACTCTAGCCTGCGACCACACACATCATATTATGAGTTCATGAGCAAATCCTTTACAAGATAGCATTTTCCAGTTACCACTAATGAAAAATTGTCACTAGTATGAGATAAAACTGGCATGTACTTTTGTTAGCTTCCTTAGAGATTGTTGTCGTCTTTTGGATCAAAAGCAGGAATGATAGGTAGAAGGGTTGAACTTGATGGACTTATGTCTTTTTTTAAAGCCTAAATTATTATGTTACTAGGCCAGTTTATCCTCTGACCAGCAGCTGCAACACAGGCAGCCCGTTCAGGTCAGCAACTGTTTCTCTCTGCTACTGCAGAGAGAGATCCTTGTTTTCAAAGGTTATCTAGAGAGGGGACCTTAACTAGAGAGAGTTCCCTGCTGAATACAGACCCCAATCGGACAAGTACTGTCAGCCCTCACCAGTCTCCAGGCCAGCTCTGTCTCAACTCTGAGGCAGAGCCGAGAGTAAACCCATTTGTATCTGTAAAGATACATGTTAGGTTTATTTGGTGAAAACGGACACATTTTTTAATCTTTGCTTCCATTTTGTGTATTAAATTCCTATCCTTATGTAACTATATCAATGCTTACAATACTTATTTGTAGGTACATTTCCTCAGATATTAGGAGGACCATGGGAATCTTGTACATACTTTCTAATAACCCAGTTCCCAAAGACACAGGTTCAGCGGTAGGTAATACTGCCTTATTAATTGTTCATGGTATAAATATACTGAGGACCTCCCCAGACCTTGTCACGGACACTGGTGTCCTTGTACTGTCACTTTGCCTATCCCTGCACAGGTTTGAAATGCAAACAGCCTGCTTGAACCTTTGAGAAAGTGCTATTTGGCATATTATGGACTAAAAATTTCCTATAGCACTTTTGTGCAACTGATGGAGCTCGGGCTGGATATGGCCTTCAGGGCTGCATGTAGCCTCAAGAGTCAATAATTTCAATTTTATTAGCTCATGAAAGTAAAAATGTCCACCACCAACCAAACCTTCAAGATCAAATAGTTGGACCATACTGGACTACCCAGTATGCACAGCCGAATAATTTGTGTAGTCATAGGGAACACCACGCAAATATGTTTTAACATAATTCTTCTAAGAATATACCTTGGTTTCTAAAGGACTGTTTAGAACAAGGACAAGCAGGAACATCCAATTGCTTACTGTGGGGAATGTTTCCAATTTTTTGGTTTGACAAACATGGAGTATGGTGCTATTATTAAACTGATCATTTCAATCCCAATACACTGTACAGCTTTAAAATAGAAAAAAAAAAACATAAAAAATTAGATAACAAAAAAAGATCAACTTTAGAAAATACATAGGACACTCACATTTTGTGAATTGATAAATACGTGTGAAAAGTGCAGGGCTCAATTTACCACTAGACTCAATTTTTCATTAAGCTCACCTGGCACATTTGCAGGTGCAGAAGTAGGTGTGGCTTTATGATAGCCCCACCCACAATGTGCTCACTTTCTACCCTAACCAAAAATAATTTCATTTATTCATTTTTTATACTTGAATGTGTTTGTAGTCTACCACCACTGATAGTATTCCAGCTGTGGATCAAGGTTCTGGACATGAAATAATAATGTCTGGGTGTTATAATGCCAGTAGAAAAATGGGCTGATTCCTTCCATTTATTTATGTTAAAAGTAACATGAGTAAGAGAGAAATAAAGCTGTGTTTCACGGTTTGTTTTTACGCCATTAAATTATCTATGTGTTCCTTATCAAACACATACAGGCAGATGTGCAATGGACCCAAAATATTTTCAAGTAATCCACACTGACATGAGACAAAAGACAACACTTGCCTCAAAACATAACATTTATTCAAATATGAATGGCGGCAACACAGTGTGAAGTCAGCGTGAAATAGAGAAGGCCTGGCCTGTTGTGGATAGATCGGGATATATAAACAGTTGGGCCAAGACTCATCCTAGACACACATTCAAAATATCCCTCTCTTAATCCAATGTTATGCTAAGGTTTTTTGTGATTTTATTTCCCTTACTAGAAATGTTTTATCTGTTGATAATACTCGTCCACACAAGCTCTAAATATTTTAAGAGATATAATGAAATATGTAGCATATCACATTTCAAACCTGAATTGGAAGTAATGACCAGAATGTTATAACGAGAATGTTATAGGGAATTGAGATGGGAATTTCAGCTGAATGAGAGAATTTTACCAACTCAGCTACTTTGGCCTGAAGTTTGACATTCCCGTCTCAGTTCCTTGAATTCTATCTTTATTGAGTAGAATACAAACAGGTGAAGGTGTAGCACATGTAAAAAAAAAGTTATCCTTACCAACAGGTGTTAGATCCAATTGGTCTCAAAAGAAAGAACAGAGAACAAACACAATCTTATAGTGTAGTATGTCATACTACACTATAGTGATGCCAAATCCTAATACAAAGGATGTTGATAGGAGACGCTCTTACATGGTAAGGAGCATCTTATGTGGTAGGAGCATCTTACGTGGTAAGGAGCATCTTATGTGGTAGGAGCTTGATTGGAGTATGGATGCACTTGACAACCTAAACATTGCTTATAGTATGAATATAGACAATAAAAAATATAAAAAATGATCTATACATTGTGTTACAAAAATTACAAGGAAATGCCTATATTAAGAGAAATACATGGTTCAAGTGCATCTGTGGAGTCTCCTGCTTATGACATCACCTTGTAGCTCAGTATGAAAACTACACATTCCCCCTTGAAAAGTAGTTAATGTAGTCTGTATATTACCTTGTTTACAACCCTCATTGTATTGTACAGTGCAGCAGGAATGAATTACTCTACATCAGTGGCGTCCCGAGGGGGGTGCGGGGGGTGCGGACCGCACCGGGTGACACCTCCAGCGGGGGTGACACCCGTGCTGCCGGAATCCCCCCGCAGCACATCGCAGTCCTGTTCTTTTTTTTTTTTTCTCTGGCAGCCGCATCTGCTGGATTCGGCCGCCGGAGAAAAAAAATTAAAAAAGTAACGTCACATCCGGTGTCAGTGATTTCCTCCTCCGTGCAGGAGGGAATACTGCACGGAGGAGGCGTCCGGGGATACGGAGCATCAGCCAGGCGGTAAGTACAGGGGGAAGGGGGGGGGAGGAATAAAACGAGCACTGTAAGCACACTATTACTGGCATTTGAATGGCAAATATTACAGGCATTTGAATGGCACAATATTGTAGGCATCTGAATGGCACAATAATACAGGCATCTGAATGGCACAATATTACAGGGATTTGAATGGCACAATATTACAGGGATTTGAATGGCACAATATTACAGGCACTTGAATGGCACAATATTACAGGCACTTGAATGGCACAATATTACTGGCATCTTGATGGGCAAATTGTCTGGGGCATCTTAATGGCACAATATTACTGGCATCTTAATGGCCCAATCTTACTGACTCTGAATGGCACAATAGTACTGGCATATTAGGCAAATTGTCTGGCTTAGTAACAGCAAAATAATAATGGCATATTATTATTGTGTGTGACATAATTTGTGGGGCTCCTGCATGTGGCATATTTAATGGTCCATCTGACTGGCATTACTAGAGAATCTGTTTGGCATGGTATTGGAGGAAATCCAGGGGGGTGACACCATGAGTTACCGCACCAGGTGACACCAACCCTAGTGATGGGTGCCCAGTGTAACCTGACTGAGACCCAGTAGGATTGTGGTAAAGTTCAGACGGATATTTTGAAGCGCAATAAACAAATAAATCTGTAATATAGATGCTCCTCCCAAAAACATTAAAACTATATCACAATGCATGTAACGCTAAACCATACTACGCAGACCTAGACATTATGAAGTTTTTTCTTTACTTGGATTAGACGTAGGAACAATATTATAGATTCACAATATATAAAAATAAAGTTTACTAACAACATAAACCATACTACTCAGACCTAGACATTATGAAGTTTTTACTTTACTTGGATTAGACGTAGGAACAATATTATAGATTCACAATATAAAAAATAAAGTTTACTTACAACAAGGAAAATGTTTCAGCCAACCAAACAATGTGCAACATGTACTGAGTAAGACATGTGAAACACAGCAATTTCCCCAGATGTCTGTTATCTGAGCCAGTGCTTTTTAATTGAACTGACAGATGCAATATCCTGTCATGTGTATTTTCTTATGGACACTCATAAAAATCACTCAGAAGGTTATAATGTGCAGGTTATGGTTTAGATACTGGGTTTAAAAATGTGGCTGACGCACTGATACACGTTGGGATATGTGTGATCCATATCAGTGGCGTAGCGTGGGGGGTGCAGGGGGGGCCGGCCGCACCGGGCGCAATATCTGGGGGGGCGCACTAGCCCTATGCGGCCGCGTGGCCGCCAGGGCCGTCTTTAACGCGGGGCAAACGGGGCAGCTGCCCTGGGCCCATTTACTCCTGGGGGGCCCCAAGGCAGCTGTCCCGTGGGCCCCCAGCCCCTGCTGCCGCGTTCACAGCGCATTGCGCTTGTGAACGCTTTTTTCCGGCAAGCCGCATCCGATGGATGCGACGGCCGGAAAAAAAAAAAAAAAAAACTGACGCCGGATGTGACGTCGCGTCACATCCGGTGTCTGTTTCCCTCCTCCGTGCAAGAGGGAAGACTGCACGGAGGAGACATCCTACGCTTCATGTAAGTACGGGGGCGGGGGGGGGATGGGTCTGGCTGGCACAATATTCCTGGTATCTGACTGGCACAATATTCCAGGTATCTGACTGGCACTATATTACTGGGTATCTGATTGGCACTATATTACTGGGTATCTGATTGGCACAATATTACTGGGTATCTGATTGGCACTATATTACTGGGTATCTGACTGGCACTATATTACTGGGCATCTGATTGGCACAATATTACTGGGCATCTGATTGGCACTATATTACTGGGTATCTGATTGGCACTATATTACTGGGCATCTGACTGGCACTATATTACTGGGCATCTGGCTGGCACTATATTACTGGGCATCTGATTGGCACTATATTACTGGGTATCTGATTGGCACTATATTACTTGGCATCTGATTGGCACTATATTACTGGGCATCTGATTGGCACTATATTACTGGGTATCTGATTGGCACTATATTACTTGGCATCTGATTGGCACTATATTACTGGGCATCTGACTGGCACTATATTACTGGGCATCTGGCTGGCACAATAATACTGGGCATCTGACTGGCACAATAATACTGGGCATCTGACTGGCACTATATTACTGGGCATCTGGCTGGCACAATAATACTGGGCATCTGACTGGCACAATAATACTGGGCATCTGACTGGCACTATATTACTGGGCATCTGGCTGGCACAATAATACTGGGCATCTGGCTGGCATAATATTACAGGCATCTGGCTGGCACTATATTACTGGGCTCTGACTGGCACAATATTACAGGCATCTGACTGGCATAATATTACAGGCATCTGACTGGCACAATATTACAGGCCTCTGACTGGCACAATATTCCTGGCATCTGACTGGCACACTATTACAAGCATCTGACTGGCATAATATTACAGGCATCTGACTGGCATAATATTACAGGCATCTGACTGGCACAATATTACAGGCATCTGACTGGCACAATATTCCTGGCCTCTGACTGCACACTATTACAGGCATCTAACTGGCATAATATTACAGGCATCTGACAGGCACCATATTCCTGGGCTCTGACAGGCACAATATTCCTGGGCTCTGACAGGCACAATATTCCTGGTATCTGACTGGCACAATATTATTGGTATCTGACTGGCACATTATTACTGGGCTCTGACTGGCACAATATTGCAGGCATCTGACTGGCACAATATTGCAGGCATCTGACTGGCACAATATTACTAGGCTCTGACTGGCACAATATTACTGGGCTCTGACTGGCACAATATTACTGGCATCCGAAAGTTACAATATTACTGGCATCTGAATGGCACAACAATTATGGCATATGTGTGTGTGTGGGGGGGGGGGGGGGGGGTAACATTAGAGGTACAGGATTGAGGAAGTTGGCTCCATCTAGCCCAGTCTTGGATCATCTCCAGGGTATGGTTCCATTTTGATTTTTAGGTTTTGTTCTTGATATTGTTTGTCGTTTACGATGGTTGTGAGACGACATATAATAGCATGGCCCATGCTAGGTTACTACATGTGTATATTTGTATTCATAGACCTGCTGAAAATGTGGAGAATGTGTGTAATGCATGTTCGCACTCAATAAAGTGTTGGAAAATAAACTTGTATTTAGATGCATTTTACTTTAATTACATAAGTATTTTCATAACAAACAATACATGTGCTTGGGGGGTAAGGGTTTCTTTAACTAATCTAGTAGAAGAGACTCGAGTGCTAAAATCCACGGGTTAGGGGGCGCAAATTACTTGCCTTGCCCCGGGTGCTGACAACCCACGCTACGCCACTGATCCATATTTCTTAAGCTATAGACTCAAGACACTTTCACTGTAGACTCAAACCATGTGAGCAATGCAAGACTTTTTTTTGCAATTGGGTTTTCAGGTCACTACAGGCCATTGCTTAGTAAATAGCAAAATCAAACACTCACGGTTATTGGTACAGTGTATTATATCCGTAGTGCAAAGATGCAGCCGCATTTCTTGGCCCTACCGGAACTTTCAATCGGCTAATACATGTTTTTATCCATGCACAATGTGCTGAGAGGTATCCTGAACGCCTAGCGTGTCTACGGAACACTGCGGACTGACGTTTGATAGGCCAAAACCAGCCAAGGTTATTTAGACCAACATGACTTTCACCCACTAATCTGCTACACTTTGAAGTCAGATCTGCAACAGAGTATTGCTGGCTGAAGGCAGTGAAAGTGTTAGATCTTAGATGTTTTATGTGTGATGACTGTGTTGCCACTGCCTTTGTTATAGTTATTAAGGCTAAAAAGCCATCATTCTTCCCCCAGCAGGGCACGCAGCAGGCTTCCTATTGTACCTACAGTCATTGGGTTCAATCCGCTCTTTTCTTCTTCTATTCTCTGATATTGCAGTCCTAGTGTAGCATTTGTGTGATAGTTGTAACTACTGTGCTAGCATTGTAACTACATTGTTACCACCATGACCATGGCTAACACTGTGTGTTCTTCCCGGTGTGCACACATTTTATCTTCTTTATTACAACAGTTTAATATCAGAAGAGTTATGGTGGAATAATCAACGCAAAAAAGATTACAAAACATGTTATATCAATCTTGGTGCTTTAAGTAATGACACCAGCTCTCAACAGATAGCATTCTTATATGGCTACCATGATTAATGAACTGATTACCCTCTGAGCACATATGAATGGTACATTATGCAGGGCGGCAGGTAAAAATTATAGGGTCTGCTAAAAATAAAAAAAGAGAGAGAGTTGCAGGGAATTGAGACAGTAATTTCAAACTTAAGACCAAAGTAGCTGAGTTGGAAAAATTCTCCTATTCAGCTGTATTAGAATTTTTTTCCCAAACTTGGCTACTTTATTAAGTTATATCTGTCCCTCAAAAAATTGCAGTATATATGCTTGGGATCTGAAGTAGGTGGAGTTAAAGGGACCTAATGTTGTTTGCTATTAATGTAGAGAATAACACAGTATCAAAAACGATCTATACATTATGCTGGTAAAATTGCAAGCAAATGCATAAATTAAGAGAAAACACATTTAAATGTGGCTGTGGGGTCTCCAGTCTATGACATCATCTTTTTAATTTCTACGTTCACATTATAAGCAGTATCTAAGTGACGAAGACTAAGGTCTAAGATCCATGGTAAATAGCAAGACAATACAACCATTCAGTAAGTGTGAGTGAGGTGAATGTTTGCTTAGTATGAAATATTTAAAACACTGGGTGAAAAAAGTGGGACTTTAACTTTCATTCAAGTAAACATGCAATATCTCCAGCTTTTAAATACTTCACAGTAAAGGACTTTGCTACAGATTCATGTAGAGAGAGAGAGAGTTGAAATTATACAAAGGGGAAAATGATTTTACATTGAATAGTTGGAGAAACTGGTAAAATATTCTGTTTTATTACATAGCAGGAGTAATCATCTGGCAAAAAAAAATCAAAAACTTGTGCCCCATAGCTTGCCTCAGAAACCCATCATTTCAGTTGCATTATAACACTGATTTAAATGGGTTCTGCCCCCTCAGTCTCTGCTTCTGAATGATTTACACCAACCTCATTAAAAGCTGGAGTGGGCCTATTCATCTGACTGAAAACTATGTTCCAGACAATAGTGTAGACATTTTAAGTGACATGATGTAAAGAATCGCAGGGGATGTAGCTGTGAACGGGGCTCTCCCACCTTGCAACCCATTTCCCTATCTTATTGCCCAAACCCCTGGCAGTGCTGCAGAAGTAAATACTGTTGCCAGATTTGATCAACCTATCCTAGCTATAAGACCGGGAACGGAGGACTAATAAAAGTACTCAAAAAAATTGGGCAGACTAGATGGACCGAATGGTTCTTATCTGCCGACACATTCTATGTTTCTATGTTTCTATGTTTCTATGATGTCATAGTCGCCATCCTCATTCAGTATTTCATGTTTTGCACCAAGTTTAGGAAATCTATAGTATACATACCTTACCTATGTAATCTACATTATAACCTTTTGTAAATAACCAATGTAGGACATGTGTCTAGTATAATGTATCACTCAGTGGAAGAGCTAGATTGTTAAGAGCCTTTTTGTAGAAACAACTATGCTCCCAGCTAGGCCTATATATATAAATTATATATAATATACATATATATTTAAAATTCTCCAAAATTAGAACTAACTGCAGTAAATGGCCTCTGTTGCCGTGATACTGGACATAGTGGGTTTTATGGGCCCCCTTAAAGGGACAGGCTCAGGTGCATTGCACTGCTCCCCCTATTATTGCAGTGCTACACATCTGACATCTACCTGCACTTCCAAGATTACTCTAGTTAGTATATTTTCCCAAGTCTCCATTTTTAGTTTTCATACAGACATTGGCTGAATGTATCAGGCACTTAAAATGTGAGCTACCATTTCCTGACAAATGAACTGCAAAAATCAGGCATTAATAGCATGGTTGCAAAAGCCCCCCAGCTGCCCTTTATTCCTGTTGGCTGATTTTTGCAGTTCACTTTTTGTCAGTTTACAGCAGTTTCTTCTTTTAGTGAACAAACCCTAAATTTAATTTGATTTGGTTTTTTTTTCTGTTATTCATTTATTTTTGGCACCATAGATCATATACACAAAGGGCTACAAATAGGATAGGGTGCAGATATTCTAAATTGGGGGTAATATATAATCATGGCATACATGAAGACAGTGTCATACACAGGAGAAGTTTTTCTTTTAGGGTCTACTTGAAAAAAAAAAAGAGAGAATTACAGGGAATTGAGATGAGAATTTAACACTTAAGGCCAAAGTAGCCGAGTTGGACAAACTCCCATTCAGCTGCATTGGAGAATTTTTCCAACTCGGCTACATTGCAGTTCCCCTCTCAATTCCCCCTTCATTGAGTAGACCCTAGAATGTATGCATTTGCTTGCTCTTATGCATGTACAATGTATGGATCATATTTTTTTTATGCACTGCATTCACAGTTTAAGTAATGTTTAGGTGACAGCGTCCCTTTAAGAAACAAAATTTAAAGGTAACCCTTATTTTGCCACGCAATACTACAACCCACTAATTCAAACGACCCTCTGACAGCAAGACGTTCATCAGACGCAAATACCCAGAGAACAATGTGAATATTGTGTACTGTGGCAGCTCATGCGCGAACTGAAGCTTATTAACATTTTAGCCCTGATTTTTATTACCCCTGTCTGTTTCAATATTTGCTTTGTAATTAAAAGAATCATCATATGGTGATCCAGCTCATTTTTTTTATAGCTGCATTCATTTCCTGCTTTGTAAATAAACCTTTTTCCCTCAATTACTTTTTATAGCTCGTGTCTATTGTACCAATTATAGCCCCTGGCTGGAAAGATAAATACAATTTCAGTTTTCCAAATGAGGCTTGACACAAGAGCTTTTGCCTTGGACCAGGTTCCTGGCATTGTTCATGTCAGTATGGGTTTGTGGCTATGTTTGAGGTATTATGATTTTGCTTCATAATAAATTGAAAGTAAACAAAAGAATGAAATGCTTAATAATAATAATGTAATAATAATTGATTTAGCAAATTATGCAAAATTTAAAGATGCTGTGGTGGTCCTGCCATACATAGTTAAAAATGTATTAGGGTACAATCTGGCCTTGACAAAAGTCATTACTGCTGATGCCACATCACAATAGACCATCCTGCTGCTTACTTCCACTGGGGACAACCTACTACAGTGATGGCTAACCTTGGTAACTGTAGATGTTTAGTAACTATTTAACCCATGACGCTTAGACAGTTTTCCACCACAACAAGCGTCTACTCAATAAGATAGAAATGCAGGAAACTGAGATGGGAATTTCAAACTTTAGGCCAAAGTAACCGAGATAGAAAAATTCTCCATAGCAGCTGAATGGGATTTTTTTATCCAACTTACCTACTTTGGCCTAAAGTTTGAAGTTTCTTTCTCTGTTCCCCACCAATAGAACCTATTGTCTTAAGTTAGAGGGGCGAAGGTTTAAAAGTAATATCAGGAAGTATTACTTTACTGCGAAGGTAGTAGATGCATGGAATAGCCTTCAAGTAGAAGTGGCAGAGGTGAATACAGTGCAGTTCAAGCATGAATGAGATAGACATAGCTAGATATAAAATAAGCCTAGGGACTAATGAAAGTATTCAGATTATTTTTTAGGCAAAAATTAGGCAGATTAAATGGGCTGAATGGTTCTCATCAGCTGACTCATTCTATGTTCCTTTGATATGATTAATTACCATATATTCTCCATTAAATGAATACTATTAGAGCTCTTTTTATGGAGAGGACATCTTATGGAAGAGTATGAGGGCCCCAGCAAATCTGTATGGCCTTTCACTACTTGCTTTGCTGGGCAGTCTCATGATAATGTACGGCTAGGTATCCCCTGTAAACACTGAGAGGGGTCCTGTAGTAAATATACAGTAACAGTAATGACAGAACTTCTAATTTGCTTGAAGTCTTTTTTTTTAACAATCTACAAACAAAGCAATTATTGTATAGTTAGATTAGAACATTTTTGTTTACTTTACTTTGTTCATGTTGCTGTGGTAGACATTGTTGTGTCTTGCTTTGTTTGGTGTAATGTAACTTTGTTTGTTCACCGTCTCTTCCAATGTAATTGAGTTGGAAATCAGTAAGAACAATGATTCAATTTAATGACCTCTGGTAGTCCTATTAGTTGTAACTGAATTATTTACAGGGAGTCAGAGGGACCCAAAAATATACATTCATTTAATTTGTGCTTATCCAAACAATAATTCCACTAACACAATGGCATTTCAGCCTCAGTTTGGTTCTGCAAGAGCTCACAGTGTGATTTCTATAAAAAGAAATGTTTGAACACATGGCTTTATCCTGTTGGTCTTCCAGTTAATTCACTTTTACAACAACATTTTCTGCTGTCAATGGATATTTTTGCATCAACAGACAAGGGAGGGACACACACAGCCATCCAATATACTTCCTGTTATGCAGCCAATGGATAGGTCATAGGCAGATGGGCGAACTAACTTCACGTAAAATCAAAAGCTGCACCCAGGAGTTGGGATCAAATGAAATTCTGTATTGCTCTGAGCATGCTAGATGCATGGAATATATCTATACAGCAGAGCGTAGGGTTGCCACCTGGCCGGTATTTTACGTCTTTGGAGAAAGTACCAAAGCCGGTATTTTTCTGAAGAAAAGGTGGCAACCCTAAGCAGAGGTAGGGATGAATACAGTGAAGGAGTTAAAGCATGCATCGGATAGGCATAAGTCTATTCTAACCATAAGATAAGGCCTAGGACCAAATATGGTTAAGGCATTAACAACAGCTAGTAACATGGGAAATCATTAGAATGTTCAATAGAACATTCTATTCTACTGAAGAATAGTTGAAAAAGTAACACCTATTACAGTTGTGATACATGGGGCGTATCGTGCCCCTGAGTGACAGGCGTGTTGCCAGCGGAGAGCACGCCTGTTCCTCGGAGGCACGACGTCTCTTGGGTATTTCTGGAGGTTTGTGTGCTGAGCACAGCCAGCACACAAACCCCCGGAAATACCCGAGACGTTGTTACGTCCGAAAGACGACGCTGTGTTGAATTCAGCAACAAAGTCACTCACTCTGTTCTCAATTCAAAGAACACAAACCCCCAGAAATACACAACGCGGGTGCTCTGTGTTAGGTGTGCGGCGCACACCTAGCACATATGGAGCATCCGCCACTGGTGTGACAAAGCAAAATGTCTGAGGTGAGCAACAGAAAGCCGATCCGACTCGCCATTTTTGTCCTTGTTAGTTTTCAACTATGTTACAGTAGAGAATGTAGTTTTATCCCAGCTTAGGGCTACTACTTGCTCCTTTTATATATATATCTGACATTTTTACCATATCAGTTCCCTTTTGCTGTTAACCTGTAAGATTATTTCTAGTGTTGAGCGAACCTGAACCGTAATGTTCGGGTTCTTACCGAACATTACGGTTTTTGGACCCCGGACCCGAACACGGACATTCCACTGTATGTTCGTGTTGGAGTTCGGGGTTCGGCGATTACATTGTATGTAATGCTATTGGCTTTCTATAAACCAAAATAGAGTCCCCATTCATAAGAAGTTCTTATGAATACGGACTCTATTTCGGTTTATAGAAAGCCAATTTATAGACTTTCGGTTTATGGAATACATGTAATGCTATTGCTATTCTATAAACCGAAAGTCTATAAACCGAATGTCTTTCGGTTTATAGACTTTCGGTTCATGGAATACATGAAATGCTATTGGCTTTCTATAAACCGAAATAGAGTCCCCATTCATAAGGATTTCTTATGAATGGGGACTTTATTTCGGTCTAAAGAAAGCCAATAGCATTACATGTATTCCATAAACCGAAAGTCTATAAACCGAAAGACATTCGCATTACATGGCTATTGGCTTTCTATAAACCGAAATAGAGTCCCCATTCATACGAATAGGTCAATTGACCTATTCGTATGAATGGGGACACTCACCCACATTTTACTTCATTTTGCAGCCCTCTAGCCCTTTCCAGGACTTTTTTAGAGGCATTTTAGTGGCCAAAAGTTTGTGTCCCCATTGACTTCAATGGGGTTCGGGTTCGGGGTCAAGTTCGGGGTCAAGTTCGAGCACGGACCCGGACATTTTTTCGAAGTTCGGCCGAACCTGCCGAACCCGAACATTCAGGTGTCCGCTCAACTCTAATTATTTCCATTACGTGTACACAGAGACACTATTGGGTTAGTCAGTGTCTGCCAAAGGCTAAACTTATTTTTAATTAAAATGAATATCTGTGCTGACCTGGGTGACACATTGTATCTATGACCAGGAGACACTTCTGTGATGGAGTCACTTGACAGTGCAGTCAGTGTGTTAGTGCCACCTAGGCACTGGATCACCCTGGCAACCAGGAAGTTGATACATTTTGGCATGAAATTTTAGCAAAATCTGAATGTTCTGTCTTAAGAAATAATAATACCATGGTTCAAAAGAAAAGGCAAACAGCACAGTCATATCTGCATCAGTTTGGTGACTGGTAAAAAAAAAAAAATGATAACATTTTACATTTTATTAATGCGTTCTAAGAGCATTTAACTTTATTCAACTTAGCCGCATCAGAACCTTTCAACTACCTGCCCTGGGTAATGAATAATTAATGTCCATTTTAATGTAAACCTTTTCCTGCAAAAGATCAAAGGGCAGCTCTGGGAATTACAGATTACGGAACTACTTATACATCTGGCTCTTCAGAGCTCCCTTGTGTATGAGGCCAGAACATTGTTAAAGACGTTTAGTTTCTCCAAAGTGCCAGTAATGCCATATAAACAGGGAAGGACCAACACATTTGCAGTCAAGGCCTCTAATTTTAGTCCAGTCCTACCTGCCAAGGCCACTAATCGGTATCTTTAAGTTTCTAGCTAACAAATTATTAATAGAGAATATAAAAGTATGCCATGAGTTACAATTTAAATTGGTCTTTACAGTGTTTCTTTAACAGGAAGAGACACAAATTATTCTGGAAACATTTTGGAAACATATTTTGGTGTCTGGGTGCATTGCCTGACACATAGGCTACCCAACTAGGCTTAAGTGTCAAACTATGGACCCAGGCCACTTATATATTTCTCCAAAATGACATGTGTCTCTCTAATTTATATTGTAACTTATGGCATCATTTAATATTTTCTATTAATAATTTGAACAACATATTTCCACAGCTAAACATAGAGACTTAAAGATGCCAATTACTGGGCTTGGGGAAATGGACTGGACTAGAATTAGAGGCCTTCTATGCAAATGTGTTGGTCCTTCCTTGTTAATACAGTTTAAGTGGTCCTTTTCGATGAACTGTCATAACAATATTCTTCCTCATAATAATGAATCGTTACCACTGAAAAGATGGGATGTGAAAAGGTTAAATCATATATCCAGCAAGGTTACCAAGCCTCAGATATTTAGGTAGTGGCTCAGTGTTGATCTTGTAACTCTGTGCTCTATGCTGAATCTAACTGACAAAATGTAGAAGTGGTTTGCTAAATGTGTTTCTCTGGTGTCAAAACTCACAGTCAGATTCCAGTATAGACTCTGAACATAATCGCATGAAGAGACTAATAACATTCTCCTCAAATCCAAATAGTTACAGGAATTGTACAGTATTTATTTCAAGGTGCAGAGGAGAGTAATATGATGTATATTTCTTAAAATGCACAGGATTTTATTAAGATTAGCATAGCAGAAACAAAGATCTTCCCAAAATGATATCCATCAATACGCTGTATCTTTGGCTTTAAGGACATTTACTTTAACCCCTTTGCGGAGGTTGGTGCTTTGGTCCTTAACGACCGAAGCACCAAACCAGCGTCTATGTGTTCCTGGCACTGATCACTTTGTGATCGGCAGTCAGGAATATACAAGCAGGGACCCGATCAGGGTCTTTATAGCCTGGCGGTCCCTGCCATCATTGTGCGATACTTCGTGGGATCACGTGTGATGTCACGGAGGCGTGCCCAAAGCCGGCTACATTTTCTGTCTTAGAGTGAGCCTCACCTGACAGTGGGGACCCTGCTGCAAGTCCCTGCAGCAGGATCCGCAATGAACTGTTTAATACAGGGCGCTCTATGCCGTCCTACAAGCCTCTAGATGCTAAAAAGTAGGCCGGCATGGAACGTCCTACAAGCGGGAAGGGGTTAAGGACACTCGCGAGTAAGGATGTCTTTATAGTGCAACCATTTCCGATTTATGGACTCTCTTATTTCTATTTTAATGATATGCAGACTATGCTGTAGTAAAGTATTGTATAGTGCTTATCCTCGTGCGACCACTAAAGGGTAAATGAGGCCCATCCTGTCTAGTAAGACATTTGCATTGTAGACTGTATTTGTAGACTGTGTAAGATAAGGGGAAAAGGTGAAAAAGAGGAAGTGCTTCACTGTATGTTAATGTAGGTTATGGATGTAACGCTAAAACATTGCAGGGTGTGCTGCACTAAATGGACATTAATTTAGGACACTGGTCCTAAATAAATCAATAAATAATTTTTCTTCTAGATAGTGTTATCCAGTGTAAGAGGCAGAGTGTCCATTTCAAGGTCTGTGAAGGTCCATAGAAGATCATTAAAGTGTCTGTGACAGAGCCAAGAAAATGTCTGCCACAAACAACGTTGTCAACCAGCAACTGCATGGGAGTTTGCTTTACTTTCTGGAAAGATTTGCATGGGATCATTCACCATTGATTCGGATTATTCTCTATTCCTTGTGCATTGACTGTGACAAATGATAAGCAGTGTTAACCCAGTGATCTAAGCACTTCTATCTTCATATGTGGAATGAGCCATGTAGGAATCTACCATATTTTCATGGTTCATCTAGTTATTTTATGTAGGCCTCAGTTTTGCTGCCACAAACTCGGGCTCACATGTTCTTGGATTTCATTGTTAGTATGAGCCAATATAATCATTTTAAGTTCAGGTAAAACAGATCAATGTAACATTTATTGTTATTTCAACATAAGTCCGGTTTCCATTTGTGTCTGGCTATAATAGCTAAGAACTGAAATATTTTGGCTGATGGATGCTGTGATCAGAATACAGACGAGCACATGAGTCAAAATTATATTTACCCTTCCAGTTTCCCACACATTTACCTCCTGTGGCTTTATAACTGTTGATCTTAAGCAGCAGTATGTTTAATATCTGCAATGTAACCAAGTCAAACACATTTTTTGCCAGGCGATCATTACTGTGAGCTGATTACTGTGAGCTGATAAGACCTGTACCCGGCCTCTATAATGAGCAAAATATAGCTTGAGCACCATATATTTTCCCTCACTCACTAAATGTACTATTTGTTACATACTTCTCACCCCACTGTTCATTATCCTTTGTATTTCTTACAATAATAAACTCACTAGCTGCCAATAGTTTGCTGCTGTGCTTGATTTTGCTAATTTCTCAAACGAGAGAGGGTTACAACAATGAAGGATAGTGGGGATCCAACAACATTTTACATCAAACATCATTACCTGTCTCTTACAAGCGAACACAGATAGAAGTCCTTGTTACAAGACTGTCTCACCAACCAATACGGGATGAACCTGTATGGTTCATGAAATCTCAGGGATTTATTCATGAAAGTGACAATGGCTCATCATTTAGAAGGGAATTTCAAAGATAAGACTAAAGTTGCCAAATCTGGAACATGTCTCCAATTCAGCCAAAAGGGAGAATGTTTCCAACTAGGATAGTTTGACATTAAGGTTGAAATTCCCTTCTAAGTAATTTTCGCTTACATGATTAAAGCTCTAAGAATTTGAATTCATGCTTGATCCTTGATGCGTAAGATATATCCACAAATTAAGTAAACAGTGTTGCTGTATAGCAGTGGAATAGCATGTGTTGTGGAGTGTGACCATAAGCTTGGGATCTATGATGGCTTCTAAAACGTTTCCACCTGTTGGAATTCCATAAGGGTTTTATTTCATTGAATAAACAGGGGTTAGAACACAATCCCCTCCCACAGCTAGTGCATGGGACATTGTCCACCATCGTGGGTGTTAGTAACTGCTCAAGGGATTTAGCTAACAGTCACAGTAGCTGAAATGCGTCTGTGTTCTCAGCTACACCTTACATTGCAAACTGACCATTACTAGCTCTCAAAAGGACCATGGAATACTCTGCCAATGTGTTGTCCAGTTTGCTGGTTTGTCATCTATTATTGCCCCGGTGCCTTTTGTCTCAGAATAAATTGACAAGAGTGCAGTATTAGGTTTAATCCAAATATACGGTTCAGAAAAGCTGTGTGACACAGGTAAATAATTACTCTATGACTCTACCTTGAAATCTATGACATCAGATGATGCTGTTATATAATCATGCCATGATATAATGATGTTGCGTATCAGCCAGCGCAACAGCAAAATATTAGAGATGCATGCCCAAACATAGTAAATTAAACACTAGTGGTGTAAAGGTGCAAACAACAAACTACAGTACCCACAAGTACCGCATGAGTTCATCAAAAAAAATATATAGGAATTACACAACACAATATATTGATCAAAATCAAAATCTGCTAATGATAAATAATACCACATCTGCAATCAATGATTAAAAAATATAGGAAATTAATCTATCACCCCATTTGCAGGATGAATTCTGTTATCATTTTGTCAGCACCAGAAACATAAATTGTATATCACATTTTACTTGTAAAGCTTAATCAAGTAATAGAGACGTTTACATCCTGGGGATCCTGAGCAATACCACTGCTTAGAGGTGTCACTCTTGCAATCTAGTAACTCCAGAACCACTGAGATACTACAGGCACGATTAAACACACTTTCCTCTTACTCTATGAATTTGCTTGACATTTTGCATACATATACATTTTTATTTTCTATGTTCATAGTACAGACCTGGTTTCGATTACAAAGTCCTTTTTATTTGATTCTATCACATATTTACATTTCTGTGCTTTTTGTTTTTCCATTTTTTTTTTAGCTGTAGTCACAATGAAGGTTAAGTATTAGACAATGTATGGGGCAACATTCGAAAAGTGATCTCATCATCATAAAGATTCCACTGGATTCCAGGGTGACACTGCCAGTTTTAAAACTTTGCCCCACAATTGACCTTTGTCAAAATCCCTATTAAGTCAATGTCCTCGCCATATAAATCAATAGGAAGTATTTCAGCGGCCAAAATATCGTCAAAAAAATCGGCCATATTGACTGATTCTCGTGCCAATTTGAGATCACGTCAGTTGGCTTTTATCACCGAAGTGATCCAATTGGGTCCAAAACTCGGACCTACACTTTTCTCAAAGAAAATCAGAACTCTCTGAGTCGACTCTTAACTTATAAGTATTTCTAAGTGTGTATAATATAGACTTCTAGTGGGCCTTGTATGAGGGATTTTAAGATTCAGCCTTCTATCCCCTGTGCACAGGTGTACAGAACACTGTGCGTCTGACAGGTTAGGCCGGTAACAATGTCTTATTTGTTTGATCTTACCTGCCTCTGGGTTATTCTAAGTCTTAAGATGTTTTCGAAGCAGTCAGGAGGTCTGTGTGTTTCTTCCACATGAAAAGTTCCATTGTAAGGAAAGACATCTGGACAAGCTAACACTACACAGCCCAAACTCTGGATATCAAGATGTACCAAAACTCCCTTCAAAGACACCAAGGATATATTAAATACATACGGCTTGTGACTACAAAGTACAAAGCAAGTGAAAATATTCTGATGCTATATGATGTTGCAGTGTCCAAAAATATCTAGCTCTAGACATCTACCACATCATATACATATCGGTAAAGAGTAATCTTGACATTTAATATAATTAGGTTAAAACTGTGCACTACTATTTTTATTCTTCAGAAACACAAAGACACAATTACATCTGAGTAGAGTATTCTTGATTATCTCTAACTGCTTTGGGACTGCAATTCTCATTATTGCCATCCAGCAATAGGGAAATGATAATCCAAGCACATACCTCCCAACTTTGCCCCCTAGCGAATCAGGACACCGGGGGTGGAGTCTGGGGAGTGGGCAGGACACAGGGGGTGGAGTCTGGGGAGAGAGGTGTAGTGCTACCGTTCATGTGCCGTAACACTGTCACCCATTTTTTATCTTGGCTTCTGAAGCCAGGATCGCTACTGCGCATGCGTACAATGCTGCGCATGCCCAGTAAGCATTCTCTGGTGTCTGGGAAACGAGAGAATGTGAACAGGAACGCGGGATTATGGTCCTGAGTCCTGCTGTCCCACTGAGCTCAAATGTCCCATGCAAAGTGGGACAGTTGGGAGGTATGCAAGCATGTATGGGATAAGCACTAATCTATCCTGAACATAAGATAACAAATAAGGTATGATCATTTTATAACAGGTAGAAATATGGGCAGAGTAGATGGTTTGAATTGTTCCAATTTTCCACATTTTATGTTTCTAAGGCTCACCACTATATGAAGTAGCATTGGTAGGGGTTGTTTTAAAAAAATCCAAGAGACAGTGTAACGTTAAAGACAGACCTCAGACTAGTTTAAGAATGTGTAATAATGTTAGATTCATTGCAGACGTGGCTGCACATGACAATCATCACAGCCTCGCCATGTTTTACAGCAAACTGCCAGTGGCCAAAAGAACATATGGGCAGGAGCAGGTAAACACTTCCACACGCCTGCACCTAATTGTGAAGTGACTTAGCTAGAACATCATCCCACTCAGTACAGGTGCCAGATATCACACAAAGGTGCCAGAGTCCACCAGTCAGGTTCTTAACCCTGAACAGAACAGGGTCAGTGACTAGAAAGAATGGAGTTTTGGGTGGCAACATGGACCTAATGAAACTAACTCACTTATAACATGTAGTCATTCACTAAAAAGAACATTACCATTTGATCAAGATCTCTGCTAAGCACATTCCATTTGGCTGGATTCAGAAGCTCTAAAAGTAATATGTGCTGCATTGTTTTAAATATCTCTAATTCTCTCCTATAATTTATTCTCAGGCTCTCATAAAACTTTAGGAGATAATCCAGCCAGAGATGATGTATTAGGAAGTTATAAGAATGATTTGCTTAAATACCAAAATGGTTCATTATAAAACACACAAGACACATGGCGTGGTACATATTTAAAGGTGGTTATTTCATTAACCAGTGGGCCGAGTGGGCAACCTGTGGCACGCCCATTCTCTTTCTCACCTGCCCGCCATGCAGATTCGGGGAGTGCACGTAAGGAAGTACAGCACAAGGGGTGAATTCTGTGCGAACTGGAGACATAGGTGGCACTTGCAAGCTGTTTGGGGGCAGACATTTCAGTAGCAAACTGTTTAGGGACACAGATGGCACTGGTAGGATGTTTTCTGGTGAGATATAGTGCTGGCAAGCTGTTTGTGACAGATATGGCACTGACAAGCTGAATGGGATTCCTCAGATATCAAAAAGACAGACAGATTATAAATAGAAGCACCACTTAGAAACAGACGAATCAATATGTAGATAGGACTTGGTTCAATGAGAGACTCAGGAGGACATATAGGAAAATAAAGAAAATGCATAGAAGTGAAACTGTTTACCAAATTATAAACACACCTTTATTTTTAATCTTACAAATAGTAATTGCACTGAGACTGGCTCAAAGTGCAAATAACGCAAATCATGATGACACCGGTGGCTGAAAACACCGGAGATGAAGATGATATTCTCCAAACTGGTTCAAATAAAGTGGCGAACAAACAGGTATCAACGTAGATAAATAAAAGTAGATAAATTATTGTCAGCTCTATTGGGATAGATATAGCACTGGCCAGCTGTTTGGTGGACAGATATGATACTGGCAAGCTGTTTGGGGACAAAGATGGCACTGGCAAGCTGTTATGGCATAAAGGAAATTATTCTGTTTTGCACCACTTAAATGTTTTTCTCTTATTACATAAACTGGGTACAAGAGGGACCCACTAGGGACTTTACCTATAACATGTCTCGATACACTCAATTTTGGGCAACTAAATGTGTTATTTCTGTTTGTGTGGTAGTTAAACCTGTAAACAGTGAGCAGTAGTTAATCACAAAAACCCTCCTTTCTGAGCCTAATTGATCGTTTTGCAATGCATGCTTGTACATTACATGGGTATCCTACCAGAATGACACGTCTGTTCCAATGTGACGTGAGTCAAAAATCGCACCAATACAATGACGTGTGTCAAAATGCTCTACTAAACGCTCTATATTTTGTCGTGAAACATTTTCTTTGTGTCATTATGATAGTCAACCATTGCATGCTTACAGAGGGTGCAACATAGGAGGACTAGATATTTTCCTTCCCTTTAAAAAGTATATAAAACAAATAGGAAGCTTTCTAAATATTTTATTAAAAGAAAGGGGGCTGAGCTTGGTCAATGATTGGACAGACATTAAACCACGCCTACTCACATAAACACATACAACCCCTGCTTGTGTTTGCTTATTTAACAGTACCAAACACCATGATGGTCTAAGAGTTAAAACAATAAGGCAACTTTACAAAACATACCATTTTCCAGAAAGAAATGTTTAATATTTTATTACTTTTATACCTACGGGCAGACACTTAAAAGCAGCGTACTCACTTCATTACATGCATCCTCTTATAGATAAATATCAGCTTGGTGAGTTTCTATGAATGCCATTAGTGGTCACAAATACAGAATGTGCCCTTTAGATCTCTTTGTAATTCATTCTCATAAGGAAACATTAACATCTCTGCTTTAAAGATTAATGGCCAGGGAAAGGATTTGTTCACCTCCAATTCTTGCTGGTTGTCCCAAGACAGAAGCGTTCATACTTAAATTGTTGTGGCATCTGCCAGTAACACCTTTTGATTGGTGTGGGGTGTCCTGTTCCCATTTCTGACATATAACATAGTGCCAATAAAAGGTAGCTATAGGTGCCATACAAAAGGTGAAGGAACAAAGCTGTGCTGAGGTGTGAACATGTCAGAATGAAAATATTCATATAATGACACCTGATAGAGAAACAACTGTTACACCTGACAACACGTTAACAGTGCAATTCAGTCCAAATAACCAATGCAAAACCAGACTGCAAATGAGAACAAAATGACGGGAAAGTCCTACGGTAGATAATTAGGAGGGGAATAAATATACTCACTTAATATGGTTATATTTCCTTTATTAATACAGACTGACACAGTTATTAATAGTATTTTTTCTGTAAACCAAACATTTTTTTTCTTTATGGTAAAAGTGTACCTTATCTAGAGAGAAATCCCAAATCATCCAAAACTGCACGGGTTTTTAAAATTGCTGAGCACTTAAAATGTTGGCATCTTGAAATGTGTAAATAATAATAATTATAATAACTATTATTTCTAATATTACATAGGCCAATTTGACTACCCCCCCCCCCCCCCCCCCTTCATTCTTACATTGTACAAGAGTTAAAATCAAACCAGAAACAAGTTCTCTACCACCATACTTTATTAAATCAATGTATGGCCAAACACAGTTACTATATCAGTTGGTTTGCTGTTTACAGTAAGGATAGTGTTTAATAAGTGCAAATAAAGATGTGTTTAAACTAAAAGTAGATCTATCATCAGAAATTAACGCATCATGTAGCACTTTAAAACTGTTTTAATGTTAATAGTTTTTAAATCTGTTCACGTTTTTTTGTTATATAACTTGAGGAATATCAAATGATCTGAGTTTTTACTAAACACTGTTTCTATTTTATAATGTTCTACTGCTATCTCTGGTATTCAATGACCAGATATACATTTCTCACTTAATTGAGTAGAGCCCAATATTTCTAACAGACTTGTATTTCCAGGGTATATTGCGTCATTTCCCCCTTTTGCACAGTTCTGGGGGCATTCAGCTCAGCTGAGAAAATGGCAGGTTCAAATTGACTGTTGACCCCATTATTTTATTTGAAAAGGGTAACTGTCATCATAAAACACAAATAGTTTCAACCTACAAATGGAAATGGAAGTATATCTCCACCTTGCGTACTACAGCTAAATATACTATTATTTGTTTAAGTAAATCAGTTTGTTTTAAGCCAATTTATCTGTAGGTGATCCTAAATAATTTTAATGGACAACCCATGATGCTGACATTTCAAGCGCAGTTAAGCTATTGACAACCTTGCGACCATTATTGCACTATGGATTATATGATTTCTGTGATTAATTGATATGCCTATTCCCTAGAAACAGCAGATACATTATTTGAGGCCCATTTTACCACTGATCACTGAGAATTTCAGGAGAAATTTGTGTAAGCCAATGACTCAAAGCCTCCAAATTAATTTACATGTCAGTCTTGTAGAGATGTCACAATACCGAGATTTATACTGGACTGACATGCACCAACAGCTTTTTATTATGTAGTCTATAGAAGGGTAAAAATTACATATGTAAAGATTCACCAATACATGTCAACACTACTGGATAATTTAGGCCAACAGAGAAACTCTTTTATAGAATTTGCTTCAGACTCCAAGCAAGAGAAAATCCTGCTTCTGCTACTACAAGCAACAGGACAGCTCTCCCACTCTGAGCAGCAGATAGTTTGCTTATCTTTATTTATAGGAGATGTCAGTGCTTAAGGTTGAATTATATACACACAATCCTTTTTTCTCCACCGTTTGTATTTTGCAATATGCCTTACCTAATGTAATGTTTTCTACTTAGCCCTATCATGAACAATAATAAGTGGATTTATTGGTATTTGGGGAAGCTCTGGCAGATCCCAAGAGCAGACACTGATAGTTAGTTAAATGGGATTTGTCACACCGAAAAAATCCTCCACAGTCACATTAGTCACTGGAGTTTAAAATAAAGAGAGAGTTATTATGAGAGCCTCAGTGGGGTGCTGAGGGTCACAGCGAGATGGTAAATAGAGCCTAGGGCCAAAAAAAAACCAAACATGGTGTTGTAACATAGTGTATGAATATCCTAAAACAATGCCCTCACATTAGAACCAGTTATAAAAAGTAAAAAATTAACTTTAAAAAAAGATCATTGTCATTTTGTTTAAAATCGGGTTTTAAGATCATTTTGTAACATATCTGCAGTGACATTACCTGTAACATTATATACAATATAAATAGGCATGCACCTTTGGGACCAGATCTATTGTTTGTAACTTGTCCTCTTGTCATTTAACTGTAATTTCCCTCTGTTTCTCATCCAGTCCATCACAAAAATATATTTTGTTTCTTAATTCAAATTAGAACCTTGTTTTGATATGCCAGGACAGGCATCAGTATTTAAATGGTTAAATCTGTTTCTACATCAATGTACAAATCTGTGATAACAGAGGTGAATAAGATGTGTGTTCTATAGATGCCTAAGATAAAGATTTAAATGGCAGACTGGTTGTAATTTATTATTAAACATACCTGAAACTCTCTATTAAAATATACTTTCAAATAGTACCTGTTAGTTTCACCAAATTCAAATGTGCCAAAATATATGGAAATGTTGTCCAACTGGCAGTTCACTTTCTGTGAATAGCAACCACACTCTTACTAACTCTATGTGCCAGTTTGTCTATGTAGTTATTATTATTAAGAAATATATAAGAGATGCTCTCAAAATAGAAGGTAACAGAAATGCTCTCCAGCAGAGGCATGTCACACTAGTCTCAACTACACCATTATTGTGGTTTGCAACAAATCTCTCTGAAACTTGGAAACACTTGTGACCTTTAAACCCAAAGGGGTGAGTCAGAGTGGCCTGAGTGAGACACTGAATTTGGCCCATGGTACTAAGGGAGACAGACGTTAAAGCCCAGCATGGGATGCTTGAATATGGCCCACTCTGCAAATTCCACAAATAACTCTTGGATTCCCTTTAAGCAGACAGCCCAAACAGATAATTAACCCAACCCAAGACAAGACAGAAAGAAGGACTGCTTTGCAAGAAATTATTTATTTTGGAAAGGTAGCCTTTCCATCAGTAAAATAGAGAGGGGGAAGATATATATATATATATATATATATATATATATATATATATATATGTGTGTGTGTGTGTGTGTGTGTGTGTGTGTGTGTGTGTGTGTATGTGTGTGTATGTGTGTGTGTGTCTATATATATATATATATATATATATATATATATATATGTGTGTGTGTGTGTGTGTGTGTGTGTGTGTGTGTGTGTGTGTGTGTGTGTGTGTGTGTGTGTGTGTGAGGGGTATATAAATAAATAAATATATATATATATATATAATAAGTTTTAAAACATTAGAATTGTGTTGCAAGGTGGGCTTTGGAAAAGGAACGAGGAACAAGGGAAGGAAAGAAAGAAAGATAGAGAAAGAGAGAATGAAAGAAAGAAAGTAGGAGAGAAGGAAAAAAAGAAATACAAATAAAGTAGGGGAGGAAGAAGGAAAGAAATGAGGTATTAGAGAAAGAGAAAAGAAACACAAAGAAAAGGATAGTAGGGGAGGAGTTTGGGGAGAAAGAACGAGAGAAAGAAAAAAAGAAAGGAAGAAAATATGCACTAAGCACACAATCAACATTAATGCACGAAACATGAAAGAAATTAAATTACAATACCAATAATGAAAAAATAATGGCTACATTAACCTAACCATATGTCATTATCTTCCAATGGCACCCCAGTTGCTGTAGACTACAGCTCTCACCATGCGAAACCGCTATTTTGCTGACTGAGCATGATGGGAGTCATAATCCACGCAGCTTCTGCACTGCCCTGCGCTTTCCCATCCTGTGACTTACTTCTCATAGTCGTTCCTGCAGTACAGCTTTTTGTCTCTGTAGAAGCAGCTGCTCTCCAGGGGCTCTTTACATGCACAGCACTGAGCACACTGCTCATGCCACAGGCTATCGCTTATCCTCAAGAGAAATCGATCACAGATCACTCGCTCACAGCCCTCACACACCCACTTCTGCTCCAGGCCCCGACCTGCAACGCCAAGACACAGTGATCAATAATCTATAGAATCAATATTCGGCGATCTCGATACATGCTGAATGCAGTGATAGATAAACTATCGACATTCATCAGTATTAATAATAACCTCAACATAATATGTATATGATCTATTATGTCAGTGGACCGGTCATCTATAGCGTCTGAATAGTCAATAGTCATCTCTAGTTCGAATATTCCAATAATTATGTATTTTAACATAAGTGGTATGTGATACCAGCAATTATCATAACGAACTGTATGATAGATAATAATAGATCATTTTTATTTATTGTGGATAAAAATATATCAGAAAAGCCATAAATTGAGCAGTGTCAGTTTTGAGATTTATAATAAGTAATTCACTTACATAAACCATCATGTAAACATAATCAAGGATAAAAATCGATGAGTTGTATAATAATACCAAGTATCAACTATCTCTACTCTTTTAATTATTTGGAAATTCTTACAATGATCTGTAATACCAACACATGCAATTTATATTATAGATAATAACAACAAAGCAGGCAGATTATCATTACAAATACTGATTAAGTATAACTGTAGTATACAAGCTCAGGTTAAAGTATATACTGAGTAAATTAGCCTGATAAGCTGCTACATACAAATCTGATTGTTAGCTACACTGTATCAAGGAGCAGGTTACCTGTTAGAAAGACAAGTAGAGATAATGATGCTTCCTATAGAAACACAATAAGGAGTCTGGCTGAGCATCATGAATGCTTTAACTCATAATAAAGCTCAGCCATTACTGGAACAGTCAGTTTGTGACAACTGTGTTCAGGTGAGGAAATTAGAATGAGCCTATTAATTGGTTAATCGTTTGATGTAAGTTACAGTGAAAGGAAGGAAGAAAGAAGGAAAGAAAGAAAGAAAGAAATATAGCGATAGATAGATAGATAGATAGATAGATAGATAGATAGATGATAGATAGATAGATAGATAGATAGATAGATAGATAGATAGATAGATAGATAGATGATAGATAGATAGATAGATAGATAGATAGATAGATGATAGATAGATAGATAGACAGATAGATAGATAGATATATGATAGATAGATAGATAGATAGATAGATAGATAGATAGATAGATGATAGATAGATAGATAGATAGATAGATAGATATATGATAGATAGATAGATAGATAGATAGATAGATAGATAGATGATAGATAGATAGATAGATAGATAGATAGATAGATAGATAATAGATAGATAGATAGATAGATAGATAGATAGATAGATAGATAGATAGATAGATAGAAAGGTGGAACGAAAGAAAGTAGGAAACAAAGAAAGGAGGAAACAAAGAAAGTTATGCGCCCTTTGTATCCCTATAATATTGTAAATATTTACTGGTCCTTCAGAAAATTAATATGTAAACCACCAACCAAGACATACATGTGTTGCTATGTATATGCAACACAAATACGGTGTATCATTTAAGTAGTATGTGTTATTTCATAGCGGACGTTTATATATGTGTCTGTCTGCATTCACATGCTTGCATTGTTAGATATGTGTGTAAGTTTTTAATTACACGATATTATTGAACGTATTATGTGTAGGTATTATATTGAGTTTCTCACTGTCCTCATCTGATAGACTAAACTTCCTCCAGGCTGGTGAAATCTTTCTTCTACTTGCTGCTCAGATTGGGAGATTTGATTTGAACGTAGGAAAAATCTAATATAAAAGATAATAGCTATTACCCAAGGGCATACAGGAGGGAAAAAAGGGGTTAATCTGCTCAATGTCATCATCTTTATTAAATCTGTTATTTGCAGCCTGAGGTGTGATTCGTAACCTCACAGAGGAGCCTTAATTATGTGCAGACAACTGCAATAACTCCCAATAAAGGAGAGGGGAAAAGAGAGAGGAGGGAGGGCATCTGTACCACTGATGGCTAACCTTTGGCACTGGAGCTGCTGTGGATCCCAGCCATAATGATGCCAAGCTAGGAAATAATCTGGCTGAGCATAATGAGAATTGTGGCTAGTTAAGGATAGACTTCCCCACAGCTGTTGTGGACTACAGATACCAGATTGCTCAGCCAGCCAATTGTCAGCAACAGACATTTGTAAATGCCATGTATGCTCCTCACATTACATAGCACTGGTCTAAATAATCTAATTTTAGAATAATAAACCCTTTTTATATCAGACAATAATTAGTACATTGCCAATGGTTCAATATTCTACATGAAGCTATTTATCAGATCCACTTTAAAATTAAAACATATTTGAGTATTTTCAAAATTTCAAATATACATAAATGCAGAAAATGGGATTATTGCTCTGCTTACAGATTGTTTTAAAATGAATCTATCTATTTACCTACCTACCTACCTACCTACCTACCTACCTACCTACCTACCTATCTATCTATCTATCTATCTATCTATCTATCTATCTATCTATCTATTTCTATATCTATCTGTCTGTCTATCGAGCTAGCTAGCTATCCATACTCACAATACTTTCGAAATTTAACGTAAATATCATTATGTATCAATCTTATAGTCTATGTACTTTTAATTATTTGCTAACATTTTCTTTTTTGTGATATGCCTGTGAATTGTGTAATTTAGACCCGGATAACAATTGTACAACAATAATACGATGTATATGTGCTTTAATAATAATATCATTAGTGACTATTGTTAGAATTATTAAGAAAAATGTGGGTTTATTGATATGGAAGTACTATTTATTATACTTTGATTTAATTTAAAACTTGATGTCTACAGGAGATATGTGATTTTATATTTTGTACATGTATATGCAAAGGCTAAAATAATGAGACATAAGTTGTAAAGTGTGGTATATACTTATAAACGAGATATATATAAATGCAGTCTGTAAATTCAAAACTTCCTATCATTGCCAAAGGCATTTTTTTTTTAAATTTCATTATTTAATCAGAATTTGGTTCATTATTATTCCTCATTTTTTATTTTTTTATATGTTAATACCTAAATTGTTTTGCTTATTAGCAAAACATTTTAACACTTTACAAGATTTTCATTAATACTTTTACTATTGGTATAAAAACAACAACATAGTTTTCGAAAAAGGTGTTATTTTCAAACAATAAATTCATAACATATACAATTTAGTTTCGAATGCAAAAACAATGATATTTAAATATGTTACATTAATAAACATTACCTGGATAATAAAATTCAATCGCATTTACTAATAATTCTTAGTAGCTGCCGATTTTAATAAGGAAATGTATGGATTGAGCTATATTGGAATAGACAATAATTTTCATTATTTATTACTTTTTATTTGAAACAATGATTTTTTCAAATCCTGTTAAGGTTTGCAAAGGTTAAACCTGTTTAGTATTAAACGCATATGTCGCTTTTAGGATGAGAGGTAATATAGATTTCAATCTATAGATGTATAGTTATTCAATTTAAAAAATATATGTAAATCTAGATAACTGAAGAAATGCTGTATATTAAAAAAAAATAACAAACAACTCTGATGTTAAACAGTCTTCTAGAAGCGGTTAGAAGATTCTCTCTTCTTCAAAACTGGTACAACTTACCAAATAAAGAGGAAAGTGCTGCTGAAGTTTCAATTACATTTTGAATATTTTCTTCCATTTTTAGTCCATCAAGCATCTTGGCACACTGAGGAGATAACACAGAAATACAATTCTATCCAGAATTCGTTTACATGTACATTTATACTAATATAAAGCGATATATATATATTAAAAAACCCCCACAAACGTATATACAAATATATGTACATATATATATATATATATATATATACACACACACATATCAAATATACAATTAAACATATATGTGTACATAATATGTGTTTGTGTTTAATTATTTATTTATAATATACATACAAACTTTCATAACATTGGAAATATTATTTGATCGTTTATCAGCCAATTACAAGTATCCAGAGATATTTTTACGATTAAAAACGATATATGTGATTTTGTGAGTTGATACCATTGGTTCCCTGTATAGTTGCAAATTACAAGTTGTTCTGGAACTGATTTCCCATCATATCTGTTTCATTTACTGTAATGAATTCACTGATAAAAATCCAGACACAAACCAAACTTATCACCATGATGTATTTTCAGTAGTAGAATACTGGTTTAGGAAAACGGATATTTAGTTGTTATGATTTGTGACTTGTTTCATATCTGTCAGTAGTTAATATGTATACTGATTTCTAGGCTCTACTCTAGACAAGCCAGATATGACATGATTGATATCATAAGATGTTTAAATAACGCTGTATGTGATTTCTTCAGACACTGACTGTATCAGATTACTCATCAAGAACTATCCATCTAGAGATCACAACTTTGTAAACATAAGTGTAATCTAAAAATAATGCAACATCCTGACAACATAACTACAATATAACGTGCTAAAATACACACACATATATATATATATACGTGCTTAGCTATATGCATATGCAATAAAATTACTATTTGTCTAAGCCGAAACACGAGTATAAACACAGGTATATCTAACGAACAAATATCAGTTTGCATCTATCTATTTACAGAGATCATATTGATAATGTATATTCTCAATGTATATTATATTTATTTATTTTATATACAATATGTGTGTAAATATATAGGCGTACAATAAATATAAATATAATATAAATAAATATTGTATCTTACACATCGGTCCATAGAATAAAAAGTTTCTAGTAAGAAGGTAGGAAATATGTGCAGTAAATATAGCATCACTCAGCAGTTAGGACTGTATAAGAGGTATAAGGACAGCTTACCCAGCGGTGAATGTCAGACAGGAGACAGGTCCTGAGTGGTTGAAATATTGTAGAAAGTGTGGCTATCGCCCTGGGTATAGAGTAGAGAGCCGGATGCAGGATTCCTCTGTCCTGATTGGGATGCGTGTGTCTTCTGTAGCTCCTTCTAAAAGACTGTCTCACTCAGATCCTCCAGTGCCCTACAGGTTAGAGGAAAGGACCTGCCCCACTTGGTGTAGAGCTGTCACCAGAGCTGTCCTGTGAGCCACCCTCTGACACCTGTCTCTCCTCACAGTCCAGCCAGCTGAGCTCCTGCAGAGTCCCGGAGACTGCTATCCTGAGGAAGGGAGGCTGGAGCTCTCACTGCCTCAGCTTTTATCTGCCTGTGTGGGGAGTCTGCCTTTAAATACCTGGAATCTGTCTGCATCCGCTTTACATAAAGAACAGAAGAGCACAGCTCACTGACTGATACTGCACTCTCAGGACCATGCCCTCTATCTCTCTTGCTTGCCCCACTCTCTCTCTCTCTTTTTCTCTCTCTCTCCTCATCTTCTCTCACTCTCACTCTGCCTCTCTATAATTGTCCTTATTCTATTCTTTTCTCCCCTTTTCTCTATTTCCCTTACCCTGTCTCTGTCCCTGTAATATTTTAAAACCACAGGTCATCATGGCTCCTTTTCATTTGAACTTTACTTTTCTTAAACAGTTTCTGTTTGTTCACTCCTTTCATCACCTCTCCTCTCTTTTCCTATTTTCGAATCCTTAGAGGTCTCAATATCATTATTCTGTTTCAATGCATCTCCTTCTCCCCCATTTACACTTTACTAAGTATTGTTTTAATACTTCTTCACTTCCTTATTTTCTTTCCATTTTGTCTTCCTTTCCAACTTCCAATCTCTCCACTCTTACTATTTATAGTACTTTATATACTATGTATTGTTTGTGCTGTTGGTCCTATTCTTTTCCCATCGTCCATCATTTTTCTTTATTACAGCAGTTTGTTTCCCTATTTTTCCTTTCTGCTTAAAGCATTTTTTTCTCATTTTTCTCATTCAGAATCTGCTAGCCTCTGAAGCTCTTCCTGTTTCTCATTTATCCCAACTGTTCTTTACTCTGTTCTTTTATCAAGGATACACAGAGAAAATACCACATGTAAACAAGGCAGAACCAGGACTAGACAAAGTGTCCAAGGACACCAGTATCCAGATATGTGAAGGACCATAAAACATCACTAAATTGTCCATCGCAAAGTCCAGTGATTGCTCACAATGGACTATGTTGGGGCCTCTCCCTGGGTAGAAAGTAACCGTTTGTCCTCTCATCAGAAAGGTTTCAATCAAGAAAAAAACCCACAGTGTTGATAGTAGATATCTCTTGATTGTCAGACCACCCAAAAATAAACAAATATACAAAAATAGTTTATAACACCTTTGTGACGCTAGGACTTCTATGCCGTCCTAATTTACAGGTCCCAAAAGATGCTAGGACAACACAGAACACATGGACTTGCAGTGGGATCTCACCAGTGGGATCTCACCTGTCAGATGAGGCCATTTTGAGGGAAAATGTAGTCGACGCACAAAGCCATCGCCGGCTACATTTTACTAAATCACGCTGTGCCCAAACTCCCACGATTTCGGCAGGGTTTATTAAGATTCACCAGGTGATCGGGGTCCAGGAACAGAAAAACAGCGTTTTGGTATTTGCATCTTCTGGGACATAAATACCATGCACCATGAAGGGGCTAAGAATTAATTTAGTTTTGGAGGTCTGACAACCAAGAGATCTCTTCTATGAACACTCTTTATTTATATGCTTGATTGGAGCATTTCTGATGATTTACATATATTGTTTCATATAGTTGTGACGTACAAAAATAGAATACACTGCGCCTTTTATGTGAAAAGAGTAGCAGCACCGAAACACAACCAGTGCTTAACTCCTGGTAAAATTTACAAACAATACATACAATGTGAACAGCGCGCTTTCCAAAAACACTACACACTCGTATTTACCCTATACGTGGATGCAATCCTCTCCGTGGTATGCAAAGGGAAAAAATAGAAAACTCTTATAGTGTAATATATTTATAGACCGTAAAGTGATATAAGTGCATAGACGTAGACACACTCACATTTTACTGAGCAGTATCCATATAGTTGTGTCTCTCTATTTATGTCTTTTAGAAAATATCCTTTGTCTGCCAGGGTGTTCAGATTCCTGCAAAGCTTCTATAATCGTTTTGTTTCCCTTTATCTTCTTGCTCACACCACTTCAGTTTTCACATGCCCTCTACACAGTGCGGTATTTACCGGTTTTTTTTGGGGGGGGAGGGGGGGGGAGCCGAACGGGCAGCAGGGTAAGACACCATGCTGCCTGCCACTAGCCACCAGGGATCAGGTTAAGTCCTGGGGTTAGGGGGCATATAATGGGGGGTGATGGAGGCATATAATGGGGTTGATGGGGGCATTTAATGGGGGTGATGGAGGCATGTAATGGGGGTGATGGAGGAGTGAAATGGGGGGGATGGTGGCATGTGATGGGGTCATGTAATGGGGTTATGTGGGTTATGGGGCATGTCGTGTGTGTGCAGCATGGGTAGGGGGTGCCCGAATTTTGTCTGCCTAGGGTAGCACAAAACCAAGATACACATTTCCATTCATTCCCTCCATATATTCGCTCCTTCGGTCTGTGACATGGGACTAGAGTTCCATGTTAACCTTGCCATTTATCTCTCTTGCTGTGCTCAAGCACATCCATCCAGTGCCCTGCTGACAGAGTGCCAAATACCTACCAGTATACAGGAGCATCTCAAATGAGCCTGACTATAGCTCAGGAATAACATATATCTTTCCACTCATTTCTCAGGAATTTGTTTTAAGTGTTACTGTTGTCAAAAATATTCCTGCAATGGAGACCCAGTGTTACGTACTGCCACTGCTTAATCACCTCTGTCTAATGCTATTATACACTTTTACAACACTTCCTATTGCCTTATGGCAGTATGTTTAGAAGGTGGATATATACATAGCTGTATGTAGCCATGAAATAATTTAAAAGATGCACATACATTAGACTGGCATAGCACCACTTTCTGGAGCCAGCAGCCACACAAAGCACAATTCAGACACAAGCAGGTGGGCGCAACTGTCTTGACTCCTGCCAAGAGCTGCTTATGTCTGGCACTTGACCAATCTTCAGTGCTGCAATGAATCATTGCTTCAGGCCCTGAAATCTCTAGAACCAAATAAGAAACATATAAGAGCAGAGACACACTGTGGGAGACACAGGTAAATCAGGTACACACAGAGAGACATAAGACAGGATGTACTAACCTTGCAAAAGGTTGTGATTTACAAATGGCAGATAAAACAGCATTGAGATTTGGAAGCTGTGTGAAGACAGATAAAGAACAGAGTAGGTTGACATAGATTAATGAAAACTAGGAGTTAATATTACTGGGTAAATTGTCGCTATCAGAAAATGGATTTGGTGATCCACTGTGACAGGGGTTCTTGGAGGGGCCTAAACACCTCCCTATAGATTGTGGGCCCTGGCTTATGTGCAATAACTCTATACTTTAATATTGCTATTTTGTCGGATTCTGTTAGTATATTGGTAGTATATTGGTTTATGCGTAATGCATAATTCTGTGAGTAGACCACTCTGAAGGATTACAATGGGTCATTAATCAATAGTTTACTCCAACATCCATTGTTCTTTGTTAATTAAATTTACTATTAAGATGATTATAAGTCTATGCTGTTTCTCAAATAAAGTTGTTGTTCATTCTTGCTGTACCTAACTGCTAGTGGTCCTGTCTGCAATTTGGGTACAAAGAGCAAGGGTCCAAGAAAGACTTGCTGGGTGGATGCTTAGATTTAACCGGGGCTAAGGAGGGGGGATGGGACACTTCACCTCCGTCACTTCACCACACAACAGCTCATCGCGGGACATTTCATCGCTAAAGGTAAGTTTTAATGTGTTAGAGTTAGAGGATAGAGTTTTAGAATTAGAATTTTAGTATTGGGGTTTAGAGTGGTTAGAATTAGGGTTTAGGGGGTTAGAATTAGTTTTTAGGGTTCGGGGTTAATTTTAGTATTAGGGTTTAGGGGGTTAATTTTAGTATTAGGGTTCGGGGTTAGTATCAGGGTTTAGGGGGTTAGTATTAGGGTTTAGGGGGTTAGTATTAGGGTTAGTAATAGGGTTTAGGGGGTTAGTATTAGGGTTTGGGGGTTAGTATTAGGGTTCGGGGGTTAATTTTAGTATTGGGGTTTGGGGTTAATTTTAGTATTGGGGTTTTGGGGTTAATTTTAGTATTGGGGTTCTGGGGTTAATTTTAGTATTGGGGTTATTGGGTTAATTTTAGTATTGGGGTTTGGGGGGGCACTTTGGGGGGGAATCATTTATTAGGGGGGTTATTTTCTTTTTACTTGTACATTTGTAAGAGCTGACAGTTCTTCATTCATTCATGACAGTTCTTCATTGCTGACAGTTCAGCATTCTAACTGCCACGCTGAACTGTCAGCGATGAAGCCGCGGCGATGAAGTGTCCTAGACCCCTAAGGAGGTGATTTCACACAATGGACAGAGGTGCTACCAAGCCTGGGTAGCCGTTCCATTACAGTATCTAGTAGGATCATCTCAGAACATGGCTAAAATGTAACCCTGTCATGTAGCAACATAAAAACATGTTGAAAGTTGTTGGTGCTGAGTCCTTTTAAAGAGTTTTCTAATGGAGCAGTAACTGTGTTTTAAAGTTGTATAGAGGATATGTTATGTCATTATGTTAATGATTTTTGGAGCATGTTATGGTGTACTTTTAGTTCCCTTCATATATCTTAGCTACAACCATGTTATTTCAATCCTTGTGCTTGCATGATTCATCTGGGGTTTACTTGGTCTATCTAGAATGACCTGGATTCATGACTTCCCTCTTCACCTTGGACCTTCCTCAGACTGTACAAGCATTCCTTACATTTCCACCAGGAACACTGCTATAAACTGAGGTGCACAGGGTTTCCCTCAAATCCAGAAACAAGTCCCAAGGAAGTCGTTGCGGGTTAAACATGGGACAACTCCGCACTTTATTTTTTATGGAAGATATGTAGAACGTTAACTCCAATGAAAATAATAATACAATCTACAGGACCGTGTAGAGCTGTACAGGTGACACAAGGTCATCTCCTACAACTTGAGGAAAGGAGATTTGACCTCTAGTGTAGAAAGGGGTCTTTATAGTGCAGAATCATCAAGATGTGCTGAATTTACTGCTGAGAGACTCTGTGCTGACAGATACAGTAGATACCTTGAAGGAAGGGCTGCTGAGCAGGATATATAAAGTTACACAAATTAATGTAAACACAGAATGTTAATCCATTGAAAAATCTGGATATTGGCTTCAGGTCAAGAATACATATTTCATCCCCCTTTTATGCAACATTGGAAAGCGTGCCATAGTTTATTATTATTATTATCATTGCTTGCACACTGGCAAATTAAACACAATATGTGATTTTGTAGAATATTTTTTCCACATTAAGTTATTATGTAATAGGAAAGTTTATTAAAGTAACAGGAACATTGCACATTTAGAATATGAACTGAACATATTTTGGTCATTTAGTTGGTATCATCACCAAATTCCCCAGAATAATGGGCCACCTGCCATTTGCATGCCATACAACACTAGGTGGAAGGTTCAGTCTAGGATGAGAATGGAAAGTTCTTCTCTCTACAGACACAAGCAAGCGACAAAAAAACCGCAAGCTGCCCCAGAGTGGGTAGAATTCCTGTTACCAGGTCTCAAAAACATTTATTTCCCTTCCAATACCTAATTTATTGAAATTTAATTTTATTTAAAATGTATCTGTCATGAAAAATGACATAACTCTATAAGAAATGTAATTTTTAAATATATATATATATATATATATATATATATATATATATATATTTGAATTTCCTATAGAATTAGCCAAGTGACTCTCCTTTGATAAGCTGAATTCTTGATATAGTAACATTCAGTTATAAATGGATGATTATTTCCCATTTTGTACTCTCTGTTTTTTTCGGATTCACAGTATAAGCCTTCAGTTCATTTACCCTCATATATTAAGTTACAAGGTTTTGGTGCATTATGTTTCATTTTCATGTCAAACAAGTTCCAAGAGACAGTTGAGACAATCAATAATGAGCCCTGTCCATGGTACTGAATAAAACGTATTGTGTGTACTTTTAGTGTTACCATGTGTTACTATGGTACTCGTCAAGTGTACTTTACTCTTAGTATTAATACTGATAATACTACAAAGTGTATATTCAATAAAGAGAGAATTGCAGGAAATTAGATGGGAATTTCAAACTTTAGGCCAATGTAGCTGAGTTGGAAAAATAAATCCCCAGTGCAGCTGAATGAGCACATTTTTCCAACTCAGTTACGTTGGCCTTTAGTTTGAAATTCCCATATCAGTTCCCTGCAATTCTCCCTTAATTGAGTAAATCCTCAAATCAGTCTAACCTGAATTTAAATGGAATTCACCAGTAAGCATAATTTATCAGGGAAGTAGCCTCATTTAATCAATACCGCGTGGAATTTAGATGTTTTCTTCCAATAAGGATGATCTTGTATCTTGTGACCATCCCACATAACAGAAAGTTGTCTTGTGGGATTTTGGTGTAACTTTTAAACATATTCATGTAAAATGTCATTGTTCTAGCGTCATTTAGTTCAAAGAAAAACTCCATTTCAAAATCGGGGCTTTTCTTTGTTCCACATTTTGACATGTATTTAGACCCCCACAAATACATCAACAAAGTATGCAGTTTACCCTCACACAGTACATAGGCAGGCAACAGACGTACATCCATGAAGTTATACTTTTTCATTTCAACAAAGCAACAAAGTCAAGGATTAAGCAGTTTGTAAGCTAAAGGTTTTTTGTACAAGTGCCTTATAATCAATAAACTACAGTTATGTGTTAGTAATTATCTCCTGTGCTATGCTCAGCAGTGTCATCCACCTTTCCAAGCTCTATATATACTGGTCCTCAAGAAAAAAAAAAAATGAAACGGTATTGCTATGAAAAATAAAAATTAATTTCCTCTTTGTATTGATACTTGGGTGGATTATACTGGTCAAACCTTATAGACCTTACTGTAAAAAAAAAAAAAGGAAAAGAAAATTAGTAATAAAGAAGACAGCCGCCAACCTTATATCAGAGTATTTTTTTTAATCAGCACAACTTCCTTTTGCATTATTCCCCTATAAAGTTTCAAGTACAAATAAGTTTCCTTCCCTAGAAGCACCCGGTATTAACCCATATATTCTATCTACAAAATAAGTATAGACCTGAGCCAGTCGGAATTAGATTAAAATCGAAAAAAAGAAAAGGAGAGTAGAGAGAAAGAGCATGTCGTAGGTGTGCAACGTCGGTGGGGGGGGTGGCCAAATTTTTTCTGACTAGGGCAGCACAAAGGCAAGATACACCACTGGGGAGAGGACATGCAGGCCTCAACTTCACATATTAAACAAAAGTCCAGAAGTATTCAGGAGAGAAAGGGTTTATGAGCAGGTCTCAGCCTCATTTTTGGTCTTACTCTATGGTATTTAATATTGCAACTGTTTGCCAATTTCCTGTTTTAATCATGGCTTGTGGCTTGGTGACCCACTTAATCAAATGTATAAATAAATGCATAATCCAGGGCTGCAATCACTGAATTGTAGAGCAGTCTGATGATTTCGTCTACTTAAGCGGTAGTGCTGACAAGCAATCTCCCAAGCTCTGCCATACGCATTTATTTGCCTTCTTTTGGATCAACAGCGGTAAACATGGGATAGGAAAAGGGTTGAACTTAAACTACTATCTAACTATACTAATTTGCAAGGGGCAAAAGTAGGGAGGTATAAACAGTAACATCATTATTTAGATAGTGACACTTCAGGTTTCCATTTTCTATGCAGTAGAATAAAATACCGTAGGGCACAACTGATGGTCTTTTAATTTCCCTATTTCAATAAGTTAAGAAAATAAAACGCAATATACAAATTATGAGCAGTGTGGACTGGAAATTCACATGGATCTTGTATTTAACTAAGTAGTACATGTTTGTACATGAATAGTTGTACTGGTACGCCCTCTAGTGTTGATTTTATAATGGCGCAGTGTGTCAGGAAGTGCACTGTTTGAAAGTCATTTTAAGATTGTTAAAAAAAAATATTAAAACAAATCGATTCAGAAGAGAAGGCTTTACCAATGACAAGAAGAAAACACAACGAACAGCATTATAAGTATTTATACTGTATAAGAAAACAGTGAATTGATGGAACGCACAAGTGTTTTATATGCTGCAACCCACTGTAGGGCAAACAAATTGAGTACACCAAATTGCACAGTGAGAAAGTATTAAGGTGCACAATGTAAGGGTATGGGTGCGTATGAGGGTGCGCAGTGTAATATAAAAAAAATAACTTTAAAAAGATATTTCAATGACATCAGCCTTGTGATTAGATACAAATGTGAGATCACAGTGGGACCCTGAATGTAACCATATATTTATAAAACTGGTTAACTAATATCTTTTAACACTGGTGCTTCTCTATACTGTTTTTCCATCGTTCTTATACCCTGCAAGCTGCTAATACTCATCATGGATATATTTATCCCATAAGATCAAGTGATTATTTTTGCCAACATCCCTGAGCCAGGTTATAGAAGGCTCAGCTAGTGTGAGTTCATTTCTATTGGGGGAATACGGTCACTGATAGCAATTGATATTTTCCACCATATTACCCAATGTGGTTTCTCCTTGTAAGTATGACTCGAAGCAATAACATTGGAAGTAATGCCCTCCAGTGGTGTTTAGTAGATAATGCATGTCCATACAACAAACAATGTTTGCTAGTCATAGGGTGAATGACCAAAAACGTCATGTCTGTTACTATACATTAATAAAAGTTCAAGATACTCACATTACATTTTTCGCAAGGTAATGGGGAAATTAATGGAGACTGTTGAATACAAAGATTGCACAATAAGTCATACAAATTTTTCAGCAACTTTATGGCCATTTGGTAACTATTTATGTTCTTTGATAAGTCATACAGCACAAGAATAAAGTAGTTTATTTGCGCAAATATATATAAGAACACAATTAATGCAGTTGAAACTCACTTTACATGGCGTTTTATTGCTCTAGAGCTCTGTCACACAGTTATACAAAGTAAAAATTCTATGCTCCCCCTAGGGTTGCCATCTTTTCGTGAAAAAAATACTGGCCATGCTACAACCTCCATAGACTTAACATTGTGGTCAAGCCAATCCAATATTTTACTGGCCTGCCAGTAAAATACCGGCCAGGTGGCAACCTTATCCCCCCAAACAAAAGTGACAATAGAGGAGGAAAGAGGGGCAAGGGGATTTAAGTGCAAAAAAAGGGATTGTCCCTCCTAAATAGGAACACTTGGGAGATATGCTTTCGGATGTATGTGGCATTCACATAGTGATGAAAATTTATGATCAAGACATGTGACACTATATTTCTGGTTAGCTGGCTAAGCATTAATGGTTACATAGTCCATTTGTAGGCAAAATGTATTCAAGAAACATGAAATAGTAATTGTTAAGTCAAGAGTACATTTTCCAGGAACATTTCTCATCCCAAACTCCATTGCTCTACTTCAGCACTTAACCCAACTAACCACAAAATACATGCTAATTAGGGTCTACTCAATCAATACGTTACTTCCCATGCAATAGGAAAATCCCATGCAATTCTCTATTTATTGAGTAGACCTTTTCGTTTTAAAGGGTTCATTACAGTACAGTTTTTCAATAATGCAGCGTTTCTACACTTGTTGTGTTGGTTGTTTGTATGTGCATGCTGCAGGAGGACTGAGCGCCTTGATATTATATTGTATTGTGAACCGATGCTATGGTTCGTCCGACACTGGCGCTTGTTAGAGGCCGCACAGTCTATTGCATGTTACGGTTTAATAAAGTTGAATTGAAAAAAAAAAACAATGAACTTTATTGTTCGTGTACAGTGGACGAAAGGAAGGGGATTTCTGGGAGCTGCCGAGGTGACTGGAAGGTGAGAAGTCTTTACATAGGATGGGATGTTTATCCTGCTTGTATTCTGACTGCCCTAATATGGCACGTATTACACGTACCGACCCTATATGCATATATATGTATATAGGTAATGTGTTAAGCGAGTGAGTCAGCCATCCACAGTGAAAGAAAGGGTTATCCATGTTAAATGATTTTTGTTTGCATATTTACTCTAGCTGTCGCCCCCCTCTGCTTACAGGAGGGGGCAGAATCTCAAAGGGAATTCGTGACTGCTGTTGGTTTTGTCTCTGCTGCATTGCTGTATTAGGTTACTATTCCAGGGGCTTTAACAGGAGCTTAGTCTTTTGCAGGAGCTGTGTCCAATAGATTGTAACTAAATGTTGTTGCACAACCCTGGAGCACCAAATGGGTTAAAATGGGATGACCGCCAATGTTTGTAAGGCATCCTGCATTGTACCATTTGGTATGATCATTATTTGATTTATAAAGCACCATCATATGCAGTGGTGCAGTGGCAAAAAAACCAAACCACACTAGGTGATATAACAGGTGCACATGTACTCAAACGGTTAAAGGACAACTGTCAACATAAAATATTGAAAGATTATTATACATACCTATATTTGATGTCATCTTTTAATTATACATAGCCTAATATTTCCCTGACAGTTGCCCTTTAAGAAGATGTGTACAGTCTGGAGTTTACAGACAAAAAAATCTTAATGCTGCACACATTTTCTTAGTTGAAGGAGACAACTGATCACCAATTTTGGAGGACAGTCAACCTGATTTTTTTTTTAACAAGAAACACAGCACATACAGGTGTTTAATTTTCAGTTATTTCCAAGATATTATATTGCATTTCCAAGAGAACTATTACATAGACCTCGATTTTGTTTTCTGCCCTGCTTTTTATGATCTTCAATCATCTTTAACACACATGTAGTAGAATTAGCTGCCAAAGCACACATTTATAATTATGTTTTCAAGCTTCTTATGTATCTCACTGGCGATAGAATGATTTTATAGTATTTCAGTCAGTGGAGAGTATTACTTTGGCATGCATCTGTTCAGGTACCAGAGGATGAGAATGAGACTTAGTAGATATAAGGACCAACACAGTATCAGCAGCTCCTGACTGGCTGTAGAGAATAAACAATACATTAGTTATATTGAGTAAATGTAATTATTACAGTATTCTTTTTTTTTTACAAGAGAACAGCTAATTTCATAATCATGTTTTAAATTGTAAGCTGCTCCATTCTTTGTGGCCTAGCAGCTGCTGTGCATTGTGGAAGCTGTAGTCCACAACCATTGACTTGCAAAAGTTAGTGAAGACTCATGAGACAGATATACGTTTATAAATGTGTATTGATTTACCTCTCCTCTCTGGTTGTACATGCAGCCTGACATGACACTGCTTGCATACAGATCCTGGGCCTGGAAGCTGCTGTGTCACCCAGCATGCATACTCTCCTGAATCGTTTGACATGACACTTTGTAATTTCAGAGTAGCATCTCTGAGAGTCACCCACTGTGTGTATATTGAAGTCCTATTCTTATAATATTCAACCTGATCATTTCTCTCTTCTTGTCCCTTCTGGAAATGTACCACAAGGTCCTTTGTTTCCTCTTTTTTCTTCAGCCAGAGAACTTCATAGTTCTCATGGGACTGCTCACTGCATTGGAAGTGGCAAGGCAAGAGGACAGTGGTCCCAATGGTAGCACTGGTCATACTCTCAGAAGAGGAATAGGGATGGGAGTCTGAAAATAAATAGAATGAAAACACGTGAAACTGAAACCTTAAAGTACTTCCCTTTCTACAAATAATGACAGCACCACCTTGTGTGCACCGTACCCTCCTTGTTCTTACAACAGAGAAAACTAAGATGTATTTAACTAAATGAATCATGTTAGGTTTAGGATTTTCTGGGACTGGGTTCTGTCCCCCAGAACCCATTAATTTCTTATTAAAATACAAAAATATGGGAATGGGTTCATCTGCAGCCTCCAGCTTGGTGTTATATATCCTTCAAAACATGGAGGTGGAGATCTTGCAGACCCCTCAATTAACATGGGCCCTAGGAAAATAGCCATTTTAATTGTTAACCTTAGTTTGAAAAAGTGAGCTCCAGAATTTGAGTTCAGTAGTCTTGTGACAATTTCAAACAAATGCATTGTGTTTGTGTTTTCTTTAAATAATAAAATGTATACCTTTTCCTCAGCTGCGTGACAAATGTTGGTGGAAAGGCTAATGTAAGATGGAGGCTCCCTCAATGTACCGCTTGCTCTGCTATGGAGGGTGGAATTTATTTTTATGCATTTATATTATATAATGAAAAATCCTTGTAAATGTGCAGTATCCATCATGACAATATAGCATTACATTTTGAAGGTTTAATCCTGAAATCTAACATGTTCTCTTTTTTCCTTCTCCATCTCAGTAATTTAATGTTTTTACAAATTATGCAACTGGGTTGTCACATGAGATGCCTTGAGATTGTGGGGAAAGTACACTGCATTTATCACAAGCAGCCTGGTACATCATGCATAGCTTTGAGATACAGAGGAAAATATGTCATTACATAGGCAGACTGGAACATTAACATACAAAATAAAATCCAAAACTTTCTACCCAAGACCTGTTTGAGGCAATATTGTTCTGCATCAGACTATAATTTGCAAAGAAATAACATGACTACCAAACTAGGTACAGTACTGGGAGATATGATACCAATACCTGGTGTTAATCTATAAGGATTACTATAGTGTTACAGATATAGTAATCCTCAAGCAGCACTTGGGTGGGAATCTGTTAGTGGAGGATTATGTAAGATGTAAATTGGTAGTAGCTGGAGAGCAGCATATTGATTGGCTGTATTGAGATAATCAAGATTGTACAGAAGAGAACCACAGTACCAAGACAAAGCTTTACTGTGCTTAGAATACACTACAAATAGTTCCAAAATCAACATTATTTTTCCTTAACGCTACTAAAATAAAAAGACCTGGCATAGGTAAACAAAAATAATTCAGATGTTTGTTACTGTACGTATTTACACATTGCAGTCAACCTCTGAACATAAACAGCATCTTAAAAGCATGTTACTCACTAGATCCAGTTGTCAGGAAGATCATACAAAGAGTAGTGAAGAAGGAACAGATGTCCATTTCGGGTTTGAGTTCTCAATCCTTTCTTGTTTATAATAATGTGTTCCTAAGACATATACACTCAGCTCTGGTAGATAAAGAGTGTTTTAAATGAGTTCCTCACTTTCAGTTTCATTTTGTCACATTGCTTATTGTCAAGAACCACTAGCAAAGTGAAACATAGTTTTTGAAATCCATTAGACGAGACACTTTAAAAGAGCACTTCCAACTAAATATTGTCTGTTCTGTGATTGTAGAAAATAAACTATTATCTACATGTTGTGTTAGTAGAATTGCATACAAATGTATACATTAAGATAGAAATGTGTTTTAAATGTACCTGTGGTTTCCCTGCTTATGACATCACTTCCCCTGTTGCAAATAGTTCATTTGCATAGCAAGCCACAGATGATGTCAGTGGTATACATTGTTTAACAGAAATACAAGCATCATATTTTTTTTATTATTAGGTATATTCACAAAACAAAAAATGTTCAAATGACAGAGCCCCTTTAAGAGAAATGTAGTCTTTAAAAATTAGACTAACCTCACTTGGGCAGAGGGCCCCTCGCCTTTTGTTCAAATATGTCTAATTTTTACATCACTTTTAATTCATGATTTATCTGCTTGAAATTAGCACTGCTAATCATAAACCAGTGTTCATTTGTATCTTAAAATTATTCTGCCAAGTTTAAGAAGTTTTTTTATTCTTTTCTTCCATATGTTAGAGGAATGAGACATTTAAGGAAATTTAAATTAATCGTGTCCATGACAGACATAGGGCAAAATGCAACATTAAATAAATAGAGTTAAGGAGAATAAAGACCTTAGTTGCCGACTTTGTTTGTTTGTCTGGTTTTGTCTTTTGTATTCTTGTTTTTTGTATTCTTTGTCCTCTACGTTTTTTCTGTTTCTTGGGTTTTTTTTGTATTGGGAGGCTTGGAGCTTCTGTTTAGGAAATACTGAGAGGCAAAATAGCGTGGGAAGCTCAATAATTGATGTATAAAATGTTTTAAATGGTTTTTTTCTATGTATAAGCTTATATGTAATGAATAATGGAAACAATAAAGAAATTATTAAAAAGGGGGGAAAAAAAAAAAAAAGGAGAATAAAGACAGTAAGTTATGGTGCTTTGCCCAGTGATTGGTTTCTTTTCTGGCATGATGCCAGTCTGAGGTTGGGGGAAGAGCATATTTAGTGACCTTTTTGTTAAAATGGGATCAAGGTCAGTCTGGGAAGTTACAGACCTGTTAGCTTGACAAATGTGGTGTCAACATTCGATACTGAGGCATGCAGAAAGCTACTGTACAAATGAAAGGAAACTGATTTTATTTATCTATTATATCTGCTTGTATTGAAGGGACATAGTTTACACTAGAAATGTAGAAAAACATTGATTTATGCATTGTGTTAAAAAAATTGCAAGCAATTGTTTTATCTCAATCTGTATTTTATCCTGTAGTTACGGGCAGGGCTCTATGACTGATGGGCAATGTGTGTGTGTGCTGTAGCTGGTTATTCTCCTATGATATCCACGCTATTGGCATCGTTTTGTAAAGATAATAACATGCAGGATGGAGGTTATACGTGTTTAGGACATATAATGCATGATAATATTAATCTAAAGGATAAAGAGTGCAGAATAGTAATATTAAGCACTGTACTTTATTGAGAGAAAGAATAGGTGTCTCTACCTTGCGCTGTAGTTAGTGAGCAGAGATGTATTTTCACTGTGTTTTAGCAAGCAGACAGAAGAGATTTGTGTGTGTTGTGCTGTAATGAGGTAACAGGTCTGTTTTTGCACTTATCTGCACTGATAATGTAGAGGTACCATTCATCAGACATGTTCCCAGGGACACATATGATAATTTATTGGATTCTGTCATTCTACATATTGCCAAGCTGCACTTTTCATGCTTTTTCTGCAACATTTGGAATACATATGTGTCCCTGGGAACATGTCTGTTGTTGAAATGTGGTTGATGTTGGCAATTAATGGGGTGCAGAGTAATGTTTGCACTTTGCTGTAGTGGGTGAACAGAGCTGTCTTTGCACTGTGCCGTCATGGGGGGAACAGAGTTGCCTTTGCACTGTGCCGTCATGGGGGAAACGGAGCTGTCTTTGCACTGTGCTGTCATGGGGAACAGAGCGTTCTTTGCACTGTGCGGTCATGGGGGGAGCAGAGTTGTCTTTGCACTGTGCGGTCATGGGGGGAGCAGAGTTGTCTTTGCACTGTGCGGTCATGGGGGGAACAGAGTTGTCTTTGCACTGTGTGGTCATGAGGGGGAACAGAGTTGTCTTTGGACTGTACGGTCATGAGGGGGAACAGAGTTGTCTTTGCACTGTGCCGTCATGGGGGGAACAGTGTTGTCTTTGCACTGTGCCGTCATGGGGGGAACAGAGTTTTCTTTGCACTGTGCCGTTGTCAGAGAACAGAGTTGTCTATACACTGTGCTGTCGTCAGAGACAAAAAGTGGGACAGCGGAGCTGTCTTTGCACTGAGCTAAAGTGGGACAGCGGAGCTGTCTGTGCCCTGTGCTAAAGTGGGACAGCGGAGCTGTCTGTGCCCTGTGCTACAGTGGGACAGCGGAGCTGTCTGTGCCCTGTGCTACAGTGGGACAGCGGAACTGTCAGTGCACTGTGCTAAAGTGGGACAGCGGAACTGTCTGTGCACTGTGCTACAGTGGGACAGCGGAGCTGTCTGTGCACTGTGCTACAGTGGGACAGCGGAGCTGTCTGTGCACTGTGCTACAGTGGGACAGCGGAGCTGTCTGTGCCCTGTGCTACAGTGGGACAGCGGAGCTGTCTGTGCCCTGTGCTACAGTGGGACAGCGGAGCTGTCTGTGCCCTGTGCTACAGTGGGACAGCGGAGCTGTCTGTGCCCTGTGCTACAGTGGGACAGCGGAGCTGTCTGTGCCCTGTGCTACAGTGGGACAGCGGAGCTGTCTGTGCCCTGTGCTACAGTGGGACAGCGGAGCTGTCTGTGCCCTCTGCTACAGTGGGACAGCGGAGCTGTCTGTGCCCTGTGCTACAGTGGGACAGCGGAGCTGTCTGTGCCCTGTGCTACAGTGAGACAGCGGAGCTCACTGTGCTAAAGTGGGACAGTGGAGCTGTCCGTGCACTGTGCTAAAGTGGGACAGTGGAGCTGTCCGTGCACTGTGCTAAAGTGGGACAGCGGAACTGTCAGTGCACTGTGCTAAAGTGGGACAGCGGAACTGTCAGTGCACTGTGCTAAAGTGGGACAGCGGAACTGTCTGTGCACTGTGCTACAGTGGGACACCGGAGCTGTCTGTGCACTGTGCTACAGTGGGACACCGGAGCTGTCTGTGCACTGTGCTACAGTGGGACAGCGGAGCTGTCTGTGCACTGTGCTACAGTGGGACACCGGAGCTGTCTGTGCACTGTGCTACAGTGGGACAGCGGAGCTCACTGTGCTAAAGTAGGACAGCAGAGCTGTCAGTGCACTATGCTAAAGTGGGACAGCGGAGCTCACTGTGCTACAGTGGGACAGCGGAGCTGTCTGTGCCCTGTGCTACAGTGGGACAGCGGAGCTGTCTGTGCCCTGTGCTACAGTGGGACAGCGGAGCTGTCTGTGCCCTGTGCTACAGTGGGACAGCGGAGCTGTCTGTGCCCTGTGCTACAGTGGGACACCGGAGCTGTCTGTGCACTGTGCTACAGTGGGACAGCGGAGCTCACTGTGCTACAATGGGACAGCGGAGCTGTCTGTGCCCTGTGCTACAGTGGGACAGCGGAGCACAGGGCACAGACAGCTCCGCTGTCCCATTGTAGCACAGTGAGCTCCGCTGTCCCACTTTAGCACAGTGCACTGACAGCTCCGCTGTCCCACTTTAGCACAGTGCACTGTGCTAAAGTGGGACAGCGGAGCTCACTGTGCTACAATGGGACAGCGGAGCTGTCTGTGCCCTGTGCTACAGTGGGACAGCGGAGCTGTCTGTGCCCTGTGCTACAGTGGGACAGCGGAGCTGTCTGTGCCCTGTGCTACAGTGAGACAGCGGAGCTCACTGTGCTAAAGTGGGACAGCGGAGCTGTCAGTGCACTGTGCTAAAGTGGGACAGCGGAGCTGTCAGTGCACTGTGCTAAAGTGGGACAGCGGAGCTGTCCGTGCACTGTGCTAAAGTGGAACAGCGGAACTGTCTGTGCACTGTGCTACAGTGAGACAGCGGAGCTCACTGTGCTACAGTGAGACAGCGGAGCTCACTGTGCTAAAGTGGGACAGCGGAGCTGTCAGTGCACTGTGCTAAAGTGGGACAGCGGAGCTGTCAGTGCACTGTGCTAAAGTGGGACAGCGGAGCTGTCCGTGCACTGTGCTAAAGTGGAACAGCGGAACTGTCTGTGCACTGTGCTACAGTGGGACAGCGGAGCTGTCTGTGCACTGTGCTACAGTGGGACAGCGGAGCTGTCTGTGCACTGTGCTACAGTGGGACAGCGGAGCTGTCTGTGCACTGTGCTACAGTGGGACAGCGGAGCTGTCTGTGCACTGTGCTACAGTGGGACAGCGGAGCTGTCTGTGCACTGTGCTACAGTGGGACAGCGGAGCTGTCTGTGCACTGTGCTACAGTGGGACAGCGGAGCTGTCTGTGCACTGTGCTACAGTGGGACAGCGGAGCTGTCTGTGCACTGTGCTACAGTGGGACACCGGAGCTGTCTGTGCACTGTGCTACAGTGGGACAGCGGAGCTCACTGTGCTAAAGTAGGACAGCAGAGCTGTCAGTGCACTATGCTAAAGTGGGACAGCGGAGCTCACTGTGCTACAGTGGGACAGCAGAGCTGTCAGTGCCTTCGCTAAAGTGCCGGAGAAGAGCTGTCTTTGCACTGTGCTAAAGTGCCGGAGCAGAGCGGTCTTTGCACTGTGCTGTGGTGCAGGAGCGGAGCTGTCTTTGCACTGTGCTAAAGTGCCGGAGCAGAGCGGTCTTTGCACTGTGCTGGACTGGGGGAACAGAGCTGTCTTTGCACTGTGCTGGACTGGGGGAACAGAGCTGTCTTTGCACTGTTCTATAGTGGGGCAATGGAGTTTATCTGTTGGGGGGGTGCTGTTTTATCTTTGTTTGCACCACTGTAGTAGTTGGGGAGCTAATCTGTGCACAAGCAGCAGGAGACCTGAACCATGTATGCTAAACACTTTGCAGGCTTGGAAGGGCTGAACTGTAACTGTGTGTGTATAACTGTGCATGCAATAGATTGGCTGAGATGAGCTTCGTACAGTGGGAGGTTCCTGCTCTTTGTCCTGTCCTGACTCTGTTGCTCAGTCTGCATGTCCTGCATTCTGTGTCAGTCTCAGGGACATTTAGAGGGTCTTTGAAGGAGTGTACGTGAGGAGGAGGTGAGATCCATATATATTTAGATTGTTTGCTGGGTAACAAACATTGTTTAAATGCCTTCCACCCTACACCGCATTGAAGCAAAGCCTACCCAGTATCTCAGGGACACTGTGTATTTGACTGCTCCTTTGCATGGTTCACACCTTGCACACTCTGATCTTGGATAGCACTGTCCCTGTTATACCCTATCAGTTATCCTTACTTTATACGATTCTCATTAGTCATTTCTGACAGGTTTGAAGGATGTAAGTTATTTGCAGCATAACGACAATAGTCCATTTTTACACTTCTAGCTTAATGTAAACGTTTCTCTTTCTGGTTTAGGGATCTCTTGTGTTTTCATGTCACACCTCCCCGTTGTCTGAGAAGGAAACCAGCGCCAGGAAACCACAATGGAGCTCAGTAAGCAGGTCCGTGTTCTGCTTCTCAACGATATGGAAAAGTTGGAGAAAAGACTTTTCCGTTTGGAGCAAGGTAAGCATCTGAATCCTAATATGTGCCAGCAAGCAGTCATCAGCATTATTTATCACCATCATGCAATGAAATACAATATAACAACATCTATTGCAATGATCAGAGTGCTGTCAAAACCTCAAGAGTGCTGTAATATTATGGTGAAAAAAGATGTTCTGCATTTCCAAGACTCTCATGATATCCATTAATACGCATTAGAAGTTTTACTTCAATTTTGGGCATGCTGAAAGATTCAGACTTTCTCAGGTTGTATGTGGTTGGAAATATAACGATTGACCAAAGGATTCTGGGAAGGTGAACACTTGTGGGTTTGGGTCTGCCTTTGTATTCTTCTGCCACAGACATGTGATATCATTTTATTTTTATTTCTATTCTATAGTTTCTGTGTTAGCCAATTATTCCTGTTAATATAGCATATAGCAGTGTGCAGCATGTATATTGACATTTCCTGTGCTCAGATATTGAAGCAAAGGGAGCTAGGAGTTGTAGAAATTACAGCTCCTAAATGAAGGGTCTTGTTTTCAAGCTTGTACATTTGCTCTGCTGAATAATATTGTAGTTTTGACTCTCTATACTTTATTGCTTTGTTAATACACCCAATATTTGAGTAAGGGAATGCACACGGATCTCACAGCTGTATCATCTGAGACCACCTGTTTCACAGATCCACCCTCCCCCTGTCCCAGCCCCCTACACCTTTTGCAACAGTGCAGGTTTTTAATCTACCTTCCTTCTTATTGACCCAAACTACAAAAAGAGAACACAGTGTATGACTGGTCAGTAATTCTGTAAACGAATCTTTAGAATATTGTTTTATAAATGTTATCTGATAATAGTTAGTAGCCGCCCTTTCTATTCCATCCTTCTCGAAGATTATGTCACTCCAAGAAAAGTAAAGCAAAACATGTACCTTGTGTGCCATCAAGCTGCTGCATACAAAATATATAAAACGTTTAATGTAATGTCAAAAGGTTAAAAAACTATTTTGCAACTATTTGCCATAGTGTAATACAGTGAATATTTAAGCATGGTTATATTTTGTTAGTCTATTATTGTGTATATAGCAATATGTGGTTTTCCCGTGTTACACAAAATGACCAAGTCTCATTTAATTTAAGAACCAACAACTTATTGTCCCTAACAATCTGTCCCAAAAGACTATGGGACGCTATTAAACAATGCTGGATTGGCAAGTGAACTGCAAAAAACAGGCCTCCATAACTGAGTTGGACAGATAGGCAAGTTGGAGAATTTTTCCAACTCCTGCCTGATTTTTGCCGTTCCCTTGTTGGTTCGGCTTTAACGTTCCTCCATGGTGTGTCCTGCTTATTGTTGGTGGTATCCTGTATTGGAGCATGGTCTAATGATGCCATAGATGATCATTGCTATTTATTACGTAGTTACGTTATGACATCATGTATCAGTCTGACATGGTTAATTGCGTGGTGCATTATTGCCGATACTGATCTTCCATACCAAAAAACAGATAAATGTATGTTTATCGTGATACAATATATGCAGTTTGTTATTTAATTAGATTAGCTCACAAATGAGCGAGACTACATTTTTTTTACTTTCCAAGTACAGATAAATATGATCTGTTGGCCAATAGCAGTTCATCATGTTCATGTTAATATGCCCTAATCAATTTGCCCAATAATATGCCAGTATTATTTTCCCATTAATAAGCCACAGCCAATTTGCCCAATAATATGCCAGCATAATTTTGCCATTAATATGCCCCAGCTTATTTGCCAAATAATATGCCAGTATTATTTTGCCATTAATATGCCCCAGCCAATTTGCCCAATAATATGCCAGTATTATTTTGCCAACAATAAGCCCCAGCAAATTTGCCCAATAATATGCCAGCATTATTTTGCCATTAAAATGCCCCAGCTTATTTGCCCAATAATATGCCAGTATTATTTTGCCATTAATATTCCCCAGCCAATTTACCAAATAATATGCCAGTATTATTTTGCCAATAATAAGCCCCAGCCAATTTGCCCAATAAAATGCCAGTATTATTTTACCATAAAAAAGCCCCTGCCAATTTGCCCAATACATGTCCCTATCCCCCCTGGTGGCTAGTGGCAGGCAGCATGGTGTCCTAACATGACATCAGAGTGCCGGTCACGTGACCTGTCGGCACTTCCCTGTCACACTGCACACGGAGCCGAACAGGCAGCACGGAGGTTTCTCTGTGCTGCCTGTTCGGTTCCCCGTGCAGCCTGCTTGCAGGCACAGCGGTGGTGAATATCCCTGGGGGGATCTTCCGATCATTTTTTTGTGTGTGTGTTTTGTGCCGCCCCTTAATGGCATAGAACGCAAGTGCTACCCTAGGCACTTTCCTTGTTTGCCTCATGCTATAGTATGCTTTTATATATAATAGAGCCAGTCATACATGGCTCATAAAACCAGTGCTTGTAAAATAATATCAACATTGTTACTTGTACAGTAGTTGAGCAATGCTTGCAGTGTAAAATCAGGCACCATGTATAATAAAGAAGGTATTGTAGGGTAGTATCAGTGCTCCATGTGTAATAAAGCAGATATTGTAGGGTAGTATCAGTACATCATGTGTAATAAAGCAGATATTGGAGGGTAGTATCAGTGCACCAAGTGTAATAAAGCAGATATTGGAGGGTAGTATCAGTGCACCAAGTGTAATAAAGCAGATATTGTAGTGTAACATCAGTACATCATTTGTAATAAGGCAGATATTGTAGTGTAACATCAGTACATCATGTGTAATAAAGCTTATATTGTAGTGTAACATCAGTACATCATGTGTAATAAAGCTTATATTGTAGTGTAACATCAGTACATCATGTGTAATAAAGCTTATATTGTAGTGTAACATCAGTACATCATGTGTAATAAAGCAGATATTGTAGGGTAACATCAGTACATCATGTGTAATAAAGCAGATATTGTAGGGTAACATCAGTACATCACGTGTAATAAAGCAGATATTGTAGTGTAACATCAGTACATCATGTGTAATAAAGCTTATATTGTAGTGTAATATCAGTACATCATGTGTAATAAAGCTTATATTGTAGTGTAATATCAGTACATCATGTGTAATAAGGCAGATATTGTAGTGTAACATCAGTACATCATGTGTAATAAGGCAGATATTGTAGTGTAACATCAGTACATCATGTGTAATAAAGCGGATATTGTAGTGTAACATCAGTACATCATGTGTAATAAAGCAGATATTGTAGGGTAACATCAGTACATCATGTGTAATAAAGCTTATATTGTAGTGTAACATCAGTACATCACGTGTATTAAAGCAGATATTGTAGTGTAACATCAGTACATCACGTGTAATAAAGCAGATATTGTAGTGTAACATCAGTACATCATGTGTAATAAAGCAGATATTGTAGTGTAACATCAGTACATCATGTGTAATAAAGCTTATATTGTAGTGTAACATCAGTACATCATGTGTAATAAAGCAGATATTGTAGTGTAACATCAGTACATCATGTGTAATAAAGCTTATATTGTAGGGTAACATCAGTACATCACGTGTAATAAAGCAGATATTGTAGTGTAACATCAGTACATCATGTGTAATAAAGCTTATATTGTAGTGTAACATCAGTACATCATGTGTAATAAAGCAGATATTGTAGGGTAACATCAGTACATCATGTGTAATAAAGCAGATATTGTAGTGTAACATCAGTACATCATGTGTAATAAAGCAGATATTGTAGGGTAACATCAGTACATCATGTGTAATAAAGCGGATATTGTAGGGTAACATCAGTACATCATGTGTAATAAAGCGGATATTGTAGGGTAACATCAGTACATCATGTGTAATAAAGCAGATATTGTAGTGTAACATCAGTACATCACGTGTAATAAAGCAGATATTGTAGTGTAACATCAGTACATCACGTGTAATAAAGCAGATATTGTAGTGTAACATCAGTACATCATGTGTAATAAAGCAGATATTGTAGTGTAACATCAGTACATCACGTGTAATAAAGCAGATATTGTAGTGTAACATCAGTACATCACGTGTAATAAAGCAGATATTGTAGTGTAACATCAGTACATCATGTGTAATAAAGCAGATATTGTAGTGTAACATCAGTACATCATGTGTAATAAAGCAGATATTGTAGTGTAACATCAGTACATCATGTGTAATAAAGCAGATATTGTAGTGTAACATCAGTACATCATGTGTAATAAAGCAGATATTGTAGTGTAACATCAGTACATCATGTGTAATAAAGCAGATATTGTAGTGTAACATCAGTACATCACGTGTAATAAAGCAGATATTATAGTGTAACATCAGTACATCATGTGTAATAAAGCAGATATTGTAGTGTAACATCAGTACTTTATGTGTAATAAAGCAGATATTGTAGTGTAACATCTGTACATCATGTGTTATAAAGCTTATATTGTAGTGTAACATCAGTACATCATGTGTAATAAGCAGATATTGTAGTGTAACATCTGTACATCATGTGTTATAAAGCTTATATTGTAGTGTAACATCAGTACATCATGTGTAATAAAGCAGATATTGTAGGGTAACATCAGTACATCATGTGTAATAAAGCGGATATTGTAGTGTAACATCAGTACATCATGTGTAATAAAGCGGATATTGTAGTGTAACATCAGTACATCATGTGTAATAAAGCGGATATTGTAGTGTAACATCAGTACATCATGTGTAATAAAGCAGATATTGTAGTGTAACATCAGTACATCATGTGTAATAAAGCAGATATTGTAGTGTAACATCAGTACATCATGTGTAATAAAGCAGATATTGTAGTGTAACATCAGTACATCATGTGTAATAAAGCAGATATTGTAGTGTAACATCTGTACATCATGTGTAATAAAGCAGATATTGTAGTGTAACATCAGTACATCATGTGTAATAAAGCAGATATTGTAGTGTAACATCAGTACATCATGTGTAATAAAGCAGATATTGTAGTGTAACATCAGTACATCATGTGTAATACAGTAGATATTGTAGTGTAACATCAGTACATCATGTGTAATAAAGCAGATATTGTAGTGTAACATCTGTACATCATGTGTAATAAAGCAGATATTGTAGGGTAACATCAGTACATCATGTGTAATACAGCTTATATTGTAGGGTAACATCAGTACATCATGTGTAATAAAGCTTATATTGTAGTGTAACATCAGTACATCATGTGTAATAAAGCAGATATTGTAGTGTAACATCAGTACATCATGTGTAATAAAGCAGATATTGTAGTGTAACATCAGTACATCATGTGTAATAAAGCAGATATTGTAGGGTAACATCAGTACATCACGTGTAATAAAGCAGATATTGTAGTGTAACATCAGTACATCACGTGCAATAAAGCAGATATTGTAGTGTAACATCAGTACATCACGTGTAATAAAGCAGTGTTTATAATAGAGCTGTGAAGATGAGAGCATAATGTGTAGTGAAGCAGTGCTTGTAGTCTAATATAGTGCACTAAATGTCATACAGATTTCCCAATGTTAATATTTTCGGTTACTTTTTGTGCGATTCTGTTGTCAATTAACCACAATTCAAATACATTCGAACAAAGTGTTCTGATGCCATTTGTATTTTGTACTAGGTTTGGATAATGATGATGATAAGATTTAACATGGTGTTATTGCAAATAGAAAACGGAGAAAACCTAATACAGTATAAAGTTCTGGTTGGTAATACTGCAAACCAGATAGCACCTTTCAGTTCATCCAAACAAAAATCCAAACAATTCCAGCGTTCATTTCTCATTGGTTAATGGAGAACTCATCAGATATGTTTAGAGTTTTGGAGCCAAGCAGACCAAGTTATTTTTTGGAGAGGGAAATGCTTGATTTAGTTCCATAGAGAACTATGTAAAAAAAAAACATTTTGCCAGTTGTTGTGATTTGAGAAGTCATGGCTCCTGTGATTCGGCAAGCCCTCTTTGTCCTCCCTTTTGACCTCTGATGAATGGATTTTATTTCTCCACTGACCTCAAATCAAAGTGCAAATAGGTACATGATAGGGGATTAGAAAACCCCACAAGTTGGCTTTCTCTAGTTTCAATATAAGGAACATAAAAGTTGCTGGGATTTATGTGCAGTGCAGGTTTTATATATAGACATTAAAAATACTGTCCAAAATAAAGTGTGTCACACTTACTCCGTGCCATAGCACAGTGTGACTTCATCAGGAATAAAAAGATAAAATGAAAGCTGCTATATATTTTGATTGTTCTGTTCTAGATTTTTGGTGATTTATTCTTTTTTTTTCCTTTGCAAAATCCATATTGTAAAGTTGCAACAATCTGTATCTATCTGTTCTGATCATACATTGGTACCTCCCCTCTAAAAGCTCTCCCTAGTTTAAAAAAAACTGGGTGGTACATGTAAAAATCCTCTTGAACATCCCGAGTGCATTGTATTTCATTTAGTATTCATTCATCCTGTTAAGTACCAGGCTGACCTTATAGTGGTTAGTTCCACTCTCGGTGTCTTCTGGTTGGTAAAAGGCCAAGTTAATTTAAGACAAATATTCCTGGAGTCATCGCCCTCAGAAACAGGACACCGATGGCATATACCCTTGCAGGACAGGCTAATATTAGCGGTCATTGCGGTGAACAGACTGGAGTGGGGTTGGAGATGACCTTTGAGTGTTTTATATATCTCTCATAACAGGTTGGAATTCAGTTGCAATTAAAGGGACAGTAATACTTCAACTTCAATTAAGTAATGGAGCACACATTTATAAAATTGGATATATGTGTAAAAGGCATGAAACTTACCTATTTTTTAAATGATTGCTTAGAAACAGTATAGTTATATTTAATATCTATTTCCCCCCTTTAAAGCCAATTACAGTTATTGAAATACCCTGCATGCTCGGAGTATGTTACAGATCTAACCATGAAGGCCTTGCTGTTCACTTGGGTACATGAATGCTTGTTGACTGACATATCTGTTGAATATTGATTTCCAATGCTGTGTCAGCTTGTACTGAGACCTCATCTAACTTAACGAACCAAAAGCCTGGTTAAGTGTTGCCGTGCATTATCCTGCTCTGACTTTTCCTTTCTCCTTAGGCTTTGAATTGCAGTTCAGACTGGGCCCTACTTTACAAGGAAAAGATGTCACCGTATATTCCAACTACTCGCCTCCCGGCAGCCCCTTTAATCGTCAGAACTTCCACCCACTGCAGTGGCACAACCCGTCCGGTCGGGAGGATGATTCAGACAAATTCTGTAAACTGGATCTACAGGTTGCTGGTTCCTTCCAGTACCGATTTGACCAGGCGTAAGTTGTAAAGTTTTACTGTTTTCACCTCTATCCTTGTTCACAAGAGTTGTTGCTTCTCTTTGCAATAGGACTGGAGACACTTTCACTTGACTGTGTACTGTGACTCATTACTCACTCTGCCAAAATGCTAACCACAACTCATATTACGGTATGTTCAGCACCTGGATTGTCAAAGATTGTTTACATCACGTACATAGAGGAAGGAGTATGTTAACCTATGAGAACAGGGAGCAATCATTTTATTGGGTGGGACGCAATGCTGGAGAGCATTATGTTATAAATTCAGCAAAGGTGACTTGTTGAACCCACAATTGGAAACATGGGTGTGTGTGAAGGCGTATTCCTTTAGTTAAACCATTTAAATCAAAGGCTTTTACATTAAAGCAAAATGTTACACTGGGCTCAGTTTTATCATAAATCGTATTAATCTAAAATGAAGTAAATATTGTCTCTGTATGCACATTTGCTACAACAGTTATAACAAGACATATGTAGATCCTTTTAAACATGTCATTATTACACAGCCTGATTTTCATTTCTTTTCTGCATTCATGTATTTTTCAGTGTATTGTACTTTGTGCTGTGTCTGTCCTTTGAGGGTAAATTTTGACTTTAACCTCGCAAACATGAAAATAGTAACCATGGGAATAAATTCTTTGAAATCCCAGCCATGCTGTGACTGTAAACAAAGCAGTCGTTTACAGTCACACAATGCAACTTTTCCCTTTGTTTTGTTTATCTGGTCTCCAACTAGGCCTTTGTTTTTAATGCTAATTTTGGTCCGGCAGGGTTATTGGAATGCATATGACACTTTAGGTGGTACAGTGTTAATAGGTGGCCTCAGGAATAGTTTTCCACGAATAGGGGAATATCACCACCAGATATGCATTTTTTTTTTTTTACAGTTTTAAATAGATTTCAATATTCACTACATATATTTTGGTGATTTGCACTGCTCTCATCATTTCCCATTTAAGAGAGCTTAATACTGACTATTGCTGTTAAAGGGTCAGTTCCTATATGTTTTAAAAGTACTGCTTCATTATTATATATTTAAATGTATTTTTTTTATGCACATGATTTGAATTTATTTATTTTATTGTGAGAGTAGCAGATACTGAGCACAGCTTTCAATAGAAGTAACAGAGGCTTCCACTGAGAGCTGTGCTCACTATCTGCTACTCAATAAAATAAAACTTTTCTACTGAATATGCTTCTTGTGTTTCGCTAGACATTATTACTCGGTTGCTCACAATGTTTAAACACTCTTCATTTGTTGTTGGACTACAATCCATGACACCCACCACCAGACTACCGAGACTGATGAACTAGTAGAAAGGCCTACCCGAGCAGTGACACACTCTGTTTTCTTCAGGCATTTGAGTTTTGGCAGTGTGCCACTGTTTGATATGCATCAATAAAGGCGCAGTGTTCAAATATTTATTTAAAGAAGCAGAAATAAAACTGACTGCTTTCTGAATTGCTATAATAGATATATATATATATATATATATATATATATATATATATATATATATATATGCTGACATATAAATAAATGAAACACTGTTATTTAAGACTGGAGTGTGGTAGCTGTGCATCTTTTGGCATATTCATGTTTTGTGGTTCTTCCTATGGAATTTATGCTTATATTATTCAGCTGAGTCCAAGAGGTCCATTACTGAGCCCCAGGTTTTACCTAGTGTGCCCGGTAGCTGAAATTAGGGCTAGCACGCCTGACCTCAGTCAGAACTTCTAGAATTCAAGCCAAGTTTCCAGTCATTTTAACAGTGGTTGAGGTTTTTAGCTGCATTCGTCTCCAACTCCTTTGTTGCATATTCTTACCTAAATACAGCTAAAGCCTACTGCTCTCCACGTACAATGAACTCAGAAAGGCTTGAGCTGAGGGATCTAAATTCATCCTATTGAGGAAATGCAAGGACCGGGCCGGACTTCACATTAGTTGATATTAGTTAGACTTGTGTCTGACCATTATCAGCTATTTAGCAGTGAATTCAGCTGAGCTCTGCACCACTTTGTACTGTGTATGTCATTATTCGTTGTGTTTGTAAAGCTGTTTACATCATAGCACAGTATTTTCGTGTTTAAATACCAGAAGTAAACACAGTGTAACAAATTGGTGTTTTCTTTGAATCCTGTTGTTAGGTATGCCAAAATGGAATAATAATGGATTTAAGGCATGAGCAAGTAGTGAATGCATATTCAGCATCAGTAGCTATAAGGAAACAAGAAACAATGGGCTTAGATCTGCTACACGTCGTGAATGATCGGCAGACAATGATAGCGGGAAAATAACAGATCTATTTAATGCTATTTCATGACAAGCAGTGGGAGACCTCCACCCAATGGATTGGAGCCGCTTTACACATTTCATGCCAAGAGGTGGTGCTTAGTGATACTCTCATACAAACAGTGGGAGACCACCACCCAATGGATTGGAGCCGCTTTACACATTTCATGCCAAGAGGTGGCTCTTAGTGATACTCTCATACAAACAGTGGGAGACCTCCACCCAATGGATTGGAGCCGCTTTACACATTTCATGCCAAGAGGTGGCTCTTAGTGATACTCTCATACAAACAGTGGGAGACCACCACCCAATGGATTGGAGCCGCTTTACACATTTCATGCCAAGAGGTGGTGCTTAGTTATACTCTCATACAAACAGTGGGAGACCACCACCCAATGGATTGGAGCCGCTTTACACATTTCATGCCAAGAGGTGGCACTTAGTGATACTCTCATACAAACAGTGTGAGAACACCACCCAATGGATTGGAGCCGCTTTACACATTTCATGCCAAGAGGTGGCTCTTAGTGATACTCTCATACAAACAGTGTGAGACCACCACCCAATGGATTGGAGCCGCTTTACACATTTCATGCCAAGAGGTGGTGCTTAGTTATACTCTCATACAAACAGTGGGAGACCACCACCCAATGGATTGGAGCCGCTTTACACATTTCATGCCAAGAGGTGGCTCTTAGTGATACTCTCATACAAACAGTGGGAGACCACCACCCAATGGATTGGAGCCGCTTTACACATTTCATGCCAAGAGGTGGTGCTTAGTGATACTCTCATACAAACAGTGTGAGACCTCCAGCAGATTAGTTGGAGCCACCTTATGCTTGTTGCATTTCCAAGACCTAATTCTTGATCGTAGTATATGAGTAAACAGCAGGTGCTGGTGCGAAACGCATAAGGCAGTTTCATCAGGTGAACGTCTCCCACTGTTTGCCTGATAGAGTGTGAAATCTCTTTTCCAGGGATCATGGTTGTCTGTCGATAAGTCATGGTGTGTTGTGGTTCCGAACCCGTTTTTCCTTGTTGTGTTATGTTTATGAGCAGTGGTAGCAGTGGTAACACTGATTGGCTCAGGGTTTGCTATAAGTGGGTACAAAGTCTACTCTTTATTTTTATCAGTAGCCCTCCTTATGTTTTCATATTTAGTTCTCTTTAGCTGGTGCTGTTAAAGGAACTTTTGAAGCTTAACATTCTTTAAACTGTAATTCTAGAAAATAAAACATGATGAAAATAATACAGAAAATAAGAGAAAAAAGTGTTTTAAATGTTTTTCTGTGGTGTCTCCTCCTGTTTATGACCTCATCTTGTGACTTGATGTGTCCTGATTGTTTTCCTTGCACATACAAACTACACTTTATTAACGTTCGCAAAAATATATCTTTACAGAGAAAAGAGCAGCGGGGAAGGTTACATCGTAGTAGATCCGATCATGCGCATCGGCGCTGACAGCCGTGTTCTACCCTTGGACTGTATCACACTTCAGACTTTCCTGTCCAAGTGCTTGGGTCCATTTGATGAATGGGAGGACAGACTAAGAGTAGCCAAGGAGTCAGGTAAAAGCATTAGACTGGCAGGGAGGCTGGTAAAACATTTGTATAATACAAATATATCTTTGTCACTATATCACACCCATACATATTCCGACTGCGGCATCTTTGGGTTGAAATAGACATAAACACGTGTGCGTCTGTAGTTCAGGTGTTAAGATCATGCACTAAAAGTGGACAAGACTGTCAGAGGGACTGGAAAATACTCCAAACTAGGAAACCTCTTTAGTGCGAAAACCAGCCTCATTACCATCTTGTTTATCATTCGATATTTATAGGATATAAATCCTCTAGATTGTAAGATTGCGAGCAGGGCTCTCTACCTCATGGATCAATCTGTCTCTGTCTAACGTAGTATATTGTTCCCCTCTATGCTCTGTACCAAGCGCTATGTAAATTGGTGGCGCTTTATAAATACATTTTAATGCAATGTAATATATATATCGGATCACTAGAATAGCATAGGCTCTGAAAAGGTTTCTCTCTGTTAAACATCCTACAAATTACCGAAGTGTAGACTTACTGTAAGGCATGGGTTGGCAAAGTAATGTGCAGTGTTCACAAAGCTATTGGCTTTTCCTTTAAAGGGCAGCCATGTTTATTATAGTTACTATGGTTTGTTTCTATTTGTAGCTGATCTTAATTAATAAAGCATGTGGCCTGTATATGGACTTCCAATACCAGACAACTCCTTGTCCTACAATATTTAATAGTTTCCATGCGAGATTCAAACATAGTATCTCTAATTGTTTCTTTCTTGCATCTTTCTTTAGCCCTGACATTTGTGTTACATTTTTATATAGATCTAGTCGTACGTCATCCACAAGCAGCCATTACAATGTGTTTAGTTTGTGCGTGGGGATTGTTTAGTATATGTTGTGTTCCAATTCTTTTTCAATGTGTATTTAGGCTACAACATGGTGCATTTCACTCCTCTTCAGACCTTGGGAACATCTCGCTCATGTTATTCTCTGGCTGATCAGCTGCAGCTTAACCCCGACTTCTCCAGACCTGGGAAGACATACAACTGGAGCGATGTTGGGAAACTAGTAGACAAAATGAAAAAAGAGTGGGATGTGTTGAGTATCACCGACGTGGTGTATAACCACACGGGTAAGAACAATATATGATACGTGGGATTTGTAATCATCACATGAGAGAGCTAAATCTGAAATGGACAATGAATTATGGGGGTTTTCACAATTTGCAAAGATGGTCACATTTCTGCTTAATTTCTCTTGACTTTATTAATATCGCTTCACTCCAACTTTATTTAACTGGGTCACACACCCTACAAGTTCCTCTTTATTTGCATGCTCTTCCAGGGGAAATGTCACAGTGTTCATATTTCTTGCTATGTTGGTATGTGGGACATTTCTTGCCCCTAGATCTCCTTGTGTCAGTCATTGTTTAGATCAGAGCTCTCAAACTACTGCCTTCTTACTACTGATGGCCTACATTTCCCATAATACTCTTGTCAGCTCATTAACTGTCAGGTGAGTATGGGCGAGGTAGTCCTGAAACAACTGACTGGCCTCTGTTTGATGCCACTGGTCTAGATGCTTCCTACTGTCATCAAATGTTCTTGGTCTTTTATTCAGGATTTATCACATAGATATAAATTCATTTAAATCAAAGAGAGCAAAACTGTATGTACCCAAAAATAAAAAAATTGTATGACATAACTTCTATTAACACAGGTTAGTAGCAGTATTGAATATAAAAGGTCCTGTTACTAGGCACTTACACCAAAAAAGAAGGGTTATAAAAGTTAAAATATTTAGCATAAAAAGTATGTACCCTGTTATCAGAAGTATAAATGGGTTAGAAAAATGGTGGGAGGAACAGGTATTTTAGTATGTGAATGATCATTAGTATCAGTCAGAACCTGTATGTAGCCAACATCTAACCCTAAGCGCCACACATCATCCAGATCAAAGAACATGGCAGTGTGCAGTCTTATAGCAGCCTGGTGTCTGGGACCACCATAGCTCTAGGATAAACTATAAAAAGGCTGAGAGTAGTGAGGAAGTGGCCAGTATCTGACACATCTGGTGTACGTTTCATTGAAGACCGGCTTTGTCAGGGGTGTGCGTGTATGTATAATGTGGAATTTCTGAGTAGTCACGTCTGTTTCAATGTCCTTACTTTATCGTTGGCTGGATTTCTAACCTCGCTGGAAGTTCTGATTTTATGTTGACAGATTTCTTTGTCATGCATTTACATGAATATCTACCTTTATACAGCTTCCAATAGCAAGTGGATAAATCAGCATCCAGAGTGTGGATATAACCTGGTGAACTCTCCTCACCTGAAGCCAGCTTGGTTACTCGACCGGGCTCTCTGGCACCTGACCTGTGATGTTGCACAAGGGGACTATGCTGCAAGAGGCCTTCCAGCTCTGATCCAAACTGACCAGCAGCTGAATGTGAGTATAGTGGACTCTGCTGCATATGAGACCAGTGATATCTTACCCCTCATTATGGTTTAATAACCAGTATTACATTTGTTTCCCACCCTGTGGAAGTCAGTTGGTTAACCCTTTATATTAGGGATTATATAATGCATTGCCCACTCCCTGATTACTTTAGGGTAATAGTGACTATAGCTGTATCCTTTATGTTTTTGGAGCCTGTGTTCCTTATCTTTACATCTCTGTGTTAACATGCTGTTTAAACATAAGCATGCCCTTAGAGATTTAATCCAGCACAGCACAGAAAGCTGATAACCTAGGTGTGTCACCTGATATGGCAATACTAAAACCACAGTACACAAATAAGGCACCATGTATAAGTGAAGATATCAGCTGGGTTCAGCAGTAATGACATATGCGTTTTTTAGGTGGTCGTGTACAAACTGATTTATACTTGTTTACATTATGGCTACAAATTAACTTTTCTCTGCAGAGCATCCGTGGAATTATATGGGAGGACATATACCCCAAACTGAAGCTTTGGGAGTTTTATCAGGTCAATGTGGCCAAAGCCGTGGAACAGTTCAGAGTCCTACTCTCTGTGGGTATGTTACTAGGCTGGGATGGGCCATGTATGAGGGTGATACAAAGTGACGAGTGTTTTAAAGAAGCACTAAATAAACAAATCCATTTTTACCAGGCATAAGACGACTTCTGCCTGATTAAAACTATCTTTGTAATGGTGAATATATTGTGCACCATACAGGACTGCCATTTGGCTGCCAATTGTTCTTTGAAAGAGCTGATTAAGTGAACACGTCTCTCTGTCATTAGTATGTGCTCCTTAATTGCAACACACACAGACATAAGCTGGAAAAGCAAAACTAAATTGCTTTTGTATAGTGCTCCCTCTTTAATAACTAACTTGTATAACTTAGTCTGTGCTCTTTTTGTTTTTTTTTAGAAAAGTTTTCACCTTATTACAGTTAATTGGCTTTTCACAGAATTTGGTTTCTAAGATTTGTTATTCCATGTGCAATATATATATATATATATATATATATATATATTCTTCCCATGGATGCATCATGCCTGCTGGTCAGAGGATACACCTTTTAAAGAGTTCATGCCAGTTTATCTTCATACTAGGACAAGAGTCTTTTCACTTCTATATTAGAAGGACCAGTGAAAAAAAGGTTTAGTTTTTAAAAGATAAAAGTACTGTATTAGTTGTATACCTCATTCTCAAAGTATGATTCCCTCCGACCCCCCTCTCTGTGTTTTAGGCGGACAGAAGAAGGGAACTAAATCTGATCCAAAGCAATTAATGATCATTCAGGATCCAGAATATAAGCGCTTGGGCTGCTCTGTGAACATGGACTCTGCTCTCAATACTTTCATACCAAACAGGTAGACGTCTGTTCTTGTTGAATAATCTCCTTCCTTCGGCTACCCACTAAATCACTGCGTAACATTGTGCAGGTTGAATAGGGGCACAGCCTAAATTTGTGCCTGCTTCACGTCACACACCACAGGGTGAATATATTCATAGTTTGGAGCTAAACCCAGTGATATATCAACACTAACTTTGTTGTTGACTGCAGCTTCCATGATATACAGCCATTACTGGTTGAACACCATAGGATTTCCGTTAGTCGATACCATCTCAGCTATTGTAAACTAAAGTTCCTATGATGCTCAGGTGCATGCTGGTCTGCCAGCTACTACTACCAAAATCAAATAATGTTTCCTATCAATGGGTAACTAACATTTTCCTCCCACCCGGAAACTCCTGAGCCAACAAAAGTAGGCAATTACTAATACAAAGTAGCCCTACCCTGGTCGTTGAGTTATTCTCAGCTTTTCTGTAGGACCCATCACCTGAAATGTCAGTAGTCCGTTATAGCACAAGGCAAACCAGTTCAGAAAAAGCTCTGATCATCACATCAGGGAGTTATCAAAGTGAAAGGCAATCGTGGAGCATAAAAGCTTTTCTTCACTCTGATGCATGCTATGTGAGCCAGTTTATTGAGATTGGCATGTTTCAGCATGAGGTCCCTATCAGGGCGTTTGGGATTACATTGGTCCTCTGAGTGCTTTTGTGAGCACTACCCCCGAATCTTGCATTAGCGCAATACATTGCATTGTTATTTGTCAACAGTTCCTGAAAGGAAATTGTTGGCTCAGAAGGGAAGTTCCGTAATTGTAGTCAACAGGCAATTATGTTTCTCTACTATTTGTGTACTCTTGGGCAATAGCGAGTAATGTACCACACAGACGAGGGCCAAAATGTTTACCTGTGTTTGCTGTGCTCTTTGTGCAGAGACTTGCTTGGCATTTCAGATCTGGAATGCCTTCATAGGTGGTAACAATCTGATATCATAAAGGAGGTCTCCCCTGTAATGGTACACGCAAGCAAAAAAAAAATCCCTCAGGGCAGGCTATTTTAGTGATGTTTTTCCTCGGTTCAAAGTGGGATCACATACCTTTTTGTAACCTCATAATAGAGACTGCCTTTAAGGTGGGCCCTTGGGATCCAGGCCATAATTTAAGAGTGCCAGCAAATTGCCACCATTGCCTCCAGCTCAGACTAATTTGTGTTAGTATTATTTCACTTCCACTCTAAATGGAAGCTGGGAACACAGCATGAGGTGGTAAATACACACTGCCTGCTTCACCTCATTGATATCAATGCTTCAAAAAGAGTCAGAGCACCCGGTTTCTTGTGACAACCCGGCACCCATTGCACTTGGCTGCAGCTTGGGGCACAGACCACGCTGGAAAGTGGGGGAGCACATACTGATTATGCATCTAAAAAAAAATGCTGTCTGTGACTGTGTATATGTAGCTGTGGGTGTAACTGACTGTGTGTGAATGTGACGTTATAAGTGTGTGTAAGTGTTTGATTGTGTGTGTCTGTGAGAACACTTCAGTACATGTGAAAGAGTTATAAAAGGAACTCAGTATTAACGCATCACGTTATAATGTATATGGTATGGAGATAATCTTGCTTATTGGTCCTTCTCTTTTTACATGCTCTCTGAAATGATGAAACCTATGAACTTCATAATGACACATTTTATACTAACTTAAAGGGAAGGATAACACTTATTACCCAACCAGTACCAACTCCGTTACATGTGACCTATGATCCTTAATTCTTTGTGATACAGTGAATTCCATTTTCCTTTGTTTGTTTTATTTGTTTGCTTGCTAATGATTGACTCTGTGTTGTCTTTTGTGTGTTTGCAGTAATGGACCTGCTGCCATTGAAGAATGTTGTAACTGGTTCCGCAAGAGGCTAGAAGAGCTGAATGCAGAGAAACTCAAACAGATGAACTTCCATCATGATCAGGTGCAAAGCAATACAAGCTACGATCCATGGAGTGCTCTGTCTGTCTGTCTGTCTGTCTATCTACAGTGACTAATCCAAACAGATCTCTCATTGTCTGTCTGTTTCTCTTATAAATCTTACTTCCAAAACAGTTTAAAGATTGTCTATATTTCTTCTTAATTCAATGTAAGACCCTCGGTGAGGTATAATAATGCTGACCTATGTGTTCATGTTAATCTGCTCTAGCTAAATATTTCTATGTTTTTAATTTTTTTAAGGCAGTAAATTGCATTCTGGGTACCTTGACATATGAACGTTTGGCAGGTCACGGCCCAAAGCTTGGAGCAGTAACGAAAAAAGATCCAATAGTCACTAGGTATTGTGTTCCACCATTTCTTGCCATATTATTATGTATTTATTTATAATACACTATCTATGTTTCTATGTTTCTATCATGTCCTGAAGATCTGTACAGTGAAGTAAACAAAATATGTAATGTCAAAAGCACCAAAAAGATGACTTTGTGTCCCTGGTCCTGATCATAGAGACCCTGTGGGTCTCTGCCAAAACATCGCAAGATCACTCCAAGTCACTGGTGATGTCATGGATGTGTGCCCAGGGTGCCACCATGACCTGTTAAGCAGAGGATATTATATGCCATTAGGAACCTTGTATTTTAGGATGGCAAAGAGCGTCCATATGTGCAAAGGGGTTAAAGGGGATGTAACAAGTTAGACAGATCTAAACAAAAAAGGTGAGGAGGGTCTTGTTACACAAGATGTAACAGCCAAATAGGTCAGCCATTTTTCAATACCCAAAGGAATAATGGAGTGTATCTAGCACTGTACATTATTTCAATAAGTATTTCAATGAATGCATGGTAACATCAAATGAGAAAGCTGAAGGAAATGGTTGATTCAAGATGGGGGAAGATGGTACAAAACAAAAGGACTTGGTTCTGAGATTTGTGTGAGGTTTTTGCTCACTTTGATATGAAAGTGTTCTACAGAAAAAAAAATTCAAATGCAGATCTCTTTACAGCCGTCAATGGGTTGCAAAGTGGCGTTATACTTAATAACCAGACAGAGGAGTAAGGAGACCTTCATGCAGCTTCACCATTTCTTTCTTGCAGCTACTTTACTTTCCCATTTGGATCAATGCCCCTAGCAGAGGAAGAGCCCATGATGCACCAGCCAAGCAAAGCTTGTTATTTCATGGCTCACAATGGCTGGGTTATGGGAGATGACCCATTAAAGAACTTTGCTGGACCAGGTACGTGACCCATGAATCAAAATAATAATAATAATCTGATCCCACTGATTAAAACAATCTCATGCCAGAGGATGATGTGGAACCAGTGAAGCATGGAGTATGGGGTTTTCTCAAAAAGTTTGAGAAATTATCACAACTACTTCCAGCTCTGCTTTGCATGCTGGTTGCTTTAGTTTTCTGCACACTTAAGAGTGTGGTTATAGCCATGACTTATAGCTCCCCCGATAAACCAAAACACCAAAAAAATCGACTTCTTCATCGTTTTAATAATCTTTAGTGTTAATTATCATTTTACGTTACAACGTTTTGGCCTTTAATTTATTGCTACTCGCTGTAATGTTGGTCTTTCAAAGAAATCGGTAGAAGAAAGTATAGAAATTATTTCTGAAATGCTTGCACTTATTTGGTATTTTTCCCCAAGCTATATCTCGGTGCTGAAGCCAGGTCTTCAAAAAAAAAAAGTCAGAGAGTCATAGATGCTATAGTCCTCTAAGTGCTGGTTTTTAACCTTTTTGAATGTTTAACATAGAACTCAATAAAAGTACCATTGTTGCGGGATTGTGGTCCACTCTCCTGCTGAGCTCTACCTCTTGACTGCAGGATTGCCTCCCAAAATCAAGACTGTCCCGTACAGTTGGGAGGCATGTAAAAATAATAAATCTGGCTCCTATAGTCTACAAATATTGTTTATATTATTATACTATTCTACTACTATTAGTACTACTAGTATTATACTATTATAATAGTGACATTTTGAAATAAATAGCCATGCACTATATCTCACCTCATGTAGCACTAGAAGGCACAAGTAAATTGAGAGGGAATAAGTCAGACTTATAAGTGAATAAGTCACTTATGAAAAGGAATACATTTTTGTGTACACAAAAACACATGGCAGATTCTGACCAATGAGATGTATGTTTATTGAAATCTGAATTAGATACATAAAATAATTCTAGTTTTTATATTATTATTAATTCTTTCCTTATGCTAAACATTTTTTAGAATATAGAGTCACTAAATAATGTAATGTTGCTAAGAGTTAGGTTATATGTGAGAAACAGCTTAGAATTCTAAATTGAACACGCACAAACCTTTCATCCTCCAGATTCCAACGTGTACCTCCGCAGAGAGCTGATCTGCTGGGGGGACAGTGTCAAGCTGCGGTATGGTGACAAGCCATCAGACTGCCCCTATCTCTGGGATCACATGAGGAAGTACACAGAAATCACTGCCAAGTATTTCCATGGAGTACGCCTGGACAACTGCCACTCCACCCCCATTCATGTGGCTGAGGTAAGAAGCTTTGATCACGGGTGGGGTTTAACATGGTGGGTCTTGAGCTCAAAGTGATTATTACAGTGCCTGATCATTCAAAAAGGAAAGAATAATCCAGACAATGACTTAATACTAAGGATTGGCATGGAAAGGTTATAGGTCATGCAGAGGGGGTGAGTAAAGGAAGGTCACATCCTGAGAGGTTGAGTCACAAGTTAAATGATGAGGAGGTGATTGTAAGCTTGCGGGCAGGGTTCTCTACCTGATGTATCAGTCTGTTCTAGTATGTTATTCCCTTCTATGCTCTGTACCTAGCGCTACGTAAATTGTTGGCGCTATATAAATAAATGGTAATGTAATGTTAATATAATGAGGTGAGTATCGAATATCACAGATTATTATAAGAGATGAGAAAGGAAGGTGATAGGTTGCAATGAAATCGAGGTGGGAAAGAGTTTAATAAACATGCCATGGTGTATCTAATGAAGGCTTGAAGTTCAGGCTGACTGTTACTGCTTACGGATCGTAGAGCAGGCTTGAAAGGGGAAAAGCAAGAGTTGTATGTAACTCTGGGTGGTTATTGTGAGGGTTCAAGTAAAGCAAAACCAGTTATAAACAATAATATATTCTATTGCTCTTGCAGTCTTGAGTGGAGTGTGGTTATCTGCACTTTATCTACACTGTAATTGTGACTGCTATTTCCACATACCTTTCTATTAAAGAAAAACCACGGTAGTGTAAAGAAAAATAGGATTCCTTTTTAGCCTTTTGTTAGTTAAACAGGGTGTTTGTTAATGTATTACATGTGATGGTATCATGGAGTAACGTTGTGTCTGTACAGTGGTAATGATCTGTGCATCAGCTTTGGGCCGTACCTGTCGTCTATTTGAATGCAGTGCGACTCTTTTGAATGGTGGGTCCATGTATAATTTAGGAACACATGCTGACATACAAACATTTAAATTGTTGTAAAAGACAGACTGGAAACCATACAAAAGTCTAGATGGGCAGTATTGAGCTGTTGACTCTCCCGTTCCAGTTGGGTGAGAGCTAAGACTAAGGTCTTCTGTACGTGTCTTCTGCGTGCCTCTCTGTGTGCCTCTCTGTGTGCCTCTCTGTGTGTCTACATGGAATGCGTTGGCTTTTGGTATACAAGTATTTCTGTGGCAAAGTTCAAGCTGTGGGGCTATACTCCATTGATTTTCATAGTGACTGCTCTGCTTTGGGAAGTTTGCTTCACAATTACTCTTTATACATCATGCACACTGCCTGAAATGTATAAGAAAGGCTCACACAGGATGTACAGCTGCTCAGTATATGAGCGATCAAGAGTATGTAACACGGGATAACAGTAGCTAGCGAGTAACAGGTTTATTTATTAAGTGTTCTTGCATAGCAAGACCACTTAATGTTATCTCACATATATATTATTAAGTGTTCTTGCATAGCAAGACCACTTAATGTTATCTCACATATATATTATTATTATTATTATTATAGCAAAATTTGCCACCCTAACTCCTCCCACAGTTTTTACACTACATAGACAAAAATTTACCAAAACGTGCAGATTGTTCCCGATCGGATTGCTATTACTTTGTGGAACGTTTCGCCGAATGGTTCACGGAATATCGTCGTTTTTGTGGCGCAATTTGTCCCATAGGAATGAATGGCAAAGCTAGAGTGGGAGCTGCCAAAAGCTGAAAAATCAGGACATGATTTCTAAACTGCCACCACTCCCTCATTTTCAAGCCCACCTACACAAATCTTATATCAAAACGTTCAGCTATCCCTGGTGCCACTAAACATGTAAACGGCTAAGCCGTAGTCCTGATAGTTTTCACAATATGACCATTTGTTTGCAACCAACGCCGTCCATTGACATTCATTGAAACTTCACTCTGCAAAGCTCAAATTTGAAGTGAAATTTCTAAACTGCGGCTGTGCCTTCATTTTTAATACTTCAGAGACATACTATGCATCAAAATGTAGGTCTGGGTCTTGTGATTCTCACAATATAAAGCTCTTCGCTGTAGGATTGATAGTTTTTAAAATACGACCGTTTGAATATGGCAACCGCCAAAATACTCTGACCTGTGTCAAGCTGCAGCAGCAAGTGATGTCATAGACAGGGCCTTTTGAACACCTGCTAATGTTTTTATAAATGTATGGTTTAATGTAACTGTGCAACAACGTTGCAATTAAATGTGCTATGTAAATGATAACAGTTACTCCGCCCACTCCAGTTGTAGACTACAGGTGGAGGCAAGAACACTTCACACAATTTCCCCAGAAATTGTAACTTTTCTAGTTAAGTGTTCTTGCATAGCAAGACCACTTAATGTTATCTCACATATATATTATTAAGTGTTCTTGCATAGCAAGACCACTTAATGTTATCTCACATATATATTATTATTATTATAGCAAAATTTGCCACCCTAACTCCTCCCACAGTTTTTACACTACATAGACAAAAATTTACCAAAACGTGCAGATTGTTCCCGATCGGATTGCTATTACTTTGTGGAACGTTTCGCCGAATGGTTCACGGAATATCGTCGTTTTTGTGGCGCAATTTGTCCCATAGGAATGAATGGCAAAGCTAGAGTGGGAGCTGCCAAAAGCTGAAAAATCAGGACATGATTTCTAAACTGCCACCACTCCCTCATTTTCAAGCCCACCTACACAAATCTTATATCAAAACGTTCAGCTATCCCTGGTGCCACTAAACATGTAAACGGCTAAGCCGTAGTCCTGATAGTTTTCACAATATGACCATTTGTTTGCAACCAACGCCGTCCATTGACATTCATTGAAACTTCACTCTGCAAAGCTCAAATTTGAAGTGAAATTTCTAAACTGCGGCTGTGCCTTCATTTTTAATACTTCAGAGACATACTATGCATCAAAATGTAGGTCTGGGTCTTGTGATTCTCACAATATAAAGCTCTTCGCTGTAGGATTGATAGTTTTTAAAATACGACCGTTTGAATATGGCAACCGCCAAAATACTCTGACCTGTGTCAAGCTGCAGCAGCAAGTGATGTCATAGACAGGGCCTTTTGAACACCTGCTAATGTTTTTATAAATGTATGGTTTAATGTAACTGTGCAACAACGTTGCAATTAAATGTGCTATGTAAATGATAACAGTTACTCCGCCCACTCCAGTTGTAGACTACAGGTGGAGGCAAGAACACTTCACACAATTTCCCCAGAAATTGTAACTTTTCTAGTTAAGTGTTCTTGCATAGCAAGACCACTTAATGTTATCTCACATATATATTATTATTATTATAGCAAAATTTGCCACCCTAACTCCTCCCACAGTTTTTACACTACATAGACAAAAATTTACCAAAACGTGCAGATTGTTCCCGATCGGATTGCTATTACTTTGTGGAACGTTTCGCCGAATGGTTCACGGAATATCGTCGTTTTTGTGGCGCAATTTGTCCCATAGGAATGAATGGCAAAGCTAGAGTGGGAGCTGCCAAAAGCTGAAAAATCAGGACATGATTTCTAAACTGCCACCACTCCCTCATTTTCAAGCCCACCTACACAAATCTTATATCAAAACGTTCAGCTATCCCTGGTGCCACTAAACATGTAAACGGCTAAGCCGTAGTCCTGATAGTTTTCACAATATGACCATTTGTTTGCAACCAACGCCGTCCATTGACATTCATTGAAACTTCACTCTGCAAAGCTCAAATTTGAAGTGAAATTTCTAAACTGCGGCTGTGCCTTCATTTTTAATACTTCAGAGACATACTATGCATCAAAATGTAGGTCTGGGTCTTGTGATTCTCACAATATAAAGCTCTTCGCTGTAGGATTGATAGTTTTTAAAATACGACCGTTTGAATATGGCAACCGCCAAAATACTCTGACCTGTGTCAAGCTGCAGCAGCAAGTGATGTCATAGACAGGGCCTTTTGAACACCTGCTAATGTTTTTATAAATGTATGGTTTAATGTAACTGTGCAACAACGTTGCAATTAAATGTGCTATGTAAATGATAACAGTTACTCCGCCCACTCCAGTTGTAGACTACAGGTGGAGGCAAGAACACTTCACACAATTTCCCCAGAAATTGTAACTTTTCTAGTTATTAAGTGTTCTTGCATAGCAAGACCACTTAATGTTATCTCACATATATATTATTATTATTATAGCAAAATTTGCCACCCTAACTCCTCCCACAGTTTTTACACTACATAGACAAAAATTTACCAAAACGTGCAGATTGTTCCCGATCGGATTGCTATTACTTTGTGGAACGTTTCGCCGAATGGTTCACGGAATATCGTCGTTTTTGTGGCGCAATTTGTCCCATAGGAATGAATGGCGGAATGTTCAAAACTAGAGTGGGAGCTGCCAAAAGCTGAAAAATCAGGACATGATTTCTAAACTGCCACCACTCCCTCATTTTCAAGCCCACCTACACAAATCTTATATCAAAACGTTCAGCTATCCCTGGTGCCACTAAACATGTAAACGGCTAAGCCGTAGTCCTGATAGTTTTCACAATATGACCATTTGTTTGCAACCAACGCCGTCCATTGACATTCATTGAAACTTCACTCTGCAAAGCTCAAATTTGAAGTGAAATTTCTAAACTGCGGCTGTGCCTTCATTTTTAATACTTCAGAGACATACTATGCATCAAAATGTAGGTCTGGGTCTTGTGATTCTCACAATATAAAGCTCTTCGCTGTAGGATTGATAGTTTTTAAAATACGACCGTTTGAATATGGCAACCGCCAAAATACTCTGACCTGTGTCAAGCTGCAGCAGCAAGTGATGTCATAGACAGGGCCTTTTGAACACCTGCTAATGTTTTTATAAATGTATGGTTTAATGTAACTGTGCAACAACGTTGCAATTAAATGTGCTATGTAAATGATAACAGTTACTCCGCCCACTCCAGTTGTAGACTACAGGTGGAGGCAAGAACACTTCACACAATTTCCCCAGAAATTGTAACTTTTCTAGTTAAGTGTTCTTGCATAGCAAGACCACTTAATGTTATCTCACATATATATTATTATTATTATAGCAAAATTTGCCACCCTAACTCCTCCCACAGTTTTTACACTACATAGACAAAAATTTACCAAAACGTGCAGATTGTTCCCGATCGGATTGCTATTACTTTGTGGAACGTTTCGCCGAATGGTTCACGGAATATCGTCGTTTTTGTGGCGCAATTTGTCCCATAGGAATGAATGGCAAAGCTAGAGTGGGAGCTGCCAAAAGCTGAAAAATCAGGACATGATTTCTAAACTGCCACCACTCCCTCATTTTCAAGCCCACCTACACAAATCTTATATCAAAACGTTCAGCTATCCCTGGTGCCACTAAACATGTAAACGGCTAAGCCGTAGTCCTGATAGTTTTCACAATATGACCATTTGTTTGCAACCAACGCCGTCCATTGACATTCATTGAAACTTCACTCTGCAAAGCTCAAATTTGAAGTGAAATTTCTAAACTGCGGCTGTGCCTTCATTTTTAATACTTCAGAGACATACTATGCATCAAAATGTAGGTCTGGGTCTTGTGATTCTCACAATATAAAGCTCTTCGCTGTAGGATTGATAGTTTTTAAAATACGACCGTTTGAATATGGCAACCGCCAAAATACTCTGACCTGTGTCAAGCTGCAGCAGCAAGTGATGTCATAGACAGGGCCTTTTGAACACCTGCTAATGTTTTTATAAATGTATGGTTTAATGTAACTGTGCAACAACGTTGCAATTAAATGTGCTATGTAAATGATAACAGTTACTCCGCCCACTCCAGTTGTAGACTACAGGTGGAGGCAAGAACACTTCACACAATTTCCCCAGAAATTGTAACTTTTCTAGTTATTAAGTGTTCTTGCATAGCAAGACCACTTAATGTTATCTCACATATATATTATTATTATTATAGCAAAATTTGCCACCCTAACTCCTCCCACAGTTTTTACACTACATAGACAAAAATTTACCAAAACGTGCAGATTGTTCCCGATCGGATTGCTATTACTTTGTGGAACGTTTCGCCGAATGGTTCACGGAATATCGTCGTTTTTGTGGCGCAATTTGTCCCATAGGAATGAATGGCAAAGCTAGAGTGGGAGCTGCCAAAAGCTGAAAAATCAGGACATGATTTCTAAACTGCCACCACTCCCTCATTTTCAAGCCCACCTACACAAATCTTATATCAAAACGTTCAGCTATCCCTGGTGCCACTAAACATGTAAACGGCTAAGCCGTAGTCCTGATAGTTTTCACAATATGACCATTTGTTTGCAACCAACGCCGTCCATTGACATTCATTGAAACTTCACTCTGCAAAGCTCAAATTTGAAGTGAAATTTCTAAACTGCGGCTGTGCCTTCATTTTTAATACTTCAGAGACATACTATGCATCAAAATGTAGGTCTGGGTCTTGTGATTCTCACAATATAAAGCTCTTCGCTGTAGGATTGATAGTTTTTAAAATACGACCGTTTGAATATGGCAACCGCCAAAATACTCTGACCTGTGTCAAGCTGCAGCAGCAAGTGATGTCATAGACAGGGCCTTTTGAACACCTGCTAATGTTTTTATAAATGTATGGTTTAATGTAACTGTGCAACAACGTTGCAATTAAATGTGCTATGTAAATGATAACAGTTACTCCGCCCACTCCAGTTGTAGACTACAGGTGGAGGCAAGAACACTTCACACAATTTCCCCAGAAATTGTAACTTTTCTAGTTAAGTGTTCTTGCATAGCAAGACCACTTAATGTTATCTCACATATATATTATTATTATTATAGCAAAATTTGCCACCCTAACTCCTCCCACAGTTTTTACACTACATAGACAAAAATTTACCAAAACGTGCAGATTGTTCCCGATCGGATTGCTATTACTTTGTGGAACGTTTCGCCGAATGGTTCACGGAATATCGTCGTTTTTGTGGCGCAATTTGTCCCATAGGAATGAATGGCAAAGCTAGAGTGGGAGCTGCCAAAAGCTGAAAAATCAGGACATGATTTCTAAACTGCCACCACTCCCTCATTTTCAAGCCCACCTACACAAATCTTATATCAAAACGTTCAGCTATCCCTGGTGCCACTAAACATGTAAACGGCTAAGCCGTAGTCCTGATAGTTTTCACAATATGACCATTTGTTTGCAACCAACGCCGTCCATTGACATTCATTGAAACTTCACTCTGCAAAGCTCAAATTTGAAGTGAAATTTCTAAACTGCGGCTGTGCCTTCATTTTTAATACTTCAGAGACATACTATGCATCAAAATGTAGGTCTGGGTCTTGTGATTCTCACAATATAAAGCTCTTCGCTGTAGGATTGATAGTTTTTAAAATACGACCGTTTGAATATGGCAACCGCCAAAATACTCTGACCTGTGTCAAGCTGCAGCAGCAAGTGATGTCATAGACAGGGCCTTTTGAACACCTGCTAATGTTTTTATAAATGTATGGTTTAATGTAACTGTGCAACAACGTTGCAATTAAATGTGCTATGTAAATGATAACAGTTACTCCGCCCACTCCAGTTGTAGACTACAGGTGGAGGCAAGAACACTTCACACAATTTCCCCAGAAATTGTAACTTTTCTAGTTATTAAGTGTTCTTGCATAGCAAGACCACTTAATGTTATCTCACATATATATTATTATTATTATAGCAAAATTTGCCACCCTAACTCCTCCCACAGTTTTTACACTACATAGACAAAAATTTACCAAAACGTGCAGATTGTTCCCGATCGGATTGCTATTACTTTGTGGAACGTTTCGCCGAATGGTTCACGGAATATCGTCGTTTTTGTGGCGCAATTTGTCCCATAGGAATGAATGGCGGAATGTTCAAAACTAGAGTGGGAGCTGCCAAAAGCTGAAAAATCAGGACATGATTTCTAAACTGCCACCACTCCCTCATTTTCAAGCCCACCTACACAAATCTTATATCAAAACGTTCAGCTATCCCTGGTGCCACTAAACATGTAAACGGCTAAGCCGTAGTCCTGATAGTTTTCACAATATGACCATTTGTTTGCAACCAACGCCGTCCATTGACATTCATTGAAACTTCACTCTGCAAAGCTCAAATTTGAAGTGAAATTTCTAAACTGCGGCTGTGCCTTCATTTTTAATACTTCAGAGACATACTATGCATCAAAATGTAGGTCTGGGTCTTGTGATTCTCACAATATAAAGCTCTTCGCTGTAGGATTGATAGTTTTTAAAATACGACCGTTTGAATATGGCAACCGCCAAAATACTCTGACCTGTGTCAAGCTGCAGCAGCAAGTGATGTCATAGACAGGGCCTTTTGAACACCTGCTAATGTTTTTATAAATGTATGGTTTAATGTAACTGTGCAACAACGTTGCAATTAAATGTGCTATGTAAATGATAACAGTTACTCCGCCCACTCCAGTTGTAGACTACAGGTGGAGGCAAGAACACTTCACACAATTTCCCCAGAAATTGTAACTTTTCTAGTTAAGTGTTCTTGCATAGCAAGACCACTTAATGTTATCTCACATATATATTATTATTATTATAGCAAAATTTGCCACCCTAACTCCTCCCACAGTTTTTACACTACATAGACAAAAATTTACCAAAACGTGCAGATTGTTCCCGATCGGATTGCTATTACTTTGTGGAACGTTTCGCCGAATGGTTCACGGAATATCGTCGTTTTTGTGGCGCAATTTGTCCCATAGGAATGAATGGCAAAGCTAGAGTGGGAGCTGCCAAAAGCTGAAAAATCAGGACATGATTTCTAAACTGCCACCACTCCCTCATTTTCAAGCCCACCTACACAAATCTTATATCAAAACGTTCAGCTATCCCTGGTGCCACTAAACATGTAAACGGCTAAGCCGTAGTCCTGATAGTTTTCACAATATGACCATTTGTTTGCAACCAACGCCGTCCATTGACATTCATTGAAACTTCACTCTGCAAAGCTCAAATTTGAAGTGAAATTTCTAAACTGCGGCTGTGCCTTCATTTTTAATACTTCAGAGACATACTATGCATCAAAATGTAGGTCTGGGTCTTGTGATTCTCACAATATAAAGCTCTTCGCTGTAGGATTGATAGTTTTTAAAATACGACCGTTTGAATATGGCAACCGCCAAAATACTCTGACCTGTGTCAAGCTGCAGCAGCAAGTGATGTCATAGACAGGGCCTTTTGAACACCTGCTAATGTTTTTATAAATGTATGGTTTAATGTAACTGTGCAACAACGTTGCAATTAAATGTGCTATGTAAATGATAACAGTTACTCCGCCCACTCCAGTTGTAGACTACAGGTGGAGGCAAGAACACTTCACACAATTTCCCCAGAAATTGTAACTTTTCTAGTTATTAAGTGTTCTTGCATAGCAAGACCACTTAATGTTATCTCACATATATATTATTATTATTATAGCAAAATTTGCCACCCTAACTCCTCCCACAGTTTTTACACTACATAGACAAAAATTTACCAAAACGTGCAGATTGTTCCCGATCGGATTGCTATTACTTTGTGGAACGTTTCGCCGAATGGTTCACGGAATATCGTCGTTTTTGTGGCGCAATTTGTCCCATAGGAATGAATGGCAAAGCTAGAGTGGGAGCTGCCAAAAGCTGAAAAATCAGGACATGATTTCTAAACTGCCACCACTCCCTCATTTTCAAGCCCACCTACACAAATCTTATATCAAAACGTTCAGCTATCCCTGGTGCCACTAAACATGTAAACGGCTAAGCCGTAGTCCTGATAGTTTTCACAATATGACCATTTGTTTGCAACCAACGCCGTCCATTGACATTCATTGAAACTTCACTCTGCAAAGCTCAAATTTGAAGTGAAATTTCTAAACTGCGGCTGTGCCTTCATTTTTAATACTTCAGAGACATACTATGCATCAAAATGTAGGTCTGGGTCTTGTGATTCTCACAATATAAAGCTCTTCGCTGTAGGATTGATAGTTTTTAAAATACGACCGTTTGAATATGGCAACCGCCAAAATACTCTGACCTGTGTCAAGCTGCAGCAGCAAGTGATGTCATAGACAGGGCCTTTTGAACACCTGCTAATGTTTTTATAAATGTATGGTTTAATGTAACTGTGCAACAACGTTGCAATTAAATGTGCTATGTAAATGATAACAGTTACTCCGCCCACTCCAGTTGTAGACTACAGGTGGAGGCAAGAACACTTCACACAATTTCCCCAGAAATTGTAACTTTTCTAGTTAAGTGTTCTTGCATAGCAAGACCACTTAATGTTATCTCACATATATATTATTATTATTATAGCAAAATTTGCCACCCTAACTCCTCCCACAGTTTTTACACTACATAGACAAAAATTTACCAAAACGTGCAGATTGTTCCCGATCGGATTGCTATTACTTTGTGGAACGTTTCGCCGAATGGTTCACGGAATATCGTCGTTTTTGTGGCGCAATTTGTCCCATAGGAATGAATGGCAAAGCTAGAGTGGGAGCTGCCAAAAGCTGAAAAATCAGGACATGATTTCTAAACTGCCACCACTCCCTCATTTTCAAGCCCACCTACACAAATCTTATATCAAAACGTTCAGCTATCCCTGGTGCCACTAAACATGTAAACGGCTAAGCCGTAGTCCTGATAGTTTTCACAATATGACCATTTGTTTGCAACCAACGCCGTCCATTGACATTCATTGAAACTTCACTCTGCAAAGCTCAAATTTGAAGTGAAATTTCTAAACTGCGGCTGTGCCTTCATTTTTAATACTTCAGAGACATACTATGCATCAAAATGTAGGTCTGGGTCTTGTGATTCTCACAATATAAAGCTCTTCGCTGTAGGATTGATAGTTTTTAAAATACGACCGTTTGAATATGGCAACCGCCAAAATACTCTGACCTGTGTCAAGCTGCAGCAGCAAGTGATGTCATAGACAGGGCCTTTTGAACACCTGCTAATGTTTTTATAAATGTATGGTTTAATGTAACTGTGCAACAACGTTGCAATTAAATGTGCTATGTAAATGATAACAGTTACTCCGCCCACTCCAGTTGTAGACTACAGGTGGAGGCAAGAACACTTCACACAATTTCCCCAGAAATTGTAACTTTTCTAGTTATTAAGTGTTCTTGCATAGCAAGACCACTTAATGTTATCTCACATATATATTATTATTATTATAGCAAAATTTGCCACCCTAACTCCTCCCACAGTTTTTACACTACATAGACAAAAATTTACCAAAACGTGCAGATTGTTCCCGATCGGATTGCTATTACTTTGTGGAACGTTTCGCCGAATGGTTCACGGAATATCGTCGTTTTTGTGGCGCAATTTGTCCCATAGGAATGAATGGCAAAGCTAGAGTGGGAGCTGCCAAAAGCTGAAAAATCAGGACATGATTTCTAAACTGCCACCACTCCCTCATTTTCAAGCCCACCTACACAAATCTTATATCAAAACGTTCAGCTATCCCTGGTGCCACTAAACATGTAAACGGCTAAGCCGTAGTCCTGATAGTTTTCACAATATGACCATTTGTTTGCAACCAACGCCGTCCATTGACATTCATTGAAACTTCACTCTGCAAAGCTCAAATTTGAAGTGAAATTTCTAAACTGCGGCTGTGCCTTCATTTTTAATACTTCAGAGACATACTATGCATCAAAATGTAGGTCTGGGTCTTGTGATTCTCACAATATAAAGCTCTTCGCTGTAGGATTGATAGTTTTTAAAATACGACCGTTTGAATATGGCAACCGCCAAAATACTCTGACCTGTGTCAAGCTGCAGCAGCAAGTGATGTCATAGACAGGGCCTTTTGAACACCTGCTAATGTTTTTATAAATGTATGGTTTAATGTAACTGTGCAACAACGTTGCAATTAAATGTGCTATGTAAATGATAACAGTTACTCCGCCCACTCCAGTTGTAGACTACAGGTGGAGGCAAGAACACTTCACACAATTTCCCCAGAAATTGTAACTTTTCTAGTTAAGTGTTCTTGCATAGCAAGACCACTTAATGTTATCTCACATATATATTATTATTATTATAGCAAAATTTGCCACCCTAACTCCTCCCACAGTTTTTACACTACATAGACAAAAATTTACCAAAACGTGCAGATTGTTCCCGATCGGATTGCTATTACTTTGTGGAACGTTTCGCCGAATGGTTCACGGAATATCGTCGTTTTTGTGGCGCAATTTGTCCCATAGGAATGAATGGCAAAGCTAGAGTGGGAGCTGCCAAAAGCTGAAAAATCAGGACATGATTTCTAAACTGCCACCACTCCCTCATTTTCAAGCCCACCTACACAAATCTTATATCAAAACGTTCAGCTATCCCTGGTGCCACTAAACATGTAAACGGCTAAGCCGTAGTCCTGATAGTTTTCACAATATGACCATTTGTTTGCAACCAACGCCGTCCATTGACATTCATTGAAACTTCACTCTGCAAAGCTCAAATTTGAAGTGAAATTTCTAAACTGCGGCTGTGCCTTCATTTTTAATACTTCAGAGACATACTATGCATCAAAATGTAGGTCTGGGTCTTGTGATTCTCACAATATAAAGCTCTTCGCTGTAGGATTGATAGTTTTTAAAATACGACCGTTTGAATATGGCAACCGCCAAAATACTCTGACCTGTGTCAAGCTGCAGCAGCAAGTGATGTCATAGACAGGGCCTTTTGAACACCTGCTAATGTTTTTATAAATGTATGGTTTAATGTAACTGTGCAACAACGTTGCAATTAAATGTGCTATGTAAATGATAACAGTTACTCCGCCCACTCCAGTTGTAGACTACAGGTGGAGGCAAGAACACTTCACACAATTTCCCCAGAAATTGTAACTTTTCTAGTTATTATTATTATTATAGCAAAATTTGCCACCCTAACTCCTCCCACAGTTTTTACACTACATAGACAAAAATTTACCAAAACGTGCAGATTGTTCCCGATCGGATTGCTATTACTTTGTGGAACATTTCGCCGAATGGTTCACGGAATATCGTCGTTTTTGTGGCGCAATTTGTCCCATAGGAATGAATGGCAAAGCTAGAGTGGGAGCTGCCAAAAGCTGAAAAATCAGGACATGATTTCTAAACTGCCACCACTCCCTCATTTTCAAGCCCACCTACACAAATCTTATATCAAAACGTTCAGCTATCCCTGGTGCCACTAAACATGTAAACGGCTAAGCCGTAGTCCTGATAGTTTTCACAATATGACCATTTGTTTGCAACCAACGCCGTCCATTGACATTCATTGAAACTTCACTCTGCAAAGCTCAAATTTGAAGTGAAATTTCTAAACTGCGGCTGTGCCTTCATTTTTAATACTTCAGAGACATACTATGCATCAAAATGTAGGTCTGGGTCTTGTGATTCTCACAATATAAAGCTCTTCGCTGTAGGATTGATAGTTTTTAAAATACGACCGTTTGAATATGGCAACCGCCAAAATACTCTGACCTGTGTCAAGCTGCAGCAGCAAGTGATGTCATAGACAGGGCCTTTTGAACACCTGCTAATGTTTTTATAAATGTATGGTTTAATGTAACTGTGCAACAACGTTGCAATTAAATGTGCTATGTAAATGATAACAGTTACTCCGCCCACTCCAGTTGTAGACTACAGGTGGAGGCAAGAACACTTCACACAATTTCCCCAGAAATTGTAACTTTTCTAGTTTATTTATTTTTATCATGAAAATAGAAAAAAATGACAGCATATTAAATCCGTGCATTCAAAACATTTCTAAAAACAGATTTCATAAAATATGATAGGAGCGTACTTAGATGACATACTTCTGTTTGCATACCGTATATCCAAAAAGTGCTTAACATTTCTGTAACGGCTAGTAACGGTTTTAAAGAGGCATACAGAGGTGCCGTTTGTTAGTTTAAAGACTCTCCAGATCTTATGCGTATGTATCCAAAACACTCCAAAAAGGACCGTATTTAGCCCTCAATTGAAGTTATTTTTCCAAAGCAAACATTTTGATAAAAGTAAATATACATGACCGTAATTGCAGTGAATAAACGTGTATTTCATACCCAAGTGCAAATGAACAGAGCTGTGTTTTATTCTGAACACTGGCATTCCTCACACTACAAACAGGGCCTTTACTCAGGCTGTGTGGCCTTACCCATCATTCATTTCTTACTCTGCTTTGAAAATTAAATATTAATTCACTGCAGCACTGCATATACAACTTATCTAAAGCTTTTTGGAAAATAATATTAAAGGTTTAGTTTACCTCCTGGATGTTTTTGAGTCCTCTGCGCTATTATTTTTCCACATTCCTGTGAAAGGTGCTATGTATGTTTGTCTGTAGTCATTCTTTGTGTGTATAAGTAGTATGTGATGCTGTGTTTCAGTCAGGATCAGCGGTAGCTGAGTACACGTCTTTGGGGATTCTTTAACTATGTATGCCTGAGCCATAGTCCATATGTCAAATCCTATGTGTGTCTGCACTTTACTTGATCAATGGATGCTTTTATAGATTGCTCTATGTAAAACTTCACTTCTGTCCATTGCACTTTAAGTGCCTTTTGTAGTCCTAAATTCCTGTGTAATCCTGAAGATGAGTAGAATATACAGGTTTTGCCTTTCTGATTGCGTCTCATGTAGCGTATTTATTAAAGGTAAGAAGGCATTGTGGCTTTCCCATGACTTTCCTTACAGGGGATGCAGATTTTAAATGTATTTACCTGTGTTTAGTATGGTTTTGTTAGCAAGATGTTCATGTATGCATTTATTTATCTGTACAGTATGACTGTACAGTATGACTGTAAGCAGGAACTATGTTTGTCCCTGTAATGGTTAGCAGTTATACAGACCAATTGAGGAGCGAGCCTACTTATTGTTAGGAGCCAGTGGAATGGTGCTTCCATAGTGTTCCAGGAGCCCTGGCTCCTGGGATTTGTTAACCCCATGGTCTGTATGTGTATTCACTTCACATGAGTGTATACAGGATGGATCGGCTTGTCTGATCTATGTACATTATGACTGTAAGTAGGATCTATTGGTACTTACTATGTAATATAAGACTCTATAAGCATGTTCTGTGTGTATCTGGTTGTGTGAACAATGTACACATTTGTAATATGTAAGTATGGTCTAGACATGTGTGTTTGCTGTAAATGTGTACAGCATGGCTTGAAAAACCCCAGGAGCCAGGGTAAAATCCTTACTGCTGACTCTTTTGGATTGTTTTACATAGAAGTTTATGGAAGAAACATTCACCTTGCTCCTAAAAATAACTAAGCCAGCTTCTGTATTGTTCTGCTTGTCTAAACATACAAGCCCTGGTATATAGCATGACTCTGGATGATCTGTGTGGGACCTGTATGCCGATCGATGGATCCATATTACATCACTTTGTGTCTGTAGGAGATGCTGGCCGCAGCCAGATCGGTCAGACCCAATCTTTATGTGATTGCCGAGCTCTTCACAGGCAGTGAATACATCGACAATGTGTTTGTCAACCGCTTGGGGATAACCAGCCTCATTCGAGGTATCCATACTGTGATGCTGTGTGTTATAAACCATGGCATCTCTCAAATACTAAATGTTGCTTTGTTTCTCTCTTTGTCTCCTTCCTAAACTCTTCCTCTCCTTCCTGCTAACTTTTCCCCTCTCTGGATCACATTATACATTTGTCATTTGACTTCTCTGCATCCTCTGCATGGATATTTACACTACTCACCTCTCTGCTCTCTATCTCTGCTTAGTGCTTCTCATCACTTCTATTTCTTTTCCTTCAATCTCTCCCTGCCTCCATTGCTCATCTCTTCTCCTGTTATCTGTCCATCTCCTGCTCTTCCCTTGGCTGTGCTTTTCATAGTACTTACTGGATGCTGCTAGGAAGTTACGCCCGGATTTGTATGTAATGGCTGAACTGTTCACTGGGAGTGAGGAGCTGGACAATGTATTTGTCAATAGACTGGGCATTAACTCTCTCATACGAGGTAGGCTGCTTATAAAAATCGGGCATAAACCTTTCGCTTTTCTAACTCTATGGTGTAACTGTTACTTGCTTTGTGCCTTTGTTTAACTAAATAAGATGCTTCTTACTCCACCTGAGTGTCAATATCTCCCGTATCTTTTAGCACAACACAGATTAAGGATAGAAAATGGATTCTAATACAGCATATTTTCCTCACAAAATGGATTCTCACACCTTTTCTTACTCACAATTCAGGGCCCGCATGTCCCACATCTTCTCAGCACAACACAGATTCAGTATAGAAAATGGATTCTCACATGGCACATTTTGCACTACGTACAAAAACTGCTTGTTTTTAAAAAAAAACTTGGTTAAAAGAACAGTGAATCCAATATATTTTTTAAAATTGGTAACTTAATGAGATTTAGATTTATAGCCATTTTTCCAGCGCACTATCTGCTTTATTTGTTCATGTAATCAGTTCAGATCTTCCTAGTGCTTTCACACATAACATTGGAGAACTCATGTATATAACAATGTAACAGTGGTCTTGTATAGTATGAGGCTGCTGTGTCACTGACAAACACCCTGCGACAATATAACAGAATTAAACACACACAAGTGTAGTACTACCCTTTTTCAGTCTGTGTTTCCATCTTTTCGCTGCATCTAGCTGCTATATAAAGTGATTGTATGACTTGTATTAATACTTTAGAGCTTATCATTGATCCCACAGCAGCCAGCTATGATTACTAGTTCAGTTCTTATTCCCCACAGAGGCTATGAGCGCTTATAACAGCCATGAGGAGGGCCGCCTTGTGTATCGTTTCGGTGGGGATCCTGTGGGATCCTTTGTCCAACCCTGCCTCAGGCCTCTGATTCCCAATATCGCCCATGCTCTCTTCATGGATGTTACACACGACAACGAGAGTCCCATAACGGTGAGATCCTTTACACCAGCATGCTTGAATGTATATGTCAGGTTAGCAGAAGGCCGTATAATAAGGATCTAGGGCGCAGGTTCAGTTTTTATTCCTTCAGTGTTAAAATGAGTGGGGAAAAGGGAGTATGAGCATAGCAGCATTCCCACAACATATATAAAACATATCATTCAGAGTATGCCGCATCAACAGCAGACTAAGATCTCCAATGGAAGGGAATGGTGGGAAGGGGGAGAATAGGGGAGTGGGAAAAAGGTAGAGGGGGACAACAAACAAAAGAATTGTTCGAACAGTGAAATAATCAATGATCTCAATGTACACTGGGTCTACTTACACAGGACAGTATATAGGGAATCTAAACCCTAATCACCCATTTCACTGTCGAACCTCTCCAGGACCAGTCCCGAGCGAGGGCAATATTGAGGGAATTCGTCCTCCTCTGTATCTACAAAATACCATTATCCAGAGGAGCATGTTCAGTTTGGATTAATTCTACTTTTGCCAGACATTTAGGAGTGTTGCTCAGCCAAGTCTGATGTCAATTTTAGTTATGTTCTGAAAGTTGCTACTTGTGCCCAGAAAATGACTTCACCATCATCATCGTTTGCTCTTGTTTTCCTTTGCCAGCATCGATCTGCTTATGACTCGTTACCCAGTTCTGCCATTGTGTCTATGGCTTGCTGTGCTACAGGGAGCTCCCGTGGGTATGATGAACTGGTGCCACATCAGGTTTGTCGATGACTTTGACGAATGTCTACTTACCATGTTTATTTTATTACATTGGCAGCTCCTCTGTAGTACGTGACTATATAATGAATTATGGCTTCAGTAAACGGTGCCTTTTTACCAAAAAGGTCTTCTACGCATCTGTCTATAAAAGTCAGGAACTTACAGATCCTGTTTTCTCCTGACAGATCTCTGTAGTTTCTGAGGAGAGATTTTACACCAAATGGAATCCTAAACTGGCTGGTCCCAGCCCCTCAGAAGTGAATGAGAAAAGCGGCATCATCGCTGGAAAGAAAGCTTTGAACAGCCTCCACCAAGAGCTGGCTGCTCGCAGATTCCTCCAGGTAATAATCTGTCATGTCTCATGTCCCCAGCTCATAATATATACATTAAAAAAAGTTATTCATTTTGTGTATGCACGTCTTTAAAACGAGCAATCTTTTCTGTCCTTTCCTTTTATACTCAGTAGCTCATATCATTTTCTTTTTTTCTCTTCACAGGTGTATGTGGATCAGGTGGATGAGGATATTGTAGCCGTGACCCGTCATTGCCCCCATACACACCAATCGGTTGTCGCAGTGTCTAGGACGGCCTTCCGAGATCCCAAAACCTCATTCTACAGCAAGGAAGTCCCACAAATGTGCATTCCAGGTACAGACGCTCTCAGGCAGCACGCTGTAACATAGATTACCTGTTACGGTCTTGCTTTTCATGTTTTGTGTTGTTGATCCTGACAGTTGCTGAATCCCACACGATGGCTCTGAATAAATATTTTAAGTGTGAGGTTAGATCTTTATTTTTTTAGATAGTGGTTCTGTCATCCAAACCTTTCTTTGCATCCTGATGTAACACTTTCTAAGCTGCCTATACCTCGTGTCAGTCATTTTTATTGAAAGATAATCAAACCTGTAGCTTCTGTCATTTTTCCGTGGCCATAGTGGGTATTCCATTTCCTGAAAAATGATGTGCTGTATCCTCACACAATTGCATCTTCTTATTGGCTGCTGGACACTTTTATTTATATTTAAACAGTAGCCGTCTTCTTTTTGAACCAAAGCCATTTAATTTTACAGCGCTGGTTAGTTGTGTGATGTCACTAGTAATGTCACTGACATCCTGAATACCGGTGTATGCAGTGAGCATCTCTATGCATTACTATAGGAGCCCATTGATTTGCTTCCAGGACAATGCTGGTGACATCCATTTTTTTTTTGCATAGCGCTTAAAAAACTATGGTGGGAGGTATTATGGTATTCCCTAGGAGAAAGCCTGCAAAAGATAAGTCGTCAAGTTACGTATTGCTCAAAACTAAAACAAAACCTGGAACAAATAAAATGCATATTTATTTTTAAAGTGTTTAATATGTGTTTATTTGTCCAGTTTTTTTCAGACTGAAGTGCAATTTAAAGCTCAACTGACTGTGACCTTTTTAGAGGACAGTAATATAAATCTCTGTGGCAATAATACTTGACATTGATCTATGTGTAGACATTTTCAGATGACAGACACTGTTTAAAATATCATTTTACTTGAACAAATCAGGTCCTTTGGATTGTGTGTTTGTTTACTGCGGCGGGCGGCACATTAGGTGGGTAATGTTAATTCTTCTCATGTGCGCAGGTAAAATTGAGGAGGTCATATTGGAAGCAAGAATGGTGGAGCGGAAAGCTGAGCCTTATGCGCAGGACCTAAAGTTTATTAATGGTTTGCCACAGTACACAGTGGACATACGGGAGCACATCCAGGTAAAACACTGTCTCACTAATAACCTGTGCAAACCACACATCTGTCACTTCTTTACTTAATAAAGAATTAACCCTTTCTACGTCCAGCTCAAAGACAGCAAGATAGTCAAACAAGTTGGCATCACAACCAAAGGACCCAGTGAATTTGTCCAGGAAATAGATTTTGAGAATTTGACTCCAGGAAGTGTGATTATATTCCGGTATGTTTTCTGGGTGTATTCATGTTATATAATAGTCTTTTATTTAGATCAGCGGTTCACAATTTGGTAGATCTCATGCCCTGTCTGTTCTAATTTTCATCATACAACCATCCTCCCCTCTTATGTTTCTTGCCTAATTTCCTCTTATTCATTAGACACTTAAGATTTGGATACATAGCTATTTCTGCTCTTTCTTTTCCCCTCTGTTTAGACTTAGATGGAAGTTAGACAGTGAAAAAACATTAATAATTGCCTGTTCTCTGTGTGAACAGATGTATTGAACCCTAAAAATGCATTAGTAGTAAACCTTAAGTAACAATTTTTTTGAAGATGTCACTGTAGCTGTAAATTGCATTAGTGGGAAAGACTGTTTGTGTTTTTGGGGGTTGTTGCTTTGTCTGGAGTATATAAAAATAGTATTAACATAACATGAATGTATTGCTCCTCCATTCACAGGGTCAGCTTGGATCCCAAAGCTCAGAAGGCAGTGGGAGTCTTGCGTAATCACCTTATCCAATTCACTCCTCACTTCACATCTGGCAGTGTGCAGGATGACCAATCTGTTCCTATTCTAAAGGTGCCTTTAGAAACGTGAGTACTGAATGATTGCTCTTCCTGCCTGAATGCAGTATTCTGCCCAATATCTAACCAAGCTGAACCCCACAAAGTGACAGTGCGCTAAAGTGCTGAAAAAATTGCAATCTATACCAGAAGGACATCCTTTAGTTCCTTAGACACACGTATACAGAAAGAGAAAAACATATGAAAATAATATGGAACATTGGAACGTTCTGAGAAAGCCTGTGATAGAGGCGAAACGCGTAAACGGATGGCATTTGCGGGAGTGAGACCATTATTATACGAATGGACTTGTATTAAAAGTATACATTTTATTTCTTCAAATAAAAACAGAACTGAAGAACTCCAGACACAACAACCATAGCAAACAAAAATGCTGGTGTATCCCACATAACACATTGAACTCGTGGTAGATTACGGTGCTAATTAATCATAGCCAAATAGACTCCAGATTGTGCTATTTTCACATTCAGCCATATGATGTCATTTGATTGGTGCCATCAAGTAGCATTCATCCCCTACAACTGCTTTACAGAATGCCACAAGTAAGAGAAATATTCATCTACATGTGCACAGTTGCATGCCTGATACTTCTAAATTATGAAAAAAAACTGAGATCAAAGGCCATGATGGTATTCGTTATTGATGCTCAATATCATTAATGTGAAAAATATCTGAAATGGCTTCTTCACTCCATCACATTGCCTCTGTCACTTTAGGATTGCCTCTAAGCTGTCTCTGGCTGACCTCAACCAGGTACTGTATCGATGTGATGCAGAAGAGCAAGAGGATGGTGGGGGCTGTTATAATATCCCCAATTGGACCCCTCTGAAATATGCTGGCCTTCAAGGTACGAACCTAAACCTATTTACCAAGGCACAAGTAGAAAAAAGTGTAATACAAGAATTATAAATATTATGGTAACCAATGGAGTATTTTATATTTATTGTTCTATAAATATCACTTTTTGTCAGGACTGTTATATTGTCAAATAATGTCCCCCACGTACATGGTTTGTTACATGTTCTCGGTAAATCACAAAGCTTGCTCTATTAAGTTGATGAGATACCAAGGCTCCATTCCAAAAATGTCTGACCGGAAATTAAAAAAAACGAAATATTGTTAATACCTATTTTATTTCTTCATTAAAGATTGCACTTACCATTCCGATTACATTTTTTTCATGTGTAGTTTATTTGAATTAACTATGGAGTTGCAAAACATGGTCCTAAGTTAACTAGTTAACTAGAATTTAGTGACTAAAAACCTTTTAGCCAGTCTTGACAAGTTTCACGAGCCAGGCTCCCTACCGCTAATTCCTAACTTTTTAAATTATTTTACACAGAATTCTATTGAATTACATTTGCTCAGTTCCTAAAAACAACTAGTCTGTCTTGTGAATTAGCCTGGCAAGCCCTGCCTCTTAGATGATGCGGGAGGGCGTTAATTCGTTTTCCATGATCATTTTATTTTCATTGTGCTGAGTTGACATAAATATGAAAAAGTAAATAGAACAGTGTGCAATAGATATACCATCAACAATTTTACACAGCGGGTGCAGATAGATGAGGCAGAGAGAGCACTTCTTTATCAATGTTTAATGAGAGTGTTATCTTGCAATTAAAAAGATATACCACAAACATTTGTATCCACTCCTGATATAAATTGTGTACAGTAACCATTATTGTACTTCCAGGATTAATGTCCGTAATGATGGATATCAGACCAAAGAATGACCTTGGACATCCATTCTGTGATAATCTGAGATCTGGAGATTGGATGATCGATTATGTCAGTAACCGCCTCGTAACCCGGGGAGGGGCATGTGCAGAAGTGAGTGAAGCTGCCATCTCTTGACACCAGTGCAGACTACTGAACACCCCAGCTGGGTGGTAATCAGACATGGCAATACATTACGTCATCTTTGCTTCCCATAGATCATATCATTTTAAACCCTTACATTGGTAAACATTATTGTGTTAGAAGTATCAATCCATGAAGTTATCTGTAATCTGATTATGGATATGGATGTTTATTTTCATTGCTGGTTATACCAAGAGCTACATGCCTAGTTTAGGGTTTTCTAGTAATATGAAGAGTTCGACACACAAAGTAAACCCATCTCCATTTCTTATAGGTGGGTAAGTGGTTTGACGCAATGTTCTCCTATCTGAAGCAAATACCACGCTATCTCATCCCATGCTACTTTGATGCCATCTTGGTTGGAGCCTACACAACACTATTAGATGCTGCATGGAAACAAATGTCCAGGTCTGTAATGACAGCTTTTTTTTTTTTATTTGTCTGGATAATTCTGCCTTTAGTTGTGTTAAATATTTTTATCTACTGCTGCAAATATCAAATACTCTTCTGGTTCTGCACAGGACATCATAATAATACAAAGAGCATCACAAGTAAACCTCTTAGGAGAATCCACTAAATGCATTTCTTCATGCCATAATTTTGATGACTACCATGAAGTTGCATAATAACATCTATTATCATCTGATGCTTTGGTAAAGTCCAAATGTGTACTTAAAACATGGGGAGAAAAGTACAATGTAAAAACTAGTTATTACTGTAGCATTCTGTAACAAAACCAGTAGTGTTTTTATGTTAACATGCTGGAGCTGGGGTAGGCACTATTATTATCTAAGCGATTATTTGGTAAAAGTATCTATTTTGAAGAAATCTATGAGTAAGTAACTTACTACAAATATCATCTTACAAGCTATAGTATTACAAGACTGGTTCTGCCTGAAAGCAACATGGCTGCTCCCTGTAACCATGGCAGGCTTTGCCCTTGGAAATTACACATTTTTAACAGGGCCCTCAGTTCATATAATTATGCGCAGTTGATATTTCTTCACAGTTTCGTTCAGAATGGATCCACCCTAGTAAAACATTTAGCTCTAGGATCTGTTCAGCTGTGCGGAGTGGGCAGATTCCCAGCTCTTCCTGTCTTGTCACCATCTCTGAAGGATGTTCCTTATCGACTCAACAATATCACACAGGAGAAGGAGCAGTGTTGTCCCTCTTTAGCTGCAGGTAATGTTATGTTCTATGTAGATCTGAAGACATTTTTTGCCCTTTCATCAATGTTATTAATTTCTGCAACCTTTTATGTCATATTTATGCTGAACTTCAAATGCATGAGCTGCCGCTGTCCCATGTTTATTAATATATATATATATATATATATATATATATATATATATATATATATATAAATTAAATAAATCAGTGCCTTAACTGTAGATTTACCAGTTAGAGAGCAATGCAATGTACTTACATTTATGACAGAGGCAATTTGCATGATAGTATGTAGCAGAACACTTAATAGATTGTCTCAAAATACTTTGGGAAAGTTAAACAAGGTAAAAGGAAGTACAATAATTTAACTTTGCCTCCAGGGAAAAGGTGTATTTGAAGTCCTTGTGTATAATTGTTGTTTTTAGTTAAAGGGAAGAATGATCTATTTCGTGTTTGGTGCAAGTATACTTCTGCTACATAGTTTCATAAATTGCTGCTCTTTCTTACAAATATTAAATACATTTGTAACTCTCTTTAAAGAGGCACTAAACCTTTTTCTCCATTTGTTCTTCTATTCAAATACCTAATAAACCACACTCCAGAGCCCCATGTTTGATGAAAAAGTAGCTCATATTTATACAGGTACTTGACATCTTATCCACTGAGACAGGCCGTTCCAGTGGTTGTCACTGTTACAGTTATGATCAATGGAAGGGATGCTAACTCTGCTGATCATATGCAAAAACTTGGTTACACATTGTCGAGGATGTTAGTCGGTACTCTGCAGATCCCAGACAGATGTTGGTGGAGGTCGGCCTCTCAGATTGGCTGTGCACATTGCTGCCTTTTGTGAGTCTCAACTGCATGTGCCTATATAGCTACACTGTATCTTGACATTCACTTCTGTTAAATGAGCAAAGGTTAGATCATGTTTACTGCCACTTAAGTATACAGTGGTTGTGTTGATATAAGTAAACTGCAATATCTGTAATTCAGTCTTCTCCTAAGTGGTAGACTTTCAATAAATGCTTGTGGATGTTCCTGGTAACCTTTGATCTCCTCTCCTTGCTCTTTTTTTAGGCCTCCCCCATTTCTCCTCTGGCATTTTCCGTTGCTGGGGAAGAGACACGTTTATATCTTTGAGAGGTTTACTGCTACTCACTGGACGTCACATTGAGGCCAGGTGAGTTTATACACCCCACAAACATTTCTTAATAAAATACAGTATTATACAAAATGCCGTAAGTGCCGAATCACATATTTAACACTTGTTGTTTTCAATATTTGTTCTGTTTATATTCTTTATCACATATTGGTGGTTCATACTGATCATTCCATCAGTTTTGGACACAGTATAGAGGAGTGTTTCCTTCCTTCTGTGGCTGCAGATAGAATCCAAAAATATTATGCACAATGCTCCCATAATGTTTAGTAGAAGTTTTATTCACCTAATATTGTCATTTTCCAACTAGTTCTTTTTTGTGGCCAGAATGAGCATGTTGGAAGCTCAGGAAGTTTGCAGGATATATTAATTTTTGTGATTTACTTTATGTAGTTTTATGCAATTGTTTGCTTAGACAGTCTGTCTACATCAGTCGTTCATGTGCTGGCTAATGGCCATAAAGCCTCAACATATTTAGATTAATTGAAAATCGAGTTGTTTTGTTTACTTTTGTTTGCAGGGTACCATCAAGGAACCTTTTTTCCCCGTATTTGACTGTTGGTTTTTGCTTTTGTTGTTTCAGAAACATTATTCTTGCATTTGCTGGCACCCTGAGACACGGGCTCATTCCCAACCTACTGGGGCAGGGGACCTACTCCAGGTACAACTGCCGTGATGCCGTGTGGTGGTGGCTCCAGTGTATACAGGACTACTGCAACATTGTCCCTAATGGTGTGCAGATCCTGCAGTGCCCAGTGTCCAGGATGTACCCTTCAGATGATTCTCCACCCTTGCCTCCTGGAGAAGTAGTAAGTGATTATCTTATTGCTGCAAGTGTTTAAAATAATATCTCCATAATTACTGTCAGAGGTCAGTTCCATATAAGTCTATTTCCAAAAACGAGATTGTGTAATTGTCTCATTACTATATTTAACAATATGTACCTGAGGGAAAGCTGTGTCTGTAATTACTGCCATGGCTGGGGTTGGTGAAAGGCTTTAGTGACTTGTGAAATGACAGCTAATATATTGTTTTAACAGGATCAGCCACTCTATCAGGTCATCCAGGAGGCACTCCAGCGCCACGCACGGGGCATCAGCTTCCGGGAGAGAAATGCTGGGCCTCAGATTGACCGCAACATGAGGGATGAAGGTATGTTTGTTTTAAACAAAGTCCATTGATCCCTAGTGGATGCCAGCCCGGAGTACTCCGAAATGATTAATATAGCCTTGCTAAATGTTCTTAACTGGAGATTAAGCATATTCTGCTCTACTATCAGAGTGTGGGGCGGCTCGTTTACCACTATTGATCCACACAACTGTTGAATATTTAGTGTTTGGCTCAAATGTTAGGGGTCCTGGGTGGAACATGTTGGAAACCATGCCATCATTTCCTGTGTACGAGCAAAGAACCACCTCTCTCTCCAGCCCTTGTCATTGCGTAATGTGTGTCCACATATCAACTTAAATGTTTTTACAGGTTTTAACATCAATGCTGGGGTGGATCCCGTAACTGGCTTTGTGTTTGGGGGAAACCGACAGAACTGTGGCACGTGGATGGATAAAATGGGAGAAAGTGAAAGGGCTCGTAATAAAGGGATCCCAGCATCTCCAAGGTACCAGATATACACCATATACTAATACAGATACTACTAACTTCACTGATACTCACTTGTTATGGTGCACCAGGCCACTGGTAGCTGCTCTGATTCCTCAATTCACTTTGATGTTTGGCAGATTCTGGTCAATGAGCTACTGTGATAAACACTATTGTGTTCCATTCACATATACCAGTGTCCAGATACACACATCCAAGTTAATGTATATTATTGCATTGTAGTCAAAGAGTCTTATAAACTTGAATAATGTTTAATTCTTTTTATCTGTGTTTAGACTCATAGCATTGTTTTGTTTCAGTGCAGCAGGTGGCACTGTCTTACTGCATAATGTCTGTACCACATTGACCCTCTGTACACAAAATGCGCTTCTACACTAGGTGGCACTGTGATATTGTATTTTGATTTCCCATTTAGAGATGGTTCGGCAGTAGAAATTGTTGGTCTCAGCAAATCTACTGTACGTTGGTTGAAAGAACTGAATGATAAAAAAGTCTATCCGTTCAAAGGAGTCACTGTGCCGAAGAATGGTAAGTGAAGAAGAAATAGACCGTAAATGATATCAGCGTGTATACACTTTATTTGTTTTGCATGTAATGTTGTTTCCCAGATACAACACCGAGCAGTGATGGCTAACCTTGGCACTGTAGAGCTTACCATTTTACATATACCAATATGCTCTATGTGTAATCAGTGGTCTAAAAACACTCCAAACTTTTAAGTATCAGGTACATTGTACATGTTACACATTTTTGCAGGCCAAAGAAACATTATTATAATTTTACTTTTTACATATGTAATAGATATGTTATTAAAAAATTCAATTTCTTGTTTGTATTTCCTTCCTCTGCACCCAGATTGCAATCACAGACTTTGTCCCAGCACCCACATTTGCCCCTAGGACCTGCCCCATCACCCAGATTTGCCCCAGGACCTGCCCCATCACCCATATTAGCCCCCAGGACCTGCCTCATCATCCAGATTTGCACTCAAGACTTTCTCCTCCACTTACGGATCACCAGAATGTCACGTGACACGCAGATTGTTATGTCGTGAGCAAGGGGGCAGAGCAATACCCTCGCACTGAGCACACAAAAAATAGTGCGGGTAGCATGCCGTCCACTCTTAAAGTGCTGCCCGGGTCAGTTGACTATACCCGCACTTTTGCAGTGCTGGCATTGCGTGAGGCCAAAAAGGCCCTGGCATGAGCGGGTGTTTGGGGGTGGCGTTTTTGCTGTTGGCAGCCTTTTGGTTACGTGTGTGATGAAGACACCCTTTTTTTAATGTGTTTTATTTACAATGTCTGCGTTTGCTCCATTTTACACCAGGGAAAGAGGTGATGGTGACATTTTCTGAATGGAACCAATGTATCCAGGACCACTTTGAGAAGCTGTTCTACGTGTCCGATGACCCTTCTGACCCCAATGAGCAGCGACCAGACCTGGTCCACAAGCGTGAGATCTACAAAGACAGCTATGGAGCATCAAGCCCTTGGTGTGACTACCAACTCCGGCCAAACTTTACTATAGCCATGGTTGTGGTAAGTGTGTTAATGCACTATGCAGGCTTCCAATGGAAAGGTACTGCTGACATAACTGTTTAGTCTGAAAACACTCCTTATTAATAAGTATGTATTGGTTATATATATATATCGGAGGATGAAGGATACTCTTACATATAATCTTTCAATTAAGCATAACTTAATAATAAATAACACCCACTAAAGTGCAACCATTTCCTTTTGTTATTTAGGCCCCTGAGCTGTTTACTCCGCTTAAAGCCTGGAAAGCTCTGGAGGTGGCAGAGAAGAAACTGATGGGACCTTTGGGAATGAAAACGCTAGATCCAGAGTACGTGGATTTTATTTAAATAGCAAAACCTCTTTGCTGGGAGAGAGTCATGTTACGCTGCTCAGCGATTATGTAAACAGTAGCCAGAGACTCAATGGCAGAGACCTGATCAGGGTCTTAATAGACCCGGTGGGTCCTTGCAAAACAATCTCGAGACCTCCTGACGTCACTTGTGACATCACAGAGGCGTTCCTGAACCCGGAAGTTCTGGCACGGTGCGATTTAGTAAAATGCAGCTGGTGCTCGCTTGGACCATTGGCTAAATACTTCTGTCAGTCTGAGGACTCTCAAAGTGGCCTCATCCGACAGGTGCAGAAGGATCTGAGTATAGCGCATCGCGGGGAGCCGCAAAGAGCCGTTAAATGCAGTACTTTCTATGCTGTCCTAGCGTCTTTTGGGACCAAGAAAATAGGACGGCATAGAACAATCTAGTGTCGCAAAGGGGTTAAACCGTGTAACCTTGGAATATACAAGGACCTTTACAGACAATGTAGGTTATTATCAATTTGACAGGACTGATCTTAGAGTAAATGTTGAGAGTGACATAAACCAGCTGAGTATGTGCCACATGAGAATTAACTACATAAAAGACAGGAAATGGAAAAAGAAAAAATTCCAGTCATGTTTATTGTATGTTGTCTTTTTTTGACGCATTTTTAAAATTTCATTTAGTCTCACTCATGAAACCAATAAGATCCCCCTGGAATTTAAGAACATAGTAGTATAGTTTTATTTATATTATATTTCCAGGTGAATACTTGGGGTTTCTTACAAACCAAGCAGCAAGTCACATTTTCCCACACTGTTTTCCTGCAGTGGATGAATGCTGATTTCACTCTGAACTAATCACTGTGGGAGATCTTTATACTTGTTATTGCAGCATTATCTGTTGTATTAATAAATAGCGCTGTGCTTAGAATGGTGCACTGTACAGATAATTTAAAGTAAGCCGCAGTGAGTGAAAATGTTTATGGGCAGTTTTTAGTGCTCTCCCTGTATACTTCTTCCTAGGCACCCATCCTAATTTTAATACCACTCTGTAAGAATTCTCGTTTTTGAAAGCATCATTTGTATGCATGCTGCCAAACCCCTGCATGAAAATAGTATCTACAAGCCAGGTAAAAGCTGATTTCAAGCAGGTGATCATGTTGTGATTTGTTTCACCAGCTTTTCCAGTGATTCCACCATCCTTAATTGCTTCAGTTGTAGGAAGTTCCTTCAATGCTCCCTAATTGTAGGAAACAGAGGTAGCAGCTGTAGTGGCATGCAGGTTGTAGGAGTTTTAATCTGTGATGAATGACATGCTTGGGCTTTTCACAGTCATCAGATGTCCTCATGAAACCCAATAAATAGTTTTCCTACATAATGACTGAATGATGACAAGACCAGGTTACACTTTATAATTTAGGATTAATTATCACACCAGCAAATCATCATTTCTTATAATTAAATGAAAATAATAATATAAAGGTGAAACCAATAAACATTAAACTTTAATTGAATAGTAAATTCCTGGTAGGTCTACAGTGTCCGTTTCAGGTGTTACTCACCAGTCATACAGCCATTAAAGGTTTCCATCACTCATCACTATCTCTTATCTTAATTTTAAACCATTTATGTCCAGAGGTGGTACAATACAGGCTGTTTTAACTGTTCGGATTAAGGTATTTACACATTTTTAAATAAATGTTTAAGTATTTAGTAGTGTTGTGACCTGGGACAGATTATTGTGTAATTTTGTGTGGAGCACTGGAAGAGGCAAATGGGTATGGCGATAGCTGCCTACTTGTCAGCCAGAGTCTGCCCATAACTGGAATGCTTTCATGTGTATTGTGCACACAAAATTATTTATTGATTTAATTTTTTGGGGGTAGTATTTACGGTATACTCAGAGCTGTAAATCTATCACATCAAGATTAATTTATGGGTATGATTTAAGAAAAAAAATGGACTTTTGACATATATTCCCTCCAGCATTACAGTCTATGTCAGCATCCCAGTCCCCAAACTTTTCTTACCCTCAAATACAGTACCTAACACCCCCTTTAGAAACACTTTCTCCACCACCGTTTCCCAAACATTACAGTCTCCACTATTCCTACTCCTGTTTACTTTTCTCCAAGCAGCTACTGGGGTCCCTGTAAAATGATGACCCTGGCTGTGCATAGAAAGAAATGTCAAATAAAACCCTAGGTCTACATACAGAGCTGGTACAATATTCCTCTTTATCAAACCATTCTGCGTAGAGTAGAGAAACACACAACTATAACAGAGTTTATCAATACGGAGTCTCAAGCATGTTCAGCACTGCAGGTTTCTATTTACACAGGTGGATTGGTCATTAAGAATAAGCACTGATTGATCCTAAACACCTGCATTATTCGGGACACCTGAAGAAACTCTTGTACATTGCCAGTACTAATGTGTTTCTTTCTGATGATGAACTGTCCAAACATGGATCTGAGCTCAGCGTTTTATTTGCCTGTTCCCTTAGTGACATGGTGTACTGTGGAGTGTACGACAATGCTTTGGACAACGACAACTACAATCTTGCCAAAGGGTTTAATTACCACCAGGGGCCGGTAAGGACCATCAGTATATATATACTGTACATCAACATTAATCACCCAATAAACACCAGGATCAATACAAATGATGATCTTTTTTTTTTCTTCTAGGAATGGCTTTGGCCAATTGGATATTTTCTGCGTTCCAAGCTGCATTTTGCAAAGCTGATTGATCGCGAAGCGTACCAGAAGACGGTGGTTTTAGTAAAAAACGTGTTATCTCGTCATTATACACATCTGGAGAGGTGAGAGTAATATATATATTGAATAATATATTGAAGGATTGAGATAAATCATTCATAAATGTAGAGAGGGCTAAACCCTATATTTTTCTTTGAATGGGGTGGATGACCACTTTTGCTATAATAATATATCTGTAATTTTGAATAGTGCACCAATGCAGTTTGAGAGTCGTTTCAGCCCTAGTCTTTGCAAAGTAAACATTCGGGAGCAGACTCCAATAGTGGCAGATAAGCATCTTTTCCCCTGCCATTTAAATCACAAATACGTTATATTACCTGGGCAGTTTAGACCCACCTTAACTCCACCACGTCTTCTATACACATTACTAACTCTTCTAATAGTTTTCCATGCATGAACAAATAAAATGATGAAGTAGGTTTTTGGGCCTAATTCATAGCGTTGTTCATTCCGCTGACACTCCGTGTACTTATGTGTTGTGGTTATTTAGCGCTCATCCTTAAAATAGGCCAAATAAATGAATCATTATCATTGTGCCTTAAAAATGTGGATCCAAACAGCAATATGTACAGGTTTTCTCCTTGTAACGCACAGTTTCACACAGTGGAGATTCTCTAAAGATGACACGGACAGGAGAAGTTGCCATTAACCTTTTAATGATATTTATAGCAGAAATAAGGATTAACCCCTTCCCGACGTTAGGACGTACTATGCCGTCCTGACTTTAAGTGTCTTAAAGTCGTTAGGACGACATAGTACGTCCTGTAATAAACAGCTCATTGCGGCTCTCCGATCCCCTTGTGATCGGTGGCCAGGAACCAATCATGACGTTTTGGTGCATGCGTCATGAAAGGGTTAAGGGGTTTCTGTTGTGAGTTCATTTATTGAGCCATAACTTTAGTGGAGGATACATGGCTGTACTAACACATTCGCAACACTATTGCGTAATACCCTATTCTAAGGATGAGCGTGTCCATTAATCTAGGCTTTTGATGATGATTTACTGGTCTGTAGGGAAAGTGTTGAAAGTATTTTTTTTTTCAGGTCTTCATGGAAAGGTCTCCCGGAACTTACCAACGAGAATGGCCAATACTGTCCCTTTAGCTGTGAAACTCAGGCCTGGTCACTTTCTGTAGTGTTGGAGATTCTGCACGACTTGTAAATCACACTCACCTTTATGCTTCGTGGAATTCCAGATGCTCTTTGAAAATTTCAGGGGGTTATGGGAAAGGTCGGTGTAGATGATAGCATCATGTAGAGTGCAGCTTTTGAGCAGGTGATGTCACTGTAACATGATAGACCTCACTGTAACTTGTTAGTCACCAAAACACAAATTGTTAATGCAGAGAAACAGATGGCATCCCATGTGTCGGTTTGGTTCTTCTGCATGTCATACATTTTCGCCATAACGGTCACTTCCACGCTTGTCTCCTAAATCTGTATTGGCAAACATGTCATTTTAAGCCTAGTTTTATTAGTTTTCGTGCTGTTCTTAAAGAATGTAAATAGAGTTCTGGAGAACTGAATGTCAGTAAACTCTTGGTGGATATTCTCAGGTAATGATATCATGTCATATGAATCATGCAACTCATGGTGGCATGTGATCGGTACGGAGAGAGCATCATGTATCTGAGTGGTTACTGGATCACACACTGTAACAAGGTTCTATGTGGAAATGAAGAGCATTAAGTTCTACTCTAGTTGTTATCAGTGTAAGATGAGAGATGCATGCGTTTGAAATGTAAGGTTAGGGTTTGCAGTGTGAGTCACTCTCTAGCTAAATTAAAGGAAGATGTCTGCAAGCTGTGCACAAAACAGAAACAAATGATAACTGAAAATGTTATAAAGTAATATATGACTGTCTTCCTGTTGTAATCATTGTAGCTAGAAGGATGTGTGTTAACATTAGGCCAATGTAATTGTCAGATGAAATTGTATAGGAAAATGACTGTTGTATATTGTCCAATGTATAGCTGTGCAATACCCAGAATAAAATGTATGATATTCACTTTTTTGTTGATTTATTTTTATTGATGTTAATTTAAACCCAATTCTCTTATTTTTGTGCATTTGAATTTATTATTATATCTATAATAGCATTATTCTGTTCACCATACCGTTTACAACAGTACATAACTAGATATATTGCACTTAATACATGGGTAGTCTGGTAAAAAGGGTAGATATCCAGCTTGTGTCCCTTGAACATCTCTGGTTTGAAGCAGGCACTGATGTTGGATGAGAAGGCCTGGCTTGCAATCTCCATTCCAGTTTATCCCAAAGGTGTTTGATGGGGTTGAGGCTCTGTGCCGGCCAGTCAAGTTCTTCCACGCTAAACTCATCCAGCCATGTCTTTATGGAACTTCCTTTGTGCACTGTGGCACAGTCATGCTGGAATAGGAAAGGGCCTTTTCCAAACTGTTCCCACAAACTTGCAAGCTTAGCATTGTCCGAAATGTCTTGCTATGCAACGTTGTCCTGTCACGGGCCAAACCCAGACTCTCCCATCAGACTGCCAAATAGTGAAAACTCCACAGAACAGGATTACACTGCTCCAGAATCCAGTGACTGCATGCCTTAAACCACTCGATCCAATGCTTGGAATTGTACTTGGTTATATGAGGCTTGTATGCAGCTGCTCAGCCATAAAAACCCACCGTTTCTGTGTTGATATTAATGTCAGTGGAAGTTTGGAACTCTTCAGCTATGGAATCAGCAGATCATTGCAGACTTTTATGCACCTCAGCACCTGCTGACCCCCCTCTGTGACTTTACATGGTCCTCCCCTTTGTGGATGAGTTGCTGCTGTTCCTTAACGCTTTCACTTTCCAAAAATACCACTTACAGTTGACTGTGGAATATCTAGCATGGGTGAAATGTCATGAACTGACTTATTGCAAAGGTGGCATCCTATCACAGTATCAATCTTTAATTCACTGAGCCCTTCAGAATGACCATTTTTTTTGTCATACGTTTGTAAATGCAGACAGCACCTGTGGCAATGGGTCTGATTGAAACACATATATTCAATAATTAAGTGTTGTGTCCCAATATTTTTGCCCTTATAGTGTAAGTTGTGGTAGGATAAAGGCAACATTAAACCTATCCACTGTAATATACTGTAGTTCAGTAGAATATTATATAATAAAATTTAATAGCATTCAGTGTTATATTATAACATGCCAAAGGTCTTATTTTAAAATACTCAACAGTCTATATATCTGTTGCTATGTAATTATTAGCTTAAAAGTTATATCAGGCAGAGGCATCACTGAAGAATCCCGTCCCGTATGCGCCATACTAGAAAGGCAGCTGTCTCCCCAATATGGTGCGGTCCTGTTGTGGCAAGAGCATCAGAAGCGCTGGATCACTACTTGGTTAGAGTTATGTTAGGGTGAAGATGATTATCAGAGTTTTGGTGAAATGGTCGCTGTAGGAGTAAATTGTTAGGGGAAAAAATGCTACTTTCAGTTACTGCCCTATTACTAAAAAAAAAAACCCAGATGCCTGTTTCTCAAAAACATTGTTGACAATAAGTAACTGATTAAGGGACATAGTACAGACTGTCACACACAACCCCTGCTTGTGGCAAGGAACCCCTCTTGTGAGGCCACACACTTAGAAGAGTCTCAATTTCCAACCAATCCTCACAAGTGGGGTTCCTTGCCACAAGCAGGGGTTGTGTGTGACAGCCTGCACTATGTTCTCTGCTGTTTTCTTTTCTATATGGATACAGTGCACAAGAAATACAATTCAATAGTGGAATAAGATACGTTTGTTTTTAATTCTGCGCACACTCATTTTACTTTTGAATTTCTGTGGTGTTGTATCGGGGGGGGGGGGGGGTTACATAGCTAGAGTGGTTGCTGCACTATATTATATATCTTTTGAGCGCCATGGTCACAAATTATTTCATTTGTTGAGTAAGAGACAACTACTGATGAAAATGACACAGAATAAAATCTTCCTAAAAACTGGTCACTTTTTGGTAACTCCAAGCAGACTGATGTTTGGGAAAGGATTGAATATAATGGAATCGATAGTAGATATTAGGAACAATGTCCGAGGATACAATCAGTATAACTGGGATTATCTGCTCCAAATACTAATTGGCTGATTATATGCAAATATAAGTACATTCTTCTTTATTATAAATTACCAGCTTTAGTACAGATTAGGTTTTGATGTCAGGCCTGGCAATTTAACTCCTTTGCTTTTAATTGCTGCAGCTAAGCAACTGGTCTACACCCATTATATTACTTAAGCTTAATTAGCACACCTTGCTGTATCTCATGTGCTTCTCTATAATTTTGCTTAGTCCTCTGTAGATATTTACATGGTATATTTGTGTGTGTTTTTGTGGGGAGGGTGGTCTTGTTTCCCCTCATAATTTCACTTGTATATATCTGTCCTATGATTATTCATTATTCAAAAAAATGAATTCTAAATTAAAGATTACATTTTAATCCTAGCCCTCTGCATTATATTATAGAGTCCCTGTGATCAAATCTACAAATCCAACACAAGATTCCAGCACCTACTGGAGTCTGAGCCCTGGTGGATAATTCATAGTGTTCTTGTGACAGAGGCCCCAACACATATAATGCAGTGTTCACTGGCTGTATAGAAATCAGTTTGTGACAACAGTGTATGCAAGAGGCGTCAATAGGAGCAAACCATACTGTTTGTTATATCTTGATTAATACATGTTCTTCACCTTTACTTTACCTGTACTTTCCTGTAGAAATGTCCTGTAGCATGAATACACTTGTCATTTAAAACGAACTTGGTTTCACCATATCATAGAACCACAAAGAGGAACTGCTTTTAATGCTACCTTGTGTAACAATATTACAACATTCATTCGTTTCTGAGAGTGTTACTAAATAAACCCCCAAACCACAACCTTTCAAAATGCCTTGTACCACTGGTTATTTGTTACAAATAAACATAACTGTAGGGTTCAAGTGTGCTTAACATTGTATTAGATGCAAGGAAGGGTATGAATAGAACTTAGCAGTAATATGTTCACTTATGTTTAGTTGATATAAGACAATACATTATGAGAAGTTCAATATACATGTAAAAGGTCCAAAACATATCTGTATCTTATGACTGCAGCTGTTATCTTCTAATACGGAAGATAGGATCCATGATGCAGAATAGATACCAGACACTCTTCAACAGACTACAAAATCACCCCAATGGCAGCACACCATTGGTAGAAACCACAGAGGACTTATAGGGCCCCCACTACTATAAGTTTAGTGAAGAGGACATCTGAGCAATACAAGAGAGTCAGGAACTGTACTAGTCAAGGCTGGCGAAGATTAGACAGGTTCAGAATCAAGCAGGAGTCAAAAAACATGAGATCAAACATACAATAGGAGAATGCACAAGAATAGTCAGGTCACACACAGAGGTCAGGGCTGGCTGCAGTCAGGAACAGATTCCAAGAATCAGGCAGGAACAACACCTGCAACTTTTACAATACTATTAGAGCTTCTCCTATTTTATATTTTTCATGTTTTTTTTTTTTTTTTTTATATTTTAGTGTCATACTTTTTGATTATGTTGAGAGCCACACAGCTTGCAGAAATTTTGCTGGAGAGCTGGACATGATTCATTTCATGAGGTAACACAACAGAACCTATGGGCTTTTCAGCCATGTAAGGGCCACATAAAACCCTGGAGAACCATGTCCACATTGCATTGGAAGAGATGTGTGCCTCCGTGTAAAGAAGTTCACCTGAATTATGGGTCTTGTGACAGGTAATGGCATCAAGAAGATTAAGCACACAATTTAAATGGGGCATTAACAGGATTGAGGCACAATACACCAATAGCAAGGTTGTGTGTGTGAAATATGTTGTGAGATTTACAGAATATATCCAATCAAACTAAATCACAGCACTGCTCTTATTCAATTTAATTATTCATCATTTTTCAATCCTATTTTTTTTTATCAATATTTGAAACAAATAGATGATGTACCACGACAGCAAACATGAGACGCTAAAGGCATATATAGCACGTATGGTTCCTTACTATATTCCTAGAAGAAAGCTTCAAGACTCCATTGTGGCTCTCATCATGTAGGTGACAAGAGTGCTGCAAGGAGTAAACAATGGACATGTGACTGTTGAGTGGGGGAACAAATGGTGGGATGTTTTCAGAGGCTCTTTGCTACCAGGGCCACTTTAAGGCCCTAGGCAAAGTCTTTAGCAGGGGGCCCCCTTGACCCAATTTTTCTAAAGCCGCAATGTAAAACTGATTGTAAATGTTATCTTTTTTATATTATATTCAATTATTTTTATATGTAATAAAAAAAAAAAAATATTGAAAAATTGCACTCTTTTTTTTTTTTTTATTCCCTTCCTCTGCACCCAAATTTAACCCAAAAGACTTAACATAGCACCATACAGTACCCACAGCACTTGCCATGCACCTATATTACAGTTGGCTTGCACTCATAGTGCACCCACATGACTTGGGATGCCATAGTGTCAATTTGCTCCACAGAAAATACCCCAATGTAACCTTGCCCCATAGTACATGTTATTTTGCCACACAGAACATACCACAGCATTATTTTGCCAATTAAAATGAGCCACAGTCAGGTACCAATTAATATGCCACAGTCAATTTTCCCGTTAAAATGCCACTTTTATTCTGCCCATTAATATGCCACAGCCAATTTACCCAATAGATGCGGACTGCCAGTTGCTGCTGTGACTGTCTCTATGTGAGAGTCACGTGGACAGCACTACTACCTTGGGTCAGCGGAGCCCACAGGGTAGCTTATATGGGCCCATTTAACCAGTGGGCCCTGGGCACGTGCTCACTTTGCCCATTGGTTAAAGAGGCCCTGTTTGCAACTGTGAGATGCATCTCACCATCCATCCATTTTCTATATGAACGATCACTGAGATTTTTAATTTTGAAAGGCCCTTAGTGTACTTACAATAATACCCAGTAGCTGAATGCACACTGACTTGAAATATATTTCCACCCTCATCTTTATTGTATGTGACCTGTTGCCTTGTATGTATGTTCTCAGCATAATAAAAGCAGGTTGTCACCTGGGGATATGTCACAAGACCCCATTGTTATTCTTAAGGGTGTGAGCTGTGAAACTGCAGCTACCAGGAACACTGCTAAAGTATTACTTTCGGAGTCTGAATAGGGGCGGTGAGGCAGCTTCATTATCTATGCATTAGAACCGGTGTCTGATGTTCTTTCTAATTCAAAGAGACCTGGAAATATTGAATTACACTCAAGGTGAGATGGTGGAATACACAGGAACAGTTATACAATCCTTTCACAATGGAGAAATCCCACCTCCCACCCCAGTTATGCGTAGCTCGGTATTGCCATTAACATATCTTCTCTCTTGTTTTCCTGAACACATAGTTCATATTGCAAAATTTTGTGCAGTGCTGAAGGGGTCTTATACCAGTGAAATACGAGTTTATCCCATTGTGGTTTGCTCAGGGTAACCTGGAGTGCTGGTTCCCACCTTCCTACAAATGCCGGTAGGGTTGGATTAGCTGAGCTCAGTAGCATTTGGTATAAAATGAATATTCCATGAAGGGTCACACAAGCTTAGTGCCTCAATTTCCATTGAAATGCTAGTAAGGCGGCGTTTGAGAAATAGTCTTACAAACTACAAATACTCAAAATGATGCAGTAGGGTGCCGGTGTCAGGGGCCTGTTTGGGAATAAGTCTCATTAAAAGAATAAAAAAAAATGTAATACCTGTGTGGTCTATAGATTATATTCATAGCGTTTGTCAGTCTTTTCCTCTTTCAGTCTCCAGATTGTGACTTATTACCTAAGAATTATATATTTTAAGACTAGATTGTAATAAAGATTTAGGCTAGTGGTATCAGGCTGTGGCCCTACTGCTGCTGAGAACCTACGACTCCTGTAATACACTGTCTGGAGCTGGCAAGAGAGTATGGGCAAAGTAGTCCTCCCACAACTGGAGAACTACAGTTTAACACCCTTGGGTTAGACCAGTTGTTGTCCAAGGTGGAATATAGAGTGTAGCAAATAATTCAAATCTTCAGCTTACTTTGAGGGACTGGACATAATTGGTTCCATGACATAATAGAACAGAACTTATGGGCCAGGATAGTACCATACAGAAACCCTTAATGGACACAAACAGCCGATGGGTCGCCTGTTCCCCATCAATGGCTTAGAGCCTTAGACCATTAATGGTTCTTAAAGAATTAATCTAACTTTGTTTTTATGTTCTGGTTACCATATCTCTCCGATCTCTCTTTTTTCTTTCGTTTTTAACTTCCCCAAAACACAAAAGGATTAACTCACTTTCTTCCAGACATGAAGTTTGCATGAACACATTAGCATGTTTCAACAAGAGCCAAAGGGATCTTTAAATCTTGCAGAAGGACCATTTTGTTGTATAGAATTGGGCAAAGCACAATATGCCTTAAATACACAAATTTCTCTCCTTGAAATCCTAGTGTTTACGTGCTCAGCAGATTCAGCTTGAGAGAAAGGTTTTCATATAAATACTGTACATGTCACTCTTATAACTAGCTGTGTGTGGCATTAAAGGACGCAAACCACGCTTTTCAATGCATATTAACTTCACACTGAAAGAGTCTTTCATATCATGAAGCTGGCATGAATAAATTCATAAAGTTTCCGTGGAGAGATCGCTAGTAATAATAAAACGTATGAGATCTTTGACAAATCAATATTAAAACTGTGGAAAGGGTAAAGAAGAGATGAGAGGAACTTTTAGAACTTTTTTAGATTATAGGGACACTGCCACCAAAAAATGAAAAGGGTTTATTTTTTTATTTTACATTGCTGATTACAGATATGTCTTCTGTTTTTGTTATGAGATTTTATGAAATATACAAGAGTGACTGGGCGCCGCCATTTTGTGAATATAATGTTTTTGAGTGCCACCCCCCAGTGACTACAGCACTTGCATCTATCTGCCTTTGGGGCTGGGGACACAGATTGCAGTATATAAGTCTGAATTCTGAACATAGACTTGCATTGAATGGGAGTGTGATGTAACTATTACATCATAAGCTGCGAAATAGTCGAAGTCCTCTGACAGAAGTCAATGGGAGGAATTTGGCTAAAGCTGAAATAGCTTAACTCCTGAAACAGCCCCAGAATGGGCCAAAGTTTGATCAAATTAAATCAATAAAAAATGTAAAAAAATAAAAAAAAAAGTATATTAACATAATATAAAAGGATACATTCTTCAAATGTAAAAATATATAACATGAATATATTATAATTGTATGTGAATATTTGTATTTTATATACGTTTACTTTAATTCTTCTACACTTTTCTGATAAATTCTTCAGTTAAAATGCCAAACTTGGGGAATATGTAAAAAAAAAAAAATTACACTCGAAAGCAAACAGACTCCCAATATCCCAAGTCGAAATGCTGGTAATGGCCACGATTTCTACTCCAAATAGGGGGAGACCAATAAATACATGCTGGCAGTATGAAAGGAGCAGCAGGTCCACCAAACAAGAGGGTAAGTAACAAGGCACTGCAGTACCCACGATACAGAAGAAGCGGCGTTAAAACCCAGTCGTGGGTCTCCTCCTATTTGGAGTTGGAATCGAGTCCGTTACGGGCATTCCTACTTTGGATAATGGGAGCTTGTTTGCTTGTGAGTATTTATTGTACATTAAAGTGTAAGTCACTATTGGGTTGTACCTCTTTTTTTCCTGTTTTGAATAGGAAAAAAACATTTTTTTAATTGTGTCTGTGGTGTCTCTCTGGTTTATGACACGCTTATGACAACAGGTAAGAAAGATAGTCAAACCATGATTACAGGTGCATTCTGTATGGAGGTATATTGACAGAGGTCCTGATTACAGGTGCATTCTGTATGGAGGTATATTGACAGAGGTCCTGATTACAGGTGCATTCTGTATGGAGGTATATTGACAGAGGTCCTGATTACAGGTGCATTCTGTATGGAGGTATATTGACAGAGGTCCTGATTACAGGTGCATTCTGTATGGAGGTATATTGACAGAGGTCCTGATTACAGGTGCATTCTGTATGGAGGTATATTGACAGAGGTCCTGATTACAGGTGCATTCTGTATGGAGGTATATTGACAGAGGTCCTGATTACAGGTGCATTCTCTATGGAGGTATATTGACAGAGGTCCTGATTACAGGTGCATTCTCTATGGAGGTATATTGACAGAGGTCCTGATTACAGGTGCATTCTCTATGGAGGTATATTGACAGAGGTCCTGATTACAGGTGCATTCTCTATGGAGGTATATTGACAGAGGTCCTGATTACAGGTGCATTCTCTATGGAGGTATATTGACAGAGGTCCTGATTACAGGTGCATTCTGTATGGAGGTATATTGACAAAGGTCCTGATTACAGGTGCATTCTGTATGGAGGTATATTGACAGAGGTCCTGATTACAGGTGCATTCTGTATGGAGGTATATTAAGAGAGAGTATGTTTACAGGTGTATTCTGTATTGAGGTATATTGACAGCTCTGTATTTAGTGCAAGACAAACAAGAGAAATGGCTAGGGTGCCACTTACCTTGTATGCCTGGGGGGGACGACAAAAAAAGAAAACCCTCCCCTTTAAAAAAAAAAAAAACTTGCTTGCCAACAGACGTGGATCACGGCAAGCTCTGACGTGATGGGGGTATATAATTGGGATGATGGGGTATCTAATGTCTGTGCAATGTGGACATATAATGGGGTGTGCAACGGGGTGGGATTTGGCCAAATTTAGTCTGCCTAGGGCAGCACAAAATGTGTAATTTGCATACCAAGCCACATGTGATGTCATAAACGGGAGACACCACGTACACATTTAAAACATGTTTCTCATATTTTATGCATTTGCATGCAATGTTGCCAACACTATATATTGTTACACACCTGTTCCTGCTGGTTTAGGTTTATCTGGGACATTTGGTACTGCAGTCTTTCTCAGAAATACAAAGCAATCTCCAAGAGCACAGAGGAGTTTTTCCAAATGCACAAGGCCTGTGTATTATATAGGTTTCAAAAAGTCACAGACCACAGTTTTTCAGAGTCTGTAAGCAGATTGTCAGCCTTTCCTTCAAGTTTTTGAAACACACAAAGCCTGAAACACAGCTTGTCTGCCTGGGAAATGGCTCTCTCTAATAGACACAGGTGAGCCTTATCAGCCAGGTATAACACAAAAACCCGACCTGGACTTTGTACAGTCACTCTCCCTGAAAGTGGGATGGGAAACTGGCCCACCCTGCTCTTCTGGATAGTCCACCCCAGGGACCCAAAATACACATTTTACCATAAAAAAAAAAGTACACAAACCTAAAATATGTTTCCCTGAGGCTGTATTTTCCCATATATTTTTGGTGCTAAATAAACACTTTTTTGCACCATGCCTAGCATAGATTTGTTTGAATAAAGTTGATTTTGTACTGTTTTTGTATGATTGCTAAATAGAAAACAAAGGTGTGGGATACCTCCCAGCGAGAACGGATAAAAGCTGAATTAGCTAGCCCTATAGGATGTAACCTACTCGGGAGAGGAATTGCCGTTTTTTGCTCGCTTGCACCATTACAGAGAAAACCTCACCATTAGATTATCAGACTGGTCCCACCCATAAGGGCCGTCCAGATCTAAATAGCCTGGCACAAGGAAATACAGCAACCACAGACGTACGTTTCAGCCTTCATTGGCTTCGTCAGTGTGGTACGGCTGGTACCCCTCTAGGTGATTTCTAAATAGCCAGATATTTAGCTGATGCTATTTTTTACATTACTACAAATCAGAAAAAAGCTCCCTTTATGTCCATGTGGCACATTTCAGAAAGAAATGGACAACCCTGGTATAATCTGTGTTCTCTGTCCACCGTGGGTACAGATTGAGATAGTATTTGGGACATAAGACTTATGTAGAGGAAAAATGCATTAGCTGTACATAAGACTTGGGTGCCTGCCAAATTGTTCTCATATATTCTGCATTACAGGAAAGGCTTGCAGGTATTCCGCTAGAAATGTTTTATTCAAAAATCAAATACTGGCAGAGCGGGCCTTTTCGCATGTTAAAAAGCCACTACATTTTCACTTGTGAAATAGCCATTGGCCCTACTATGAAGATAACATAAGTGAAATAGCCACTGATTCTAGTATGAAGATGAGATAAGTGACATGGCCATTGACCCTAGTATGAGGATAAACTCATGTGAAACTTTTAAGGTAAATGTCAGTTTTTCCCCTGGCCGGCAGCCATGATGCCTCCCTGAGAAATGGTTCACTGAGAAGCATTATGGCTGTGGTTGCATAGTTGCCAACATTGGCCATGTTACCAGGGATACATATTTGTTCCACATGCTGCAGAAAGACTATGCAAAGTGCAGCCCAGCAGTATGTAGGATGGCTATACACACAAACACAATCCAGTTAATTAATCAGGGTGGATATCTCATAGGACTTACCATGATTAATTAATTGGATTCTGTCTGTGCGTATATACATCCTACAGATTGCTGGTCTGCACTTTGCATGCTCTGTCTGCAGCATGTGGAACAAATATGTGTCCCTGGAAACATGGCCAATGTTGGCAACTATGTGGTTGTCACCGACAGTCTAACTGCTAGTGCGTTTTTCGTATGCCACCAACTGAGGGGACCTATGAGAATAGGCTTTTAAATGTTGCTTCTATTAGTGATATTCATTCTGTATCTATGATGCATTTCCTCCACACTTTCCAGTTCATCCTTACCATTGCCAACTCTGTAATAGCTCAGCATGAAACATGAATTGAGACATAACCTGGAAAACCTGTTTTTAATGATCACTATGTTTTTTTTAGATTTCTAAGTATATATTAAACAAATTACCAGCAGAGACATCATAAGGTTAAACAAGGCACTGGTTTTGTACATGAACCTAGTTAATACAAGTCACAAAATGAAACAGCCAAAGATAAACCAGATTGCTATTCAATGCTACCAAGTTCAATTGCAAATGGATCCTGACTAGGGTCGCCACCCGGCCGGTATTTTACCGGCAGGCCGGTACATAATTGGCATCAGGCCAATGTTAAGTCTATGGAGACAGTAGCAAGGCCGGTATTTTTCTGAAGAAAAGGTGGCAACCCTAATCCTGACTAAATATGTTTTTCTTATGTCTAATGTTTCCATGAAACTTTCTTGATGATGCATTGCTTAATTGCATTTTACTTAGTAAAGATGTTGCTATCTTCTGGGGAAATATTTGCTCAACAGCTTCCTCTATGTGCATATACCTATGTTGAAGAGTTAATTTGCATATTACCACAGTAATGTAACGTAACCAAAGCAAACTTCTCTTTTGGCACAGAAAAACAAAACATTACCTTCTTTAAATGTCTAAATGAATCCATGAGTGACTACATCCATTTTTTACATTTATTTAGAACTGTAATAAAGTCTTATTACATTGGTTCCAAATTAGCACTTACAGTACTATAAGAGGTCTCACCATAAGCACTTTGATCTGTGAGTCTTCAAAGCAACATGAGACAACTAACAGAGTTCTAAGGGAGCCAAATAGCTGGTGCACATCTCATGACTCATTGTCTGATGAGCTGATGAGTCTTCTTCCACCTTGTTACCTACATCTGGGTGGGTTTACACTTCACAAATCAGGCAGGGCTATTTTAACTGGAATTTGTAGACTGAACTTAGTCTAATATTTGTTCTCTTTTTGGTGTCCACCCTCCCATCCCGAGGAAAGCACATCAGCGACTGTAAGCGCCAAGAAGTCATCATCTTCGAAAATGAAAGCAGAAAACTTGCTTGTCCAGCAGCTGGATCCAGGGGACCCTGCAGGTTGAGATGGGCGTTATTCAGGCACTCATGGCGTGGTCAGGCCCAGGCGGAGGAAGCGAAGAAAACCGGTTGGTTGTGGATACAAAGGCGGGAACCAATTGTGTGGTCGAACCCGCCGCTGGGGCATGTCTATGGCTACGGCAGAACACAAAACATGTTGGCTGACGATGAGCCCAAGGCTGTGTCCTGTGGAGTGACAAACCCAGGCAGCCACAGTTGGGGCTCACATGCTGCCAGGAAGGGAGATCAAGGCCAGCGGACATCACTGGCCTTGAACCCTCATTTACCACAGTGGGGCTTAAATGTGGTTAAGCCAGGGGAAGGCGGCCAACTCCAAGCTGTATGGCCTCTATGGCATCCCCATTTACCTTCATGGGAGGTTCTGAAGTGTAGAGTGTGAAGTAGATTTCCTCTGCCTTTATTTCTAGGAGGAAGGACTTTTCTCTTTGAAGACTGGGGCAAAATCCAACAACACACAGCTCCTGGCTTGTATGACAGCATTCCATGGATGATTAAAGCTGCTCTGAAAGCCAGACTCCTTATTAGGCCTTTGATATTGTGAGGCACTTCTGTTATTTGTCCCACTCCCTGTCTAACAACAGTTTCCCCAAAACACATGACAATGTCTCTCATTGCAGCACACTATTAGGTAGAAGGATTATTCTCATAGTCATGTTACATATAACTAATAAAGGTCTTTCTGATTTACTAATGATACATTTAGATGCTGGCAATAGTCCCTCACTTTCTCTAGTGCCTCTTTTGTCATTCAATCCACCATTTTGTATACTGGTGCCATCTTCCCTTCACACTTAGCAACTAGGTCTGCTTTCATCCATTCTAGTTTGTTAATTTAACAAGATTATTCTTAGTCTTAAATACAATGTGATATTGCATCCACCTTTATTATATCTTCTTTTCTCTTTTAGATGCTGACTTTTGCAAAGTCACACAAAGTCATTGACATATCTACAGTTGTACATTGTGGGATTATTTGTTTGTTATATATTATGTTTATTATCTATTGCACAGGAGCTTTGGATTTGCTTGTTAGCGATATTATTGGTCTTTGCAGAAATGTACATTATCCCTAAATTTGCATTATGGGCAAACATGAAAAAAAGAGAGAAAATATTTGTGCTTTCATAGAAACATAGGAACATAGAATGTGTCGGCAGATAAGAACCATTCGGTCCATCTAGTCTGCCCAATTTTTATGAAGTACTTTTATTAGTCCCCAGTTCCCGGTCTTATAGCTAGGATAGCCGTGTGCCTATCCCACGCATGCTTAAACTCCTTGACTGTGTTTACCTCTACCACTTTTGCTGGCAGGCTATTCCATATATCCACTACCCTCTCAGTAAAGTAATACTTCCTGATATTACTTTCAAATCGTTGCCCCTCTAATTTAAGACTAATGTCCTCTAGTTGTGGTAGTTTTTCTTCTTTTAATGATGCAATGTGAAACAGTGTAGTAAAATGAACCTAGTAATTATATTTTTCAAGAACATGTCTGTACATGGGGTAAAGGCAATGAATTATAATGTATTCCTTGCAAAACAAAAGACATTTTACTGTCTCAGGCTGGTTACATGTTGAGCTTTCAAAGTGGTAAATCCCTGGCGACTCCTCAGAAATCCTGACACAACCACGATTATTTTGCTTTATCACGTGGGAATCTGTGGGTGGGGATGTGGCAAGAAGAAGCAGTAAAAATGAATTTCACACTGAGCACTTGTACATCTAACACAACTGCTCAAGATCGGAGAAGTGGAAGACCAAAGGGTAAGGGAATATATAGCATTCATGGGTGTATTTGACTTATTTCTGTTCTAATGGGCTATAGATGCTCCATTTATGCACCTGTAGAGAACCAAAAGAGACATTTTTAAAACCACTCTGGAAATATAATACTTGGAATACGTTTTTTGAGGATAATCTTGAAATTTTAAAATGACTGCACTAAAAATGTAGGGTCAATTCATTTGAGGCCCTATCCAAATTAGATTCTTAGTAATTGTGTTTGTTTAGATACCTAAATATAAGCTTTCTGTTATTTAGGCAGATGTCATCTCTCTTTCTTTTGGATCAAGAACAGGAACAAGGATAGGCAAACGGATGAATTTTATGGCTAGGTGATTTGTATTTCTTTATTGAATAGTTGCTAAACACCCAAATAGAATCAAGGTTAATCAAGGATAAAAGAAAAGCTGGCACATCAAACATTCATGGCAATGCTGTAATTTATTGTGGAAACCAAAATAACAGACGCAAAAAAAAAAACGGTGAGGCTGGCTCACGTCCAATCTAATCAGAAATCAAGGAAAATAGAGAAATTCATTTATAGAACTTTGCAACTAAGAGCATTATTCCAAGTTTAAAAAAAAAGGAAATTTCTCATGTAGTAAGAAATTAATTTGTACAAAAAAAAAAGCTGTCTGTAAGTAGCTTGATTCCTTCTGTTTTATTGGGTGTTACTGCTTGTTAGTTAAATTTGAAACCATCCGTTATTGATAATTCTTTCCTCTGTGAAATTGCAGATGGTTTCTTCCGTAATAAACATTGTCCCCTTGTTGGCTGCCATCTTTACCCCACACGTTGCTGGTTTCCCAAATGGAGACGTTAAGGTTGCCTGCGTCACAATGGAGCCTCGACATGGCGTTTCAGCTCAAACAAATGCCGCTCCTTATAATATAAGCGTGTCTAAGACCAACATCACCGGAGAAGAAACAGTCATAGGTAAATGCACAGAATACATCCATCATTTGTTTAGTACACAGTACAGCACACAGTGTGCTGAAATAGATGTGCTGAGATTGAGTGATGGAGTTGTTAAGAGTGAGTTCAGGTGTTGAAGCACAGGTGCTGAAATGTTACATGTATATGTTATGTATACAATCCCCTGCACTCAAAAGTGTTGAGAAGTAGTAAAAAAAGTTAATCTAACAATATAGAGTGTGAGAGCACTAAGTCTTTATCCTGAATGAGTGATATGAATGAGGACTTTGCACATACTGCTTACAATTGATCCAAAATGAGCTTGTCAACAATCTGATTGACACATGCATCCGATATGATGCATGTGGCCGACATCAATTTTTATATCTAGACAAATACTTAGCACAAGGAATTATTATATTTTATTGAGTTTTATTTTCATGATTTCCTCAGCAATCCTACAATTGTATATATTATTAAAACAATATAGCAAGTCTTTAAGTGAACCAAGTTTTACATGCTCATCTAAACACTTGATTTGAACGAAAGAAGTTGGTTGAGGTCAAAGAAAATAATTTTGGGTGAGATAGTTGACCAGGAGTGTCTAAATCTATCTATAATAAAGCCAAACTGGTGCAAAAGTCACAAAACTGTTGATCAATCAGACAGCCCCAGAGCAGGATACCTACCAGCCATGGTTGTACTTAGCATGATGACACACATGTTAGTGTGATAAATCTTACTTATTAGACCAAATGTGTGGACTAAAAGGTCTTCAGGGAAGACTGAATGAATTCAAACATGCTGTTTATCCAAACATTGTTAGCAAGGATACAGCCTGGCTTTAACCTGGCCCTTACTCAAGTTACTTTTCATTTCAATAATTGATGTTAAACATCTATTAAATTACTCTAATGACTGTTTTCCCAACAACACCTTTTTATTGACTACTTAATGTAATGACAAACAAATGGTAACCTCTGACAATATTATAATTCTGTATCTGTGAATAACAAACCTACAGATGTGATAGTATGATTACATGAAATGCCTGATATTGGTACAAAGGGTTACATTGTCAAGAGAATACTAGTGCAAAGTGCTAAATATATATATATATATATATATACATATACACCGTCATTTAAAAAATGCAGTGACTTTTCTGAAATTGTTTTAATTTACTAAAACTTATATTAAGAAATCTGTGTGATTCAAAATCAGTCTAGTTTTGCCTCTATAGAAGGACCCTTTATCTGATTCTGTATTGTGTCTACTTTAGAATGATTTTCGATGTAAACACAGAGATGCTTATGGTGTGCACCACCTGTTACTTGAGTGTCTGTTACTTGAGGGTCTACTCAATAAAGAGAGCATTTCAGGGAAATTTCATAGTTTAGGCCAATGTAGCTGAGTTGGAAAAATTCTACAATGCAGCTGAATGGGAGACTTTTTCCAGCTCAGCTTCTTTGGCCTTACTCTACTGAGTAGACCCTATTGTTTTTGTTATCTAATCAGATGTTACTTATTGAGATGCCCACAGTATGAGGTAATTGTGTGTCTGTTCCATTCTGTAGTCACACTTAGTGCCAACCCAGGAGCTCCAGGATTCAAAGGTTTCCTGATCCAGGCTAGAACTGGCAACAATACAGATGCGATTGGCTTCTTCAAAACGAATACCCCAGAGGCACAGACCCTGGATTGCGCCACTTCTGCGGTGAGTGAGCAGTGGCACTGCTTAAATACCACGGAAGTCATAAGTTAAGCTACACATTTAACCAGTGGTTTTATTTTGTAATTCGTTCAGATTTGGACAGGCCTCCTTAGCAAGACCCATTAATAAACCTACATTTAAAGGGACAGTATCACCTAAACAGTGCTTATACTGTGAATGTAGAGAATAAAATATGATTGAAAATGATATATACATTGTGTTAGCAAAACTGCAAGCAAATGCCTGAATTAGGATAAAATTGTGTTTTAAATGCATCTGTGGAGTCTCCTGTTTATGACATCACCTGTGGCTTGATATGCAAGTTAAACATTTCCAATTGAACATCAATTCATTTGCATATCAAGCCATAGGTGATGTCATAAGCAGGAGACTCCACAGACACATTTAAAACACGTTTATCCTAATTTAGGAAATTGCATGTAATGCTACAATGTATAGATACTTTTTAATCAATTTTAATCTCTACAAGCACAGTAAAAAAACAATATTACGGTCATACAGTCCCTTTAATCAAAATAAACAAACAAAAAGCACAATGGGCATTATGTGTGAACTTTATAATGCTTAGGTGAGAAACCAGTTGTCATTTATTCTGTCTGCCCCTAGTTAACATCATCTTTCCATCAGTATCTGGCAGTGCTTTGATTGCACCTCATGGCCATCAGCTGAAGAAGTCAAAACAATGGTGACACATTCCTGTAATTAATGTGTGATGTGCTGTGAGATAAAACATGGTATATGTTTGTCAAAAGAAGTGCATGGCTTAGGAGAATCCAAAGTAGCTATTTAGACCAATTTCTGAATATTTATTAGTGGCTGATTACCTACTTTATAGAAAATCGAGGGCTAAGAATTAACGTTGGTCAAACAGTGCTTTTTATCATTGAATAATCATTTTGCATTATATCTATTGTTTATATTTTTTCTGCTAACTGTAATTTGCAACATTTGTTAATAGAATCTATTGCTTTTTGGTTTATGTACAACAGTGATAGCCCTCTGTGCCACTACGGCTGTTGTTGTTGTTGACCATATTTTCCACCATACATTTTGGGAAACATTTTGGGGTCTATCTGCTAAAAGGTGAGATGTAGGTGAGATTGCTATGCACTGTACAGGGACAAACCTGGTGAGTTCCTACTGCAAATAGAACATAGTTGACCCTGCGTAGTACGTTGTTTAAAAAGTAGGAGTTTTAAAAGATTTAACTGTTAAGAAAAGTTCATCATGTTTGGCCCTGGACAATGTATAGTTAAGACAGTGAGATGAATTGTTCTACTCAACCTACCTGCATCTCACCTTGCAGTGACTAGCCCTCATAGTCTTGAGTAGCTTGAGTGCCGCAGGATACCCATCCCTAACGTGGAAATACTTGTGTCTTGTTCTGTTGGTACATTGGAGGAGGAGGTAACTGTATTCTGTTCCCACAGAGCGCAGTGAGTCACACATCAAATAGCATGAAAAACAGTGTACAGGTGATGTGGGTGGCACCGAACCAAAACATCTCAGACCTACTCTTCAGGTGAGGAAGTTGGTAGAAAATGGAATTACGGTCGTTGAACACGGTATTTTGTGAAATGAGCATGTAAATGTAAAGAAATGTGAGAAAATATGACTTCATGGAAAGTGTTGTACATACCTGAAACCACCTTCCAGTGGAGCTGGTAAAGGATAACACAGTAAAGCAAGAATGTCAATGGCATTCAGCTGCCCATCTCCTTTGAAAACCACCACTTCATGTGTGTCATTTCCTCTATTTCAATGCACTTCATCCCACACTTTTCCTTTTCAGAGTTTGCACTTTTACAAATGCTAATTAAAGTGATTCAGATGCTTAATGGACAGTGATTAGCGCTGTCAGTTTGAGTGAAGATCAAACACTTATGCAAGAGTGCTGACACCTCCTCCCAAGCCAAGCTTTGCTCTCTGGCATCCCATATTGCTGGGGGGAGGGGGGGGGGGGGGCAACGCTGGCAAGTATAGTTTATATATGTCACATACCACTCAGATTTGCTTGATTGACAGGTGTCAGAGAGGAATTTTCCTCCAACTATTCAATCCAAATTTTTATAAATATATTAACACCAAAGAGTAAATCCCATTTCTAAGCCCTTTATTATGTACAATCTATGTTCCAATCTCTCATGAGTTAGCCAATGCATTATGCTGAGATTAATATCACAGTTCTTGCCATTATGTTTCCTACCTCCGCATTATATGTTAGGACATCAGTAGTGTTGAGCGAACCCGAACCGCACTGTTCGGGTTCGTACCGAACATTACGGTTTTTGGACCCCGGACCCGAACACGGTCATTTCACTGTATGTTCGGGTTGGAGTTCGGGGTTCGGCGATTACATTGTATATAATGCTATGGGCTTTCTATAAACCGAAATAGAGTCCCCATTCATACGAATAGGTCAATTGACCTATTCATATGAATGCGGACTCTATTTCGGTTTATAGAAAGCCCATAGCATTACATGTATTCCATAAACCGAAGGTCTATAAACCAAATGTCTTTCGGTTTATAGACCTTCGGTTTATGGAATACATGTAATGCTATTGGCTTTCTATAAACTGAAATAGAGTCCCCATACATAAGAATAGGGACTCTATTTCGGTTTATAGAATTGCAATAGCATTACATGTATTCCATAAACCGAAAGTCTATAAACTGAATGTCTTTCGGTTTATGGAATACATATAATGCTATTGGCTTTCTATACACCGAAATAAAGTCCCCATTCATACGAATAGGTCAACAGTGACTGTGTTTCAAACCAAATATTTTTCACAAATCTTTTTCTTTTTAAAAAGACATTTGGGTTAAAACATTGTCAATGTGTGGAATAAAAGATCTCAGCAAAAAGTGCCGAGTATTTTCAGATAATTTATTGGATTATTTGGGGATTGAGTGGAGTCTCCCTTAGTCTGAGCACCCACAGTTTGAGTGCTGCATTTCAATATGATTTACTTGGTCGGGGTACTCCATCACTTGGGGTCAACAAGATCACTCAAAAAACAGGTAACAAATGCATTTTTTTTTCTTGTAGGGGCACAGTTGTGCAAGTTCGAAACATCTTTTGGATGGATGTCAGAAGTTTACCCCTTTCACTTACATATAATGGATCCTACCTTTTGGTAAGCAAAAAACAAATACAATATATGTTTCCGAGTGTTTAAAATAAGAAAATCATAATCAGATAATAAAAGCTGAATGGATGTATAGAAAGAAAATCAATGTTTTCATGGTGGGGAAAGGAAGTTCAAATGTTCTAATCATTTTCTCCTAGAGCCGATCTATAATTATGGAACAAAGCAGAGTTAAAAGGATACCTCTGATTAACTGATAATTTATTGCATAAGGAACCTAACATGGTATTAAATATGTTAATCAATTTCCCAGTACAGGGTCTACTTGTTCCCTGAATTTCCAGCTAAAACAGTACTATCCCTTTATCAATATTATTAGCAATAATTTTCATATTATCTTTCAGAGTGTTTGCAGCACCTTCACACATGTGATAGGGTGGGCTATCTTTTGTGTGATTTGCTGTGAGACTTTACTTCTAGTGTCTAGTTTGTGAAAACTCTGGCTCTACTTCAGTTGCATGCTAATCATCTGTATTTGTTTTACAGGCACCTTCTCTCAGTCCACTATTCCTTGTTGCTATTGGCCTAATTCTAGCACTGGTTAAAGTCTGAAGAAGGGCTTTATTTCACTGATCAAAGACAAAGATCCTGTTAAGTTTACTGGAACTATATTGAGCAGGACAAGCAAACTAGAGGTCAAACTTGTTTATCAAAAGTGACAGAATAAAAGGGATTCCAGATACTCTTTGAGCAGTACACGTTGCTTTATAAACCTTGTAATCACCACTTGTTCAAAGTATGTATACAAAAAGTAAGGTCAAAATTCATAAATTGCATTGAAAAGTAAAAATGGAAGAAGTAAGGTTGTGTCTTGATGCTTAAAATGGGCTCTAATCTCCGATCTAATCTGAGTTTGTATGTGAGACATCTGATTAAATATTTTAGTACAATTTAAGTGCCAAGACATAATCTTAGTTGGGGTTGAAGGCTGATATGAATTCCCATCTTTTTACTGGGAGGAGCGATTCTATACATTTTTTTTTTATTGAAAAGTAAAAAATTTGAGTAATCCCAATATTTAGTCAACAAAATTCATTTTGTAAAAAGAATTGGTAAAGGTATTTCCCCGTATCAATTGGTTGCACGACTGTTTGTTTTCACAAAATCACCAGAGAGTTCTTAAAATGATAGTGTAAAAATGTAGCTGACTCGATAATAACTTCCTTATAGGATGAAAGGTTAAAAATAATTGTGTCCCCTTCACCAAAGTAAACCTGACATGTATCTTTAGAGATCCAAGCGGGTTTACTCTCAGCTCTGCCTTACCGCTGAGGCAGAGCCAGGGTGAGGTTGGCGTGCTCTGATATTGTCAGTACACACACAGCCAAGCAGAGCCGGGGCTCACCTCACTAGTCTGATCAGGGCTTGAGTTATGAAGGGGAAAGGGGTCTCTCTATGCTAGTGCATTGAGATCCTCATTTTTATATGGGATCAGCAAACGGGACCAGTTTAAGGTCCCCTCTGCTTTCCAAATAAGAATGAGGGTCTCCTCGATCTATTCTTGAATTTTAGTGAATAGACCCATAAAAATGTCAACTTACCACAAATTTCAACTGGCTGAAAAAGAACTTAACTTCTATAGAGGGCCAGATTTCTAATGTTAATGTCACACTCTGAATAATAAGTACCGAGCTAGTAGTAAGGATTAATAACCTCCTAAACAGATATGGAACCTGTCCAACACGAAAGCTTACCGACAGAGTTCCGTGAGCAGGATTTTGTGTAAACCCTATAATACAAAGACTGGTTCCACTACATGGGAGGAGATGTAGTTAAATTACCCAAAAAATGGAAACGATACAAGCACTCTTTGGATGCAAGTCCAAATAACAACACACAAATAACTCCAAATAAAGAAGATCATTTGGAATGACCTGAGTTTTCTTTCTGTATTCATTTATGTGTGTATAAAATGTAAGAACAGTCATGCATCACTTCGCTCCCTTACAGTTCACGAGTCAGTCAACATCTGGTAAGGTCTTGTAGGATGATGTTTGATAATACGTATGGGAAGTTGAGACTAGATGGACCCACACATTTACCAAGTTCATGCTCAGAGCGTGTAGTACATGGTTATTAGGTGGACATTTGTATCCCTTTTGTTTGAGGAACTGGTAAACATTTTATAGGCTGATTTCTATCAAGGGTGTCCAAAGCCTAATACACTGAGGCACCCATAGAAGGGGTATGGAAGGATATGAGCACATTAGTTCACCCTTCCTTCTGTTGCCCCTTGTCTCAGCGCTCTTGCACCGAGTGGGACAGCAGTCTTTACTGCTGCAACTGCTCCCCACCCCCACCAACAAGCTGTGCCTGCTCCAGATACGATCAGGTGCGGGCCTACATAGTGGTGTTGTTTGCTTGTCTGGTACCACATAATGTAAGGCAACCCTGATTCTAATAAACCAATATATCTGAGCTTCAAAAAGTGGTAACATCAGAAGGGGTAAACCAATGATTATAAGGCGACCCACAAACTCTTAAATTATGGAAAAAGAAAAGGTCTAAAAACAAGATGAAATTATAGTAAAAAAAAATGTTTTCTTAGTAAATATATTGTTATACTTAAGGATATATGTGCACAGCTCACAGACATCCTCTTGTTTGCAGGCCACGAAAGACACCGGGGCACCTTACTGGGCTACTGATGGTGACCCTGGTCTTCATTGTAGTGGGCTGCACAAAGACACTCTTACAACTCTCTCCAAACAAACTAGTTTCCTGTTTCAGGGATGCATGACATATAGCCAGACACTATGGAATATGTTGAAATATTTTTTACTTTAATATAGTAACATTTGTAGTCGTATAAACTGAATCTAATGGTGTAAGCTTTGCCTTAGGTGCAACTAAATGAAGCAGGGTCTGTCGAAGCAAATTGTCATGGAATATATTGGGGAACATGGACATGGAGCCGCAAAGGGATAAATTGGTAGCCTCTGTGGCTGTTATGGGAATTCTGCCCAAAACAGGAAGTTGTGAGTGTGAATGGAGACCTCCGATGGCTTGAAGAAGCAGCGGGGTCTCAGTCTGGAGTTTACCCCGTCGGCAGTGCAAGTGCCAGCCGGGAACCAATAATGAACAAGTAAAAATTTAAAAAACAGTTCATACATAAAATGTACTGCACAAAAACAATCACAAATATTACAAATAATAGTAAATTGAAGCTGCAGCAAATGCTGTCTCTGCTGTGATCAATGAGAAACCTGAAAGGTTTTTACCAATAAAGACTTCATCAGAGGTAAGTGTAATGAGTTTAGAGATCATCAAGTGATGTTAAATACATTACATTGGTGTACTTGATGTTGAAATGGATGCTTAATACACAGAGCAGAAAGTTAGGGATCCTAGTGGACTGGTTATTTGATTCATAAACAGGGAATCACAGTAATTTCTGCCTTTAGAAAGAAGGCAAAACAGATCTCCGGAATATACAATGTCTTTTCAATATGCCTGGCTAGGTGAATATTCTCCCCATATATTCTCCCCATAAAGAAAACAATCAGCAGTTTTAATACAAGAAGATGCCTCTGCAGACTGCAATTTCAGAAGCATTATCATGCAATTAAGGTGGCGATTTTTTGCTCGTTTGTAGAGAGACACAGTATCACTAAAGGGAACATTATTTTCTTTATGGAGAGAACTTCCACCTTGCCACCTTTCTATATAAAGGCAAAAAAATAATGTGATTTACTATCGATGAATGGGACCACGGGCCCATTAGGAACCCCTAATTTTCTGCTCTCTGTATTAAGTATCCGCTTTAACTAGAAGTACATCAATGCCAGTATACAGCACTCAAATGTATTTGACTTTGATTGATGATCTCTAAAATCATCATACTTTTTGTACCTTTGATGAAGCCTCTAGGTGAAATGCGTCAGGTTTCTCATACAGCTGAAAATTACATTGTCAGCATTTGCCATAACTTGTTATTTGTAATATTTGTGAGTGTATTCTAGTAGTTGTATTTGTGCAGTACAGTATAGCTTTTTATTTGCTTAGATTTTATTTGAGTGATTAAATTACATGGACACGTTTTGAGTCTGCTTCATTTCTTTGTACCTATGATAGCACACCATGAGATCCAATTTGTAACCTTCCATGTGAGCAATGGGAAATTGCTCTACGGTTGTTTACAGCAGCTTTCACTCTTTTCCTTACCTTTTCTTTTTACAGAGTTCATAATCTGTAGTTGTATAGCTTGTAGAACTGGTGTGCATTGTCTATCGTTATAATAATATTTTCTTTTGTCATTTTGTTTTATTAATTTCGTGGAATGTGATATATCAGTTACCCAGTCTGTTGCACATAGTGAACTCTATTGCATTTACATTGTATGTTAAGCAGTTTCTGTTTGGATTTCGTGGCTTGCTTTGTTTCAAATGATGAGGAAGCCCAGTCTTGCAGGCAAGATTACCATGGCATAGCTTAAAAATCTACAGCGGCGGAATTACTGGCTAGGCCACCGCAACTGGAAAGCTCATGGATATAGGTTGCACTGTAATAAACATGAAGAATACAGACCTATGTTTGACAGGGTAAGTTTGACCCCCTGTTATCACATCCCAGCATCACAAGGATCTCTTCCCATCCATCCCAATGTATCTAGAAGCAAGGGAACCTTGAGGCAGTGGGGGAACTTCACCTCTAGTTGTCACAATGTGGGATAACAGACCAGGGAGGAGATTTGTTGCAGGGTATGGTGTGGGGTCTGTCTTCACTCCATGATGCATAACTTTGGACAGGACGGAACCTCAGACAGGACTGGTAGTTGAGATTGGCAGTTGAGAGAGGACTGGCAGCTGAAACAGGACGGCAGCTCTCTGAGCAGGTCACTGGGTTGATAACTGACACTGGGCTGGTAGCTGGTGCAACAGGATAAGAAACAGAACAGTGCTTTTTACCTGAATAGTATTATACACTATGGTTGAGCCTCAGGCACATGACCACCCAGGACATTAACACACTGAGACCACACACAGAAGCAGAACAAATACACACAAATAGAATAGTCAGCAGACCCAACCCAAGTACTCTGAGTCCCCATGCAAATAAGTCTAGAGGGCTACTCAATATGGACCTATCTGGTCTGAAATGGTGAGAGATCAGTGTTAGTAACCAAACTTCAGACTTTTCCAAAATTCAACTACTCGATATAGCAGATATAGCAGAAATAGCAGATTTCGGGGGAATTGTCAGCCATATTTGGTTTGAGTGAATCAGCTGGGGGAATTCCATAGGATTCGCCATACTTAATAAGGTCTGAAGTCCCCCAAATATCCCTGAATCTGGGATAAATAGATGAATTTTGGGGAGTTCAATTACCCAGTTTAAAGCTGTCATATTAACCTAAAAAATGTAAAAACTTAAAAAAAAAACGTGGGCCCCATAGGGCCAGCCGGTCCCATTGACCGCACATATAATATAAATGTCCCCCGGGGGCCAGGGGCAAGGCCCCTGAACTCTAATTAAATATATATAAATAGCCCCTGTCAGGCCACATGCTGCCCAAGGCCCTGTAGCCCCATAAAAATAGTCATTAAATTCTCTACCTCCCACCTCTGCCTTGCCCAGTTAGGGTAGGATGATTCTTTAAAATTCTTTAAAATTGATGAAACCTGTATAATAAAAGAAAAGTTTAAGAGGGCTATTTTCAAAAGTCTTCCAAACATGAGTTTGTATCCTCCCCATAGAAGTCTACACATGAGAATTTGAGCATGAATATTGGCCACAATGGCCGATGCCAATTCAGGACCACATTAGTGGTCTCTGAGTAGCGTAAATTGAAGGGCTATGTCAGGGGTGTCCAAGTTTGTTCTGCAGTGGGTCACTTCGCCGCAAATGTATTTGTGCGTGGGCCGCATTCATTTTTTATCGAAAAAAATAAAATAAATAAATATATATATATATGTATGTGTGTTTATATATATATACATACATACACACACACACACACACACACACATATATATATATATATACAGGGAGTGCAGAATTATTAGGCAAATGAGTATTTTGACCACATCATCCTCTTTATGCATGTTGTCTTACTCCAAGCTGTATAGGCTCGAAAGCCTACTACCAATTAAGCATATTAGGTGATGTGCATCTCTGTAATGAGAAGGGGTGTGGTCTAATGACATCAACACCCTATATCAGGTGTGCATAATTATTAGGCAACTTCCTTTCCTTTGGCAAAATGGGTCAAAAGAAGGACTTGACAGGCTCAGAAAAGTCAAAAATAGTGAGATATCTTGCAGAAATGCAGCACTCTTAAAATTGCAAAGCTTCTGAAGCGTGATCATCGAACAATCAAGCGTTTCATTCAAAATAGTCAACAGGGTCGCAAGAAGCGTGTGGAAAAACCAAGGCGCAAAATAACTGCCCATGAACTGAGAAAAGTCAAGCGTGCAGCTGCCACGATGCCACTTGCCACCAGTTTGGCCATATTTCAGAGCTGCAACATCACTGGAGTGCCCAAAAGCACAAGGTGTGCAATACTCAGAGACATGGCCGAGGTAAGAAAGGCTGAAAGACAACCACCACTGAACAAGACACACAAGCTGAAACGTCAAGACTGGGCCAAGAAATATCTCAAGACTTTTTTTCTAAGGTTTTATGGTCTGATGAAATGAGAGTGAGTCTTGATGGGCCAGATGGATGGGCCCGTGGCTGGATTGGTAAATTGCAGAGAGCTCCAGTCCGACTCAGATGCCAGCAAGGTGGAGGTGGAGTACTGGTTTGGGCTGGTATCATCAAAGATGAGCTTGTGGGGCCTTTTCGGGTTGAGGATGGAGTCAAGCTCAACTCCCAGTCCTACTGCCAGTTCCTGAAAGACACCTTCTTCAAGCAGTGGTACAGGAAGAAGTCTGCATCCTTCAAGAAAAACATGATTTTCATGCAGGACAATGCTCCATCACACGCGTCCAAGTACTCCACAGCGTGGCTGGCAAGAAAGGGTATAAAAGAAGAAAATCTAATGACATGGCCTCCTTGTTCACCTGATCTGAACCCCATTGAGAACCTGTGGTCCATCATCAAATGTGAGATTTACAAGGAGGGAAAACAGTACACCTCTCTGAACAGTGTCTGGGAGGCTGTGGTTGCTGCTGCACGCAATGTTGATGGTGAACAGATCAAAACACTGACAGAATCCATGGATGGCAGGCTTTTGAGTGTCCTTGCAAAGAAAGGTGGCTATATTGGTCACTGATTTGTTTTTGTTTTGTTTTTGAATGTCAGAAATGTATATTTGTGAATGTTGAGATGTTATATTGGTTTCACTGGTAAAAATAAATAATTGAAATGGGTATATATTTGTTTTTTGTTAAGTTGCCTAATAATTATGCACAGTAATAGTCACCTGCACACACAGATATCCCCCTAAAATAGCTAAAACTAAAAACAAACTAAAAACTACTTCCAAAAATATTCAGCTTTGATATTAATGAGTTTTTTGGGTTCATTGAGAACATGGTTGTTGTTCAATAATAAAATTAATCCTCAAAAATACAACTTGCCTAATAATTCTGCACTCCCTGTATATATATATATATATATATATATATATATATATATATACACACACAGTAATGTGTGAGTGAATCACAGATTCTCCAGCAATAAAACTCATAAAAAAGCACACACATGCATACACATTTACATATGTATACACATGATCACACACAGTTACACTTACATACACACACACTCTCAAATGCACACAGAGAGTCACACTTACACACACAAAGTCACACTTGCATACCCACACACTCTCACATATCCACAGTCACACTTACGCAAACACACGCTCACATACACACATAGAGAGTCACACTTACCCACACTATCGCATGCACACATAGAGAGTCACACTTACACACACACAGTATCACATGCACAGTATCACAAGGTCACACTCTGACCTTGTTGGAGCACTGGGTGTCAGTGACATCCCGGTGCTCCAACGAGGTCAGAGTGTGAGGGGGCGGAGCTTCCTCCCCTCGCGCTGCGCAAGTCGTTGGCTCAGCCTGCAGCTAATGTAAGAGGGGTTCAGGTGCGGCTACCGCTGCCAAACATTTTTTTATTTCAGAAACGTATTAAGCAGAGTTCAAGCCAAAAAGGGTTCCAAGGGGTTAAGTTTAATATACCACATTAATCAGGCTGTCTATACTGTGCATCCTTAGTAACCAAATGGCCCCTTTAAGAGATACAATTATGGAAATCAGCAGGAAATCTTTGCATTAAAGAGAATTCTTACCTGAAGTATTCTTTCTGCTCATCTTCATAGTAGTGATTTGCACAAACACACTCCCATATGGGGTTTGTGTGTTTTCAGGGATATATCCAGATACCGTGGGACATTCTGAAAATATTGTTTTTGACTTGTTGCACAGCTTGTAGAGCTGGTAGGATTGTCTAGGTTTAACATAAGATTTACTTTCTCAGTGTTGCTTATGATTTCTGAGAATGTGAAGTATGAGTTTTAAGGTTATGAATTCTATGGAATCTGAATGGTATTTAAGCAGCTTCAGTTTGGATTTGATGTCTAGCTTGGGTTTATGTGATGACAAAGCACATTCTTACAAGTAGAATTACCCCATCATGAAATGAAAACCTGATTCTCGGACAGCGCCGGCATGATTTGTTGTGATCAAGGTATCTGGAAAGCTCCTCCATAGTAGGCCTACAAGATGTCTAATGTAATCGGTGCAATACAGACATCTACTTGACTGATGTTTGCAGGGCCGCCACCATGAATTTCAAGGCCCCTTACTGGCACTCAATATGCCAGTAATATTTTGCCACTCAATAAGTCAGTATTTTGCCACTCAGTATGCCAATATTCAGACATTCAATATGCCATTCTTTTGTCATTAAATATGCCTGAATTTTGCCCTCCATATAATATTATTTTGCCATTCATTATGCCAGTATTTTGCCCCTCAATATGCCATTCTTTTGCCACTCAATATGCCAGTATTTTTCCCCTCAATATGCCATTCTTTTGCCACTCAATATGCCAGTATTTTGCCTCTCAATATGCCATTTTTTTGCCACTCAATATGCCAGGATTTTGCCATTTAATATGCCATTCTTTTGCCACTCAATATGCCAGTGTTTAGCCACTCAATATGCCAGTATTTTGCCACTCAATATGCCAGTATTTTGCCATTTAATATGCCAATATTTTGCCCCTCAATATGCCATTTAATATGCCAGTATTTTGCCCCTCAATATGCCATTCTTTTGCCATTTAATATGCCAGTATTTTGCCCCGTAATATGCATTATGCTCGTTATGTTACCCTCACTGGCACCCCACTATTACAGGGCACAGCAGCTAATATGAGTAGTAAGATCATGGATAAACTAGCTACCATCACCTGTCGGGACTGATTACCAAGGCTCAGTTAGAGAAGTACTATCAGATAGTATGCTAGAAGATGCCAACAGAGCCCTCATGACAATCCCTACTACCACAATAACTCAAACCAAAGAGCTGGTGTACACTGCAGCTGCTGTAATCTTGGAAATACTTGGCTACCCATTCAAGTAGACCAAAATGAGGTTGGTGGCTAAGATCAAGGCAACTCAGAGAGAAATTAGTCAGCTGGTGGAAATACAAAAGGGGGTGGATATTAAGAATAAGAACCGGCTAGTGGAAAAATACAAGGGCCTGACCCAGTCTGAAGCCCTAGAGACTGCTAAACAAAGGCACCGGCATCAAGACTCAGGAGAAACATAAACTGAACAGCACTGGAAGAACATATGGGAGAAAGAAAAGACACATAATACCAGTGCAAAGACTGAGAACAGACCCCAGCAATCTCCCAGAACAATCTCCCAGTACAGGAAGCTCGTTATTAATTCTGAAGCATATCTTACAATATGCTCTCAATGCAGCCAAGCTGGCTGAGCATCATCATGAGTAATGTAGCCTAATACAGTGATGGGTAACTGTGTGAGTCTCTATGTGTCTCAATGTGCATCTGTGACTTTGTATCAGCGAGGGATATTGGGTGATTGTGTGTCACCTAGTGGCATTTAAATTGTCTCTGGTTGTGTCATGGGCAAGGGTCTGGCAGGCCAAAACAATCTGCATAAATCCCATGTCACATTTCTGTTCAGGCATGTGTCATATTGTGCTTCATATATTTAACACTTTAATGTTAAAAAAATACACAAATATTTATTTTTAAAAACACAACTTTTATTTCAAATGACATACACTTCTGCTTTTGACTCAGCATCAGCATGGCTAATACTTAACATTAGGGTAAGTTCCTTTTCTGCGTGAAATATTAGAAATGAACGGACAGCATTTGAAAGACTCTAAGGAAATGTTTTTGACTTCCAAAAGAAAAAAGAATACTTGTCCAATAGAAAGGTTCTGCATTATTCTGTTATTTTGCAAGAAACTTGCAGGCTACACTGGTTAGGAGTGTTAGAAAAATACATAATTCTGCAGTAATTGAGGAAATATTCCATTAGATGAGTGACCAGGTGGAATTCCCAACCTTAAAGTAAGTTACCTATGCATTTTTATACTCTGCATATGAAAGGAGATTCCTTGATGTGAGACAAAGAGTTTCTGCAGATGGTGCATACCAGCAAGCTGTGGTCCCTCCCTCACACTGAATGATTTATAAACTTGCTTTTGTTTGTTTGAGACAGGTTAAGAGGAGAGTGTGAGACATTATACCTGTGTTAGTAGCCTGACTTTGTAACAGGAGATTACAAGGTAAGGATGTGAATTTCATTTCTTTACTGCTGTTTCTTTATTTTCCTAATTTTCTTAATTTTGCTTTATCAGATTCTATTATAGCATTCATTAGCTAGGATGACTGTAAGGTGAAAAGATAGGATTTATCCCAGAGTTAGTCAGGAGGCAGGTTAAACATTTTGCAGCTTGAAAATGCAATTTTTTTTACATTTTTGAATGAACAAATGTAGCTTATCAATGACTAATGATAATGAAAGGACCATCGTTGCATCAAATATAGATGCTTTAATGAAAAACTTCTCTAACTTGAAAATGACCTTCCTTTTATTCATGGATATTTAGCTTAAAGAATTCTAAAACGGTATATATTGTTTGAAATTTGGTTATCTGTATTCTATATTTTTAAGTAACTCATTAATGTCTGGTTTGTGTCACATTTTCAAACTGTTTCAAATAAGCAAAAGGCATGGACTGTGTACAAATATAGATTTAATTTATACCAGTTGTATAGCTAGTGTTGCCAAATTGGCTCCTTTTTTTTTTTTTTTTTTGCTAGACACAAATAACATTTACATGCTTCCCTGCAGAATGTATAAAACAATGGTGTCCAGGGGGAAGCAGTTAATTAATCAAGAAGAGGATCTCATAAGAACTAAATTGATTAGTTAATTCAATTCCCTTCGAAGACACATAAATTACATATTCTGCGGGGAAGCATGTACAAGTTCAGTGTGCCCCTCAAACATGGGCAAACATCCATAAGTATACATGGAATCAGAAGCAGAAGGAGACGGGTAATGGCTAGATTAGCTAGATAGCAAGAAAATGGTAACAACCCAGAACGTGTGAATGAAAGAATATGGCCGTTTAGGATAGAAGTAATAAAACAGTGGGAAATGTTTTTGCTTAGAGAGAGCATTTAAAGAAAGGATACAAATACAAACATTTATCAAGACAAAACAGGTGCTATTTTTTAAAAAAGTGCTAAATTTGAAGCAAATTGCCATAACATTCCATTGGTTTCCATGTTTACTACTACTATTTTAGCCATTTTTCTTGAAATACCACCTCTTTTGTCTTGATAAATACGCCCTAAGTATGTTATTAAGCCCTCTTTCCTTTATGGAGTTCTTAAGCAGCTGACATGTTGTTCAGAATTCTGGGTCAGTCTTTTTTTATTCGACACAAAAGAAAGGCTGATCTGACCTAAGATTCTAAACAACAGTTTCACTGATAGGTCGCACTATAGGGGGGAAATACAATATTTCATTTGTAATCTGCCCTTAACCCCTTAGTGACATGACTTTTTTGGCTTGTCCGACGCTTGGTGACATGGGCTGTTTTAACATTTCTGAGCAGTTTGTGTTTTGCTGTAATTTATTTCTGTCTCATTTAGTGTACCCGCACAAACTATATATCGTTTTTATCGTCATAAGAAGGGCTTTCTTTTGATACCATTATTTTGATAATAGCATATAATTTGATGTAAAAAAAATAATAAAATATGGCAAAAAAATTGAAAAAATTATTTTTTTATGACTTTTATTTGAAAAATCGTATACTCATGTACAAGAGACAACAAAAAAACACTGCTAAAAAGTTTCTAATATATGTCCTGAGTTCAGAAATAGCCCATGTTTTTATGTTTTTGTGCTTTTTTATTCATGTTACAGGGCCAGAACTATAAGTGGTGCAAAGCTATTTTAAAATCCCTTCTTTCAAAATTAGCGATAGTGACATTGTAACACTGATTTCTGTACTAAATCCATGAATGACCCCCAACATGTACATATTTTTGAAAACTAGACAACTCAGGGCATTTAACTTGGGGTATTTTGACACATTTCATGTAGCCATTTTACCACCAATCTATGCCAAAGTTTGCAGCAAAAAATCTTTTTTTTTAATTTTTCACATATATTGCAATTTAGGTAAACATTACCTTAAAATGTGAAGGGGTATTTCCAAATAACACCTCAATATGTGTTCAGCAACATCTCCTGAGTACAGGGATACCACCCATGCATAGGTTTGTTGGTTTGTTTTGGGGCTAAAAGGCCACATTTAGGGGGTGCGCATTTTGGTTTTCCAACTTGGAATTCTGACATGCAGAAAACTTGTGCCCATGTCCCATTTGGGACATTTTTGAAGCCAGAAAGTGTATTCTACCCCACAAAACCATATATTTTTTTAAACTAGACACCCTAGGGTATTTCAAATGGTAGTATTTTAACACTTTCCATGCACTAATTATACTACCAGCCTATGTCAATGTTTTGGGTAGTAATTTTTTTTCACATACATTGAACTTTGGGCATGAATTCACAGATCCTGTTATATGTCAGTGCCAAACAACACCTCAATATGTGTTCAGCAACATCTCCTGAGTACAGGGATACCACCCATGTATAGGTTGGTTAGGTTATTTGGGGGTTAAAAGGCCACATTTGAGAGGTGCGCTTTTTGGTTTTCCAACTTGGAATTCTGACGTGCAGAAAACCTGCGCCCATGTCCCATTTGGGACATTTTTGAAGCCAAAAAGTGTATTCTATCCCACAAAACCATATATTTTTGAAAACTAGACACCCTAGGGTATTTCAAATGGTAGTATTTTAACACTTTTCATGCACTAATTCTACCACCAGCCTATGTCAATGTTATGGATAGTAATTTGTTTTTCACATTCATTGTACATCGGGCATGAATTCACAGATCCTATTATGTGTCAGTGCCAAACAACACCTTAATATGTGTTTAGCAACATCTCCTGAGTACAGGGATACCACCCATGTGTAGGTTAGTTAGATTATTTGGGGGCTAAAAGGCCACGTTTAGGGGGGGGTGCATTTCCAACTTGGAATTTTGACATGTAGTCAGCCTGCGCCCATGTTCCATTTGGGACACTTTTGAAGCCTGTCAAAGTATTTTACCCCATAAAACCATATATTTTGGAAAACTAGACATCCTAGGGTATTTAAAATTGTGGTATTTTAACACTTTCCAAGTGCTAATTCTACCACCAACCTATGTCAAAGGGATGGGATGTCATTTTTTCCCCACACACATTGTAGTTCAGGCAGGAATTTTCAGATTCTGGTATTTGCCACTGCCAACCAACACCTCAATATGTGTTCAGCAACATCTCCTGAGTACAGGGATACCCCCCATGCATAGGTTTGTTGGTTTGTATTGGGTCTAAAATTCCACATTTAGGGGGTGCGCAATTCCAACCTGGAATTTTGACATGTAGTCAGCCTGCGCCCATGTTCCATTTGGAACATTTTTGAAGCCGTCCAATGAATTTTACCCCATCAAACCATATATTTTTGGAAAATAGACATCCTAAGGTATTTCAAATGGTGGTATTTTAATACTGTATAGGTACTAATTCTACCACCAGCCTTTGTAAAAGTTTGTGGTAGTACTTTTTTGGGAGTTTTTTTTCCCACATGCATTGTACTTCAGGCATGAATTCACAGATTCTGGTATATGTCACTGCCAAACAACAACCCAATATGTGTTCAGCAACATCTCCCGAGTACAGGGATAGCACCCATGCATAGGTTTGTTGGTTTGTTTTTGGCTAGAAGGCAACATTTGTGAGATGCGCATCTCAAAATTCCAACTTGGAATTTTGACATGTAGTCAACCTGCGTCCGTGTCCTTTATGGGATATATCTTTGAAGCCAGCCAATGTAATTTACCCCCACCAAACCATATATTTTTTTATCGGTAGACCCCCATCACTACTTGTGGCAAGGGCTCAGCAGCCACCGATACATCGCTAGATGATGTATCAGAAAGCTGAATAGGGTCAAAATCGAACCCTGAGTCCGCGGCCTCAGAATCAGTGCGTAAGCAGTGATCTCGAGCAAAGAAGGGGTTAATAGCTCTTAGAAGAGCCTATCTAGTACTGTAATACATTACAGTACAAAGAAATTAATCCATAAAACAGTGCAGACAGCAAAACATACTGTTGCTGTGCAGGATTACTGCTTACACAGTGATGAATGGCAGGGAAGGGGTTAATACACAGTGAAAGACTTTCATAAAACCTGCTAATTTTATAAAATGTTATTTTATATCACTAATACTGATCTGTCTCTTTCCGTCACAAAAATGTAAGTGAGGAGAGGGAGGCAGATCAATATTTGTGAATATTGATCCGATTAATTTTGATCTGACCAGGGCGAATGGTGAGCTTAATTGAGAAATCACCAAACCGCCTTTGCCACTAATTCGCTGTTACTGATCGCTATGCGCTCAGGCAGCTTAAAAAAAAAAACTCAAATATTTTTACTTTACATGTAATCCCCTAGCGGGTATGTGTAAAAAAAAAAAAAAAAAAAAATATGCAGAGAGATAAAAATTGCTTTGGCGTCAATATCATTGCGTAAGCAGTGATCGACGGCAAATAAGGGGTTAATAACTCTTAGAAGAGCCTTTTTAGTACTGTAATAAATTACAGTACAAAAAAATTAACCCCTAAAAAATGCACAAACAGCAAAAATAAATGCGCTGATGTGCACGATCACTGCTTATGCAAGATCAGTGGCAGGGAAGGGGTTAAACGCAGGGAATTGCTTTAATAAATTTTTTTTTATTGTTTTATTATTTGTGTGTTGTGTATTTATTGTTTTTTTTAACTTTTACTTACTTTTAGAACTTTGATCTGTCTCTCTCCCTCACTAAAAAAAATGTGAGGAGAGGGAGACAGATCATAACTGGTCAGATCAATATAGAGTTAATATTGATCTGACCAGTCAGTGGGGATGTTCAGGAGAGCATCCCCACTGCCTGTCAGTGTGCCTGGCAGTCACTGATTGCCTCTGTGAAGAGGCAATCGTGTGACAGCCAGAGAGCACAGGAAGCAGGTACTTCCTGCCTCCTGTGCTCTTGCCCTTAGAAGGGCAGCGCCATCTTGGTCACTTAGTGACCAAGATCGTGCATTTTTTTTTTGTGTTTCTGATTGCCTCGACTTGCGAGGCAATCAGGAACACTTTCTGAGCATAGGAAGCGAAAAATTCGCTTCCTATGCTCATTTTTTAAATGCCCGCGTTTTAAAGGCACTGTGCCTTTAAAACCGGCATTTCGATCGCTCTCCGGAGCGATCGAAATGCCGACGGGCATTTTTTTTAGCATTGTACGATGCTTCCACACGGAAGCATCGTTACAATGCCCTTAGAGCACTGAAAGCGGAAAAACTCCGCTTTCAGTGCTCGTTTTGACACAGGACGGACTAGGTCCGTCCTGTGTCACTAACGCCTCGGCACACAGGACGGACCTAGTCCGTCCTGTGTCGCCAAGGGGTTAAAGCATTTAAAATGTCTGCACTTGATGCAGTCTGTCTATTGAACATAGGTTTCGTCTTTGTCTGTCCTTTACAGCTACCTGTAGAGCATTCTACTCATGTAGGGTGGGAGCTTCCCATAAAAGCTCTTAAACACAAGAGTGCAGCTGGATTCCAGCCAGTTTACCTCTTTTAACATGTCACAATGGTGGATCATGTAATTACAATGTAGCACAAAGCGGCAGAATAAGTTAAACAATGTAGTAAGTTTATGAAGGTGGTTTTGTGGTGTAGGTGCATACACTGCATCCCCGTATTCAGTGATTGTGCAACAAATGCTTAGGCAAGATATGTCCCTGTACAGGGAACATAATTATCGATAAAGTTTTGATGAGAGTTTTTCAATGTGGAGACAAAAAATAGATTTGTGTCTAGCACCATACCTAGATAATTGAAAGAACTGACTGCAATCCGTGTGCTATTTTATTTTGTTTTAATGCATACATGGGAATTGTGCTAATTTGTGTAATTTAGGTACTGTTCCAAAGAGCACTGGGACAGTTTTGTCAGTATTCAGGAATAGTTTGTTATGTGTCATCAACTTTTCTACCTCTGTGAACTGGTCTTGGAGCACAACCTGAGGTGTAGTAGGTTTGATTTGATAATATAGATTATGGTGTTGTCTGCATACATGTGTAGAGTTGAGGCTTTGCAGGTGTTTGTGACGAATCGGACCCCGAGTGCCCAAGTTCAAGAGCTACGGTGCAGGGGTGGAGACTCAGGGCCTGGTGCTAGGTAAATGCACTTTCCTGGTAGTTTTGGGCTCCAGGTTTGTGAAGCCACATACCAAGGCTTTGAGGAGGCAGCTTCTGTATCCAGTATATTAAGGCTATATTAACTCTAGGACAGGGCTGTACCCTCTAAGACAGGACTAGAAACTCTAATACAGGACTGGACAATAAGACATTGCAGGAACAGGGACGGTAGCCAGATTTGGGCAGGTGCCGCTCTGGGACCTGCAGGGCAGGTGCTCTTCTGGGTTGTTTCCCCTCTGAATGCAACTGGGCAGGTGCCATACTAGGGCCAACTGGGCAGGTGTCGCTCTAGGGCAGACAAGGATGCAAGAAAAAACTGAAATTAAATGACTGGATATTGCCTGGGTGAACCTGCACATGGGTGAATCGTTACAGCATTAGGCAGATTATTTATAAATACTGTGAAAAGTCAGGTCGAGCCTTGGGATACACCACATGTGACAATGAGAGGGAGGTGTCAGAAATGGACACATGCTGTGATCGATCTGATACATATGATTGGAGCCAGGTTAGCGGGTGATTACCAATACCTGAAATTTTAGGTTTTTGCAATAGGACTCCATTGTCTACAGTTAGGTTTCCTTGTTTCATTCCAGTTTGGATGTCATTGCACACTTTTAACAGGGCAGTAGTAGTGGAATGATTTGAATGAAAGCCTGATTGAGTTAGATTGTTGATAATACTCACATAATTGAGTCTGAACACATTTTTCCAAGATTTTTGACAATACAGGGAGCAATGAGACTGGACGGTAGTTAGATACCAAAGTACTGTCACCACTTTTAAGGATAGGTACTACTCTTGCAGTCTTCCATAGTTTGGGAATGTATCCAGTTACCAAAGATTCATTGATTATTCTTGAACAAGTTCATCAGTTGCCGACAAACTGAGCTTCAGCAACATTGCTGGGATTTAATCAGATCCAGACTAATATTTCCAAAAGTTTCTTGGATTTGATATTTTATTATTTCAATTATCAATGACATATTGGGTTTTTGCCATTTTGGTTTGTTTTATGCATGCATTTCACCATTGTCGGAAAACACAGTGATATTTTACGGAGCCAGTACACTTAAACTTTCCCCCAAATGAATCTCTAAACTGTTACATTTGAGTGAGGTCAGCTGTAACCCTCGCACTTTAGACAGTGGGGCATTGGAATTCCAAACTTGAAAAAGCTCTTACTGAAAGTGTTAATTCTAGATCTGGAATTAAGCTTAATCTGTGCCATGAGAGCCACCTAGTGATCACAACCTTCGGAGAGAATTTGGTGGCCTTTATTTTGTGCGTGCAGTACACTAGGCAGTGATCATTAAAACTATTAGAGGGAACATCTGCATCCTGGATTCTATCAGGACTCAAGAGGAATGAATCCAATCCAGCAAAGTATTTTAACTTTATGCCTTAAACAGTGCACACAAGTTATTATTTTTAGAATTTAGCCTAGTCCGTCCTGCGGTGTTTGTGATATAAGTTCGCAAACACAACTCTCAGATGGTGATGCTTTAATTCTTAATTAGCTTAACATCTAGGGTTAGGGTTAGAATAATGGTTAGGGTTACAATTAAATTAGGGTTAGCATAAGGGTTAGGGTTATACTTAAATTAAAGTTAGAATAAAGTAAGGGTTACCATAAGGGTAAGAGTTAGGGTTAAACTTAGGGTTTGGGTTGGGGTCGAAAGGTCAATGTGGGTGGAAGCGGTTCCAAAACAAAAAAAAACTGTTTTTGGTCATTGCCCAATAACTCGCAAAACAACAACAGGAAAAACATGGAAACAAGCATATTTCTAAACTCAGGACAACATTTAAAAACTATTTAGACAGGGTATTTTTTACTAATTGTACTTGCGTAGATTATTTTTTAAGTTAGAAAAAGTGTTTTTTGGGTTTTTTTATCATATTTTATGATTTTTTGGAGTAAATTATAAAATATGATGAACATAATGGTATCTAACGAAAGCCCTTCTTATGGCGATAAAAAAACAATATATAATTTGTGTGGGTGCAGTATGTGATAAAGAAGAATATTACAGCTAAACACAAACACCCCAGAAAAGTCCAAACAGCCATGTCACCAAGGGAAAGACAATGTCAAAAGGTCATGTCACTAAGGGGTTAAAATCTCCAAAAACCAGCAGTTCACTTTTTTGTTTTTGAGCAACAAGGCCACATCAAAGGATGAAGGGAAAGAACACATTTTTGTTAAATAATGTTGCATCATTCCAGTTCAAGGGTTCTCAAATACAGCCATGCTGTGGAGCTCGCTGTGGATTGGTGGCCCCAGGAAAGAACATTTGTGCATCCCTGGTCTAGTTTATTTATCACATTTCCATAATCTGTACAGTGTTATGTATATTGTTTGCATTAGAGACAATCCCCCTACACGTTTTTACTTTGGGCCCATAGTACCTAAAATATCGAATCTAAAATGCTCTGTATTCTGGCACCGAACCTGACAACATGTTCCATTTTTTCACTTGGTATGAACACTGTTTAAACCAGCCACATAGAAGTAGTGAAGGATTTACTGGCAATTTAAAAAAATGTGGAGCTATATGAAGCTGGTCTATTTATTTATGCTCTCATACCTCTATAGACTTTAAACTTCACCTGAGCTGCCTACAAAGCATTTTCTTTAAATCTGAAAAAGTGTTTTGTTATTATTATTATTATTCTTAGAGCATAGCTGACTAAACAATTAAAGGACAGGCCATGATTGTCAAATAGCAGCCCTCCAGCTGTTAGAACACTAAAACTCCCATAATTCTCTGCCTTTTTCTATTATGGGGTTGTCCATGTAGCATCTGGAGGGTTGCAGTTTGACACCCTTAGATTCTGGCCTTGGGAAATGTTTGTATGGTTCTATAAATCTAACAACCAGGTATTTAATATTATTTACTATATTACATTTACTACCAATATGTCTATTGTTTTCCATTACAACTGCATTATGTGTCGCTAAATGTTCTCATTCCCTACCAGATGGAGCCCTTTCTACAAAACATAGTGATCCTTTCGAATATCCTTTACGCACTCCATGTCGATGCATACTCCAGTGGCTTGGTTCAGTCTGCATGTGTAGACATGACTCCAGGTCATAATGTTTCTGTTCAGACCAGCACACCTCCATACAGTCTCACGCTGTCAAACTACACATACACTCCAGGAGCCAACATTTCAGGTAAAGAGATTGTTTGTCGAAATAATAAGGAAAATGTTTACAGTTTCCATGGTATAACATGATACACTACTGTGTAAGAAGACATCTCTTTACATGTAACTAGACAATATCCATCTGCCTGTGCGTGTTAATTATTCATTATAAGAACGTGCTGTAATCATTTATTCCGTGCTATCTTATGTGTGGGTCAAAGAGTGCAACTGATGTCACTCAACATAGCTATAATTATCAGAAAACCAACGACTGGCACCCAAAATTGTATTATCAACAAAGCAAAGCTATTTGGATATATTCTTGACTTTACAGCTAATTAGGCAGCTTCAATAACAGATATATAAGTTACAAGGTTAATTTGAATAAGGTAGCAACCTAAATACGCATTTAATTTTTAGCAATCTTTAGGCATCACTGTATATTATTCCACAAAATAAGAAATTATTTATGTCTATACAGTATTATTTTGCTCAATACAAGTTGCAGTACAGGTGTTGGGGTTCAGCACCTGTAAACCAAGATCTGAAGAGTGGCGTCGCATGGGATATCTGTGTTAACAAATATAAGGAGACTCTCGTGGTCAGAAGGAATGGAAGCTTTGGGGGAAAAAAGTCTAGAGGCAAAATCAAGAAAATAGTGTGAAATAATATGTGTTGCTGTGAGTCTGGGTAATAAATTAGGAAATAAAACCAAACTATCAAATGAGAAGCAGAAGCGGCAGGTTGCGATTTGCTTTAGTGGCATTGTGTGGCAGTACTTACGGCATTTATCATCAGTCAGAGGAAGAAGAAAGCAAAGTAGGAACATAGCTGCCACCTGTCTGCAACAGAGATGGTAACAGAGTGATACACCATTAGGTACCTCTGCAAGTTGTGTGAAACGTGTCAAGCGGGTCAGTCAGCTGTAGTCTGGCTGTGGTGATTTTGCCTTGAGATAAAGAAGACTTAAAAAGATCTTTGGATTTTTAATGATGGCACACAGAGGGAAAGTGTGCACCATATTGATCACTGTTAACCTAACTTTGACGCTCAGATCCATCGCTTGCTGGTTGGACCGGTAGGATGCCGAAGCCTGTGCCTGCTGCTCACAAGAGACCTCCCCCTGATGCAAGTGTCTAGGAAATGGATGATAAACCGACTGTGGGGCTGGAGTAGAGGGTACGGCAGGTTGTGTAAAAGAAACCAAGCATTTATTCTTAGATATCCAAATATCCCATTTTATATATAGCCTGAAACACAGAGGAGAATTATGATCTGAACTCAGGGCCGGCCTTAAGTGTTCCGGCGCCCTGTGCGGGCTTCCCCCATGGCGCCCCTCCCCCCCCCCGTCTTTCACCCCCCTATGTATGTGTCCCTTTCCTCTTCCTTGCCATGTCTGTCTCCCCCCCCCCCCCTCCCACCTGTTCTGTCTCTCTCCCACCTCCTGTCTCTCTCTCTTCCCCCTCGCTTGTTCTGTTTCTCTATCCCCACTCCACCTGTTCTGTCTCTCTCTCTCTCTCTCTCTCCCTCTGTTCTTTCTCTCTCCCCCCCCTTCCCCCTGTTCTGTCTCTCTCTCCCCTCCCCCTGTTCTGTCTCTCTCTCTCTCCCCCCTCCCCCTGTTCTGTCTCTCTCTCCCCCTGTTCTGCCTCTCACCCCCTGTTCTGTCCTTCTCTCACCCCCTGTTCTGCCTCTCTCTCCCCCTTCCCCCTGTTCTGCCTCTCACTCCCTGTTCTGTCCTTCTCTCACCCCCTGTTCTGCCTCTCTCTCCCCCTTCCCCCTGTTCTGCCTCTCACTCCCTGTTCTGTCCTTCTCTCACCCCCTGTTCTGCCTCCCCCCTCCCCCTGTTCTGCCTCTCTCTCCCCCCTCCCCCTGTTCTGCCTCTCTCTCCCCCTCTTCTGCCTCTCTCCCCCTCCCCCTGTTCTGCCTCTCTCTCCCCCCTCCCCCTGTTCTGTCCTTCTCTCACCCCCTGTTCTGCCTCTCACCCCCTGTTCTGTCCTTCTCTCACCCCCTGTTCTGCCTCTCTCCCCCCTCCCCCCTGTTCTGCCTCTCTCTCCCCCCTCCCCCTGTTCTGTCCTTCTCTCACCCCCTGTTCTGCCTCTCTCTCCACCCTCCCCCTGTTCTGCCTCTCACCCCCTGTTCTGTCCTTCTCTCACCCCCTGTTCTGTCTCTCTCTCTCCCCACTCCCCCTGTTCTGCCTCTCTCTCCCCCCTCCCCCTGTTCTGCCTCTCACCCCCTTTTCTGTCCCTCTCTCATCTCCTGTTGTCTCTCCCCCCCCCCCCCTTGCCTGCAAGTGTGGTTCAAGGGAGGGGGCGGAGCTAACCGGCTCAGTGGTGTAGCTCCGCCCCCACCCTGTGAAGCAGAGCAGCGTCTGCTTCACAGGGAGCCACGGACAGCAATAGAAGGTGCTGCTCGGCTCCCCTTGCCTGCATTAAGCATGGAGCCTGCATTAAGTATGGGGAGCCGAGCAGCACCTTCTATTGCTGTCTGTGGCTCCCTGTGAAGCAGGAGCTACACTACTGAGCCGGTTAGCTCCGCCCCCTCCCCGGACACAGCAGAGCATGCCAAGCAGAGGGCTGGTGAGGGGGGATCTTTTGACCTCCCCCATCCAGTGCCTCTACCGGGTTTTTTTTTTTAACTTTTTTTTTTTTTTCTAACTTTTTTTTTTTTTTTAACGGCCGGGCAGGCGCCCCCTGGAGTGTTGCGCCCTGTGCGATCGCACAGGTCGCACACCCCTAAGGCCGGCCCTGTCTGAACTAACATCTTATGAGAAATTATGCTGGCTCAAAGAAAGGCATACACGATCTATATCGAAGATATATACAATATTAAATGAAACTAGCTCAAAAGATAAACCATATTATATTAAAAATTGGGAAAGAGAGGACATGATGGAATTTATTACAGAGCAGTGGTATAAGATATCAGAGGTGAAATGTAAATGCTTACTCTACACTAAAATACAAGAAAATTAATTTAAAGATTTTATAAGATGGTATAGAGTATCCTACTTATTACATAAAATACATATAGGTAAATTGGATAAATGCTGGCGATGTCTATCCCAAACAGGGACATTTATACATGTATGGTGGACTTGTTAGACCTTTTTGGGAGATGGTGATTTGTACAATTAAAACTATAGGAGACTCAAATATACCAAATGACCATCTGACTAATTAACACTACAAAGATATTGATCCCAAGAAAATGGAAACTTATTAAAGGACCAACATATTCAGACCAAAATATAGAGAATGGGTATCGACAATTGAAGAGATTAGAATATTCGAAGAATTAATATGGTGAGGACAAGGGAGAGGAATGGAGCACAGGGAGGGGGGGGAGGATTTCTGTTATTTCTCTTCCTCTTTTTTGGGTGGGGGGAGGAATGCGAAAAGGCATTTTTCTTTCTTCTTTTCTTTCTTAAGGTTGATATTTGTTGACAGGTTGACATGTTTTAGATATATTGTATTGATATATATTTATAGATTGAAATTGAATTTGTCTATTATTGATGCTGTATTTTTATATTATTATACCTGATATTGTCTTTTTGTATAACTTGAAATTGGAAACCTAATAAAATAGAATTTAAATAAAAAATGTTTAAAAAGATCCAGCACACATCTTTTTTTTCTATGGCATTCCCAAGCTGACCCGGTGGATTCCAATGGATTATTAATGTGGACTGCTCAGGGATTTGGTGATCCCGTTCTAATAGACTCTAAGAAATCCTGCTGTGTTGTCACATTATATGGCTTGGCAGGTCTCAAATTTGGCCGTGACACCGGTTCATTACTGGTGTGCTCCGCAGCCTGCCCGACTGGCACGAGTAATAGCAGGAACAGAAATGCCAGATAGGCACTCCTCACTGCAATCAAAATAATAATGCGATTTATTGACTCCACAAATGAAAAAAATCACCTGAAGTAAAACACAGCAACAAATCAATAGGAAGGCAATCAAAGCCATACCAAGACTGACGCGTTTTGCACTTATAGTGCTTTATCATAAACTGAAAACCCAATTTCTAAAGAGAATCAGAAAAAAAAACACCCATTAATTAACCAGAGCCAATCCCTGTGGGAACTTCATTGTGGTTCTTGGAATAATACAAAGTATGCAAAAAAGTGGGTAATTTTTTTGAGCAGATATGAGCTAAATTCCCCATTAAAGTTTTGTTTTCCTCCTTTTTGCCACAATTCAGGGTTCACTCAAAGAAGGATGAATAAACGTGAATGTGCTGTGCATGTTAATCTGTTTTTATCTATAACCATTCAATACAACTTTACATTTTAGCATTTTAACTGCTGTCAACCCATAACCATCGAGGATAAATGTGTGGAAGAATTTAGTGTTAATATGTTATTATTAAGGGAATTTTGCACGTCTGATGTTTGTATCCTTTTGTCTTTATCAACTTGCAGTTACTCTACAGAATATGTCTAGTGGCATTATTGAAGGCTTCTTAATCCAGGCCCGTGATGGCAGCTCTACCGTTCCACTTGGTTACTTTGAGATCAGCGCATCTGACACCATTGTACAAAAACTGAAATGCATCAAAACTGGGGTAAGTATCTCATTATACTGTGTATCTACTAATAATATGTCATCATTAAGACTACAATGAAATGTTTGCATCGGAATGTAAGATAATGTTAGGAGCTTAGATTGGAGGCTGGATTTTATCCATCATCTAAACATTTTTTATACTGTGAATCAAGCAAATTTTTGAAAAATATCAAAAATGATCTATTAGCATTATGTTGTTGGATTTGCATACAAACATATGATTTAAGAGAAAAAATGTGTTTAAATGTGTCTGTGTTGTCTCTAGTTTATGACATCAATGTGGCTTAATATTCACATTACGTATTTCCCAATGAAAATAGCTACTTTGCTTATCAAGCTACCATCTGACACACAGACACATCTACAATGCATATTTCTATAATTTAATGCATTTGCTAGAAACTCATTTTTGTGTTTTATGCAAACAATGTTTAGGTAACCGTGTATCTAATTTGATGAGGTGACACAGTAAAACCATTTTTTTTTAAATCCAGGATGGTGAACACAGTTAGTGATTTTCTTATGTGGGTAGGGATGGGGGTGCGGTGTAATTGGCAGGGGTGCAGTCTGCCAGTGGGACCAGCGAACGAGTGATAGACCCATTAGAGGTCTCTTTAACAGATCTATTTTTGGGCGCCCAGGAGCATTTTCCAGTCTCTGTGTTTGTCATACCTCAGTCAAAGCTGTGTTTCTCATACAAACTCAGACCTCAGTCAGCTCTGGCTCACTCTCCTCGCTCACTGACTGAGAGACACAGAGACTGTAAGCTGCAAGTGGGCACCTGGAAGTAGGAACATGAAGGGGGAAATGGAGGACTGTCGAAGATGGAGGGGAGAGAGACAGACATAGTAGGATCCATAATTAGGGTTGTCACTATTACTTCAAACAAATACCCACTATTCTATTGCCTCCATAGACATAACATTGGGCCTGAACTAAAAATTAGTAAATAGTAAAATACCAGCTGGGTGGCAACCCTATTCATAATGGATGCCAAATTTGCCTGGAACATCCCTGGCCACAACGAAAACAAACAAACAAGCAACAAAGATCTCCAAAATGTTGAGGAACAAATATAGCTCACTGGCTACCTGATGGACATCTATGGGGTACATTGATGTAAAGCTCTGAAAAGATCAAACAATTGGTAGAATATTTGCACAATTTACACAGGGGCTAGGCTTTTACATATACAAGAAGTATAAAAAAGAAGCCTATTTGCAATATATGCAGTGCATTAAATTATATCATTTTATATTTGTTTTAAAAAATACACATTTGATTTATTTGCCTTGTTTTATTTAGCATGCATAAGACATTTTAACTTATGTGAAATCTACAATAGTTTCCCCCCCTCCTTTTCATTGTTTAACTCCTGTGCACAGGTACACTGTATTTTATATTTCTGTGCTATTCAATGTCCATGGCCCAATATTGTACGTTTTAATTATAAGCAATACTATGTTTCTGCAGGATTCGGTCAGTCACACCTCAGACGTAGCGAAATCAAACGTGCAGGTGACATGGGTGGCACCAACTACCCATTACTCAAACATTCAGATCAGGTATGTTTGCCAGACAGAGAGTAAGCCCAACACTAGATAGAGGATGGAAGTATAACAGGGCCACTGGTGCTTCTGAGGATTTGTACACAACCAATTAAGTTAATAAATCTTTACTTCTAATGTTACAGGTGGTATCCTTGTACTCTTGTGATTTAACTGAGAACAAAAATGGGAGGTGTTAACCCTGTAAAACCTGGCTAATTTATTAATAGTTTTTAAATGCTGGCATTTATCTCACATTGAACACTGCCTAGATGATTGTGAAATATTTTTTGTTCAGCTCTTTCACTGTTGCTAAGAACACAAACTTAAGTTATTGTTTATGGCTTTCATGCTAACGTGGTTTAAAAACAGATGTCAATGAGTCAGTAAGATAGGTGGGCTGTCTGGAATCATTTACTACTGCCACTGATTTTGGAGTAAACCTGGAGGGTATCTTGGCTGTTAAACACGGGTTTACACTGAGCTCTTCCTCTCAGCCGAGGCAGAGATTGTCTGAATGCTGGTACATGCTGTCACTGTCAGGATGCTTATCCAATCAGAGGGGAGCCTCACCACCCACATCTGACTAATGCCTATCGGGTCATCTGTTAGTGGCTCAGCCGGTCAGAGGAGAAACTGGCTCGTACTTTAAAAAGTACATGCACGTTTTTCAAGCACAAGTGGAAAAAAAAGTTTAGTGGCTCTTTAAAGTTCTCTATAGTCTAAAAAAGTAAACATTAATGATTGCTGACACAAAAAATAATGCATAAAAGTTAGATTTTGCAATAGAGACTATTACAAATGAGAGCACTGACCACTAGGGGGAGCTAAACGGAACTAGCTTACAATCCCTAGGACTGGAGCCTTTTTGTGTTCCATTTCCCTATTTTTTTATTATTATTATTGTAACAAGAAGTAGCAGTATGTCATAGATTTGCAGACCAATCTGTTAGAGAAATTGAATTTTTAAAAGAATTAAAAGTAACATTTTCTTTGTTCATCTGAAACCAAGAACATTTGTCCAACTTGTCAGGATCAAACATGGGTTTTCAATTTGAATACAGGGATCGTAAGTTTTTATGACGTTATGTTTTGTTATAATCCAAACTGATAAACTTTACATCTTTCTAGCCACAATGTTTATTAAATGTTTCCATTTACAACTTAGAAAGCAGGTACAGAATTTGTAGCTGGATTTATTTTATTTCAGGGCCACCGTTGTGCAAAATTTCAGCATTATTTGGAAGGATGTTGTATCTGCAAAGATCACATACTCTGGCTCTGCATCTCAGCAACTGGTAAGAAGCATCTTGTTATCAACTCTTAGTGGAATTACAATTTCTTTTTACACTTTTGTCAGAACATTCCTTCATTTTGGTAATATACCACTATCCAAAATTTTGTGTAACAACTATGTAACACCGTTTATTGTTGAAAGACAATGTTCTGCTTTACTACCTCAATGAAAAAACTGGACCGGTTGCTACTGTTGCCCTGATCGGCACTGAAACCATGTGCAAGGAATAGAATGTTTTTTCCACTTACCAGCTGTCCATTGGCGTCACCCTTCCTGAAAACGTATCTTGCCTTTTCACTTTCCCTCTCACTCACATTTATTCTGCCTGCTCTGAACTGTTCCTTCTTTTGCTCTGCTTTTACTTAGTAAAAGGTTCGTACAGGAGATTTTTTAAAGCTTTTAAATACCACAACAGAGCAAAAGTGGGCTTAGGCCTGTAGAGACAAAACCTTTCTTTTATATATTGTTTCATGCAACTCGACTGACTTGTGGTGGGTAGGTTGGACAAAGCTCAACTTCGAACGCCATTTCGGATTTTAGTGAATAGCAATTTTTATTGTTTTTCACAGAAGGGAATTCGAGAGTCAACCTCCTCTCACTATTCTCGACCATTAGTGAATAGACCCCTATGTGTGATGAAGTGATTTAATTATTATCAAGGGAAGCAGATCAATTTTCCTTCCGTTCCTCTTAGTAGAGCTTGGACCATCAATGGCACTTTTTGTACTCTAGCATTTGTTGATTGTGCTCAGTCAACTGTGATATATATGCCTAGCCTCACAGGAAATGTAGTATGAAAAAAATGATATTGCTAAAGGGGATTGGTTACTATCTTACCCTCTGTGTTATACACACAACCCATCTCCCTGCCTATGTTCAAGAAAAATAGTGAATGATAGTGTAATCACAATACATATCCCATAAAACTTTGCAGTGCTGAGTGAATAGGCCCACATGTATCTAGTGCTGGGCTATTCCCACAGATGTCCTCTCTCAATTACTTTATACTCTGTAAGGATTATCTGGGGGTATGTGGAAGTGTCTTCTCAATAGAAGTGGCTCTTTGCATTGCAGGTTCATCCATTCAGCCAGATACTTCTGTGTCTTACTGTACTGTTGGGTGCCTTGCACACACAGAATGATTGACAAGACTCCAAGACAACTCATGTATGTATACCATGGATCCAGGCTCAAGGATGAAGATAGAAACATAGAAACATAGAATGTGTCGGCAGATAAGAACCATTCGGTCCATCTAGTCTGCCCAATCATGAATATAACAATGGACAGTCAACAACTAAAAATCTTTAATACAATGCATATTTTTTTATTATGAAAGGCAATGTACTTTTCCAGAGCCAAAATAAATTGCAGTGATTTTTTTTTTATATGTATTTTTATGAATTTTGTTGATGACACTGCTGTGGATGACATCATTCTGAATACAAAAGTCGCATTGTATATTAGTGTATACTGAATACTGATATGATATAATAAAAATAATTAGGATGTCCTGGTTAAGATTTCAGTTTATACATGATGACCATCACTGTATACACTTAAATATTGACCACCAAATATAGCTTTATTAGTTTCATGTACTGTCATTTATGTTTTTCTCCAGATTTGTTTTACTACATATTAAAGCAGAGATGGGAAGTAACTTTGGATTCTTGGTGTAATGATACTGATGTTAGCAGGTTTTGTAGCCAGATCAGCAAAGTCTTCAGAAGCAGCCACTCGTCACCCAGGTGGTTGAGCCCCTGAGCTTTGAGTGACTATCTGGTCTTTAGCAGAGATGAGAGGCTGGAATAAAAGGTAGAAGCGGAATCAGGAAAACTGAAGTCAGAAGACAGAGTAGTCAGACGGTCCAAAAACAGTAGCAGGTAAATAGAGATCAGTAGCAGGCTTAATTATATTACAGGCAGGAACCACAATAATCTGGCAAAGGTGTAGTGAAGGAAGTGGTTTTCATAGGCAGAGAGTGAGCACATGACCAGACACAGCTGTGGAGAGTTGACAATGATTACAAGGCTTCGGAGAGTCATGGTTATACAGCTAAATTATGAAGAACAGGCTGGCGAACTGGTAAACAAGAGAGCTAGGAACATGGTATTCAGGGTTCAAGACCGGGTAAGTCAGTTCCTGACACTTGGTGTCTGTCATGCAATAGAACAGAGATTTATGCTCTCAGTCAGTCAAACTGAAAATAGAATACAGAAGCATACTGAAGCTCTTAACCTATTAAGTATGGCCCTGGCATGTCATGAGTGTAAACAAAGAAATTCTTATTTAGACGAATAAGCCACATTTAGAAGACAAAACCCACATTCAACTCAACCGGCAACAAATAAAATCACACTTCTCCTAAAACAGATAATAAATAGTTTGTATGAGTAAATTGAGATGAAAAAGTGAAATGACAAATTATTAACTAAATGAGAAATCGAGAAATTACATTTAAATACAAAATAGACAAAATAAATGCCCAAAATGCACCAGTACTTAAAGGGTTAAGTGCCACAATAGCATTCAGATATGCTCATTTGTGATAGCTTGTGGCTGTTCATCATCAAGCAGGTGAGCTGTGACTGTGTCACCCATAGACTGATGCACTCTACTGGCAGAATAACTATTATGAAACTGGACTGAATGGGGCACAATTGTATACTGTGCTGCAAAAAAGCTAGCAACAGCTTTGAGTCATACTGACAACTCCTACAGAATTGCACTTGGAATGTTGCTCCAAGTCAGATTGGTGAACTGCATTTACATCTCATATTTAGGTATCTAACTCCCTAAATTAATGATGTTTAAAGTCAACACACATTACAATAACTTAAGAACATAAGGGGTTACATAGGTCATTTCTGGGGAATAGTTCTAAAAGTGATCTAATCAACAGGAGCATTTCATTGGTTTCCATGATGATGATACCGTTTTTTGAATATTACCCCCCCATGTGCCCACTGAAATATCATGCTTGACAACTTTAATCTTCTTGATTCTAGGACATGAGGGGGCTGAGCTAAAATGGCGCAAGGCTACGTTACATTGTGTAACCCTGGGAAGACTGACCCAGGGAGATTGAATTCCAACTTTGTCAGTACCTATTCCGGGGACATGAGGGGGCTGAGCTAAAATGGCGCGAGGCTATGTTACATTGTGTAACCCCAGGAAGACTGACCCAGGGAGATTGAATTCCAACTTTGTCAGTACCTATTCCGGGGACATGAGGGGGCAGAGTTAAAATGGTGCGAGGCTACGTTACGTTGTGTAACCCCGGGAAGACTGACCCGGGGAGATTGAATTCCAGTTTTGTCAGTACGTACTTGGGGTGTCTGGAGTTCATTTCTATAAGACACACACAGTTTAAACACAATGCTGCCCGTGCCGGGACAGGTCCAAATGTGATAGAACAGGACCCATAAAGAAACATGACTGTCCTAGCAAATTCTGGACTGCTGTCAACTATGAAAAACATAATACAGCTAGCACAGTCTCAGCATAAAGGGATACAGGTTGAGTAACCTTTATCCAAAATGATTGGGACCAGAAGTATTTTGGATAAAGGGTCATTTTGGATGATGGATCATTGTTATCAATAAGGTATAGTAAAGCCTGTCAGCAATCATGAAATACAGTAGTATCAATGCAAATACTGTATAGAGCAAATAAATCATATATACTGTGATGTAGCTGTGATGCGAGGCATCATTGGGAACCTTCCGTTGGCGTGTCAGGCCTGCACACGTGCCATTGTATAACCCTTTGTGGGCATGGAGGAATCTGACTTTGCACAAAAAGGCTATAACACAGCTTAAGGGGGCTGGACACTGAATAAACTGTTGGGCACTCGCATTCTGACAGGTGTGTGTGGAATTTACAACTTGAGGCAAAATCTGAAAAAATGTTTGGATAATGGATCATTCTGGATAACAGATTTTTGGATAAGGGATCCTCAACCTGTACATCTCATAGCAATGAACAAGATCACATTAAACTCAATCACCATTAGCACCAGTCCAACAATTAAACTGTCATTCATTATCTGGATTACATGAATGATTTAACCCTTTCCTCTTTAATTTACTGTACCCACACTTATATATTTTTTGGGGGGGTTATAGGATGGGCTTTCTTTAGAAAAAAAACAAAAAAACTTTCTAATATTTACTTGAAATATCTTTTATATATCTACAAATGCTAACAAAAAAAATACCATGCTAAATAGATTCTAATATTTGTCCTGAGTTTAAAAACATTTGAAAATTACAAACAATACTTAAATAAATTGATGAAAAAACTCAGATTTTTGATTAAAAGGTTCATCTTGATAATGGTTGTACCCAGAAAAAAACAGGAAAAATCCCAGTTATGCTCTCTGCAGCCAACAAATGTATTGATTGTAAATAAAATGATTAGTAATTAACTCACAAAGATGGAGCAATGCACTAGCGCAATATTTGAAGCATTTCTATTTCATTTGAATGGTCTCTCTAAACCGCCCAGGATCACTGCACAATATAGATATAATAATTTTATAAAAGGAGGCTTAGTCAGTGATAATGTCTGAGATCCAAACGAACATTCAGAGTCCTACACCTAAAAGCTGTCACAAATGACTTCCAACCTCTTGAAAACACATGCGGAGGAAACTTATACCAGCAGTGATGAAGCTACCACCATTTATCAGACCTCGTGGAGGACTTGAAACGAAGGCTCCACCGTAGCATGTCAAGGATTCAAACAGAGAAGAGATGGCATATAGTCAGAGGCGTTTCGCTGTCCAAGGGTCTTCTCGTACACACTAGGAAGCAAGATTTAAAAGAAAGTTTAATTGTCCTTTCATGGGTTCGAGGTATTAAAGGTTACACAGCAGAAACTGTAGGTGGCAGACAGACATTATAAGATAAAACTGTAAGCAGGTAATGATATATGAAGTACTTTATTACATCCTACACAACTACATAAGCAATCTCTTGGTGCAGGAAAAGATAGGGTGCTAATTTGAGATTAAGACCTTAGCCCCCAACTTAAAGGGAGAAATACAAAAATCACCCAGAGGCAAAAATGGATGAAAAACAATTTAGTTCATGGCTGTTTGGTTTATGAAACACTAATAGTTTAGCAAACTTCCATATGTGTATGGGTGACAGCTCAGCTATGGAGGAGACTCTGCACCACCTACCTATATGGACATTCTAGTGCAATATTACCAAGTGCTAGTATTTTGCAATCATCTATCCCATTTAAATGAGTTTCTGACATGAAAAAAAATGTTTATTTACACTAAACATTGATTCCAAGAGCTTACAATCTACACTCTGAAGTGCTCAATAAAAAATATTTATTGTGCTCAATATCAAAATGTTATTGACAAGAAAAGTGTTACACATACAAGTCATGGCTGTCAACAATACCAGGTTCTACTCAGGGATGTGACAGATGCATGGCCAAGGCTGTGTGGATCACCACAAAGTGTTCTGTGTTTTAGTCTCCTCCTATGAGACCACAAGATTTCAACTATTTATGTCCTGTCACATTGATATTGTTAATGTTTTTTGTGGACGCAGTGTTCTTCATTATGCACTAGCGGCAATCATACTGCGACATTCCCAGGATTCACAGGACAGTAACCCTACAAACTGGATTCCCCTGGCATCATAATATGACATGATGGGACAGGCCTCAGCCTATGTGGTGTGTCTCAGCATTGTCAGACATACTTAAGTTTGTCTAAAATGTAATTTTATTCTTTCATATTTCCTTTGTTTATGAATATGTAAGATTTGCCTGTATGTATAAGCACACAGACACATGCACATTCACACACACATTTGACATCTCAACTGTGGTTGACTTTCACTCCTCTGATACTCAGTCAGAAAAATAATAGTCTGAGCATTATGGTTTCTTCAGTTCACAACAGTTATGTTTTCCAAGTTTAGCTTTCACTGACTTAGTGGTAGATACATACTATAGCATTTTCGTTGGTTCTTTATTTAACATTATGTGAGGTTCCAATTGCTAAAAATCACTATCACCTTGGGAAGTTGCAGCATGCCTGGTGGTCCAGTGGAGAGCAGGAGATCTGTGCCCCTGTCTCTCACTACTGTTTTACCATCATGTGGAACAACTGGATATCAGGAGAGAGGTCAGTGCTGAAGAACTACTCACCAAACATGCACTTAGTGATTAGCACATTGTATAGCTAACTTAAATGTTCATCTCACCTCAACTCACCATATAGTGAGTAGACCCCAAAGTCTTGGGCAGCAAAATATTCACTCATCTGGTCCCTCTATGAATGAATGTAATTCTATCCAAACTGACAAAATAAAGCTCCAGGATAACACTGCAAAGACATCATGGGATGTGTCACCATATCCAATGACTCAGCTCTTCATGTGCTAAGAATAGATGCTCTCTGTGTCTTGAGGCTGTATTGTGTACACATTAGAGTTTGGTTAAAGTGCACAATCCCTGAGTGATATGCAAATCTACAGAATGTTCAGAATATGATGCAATATTGTACTATTTATTGGTGTTAGAAAATATACAGACGGAACCAGTTTGTACCAAGAACACATTAATCTCACACAATTATCCCTATTGTATGCTAAAAGGTTAGGGTGTTTTCATGTCTTGTCGAAGACTCCTGTGTGGTTTTCATAGTTCCCATAAAGGGGCAAGTTAACCGGTTTCAATTGAAATAGTGACCTTGGTGTCATGTGATCTTAGAACAAAAGTACTGGTGCCCTATGAAATAACTTCATATATTATATGTTCTTCATGTTATTGAGCTACAAAAAAAGAGGACTATTTAAAGAAAAACCTTGCAAACCAATGTAGCACAAACACTAATAAATACAACAAGTGTTACATTCAAGAGTGAGTTTCCTGATTATCTTGCTGTCCCGATTGCCATTCTCCGGTGTTTAAGACACAGTAGAAATAATCTACTTAGTATTTAGCACCAATAGCATTTTGAAAATAAACAAAGAAGAAAAACAAAAGTAGTAGTATGAGTGTGAAAGAATAGCAGTCACTACCCAAAACAGCGGCCATGGAGGAGTATATATAGGAGACCTAGAGGAGACCACTACCCCGGTTGGGACGTCTAAGGCTTTGCATTGATTAGAGAGGGTTAAACAAAATAACCATCAACCCAATACCTGTTATTTCTGAAATCCTTGACAGGTTGGAAGGCTCCAAGATATTCATCAAGCTAGATTTCAGAGGAGCTTCCAACCTGGTCAGGGCCAAGCACGGGGATGAGTGGATGACAGCTTTCAATACATGTTCTAGGCACTATGAGTATACAGTGATGCTGTTTGGGCTTTGTAATGCCCCTGCAATATTTCAGGAGTGTTTGTCATAGTCTACCTGGATGATAAACATATTGATTCCCCTGACTTCTCTGCACACCTTAAACATGTCAAATGTGTGTTACAATGGTTATGAGAGAATCTTCTTTATATGCCAAAAAAGAGAAAAGCCTGTTTGAGGTGGAGTGGGTGGACGTTTTGGAATATATCATTATAGGCAACCCAGAACTGGCCACAACCCTCTGGACTGAAATCACTTCAACACTTTCTTGGCTTTGCAAAGAAAGTTTATCCAATGCTACTCCAAAATAGCTGCTCCTCTTATAGCCCTCACAAAGAAAAGGGCCAATAGCTGCTCCTCTTATAGCCCTCACAAAGAAAAGGGCCAATAGCTGCTCCTCTTATAGCCCTCACAAAGAAAAGGGCCAATAGCTGCTCCTCTTATAGCCCTCACATAGAAAAGGGCCAATAGCTGCTTCTCTTATAGCACTCTCAAAGAAAAGGGCCAATAGCTGCTCCTCTTATAGCCCTCACAAAGAAAAGGGCCAATAGCTGCTCCTCTTATAGCCCCTACAAAGAAAAGGGCCAATACTGTTACTGGATCCCAAAAGAAGCTTCCAGGTCCTGAAACTAAAGTTCTCCTTTGCTCCTGTACATGTGCATCCTGACCACACATGATCCTTTGTCCTGGAGGTGGATGCCTCAGAAATTAGTGTAGGGGCCATATTGTCTCAGAGGAAGTCTTATAATTTTCACTTGTAGATATCTATTCAAGACATTTTCCGAAGCTGAGAGGACCAACCTGCAGAAATTACATGCAAGAATATGTCTCAGCTTGTCTGTCTCGCCCAGTGGATTGTGGGTATATCTTCCTACACTCCAGTGTCTCTGGTCCCATTTATCAATGGATTTTGTGGTGGACTTGCCACCCTTTTGAGGTCGTACGACTATACTTACAGTCATAGACTGGTTCAGTGAAGGAGTTTAAGCTTCCAGTAGACATTGTCTCTGACAGAGGGAATCAGTTTGGATACTATTCTGAAGAGCTTTTTGTGACAAACTTGGCATAAACCTCTCTTTCTCTCTTATCACACTGAGAAATGGGGGCAGCTAAGAGCTGAGCACCTGAGACAGTACCTGAGACTGTGATAAGCAAGACAATTGTGTTAATCTTTTACCGTTGGCAGAATTTGCAAAAAAACAATGCCCCCAAGAATACTCCAAGTTATCCCTTTTGTATGCTCTCTTCACTCTCCACCCTGTGGCTATCCCTGTCATTCTGGTATGCCAGCCCTTGATCTGCTGCTGCAGGAACTCTGCTTCCAGAATTACACAATCCATGCCAATCTCCGACAGGCAAACCTGAAGCAGACAAGAAACGCAGATAGGAGATGTACTGTGAGGCCCAGCTAGTCACCTGGAGACCGAGTCTGGCTGTCTCCATGTGCCATCTATGAAACTGGGATCCTTCAGAGGTTGATACAACAAATTTCATTAAATTGGCCAACAAGATCTCATCAGCTGTTGATTTCAATTCAGTCTGCAAGTAAGCCTTCGTAGGGAGACCAGCTCTCTATTAAAACTAGTTATTGTTCCAATAATATGGCCAAATGATAAGTTCACATGGTTAGGGAGTAAAATAGAGTAAAAATCAATCAAAAGGAATGGTGGATGCTGCATTTACTGTCCTGTTCCAGAAACATTAGGTTAGTTATTCAGTTATAACATAACTTCCTTATAGGAGGGGGCTCCTCATATTTTGGTACATGCGTAAGTGCTAGTTTAACCAGCACAACCGGCCATGCATGATAGTGGTATAATACATTCTCCACTGGGACCCAGCCCATGATATGTTACCACATGTAGATATTATTGCTTTTGCTACATCAGCTGACCATGAGAAGACACTGAAGTAATGCTAAGGAGAAAGGAAGTGGAGCAGATCTTGCATAATAATGATATTGACAAAGGTTAGATGTATTTAGAAATAAAGTGTTTTACTAGGGAAGGTGCATTCAGATATTCTCTGGTTTTCAACTACATCCTAGGGATATTCCTATTTATTGGTGTTCAATTTATAAATGTCAGAAGGATAAAGGACACCCTTCCAGAAATTGAATCTGCAACCCCATTTGGTGAATAGATTCTAGAAAATAATTTAGTTGCCCATTTTGAAATTTCATCAGCCCATCCATTATCATCAGAGACAGACACAAATAGACAAGGAGGACAGATAAGGTAGAGAGATTGGTAGACAGACAAAACAATTGGATAGAAAATGCTATTCAAAAGGGCCTAGGCATTCAACTGCAGTCCTCCAGCTGTTTCTGTAATACAAACTACTATAATTCTAGAAAGCAGGTGGTGAATTATGGGATTTGTAGTTTTACAACAGTTTGAGGTCTGCAGTTGGAGCCTAGGCACTAAGGTAATTAAAGGTGAAAAGTGGTACAGCCCCAGCCCATTGAGCAAGGGTTTAGTGCAGCCCAGGGGCTATTGACCCTTTGTCTCCCTTGCCAGTCCTCCCCTGATAGCTTGCATGGTGGGGATCAATGAAAGCCGTGCAATTAGCTTGCAATCACAGCAAGCATCTGAATGGCCAACTTAAAAGATACATTGTATGTCTTACAATAAGAGAAAATGCCCCCATCCAGTTTATATTAAACAATTATTTAGAAAAGACTTGTTATTTCACACATGTTAATATATTGAATAAACACAGGATATATAGTGTTATATAATTCCTAATCCTCATTATTTTCACTGAATTTGGTAGAAATTCTCATTAACCACCTGCAAAATTTATAGAAAAATGAAACTAGATATATAATAATTAATCTTAATAAAAAATCAACACTCTGTAGATCTTATTGTAAAACCTCCTGTAATAAAACAATAGACCAAATTGTCATAAAAGGCAAGTGATAACATATAAAAAATAGCAAAGGATACAGATAAAATATTCCATAGTAGACAAATAGAATATGGGACACAAAGTATCAATACACAGTGTCCAAGCACATCATTCCAAGAATGACACTAGATGAACACTATCATTTAACACAAGTGGTTAAAATCCCAAAAGTTTTCCTTTTGCACAACACTAAGTATCTATCTCATTTTTTGGACCTAAAATTATTTGTTCTATTGACGTCACTTTTAAGTAATGTATCATCTTTTCCGTGACATTCTATGAAGTAATTCAACACTGTATGCTTTACATAACCCCTTCTCATGTTATATCTGTGTTCATCATATACCCTTTTCTTAAAGCACCTAGTAGTTCTACCTATACACTGGAGGCCACATAGGCACTCCAGCATATAGACAATGACCTTGGACATACCAGAAAAAATACCTTTCAATTTCATATTTTTATTTATATCTGAACACACAAAATTTACAATTTTTAAAAAAAAACAAATGGCACAAGGTCCATAACATCCGCAATGGTGCCATCCCTTTCATGTCCCTAAAAACAATGTGTTAAATTAGCCTGTTGTATCAGAAGGGGCCAATAGATTGTTCAAACTCTGATTCTTTTTACAGAAAACTTTACTCTTCTCTGGTAATATTTTATTCATAATTGAGACACCTTCTAGTAGACATGTGCAAAACTAAAATTTTCGTTTCGTTTTCGTCCATTCGGACGAAAATGTTATTTATTTCGTCTAAAACGAATTTCGTTCATTAGTGCATTCGTTTCAGACGAAATTCGTTCATTATTTTCGTTTCGTTAATTTTTTTCGTTCGTTTTATAGAATACAATGTAATACTATTGGCTTTCTATAAACCGAACGAGAGCCCCATTCATAAGAAATTCTTATGAATGGGGCTCTCGTTCGGTTCATAGAAAGGCAATAGTATTAATTGTATTCTATAAGCCGAAAGTCTATAAACCGAACGACTTTCGGTTTATAGACTTTCGGCTTATGGAATACATGTAATCCTATTGCTATTCTATAAACCGAACGACTTTCGGTTTATAGAATAGCCATAGGTTTACATGTATTACATAAGCCGAAAGTCTATAAACCGAAAGTCGTTCGGTATTTAGGCTGTCGGCATTTAACTAATAAGAGACAGAGTCTCCATTCATAAAATTATGAATGGAGACTTTGTCTCCGTGTAGTAAAATGCTGACAGCCTATAAACCGAACGTTCGGTTTATAGGCTGTGGGCATTTTACTACACGGAGACAAAGTCTCCATTCATAATTTTATGAATGGAGACTCTGTCTCCGTGTAGTAAAATGCCGACAGCCTATAAACCGAACGTTCGGTTTATAGACTTTCGGCTTATACAATACATGTAATCCTATGGCTATTCTATAAACCGAAAGTCGTTCGGTTTATAGAATAGCAATAGGAATACATGTATTCCATAAGCCGACAGCCTATAAACCGAACGTTCGGTTTATAGGCTGTGGGCATTTTACTACACGGAGACAAAGTCTCCATTCATAATTTTATGAATGGAGACTCTGTCTCCGTGTAGTAAAATGCCGACAGCCTATAAACCGAACGTTCGGTTTATAGACTTTCGGCTTATACAATACATGTAATCCTATGGCTATTCTATAAACCGAAAGTCGTTCGGTTTATAGAATAGCAATAGGAATACATGTATTCCATAAGCCGACAGCCTATAAACCGAACGTTCGGTTTATAGGCTGTCGGCATTTTACTACACGGAGACAGAGTCTCCATTCATAAAATTATGAATGGAGACTTTGTCTCTGTGTAGTAAAATGCCCACAGCCTATAAACCGAACGTTCGGTTTATAGGCTGTCAGCATTTTACTACACGGAGACAAAGTCTCCATTCATAATTTTATGAATGGAGACTCTGTCTCCGTGTAGTAAAATGGCGACAGCCTATAAACCGAACGTTCGGTTTATAGGCTGTCGGCTTATGGAATACATGTATTCCTATTGCTATTCTATAAACCGAACGACTTTCGGTTTATAGAATAGCCATAGGATTACATGTATTGCATAAGCCGAAAGTCTATAAACCGAAAGTCGTTCGGTTTATAGGCTGTCGGCATTTAACTATACAGAGACAGAGTCTCCATTCATAAAATTATGAATGGAGACTTTGTCTCCATGTAGTAAAATGCCGAAAGCCTATAAACCGAACGATCCGTTTATAGACTTTCGGCTTATATAATACATGTAATCCTATGGCTATTCTATAAACCGAACGTTCGGTTTATAGAATAGCAATAGGAATACATGTATTCCATAAACCGACAGCCTATAAACCGAACGTTCGGTTTATAGGCTGCGGGCATTTTACTACACGGAGACAAAGTCTCCATTCATAATTTTATGAATGGAGACTCTGTCTCCGTATAGTTAAATGCCGGCTTTTAACTATACGGAGACAAAGTCTCCATTTATAATTTTATGAATGGAGACTCTGTCTCCGTATAGTTAAATGCCGGTGTTCTGACAAATTTCTGGAGCAAATTCTCCTGCGCAATCGCAGGAGAATTTGCTCACTGCGCATGCGCATAAAGTTACAGCTGATAACTCAGCTGTAACTTTGTGACCACCGCGCATGCGCCAGCTGCGCAACCCACCTCCCGCCCCCTCACACCCCCTGCACACCCCTTCTTACCAGATCATCGACCACAGCGATACACAGCGCATGCGCACGCCTATCCAGCCGTTTGGGAATGTGCGCGTCCGTTGTTGTGTTCTTAAGGTGGTAAGTAACATGGGGCATCGGGACATAAGGGGGCAAGCATCCTGGTGAGGGCTGCTTCATCTTGATGGGATTTGTGATCCTCCTGCTGCATCAATAATACAGCAGGAGGATCACAAATCCCATCAAGATGAGGCAGCCCTCACCAGGATGCTTGCCCCCTTATGTCCCGACGCCCCGTGTTACTTACCACCTTAAGAACACAACAACGGACGCGCGCATTCCCAAACGGCTGGATAGGCGTGCGCATGCGCTGTGTATCGCTGTGGTCGATGATCTGGTAAGAAGGGGTGTGCGGCGGGTGTGAGGGGGGCGGGAGGTGGGTTGCGCAGCTGTCTCATGCACGGTGGTCACAAAGTTACAGCTGAGTTATCAGCTGTAACTTTATGCGCATGCGCAGTGAGCAAATTCTCCTGCGATTGCGCAGGAGAATTTGCTCCAGAAATTTGTCAGAACACCGGCTTTTAACTATACGGAGACAAAGTCTCCATTTATAATTTTATGAATGGAGACTCTGTCTCCGTATAGTTAAATGCCCACAGCCTATAAACCGAACGTTCGGTTTATAGGCTGTCGGCTTTTAACTATACGTTTGTCTCCATTCATAAATTTAAGAATGGAGACTCTGTCTCCGTATAGTTAAATGCTATTGTATTCTATAAACCGACTCTATTTCGGCTTATAGAATGCAATAGTACTACGAATGGACGAATGAACGAATGATTTTCCTTTATTAACCATTCGTTCATTCGGCTTTAGTTAGCTTAGCATTTTCGTTCTTCGTTTTTGGGGCGAATGGACGAAAATGCAATTTTCGGACGAAAATGCATTCGTCCGAAAACGAATGCACATGTCTAGTATATATTCACATGTAAATTGCTTTTTAAATAAAAAATTATGATATAAAAAAATCTTGTTTTTATTTCCTTTTATGTGACAATGCTGCCTCTCTCTTTCCCTTGCCCCCAGATTTGTCGCTCTCCCCCCCTTAGTGTTGTCTCTCTCTCACCCTCCCTTTGGCTCCCCCCTCGCTCCCCTTGTGTCTGTCTCTTCCCCCCTTCCCTCCCCTTGTTTCTCTCTGCCCCCCCCCCCCCTTGTTATTCTGTCCCCCCCTCACCTGTTTCTTGCTCCCTGGTGGCTAGTGGGGGCAGCCGGGGGATGTATGCACTATACATAATAGACGGAAGTGTCGGGCAGCATGGAGGTTGTCTGCACGATTCGTGCAGACATCCCCCAGCTGCCCGATTCTCCCTGGTGGCTAGCGAGGCAGCGGTGGATGTCTGCGCGATGAGCGAGACCTCCCCTGCTGCCGCCCGGAACGACAGCCAGGACTTTTATGAGGAAGCCGGAAGTACCCAGCTTCATCATAGAAGTCCCGGCGGTCATGCCGGGCGGCAGCAGGAGAGGTCTCGCTCATCGCGCAGACATCCTCCGCTCCCTCGCTAGCCACCAGGGAGAATCGGGCAGCTGGGGGATGTCTGCACGAATCGTGCAGACAACCTCCATGCTGCCCGACACTTCCGTCTATTATGTATAGTGCATACATCCCCCGGCTGCCCCCACTAGCCACCAGGGAGCAAGAAACAGGTGAGGGGGGGACAGAATAACAAGGGGGGGGGGGGGGCAGAGAGAAACAAGGGGAGGGAAGGGGGGAAGAGACAGACACAAGGGGAGCGAGGGGGGAGCCAAAGGGAGGGTGAGAGAGAGACAACACTAAGGGGGGGAGAGCGACAAATCTGGGGGCAATGGAAAGAGAGAGGCAGCATTGTCACATAAAAGGAAATAAAAACAAGATTTTTTTATATCATAATTTTTTATTTAAAAAGCAATTTACATGTGAATATATACTAGACATGTGCATTCGTTTTCGGACGAATGCATTTTCGTCCGAAAATTGCATTTTCGTCCATTCGCCCGAAAAACGAAGAACGAAAATGCTAAGCTAACTAAAGCCGAATGAACGAATGGTTAATAAAGGAAAATCATTCGTTCATTCGTCCATTCGTAGTACTATTGCATTCTATAAGCCGAAATAGAGTCGGTTTATAGAATACAATAGCATTTAACTATACGGAGACAGAGTCTCCATTCTTAAAATTATAAATGGAGACTTTGTCTCCGTATAGTTAAAAGCCGGCATTTAACTATACGGAGACAGAGTCTCCATTCATAAAATTATGAATGGAGACTTTGTCTCCGTGTAGTAAAATGCCCACAGCCTATAAACCGAACGTTCGGTTTATAGGCTGTCGGCTTATGGAATACATGTATTCCTATTGCTATTCTATAAACCGAACTTTCGGTTTATAGAATAGCCATAGGATTACATGTATTACATAAGCCGAAAGTCTATAAACCGATCGTTCGGTTTATAGACTTTCGGCATTTTACTACACGGAGACAAAGTCTCCATTCATAATTTTATGAATGGAGACTCTGTCTCTGTATAGTTAAATGCCGACAGCCTATAAACCGAACGACTTTCGGTTTATAGACTTTCGGCTTATGTACTACATGTAATCCTATGGCTATTCTATAAACCGAAAGTCGTTCGGTTTATAGGTTAGCAATAGCATTACATGTATTCTATAAACCGAACGTCGTTCGTTTTAAAGACTTTCGGCTTATAGAATACTATTGGCTTTCTATAAACCGAACTAGAGTCGAGTCCCCATTCATAAGAAATTCTTATGAATGAGGAGGGACTCTAGTTAGGTTTATAGAATGCCAATAGTATTCTATAAGCCGAAAGTCTTTAAAACGAACGACGTTCGGTTTATAGAATGCATGTAATGCTATTGCTGTTCTATAAGCCGAATGTCTTTCGGCTTATAGAACAGCAATAGCATTACATGTATTCTATAAACCGAACGTCGTTTGTTTTAAAGACTTTCGGCTTATAGAATACATGCTGCTATTGGCTTTCTATAAACCGAAAGAGTCCCCATTCATACGAATAGGTCAATTGACCTATTCGTATGAATGGGAACTCAATTTCGGTTTATAGGAAGCTAATAGCATTACATGCATTCCATAAACCGAAAGTCATTCATGTCGGTTTATGGAATGTAGTACAATGCTATTGGTATTGTAAACCGACTCTATTTCGGTTTAGAATGCCAATAGCACGAATGGACGAATGGACGAATGAACGAATGATTTTCGTTTATTAACCATTCGTTCATTCGGATTTTGTTAGTTAAAATTTTCGTTATTCGTTTTTCGGACGAATGGACGAAAATGCTATTTTCGTCCGAAAATGCATTCGTCCGAAAACGAATGCACATGTCTACCTTCTAGTATATACCAATACTTATTAAAAATATTCTCTAGCACTCAGGTTTTATCTGAATAGGTTTCAACTGACAAAATAATAAACATGGATAAAAATTAAATAATCAGTTTTATCTGAATAGGTAGTAATTAAACGGACTTTAAAATTTGTATCCATGTTTCTCATTGCTTTATTACTTTTCATGGGAAGACCATAAAGTGTAATCATTTTTTATGTTCTGTCTGTCATAAAGTGTTTCCTCTTTGTGTTTCTAACTTTTAGACAAGTTGTTCTATGTTTTTTTTATTGTATCCCTTTTCAATTAATCTCTTACTTACTTCACCAGCTTGTTCGTCAAAATCTTTCAGAGAACAGCAATTTTTTTCTCTCACATATATGTTCCCCTCAGGATATTGTTTGACCATATTTTGTCAAAATAGCTGGTGGAATTAAGATATGTATTTATCAGATCTAATAAATGAATACTGTCCAAGTTAGCCTCAAATGTAAATATCAATCAAAAATTATTTGAATTAAGTGAAAATAAAGCAACAAGATATGATAAAAACAAGAAATACACATTTTCAATAACATTTTTATTACATATACAAACAATGTGATATGAAAATAGTTGCATATAATATATAAAAGTTTACATTTACATACAGTTTTTTACAATGAGACTTTAGACAATTTGGTCGAGGGGGGTCCACTGCTAAAGACTTTGCCCAGGGCCCACTAGGGTCTTAAAGAGGACCTGTGATGGGGGCATGTGATGGGGTGATGGAGGTATGTGATGGGTTAATGGAGCATGTGATGGGGACATGTTATGGGGGCATGTAATGTGTATATAATGGGGTGATGGGGGCATATAATGGGGTGATGGGTGTATATAATGGGGGCATTTAATGTGTGTGCATGTGGGTGATGGGGCATGTCCTGGGTGTGCAAAGTGGGTTATGGGTCATGGGTGTGCAACGTGGGTAGGGGGGTGCCCAAATTGTGTCTGCCTAGGGCAGCACAAAACCAAGATACACCACTGGTATAATCTTCAAAATTATACTTGCCACATTTCACCAATAAAAGAGTAAGGTAACTATGCAAAATGCAATTTATGGAGTTTGGTTTTTCAACAAAACATGCATGTTTTTGTCTCCTGTCTTCAGGGCCACCGTAAAATGGGAAAGGATATTCTGAAAACAATTGTCTAGCACAAAACATACCTATTCCACAGCAGTTACATCCAGTACCACAGTGATCATCAGTTCTACAACTACAATGCCAACACAGTGCAAATCCAGAGTTGTGGCAACACAGTCCAATTCCCCAACCGTGGCAACACAGTCCAATTCCACAACTGTGCCAACACAGTCCAATTCCCCAACCGTGCCAACACAGTCCAATTCCACAACCGTGCCAACACAGTCCAATTCCACAACCGTGCCAACACAGTCCAATTCCACAACCGTGGAAACACAGTCCAATTCCCCAACCGTGCCAACACAGTCCAATTCCCCAACCGTGCCAACACAGTCCAATTCCCCAACCGTGCCAACACAGTCCAATTCCCCAACCGCGCCAACACAGTCCAATTCCCCAACCGCGCCAACATAGTCCAATTCACCAACCGTGCCAATACAGTCCAATTCCACAACCGTGGCAACACAGTCCAATTCCCCAACCGTGCCAACACAGTCCAATTCCCCAACCGTGCCAACACAGTCCAATTCCCCAACCGTGCCAACACAGTCCAATTCCCCAACCGTTCCAACACAGTCCATTTCCCCAACCGCGCCAACACAGTCCAATTCGCCAACCGTGCCATCATAGTCCAATTCCATAACTATGGCAATGCAGCCCAACTCCACAACCGTGGCAACACAGTCCAATTCCACAACATGACAATGCAGTCCAATTCTAACTGCTGATTTTGATTGTCTGTAAGTAGCACTGCTAGTGTTTCAAGTAGTAATGGCAGCTGTGTTAGCAGAACATAAGCCTAGACACATTTACACTTCATTGTCAGAAAGCAGCCATTGTGCTCAGATCAGGAAAAACATACAACTAAAGTTACCGGTACTTTTTATTGTAAATCAGAGTTTATTGGTTTTGAAAACTACATAGTTGGGGAGGAGGGTGAAGGGAGAAGTCTGACACAGCAGACCAAATATAAGGGGCACATATTAAGTAATAACAATGAGCGAGAAAAGAAAATAATATGAATTAAAGTAGGTAAAGGTAAATAAATGGCACAGTTCAGGGGCAACAAAATCCAATTCCAACTTCGTATAGTAGGGGATACCATTAATTAAAAGCAAGGAATTGTTATGTGCCCCATGAAAAATAAAATAATCTTAAAAAAAAATATAGTAATAATTGCTGATACAGATACCAAGGCAGGTTCCATAAAATCCTCCAAGTACTTAATCCTCATATCATTATGTATTAATTATATCCCTTTTCTTTATCACTTTAATGTTTGCTTGTTTTTATCACTGTTTTAACACTTGGTCAGTTTATAATAAAAATATCTCTAGAAAACACTTTTGTAAAATACCGGCGCTGTAATTTTCCTGATGAATGGCAGGTTAACACTTCACAATAACAACAGCTATAGACAACTTTATCAACAACAGTAGAACTGACCATATCGAACAATGCATGAAAACCATACACACCATAGTGTTCCAAGTATAGCATTATTTGTTTTGTGAACTTTAAGTTCAGACAGATTAAATAAATACAGTACAATACATGTTGTTACTAGGAACATAGTTTACTAGCTATGACATAACATGTAAAAATGTGGCTTGGTGGCTTTTACAGTATTCAGTGAGCAGCATGCGGGAGAGCAGCTACTAGACAATTAAAGGGCCACATGTCTATTTTTCTGCTAATTATGTGGCGCTGTGGCATTAAATGGTTGACTCATGAATTTGGGCAACTCAGAAATCACCTAAATGCTTCTGAATTGGCATGGAAATCCAGAGTAGATATGGCCCCCAATGAATTATATAAGGGGCTGGGAGCCATTTGGCCAGTTGTTTTTCATTGGGATGGCCAGGACAACTAGCCCCAGAGAGCCAAATGTATTTATGTGGGACCTTCCAGGCAGTCCGCTAGATTTAGGGGGGGGCAAAGTTTTTTTTTTAATTCATTTTTTTCTTATTTTTAATTCAATTCTCTGTTACTGGAGAATTTAAATGCTCTAAGTTTAGCTGTGGGGAAAAATGGGGCATTATGAAGAGCTCTGAATTCAAACGTGGTACTGTGATAGGATGCCACCTTTGCAGTAAGTCAGTTCATGAAATGTAACCCCTGCTAGATATTCCACGGTCAACTGTACATGGCATTATTGGAAAGTGATTAGGAACAGCAACTCTGCCATGTAAAGTCACGGAGTAGGGGTCACTAAGTGCTGATACAGTGTGTTTAAGTCACCAATGATGATTTCATAGCTGAATAGTTCCAAACTTCCACTGAAAGTTATGAAAATAGGCCGTGCAATTCCCCAAAACATAATATGTGACCAGTGACCTATAACAAAATGCAGATAGATATAAGTAGTGACAGAGGAGATAACCACTGGATGGCTAGACAGATATAGGCAGTGTCAGAGGAGTTAACCACTGGATGGCTAGACAGATATAGGCAGTGTCAGAGGAGCTAACCACTGGATGGCTAGACAGATATAGGCAGTGTCAGAGGAGATAACCACTGGATGGCTAGACAGATATAGGCAGTGTCAGAGGAGTTAACCACTGGATGGCTAGACAGATATAGGCAGTGTCAGAGGAGTTAACCACTGGATGGCTAGACAGATATAGGCAGTGTCAGAGGAGTTAACCACTGGATGGCTAGACAGATATAGGCAGTGTCAGAGGAGATAACCACTGGGTGGCTAGACAGATTCAGGCAGTGTCAGAGGAGATAACCACTGGATGGCTAGACAGATATAGGCAGTGTCAGAGGAGCTAACCACTGGATGGCTAGACAGATATTGGCAGTGTCAGAGGAGTTAACCACTGGATGGCTAGACAGATATAGGCAGTGTCAGAGGAGATAACCACTGGATGGCTAGACAGATTCAGGCAGTGTCAGAGGAGATAACCGCGGGATGGCTAGACAGATATAGGCAGTGTCAGAGGAGTTAACCACTGGATGGCTAGACAGATATAGGCAGTGTCAGAGGAGTTAATATGACTTATTAAAATATTGTACATTAAATGTAAATGCTCAAACATTTAGGGCACAAATTGTATTCATGTCCAGCCTATACTCGGACCAGTACAGTATTTCACATAATTTTGCTCTTGCATTAAACTATCACTTCCTGATAAGTTTAATTTTAGTTTGAAATCATGAGTGTAGACTTTTTTCTTTTTTTGAGGGGGGCAGCATGTCATTGTTCGCCCGAGGCAGCACAATGTCTTGGGCCGGCCCTGGGCATAAGGCTATCTGAGATAGCTAGCGAATGGTTCTTATCTGCCGCAACATTCTATGTTTATAACTACCACCAGTACAGACAAATTCAGTGTGCAGGATATGGACCTAATGATCTGAGAATGATCTGAGAATGCGGAGTAGGAGTTCTCCCATATGCTAGCTCCCCATTTGTAGATGCAGGATTATGAACATCTGGAAAAAAAAGGCTAAAGTAGGTGAAATGGGGGAAATTCAAGGTGGATATTAACAAAAACCCTGAGTGGTGCACAGAAATATTAATGCAATAGTGACATCTATCAGGCATGTCCCACCATAAGGACAGCCATCATTAATTATATTATTCCATAATCTAGTAATTTTAATTTGCACAAATCTTCAAAAATTCATCCTTGCAAGTTTGTCACAGGTGCCATACAGCCTTCCATTGAAAAAGAATGAGCTTGTCTGCTCCTCCCATTGTCACCTGATGCTGCTCCTTTAAGAACAGCTGGCTGCATCAGAAAGACATTCTTTCTATAGGACACTCTGAAATATACACCTGACTGACTGATAATAAGGTAAGACTCTGGCAGATGAAGCTGACAGCACTAATCTGTTGCAATTACCTTGGTTAGTACTGTTTGCATTGTTAGCAAGTGTCCCTTGTTCTTTAGGAATCTGGTATGTTATAAACTCTAAACTGCCTGCTTTTATATACATTTATATACATAGCTCAGTGTACTTTAACTACAACTGCCTTCTGTGCATTACAAACATGAGATTTTGATTTTATTTATCCTTCCAAAAAAAAAGTTTTCAAAACACTGCATTCTATGAATTTTTTTGATGTTTTTCTAGAAGAAGGCTGTTTTTTAATTATTTATTTCCAGATAAGGGCCAGTGATTTAATTGCAGCAATGCAGGGACAAGCAAATGGTCCATGTAAGAACAACAGTGTTTGTGGAAAGACCTGTAAAGGTCCATAGAATATCATTAAATTGTCAATTATAGGAGTAAATGTCCAGTATGGTGTCCAGGGCCCATCTCTTATTTGCAGGTCTCCTGATCAAGCTTATGTATTTCAATTATGTACAGAAGTTGGTAATTTGATTGCCATTTTTGGTTTGGGGTATGTAACCTAACAAGCAGGGCTCTCTTAAACCTCCCACAGTGCTATCTATGTGCTCTCCATATAAAATACATTGGGGGCTAGTACTAGTATCCTTGTCCTTTCCCTTTGATAACCAGGGCTGAAATGGCACCCATGCACTATACTATACACATTGGGGGTCCATAATCAGGACTGGGAGATCAGCCCCCTTACTGTTTGAATCAGAGGCCAAGGCTACTTACCCTTTCCCCCATACATTTAAATGTCTCTGGACCCCTTAATAAAACAATAAATTGCTCCCCATGGTATCTGGGGACCAGCCAAAGGCCATCAGACCCCTTATAATTTAAATATACATCCCTCTCTCTGGGTGTGGTGTCTGCACCAAAAGCCCCCAGACCCATCAATAAATTTAAACTAAAATTATTCATCACCTACCCCACCACCTCTACCTCCACCCATAAATGTACAAGTTTCTGAAGTTCTCTGAAATTGCAACTCAAATAACAAAGTACATTTTATAGTTACAAAATGATCCAGTCATAGTGTGACTGATGATCCAACTGTGATACTGCACTACAAGTTTTCTGTTTCTCTTTTGTCTTCCCATTTATATGTGTTCATGTGAAGAAAGCAATTGTTGCAAGTTTTAAAACATAAAGGTTCAATATGTTATTTATGATGCATCCTAATTAATTTTTTTTTGTTGCTTGTCAGTACCTGACTGTGATCTGAGAAAAACTAATTTTGAGTTTGTGTTTAACGTAAAAAGAAATACACATCATGTCCTAAAATATATGTGGCTTTAAAAAAAGGGTCAATATTATGTTTTAAAGGGCTTCTTTAATAATATTGGGGAAAGAAAAAACTTTAATTTTTTGGTTTCTAACAGATGGATCCTTATTTTAAAAATGTACTGTTACTTCTGGTGGTGTTCTCACCCCTCCATGTTGCTGCCTATCCAAATGGTCAAGTGCAAGCTTCATGCACTTCAATGGAACCAAGTCATGGGACAACAGGTCAATCATCCAGTCCACCTTATTCCTTGGTGTTGTCTAGCACTACCTACAGTGCAGGAGGTAAAATTACAGGTAAACCGATTACACAAACAAGAATTAGCCACTACTTACTCTGTTGCCTAAAGTTGAGTGTGCCAAACAGAAAGTTCTGTCTTGTTGATCATAACCAATTCAAACACTTCACACAATTTAAATAATATAGACAACAATACATACAACTTAAATACAATAGACTACACTGATGAGGAGTCACCAGTTGCTTGTCATTTAAAAAATCCTTTGCATATAGGAATATCCAGTTCTTCCACTTGCTATGTGTAATATTTCAGGTGGATGATTCTCTAATGAGTCTGGCAACTGCAATGAGGTGTGGCGGCTAGATGCCATTTTCACAAGTGATTAATGATATACGTCTTGATATATATCTTTTGGCGCTTCTTTTCCAGACAGGTCAATTCTCCTCCACTTCTTGCCCTTTTACCATCTTCACCCTTGTCATTGTAACCAGTCCACCGGTCCCAATAAGATAAATAGAGTTCACAATGTACCCATGAAGTACATATCTTGATCTTCTTTGAGCAGGGGAAGGGTCCTCTTTTTTTTAACTTCTGTCATTATTAGGCTATTAGATAGCTTATTGACATCTCACCCCACCATTTTTAAGGTCCAGTTCTAACTCCTATCACCCTCTACAGATTTAGGAATGGATACCTCTTCAGGCCATCATCTCACCAATGTTCACAGGTGAATAGTAATTTCTTTGGTCTACATGTACACTGTAAATTCTATAGCCTACAGTCATTTTTTTTTATAAAAAAAATTCCCATACAAATCTGTTAGGAGAGGTATAAAAAGGCACAATCGCCATTTGTGTTATATAACGATTATTGCGCCTTTTTATAAATCCCCCCACTTGTGCAGGAATTTTTATACATGGCTGTAGGCTATAGATTTTACAGTGTACATGCACACCAAAGAAAATTAGTATTCACTAGTGAACATTGGTGCGATTATGAACTGAAGTGGTATCCATTTCTATATCTCAGACACTAATCAAACCCTTTTCAGAGCCTGATTTTTTATAATCAGCTGAGCCAGCTGTATTGGCACAACCAAAAAGTACTTATCTGGGGAGGGGGCATCGTAGATTCCCGAAATTTGTCAGTTTTATACACAGGTGCACACTCCGATAGGTCTCCTATTTTGCGCTTTCTGCTCTGTCTATATACTGGACCCCCAATATATTTATACAATCCGCAGAAGATATTTTACTATTTTGATTCTCCAAGCAACAAACAAACTACAAGAAACAGCCAAGTTGAGAAACACACTTGGGTACACAAGCAAGGAGTGTGTTACTGTGTGTAAAACAGAAGCTGTATTAAGACACTACACTTGATATCATTATAATGTGAGACACACATTTATTTTCTTGCTCCTACATACACAACAGGGATTTTGCTTAGTCAAATCTTAGTTTTTTTGACACATGGTTACTCCATATAGTTATTAATGTATTGCACCTGCCTATGTAGAATGTTTGTTGGTTAAGTAAATATATGTTGTCGATCGGGAACTCACACAAGTAATAAATGTTATACACTAAGTGGAGGACCAATCATTTTTCAAGCTTTCTGGGTGGACTGTTGATTTAAAAAGGAATACTAAGACTGATTTAGAGGCACTCCATCACCAAAGCATTGTTTATTCTGTCAATATAGAAAATACAAAACTATCCTATACATTGTATTAGCAGTATTGCACGCAAATGCATGAATTAAGAGAAAGATAGGTTTTAAATGTGTCTTTGGTGTCCAGGGCCGGTCTAAAGCATTGGTGGCCACTGGGTACAATTTCCAATAGTGACCCCCTAATTCCACCCATATTTAAAAATATATGAAATCATTAAGAAAAAAAAATGTGATTGAAAAAAATACAAACTTTTTACCACTTAACAAATAAGGTTGCAACTTGGCTGCTATTTTACCGGCAGGAAAAATGATCTTGCTGCCAGTGTTAAGTCTATGGAGGCCGGTATTTTTCTGTAAAATGGCATCCTATCCACATATATACTCCCACCTCCCCCCCTGATACCAGTTGCTTTAGTTAATATATCATCCTAAGCCAGGGGTAGAACAATGGGGCAACAATTCAGAAATATGTCTGCCTCTTCTCTAAAAGAAAACTGAACTTGACTGTGGGCTCTGGGTAGATGTCCAGATTGCCCATTCATTTAATAAGGTGCCTCTGGTGGTGAATCCTGTTTATGTCATCACCTTGTGGGTTGATTAGATATTTCCTTTTTAAAGTAGTTCATTTGCATATCAAGCCACAAGGTGGTGTCATAAACTGATGATAACCCTAAAGACTGGGATTTTTATAGGGCTGGCGGGAACATTGGACAACTCCCGGCCTTGGACCAGGGGTGGCTGTTACATCGCTGGTCCCCTAGTGTTATGTTAACTGCACACGCGGGTAACTCCACACGCGGTTATTGCTTTACTGCCGTAATACGCCGTAAATGCCGTAATAATACTTATACTTATGATAGTACACGCCAGTTATCCTCTGACTGGCAGCTGCCATGCTTTCATAGGAAGCACAGAGCGAGACCCTCGTTTTTTTCATGGGATCAGCAGTGGGGACCTTAACTAGGCACCGGGAGACCTCTGTATTATGCAGATGGAGCCTGGCAAGCAAGGGTTAACAACATGCTCTAGTTGTTGCATGGGATCAGCAAAAGAAACCTATCTAAGGTCCCATGTGCTGATTCCCATGCAAGGAGACAGTACATGTAGCACAGAGAGCCAGCAGTCAACCAGACAAGTGACAACTCATTTTTTACTTGTGTTTCTATACTGGAAGCACAATTGAAAAATAAAAGTTTAGTTGTGCTTTAATTTATGCATTGGCTTTCTATTCTATTAACAAAATGTATGAATCATTTTGTTCATTCCCTACAATTTTGATGGCATTTTCTATTCTCTATAATAAATAGTACAAACAATGCTGTTAAGGGTATTTTAACATCAGCTCATCCTTGTGCCTGAATATGTAATAAATGACTGTATTACCCCATGTGTAAAGAATCTACTGAAGGAAGGAAAAACAACACATAAAGTTAATTTATTAAGGAATGCTTATTCTATAACATTCCAATTTATAACCTTTGATTGCCTTTTTCTTCCATTTTACAGTCACTCTCAGCACTAATTCAGGATCTCCCCAGTTCACTGGTTTTCTGATCCAGGCTCGTGATGGTACCAGCAGTATCCCTCAGGGATCCTTTCAAATCCTTACTGCAGATACACAAACCTTAACATGTACTACTGCTGCAGTGAGTTTTATCAAATATACCAATATTTAAGAATATACCGGTAATGACATTGGAATAGAATGCATGGAAATCTCCATAGATTTGGTGCTTTAGTATGAAACAAGATTCAATATACACATACGTTCACAGACGTCTCTGGAGATAATGTATAATTAAGATACAGTGCTGTAGTGCTGTATTCACTAAACAGTGAACTGTGGTAAATAGACAAAACTTGGAGAGCAAAAACTTTTTAAATTAATAATACAATAAAATCACAGTGACTATTGTAATTTAAGCAGCATCAGAGTTGTAGCTCAATAACAACCAGAAAGTTACCTTTTATTTACTCCAGAAACTGAACTTCCCTGAATTCAAAGCAGCAACTAATTTGTGCTTGTATTACAGCCTTCATTACCATTTATTTAAAGGGACGGTCTAATTCCCAAAATCACTTTGGTGCATGTTGAAGATTACTGCATGTATAATGCACAGGTTTTTTTTTCCAGTGTGATTTGATTCACATTTTTTATATTTGCCTCAAGTCCTCCCCAGTGATTACTCTGCATTTTTACTGCAGGTGCAGCAATACTGATTACATAGACACTGAGGATATATATTTTTTTTCCATTTAGTCACTTCCTGTGCTCCTCAAATTGATTATATTGTGTGGACTCTAAGTGACCCTGCTTTTGTACACAGTTGGCTCTCTTAACATTACAACACATTGTCTGATGACACCACTAGAGAGACAGGAAATTCCATTGATTTGAATGAAATTATTCTCATGCGTTCCTGCAGCAAAAAAAAAAAGGAAATTACTTTTACTCAGCTAGTGTGGGCAGTGCTGATTTTTGCAAACTGCTGTAATTTCACATTTTGATCTATCTGTAAGTATTTTATAATTTAAGCAATGAAAAGCACATTAATATGCATTAATGTTTGGAAGATGCATTTTTGGCACTAGACAGTCCCTTTTAGTAGCAATAAAGTACACAGCGCTTGGTTTGAAATTTAAAGGTATTACACTGAACAAACAAACATAGGCCTACTCACATGCTTAGAATCTTGAGTAACTCGTTGACAGGAAAAACATAAGGCACTTCATTCAAATAGAAATATTTGTTTATAAATGTTTGAAATGAGTGCTTGGCAGAGGAAACTGACTCAGGTAAATCTCCATTAACAGTCTTTTCTACTTGTGTTTTCTTTAGTTTATGGTTTTAGCCTCCCCTGTATTTTGCTAAACACCAATCACCATAGAAAGTGTCGGCAGTTAAGAACCATTCGGTCCATCTAGTCTGCCCAATTTTTTTGAATACTTTTATTAGTCCCCCGTTCCCGGTCTTATAGCTAGGATAGCCTTGCGTCTATCCCACGCATGCTTAAAATCCTTGACTGTGTTTACCTCTACCACTTCTGCTGGAAGGCTATTCCATACATCCACTACCCTCTCAGTAAAGTAATACTTCCTGATATTACTTTTAAATCGTTGCCCCTCTAATTTAAGACTAATGTCCTCTAGTTGTGGTAGTTTTTCTTCTTTTAAATATACTCTCTTCCTTTACTGTGTGATTCCCTTTATGTATTTAAATGTTTCTATCATATCTCCCCTGCTACGTATTTCCTTCAAGCTATACATGTTAAATAGACCAATAAGGTCTATTCAATTAGATTCTAAAAGGCAGTAAAAATCATTATGGGAATCTCTTTTCTTATGTAACTTGCTTCAGATTCTTATTATTATAAGTGGGAAAAGATTATTGGCATTTATTTTTTACTAAAAAAATTTTTATTTTGCTAAATTGTCAAGGTTAGGTTTTATATATTTTATATATATATCATAATAATGAGTTTATTTCATGTGGAGGGATGACCCCTTAAAAAGAATCTGAAACAGTAACTGTAGCGACACTTATATCATCAAATATTTTGCTGATTTAATATTAATATTTATTCTTATCCACTTCTTGCAGAGCGCAGTGAGCCACACAACTAATTCAGCAAAATCAAGTGTACAAGTAACTTGGGTGGCACCAAACAACAATGTTGCAGACTTGCAATTCAGGTAAATCCCTGCTGTAGCATAATCTGAAACAACTGAAGAAACAGTTGGTGGTAGGAGAGTATATGGCATCTAATAAATTTAAACTATGGATATCATGTGTTCGTATATTCAGTTTTTTTATAAGAAAATATATATGTTTTATTTGCCCTTAACAGAGCCACAGTTGTGCAAGTGGAAAGAACATACTGGACAAATGTTGTTAGTTCCAAACTTACCTATGTCACAACAGCTACTACAGTAGGCTCGAATGCAGCAAATTCCTCCACTTCTACAGCGATTAACTATTCTACAAATGTATCCACACAATCTACCTCTACAAAGAGCACCAACACCACAACTACTCCCAAGCAGTCCTATGACATCAACAATGGATTTCGGTTCTCTGTAAGTATCATTGTAAGGGTTTCCTATAGGTAGCCGGTAAAGATTGGCTTGAGGTCAAACCAGGGCCGGCGCCACCAATAAGGTGACTTAGGCAGCTGCCTAGGACGCATCTTAGCTGGGGGCGTCGGAACCCTGCTTCAAAAAAAAAAAATCCTCCCCCTTACTTACCTCGTCGCTGCTGCTCCGTCTCCGGCGGAGGTCCGTGGCTGTGAGGGAAGCGTTGTGCGCTCCCCTCCAGCCAATGCGCATTCAGTAAAGTTTGGCTGGAGGGGAGGGCACAACGCTTCCCTCACAGCCACAGACGGGCAGATGAGAGCACCGGGAGAGCAGCAGCAAGGAGGTAAGTAAGGGTTAGGGGGGAGGATCCTGGCATACTGTGGGGGGAAATCCTGGCATATTGGGTGGCTAAGTCCTAGCTGGCATACTGTGGGGGAAAATCCTGCCATATTGGGTGGCTAAGTCCTGGCTGGCATACTGTGGGGGGAAATCCTGGCATATTGGGTGGCTAAGTCCTGGCTGGCATACTGTGGGGGTATCCTGGCATATTGGGTGGCTAAGTCCTGGCTGGCATACTGTGGGGGGAAATCCTGGCATATTGGGTGGCTAAGTCCTGGCTGGCATACTGTGGGGGAAAATCCTGGCATATTGGGTGGCTAAATCATGGCTGGCATACTGTGGGGGAAAATCCTGGCATATTGTGGGGGAAAATCCTGGCATATTGGGTGGCTAAGTCCTGGCATATTGTGGGGGAAAATTCTGTGATATTGAGGAGCCTAATATCCTAGGATATTGAGGGGAATAATCCTGGCATATTGGGTGGCTAAGTACTGGCATATTGTGGGGCATAATCCTGGGACATTGAGGGGAATAATAATATGATAATGTGGGGGGAGAGGGGGTCGATCTGTGCCAGCTACACGCACAAGTGAAACACCTTCCTCAGGTGCTAGTACGCAACAGAACCTTCAGCGTTATTTGGTAGGCCCGAATGCTGCTCTTAGAATGGTGAGGCCAGAACAAGTACAGGTGATAGTAGATTGGGTGGCTGACAGTGCCTCCAGTTCCTTCACATTGTCTCCCACCCGGTCCCCTGCTGAAAGCTCAGAGTTGACACATGCAACCCATGGCAACCTGTCTTTCACCTCACCCCCTTGCAAATCAGCCAAGCAGTCTGAGCCACAAGTCATCTTTGCAGCAGTCTCTTTTGCTTTTTGATGACTCTGCTGGCACGGTCATCAAACCTAGCCTTGCCCCATGAGTGGAAGAGATTGAGTGCACTGATGCACAACCACTTATGTGTCAGGATGTGGACATGCGAGGACCACAACAGCACGTCTCTGATGATGACGAAACACAGGTTTAACTGCTGTGGCTTTCGGCAGTGTGCAGACTGGCAAGGAGGGCTGGGTTGAGGAGTGGGTGTAAGACGATGTGGAGGATGATGAGATCCTAGACCAGACATGGAATCAAGGTCATGCGAGTGACGTGTCCAGTTTGGAGGAAGAGGCGGTGGTTGCAAAGAGGCACCAGCGCAGCAGAAGAGGGAGCAGGGTGCAAAACCGTAGCGGCCGTCCCCTAGACAGTACGCCTGCTACTGTCCACCGCACCCAGGGTCCGAGCACACCAAAGCTAGCTCCAAAGAGTTCCCTGGCGTGGCAGTTCTTTAGACAATGTGCTGAAGACAAGACATGAGTGGTTTGCACACTGTGCAATCAGAACCTGAAGCGAGGCATAAACGTGCTAAACTTGAGCACAACCTGCAGGACCAGGCATCTACATGCAAGCCACGAGCTGCAGTGGAGTAAGCATCTCAAAACCCAAGAAAGGTCTCAGGCTCCTCCTGCTTCCTCTCCTGCTGCTGTCCTGGCCTCTTTCTCCAGCTCTGGAGTCACATTGGCACCTGCCACCGAGCAAATAGAGGAAGTGGCAGCAACGCCACAACGTCCGCCACTATCCCCAAACATCTCCACACTGTCCCATGGAAGCATTCAGCTGTCCATCTCCCAAAATGCCAGCATTTCCAAATTCCTGGCCTTTGAAATGCTGTCATTCCGTCTGTTGGAGAAGGACAGTTTTAAAAAACGTGGTTCCCAGCTACCACTACTTTTCCCGGCGAGCCATCCCTTCCCTGCACAAGCAATTGGCGGACAAAATCAGGTGTGCACTGCGCAACGCCATCTGTGGCAAGGTCCACATAACCACAGATACATGAACCAGTAAGCACGGGCAGGGACGCTATATCTCCCTAACTGCACACTGGGCAAATGTAGTGTCGGCTGGGCCTGAGGCCGATAGCAGTTTGGCGCATGCCCTTCCGCCACAGAGGATTGCTGGGCATTTCTCTTTGCCTCCTGTTGCCTCCTCCTCCTACTCAGCTTCTTCCTTCTCCTCTACAACTTCCTCCACCACCTCCTCATCCGGTCAGCGTAACAACTTCACCACCAACTTCAGCACAGCCAGAGGGAAACAACAGCAGGCTCTTTTAAAACTCATATGTTTGGGGTAAAAACCCCACAGCGCGCAGGAGCTGTGGACGGACATGGAACAACAGATCAATGAGTGGTTGTTGCCACTGAGCCTCAAGCCCGGCCTGGTGGTGTGCGATAATGGGCGAAATCTCGTTGCAGCTCTGGGCTTAGCCGGTGAAGGCAGAGGAAGAGGTCGCCAACGCATCTGGGGCACCGCCAGCACCTCAGAAGGCAGGGTTAGCATGGCCGAAATGTGGAAAAGCTTTGTCAGCACGCCACAACAAGCAGCACCACCATCTGACATGCAACGTCTTAGCAGGAGGCAGCATTTCAGCAACATGGTGGAACAGTACGTGTGCACAGACCTACACGTACTGTCTGATGGGTCTGCCCCATTCAACTTCTGGGTCTCCAAATTGGGCACATGGCCTGAGCTTGCCCTTTATGCCTTGGAGGTGCTGGCCTGCCCTTCAGCCAGTGTATTATCACAGACAAGCGCAGTCGCCTGTCCACACCCAACATGGACAAGCTCACGTTTATTAAGATGAACCAAGCATGGATCCCACCAGACTTCTCTGTAACTTGTGCAGAATAGACATTTGTACGGCCTCACCCAGTCATTGTTATACTCAAGTGCACGTATTCTTTGTTTTCTGTTGTTATATGTCCCAATATTTTGGGGGCTACCCCAATTTAAAAAAACAAAAACAAACAAAAAACAGTGTTGGGTATCTCCTCCTCCTCCTCCTCCTCCAGCGCCGCTTCCACCTACACCGCCATGGTCACCGCCTCCTCAACCTATGGATCACTTAGTATAAACTGAAAGAGAATACCCTGCACTCCAACCCTCTATCAAATGGATACTTCTGTTGATCCTCCTGGCAGCCATGCTTTAGATTTATGTTCTTCCAAAGCTAAAATCAAAGATTCCATCTAGTGCTATTTTATGGCTCAGCTGTATTTGTAATTTGTATGTATTTTATGTTATTTTAAGCTATTTCCCTATCCACATTTGCTTGCAGGACACTTGTCCTACTCTTACCCACATTTTAATTCCTTTTGCAGCCCTCTAGCCCTTTCCAGGACTTTTTTAGAGGCATTTTAGTGGCCAAAAGTTCATGTCCCCATTTACTTCAATGGGGTTCGGATTCGGGGTCAAGTTCGAGCACAGACCCGGACATTTTTTCGAAGTTCGGTCAAACTTGCCGAACCCGAACATCCAGGTGCCCGCTCAAAATCCAGAGAGATGTAGTCAGTGTCAGAGGAGTTAACCCTTGGATTTCTTAACATATGTAGACAGTGTCAGATGAGTTAACCCTGGGTGGCTAGACATATATAGGCAGTATTAGAGGAGTTAACCCCTTGGGTGGCTAGGCAGATAGAGGCAGTGTCAGAGGAGTTAACCCCTTGAGTAACTAGACAGATATAGGCACTGTCAGAGGTGTTAACCCCTTGGGTCGCTAGCCAGATAAAGGCAGTGTCAGAGGAGTTAACCCCTTGGTTGCTAGACAGATACAAGCAGTCTCAGAGTTTAGGAATGTGTGAGCAGTCAGTGCACCTCTCCATGTGCCAAATAAGTAGGTAAAATAGGCAGACTTGGTAGTAAAATCTTCAGTGTTTAATGGCAGAAATCAGAAAACAAGCGCAGTCTCACGCGTTTCGCCCGTGAGACTTAATCATAGACTGACAAATAGTACAAAAAAATCGACTTAGGAACATTACTGGGATTTTACTACCAAGTCTGCCTATTTCACCTACTTATTTGGCACATGGAGAGGTGCACCGACTGCTCACACATTCCTTTATTCATTATTCACGGCTGGGAACGTCGTTAACAAGCTGCACTCACCTGTGCTGTGTCTTGCGGGGCTGATTGTTGTGGATTTGGAGCTGCCCGTTCCTGGGACATTATATTGGTTTCAGTATCAGAGTCTGTCACTCACACATACACACACTCTCACTCACACTGACATACAGACACACTTACACTGACATACACACACACACACACACAAACACACACACAAACACTCTCACTTACACTGACTAGGGTAGCCACCTGGCCGGTATTTTACTGGAAGGCCGGTAAAAATATTGGCATCAGGCCAATGTTAAGTCTATGGAGACAGTACCAAGGCCGGTATTTTTCTGAAGAAAAGGTGGCAACCCTAACACTGGCATACACACACACTCACTCTGAAATACAAAAACTCACACCAAATCCGACCCCAAACAGCTTATCACACACACTCAGAGAGGCACCCACTCACTCACAGACTCAGTCAGCACACACTAACACTAAGCCAGCACAGACGCCAGACACACTCAGGCAGCATACACTAACACTCAACCAGAACACTCAAAGACACAATCAGCCAGAACACTCACAGACACAATCAGCAAGCACACTCACAGACACAATCAGCCAGCACAGACACACTCAGCCAGCACACAGTCACACTCAACCAGCACAAACTCCCTACTCACTACTCAGAGGGTCTAAAAGTTAAAAGTGCTCTAACAGACGCTGTTGTCATGACTTTTCCGCTGCCTGTTGGCTCTTCCTACGTGCGACAGATGCTGACAGTGGGGGTGGAGCCTTCCGATTGAGCACACCAAGAATGAAAAAAAAAAGGAATCGCTCTTAACCATACTTTGGTATGACAGGGAGAGTAACGTCTGGATTAAGCTCCCCTGTCAGATCAAAGACAATTAGATAAGTTAGGCAGCCGCGAGGCCCCCGTTAGCGTGAGGCCTTAGACGATTGCCTAACTTGCCACTGATGCCAGCAATAGGTTGGCATTACATGACAGGTTATTGTCCAGGGTCAATAGCTGACCCAAACCCTTTAATGTTATTGGATTTCCTTTGCCTTGTAATCTAGATGATACTTTCCTTTGGTTTGTCTTGACAGCTAGAGTCTGTACATATTGCGACTTGTATGTGACAGTCACCCAACAGAATGTATATTATGTATCAGCAAAGTAGTATTTTCCCATCACCAGGCTTCCAATAAAAGTGGTTCTCAAATCAGAAGCTAAAGCCTGAATTTCATTAAACAAAATCCTTTATTTGCTAAAAGTTCAAGGGTTCAACCCTTGGCCTTCTCTTTCTAAAAAACCGTTGTATGTTTTTCCACAAACCCCCCCAGCATCCAACAGCATTGTCTTCATCGTAGTGTTCGACTTCTGCACAGTTTGACTTGCAGGAGTCCACCGCATCAATCTCTTGGATGTCATTTTCTCCACTCATCTTTAAAAAAAATTAGCTGATTAGAAAGTCACTAGTAATATCTGCTTCAGACGCCTCAACATATGCAAGTGAAGGAAATGTGTTAGTTGGTGCTTTATATAGAGTACATATTACATTATGAGGTCAAGTGGGCGTGGCCCACATTATATTTTGAGGTCAAATGGGTGTGGCCCATATTAGATGATTAGGGCAAGTGGGTGTGGCCCATATTACATTATTAGGTCAAATGGGTGTGGCCCATATCACATTATCAGGTCAAATGGGTGTGGCCCATATTACCTTATGAGGTACAGTTGGTGTGGCCCATATTACCTTATCAGGTAAAATGGATGTGTCCTATCTGAAAGTGTATGGCATACTAGTTTGGGCGTGGCCCACCCATGTCTGGGGAACTAATTGGAAGATTAAAAGCAAAACATATCTTCATACTACTAAGCCAGAATTATTAAAAGATTAAAACCAGCCAGTGCAAGGAGAAATGAATATCAGAAGTTACTCTGAGTGTGTACACAGTATAATACTGTACATGCACACAGATTGCACTGGTGTAATTAGAAGTGTAAATGGCCGTCCCAGTCGATGAAGTCAGTTTATAGAGCAACCAGGGGGCATTTGATCCCCTACACTACTTGCCGACCCTCCTGTGTAGTGGAGGGGTTTAATCTGCTAACAATCTATACATTTTCAGAATTGCAGCAAATGCATAAATCAGGGGTGAAAAAGTCTCTTAATATGCAAACGACCTGGGAAAGGTTTAATTTGCATATAAAACCACGGTTGATGTCATAAACCAGAGACTCCGCAGACACATATAAGACACATTTTTCTCCTAATTTCCACATTTACTTGTAGTTTTGCTACAATTCTCTATTTTATTTTCTATATGCACCGTAAAAATCACTGATTAGTTGGCAGAGTCCCTTTAATATGGCGCATACTATATGTTTAACCATCTATGATACAGTGGACAGGATTAGGTTTGGAGGTAGTGGACAGTTGTCTGCATTAATCCCTCCCTTCTTACCTGTTCTGCTGGGGAAACAGATATGTCCGGAGGGGTCTGTTTCCCTATAAAATTGATATTGGTGAAGTCACAACATCTCTCACATGTTTGTTTTTCTTCCACAAACACGCTCCATGCAGTTAATCGTGTGACATCTGGAGACTCTGTCAGGCAGAGGTCATCCATTTTCTCGATGGTCCTTTCAACAGGGCTCAAATAGTTTTTATCTTGCCTAATCTCTCTGTGGGCATAGGTATGCTCTCTGGTGCTCAAGGGCAGTGTAAAAAATGGGTGTTTCATAGCTGCTTTAGGAGTTATTCTCTCGTGGGAATCCCAAGTCAACATACGCTTGATTATTTGCACCATTTTCTTCCGCTCATAGTACTCATCTATGACATCTGCGTCTTGCCAGTCCAAATCGGGATAGTGCACCAATTCAATTTGGTCCAAGGATTTGAGCATGTACTCCCTCGTCTCTAACGGTTTAACTTTGGACTGCATTTGGAACTCATCCACTGTCTTCAGTTCCCATTTTGTCCCTCCCGGCGATTCTGCTTTCATTTTAAAAAATAATGGGGCCTTACTGGCTGCATTGAGGAGATAGCTGCTGGGCAAACCTTGGGCCTCGCAGATGTAACGTATCTGGTCATACTGGCTGCTCCCCGGGTAGAGAGGACAACCAAGATGGAGCTCGGCAATGATGCAGCCAAGAGACCACATGTCTACTTTCTCACAAAAGGGCAATCCCAGAAGGATCTCGGGTGCCCTGTAGAACCGAGACTGAATGTACGGCTCTTTCATGTTCCGCACCTCGCTAAAAAAAATGGAATAGCCAAAATCAATCACCTTGACCCTGAATGGGTACCTTTTCGGGTCCACTAGCATGATGTTTTCGGGCTTCAAGTCTGTATGCATGATGGAGAGCTCTTTGAGCTTCGACAAGGCCTTCAAGACCTGAGCGGTGATGGTCCGAATATGTCTCACTGGAAGAGGCGCAAACCCAATTTCCTTCTGGTACTCAAAGAGGTTTTTATGCAGGAGCTCAAAGACCAGGTAGCACTTGGAATCATCGTAAAAATGCTCGTAGAACTGTATGAAGTGGAACTTGTCCGCATTCACCTGCCGGAGGGCGTTCAGTAACTTGATCTCGCTTTCGGTGATGTAACTTCTGGAAATGTCATGGTGGAGTATTTTAATGGCCACCAGCTCACCGGATTCTCTCTTCCTACCTTTCACAACTTCTCCGAAAGTCCCTCTACCCAGAACCTTGATGATCTTGTAGCAGTCCATTGGAGATTGCAGTTGGGCCATGTGGGAATCCAGGCTGAACCCTAACGCATAGGAAGGCACAGACACACACACAGCAGTGTCTCCTACAAACAACTGACCACTCTGACTGTGCCAGCCAGCTGCAGCATCTTCAGAATCCCACCGTGTCACAATGGCCAGGATTCCGAGGTTACTTGGCAGCCAAGGCTGTGTTTAACAAACAAGCACAGGAAACCGGGCAAGCAATGAGAGCCAAGATCTGGGCGAACTTAAAGGTCCCTGACCGCAGCATCGAGATTTAGCAAGTGCAATTAAATGGGGAAAGTCATAAAAGTAATTTGATCTTGTGTCTTGTATTTGGAGTATACAGTAATTTAATGGTTTATCCAGGTATATAGGGGAATAGGTTTAAAAATAATATTAGGAGTGCATAGTGGATGCATGGAATAGTCTTCCAGCAGAAGTGGTAGAGGTTAATACAGTGAAGGAGTTTAAGCATGCATGGGATAGGTATAAGGCTACCCTAGATATAAGATAAGGCCAGGAGCTAATGAAAGTATTACATTACTGAGAGGGTAGTGGATATATTTTTAGGTACTAATTGAGCAGCAAATGGTTCTTATCTGCTGGCAGGGCCGGCCCAAGACATTTTCCTCCCTGGAGCGAAAAACTAAATACTAATATCCCCACCCACCCCCAAAAAGCCCACAGTCATTATAATTTGAACTAAAATGATACTGATCAGGAAGTGATAATTTAATGCAAGAGTACCTTTTTATGCAAAATGATATGGTGCGAGTACTGGCAAGCAATGATTAAAATGATTAAATGTTTGGCATTTAAACCTAATGTACAATATTTGAGTCATGTTATAGGTCAGTGGTCACATATGTTTTGGGGAATTGCACAGCCTATTTTTCATAATAATGTTTGTTTTACCATTTCTTTCTTTTTTTTTTAAATAAGATTTTATTTGAGTCATATTTTGCGCAAGACAGTAAATACAGTTCAAATAAGACCTTTCGGATAAAACAAAATATGAAAGTCATCTTGAAAAAAACAGTTGACATAAAAGACTCTGTTAGTATTTTTAGGTGAAATACGTGGCTATGAAAAAGGAGAATATGAACAAATAGACTATCCACAAGATAAAATACAGGGTAATTGCTAGAAACTTTCATGAACGATGGGCATGACATGGGTATAAGCTGCCTACAGAAACCTTGGAGGGTTTCATCCGCAGAGAGAAACACCTGCCACTTTATACATCTATTGTGTTCGTTACATTCAAACATCTGCAGAAATACAATAAGAGTATGATCTGAGGAAACCTCGGCCACTGGATTTATTACCGCATATATCTCGATCTGGATGGGTAGGCTAGTTCCTCCAGTTGAAAGAAAAACAGCTAGGACGGCTATATCCTAAAGCCTATAGGGAAAGCAAGTATAGCAATCAAGAAAGAAAATGAAACTAAAGGAGGAGTTGGGGAACAGCGAGATCGGAATTAGACAAAGTTTGAAAAGAACGAGAGGGGGAAAGAATCTCCGGCCAGAATTGGGCTCGTGGCATCACATTTGGGTGGCCACAGGATCTCTGCTCCACTGGAGTTCAAAGAAAGCGCCCTGGGGGCGGGGGGGGGGGGGGGTACAAAGGATGACTGACTTATTTTAAACAAGACCGCAGAACCTAGTGCAACATAAACATCAAGGACAATAAAAAATAAAATAAAAAAAATGGCATCAGTCCAATAGTTATTATTGAGAAAAAACATAGCAAGAGACTGGCTATGAACGAGCGCCATTAAGGTCATTGCCTGAAAGGTTTTGTAGATGGCTCCAGCGTGTCTCAGGATATAGCCCAGAGACTATAGGACAATTGCTAGCAAGTGGGAGAGTAGCAGTAATTCAATTAAGGGAGGGGATCTTAGTTGGGGTCAGCAAAGGTTATCAATAACGGAATAGTAAGAGGAGTTAGGGTAATCAGGCAGGGCTATTTCAGCTGTAATTTGTGTAGTTGAATCAGTCTAATACTTCTCTTTTGTTTCCCACCCTCCCATCCCGAGGCAAGTACATAGGTGGGCGACCGTAAGCGCCAAGAAGTCATCACTTTAAAAATTAAAGTGAAAGCTTGCTTGTCCCGCAGTTGGATCCAGGGACGTGTCTGACTGGCAATTCATGGAGTCAAGAAGGAATTTTTCACCCATTTTGGAGCAGGTTGGCTAAGCTTCTAAAGGTTTTTTTTCGCCTTCTTCTAGATCTTTTCTAGCATTTCATTGGGTGTGGAGTGGTGGAATAGGGGGTCCCATCTTGCGGTAATGCGGCACTCACTACTTCTGGGGATAGCAAAAATACCCTGCAGGTTGTGATGGGCGCGATTTGGGTACTGATGATGTGGTCGGGCCCATGCGGTGGAAGCATAGCCAGCCTGTTAGTTGTGGATACAAAGGCTGGAATCTCTGCTACTGCAGAACACAAAAACATGTTGGGCGGTGATGGGCCCATGGCTGTGGAGTGATGCACCCAGGCAGCTGCGTGGTGGCACTTGAGTTGGGGGGCTCATGGGCCTCCAGGAAAGGGGGGTTTAAAGGCCAGCAGACGTTCCTGGCCACCCCGGTATACCCCAGTGGGGCTTGACAAGTGGTTGAGCCAGGGAAGGCAGCCCGGTGAATGCTGGACCGGCTGTCATGTGTGCTGCAGGCAGGTGGGGCTCAGAGCATCTGTCTCCAGGTGGTGTTGGGTGCCGCATTTGGTTTGGGGGACTCTTTTTGTTATAAATAAATGACTTCGATTTGGCACCAAATCAAGTGTCCTGGTTTTATTCAAGTGTTATAGGGGGTAGCTAAATGTTGATTTTCTCCATCGGGAAACCGATAAGGCATGGGAGCTTAAGGGTTTGGTGCAGGCTGTGTGTCCTGAAGACCATCTAAGAGTCTGCGGTTGGGGGATCCGGCTTCCCGCGGCCGATCAGGCAGGTGAGGAAAGTCCAGTGCTGTGAAAAAGGTCGGAGGATCTTCTATGTTCTCTATCGTGAGGAGTTTACCATAATTGTGCACTGTCAGTGAGCTAAACCCTAGCGGTATTTACAATTGATGCTTCGTAGGTGAGCCGTTAGAGGGGCCATGGATCTTCGCCATCCCACTGTAATAGGTGGAATATCTTCAAAGATCTGTAAGGTGATATTTTCAAATGACAGTTCTCTATGTTTCCTAGAGAGCAGCGATAATTTGTCCGTCGTTGAGCGTAACTTCACCCCCACATTTCGTGGGGAGTCTTGGGGCACTTTCGCAGCCCGACGTACCCGAAAGAGATCCAATATAATCTGGTCAGGAGGGTCAGCATTAGGTCGTAGATGTCTGAGCCAATTAACCAGGAACACCAGGAGAGCAGTGGGCCCATGCGTCTCCGGAATGCCTCTCACCCGGATATTTGCTTGCCTGGCCCTCATCTCCATCGCGGTCATCTGTTTGTGCATATCATGCAGCTGGTGAGCTAGAAGGCCCGTTGATCGCGCAACTCCCCTCTCTCTCTCTCGATGCACCTGTTTGTGTGGCGTCAAGTGCAGTCACCTTTCCCTATAACTTATCGACGTCCTGACGGTCCACCGTTATGTCAGCCTTTAGTGCTTCCCATAGCTCGCAGAGCAAGGCTCTCACATCCTTTTTGGAAATAGGGGCATTTTCTGACCCCTGTGTATGGGTGGGTAAGCAGCCCTTGACTGTGAAGGAGGATCCAGTTCCAACCACTGGAGTCGCCATGACAGGTGTGGCTGGTTGTGGGCGGCCAGGCTGCATCAGAAAAGATCTGATATCTTGTCCCTTGGGACCCGCCACATTTTCCTTTCGCTTCCCTTTGTTGCCCATCGTTGAACAGGGTGTAAAACTGTATGTTCGTGCGAAGAAGGAAGGGTATATCGTCATGTCAGTATTATGTTAGCAGGAGCTCCACTCCATTTCTTTCTTTTCACCTCGTACATAATAAAATAATTTTTTGAAAGAGCTCACCCATAAGGTGAAAAGAGAGTCATGGTAAAACATTATTATGATAATACCCTGTTAAATTCCTTAAAACCTAATGTGACCAGTAACCTATAACAAAATCCAGACAGATAGTCAGTGTCAGAGGAGTTAACCCCTGGATTGCTTGACATATATAGGTAGTGTCAGAGGAGTTAACCCCTTGGGGGCTTGACAGATCTAGGCAGCAGAGGCGTCACTAGGGTTGGTATCACTCGGTGCAGTAACTCATGGTGTCAACCCCCTGGATTTCCTCCAAAACAATGCTAAACAGATTCCTTAGTAATGCCAGTCAGATGGCCCATTAAATATGCCACATACAGTAGCCCCACAAATTATGTCATACACAGGAGCCCATTAACTATGCCACACACAGGCGCCCCATTACTATGCCAAACACAGGAGCCCCATAACTATGACACACACAAGAGCCCCATAAATTATGCCACACCAGAGCCCCATTATTTATGCCTCACCGTGGAGCCCCTTAATTATGCCACACAAAAGAGCCTCTTAACTATGCCACTCATGGGGCCCAATAAATATGCCACACATGGGACCGCCATTATTGTGCGACATACAGGAGCCTCACCAGGTGACAAATGTACAATTCGAAAACAACACATATCTATACGCACAGACAGGGCCGGCGCCACCAGTTAGGCGACCTAGACAGCTGCCTAGGGCACATCTTAGCTGGGGGCGCCGGAACCCTGCTTTAAAAAAAAATTCCTCCCCCTTACTTACCTCCTCTCTGCTGCTCTGTCTCCGGTGCAGGTCCGTGGCTGTGAGGGAAGCGTTGTGCGCTCCCTTACAGCTAATGCGCATTCAATAAAGTTTGTTTAAACTTTTTTTTTAAACAAACTTCATTGAATGCGCATTGGCTGAATGGGAGCGCACAACGCTTCCCTCACAGCCACGGACTTGCACCGGAGACAGAGCAGCAGAGAGGAGGTAAGTAAGGGGGAAGGTGTGAGGATCCTGGCATATTGTGTGGCATAATAATGATTATTATGCCACACAATATGCCAGGATTTAGGATTATTAAATAATCCTGGCATATTGTGGGGGAAAGTCCTGGCATATTGGGTGGCTAAGTCCTGGCATATTGTGGGGGAAAATCCTGGCATATTGGGTGGCTAAATCCTGGCATATTGTGGTGGAAAATCCTGACATATTGGGTGGCTAAGTACTGGCATATTGTAGGGGAAAATCCTGGCATATTGGGTGGCTAAATCCTGGCATATTGTGGGGCTAAGTCCTGGCATATTGTGGGGCATAAAGAACTAAATTTGGGTAAGAAACCATGAAGTTGCAAAATGTAGGAGTAAGCAATCTAATACACAGGCTTGTTTCTTTAGCTATGGCTTAAGTTATGGTACTTATTCTCCACCATTCTTAATAGGGGGCTTTATTGCAACATGTAACTCTGTTAACTCTCTTTTAATTTAAATGCTGAGAAAGGGGTGGAACATGTGATGTCATGATATGGGAAAATAATATGATAATGTGGGGGTGGGGGGGGGGGGGGTGGCAATTTTTATTTTGCCTAGGGCGGCAAAAATCCTTGCACTGGCCCTGGGTCAAACTTCCATGGAGGCAATAGCATGGCTGGTATGTTTTGAATGGTGGAAACCCTAGTTAACTATAGTTATGGCAGTACATTGTTGTATGACTAATAGATATGTATACAGGGTGCTGTACAGAACCTCTGCTATATGAGTGCAGCAGTGACACAAAAGGGACACACCCATTATCAAATACACAAGAGTTCAAACATGAAAAATATTCTGGGGGAAGCAGGGTCAACTGAGCATCTGGTGGTCACATTACAAGAGAGCTCCACGTGAACAGTGATTTAAAATTAAACTTTGGTGACAACTATTGCTCCACATCACAGGTTCAAAATTAGATGAAAACTCAAGTTTAACAACTGATGCAACAATCATATCACACTCACCTACAGATGACTTGATTAACATCAGATGAACCTGCGTGTGAGAGGCATTTCAGAGGTAGTTGGGCCCACTGCTCTCCAAGCATTTTTAACATGACTGTTAATTCACCTTTGGCTTGAATTAGGTTCTGCACGGATACCTAATTATTTCAGAGTAAGGAAGGCTATCAAGGTATCCCAGGAGGCCCCCAGAGATGTCATTCTAAAACTCTGCTCATCGGCAGAAAAACTTGCATACTTAGCAGCATCCTGCAAACAACAACAGCTGTCTTTAAATTCAACCAATTTAGATCTTTGAGAACCTGCCACCAGGCTATAATGACATGGGGAAGATCCATGACCCACCTGACTACGTCTGATAACTTGTTTACTATTTGTACTACATTCTGAGATTTCTACAATGTTTTGTAATGTTTATTATAGAGATATCCAAGTATCGACTTGAATTTAAAAAGTCTGTGCAGTTCTAATGATCACACCTTTTGCACAAATTATACTTAAAATGCTTCTCTTTTGGAGCATATAATGTGAAAGAAAAAAATATGCACAAATAGATATCTATAAACACAATGCAGGTTTTTAAAGAAAAGAAAGAATATAAAAAGTCCATTGATCTGATTGGTTGTAAGGCAATCATAGAGGGATTAGGTCCTCACAAGTACATTTTTCTTAAGCTCCTACAATGTGCAAGGATAGGAATATGGGAGAGGTGTTAGAGAGCTATCAATACGAAAGATAAGCCTGACAGGAGTTTTTTTTTTTTATATATATATAAAGAAAAGATTAGAAGATTAACTTCGGAGAAACTGATTTTCAAGAAGTAGGCAAGCGTTCCATTCAATAAGAGATGGAAATAGCAACATGGCTGCAAGTGCAAAACAAGTGAATATGGGAAGAAAGGAAGGATGTCAATTAGCCTGCTAAAACAGGCACTTTACAGTGAGAACAGAAGGGGAACCAAAAATGCAGTTTGGGGGCAACTGAGGGCATAAAAAAAAGAATTAGGTATCAGAAAATGAGGCACTAAAATATCAGTTGAAACAAGGGGTAAAATTCAGCGCTAGATCCGTGACCAAGCAGCACCAACCTGTGTGTATCTCTGCAAACACACGTGAAAATTACACACAAACAGTAAACAAGGGTGGTAAGTGCGCTGGAGGTCTTACACACACAGAAATATGTATATTACAGGAAAATGTATAATTGCCTTAAAAATCAGTCAACTTCATAGGCTGAGGATATAGGTGATCTCACCGGGCTCAGAACATAGAGAGACAAAAAAAGACAAAAAACATAGTGCAACTCTATACACAGTGTAGAAACTTATATACTGAGGTGGTGAATTGCACTCACAAGAGTGAAAAAGGAAAAGAGCTTATCTGATCCAAATGAGATGATTCCTTCGATTCTTCTTACTCAGTGACCATATGTAGGTATAATGGCAAAGAAGTGAAGATAAAATCAGTATATGATAAAATACAAAAAGCTTTAATAAAACATAGTATCTTACATATAGAGAATAGAAAAAACAGCGCTGCAGGTCTTCCTTTTCGGGCAGCAGTTTAGTCCACAAGTCTGCAGCCAGAAAAATCCAAAACTTTAGCAAGGCTGGAGCTGGATTAAAATCAATCAGTGGTGTACAGTGGGTCACGCAACTGTACACCACTGATTGATTTTAATCCAGCTCCAGCCTTGCTAAAGTTTTGGGTTTTTCTGGCTGCAGACTTGTGGACTAAACTGCTGCCCGAAAAGGAAGACCTGCAGCGCTGTTTTTTCTATTCTCTATATGTAAGATACTATGTTTTATTAAAGCTTTTTGTATTTTATCATATACTGATTTTATCTTCACTTCTTTGCCATTATACCTACATATGGTCACTGAGTAAGAAGAATCGAAGGAATCATCTCATTTGGATCAGATAAGCTCTTTTCCTTTTTCACTTTTGTGAGTGCAATTCACCACCTCAGTATATAAGTTTCTACACTATGTTTTTTGTCTTTTTTTGTCTCTCTATGTTCTGAGCCCGGTGAGATCACCTATATCCTCAGCCTATGAAGTTGACTGATTTTTAAGGCAATTATACATTTTCCTGTAATATACATATTTCTGTGTGTGTAAGACCTCCAGCGCACCTACCACCCTTGTTTACTAAAATATCAGTGGGAAGGTAGGATGAGAGCCTTTGAATGATGTAAAATGAGGAGAAAATGTGGAAAATTATTCTCTCCTAATCTACAGGTAGTGTTGCCACATTTTCTTTGAAAAATACTAGCCATGCTATTACTTCCACTGACTACATTTGCCTCAAGAACATTTTTACCGACCTGCTGATAAAACACTGAGTTGAGTGGAAATCCTATCTACGGAGTAGATAATATTGCCACTCAGTCCTTTCTACTCCTTTAAACTAAAACGTTGTCCTTTAAACTAAAAAGCCTGTTATCCTACAGTGGTAAAAACTCATTAAAATGTTTGCAATTTCTTACAGGTTCCAGCTTTATATGAACTCCTGTTTATTGCTATAAGTGTTGTCATTGGTCTTACACGAACCTGAAGATAGACTTCTCAATGAGCTAAAAGGCTAGAATGATCTCAAAATGGGCCTCTTGTCTCATGTATTTGTTTACTCTTATAGAATTTGTAATTAAACTGAGAATATCAAACTATTCTGTCTGTCTGTGTTCTTATCTTCATTGAAACATTACATGGCAAATGTTTGCAATAACATCATATAAAAAAAAAAAAAAAGTGTTTGGGTTCATCCTGACCTCAGTCTTCATGTACCAAAATTCAATTCGATCTCTTAAGTCGACTCAGACTAGGGAAGAAAGTATAGTAAAATTCTAACATTCAGGGAGGTCATCTTGGAGGTTGACTTGAATGTGGACTCAAAAAAGACAAGTTTAACTCAACTTCCCTGGGGTAGGCAAGTTGACCATTTCCTGAAAAGTGGTGAACCTTCAAAATGAATAGCAGAAATCAAAACATCAATTTATACAAATATATGCATATTATATATACAAATATAGTTGAAACTTGCTAAATCGCAATCTGACGCGATTTCACTTATAATGGGTTGTTCCAATGGCTCCAAATCGGGACACTGGATCTTTCTATAACTTCTGCATTAAAGCAGAAGTATTGCAAGGTGTCAGGGACACATCGCAATCACCCTTGAAAAACTCAATGTGAGTTGGTAGATTCTGAGCTGCTCGTTATAGCGAGACACACTCTGTGTGTCTGTGATCAGCACCACAATGAGAAAATCACAACATACTTAAACAGGACTGGCCTGATTAAGCAACAGCTGTAGCTGCTACAAATATTAACCTAAAAGCTGGGAAATAGTGCTCTTTCCATAGATCAGCTTATTCCCCATGCCCTAATGTACTCAATAACCTTGTCACAATATGTATATATTAAATAAATATATATATATTTTTTTTTTTTAATATAACCCTTAACCTAAAACGTTAACCTTAAAACCCTAATCTACTGAAATGAAATATTTTTTTTTATTGTATAAAAATAATGGGTGTGCTTGGAAGGGAGTGGCATAATCACACTATTATTATTCTCTCCTCTCTGATTGTTGTGGGCCAGAGAGAGACTAGAGCTGTCAGTGGCCTTAAGAGTTGTACACATGCGATTGATGTGATTGGCTGTCACAGTGATTACATGTGTCTGATTTTTTCCGATTCAATTCACCACTTCACAGTTTAGTGACTACATTATTCTTATTTACTAGTTCCACTATAGCCCCTCTCTTTGCATTTTTTCAGTGTAACATGAAAATGCCATACAAATGATTAAAAAATGTTTTGAATCATTAAATATCAAGACTGGTAATTTCTTGTTGAAATGTACATGTTATAGTGTGCATGAGTGACAAATATTTTAGAAAGCAATAAAATATAAATAAAAACATAGCAGATAACATACATTCGGCCCGTTTAGTCCACCCATATTTTTACATGTTGTAAAATCTCATTTGGTCCTAGGTCTTACATTATGTTCAGAATAAATGAGGGGGATGAAATATGACCAGGTGCTACTCTTTTGACCCTATGCAATAATAGTCCAAAAGTTAGACACACAGTCCATGTATAAAATAGTCTATAAGTGATAACCTTGTGCAACCTGTGTTAGGGAACATCCCAGATCCTGGAACAATGTATGTGGTGGCTACAACACCAAAGCGAGACAAAGGGAAATCGTGGTTGTGACAGACCCCTCTGTCTTGGAACTATACTTCTATTCCGTTGCCTTCGTCTATCTTTCGGTTAATTGCCTGTCCGGACCCTCCGTTCATTTATTTCACAAACTACCGCATAAACTACTGGGTGGAATTGTCTGATTCTGAAAAAGGTATGTTTTAGGGGAATGTGATGCATATTTTGAAAGTTATCAATATTGTTAGTTAGCCACATTCTGTGAGCATATTGCTTTACGTGTAATGTGTCATTCTGTGAGTGTGTTGTTACAAAAATAAAGTAGATCTCTGTTTAACCTTCAAGGTTCTTTATTAGCTTTTGTAGATGTGTAAAATATTTTTAAAAATGAAACTCCGATAAAGTGTTTTTGTTTAGTTTTTTCACCAAATTTTTGTTTACAGAAAAATAATGGTATATAAAGAAAGTCCTTCTTATCCCGAAAAAAAAAAAACCAATATATAATTTGTGTGGGTACAGTAAATGAGAAAGAAGAAAATTACAACTAAACACAAACACCACGCACAACATCTCAAAAACAACCTCAACCTTAAGGGGTTAAAAAAAGAATAAGCATACGGCTGTTTACTGTTGGTGGGAAAATTCAGTCCATCACTGAAATATGATGAATGTGGTTGTCTGCCCCTCCCATACCTGTTGCTGTACACTGAAGAAGTGTAACCCGCACAAAGCCTTTATCATTCTCTCTCTAGGACAAACCTAACTCTCTGCCCTAAGGTAAGAGCCCTGCAAATGAATGTAAAATCTGCCAAGAGATTTGTATTATTTGCTTCAGATTAGCTTCATGTAAAGGAAAATAATAATTATTTAATAATTAGCTACTCTTCCAGTCTGACTACTTGTGGTCTCAGTATATTTTACATAAAACCTCTTTCTCTGTTGTTTTAGCATTGTAAACATGTTGCAGTTGTGATAATGACTGTAGGGGTTTACTTGTACTAAATGATTATTTTATGCTAAAAAAAAAACCAATGCTATGATATACACAGTGTTTTTAGTATATCTTTTTTCCAGGTCTCACCTCTTTTCTTTTTATTTTTATATAATGTGCCAAAAAAGTGTTTTTCTACTGCAAAAAAAGGCTGCATGAGTAAAAAGCTATCACCTTAGGACCACCAAAAAAGCCTCCCAATTCATCAGCAAGCCCTATGTTTGTGTTACTCCTTCAAATGTTGTCTACTGTAATCTAAAATATGTCTCAATGTACAATATAATATAATCAGAACTGTAGACCAGTGAGGGATTAGACATTCATTGAGAGCTATCTATTAAAAGGGGAATTTCAGGTAGAATGAGCATATCGTTTGTATGCTGCATGGTTGTATCCTCCAGTGCTGTGACTAGTCTCCAGTCTAAAAAACTGTCTGTGCCTAATAAATGTGGCAAAAATTGTATAAACATAATATAAATGAGAGGATTTGGTTATACAGGTTGAGTATCCCTTATCCTTTACCCAAACATTTTGGGGGGATTAACAAGCATAAGCTAACAATTCCACACACACCTGTCAGAATGCAAGCACACAATAGTGTCCAAGCTGGGATATAGCCTTTCCATACATGCTCAGATTCCCCCACGCTTACAAAGAGTAATACAACGGCAGGTTGCCAACAATGCCTCACAGCACAGCTACATCACAGTAAACACTAGTTATTTGCTTTATACAGGATTTGCATTGATAGTACTGTATTTCATGAGTGAAACATTAATAAATCTTATTGGTGAAAATGATCCATTCTCCAAAATACTTCTGGTCCCAAGCATTTTGGAAGAGAGATACTCAACCTGTATAATAAAGCTATCCTGCCACATCAAGGCACATTCTCAAAAGGAGAGAATCTAACCTCACCTACCATCTACCAAGCATACAAAGCAGTCCATACTGCTACCATAACCTTATTATTTTGTTTGAGGAGGTGCAGTTAAGCCTCCTCCCAATTAACTCAGTTTGGAAGCTGTTTGATGCATCCTACTGTGATTATTCACTGATGATCCATTTATTGAAATTAACCATTCACAAGGAATCACACATGTCCTGCATTATTTTTTGGGATTAAACACCGTCATCCCCCAGAGGGTTCAGTCAGTGGTGTATCGTGGTTTTGTGTTGCCCTAGGCAGACTAAATTTGGGCACCAACCCCCCCACGTTGCACACCGAGGACATGCCCCATCACCCACATTATACACCCCCCATTACATGCCACATCACACCACTATCTGCCCCATCATCCACATTGCACACACATTAAATACACCATCACCCCATTACATGCGCCCATCACCCCCATACCATGTTCCATTATCCCATTACATGCCTCATCACCCCATTACATGCCCCATCACCCCATTACATGCCCCATCACATCCCTTATTACATGCCCATCACCCCCACTACATGCACCCATCACCCCCAGCAGATAAGGTAAGTGCTGCCCTAGGCACTTGCCATGTCTGCCTGACGCTGTATAGAGCACTGGGTTCAGTTCAACACAACGCTCTCCAGTCGTATCAGTAGCCCAAGACTTTTCCTGGTTTAGTTAGAATATTGATGTTTGAAAAGTTTTAGTGTATAATGAGCCTCTACAATAATATATGCTTGTAAAAAGAGACCTCAACTGGAGGTATCCCAAAAATGCTAGAACAACAAGATTAGATTGTGAAGTTTTCAAAAATATTTCCTTTTATTGGTATAAGCTTAAAACATGCATGCATAAAACAATACCCCTAACAAGACCAAAGTGCAAAAAATAAATAAATAATTAAAACCACTTTATAAGGATACAAACTATTAGGATACAAAAGACTAGAAAGTGTATTCTTTTACAATGCAACAGTGGTAGAGCTCATACATTTATAGTTCTTAATGGGACCATCTGGTGTCCAAAATGCCTCCTTCAAATGTTAATGCATATTAAAAGTACTTTGAAAGTACTATAAAAGGCATATTTGACATTGCTTAAAATATGAAAATCTTACACTTAAATAAATTGCATATTTTCAGAGGTTCAGGACGGCTCCATTTCCGTTTCTCAGCTTCAGGCTTCTTAGGGGTTTTTTTCAGCAGCAACCAATAAGAATTTTATTGTGATTTCCTGTTTCCCTAGTGATGTCATCTGACAATGTGTTGCATTATTAGAGATCCTAGTGTGTACAAGAGCATTATAAATGAGTTCCCTGTCACTAAACACCGGATCATATCCATAGTGACTCCACAGCAAATTCTCATATCTCGTAAACAAGTATCTTTCCTCATTGTTTTCAAATCAATGCTTCCCAGCTCCAAAATCACATCTCATGTTAGATTTCAATGCAGAGACTCAGCACTATGGAGACAATTGTTTTTTTTTTTAAAATCTTTTGGCGAGATGGTGACTCGTGAAGATTGCCTTCATTATTTTAGCTGGAGAATTATTTTGGACTTGACGGTATTGGGCAGTAGGATGGGAGGGTATTTATAGCGTGTGTCTGTTAGGTTATGTTAGGCTCTTACGCATTTACTCCTGATGAAGTCGGAGATAAACGACAAAATACAGAGTGTGTTACAAAACTAAACTATATTACATTAGCTAGTACATAACCCACAGATAAGCAGCAGATACAGCAGGCTTCTTGTTTTGCTGTGATAAATATTAAGGGATGCTGTGTAAATCCTTCCAGAACCATCAGTCGCAGAAGCCAGAATGCATCCTATACAATAGCTGAAGATTATTTAGTCCTGCTTTCCAAATGTTATAAATGTGAATCCACCACACATGCCCCAGATTTAACTACAAAACTGGCGTTAGTGGACTTCTTTTATTGGATGCCCAATAACACGTGCGATAATGTCATTACCCTACCTGTTAAAAAATTACTGCACCCGTTCAAAACCTCCACACTTTCTATAGTGGCTTAATGGAGGAGGTAAAAAAAATGGCATTAAAGCACCGTTTTGTGGGGTAATCACCACACATTAATTTAATGTCAGTTGGTAAAAGTTAACGGGCAAAAAAATGTGTTAATGTTTGCCCGCAAACTTTACAAAAAAACAACCTAAATGTGCAGCTACTGCTTAACACAGCAGCTATTTGCATGTTTTAACCTTTTCAGTGCTGTACGGAACACATACAATGCTCCCTACACCACTAAGATGGTTAACCTGTAAATAACAAATATTTGGGAGCCACACAGAAGCTTCCCTAATGCCTCCCACCTTCCCCCCAAAAATGTTAAATATTTGGCACCCCCTGGGGCCAGTGGCCCTCCGGTTAGACCTATTGTCCCAATTAAATAAAAATTATTTTATGCATTCTCATGCAATTCTGCCAACACAACATATGTTTTGATTTTTTTGTGTTCTCTATATTCACAGTATAACAAATGTATTTGGCAAAAGTGTTCATTTAAATGTATAGAAGCTAAAGTTATTTTTAAAGTGATTGCTAATTACACTGAGCAAAAAAAAAATATATTTTTTATTTAATTTAACAGATGAATATTTATATAGAAAACGTGCTGTTACTTCTGATAGTATTCTCACCCCTCCATATCGCTGCCTATCCAAATGGTCAAGTACAGGCGTCATGTAGCACAATGGAACCAAATCACGGGACAACCGCTCAAACATCCAGCCCACCTTATTCTTTGAGTTTGTCGAACTCTAACTTCAGTGCAGGAGAAACGATTAAAGGTAAACGTATTTAACATGAACAAAAATGTGTGAATTATTATTCTCCCATTCAGCTGCATTGGAGTTTTTTTCCAACTCGACTGCCCTGGCCTCATTTTTAAATTTCCATCTCAATGCCTTGCCGTTCTCTCTTTCTTGAGTAGGCCCTATTGTATCAGGTCACAGGATGTGCAGAAAACAAAATGGCTGCTAAATAAGTAAACCATGTAGCATTGTTATTCTGTTAGTAGTTACTCCATAAACTTCCATTTCATCTGTCTCCGTTACATTTTACAGTCACTATCAAAGCAGGAGGAACCCAGTTTGTTGGTTTTATGATCCAAGCTCATGATGGAAGTAGTAATACCCCATTGGGTTCTTTTCAAGTCCTTGATGGAAATGCACAGACGCTGACATGTACTAATACTGCGGTGAGTTTTACGAAATTAAAGCACCATTTAATAAATCGAATATATAAAGGTCCTACACCCAAGTAAAGGCCATATATGTTAACAATTGAATCTCGTGGAGGATCAGCCTCTAATTCTCTTTAAACACCCTTTGTGCTTCAGAATACTGACTGTATGGTATCAAAGATGCACTATTTAGCAATTAAATCTAAAGTCATATGATTAATTGCCATAAAAAGCCACTGCATGATTTCTCAAAATCTTTTCATTCATTTTACTACTTTTATAAGTTTGTTATTAAAGAAAATATAAATGTACTAAAAAAATGTAGTACTAGTTGCCCTGGCCCCCACGCAGCAAAATATTCCCCCTCTGGGACATTCCTGCCAACACAAGGTATACATTACTGTTTATTTTCTACATTCTCAGCATACACAACGCTTAGGTGACATGGTCCCCTAAATAGCCATGGTTATAACACAGGCTAGCATTTTTTTTTCAACTAATTTTTGCAGATCACCTGTCAAGTCACCACAGTTCTGTTTTCACTGAATAGACCTCATTGTGTCATGCAGAGTTGTGATGTGGGATCTGATTCCATTCATATAATCTAGCACAGGTTAGTATTATCAAAGTGAGATACTGCTACTGCTTTCATGTTAATGGCCTTATCAATTCTTGCAGGATGCAGTGAGCCATACTAGTAGTTCAGAAAAATCAAGTGTTCAAGTAAATTGGAAGGCACCAAGCAGCAACACTACAAACATCCAGTTCAGGTAAACCCCTACAGCTGAAACAATTGAAGAAAATTTCACAAATATGATTGTCAATGTCAATTATCAAATAGACAAGGTTTCTATTGCAAGCTATGGTATTTAATGACTAGGTATAAAATAACTAATTCCATTGAACAAAGCCCATTATGTCATGTAAAAATGTAAACTATGCTAAATGGAAATCTCTAGTTGTATTATATATTTTGATCAACATCTATTTTCTTATTTCCCATTTATCAGAGCTACAGTAGTGCAATCGGGAAGAGTATACTGGACAAAAGTCGGTACCTCCAACAGCGGATCCTTATTCTCTGTAAGTGGGATTGAAAATATGTTGTGGAAGGAAGGATAACGTATTATTGTGCAGTACTTTTTATTAGTTTAATTAAAGGAAACCAAAAAAACAGAAGAAATGGACATTTCTTGAATGTTGTACTGAGAAATTGTTTTCCAGTCCATGGCCATTCTCACAAACCTACACTATATGAACAAACGTATTGGGGGCACTAGACCATTACACCAACAGGAACGTATATAACATTGCATTCTAAATACATAGACATTAGTATGTAGTCTGTCCCTCATTTGCAGCTATTACGGCTTCCAATCTTCTGGGTAGGCTTTCCATAATATTTTGGAGAGTTTCTATGGGAATTTTTGCCCATTCATCCCTTGTTCCCACAAATTTGGAAGCATAGCATTGTCCAAAATGTCTTGGTACGCTGACGCATTAAGATTTCCCTTCACTGGAGGTAAGAGGCCTAGCCCAACCCCTAAGAAACAGGCCACATTATCACTTCTCCACCATATATTACAGTTGGCACAATGCAGTCAGGCAGGTGATGTTCTCCTGGCATCCAGTGTTAACTTCCTAAAGGAGAAGTGTAACTTACAAAATACAAAATGAGCAATGTCCGTCTCCCTTGGGGCCTGCCATGTAATCTTATTCACATATTCATTTAACATTAGATGGTTACCTGCTTTACTACAACTCTAATAAAACATGTCATATTTAGCCCCATCTGCATTTATACCTTCTTGGAAATTGACCACAGTCCAGTGGTGGTTAAGGGTCTGAATTTCATTGTTTTGCTTCCATATCATTTGACATCCTGTTGCACCATTCCATGTAAAAATATAGGGGATTGGTAGTGCAATATTTCCCTAACCAGTACCTCTGTGAAATATCAGAACTGTACATCATCATACAGATGCCACTGCTTAGATGGCTTACCTTGGGTGCCACTAGGTAAATTTAAAATTTGCTCCATTTTGGATTATTTTCAAATAGAAGCCAAATGTATCTACGTTAGTTGAACAGAACACATATAAAGGAAGTAGCATGATTAGCATTAAAAGTCTGAGAAAGGTAAACACAATTCCATTATGAAATGGGTCTAATCCATCTCTGTTTTTAATACACTTTTTTTTTTACAGGTTCCATCCCAGTATGAACTCATATTTCTTGCCATTACCATAGTCAACCTTCTCTTCCGAATCTGAATATGGACTGAATACAAAATGGCTGACCCCACGGATCCATTCTGATTTTTATTTTTATTTCCCCAACTACTTTGAAATATTATGCCTTAAATTCATTGACAGATTTTTATTGACTTACTGTACATCATGTAGAGCGTTCTGGACCACAACTAACTGAATGTTAGTCACCACTGGCTGCAGCATAGTGCTAGCTAAAACATTTCATGGATTTATTTTTTTAAGAAACTCCATGTACCAGACAACTTCTATCTTAAAGGAGGGGTATCCCACAAGTAAAAGGTCCCTAAGAAATAATATAGTGTAGTACATAGTTGGGGTGGTATTGGAGAGAAGCATCTTGTACTAACCTCAAAAATTATTTAGTAAAGTGATGTTCACCATTTAAGGTTTACTACAATCCATTCATCTTCTAATTTGATCATAATCATCTACCCAGGACCTATTTTACATTACTGAGACTCTAGCTAGAGTTAAGGAACACGAAGCACTGTCTAGTCTTTTCCTTCGTCGTCCTTGGCTCTCCAAGGCCTTGTCCGGTATCATTATCAGCATGGCAGTTCACATCAATCTGGTGTTAAAGGTCTTAGAGGTGGCTGAGCAGACTACCCCGCAGTCGGTCCCTTTCACTTACCAAGTATAGATTTCAATGTATCCTTTGATTACTTGTTTTGTGTTCATTATGGTAATGTAGCATCGCTTGGTCTATTATATATATTGGAAAAAAATGACCAAAAAATTGGTTCCCTAAATTTAGATGTGTAGCGAAATATCAATGATTGTATTGATTTTGTAGATCTGGGCTTAGCACCATTTTATAATTTTAAATGGAAGATCACAATAAACAATATAAAAGGAAATAAAATATGTTATGTGCACCCCTTTGTATCACATGCTTACAAAACATCCCGGATCGTCTGTTTTGAAGAAACCAAGCAAATATCAACTAGGTAACACACTTTAAACCAACTAGAATGCTCTCACCTTCCAAGACAGAAACAGAAAACACATAAACCTGGGGATGAGTGGAAGAATCAACATTCATACTTCCTTACTGTGAAATAAGGGAGACACTCCACTGAAGTCATTAAAGCGGGCCATCTGAAACAGGTAGATGTGTATCATACAATCTGTTACAGATATTAACAAACCTTCCATTATCCTGATCTCCTCCACTTGCTGTAAACAAACACTGATAGAAGGAGGGGGGCACATTTCATTTATGCCTTTCAGGAATACTTCCTTTGCAAATGTGTGTCGCAGTTTCAAATATGGGATTAAACACACAGGCTAATGAATATGTATAACATATATTTATATCCTAAACCTACATATTCTAAAACTTAATTTATGTTACCAAATATTAGCTTTGGATTATGAGACCGATGATGGACAGCCAGCCCCATGGGTCAGTACCAAAGTGTTTTCCATGCACTGAGTTCTGTATGAAGGAACACTTGATAGCCTGATTGGCTGAGCCCTCTTTCTCACTGATTACACTCTGTAGTACAGACAGCGCTCATTCAGTGACTCCGCATTGTCTGGGCAATCCAGGAAATGTGGTCATCCAAGGAGGAAGTACATTTTCAGTTCAAAGGGATCACTTTTTTCACAGCATTCAATAAATGTTATAGTGCTGGTATCCCTGACGAAGCGCCAGTATGCAGGTGCGAAACGCATAGGTGTTCTTTTTTCAGACCCACCTGGTTATTTTCACTGCAAGTATATGTCTGTGCCGTTTATGTACATTAAAACGTTTTTGCACAGACACTCAGGAATTCTGTCTCATAATTCCCGTGCTGCTGCCTTACTCTGCTCCATCCCAGTTGGAACTTTTGGATCTTTTTTATCTTAAATCGGCGGGAGGACCGAGAAGCAGGGTCTCTGCGTTCACGGAGGCACTGGCGTGCACATACGTTTTATTTTTTGCCAACACTAATTTTGTAGCATATGCCTTCCATGATTAGGGTCAAGACCCACTACAGTGGACATATATGGATAGTGATATGTGAGGTCTAGAAATGGATGAACTTTTGAAATGTAATACTAATTTTCAGTGACTCTGTAAATGCATCAGAACATGTGGTGTTCTTGTGATTTCATCTTGTACAACCTCATCCAGATATCTCCAGGGCCTATAGCCCATTGCACAACACTGCTCCCGAAATACTCATAAGCCAGAGATTGGCTGTAACCAGTTCTCATTGCCAGACTGATTACTAATAAACGTGTGTGAAAGGTTTATTTAATACCCTAGCAGACAATTCCTCGCATTACTGGTTTTCCAAACAAACTTACTTCCTTCTCAACAGTATGGGAATCATTTGATTGACCCAAATAAAATCTAATTTCCTAAAATAATTATCCCTGTTGTTTCCCGGCAGAAACCAAATTAATACTTTTGGAATTTAATTGGGAAATTCCCTTTATTATCACACTTCGGCCCTTTTTAAATGATCTGTTCCTCTTCTGAACAGCAGTTCATTTGTCATAAATGTTGCCTGACTGGTTCTCAGACTCTGACAAGAATTACAAATGTACTACACTGTTTCCTTTATTTCTTATGTAAATATATTACGTAAATTGAGAAATTGCAATTACATTAAATACAAGGCTACAGCAAACCAAGCACAGTTGGCACTCCAGCTATTAAAGTAGGGAAAATAAAACTGTTGGTGTGTGACACTTGCTAAAGAGGGAAAAGGTTAGATAAAAAGGGGATATTGAATAAGCATAAAACGTAAATAAACATTAAAGACCTTACGTAGGTGAATTGTACTGTACCTAACATTTTTTGTAAAATAAGGTACCAAAAAATGTTTCTTAGTATAAAATAATAATAAAAAAATGTTTCTTAGTATGAAATAATAATAAAATGGCAAGAACCCAATAAATAAATAAATAAATATGGAATATAAAACCTATATATATATATATATATATATATATACATTCAGTGTACATTTTTCATACATCAATGTAAAAAATAATAGTACAGGGTGCTGGGCAGAAGGATAATGGTTCAAAATGGTACCTTAAAATGTGTGGTTCTGTATAGGTCTAAATATTCACATAAGAGTATTTGAATATGTAGGACAACACATATGGCTCAAATTTTAAGAGATAATTCTGAAATGTCTATACTTTTTGTACATACCTCCTACTTTTTGGGATGTCCAACTCCCCTAACTATATGCAAACGATTTGTAGAGTTATTTAGGGACACTTATAAAACAGGTACACTTCAATCTGTAATTAGTAGAATGTATACTGGTCTACAGGTGTACTCAATGTAGCCCTGGATTGTGCCTTTTTTCTCAGGCATCCCTGATTAAAAGTTAACGTGGTCGCCTTAAAAGTCAACTGTCTTGCCCAAAACAAGAATGGTTCAAACAATACATTAAATAAACCATGCTGTATATGCTGTTTTTTAGGAAAGCAGTACAATATAATTTCTGTAGTTACTTTATAAATGGGCTCATGCAAGCACTGCCATCTTCATTCTTTGCATGGGTCAGATCTCCAACTCTCATTAACTGTGCTCACACCTCCCCATCATGTGAACCCACCTTCTCCACACACAGTTCCGCGTGTGATGTTAATGGTTCAATGCATTGTTTAAACTCTTCGTGCTTGTAGGACTTCCTGTGCCGTCCTATATCACAGCTGTCTATACACCTGTAGGACGGCATATCATGACTTTAATAGCTCATCACGGCCCCCCTGCAACAAGCTGTGCCGCGGAGCCCACTGCAGGTTTCTGCCTTGAGCGCCGGCTAAATTTTACTAAAATGCCTGAACTGTCTGTAAAAAAACCTGATTGGATCTCTGTCTATGTGTCCCAGGCCCTTGATCACTCTGGGAACGGGAGCCAGGCACAAACATAAGCAACTGTTGGTGCTTTGCTCCTTAAGAAGGGAACATTCTTACTTTCTGTGTGAGAGTTGTCCTTTAACCGCTTCAGGACCAGGGATTTTCTGGGCCAGTGACCGGAGCAATTTTTCCATTTTTAATATGTGTTTGTTGAAACTGAATTTTCCTCTCAGTTAGAGCTTTATTTTGATACATTAAAATAATCTATCATTTGGTACTTAGAAATAGATATAAAAGGGGAACATTTTGGTGAAAAAAATGTTTTTATCCATTATTTTCCTAATAATAATCTATACAACTAGTACAACACTAACCCACTTATCAACGAATAAAATGTAATAATATTGGTTCCCATACCCCCCCCCCCCCCAACACACACCAAAAAAAAACAGAAAAAAAACTGTGATCAATGCCATGTCAGAGCCATAAGAGCCATTCACAGAACGGGCATACATGGGGTTAACTGTAATTAAATTAATATATTACAATAAAATGTATTTATTAAAAAAAACTTTAAAAATGCAAAAGTTAAAAAATGTGTAAAAAACAAAACAAAATGAGGGCCATAAAGTATGAAGGAAAGGGTTAACTTATTATTTTTTTATTTTTTTTACAGGATGTTCTTTATTTATTTATTTTTTACTTACAGGTCACTGGGAGGCATGTGCAGGCTGTACAAACACGACAATGCAGGAGTACCATAGACGCGACCGGCGTGTGACATCACGGGACGTGACCAACGTGTGACGTCACGTGATGCGATACCCGGATGTGACACAAGCGGGAAATTTGAATTCTGGAACTATTTAAATGGAGAATTAAGGACAGGATATACACTTGAAAAAGCCTGGATAAGGTCAAACACGTTGTGTATGGGAGAGGAGCAGTTTACTGGAACTCTGTGCACCTTACAAGCTTGGAACTTCATGCACTTTACAGCTGTCTGCTGTTTGCTTTTATGTAAGATTTTATATTTTTGTATTATGCACAATTAAAGAGTATTTTACTGAAGAATAAATCTCCTTCCTCCCCTGTCCTATTTATATATCGTTTCTGTAAACATCTCCTAATTCAAGATCCCTAGAGGGGCTCCCGGATGCCCATTACACTGAGCAGAGTACTGCTCAGTAAGATGTGAGTGAACCCACACATTCACTTTATTTTGATTATTATTTTGTTTGAACATACTACACTATATATATTTTTATATTTCTTTTTTTCTTCCCCTTACATAATACAGAGGATTGCCTCTGAAAAAGGGTAATTAACAGTGTGTAGTGTTTTGGGAAGCTCACGAATTCACTTGTTTGTATTGAGGTCACTCTCTGTGCTTCACTATTAGAATGTGAAGCACAGAGAGTGAATTAGAGGTAAAGTGTGAACACATTGACTTTGCCATCTAATTTGCATGTTGCATGTTGCATGTTATGATCACATGGTTGGAAACCCGCCGATCGGGTACAGGACCTTTGCCTCGGGTGTGAGGCTGGCGATGCCCTCCGTGTGAGTTAACTCGTCATAAAGTCGCTAATGCTGCGGCTCTTATGATGAGTTAACTCGTCATAAGGTCGCGAAGGGGTTAAAAAAAGCGCTGGTGCTCCAAGTTTGACACATGTGTATAATATATTATCCTTATATCAGCATATTAAGGATCCCTCTTTCTGGGATTTTTTTTACCTGTGTAAAAACTGTAATTTAACGTCTCTCTTTCTCATTCACTGTACTCATACAAACTACAAATTGTTATTTTAACACTACAAAGAGATTACTGCAGGGAATTGAGATGGGAATTTTAAACTTTAGGCCAAAGTAGATGAGTTGGAAAATTTCTCCAATGCACCTGACTGGGAAAAGGTTTCCACACTTGGCTAGTTTGACCTAAAGTTTGAAGTTCCTGTCTCAGTTCCTGCAATTCTCTCTTTATTGAGTAGACTTATAGTTATTGCAATCCATAAGAGGAAACATAACCAACCAACCAGCCTCACAAGTATTACGAAATTCAGTGACACATAAGGAACTTCCTGAATTAGTCAATCCTTTCCGCATCTCCCACTGGATACTTGACGGCTATTTTGATTATTATTATTATTATTATTCACCACAGAAGGGACAGCCTTACTGCAGAGGAAAGACACAACTTTCTGGATCAGTCAGCTACCACTGCTGAGTAAACATATCACAGTGTGCTGTGCTTTCGGATCTGCAGAAGGAGGCGGTGTAAGTGTATCAGTGCGTTTGTATTTGTGATCTGTATGCCTCAAATGGAAACAATATACTGTAGCAGTCCCGCCCTCTTTGTTGATGTTTCAAAGGGACAGTAGAGCATAAAAGCAACCAAACACACTTGTTTAAAATGTAATATTTTATCTGTGCCTCAAACATTCTGCAAACAAAGGTTTAGTTGTAAAGTAGCAGACTGCGTCTGAACATGTCTGGGTTTCATGCGTTCTATATAGGGTTTGTCACCTCAGCCCTTATGTTTTTTCACCGCCCACATGTAACATTTGCAGGCTCCTTTGCAGTATGATAAATTTATGGGACTAGGAGAGAATAGATTCACTAACCAAGTAGTGGATCCAACAGAACAATGTTGATTAATTAAATGAATTACTTCAGGTCACGGATGATTTCTATACACTGCCAAGCAACCTGCAAAAGTTATATGTGGCCAGTAAAAAAAACAGGTTTGGCCGTGGTAGCTCAGTAACTCATGGCCAGCACTTCCACTGAAAATAGTGGGAGCATTGGCTAATTGTGACTTATTCACAGTATATTACACATATGGATATGCGCATTGTTTGTGCATAGTGCACACTATTGAATGTACATAGTTCCCTGATAGAAAACCTGCTGCAGTTTAGTATCTTTTTTTTTAACACAAAATTAAAATATAGGTTTATAGTAGTGAGTAACACTCTTAATATACAAAAAAATAAAAAAATATATCAACATACTTGGGTGCCTCTGATGAACCAGTGTGTGTATAAAAGTACCGTAATTTTTTTATACATTTTTTTTTAAACATTATTGTCATTGAGTTTTCTGCAACATGTGTGCTGTTTGTGACAAGTTGCTACAATCTTTATCCTGCTCTATTACAGTGTGGTTTCTAAGACTAGGATTGAGTCAGTTTTCTGTTGTAACTTGTTTTGTAGTTTTAATCCTTCAATTTAATGAACCAAAACATCTTTAATCACTAGTTTTCAACTCATATGTGTCTTTTGCAGTCTACGGGGATTCAATGACATGAGATCAATTAACTCGAATAGACCCCAATGACTAGAAAGCTTTCCTTTAATCCATATAATGAGCTGTTACAATAATAATAATAATAATAATAATAATAATAATAATAATAATATATTAAAGTGTTTAACCAGGAAAGATACATTCAGATATTCTCTGATTTCTAAGTATGTACTTGCCAACAATGATTTACATGTGAAACCTTTTTTTTGGGGGGGGGGGGGGACATTTTAGGGGGTGGGGTTGATTTTATTGCAGTATTGGTCTAATTACCGTGTACAAAAGATACATTTCATAGCAGAAGGTGGCTGCAGTTTATTTTCTTCTGGATATTGTCTGGTTCCTGACAAGTAATTTGAATTGTAGCTATATTCTGAATGACTGCTTTGTTGTGTTAGTCATACAGATTTGACCCCCCCTCCAACTTGTATTTCCCTGTTTCTCCCATTACCTGCTTTCTCTAAAACATTCCATGTCTTGGGACAACAAAGAAATGCCAGGCAAATCCTGCAACTTTTTTTTACATGTATTTGAATCTGTCTCACTATGACCTTCCATAAAAATGGAATACCGTATTTGCTCGATTATAAGACGAGGTTTTTTTCAGAGCAAATGCTCTGAAAAATCCCCCTCGTCTTATAATCGAGGTCTCTTATAATCTGACCTCAAATTGAGGTCAGATTATAAGACATGGATCCAGGTCCCCAGCAGAGCTGCAGGGGACCTGGATCCCCCTCTCTAGCAGCAGAGGATGTCTGCGCAACGAGCGCAGACTCCCCTGCTTCCGCCCGGCACGACCGCCGGGGCTTCTGTGAAGAAGCCAGGTACTTCCGCTTTCGTCACAGAAGTCCCGGCGAGCGTGCCGGGCGGCAGCAGGGGACTTCCTCTGCTGCCCCACTAGCCACCAGGGAGAATCGGGCAGCTGGGGGATGTCTGCACGATACGTGCAGATATCCTCCATGCTGCCCGACACGGCAGACTATTATGACGGACAGCTGTCCGTCATAATAGACTGCCGTGTCGGGCAGCATGGAGGATGTCTGCAAGTATCGTGCAGACATCCCCCGGCTGCCCCCACTAGCCACCAGGGATCAAGGTAAGGGGAAGGGAGGGAGGGGGGGCAGAGAGGGAGGGGGAGGGAGGGAGGGAGGGGGGCAGAGAGACAGGGGGAGGGAGGGAGGGGGACAGAGAGACAGGGGGGACAGAGAGACAGGGGGGAGGGAGGGGGGCAGAGACAGAGTCAAGGGGAGGGAGGGGGTTAAGAGACAGAGACAAGGGGAGGGAAGGGGTTAAGAGACAGACAAGGGGAGGGAAGGGGTTAAGAGACAGAGACAAGGGGAGGGAAGGGGTTAAGAGACAGACAAGGGGAGGGAAGGGGTTAAGAGACAGAGACAAGGGGAGTGAGGGGGTTAAGAGACAGGCAAGGTGAGGGGGGAGAGAGAGAAAAATGGGGGCAAGGGAAAGAGAAAGGCAGCATTGGCACATAAAAAGAAATAAAAACTAGAAATACATTTTTTGATATCATAATTTTTTATTAAAAAAGCAATTTACATGTGAATATATACAAGTTTAACTTTTTTCCTATAGGGTAGTCTTATATTCAGGCTTTTAGTTTTTTTCCTAAAGGAATATCCAAAGTTTGGGGGGTCGTCTTATAATCAGGGTCGTCTTATAATCGAGCAAATACGGTATGTCACAGGCCTTTTGGTTATACCTGTTCTAACTCCAGTCATGGGTTGTGAGGCCACATCAGCGCAGGTTAAGTTTTCCATGTGTAAATTGTTAATCCACATATTGCAGAGTCACTCCTAACAATGAGATCAGGGTTATGTGTAGTCATTTGCTGAGTCACTGTTCATTTGCTCAATACAGGATACAGTAGCATTTGTTTCTTCATGGAATATAGCCTCGAGGTATTTCTATAAATAAAAAAACAACCTGTGACACTGGTGCACACAGGTTCACAAAGGTACTGCATCAGTGACATTTCAATCATCTAATAGTCCTTAACCATTGATTTGAGCTACAGAATAGAACCATTTAGCTGTCTGCCAAACGTATTTCCTTGTGATTTTGTAATTTTGTTTCCAAACAGTGCTAAAGGGTTTCAGATCTTAGTATATTAAAGGGACAGTTTAGTCCCCAAACTCACTTTGGTGCAAGACTACTGCTTGTATAGTGCACATAAGTCACATTTAAAATATATTACTATTATTCTAATTGGTTCCTGCAGCAAAAAAAAGGGAGGGGTTGACTTTTACTCAGTCAGGTGTGGGCAGTCCTGGCTTCTTGCAAACTGCTGTAATTTCACAATTTCATTTAGCTTTAAGTATTTAAAATTGTAAGCAATACAAAATGTAAAACATGCACTTTAAAGTGAACTACTTTGAAAGTACTTTGAAAGCACAATAATTACATAGTTACATTGTAGTTTAGGTTGAAAAAAGATTTGCATCCATCAAGTTCAACTCTTTTCCTATCCCATGAATACTACTGTTGATCCAAAAGAAGGTCAATGAAAACCCATGCAGCAGTTTCAAATCATGTTTTTAGTGGGGGGGAAAAATTGCTTCTTGACTCCAAATGGCATCAGATTTCTCCTTGCATCAACAAGCACTTAATAAATATTAATGCCTATACTAACATGCATAACCCTTTATGCTCTGGCTCATTAAAAAAAGTATCCAGTCCACTTTTAAAAAATATGTATGTGCCAGAACCACTTCTTCAGGCAGTGAATTCCATATCTTATTGTCCGTACTGTAAAAAAAAAATCCCTTCCGCAGTCATAGACTAAATCTCCTTTCTTCAAGTCTCAGCGGGTGACCTCTTGCCCCTTTATACTGTTTCTATTAATGAACAGGTCTTTAGAAAGCTCTTTGTATGGGCCCTGTACATATTTATATAACATTATCATATCCCCTCTAAGCCAACGTTTCTAGCATCTACAAATTTAACTTTTCCAGCCCTTTAGGACTAAAACTTCCCATTCCCCTTATTAGTTTTTTAGACCTCCTCTGCACTTTCTCTAGTTCCATAATGTCTTTTTTTTTTAAAGGCGCCCAGAATTGAATTACCATGGACCTATAAAGAGGGAGAATTTTCCTCCCGTGAGTCAATACACCTTTTAATACACCCCAATATCTTATTAACCTTTGCAGCTGACACTGTGCACTATTGCTAAGTCTATTGTCTACAACTACTCCCAAATCTTTTTCATTAATAGATTTCTCCAAGGAAACACCATTTAAGCTATATGTTGCATTTTTATTATTGTACCCAAAATGCATAATTTATCTGCCCAATTAGCCAATTTGTCCAAATCATTTTTTTTCCATCTTAAATCTTTAATATTCAGTTAAGTTACATACAAATATAAATAGATATAAAACATTGGTAGATATATTAGTAATAGATACATTACTTCATATAATCAGTTGCGTTATCTTGCGTTATCCAAATCATTTTGAAGAGAAGATACATCTAGTTAACTATATTACCTAACTTAATTTTGTGTCATCGGCAAACACTGAAACATCGCTCCCTATGCCCTCTGGAAGATCAATAATAAACAAATGAAAAAGGATAGGACCCAGGACAGAACCCTGAGGTACTCCACTTATCACATCTGTCCAATTTAAGAACTTCCCATTTACCACCACCTTTTCATTCTACCTTTCAACCAATTGCCAATCCACAAACAAACCTTTGGCCCTAAGCCTATTTCAGTCGATTTGTACAGTAACCTTTTGTGTGGAACTGTATCAAATGTCTTAGCAAATTCTAAATATATCACATCCACTGCAGCACCCATATCTATAATTTTACTCACCTCTTCATAGAATGTAATTACGTTAGTTTGGCAAGATCTGTCTTTCACAAAGCCATTTGGGCTCTTGCTAATGAGATTCATGTTCAATATGAAATCTTGAATATATTCCATTAGCAACCCTTCAAACAGTTTCCCTACCATAGATGTCAAACTAACATGTCTGTAATTGCCCGACTGGGATTTTGATCCCTTTTTAAATATGGGCACCACATCAGTTTTTTGCCAATCTGTGGGCATGATGCCTGAAATAAAAGAATCGCTGAAATTTAAAAATAACAGTCTGGCCAGGACTAGGCGTAGCTCTTTAAGTACCTGTGGGTGTAGTCCTACCGGCCCAGGGGCTTTGTCTATGTTAACACCATTTAATTATTTTAACACTTTTTTTCTTGTGTCAACCAATCACATGCTTGCTGTGACTGTTCTGCAAAAGTAGCTTCCTTGGTAAAAACAGAAGAAAAGAAATGATTTAAAATATCTGCTTTCTCTCTGTCTCCACTAACTATCTCACCCATTTAGATAACATAGACACAACATTTTCACCCTTTCATTTTTTGCCATTCATATATTTAAATATTTTGGGGGATTCATCTTGCTCTCCTTTGCAACTGTTTTTTTCATTCTGCAATTTAGCCAATTTAATTTTCTTTTTACAATCTTTGTTGGCTTCTTTATATTTTGCAAACGCCCCTGCTGATCCCGCAGCTTTATAATGTTTAAATGCTATTTTCTGTTTATTTATTTCCTGATTTACCTTACTGGATAGCCACATTGGTTTAAGTTTGCTTGATTTATATTTGTTACCAAAGGGTATACATTGATATGTATATTTTTATAGTGTTAGTTTGAAGGTATGCCACTTACCTTATGTGTGTTTTCCCTGAAAATAATCCATCCCAGTCAACAAGACCAAGGGTAGATTAAAGCTAGCATTTATAAAATTCATACCAATACCAATTTGCCTTTTTGGATTAATCTCAAAGGATACAATGTTATGATCACTATTCCCTAAACGCTCCCTTACTTGGATGTTAGAGATAAGCTCATGTTAGTTATTACCAGATCAAGGCACGCTTCACCTCTGGTTGGCGTCTGTACTTAGCTGAGACAAAAAGTTGTCATTCAACAAATTCAGAAACCTACTGCTTTGAGCAGAATTAGTGGTTCCATTTTTCCAATCTACTTTTGGGTAATTAAAATCCCCCATTATGATATTACACCCTATTTTAGAAGCCTGATCGATTGGCATTAGTAGCTGTGATTTTTCAAGATCACCAATATTTGGTGGTTTATAACAAATACCCACTAAAAATTTCTGGGCAGTTCTACTCCCATTGACTATCTCCACCTACAATGATTCCACATGTTCACCACTGTCATTATATATATATCTTCCCTCAACTGAGTCAGTAATGCTGGTTTGATATAACGACAGACCCCCTCCAACTCTTTTGTTGGACCTATCTTTTCTGAACAACAACATGTAGCCCTCCAAACTGATTGACCAATCAATTTGTATTATCATTTGGAAGATGCATTTTTAGCACCAGACTTTCTCTTTAAAGGTTGGTTGCCTAAACAGTAATTCAATGGTTACTGAAGAAAAAAATAACAAAACTATCTAATATATTCGATTAGTAAAATTACATGTAAATGCATAAATTAAAATATTTGTGGTATTTTCTGGTTATGATTTCAACTTCTACATTACAGTAGAAAATGGTTTTAATCTCACAGAATTAGTCGGCAAAAAAAAATACTTTGGTTTAACTGAATGATTGCATCAAGTGTAGGCATTTTAGATAAACATTCTTTATTGAAAGACTAAAAATATCTTGCAACCTGTCTTTGCAGTGAATTGACCCTGGGGTGTAATTAATCAATCTCAAAATGTTGACTGCTTTTATATATTTTTTTTTGTTTTTATGTATATTAAAAAAACCTCAATAACATATTTGTAAAAAAAAAAAAAAAACTAACCCTTAAAGGGTTTTAGTTAAATTGCTGACTCCAACTGTTTTTGGAAAACACTTGTAACTTCACACCTTTTTTAAAGATCACTCGGCAATTGCAGAGGAATGTTTACACTCTTGTACTCCACCCACCTCCACCCATCAGTGGTGATGTGAGGAGCAAAATAAATGATATGTAACATGCTTTCTACACTATGCCATTGTGTTTTTTTACAGAGAATTCCTGTATTTGCTCAAATATCTAACGCCCACCCTCAAAACTTGTATTCCTTTCCCCTTCCATCATACTCAAACCTTCTCCACATCCATTATCCCCTGTGCTCGCAACAATAATGTGGACTGCATATAAAATAGTAACTGGAATTGTGTGAAAGAGGTATGACAGTTTGGGGAGTAAGTTCATTTTTTTTTACACTGATGAATCCTATCCATGACATTTGTGTATAGTCCCATGTCTGAAGGTTGGTGCACAATTTTTTTCAGATTGGGATGATATTTTATGTGTAAAGGTTGGCGAGTCAGGGTAGAACCATATGCCCAATTAAAGCATCCTGTCTATACTAAATTGGATATTGGTTGCTATGTGAGTTTTCAAGTGGTCCATTATTGATATGGGTAGTATATTTCTGTTGGTGAAGTTTACTTTTAAGTTAGATATTGTACTGTGTTCTTTAAATTTGTTGAGTATATTTGGGAGCATTATCTGTGGTTGCTTTATTATAAAAAGGTCGTAGTCCATGAATGATGAAATTTTAAATTCCCAGGTATTCGTTTTGGCGTCTTCTGATTGAGTGATTAGTCCACCTCTGCCTGGACTTATTCTGCGCCTCTGCTAATTCTAGTTCAGTTACTGGTTGTTCCAAGGATGTCATTGTGCCACTAGGTAGTGGGGTTTGCATGTGTTTGTTAAGATATGTTCAATTCGTTCCTTCCTTCAGTCTCTCGTTTGAATGGTTTCTTGGGTGTGTACGTTTGTATAAAGTCATGTAATGTGTAGTGAATGCATGTAGTATATTTTGGGGAGTATACAGTAGTAAAAAAAAATTCTGGACTTTGTTTTTAAAGCTTGTTTTTGTAGTTTTGTGTTTATTGGTTGGGAGAGATTTAGTTCATTAATAATTGTTGGTACTTGTCTGGGTCTAAGCTGTTTTGTGTGTTTTTAATATGTGTGGTGAGAAGCTTGAGGTACTTTTTGAGGTGTTTATATGGATTCTAGGAACAGCTTGTTCAAAAAGCCACTTTGCACTATCAGGAATTGGCCCAGTGTCCACTTTGCTCTCACTCGGGAACTGCCCCAAAACCAACTTTTCACTCACTCAGGACTTGCCCAAAAAAACACTTTGCACTCACTCAGGACTTGCACAAAAAACACTTTGCACTCATGAATTGCCCCCAAACCCGCTTTGCACTCAGAACGTTCACCCCAGAAGCCACTTTGAACTCATTAATGCCCCAGAAACCACTTTTCACTCAGGAATTGTCCCATAACCCATTTTGCACTCAGGACTTATCTGAGCTTCCCATATGCGTGGTTGCACTCTGGGTAATGAAGGCTATAATGAGCAGCAGCTCACACAGCCAGCAGCTCTACATCTTTATTTCTGAGGTTGGTTGTGTAACCACTTGTGGGTCACTGCAGTCTGTCAGGTTGTCACAGTGTGCCCATTGTAAGAAGCATATGACTATTTGTGGCTTGACCTACAAATTGTGGCTTTTTTCCACAGGTATGTTACAATCTACAAGCCTAGTTCCTGTACATCCAATTTGACTAAGTATTTGTACATTCTGACATTCTCTTTCTGCTACAAGTACTGCACACTGTTTCAAGCCAGGAATTGGCCAATGTGTATATCAGGATATATCCTTAGATAATGTTTTTTAAGGATGCTTATGAAAATAGGTATATCACAGTGTCCTTCTCCATAACATGTACATAGTCTGCATTTTTCAGTTTCCCAAATGCAATCCTGAATTTGTTTAGGGATGCTAATAAACATGCATACCATGATGATGGTGACTAGAGCCTGTTGACCAAAACGTATTTATCTATTTAGGAATATTTATGATAAATGCATATTCTGGAGCTGTTAACAGTAACATGTAGAAATGTCTTTATTTTAACCAATACAGCCCTGCAAGGCTAAACGTCTACCATCAGAAAATGGAAGTGCATTTGCATTTGTAAGTCTATGGATTTACATCTTCTCTGCCTATTGCTTAAATTGGCTTTGATTCCTTTAAATATTGTCTATAGGCGAAATGGGAAACTAGCATTAATATAACTAATTTCTTCTAATACAGCTGCTATAGTCTCCTTTATCCTATGAAGAGATTTCAGATGCAGACATAGGAGGTTTGGTGAGACCAATACTTTTTCGGCATTTTTACCCATTACTCTGACCTTATACCTAACATACTGGCATCACAGGAACTGTAATCCACATCAATCCAGAGAACAGGGATTAGGAAATGTTTGAAAGGGGACAAGGGAGAAATAGTGAATAGAGATTACTGGTAAAAGGTAAGTGATGACTGGTGGAGTGTATAGCAAAGAGTATTAAGCATAAACTGGGAGTCATGGGAATAATGCATTAAATATATGCATTAAAAGTCTCACAAATCTGCTGTGTCTACATCTGAAAGCCCTTTACAAATATATATCTTTTACAGAGGTGTGTCCTGGAAAAGGCTCTGGTACCTTTCACAGGACTTTTCTGCTAGAAAAGTAGGAAAACCAGTTTGAGTGGTTCATTAATGCTTTGTAAGACTTGCATTGCATTTAATAAATGGCTGGTTAAAACTGGCTCGTTTGGTGTGGGAATATTTGTGTTTAATAATGCCTCTGCTCAGGGCTGATCCTAGGGTCACAGACAAAGATAGCCCCCAGGTGAAACATGTCAGCAGATAAGAACCATTCGATCCATCTAGTCTGACTAATTTTCGAAATACTTTTATTGGTCCCCAGTTACCGGTCTTATAGCTAGGATAGCCTTGTGCCTATCTCACGCATGCTTAAACTCCTTGACTGTGTTTACCTCTACCACTTCCGCTGGAAGGCTATTCCATACATCCACTACCCTCTTAGTAAAGGTGGCTATATTAATAACTCTTCCACTTTACAAATGTGTCTTCCAGTCATGCCCATTTCATTTTTAGTTCAATATATTTTAATTACAATTATTAAAGTTAGAATCATTACCATTGTAATTTGCTTAAACTGTAATCCCTTTACATATAAAACACAGGGCCGGCCCTACAATGGGGCAGAGTGGGCAACTGCCCCAGGCAGCACTTTTGCAAAGGTGGCACATTGCCGCCTCAATAAACGCTATTTCGGCCGCTTAGCTCCTTCACACCGGATATTACGTTACGTCATACCCTGTAGCTGAGCTTCCCTCCTCCGTGCAGGAGGGAAGACTACGGAGGAGACCAGCATCGTCTGCACGGAGCATCGAAGGGGTAAGTACTGGGAAAGGGGGGGGGGAGGAGGGGGGTGTAAAACGACCAAAATACTGGCATATTAAATGGCTAAATCTGGCATATTGAGGTGTTAAATCCTAGCATATTAAATGGCTAAATCTGGCATATTAAATGGCTAAATCTGGCATATTGAGTGACAAAATCCTGGCATAGTAAATGGCTAAATCTGGCATATTAAATGGCTAAATCTGGCATATTGAGGTGTTAAATCCTAGCATATTGAATGGCTAAATCTAGCATATTGAGTGACAAATCCTGGCATAGTAAATGGCTAAATCTGGCATATTAAATGTCTAAATCTGGCATATTGAGTGACAAAATCCTGGCATAGTAAATGGCTAAATCTGGCATATTAAATGGCTAAATCTGGCATATTGAGGTGTTAAATCCTAGCATATTGAATGGCTAAATCTGGCATATTGAGTGACAAAATCCTGGCATAGTAAATGGCTAAATCTGGCATATTAAATGGCTAAATCTAGCATATTAAATGGCTAAAACTGGCACATTGAGGTGTTAAATCCTAGCATATTAAATGGCTAAATCTGACATATTGAGGTGTTAAATCCTAGCATATTAAATGGCTAAATCTGGCATATTGAATGGCTAAATCTGGCATATTGAGTGACAAAATCCTGGCATATGAAATGGCTAAATCTTGCATATTAAATGGCTAAATCTGGCATATTGCGGTGTTAAATTCTAGCATATTAAATGGCTAAATCTGACATATTGAATGGCTAAATCTGGCATATTGAGTGACAAAATCCTGGCATATGAAATGGCTAAATCTGGCATATTAAATGGCTAAATCTGGCATATTGCGGTGTTAAATCCTAGCATATTGAATGGCTAAATCTAGCATATTGAGTGACAAATCCTGGCATATTAAATGGCTAAATCTGGCATATTAACCCCTTCCCGACCTTATGACGAGTTAACTCGTCATAAGAGCCGCAGCGTTAGCGACCTTATGACGAGTTAACTCGTCATGCAGTCTAGCCGGCGGTGCGCTCCGTGGGCACCGCCAGCTAGTCTGCAACGGGTCCAGGACTAAGCCTCGCACCCGAGGCAAAGCTCCTGGACCCGATCGGTCAGTTTCCGGCCATGTGATCGCGGTGATTTAGTCATCACCGCGATAACATGCAAATTAGATGGCAAAGTCAGTGTGTTCACACACTGACTTTGCCTCTAATTCACTCTCTGTGCTTCACATTCTTATAGTGAAGCACAGAGAGTGACCTGTAAGTAAAAATAAATTAATTATACACACATAGGTTAAAAAAAAATAAGAAAATTAACCCTTTCATTGCTGATCACAGTTTTTAACTGTGATCAGTTTCCTTCCACTTTATGGCCCTCATTTAGTTTTTTTTTTAACAGATTTTTTTATTTTTACAATTTATAAAGTTTTTTTGAATAAATAAAGTTAATTTTAATATATTTATTTAATAAAATTTAACCCCTGCATGCCTGTTGCATGATTTTTACTGATCTGACATCGCACTCTTCAGAGTTTTTTTCTGTCTTTTTTGTTATGGGGGGTTTGGGAACCAATATTTTTCTTTTTTATTAGTTAGTTAATTAGGGGGGATAAGTGGGTTAGTGTTGCACTAGTTATGTAGCTTATTATTGGGAAAATAATGGGGAAAAACTTTTTTTCCTCAAATATTTCCTCTTTTATATGTATTTTTTAATACTAAAATGTAAATCATTTTTATGTATAGGGTATCAAAAGAAAGCTCTAACTGTCCTCTAAAAAACAACATATAACTTGTATGGGTACGTTAAATGAGAGAGAGGAAATTTATGTTTCAAAAACCGCGTATTAAAAATTGAAAAACGCTCTGGTCCTTGGCCCAGGAAAATCCCTGGTCCTTAAAGGGTTAAATGGCTAAATCTTGCATATTAAATGGCTAAATCTGACATATTGAGGTGTTAAATCCTAGCATATTAAATGGCTAAATCTTGCATATTAAATGGCTAAATCTGGCATATTGCGGTGTTAAATCCTAGCATATTAAATGGCTAAATCTGACATATTGAATGGCTAAATCTGGCATATTGAGTGACAAAATCCTGGCATATGAAATGGCTAAATCTGGCATATTAAATGGCTAAATCTGGCATATTGCGGTGTTAAATCCTAGCATATTGAATGGCTAAATCTAGCATATTGAGTGACAAATCCTGGCATATTAAATGGCTAAATCTGGCATATTAAATGGCTAAATCTTGCATATTAAATGGCTAAATCTGACATATTGAGGTGTTAAATCCTAGCATATTAAATGGTTAAATCTGACATATTGCGGTGTTAAATCCTAGCATATTAAATGGTTAAATCTGACATATTGCGGTGTTAAATCCTAGCATATTAAATGGCTAAATCTGGCATATTAAATGGCTAAATCTGGCATATTGAGGGGTTGAATCCTGCATATTGAGTGGCAAAATCCTAGCATATTAAATGACTAAATCTGGCATATTAAATGGCTAAATCTTGCATATTGAGTGGCTAAATCCTAGCATATTAAATGGCTAAATCTGGAATATTAAATTGCTAAATCTGGCATATTGAGGGGTTAAATCCTAGCATATTAAACGGCAAAATCTGGCATATTGAGGGGCAAAATCCTGGCATATTAAATGGCTAAATCTGGGATATTAAATGGCTAAATCTGGCAGATTAAATTGCTAAATCTGGCATACTGAGGGGTTAAATCCTAGCATATTAAACAGCTAAATCTGGCATATTGAGGGGCAAAATCCTGGCATATTAAATGGCTAAATCTGGCATATTAAATGGCTAAATCTGGCATATTGAGCTGTTAAATCCTGGCATATTGAGTGACAAAATCCTAGCATATTAAATGGCTAAATCTGGCATATTGAGTGGTTAAATCCTGGCATATGGAGTGACATAATCCTAGCATATTAAATGGATAAATCTGGCATATTGAGGGGCAAAATCCTGGCATATTAAATGGCTAAATCTGGCAAAATATTGTCATGTTGAGTGGCAAAATTATACTGGCATTTTGATTGGCTAAATCATAATGGCATATTAATTAGCTAAATCATACTGGCATATTAAATGGCTAAATAATACTGGCATATTAATTGGCAAAATCATACTGGCATATTGAGGAGTTAAATGCTGGCATATTGAACGGCAAAATTCTGGCAGATTGAGGGGGTTAAATCCTGGCATTTATTTAAAAGATTTTATATAAAGCTATGTGACCAAACTCATACTGGAGGATGTCTATAGTTGATGTTGTTGTTATTATTGTTGTCTGTCAGTTACAAACTGTTTTGCTATTTAATATTTAAAATGTGATTTATTGCGGGGGGGGGGGGCAGCATTTAATTCTTCGCCCCAGGCAGCAAAATGTCTTGGGCCGGCCCTGATAAAACACCATACATACCAATATATATCCGGACCACAATTCAGTATATAGCCCATTTGCTAGGGAGATCATGTGCTACCACGCTGCTCCCCAGAGCCAGCACCTTGCCTTATATAAGCACCAGCTCTGCAGCTTGGTGCGCCTCTTCCACCTCTGCTCACTCTCGCGCCTGGGGTCGGCCCTGTCTCTGCTACCAATAGGACACTGCTGACTGAGACAGTGTGAGTTTTATAAAATCCAATTAAATATGTATAGCTTCGATATAATAATTGAGCTGGTGTCCAAAATTATTATATTCCATTACTATACAGAATTATGTTTGTATATAGTTGTGTCACGGGAGGGCTACTAGACAGGTTGCTCCTACCGGAATCGGTTCCACAAAATACAAATATCCAAACGGATCCCCGCTAGCAATTCCCCAACATAGCGGATGAGACCAGTGTGCACAGTTTGAAGCAGGATACAGAAGTCAGGGAGGAAGTCACAGACCATGTTGCATAGCGAGCCCCTCTCCCTGCCATGAAAGGTAAAACAGCAGGGTGATAAGACAGAAATCACTATGTGAAGAATTATTATTCTTAAAAGAAAAAACTTCTGGCTTGGGTCTGTGAATGTGTATATAACTGTGTGCACATGACTGTGTATATGTGTCTGTGTGGATATAAGCATTGTAATCCTGGACCCAGTGTCTTGGGCTATCCCGTATTTTCTGAGAAGGTAAACCAATTGCCGTCTTTGTCAAGTGGCCAATTATGACATTGGTTAAGCCACAATGCAGACAATCCTGTGTTCTTGTTAATGAAAGAACATATTGTCTGCCTTTTTTTAAGTATAAGTAGGAGGAGAAATGGATCTTCTTCTCCTCCCAGCAGGTTGCTGGTATGTATGCAAATACATTCCTGTTCCAGACCGTGTGAAGGTAATAAGACTCCGCTCCTCTTGTTTTTATTCTTTTATTTAAGAGTATACTGAGCTACAACAACTCAGAAGAAAGACTTCAGGATCACCTCGCTCTACCAGGTGTGTTAAAACAACCTTGCTGAGATCTCTTTACGGGTGACTTTATTCATAAATGACTGCTGTGGAAAGTTCATTCAACGAGACAAGCCAGTTTTTACTGCTGATGGGAATTAGGGATGTGTAGCATGGATGTAATAGTTTTGTTATTGCATCCTGAATACGTAAATAGATGGGATTCAAAGGCAAATTATATGTAAAATTTTATATCATACACAAATGTTCAGATAATGTAAAATATGCATTTTTGTTCTATCCAGAGAGTCACAGCCACTATCTCTCTTTAAAGTTTTTTTCTTTTGTTTTGTTTTTTTTTTTCATTTGAGTGTCTTGATAACAAACCTGAGATAGATTGTTGGTCTTTTACCGTCTTGAGACAGTCTATTCTGTTATGGCTTTTTGAAGATCACAAATCATTTGACTATTAATTTTTTTTTTGCCATAACCAATAGATCTCTCGCTTTTCAATATTTTAGTTCTGTGCTAACTTTTCATGTTCCAGTGGTCTATTCAGTTATCTGAATTCAGCTATATAATTTATCTGTAACATATTTATGTTGGACAATAGGTGCAGTGGAAATTTAAAATAAATGGTCAGATTAAGCGTTGGGAGCTCGGAGCTCGGAGCAGGAGGGTATAACTTATTTAATATGTTTGACACATCTAAAGGGGAGTGACTGCTACTATATTTTAAGATGAAAGTTTGGGTTCAAATGTGGCTGAAGATACCTGATAACCAATTCAGCAGATATTTCTCTTTATTCAGATGGCTGTAGGCATTGGGGTATATTCAAGTGTTCAGAGAACAGTTTTAGTATCTTCAATGCATACGTGTATTCCCAGGTCTGCACAGTTTTAAGCAGCTTGCATTTGTTTGAACTACGTACATAGTAACATAGAGTAAGCACTGATAATGTGCTGTAGTACTTCTGCCGGTCAGAGAAACTGTGGAACGCAGACTGGGCTCAGTCTCATTCATACACCCCTACGTTTCCACAGAAAAAAGCTCACAAAATACAGGCGTTCACTGTTTTAACGATCAGACCCCCTTATATCAACAGTGTCATGCGATATTACTTCATTAGTCCACGGAGCACAGTACAGTAGACCCAGTTGATAAAGGCTGCAGCTGCAACATGCCGGTATTTTTGTGTAGCTGCATATGGGGGGGGGACAGGCTGACTGTCTTTATACACAGGATTTATACTGGCCCATAGCCGATATTTTCGAGAGGCTGCTGTAGTAATCTGGTGTCAATACTGTGCCACCAGTCCTACAGGGTGCCTCTTTCCTACACTATAATAACCATTTCACAGAACCTTGTAGAATAGCCTTTCGACACGGCAATTATACTGACCCATAGCCACAGGTACTGAAAGGCAGCAATGATAATTCGTTAATGGTGCTGTGTCACTAATCCTTGTGGGTGCCTCTTTTTTTTTTCACTGTTTCATCGTAAATGGTTAATACTGTTCATACTGGCCATAGCCTTGTTAAAGGCACAGTGGATTAGTGCGGACACCTTTGCCAGTTTACACTTATCAAGCTCCTGCTCTTACTGATGTGCATGTATGCAGTTTGTCAAAGGAATTTCTTTGACAAAGCTGCATACATGCAGCCAAACGTGTGTGTTTTCACAGTTGTTCTGACCAGTGTTCTACCAAAATCTCTGGGCACTTTCTGTTGATTCAAATAACACATTGAGTGATCGCCAGCACTGTATTTAGCGCATGGCAGACAAGGCAAGTGCCTTGGGCGGCACTTACCTTGTCTGCCTGGGGGGTGGCAAAAAACACTGCCCCTTTAAAAAAAAAAACTCACTTGATCAGAAGATTTCCCCTCACCAACTCTCTGTCTGGCTAGGCGCATAGACAATGTACCATGCTGCCTTTTGGGCTCCCAGAGGGGTTTGACGGGTGAGTTCCAATGGATCACATAACCCAGCGCACTAACGTCAGACACGCGCCGGGTTCACGTGCCCTGTTGGCACTCACTCGTGATGAGAGTATGTAATGGGGCATTTAATATGTGTGCAATGTGGGTGATGGGGCATGTAATGGGTGTGCAACATTAGTGGGGGGGTTCCCAAATATATACACTGTGCCCCTAGGTTTACCAACAGGCCAATAAAAACTGGCGTTAGGCCAATATTCTGTATTATAAACATAGACCAAGTCCTTGTCCAACATGTATAATGTTTCTATGGTTTGTTGATTTTAGCACCCGTATTTTTGTCTAACTCTGACCATCAGACAATCTTTCTACTTTTCTCATTTGTCTGTCTCCCCTTTCTTCACAGGTGGAAAATGGACAGTCACCTCTTATTTATAATGTGCATTGCCAGATGCTTTGTGGCTGTGTTGGGTTATCCAAGTGGAGCAATATCTGATGCTTGTAGCACCATGCTTCCTATACATGGCAGTAGTGTACCGATGAACAGCGTGGCACCTTACACTATCACTGTGTCCAAAACCTCATTTAATCCTTTAGATATCATCACAGGTATGACTCTGAGAAACACACAGCTAAACCAACACAATTAATAGTTTTAATATGGTGCACAATAGCTTAAAAGGACTACCTTTATTTGACTTTGACACCATTCTAGCAAGAAATAATCGGCAGCCATTTTACACCTGTATAGTTTTTGTCAAACCATTGGGTGCCTTTTTAACATAAGGGAAACAAATGGCCTCTGACTTCCCCTACTCTTTCCTCCTCCATGGTCTCTATGAAGGGCCTTTGTAAATATAGGTGTCAAAGCATGATATCGTTTAACCAAAAGTAATTCTTAAGTAAAATCTAGAGTAAACATTTTTATACCACGCCCTGCTGTAAAGAGTTTTTAACATGTTATACATTAATACTCCTGAAGCTTCCCTTAGACATTTAAAGTGTATATTGGTTTGTTTAAAGCTATGTTTGCTATATGACATGAGTAGTACATCATTTCAACAGCCAACTGTGACAACAACAAAAATCCTTAAAGCATTGTATTTCTTATGATATTTTCCAGGTATCTTCCTGGCCAAAAAGATAAATAAATTATGAAAATTATATATATTATATATAAGAATTATATATTTTTTTTGCCTTTCCCTAACATGTACTTATTTGTTCTCTGCAGCTATATAAATCATTTTTGTTAGACTATGCTAAAAACATTAAAATATATATATATTATGGCAATAATAGAGTTAATGTAAATGTTTCTGAATGCAGTCTAATCTGAGATGTACTTGTGAACACAGATTATAGAAAGTAAATGCCACCTTGTTAGACGGGAACAGCTGGAATCTGATTTATTGTACGTGGCTAATCACTAATGCTTCAAGACCCAAGGGAAGGCATCAGCGCACCTCTCACTATATACAGTTAGCTCTACAGTTATAAAATAGAAAAAGAGCACAAATGGAGCCGGCTCCACCGCTGTGTAGGTGAACTCCTCTCGTTCAAATCATCATATAGTCACAAAATACTGGGTGCTTCGTTAGTGCAGTGACCACAGCACTGTATAATGTAAGCAGAAAACGAAGACAAAAACGCATGCACTCCAAGTAGATATGGTGAAAAATAGAAAAATGTATTAAATATAACATACACGTAGACACTTAAGACAGAGGACCTGGTGAGAGCAATCCGCCTGACGCGTTTCGCGTGATAACACGCTTATTCATAGGCTTGGAATTAGAGTGTTATCATGCGAAACACGTCAGGCGCTTAAGACAGAGGACCTGGTGAGAGCGATCCGCCTGACGCGTTTCGCGTGATAACACGCTTATTCATAGGCTTGGAATTAGCGTGTTATCATGCGAAACACGTCAGGCGGATCGCTCTCACCGGGTCCTCTGTCTTAAGAGTCTACGTGTATGTTATATTTAATACATTTTTCTATTTTTCACCATATCTACTTGGAGTGCATGCGTTTTTTTCTTTGTTTTAGCTCTACAGTTATCCTTCAAGGTTTTCACCTCATCACCTTCTTGTGTAGTTTATGGGTGACCAGAGAACAGAGTGATTACCAGTTAGTACACAATGAATAGGGCCAGATCCCCAGTAACCAAAACAAACCCCCAAATTATGCAAAGAATATGAACATAAGAAATACAATATACAATAAACCCAAAGTGTTTTGGCCACCTAAAAGTAGTTTTTACAAAATACAAAAAAAAAAAATCGCGAAAAAAGGGAGGGGGGTCACAATAATACCATCATAGGGGACAAACATTGCATGCTATAAATCACTGACATCTTTTGCCTCACTAGTCTGTTCACAGTCCTTACAGCAATTGTTTTTATATATTTTTTTGCTGAGCCGGTTGGATGGTAACCCTTTTGACAAACCAACCAATCTAAAATGAGTCTGCTTCAACACAGTGTGTAAGTAATAGCTTTTTCTGAGCTCTCTGACAATTTATAAACTTCTTAAAATGATGACTGGCAGTAATGAAGTAATTCTAAAAAGGCACATATATGCATCACAATGTGTTGGCTTTCATTCTAAGGCTCGTGAATGGGGTGAACCTCTAATAACTAATTGTCCAGATTACAGAATGATGTGTGTCTACAGAAATATTCCACATATGGCCAATGTTCTCTCTTCCAGTTACCCTTCAAGCCAATTCTTCTGCCAGTGGTTTCAAAGGATTTCTTATCCAGGCACGATCAGTGGGAGGCAATAGGATAGTCGGGTCATTTACTGTAGAAAGCCAACCTGCTCAGACTCTTTCCTGCAATGGGCCGGTAAGTGCATCAATTTATACTATGTTTCCCTAGAACATGTATGTCCTAAGGTGAAATTCCAGAACAACATTTCTGAAATGTTCTGTTCACATACACCACATTACATCTCATTGCTTTTCTATAGGGCACTCCTTGTCTAGCAAATACATTTTTGTTTTGGTGTGTACAAAAGACTCTGACTTTTCAAAATGGTTACTTTAAACAGTGTCCCCTGGTTCATTATGTTTAGATACTGTGGAACTGCATGGAAGCCTGCAGTTGGCTACAAGATCATCACTATCCCTGATGATAACTAGGATTCAAATAGTTGTCTTAACCCTTTGAAGATACAACTGTTTTTGGTTTGTTTTTGGTTTGTTGTACAGTTCAGGACACTGGCGGTTTTTAAACTTCTGCAGTGTTTGTTTAGTTAGTTATTTAATTTTTCTGGAAAAGAAAGGCATTCTTTATATACCATTATTTTGATTGTATGATATAATTTACTATAAACAAATAATAAAATATGATGGAAAATTAAAGGGAAAAAAACACTTTTTTTAAACTGTTACATGAAATATAATTTATACGACTATGAATGATAATAAAAAAAACTGCTATATAGAGTTGTAAGTAGCATTTTTTTCTAACCTTTTTCTCCTACAGTGACCTTTTGACCCCAGTCCTAATCCATCACCGTGATTTTTTTCTGCATTCTGAGAGAGCTATATGGAGCACCTAGCATTAACCATAATCTAACTCCAACCCTTACCCTAGTTGCTTACCCTAACCCTAAATCTTATCCTTTTTATTTTCTCAGTGTAATGTTGCACCGATCACTTCCTAACCTTTTGCCAACAACAGGGCAGTGACATAATTCAATGGCATGCTGCCATACCAATATGGCACCCGCAAACACTACGTGGAGAGATCATGGGTCATTTGGGCAGATCATTTAAGTGTTGCTTAATGCCTCAACATCAAGGCATTACAAAAACACCTCCTGGGCTGTGAAAGGGATGATTGATCCTCTTGATTGCAAGCTTGCGAGCAGAGCTCACTACCTCATGTACAAGCATGTTCTTGTTCATATAACTTATATTTTGTCCCCTCTATGCTCTGTACCTAGTGCTACATAAATTGTTGCCAATATATAAATAAAGGTTAATGTACTGGATCGTTTCCACCACTTGTTTTAATGGAGGACATTCCTTGTCACTGTGTCCATGATGGAAAAAGGAATGTCCCTGGGTCCTCAATGGGTTCTGTGCATGTTTGTTTGTGTTGTCTTGCGTGGTTTGTTGACTTTGCACATGAGATCTTCTAATCCTACTTTAAGAGTTCAACCTGTTTATTTCTTGTTCTAGAACTCAGCGGTCAGTCATATAAACAACAATGTGAAAACCTCTATCGCCGTCCAGTGGACAGCTCCCACCGGAGCAGGGCCTGTAGTCTTCAGGTACATAAAGGGATAAGCCTTCTGTGTATTTGTCATAATGTTTACAGTCATGCTACTAAGAGTTATGAGAAAATGGATTCACCTAGTTGCCTTCATGGAACTGTACATGGTCCTCTCAGTATATCTGGAGCTAATCCTAGAAGTTTAGAATACTGAGCGGTAAAAACATAAAACTAGCATTGTGTTACTCAGAAACCCTATGCTTGGGTAACTGATCACAATTATAGTCATATAGTACAACTAAAAAAACCTAAATACAATTTCTAAAATGTATCTTATCACTCCAACACATCTCCAAGTCTACATGATGTCTTGAGCCACTTTTATTACCCCAAATAATTTAACACCCATAAATGATCAGTGTGACTTTTCTAGAGCTCCTTCTTTCACTTAATATTCTCGGGAATCTTACTGCTCCATGGGAGCTATTCACTAAAAGATTGAGGGGAGTTGGTTACATTTCATCGAACCAATGTTAGCTACACATGGTGTACTGACAAGCCTTTAAAGTTTGCTTACCAAGGGGAACTCAAGAGGCTTTTCTCTGCACAATGTACAGCTTAATAAGTGAGATGAAAGGCTCATCTCCACTTTTAGCAGCTAGCCCCTAATTTTGCTTCTAACAAAATGATACAATGACATGAGTATAGGCATGGGGGTATAAGTAGGGGAAGAGGATAGAGAAATATGCTGTTTACTGGTTATTAGCTGTTATATAGTAATTGTATCTAGAATTACCGTATTGTCCCAATTTATAAGCCGCACACCTTATTTGAGAATTTAAATGGAGGGGGAGGAGTGCAGCCTAGAATCGGGACAATTTTTATGGGACACGTTTTTTTTTAATCCTCTTTAGCTAAACTCTGACCAGCAGTTCACAGTGTAGATATAGTGACGCCTGCCACAGTAGCACAGATTAAGCTGCTCAGGAACAGAGAGGAACAAATTGTGGTGAGGGAACGCATTAGAAAAGGAAAATGCTAGTGCCGGAGCTCCAAGCGTTCTGCTCACTTTGTCTGATTACTGGTAGGATGACCAGAGTATGCAGAGCACTTGAGGCACATTACTTCTCCCCACTCACGAACCTGAATGCCTTATCCCCGATTATAGGCCAAACCCTACATAAGGACTTAAACTCCAGGGGGGGGAAGTGCAGCCTATAATCAGGATAATAGGATATATATATCTAAAGGTTTTAAAAACCCAAAAATACAGAGAAAACCCAATTCCACAAATTCAAAACTGAATTAAGCTTTACACCTTTTACAGACTTGTGGGAAAGTAGCCCAATTTTAATTTGCTTTCCTTTTTAGATATCTTAGTATCTAATTTGTTAAGTCAATAAAATTTTCCTGTTCAACTGTTCCTGGCAAAAGTGTAAATAATATTTATCTACAAATCAATTCAATACAGCATTTTAATTATGTTGGGTACATTTTTTGTGTAAAAATAAATACAGAAGATTTGAAAGGATTCCACAATAAAAAACATCTAAAATAACATTTAGTGCTTCTAATAAGAGTACATTTAAAGGTGTGCTTAGTAACTTTAACTTGTCAGGTATCTAATAAGAGCACATTTAAAGCTGTGCTTAGTAACTTTAACTTGTCAGGTATCGAATAAGAGCACAATTAAAGGTGTGCTTAGTAACTTTAACTTTTCAAGTATCTAATAAGAGCACATTTAAAGGTGTGCTTAGTAACTTTAACTTGTCAGGTATCTAATAAGAGTACATTTAAAGCTGTGCTTAGTAACTTTAACTTGTCAGGTATCGAATAAGAGCACAATTATAGGTGTGCTTAGTAACTTTAACTTGTCAGGTATCGAAATAAGAGCACATTTAAAGGTGTGCTTAGTAATTTTAACTTGTCAGGTATCTAATAAGAGCACATTTAAAGGTGTGCTTAGAAACTTTAACTTGTCAGGTACAGAATAAGAGCACATTTAAAGGTGTGCTTAGTACCTTTAACTTGTCAGGTATCTAATAAGAGCACATTTAAAGGTGTGCTTAGTAACTTTAACTTGTCATGTATCTAATAAGAGCACAATTATAGGTGTGCTTAGTAACTTTAACTTGTCAGGTATCGAAATAAGAGCACATTTAAAGGTGTGCTTAGTAACTTTAACTTGTCAGGTATCTAATAAGAGCACATTTAAAGGTGTGCTTAGTAACTTTAACTTGTCAGGTACAGAATAAGAGCACATTTAAAGGTGTGCTTAGTACCTTTAACTTGTCAGGTATCTAATAAGAGCACATTTAAAGGTGAGCTTAGTACCTTTAACTTGTCAGTTATCTAATAAGAGCACATTTAAAGGTGTGCTTAGTAACTTGTCAGGTATCTAATAAGAGCACATTTAAAACTGTGCTTAGTAACTTTAACTTGTCAGATATCTAATAAGAGCACATTTAAAGGTGTGCTTAGTACCTTTAACTTGTCAGGTATCTAATAAGAGCACAATTAAAGGTGTGCTTAGTAACTTTAACTTGTCAGGTATCTAATAAGAGCACATTTAAAGGTGTGCTTATTAATTTTAACTTGTCAGGTATCTAATAAGAGCACATTTAAAGCTGTGCTTAGTAACTTTAACTTGTCAGTTACAGAATAAGAGCACATTTAAAGGTGTGCTTAGTAACTTTAACTTGTCAGGTACAGAATAAGAGCACATTTAAAGGTGTGCTTAGTAACTTTAACTTGTCAGGTATCTAATAAGTGCACATTTAAAGGTGTGCTTAGTAACTTTAACTTGTCAGGTATTGAATAAGAGCACATGTAAAGGTGTGCTTAGTAACTTTAACTTGTCAGGTATCTAATAAGAGTACATTTTTAAGCTGTGCTTAGTAACTTTGATCTGTCAGGTATTGAATAAGAGCACATTTAAAGGTGTGCTTAGTAACTTTAACTTGTCAGGTATCTAATAAGAACTCATTTAAAGGTGTGCTTAGTAACTTTAACTTGTCAGGTATCTAATAAGAGTACATTTAAAGCTGTGCTTAGTAACTTTAACTTGTCAGGTATCTAATAAGAGCACATTTAAAGGTGTGCTTAGTAACTTTAACTTGCCAGGTATCTAATAAGAGCACATGTAAAGGTGTGCTTAGTAACTTTAACTTGTCAGGTACAGAATAAGAGCACATTTAAAGCTGTGCTTAGTAACTTTAACTTGTCAGGTATCGAATAAGAGCACATGTAAAGATGTGCTTAGTAACTTTAACTTGTCAGGTACAGAATAAGAGCACATTTAAAGGTGTGCTTAGTAACTTGTCAGGTATCTAATAAGAGCACATTTAAAGGCGTGCTTAGTAACTTTAACTTGTCAGGTATCTAATAAGAGCTCATTTAAAGGTGTGCTTAGTAACTTTAACTTGTCAGGTATCTAATAAGAGTACATTTTTAAGCTGTGCTTAGTAACTTTGATCTGTCAGGTATTGAATAAGAGCACATTTAAAGGTGTGCTTAGTAACTTTAACTTGTCAGGTATCTAATAAGAACTCATTTAAAGGTGTGCTTAGTAACTTTAACTTGTCAGGTATCTAATAAGAGTACATTTAAAGCTGTGCTTAGTAACTTTAACTTGTCAGGTATCTAATAAGAGCACATTTAAAGGTGTGCTTAGTAACTTTAACTTGCCAGGTATCTAATAAGAGCACATGTAAAGGTGTGCTTAGTAACTTTAACTTGTCAGGTACAGAATAAGAGCACATTTAAAGCTGTGCTTAGTAACTTTAACTTGTCAGGTATCGAATAAGAGCACATGTAAAGATGTGCTTAGTAACTTTAACTTGTCAGGTACAGAATAAGAGCACATTTAAAGGTGTGCTAAGTAACTTGTCAGGTATCTAATAAGAGCACATTTAAAGGCGTGCTTAGTAACTTTAACTTGTCAGGTATCTAATAAGAGCACATTTAAAGGCGTGCTTAGTAACTTTAACTTGTCAGGTATCGAATAAGAGCACATTTAAAGGTGTGCTTAGTAACTTTAACTTGTCAGGTATCGAATAAGAGCACATGTAAAGGTGTGCTTAGTAACTTTAACTTGTCAGGTATCTAATAAGAGCACATTTAAAGGTGTTCTTAGTAACTTTAACTTGTCAGGTATCTAATAAGAGCACAATTAAAGGTGTGCTTAGTAACTTTAACTTGTCAGGTATCTAATAAGAGCACAATTAAAGGTGTGCTTAGTAACTTTAACTTGTCAGGTATCTAATAAGAGCACATTTAAAGGTGTGCTTAGTAACTTTAACTTGTCAGGTATCTAATAAGAGCACATTTACATGTGTGCTTAGTAACTTTAACTTGTCAGGTATCTAATAAGAGCACATTTAAAGGTGTGCTTAGTAACTTTAACTTGTCAGGTATCTAATAAGAGCACAATTAAAGGTGTGCTTAGTAACTTTAACTTGTCAGGTATCTAATAAGAGCACAATTAAAGGTGTGCTTAGTAAATTTAACTTGTCAGGTATCTAATAAGAGCACATTTAAAGGTGTGCTTAGTAACTTTAACTTGTCAGGTATCTAATAAGAGCACATTTAAAGCTGTGCTTAGTAACTTTAACTTGTCAGGTATCTAATAAGAGCACATCTAAAGGTGTGCTTAGTAACTTTAACTTGTCAGGTATATGTTGCTAGACATGAGTACAAATATCTCTATCTTTTCAGAGCTACTGTGTTGAGCAGTTACAGCATTTTCTGGTATGGAGTGGAGAGTCCGATCCTTACATCAGTAAGTATTAATCTCCTCATGCTGTCGGATGAACTTTTATAAATATGGTGAACATCTGTGTCCTCTTGAATAGTTTCACTCTGTCCTTGATGTCGTATCCCCAACATTATTCCCATTGTTTGATTCATTTTAGAACTCTCCTCAACTTGCAGGCTTAATCAACAACCTTTTTGTAATGGGTTTCCCAAACTAAGTTCTCTAGCTTAATGGTGTAACCATAAGTTCATAAGTTCTAGGACAGGAGTAGACAACCTTCAGCACTCCAGATGTTGTGGACTACATTTCCCCTGATGCTTTGCCAGCATTATGCCTTTCAGTGCAATATTGTACTAGTTAGAGTTGTGAAGGTTGCCTAGCACTGTTCCAGTCTACCTGACTTATCTAGCTTTCTACAATGGCAGATAATTGTGATAGTTGAAGTCCAGCTGCAGGGCCACAGTAGGCTGCCAAGGCCCTAGTAGGTAGAAGTCTCTGTAATCCACACATTATGCATGTTGTCCTTGTTTTTAAATTGTCTAAAGGCAAACCCTAATTCACAATATGAATGGCCACATTGAACTCTCATAACTATGTTTTCAATTTTTCGATCTGTATTCTATGGTTGCCGGGATATGACAAAAGCAATGCAGAAATACCAGGAGTCTATTACTAAATCAAATAAATAGTGCTCCTCCACCATTGGTCAATTATCCAATCGTATGCACGACTCCCCTTCTCTCGTGGCTGTGATGTTTTTCACTATTGTTGCAGTTCCTATAATGGGATGAGCAAGGTAGGAGTTGGAGTCCCCCTGTAAGAAAGTACAGCATAAAAACCAGTGGAATACTGTTCCACTTTTAGAACTATGTCTGAGTTATACCTCTGTCCCTAAAAATCACTCTGTCACTTATCCTTTAGTTTTCTTACACACTATGAACTAACTATGAAGTAAGTGGCAGTAAGTAATTTTTTTCCCCTCTAGATGATTATTTCCAATGAAACATGCGGTTCTGAGAAATTCTGCCTCACTAATCCAGAAGGCTGCAGTCCTGACAGCAGCAATTGTTACTTTATGTCTTCAGTCTCCTCTAATGATCGCTATGTGATTGAAATTAGTGGTTCAACATCTGGTTACGTGGCACTTGGATTTTCTGATGATACGAGAATGGTAAGTTAAAGAGACTGTGTCTGTCTGGTACCCGAAATGCATCTTCCAAATGTAAATGCATATTAAAGGACCTTTACATTTTTCATTGCTTTAAATATTAAAACTGAAATACATTTCAGGACAGCATGGGTAGGATGTGCATGGCAGTCTGTTTCAGGACAGCATGGAAATTATGGACATGGCAATTCCAGGGCATCCTGAGCATGATGGGCATGGCTGTCCATTTCAGGGCTGTATGAATATGATGAAGATGGCAGTCTATTTCAGGGCAGTCTGAGCATGATGGGCATGGCAGTCGGTTTCAGGGCAGCATGGATATGATGAGCATTACAGTCTGATATTAAGGCTATATGAATATGATGGGCATGACAGTTGATTTCAGGGCACTTTAAGCATGATGGGGATGGTAGTCCATTTCAGCAAGGCATGGCTATGATAAGCATGGCAGTGAGAGAACAGACCCCATCCTCTTGCCCCACAAACTTTTTTCAGTCAGGGTTTTGACAAACAAAGCATGATGGGCAGCATCAAATCAAGATGAGGGAGTATCTGTTCTGCCTAGGGATCACACAGACCACTTGCATCCCTCTGGACCACAGAGATCGCATTTCCTGCCTAACCAAAGGAAAAGGTGCTTGGGGGGGGGGGGGGTAGGATGCTGTGGTGAAAAAGGTACTAAAATGCTATGGAAGTATCATGGACCATCAAGGATAAGCCCCCAACTAGTTTGGAAACAGAAAGACAGTTGACATAAATTTGGTGTGTGGTATGTTTAGGGGTGCATTAGTTTGTGGTTTGTATTTGTGTCTTTTATGTAAATCTGAAAGAAGGTACAAATAACTGCTTAAAGTCAACGAGGATTCTGAAAATGACCACACCTTTCTTTCAGGGCAATGATGATGTTTACATTTGTACCAAGAATTCAAATGGGAATATATCAGTTCAACATGCATTCAACACAGGAAAAAACGATCCAACTGTCTATGACACGGTAAGGAAGATTCACAGTAACATCCTATTGGCACCTGGTCTGGTACTTAATCCTATCCAAAGAAGCACACATAATGAAGTTACTTTTAACCAGTTCTCCTGATATTTACCATTTTTGACCTCTTGTTACCTGTTCTAATGCTTACTATCTGTCCTTAGCTTTGGATTGGCCTAAATATCTCAAAGAAAACCAGACATAAGCCCTGTCTAAGTATTTTCAGATCCAAACCTCTGCACTGTGCACGGTGGTAGCAACATAGAACTTGATAAGCATTTAAAAAAATACCTAAAAAATAAAAACCACTAGGCTATTGAATCACCCCATCACCCCACAGCTCTGTACTAAATGGCTTTCACCCAAAACATGAAAAAACTTGTATGTATATGTGTATTATATATATGTATGTATCTATGTATGTGTGAATATATATATGTGTGTGTGTGTGTGTGTGTGTGTGTGTGTGTATTTATCTTCTCTCTTTCTATCTTTTTTCTTTATTCCCTTTGGGTTTTTTATTATATTTATTATATTTTATTTTTATTGTATATTTTATATTTTGTATGATGTGGTTGGCAAACCCTAGAGAGAGTGGTGGGAGAAGCATTAATAAATTCAGAATGATTGACTGTTTCATTTAATAGCAGCCTTGAATCTTATGATTGGTTGTTTTTTTATTTGTATTTTGTTAAACTGCTGAGAGAACAATAAAAGAAGGAGAAAAAATGTACTTGTAGCCTCTTCCAACTAATCTGATATCATCTGGCAACTTTTAGCCAGGAATTATAGGTTTCTTTATTTTATCCTTCACTTTACATATCAATGCTCCAAGAACGTCATTAGAGCAGCTTACTTTTATAAGATCCCTTCCATAATACACACAGGGCCTTGAACCCATGCCTGAGATACACTAGTAGCCTTGCCTTATTCAAGTAGCTAATTTTTATAATATTCCAGCCTACCAACAATTGTCCTGTTTTTCTGACTCACACCACTGTAGTATTTACATTATCCATCTCTTGCTGACCAGCAGTTGGAAAAACATTATTTTGCAGGTTTTTGACCTCTATGTCTGAGGGACTGATGGACTTGAGGGACTGTCCCTCAAGTCTTGTTATTGTGAGCAGGTGCTTTGATCTAGCATGACATCATTTACAATCCCACACTGATCGCATTACCATATCTCTGATCCTGAGGCTGAGCTTAGAAGTCCTCAGAGGGCTGCACATGCTAGATTCATAATCTAGTAAACTACATTTAATAACTTTATTTTTTGTGTGTATTTTTTTTTTTTAGAATTCAGCAGGATATATTGTGACACGTTATGTAAATGGTGTCTTGCAATGTTCCTTCATTACTCAAATCGGTATTAGCACCCAGGCCAGAGCCACTTCTAGCTCCAGCTATTACTTATTCCTGGCCAGTGGGCCATCTGATGCAAATGGTAAGTGAAGTGAATATTTACATGTATTTACAGAATAGTGATTCCCGACCTGCAAGTTATTCCTTAGGATGTATCAAACTTGTTTTTTGCTCAACCTTACAGTTTACATCACCCAGTGTCACTGTTTCTAGCTATTATTTTACTACTAAAGTACAAAGGTTTATACAGTTTTCATGATGCTTGGCTATGAAAGAGTGCTAATTTTGTTTTTAACCTCTCTGACCCCACACACTATCCCGGGGGCTGATGCATAGCACTGGGTGTGACTTCATTTCCCTGCACTTTGTATCAAAACACCACAATAGAGCTGCACACTGCATCTTTGTTGACGAAGAATAATGCCCCATCCTGGCTACTAATTAGGCACTACAATACATAGATGCCACCATGATAGTGTCCGGTATTTCAGTCCTGACCTAAAATGCAGCTTTAAAGTCTGAATCTGTACTGGATACCCTTGGTGTAGCCGGTTACACAGTACCAGCACCATGCACCTGCATGTTAAGTATGTCTTATATTGTTGAATTTCTCAATGGATCAACTCCCATCATGTAGTCACGGGTCAGACCCATCCAGCTGTCAGTCCTATATATATATACCCTTTTCTGTTTTTGTTCCCCTCCCCAAGAATCTGACTGTAGAAACACATTTCTACAATCCTATGTTTGCAGGTAAAATTATGAAGCATTCAACAACACCTCTCATATCAAGTACTAAAGTTGACCTCTCAAGTTTTGCTTTAAGTGGTATACAGACTGGGACAAGTCCTGTTATTCTTGCACATGGTGAGTATACGTGTGTGTCATCCTAGGATATATGTATTTCACTATTTCATAAATGCTTTTCAGTAAATAATGTAAGTGTGTATTGTGACGGAACCACCTGGTACCCTGGCTTGGTACCTCCATCAGTCTGGGCTTCCTAGGGAACCTCAGCCCTCACAAGGGCGGAGACCAGTTATTTTAGGCCCAGGATCTCATGAGCTCTCCAGCCATCCAAATCACCAGAAGAGACTTATAATAATAATAATAACACTTTATTGAAAACAACACAAACTTATATACAGACATAATGACATAACAGACATTGGGGGGGGAATCTAAGCATAGTTCTCCACTAGGTATAGGAATACATTGGACCCTTACACTGTAATGACCATATTTGTCTCTTCCTCTGGATGTACTGTCTCTTCCTCTGGATGTACTTTCAGGCTGCAAACCAAATAGGAATTAACATACAGTGAGTAAACATAATTATAGCACATAAACTAGGGTGAGTCCAGATAATGGAGGGGACAATCTGGGGACATGCGCAAAGAGGTACATTGGACAACCAGGGGCAACAACAGCATCTATATTGTAAAGTCAATGCAAAGTGCAAATTTACCCACTCTACCCACCTCCCCAAAATCACAACCCGTTTTCAATGCCAGGGCCATAATCTATAGAGGAGGTGGACCATTATTTCACTCCAAAAACCCCAGTGATGAAGGGTTCCATCACATGTATGAATACAAGCAAATTATTTTTCTAATGGACCCTCATTTATTAAACAGTTATCCCTTCACATACTTCTGTCTTTTCCTGCTTTGCTTCAAACAAGGAGAGCAGACTCGGGGACATTGTGACCCACTCATTTTCTAGAAGCCTCATTAAAATACTAAGATGGTTAATTCGATAAAGTAGGCCTGCCTGAAGCTTGACACAAAAAATGAAAACATTTATAAAAATGACTGGGCTGTAAAATATATATATAAAAATAAGAACGTTATACAAAAAAGAATAAAGGGTGAAGGAAAAGCAAGAGACACATTTTAGATGTACAAATAAAAATTATTTCATGCTTTATATAAAGGAATTTTTTTTTATAAATTTGGAAAATTATGTATAATATTTATCTGTTTGATGAAAATTATATTAGTTATACTTTGAAAGTATAATGAAGTCCAGGGCAGTTAAAAGATAGTTATAACAGTTTAATAGAAAATAAAATACATGATAAAATTACAATAAAAACATATTCATGGTTGTATGCAATTAAATTTCTTTGATGGTTTTAGATTGGCCCTGTAGCATCCATAAGCGCAAAAAAAAAAAATAGGTTTTCACGTTACAACTTCTTCGGAGGTCAATCCCACTACTAAGTGATTCTGCCCAAATATGATGATAATAAAGATTATATTATCTGTATATGAATACCCTTGAATTTTCACGTATGTTACTATGAAGTCCCACTTATTTTATCCATCTTATTATATATGATATAAACATATGACATAAATACTGTAATCCTAAAAATAGTAAACCTTAAATCCATATGATCAATATCAGATATAATGTACACAATCATTTATAGTCAAGTCAGTATCTAAAATAATACTTTATTATCAAATTATAAATATGAAAATTAAAAATTATATAATGAAAAATGTGTATTTACTTGCCATAGAAACACTGGAGATCTTCATTTCTTCAGTGTTCATATTACAAGTATAAAACACATTTGTAATACATTTTAGATACTAAATATATATATACTTTTTATATTTATAAATTTATACAAACTTATATAAGATGTGTTATTAGAATTATTTTTATGCAAGTCATTATGTGATAATTTCAAGGCTATTCATATACAGATATTTATATCTTTCATTATCCTTGGGTTGGAATCCATAAGTAGTGGGACTGAGCTCTAACAAAGCTGTAAGGTGAACCACAAGAGAAGTCACCACTACAAGATCTAGGTACCCCAGAGAAAGAAGTATAGGCTTGGGCATGAGAAATGATGAAAAAAAAGGTGGAAGTGGAAGACTGTATTAGCTCAATAAATGGCTGGGCATGCTACTAAGTAAATGTCCGCTATTAATGTTTATGCCTCCCCCATTGCCTTCAGATGTCTGGTCTCTACTACAACTTGCCATTCCATTTGAATGTATTCCTCAGGTGCCCTAATGCTGATTGCCTGGATGACCACAGGGACTATTGGGATGTTCATGGCCCGTTACATGAAGAGTGCCGCTGCAAAGCCATTCATGGGGAAGGCTCTTTGGTTCCAGGTGGGAACAAACATGCTAACTTCATTCATTGGTACCTGAAGAGTATAAATGATACTTGAACTTGCCACATTCTGTGAACCCTACATTTAAACTCTATATTACTGTCCCTTGTCTCTCTTAGGCCTCTTCTCCATTAACCCACAACTGCCTCTCCCTGATCTACTTTAGCCTCTCATAAATGGCTTGATTACACCTTGGGCACATATTGCCCTTCGCATGTCTCCTCTAATGCTTTGCATCTGTTATGTTACTTGTGGTGGTTACCTAATGGTTGAGACCACACTCTTGCATCATTATAGCAACTATTGGCCTCCTAATTGTATCTTTGCACATTGTAATGATGGGTACAGCATAAGCAAATTATAAGCTATGATGGCACCTGTTTAACCACTTTGTAATCAAACATTGATATATTTCAACCTTTCACCTAAATGGTGACCAGCTCCTTATTGAATTTCTGCCCATCTTGTTGTATTTATTTGTATTTATTTTTGCTATAACATGCCCTACTTTTGGTTCATCCTCTCCTGCTTGATAATCATTGTTGTTAGGCTGCACAAACCATAATGTGTTGTTTAAGTAGTATCTAACTTTCCTTTTCTTAAAATTCAAGTTTCATGACGGTATTACATTTTGACTGGATATTTCTTGTTTTGTCAGGTCCACTTCTACATGATGATTCTTACTGTGATTCTGACCATAATCGCATTTATTATGATATTTGTGGAAGTTAATGGCTGGAGTGGTGTAAGTGTTTATTAAGACTGTAGCATTATTTTTTCTTTACCTGTTCAAAATACCATTCAATTTGTATTACAACATGAAACACTTTCAAACACATGATAAATGGTTCACAGTGTTTGTTTTGCGTTTAAAAATTTTTTTTAGAAAATCATTGTCAGGCTCAGTGAGGCTAGAAGCCTAATATGTGCTAAATATCCATTGCATAATATGTCTAGGATAACAAGTCCCAGTATGCTTGTAAATATATAATTTTTGTACCGCCTGAAAAGTTACTACTATATTTATATGTTGTTTGTGTTTCTATATGTTTATAATAAAATAAAATAAAAATAAATTAATAAAAAAAGGAAAACAAGCCCTCCACAGGACATTTGAGATATGTTATAGCCTGCCATATACAAATATGGTTTCCAAATTCAATCATACAGATATAATTCCTTTTTTTGGAAATACAGGAAGGCAGTACAATATTAATGAAACTGAGGTTTGGTCATCCTGATTCAGAGAAGAGTTTTGGAGTGCACGCAAATTTTTTCAACCCTTGAGACAAAATTGGAAGTGTGATTAGTCAAACAATTCATATCGGTATTTGAAAAAGTTGGACATTGTGTTTTAATTGTTTTTTCCACTGTAAATGTTCTTGCTGACAGTTTGGTGAACCTTACTATGCACTTTCTACTACACTCATTTTATATTTTTATTTTTACAGGACATAGGAGCCCATCCAGTCCTTGGGTGCATTGTGATGATTCTCTCATTAATTCAGCCGATAGTTGCACTGTTCCGCCCCGATCCCAAAAGTCAGAGGTACGCTGCATCAATACTCTGTTCTACAACAACTGAGGTGCAGGCAGATATTTGTTAGAAAAGCTAAGGGCAGTAATGACCATCTTGGACATTGATCAGATGATCTCTCACACTGTCAGATCAGTCTGCATGGAGGGAGAAAGACACAGCAAAGGCAAGCTATGTGGTGGCTAAGATGTCTTAAGTAAGCCGGGGGAAAATATGGGGTGGAGAGAATGTTTGAGGGGCTAGTATGGCACAGAGAGTCTGTATGAGGAGCTAGGATGGCACAGTGAGTCTGAGGGGGGCTAGGATTTTGCTTTGCAAAACGTTAACACCCCTTATGTGCTCAAATGATGTGGTGTAAGACAACATTAACAAAATGATCAACCCACCCCCTGATAGCTGATTGGAAGAATATTTCTTCTAATCCACTGGACAAGCACACAACGATGATAGAACTTGTGTGATAAGGATTCTCTGTTATGTATGTCTTTTCTACTTTTCACAGTCCTGAACAAAACCTAACCTGTTTGTGTTTTGCAATTGCAGACGTTCTATCTTCAACTGGGGACACAGTATAAATGCGTTGGTGATAAAGGTGTTGGCAGGTAAAATCAAATGTAACCAGCTACAGAGAATCATTTATATATTTGGAAGTGCATTAATCACATGCCCTGTTGAATTGAAAAGTGGTTCAATTAATAACAAAAGCACTGTAAGGCCTCTCCCCTAAATGGTGAAATGGAGTGAATTGATGTTTGTTGTGTTGTTACATTGTCAATTCATGGTCCAGCAGATAGATGCCTGTAAGATAAAATGAAAATACTCAATACTCATTACCTGTTTGTAACCTTCAATCACCCCCTGCTCTGTCTTTTTTTTTTTTTTTTACAGTGGCCACCATCTTCCTGGGCCTGAGGCTAATAGACACAACCCCAACTCTGTGGTTGTCCAAAGTAATGGGTGCATCTTTTGCATGGAAAATCTTGTTCTTCATCATCCTTGAGATCAACATGTGTTTGAAATCCAAAGGTGAGACATTTTGGGGATGATCTTGTGTGTTTGTGGAAAGAGGATTTAGAAGAAACAGTCTTCAAATAGAAGAAAACTAATATGGGATGGGTTTATCATCTTGTTTAGTGTTGTCTTACACCACATATTGATGACATCCCACAAAGAACAACAAAATAAGATGAAATGTTCCTCTGCATCACATTACAGGCATTACAAACCTTGAGTCAAAAATACATTTATTACGCAAGGTTTATTATGCCTGTCATTTAATGTTTTGTGCTTTGACACAGAATAATATTATTTTATCCGACTTAGTTCCTGAGTTCCGTTGTGGTTGTGACGCCCCTGCTTACTATGTGCAGAAAGCAGTAAACAAGTCTGGCTTTTTATATCTATTATCACAAGGCTTGTTGTATGGCATTATTTGTTTACTGGGCATACCACAAGTTTCTAGCATATGGGTTTATTGTGCAACCGCATTTCTAGTGTATTCTTTTATGCCCTCAGCATTGGACTTTTTTTCTTCTATTCACCAGTCATAGCCTTTTTTGCCTTTTTATTTCCTTCTTAACTCTGTAAAGATCCTGGTTACTTCTTTAGGATCTACTCAATATAGACCATTTAGTTCTGAATTGGATTGGGTTGGGCATAATAGCCAAATCGATGAAATCCCAAAATACGCCTACTCAGTATACATGAATGGCAGTTCGGGCCATTTGGAAACCGAAGCATCGAAAGCCTTTGGATCATAACATTTTCTCCATAAAAGCATACAATTTCGGCTAGCCAATATGCAATGATCTGCCCCAAATACTATTCGGATTTGGAGATAATATCTGCATTTCGCCCATTTCAATTCTCCTATTCAGAACGTTAAAAGTTCTCTAAAATAAACAAAAAAACCTCCTTTGTTCACATGGACATGCCCACATAGATGTCCTAATATAATTTCCAATTCAAATATCCAGAATTATACTATCTGTAAAAAAATATTTGCGCATATAAGCAACTATTGCCAAAAAAGGGTCATGTAGATAAATAGGCAACACAACTACCACACCTAATTGACCAGACAAGTGATTCTGCATGGTCAGCTGCTGGTAGATGTCGCCAACATAACACTGGTTTCCAGCAGCCAGACCATGGACCTCAGCTTTGCTAATGCCGTCATTGTCAGCAGACTGTGGATGGGCTCCTGATTTGATCTGCTGATCTTGACTGGGATTCACCGCCCTGGGGGGGGCATGCTGCTTGCCACTACGTATGTAGCTCCAGGAAAGAGGAAGATGTTTAGGACATTGCAATACAGAATGTACGCAGCACATATTTTTACAATTTTTGTTTGCTGCCTGCTGGCTGATAATCCTGCTCTGATATGGGGGTCCTGCTTTCTATGTTCAAACATTCCTCAAGCGTGATGGGGTTTCAGTTGATTGCACCTATCATGCGTATCGATTTAATGAAGCTGGTCCTATTACCTGTGGGCGTTTTGGTGGACTTTTGGGGTCTTTTTGTGTCCAAAATCAGGCACAGGATATAAGATTCTACCACATCAGTTTGGTGCATTTCGGGCTGCATTCGGGAGGTATCAGCGTCTAATTGGCCATCATGTCCGAATTGCAATGCTATTCTTTCAAACTTTTTAGGTCAGTGTAGCAGAGCTGGAAAAATTCTCCAACGCTGTTATTTTGGCTTTAAGTTTGAAATTCTCTGCAATTCTCTTTCTGTTGAGGAGACCCTATTGAAGACTAGAAGATTATCTTGTGTACTATTGCATCTCTGTTGCAATGAAGGTGTGTTTTTTTTTTTAAATAACATTTTATTTTTATTTTAAAGTATTTAATCTGCATTTCTTACTATTAATCATTATTATTGACACTTCTATTTTTTCAGGTTCAGCAACAAATGAAAATAAGGTAAGCAAAAAAAATAATTATTAAAAGCCTACATAATATTCTTGTTTTGTGGTAATTTGATTTGTTAGAAATCAAAAAAGAAGATGTAACAATTACGTGGCATTAAATCTTTGCTTTATTTTGTAATCAGATGCCCTGGAAAACAAATATTTAGTAAGCCCTGCTTTTTAGATCCTTGACCTTATCTTATGTTAAGTCTGAGGGATGCATTGGTAGGTCTGGGGGTACAGATTTGAAGGCCTGGGCATTTTAATGGGTTGCTATATGTGGCATATTTAATGGCATTTGGATGTGGCATATTTAATGGCATTTGTATGTGGCATATTTAATGACAGTTGGATGTGGCATATTTAATGGCACTTGCATGTGGCCATTATAATGGACCATCTGACTGGCAATAGTAAGGATTCTGTGGCATGGTACTGGAGAAAATCTAGGTGGGCGACATCATGAGTTTCCGCACGGGTGATGCCAACCCTAGTGACGCCTCTGACTATAGCTACATCAGGGGCGGACATGCTATTCAGAATCTTGGCTCTAAAATTAAAGAAGATCTGATGCAGGATTTTAATAGTTTTTAATTTGTTTTTATAGTCCAGAGATTAGGAAAATAACCAACAATAAAGGGGCCAGGAGAGTCTATGTGATGGCAGGTTTAAGGAATTCTAAAAATCCTTATGTATTATGATGAGAGCACAACTCCCCACCTCTGATTGTTACATCCAAAATTCTGTATTCATTAAAATCACCTCAATACAAAGGTGTGCATATGTTTTCTAAATTCATTTTTGATTTAAATGTAACATGTTGTCGATAACTTGAGTTTTCCCACTTCCCCCATTTACATTTCACTTTCTAATAAATGTGTTTTACTTAGATATCGAATGAGACCCTAGCCTTCCTGATTTTTATCTGTGGAAATCTGGCTTTCCTGATCGCACTGCTGGTGGGCATCGGACGTTGTTAAGATTTTGGCCCTCTGTTTTAGCAGTTCTCAAACTAATCCTCCAATGTAATGGAATTGAAATGATAAAGACAAGATAAATTCCTTGATTCTTCATTCCTTCTATATCTGATGCTTCCGGATACCGAGTATTTTCGCTTCGCAGGACGCCAGTGAGATGTTTACAGTGACGGAATTCTGGGTATACGCGTCAGTGCACAGCGACTAATAACTGGATACTAAAGAACATTGTACAGTATGTACTTCAAAGGAGGTGTTTAGTGTGTATGTTATTGTTTTTTTTATTTGATCCTTTTTTGATATTATAATGGATGTTTGTAAGAATTTATAACTTGGATTCTGGGAATATATTCAGCACTTTCCATTCATTTATAAATGCACAAAATTTATTGACAGATTAGGAGAATAAATTATAAATATTTTTTTTTATAAGAAATTGAAGTCGACTTTTTCACTGGTACATTTCCTGAGGTGTCAGAAATTGTTTGAAGGTTTTATAGATAACTCGGATTTTTTTTAAAAAAAATTATGATTTGTTATATTTGATGGGTTTTGGATGTAGACAGTTACTATGTGGTTTGTTGATTTTTCGCAATTAAGTTTTAGTTTAACTGGTAAATTGCATTAAAAAACTTTCAGAAAAAAAGATGGTAAAATGAAAGCCAGAAATGCTGCTGTTAAGGGATTCATTTTATTGATCACACATCGACCCAAAGGACTGCATAATAGGTATGCAAGTTATTTCAAGGAAACTACTGACTGGTCTTTTTTAGAGAATCTCTAAATACAGCATTACGAGACATGGTTGTTACAGGTTTTAAACTGTTCTCATTTATTTGAGCTTCTAAAATTGCTTTAGTGATGGCGCTCACAAGTCGGGACACTAATCAAAGACCACCATAAGAGCTTTATTTTCTGTGTCAATCCTTTCACTGATTTCAATTTCTTCCTTAAATGCTGCTGTGAATCTACACTTTTTTTGCACATTAAACTTTATCTACTGGATTTGTGATAACATGAGTGAAGCCTCCTGCTTCACATTTTACTGCTTATTCTCCGATGCTTGCCGAGTGTTTGTAGAGGCACCCGCTATTGCATGGGATTGTGCCCTTATTGATCATACTTGTTCCAGTCTCCAGGGTTGCCCTGATTTTTGGGGGGTTTCAAAATGTCAACACCACCAATGCTCCTCTACTCCCAACAATGTTGCAAAGAGTCGAGTACCGTCTCTATCCAGCATCGCTCCTCACGGCAGCAGCCTTTTCCTCACTTCCCTCACTATCGGTGGACCCTCTCCCCTCAACCTGTCAGCTTCACAGCACCCTGTGTCCATATTGCCATTTTATCTGCTCCCGCACACTCTGCTTGAAGCACAGGGTGTTGGGTCACATCCTGGACCTCAGATTAAGATGGATGCTGGTAGCAAATGTACACGGGGAATAGGAGGCACACCAGTTGAACCATCCTCCCTGTACAAAAATACAGTAGGGAGAGGGAAAAACAGTATAACGTGTTGTTTTTTTGGTAAAAATTATTTAATCTATGTGTGTATGTAAGTGTGACTGTGTGTGTAAGTGTGACTGTGCAAATGTGACTGTGTATGTGCAACTGCAGTCCTCCAGATATTTCTGGACTGCAACTACCACTGTCCTCTGTATACTAGAAAGCTAATGAAATTCTGGGGCTTTATATTAGATTGTGGTATGAGTTCACAAAGGTTATCTATCATTGTCATCTTGCTGTTGTCTAATACACACAGTTCGGTTTAGAACACCACCGAATGTGCTTTTGATAATCTCTTCCTTAAACCCATTGCATTGAGTGCAGTGAGGCGTGCAATCACGGAAGAGCAGTAAATGAATAAGACAGCTTTTCTCTTCAGTTTAGAGAAAATAGTTCCTCTTTTCCAACTGGCTTGTTCCAAGATGTTTCCTTTTATCCTTATATTAGCAACACAAGCTCCAAAGATCCCATTGCTAGATACAGTATTAAGGAAAGCAACAGGTATTTTTGCTATGAAAATTGTGTTTTGTTCAGCTTTTTTTAAACTAACTCTGTCACCTAAGCAATACTTATACTGTAAATGTTGAGAATCTAAAATCATGTAAAAAAAAATTGTGACAGGACCTCCTGGTTACCCGGCTGGGTGCCTACTGCTTCCTTAGGACCCTCAACTCTTACAAGAGCTGAGAACAGTGTTCTTAGCCTGGCATCCCCCAATATCTCCAGCCGAAATCTAGTCTCTAGTCAAGACATAATGTAGGGTGAAGAAAATGAACAACTCTATTGTGAAACACATAGGCTTATATACAAACAAAATCACATCAACCAAGAATTAACATCCAGTACACCAAGAACTTAAATAGCAGTTCCCCGTGAATACAATGGGCCCTTACACTGTAATTGCTATATTTCTCTGTTTTCAATGTAATTTCTATTTACTTCTCCCGGGCTGCAAATAAAGTAGGATAAAAATATGCCAGTGAGAGAGAGGGAAGATTTTGACAATCGGTGTTCATAAGGCACTGATTGTCAGTAAATGTATTTTTTGCATTTATTGCATGTGTGTGATTGAGTTTCACAGTGATCACATTATTAATTGCAAAAAATAATGGCCTAATAATCTGCCTAACTTTTAAGGCAACCAGGATTAACTTCTCCATCTCTCCCCAAAAATTTGGGTGAAGATAGCAAAGGTTTTGTGTTTAGCCTATTTGGTAATCACAATCCACACTGCAATGGCTGAGACAGCCTGTCTCAACTATTGCAGGCTAAGACAGCCCCTTTTTTGGGTGTTTCAGACTTTCTTCAATCAGAGGCAGTCTGAAACACCCCTCACTCTATTTGCATAGGGTGATGGGGAGTGATTGACAGGTCAGTGACTATTGTCCCACCCATGGGAGTTCCAGGCAGCAAAAACTCAACGATTGCGCTATTTTAAATGCATCCCGTACATTTACAGACATTGTCACCAATGCATTGCATTGGTAGCTCGTACATGTACGTGGATTGCCGTTAACAGGTTAATGGTCTTGTTCCCCACTGGATCACCATTACATACAATATTTATACTAAACGTCTGGATACTTATTTTCATTGCAATAGTGGGCACAAAGAGTAGACATATAATACAAAAAAAAAGGCTTAGGGCTTGACGCATTTCGCACAGATTGTGTTTATTCCTAAGCAGCCTGATTAGAAATAAGCACAAGCTGTTTCGAAACACGTCAATCGTTAAGTTTTTTTTTGTCCTATACTCTTTGTGTCCACTGATGATTTTATAGGTCTAAGGACAATAAATTTATACTTTTGGTAACTTTACTACTAGACTACTTCCATTGTTTTTTTCCTGGAGTAAGCTGGTGTTCTGCATACAGGGCTGCAAATTAATATCAACTTTGTCTTGATCTTCAGTGTATATAGTTATAGATGAATAATGTATTATTTCACAATTGGAAACATGTATTGTGCATGTATTAAGCGCCAAGACCAACAAAGTTGAGAATATTTGCTATCAGTGGTGACGGTACCATATAAGTGAATTAATTGGCACCCACCTGCTTAGTGTGCATCCACTTGCATAGTGGGCACCCAGCAGAGCATGTGTGCAAGTCGAATTTTCTACTTAGAGTCTCCAAACAACAAGAATACCCACATTTTTTTTACTATAGAGCCTCTAAACACCTAGAACACCCATATGTTTTACTAAAATGTGCAGCTTCATTATGAATTCAGCCTATTTTAAGATTATGAGAGGAATGGTCATTAACAAGCATACCCGAATCCCCTTTCATCTTCCTCTGCTACGTCCAGGCCCTCAATGTAGGGAAAGGTCTACAACCTCCATATACATACTGGAAATCTTTGCAGCAATAAAAAAAAACAGTGTTGTAAAACCCATGTGGCCTATTACCAGAGATATCCTTATCTCTTCCAATTGTATAGCAATTTTCCCATTGCCGCTATTTAAACATAGATAAGTGCATCTATTGTAATATACCATTCACCCCATACTTATTAATAAATACAAGTGAAATTATACAAGAATGAACAAAACAACATCAGCTAATGCACTTTTTTAAAAAAAATCATTTTTTTTTTTTACTAAGAAACAAAAATTAAATAACAACAGGTGCAAAGCCTGGTTAAAAACATTTTGCATCACGAACAGCTACTTGTCACCTAGAGCCCTAAGGCACATTGTTAGCTTATGCAAATGAGTAATTAGTTTCACACAAGTAGAAAATTCTAAAGAACATAATCGCTGTCATTAACTAGATCAGTTCTTCTTATGCCTCAACATAGATTTATGTTTTTGCATATATTCTTATCCAGTGATGGCAAACGTTTCTGGACCCAATCTTCCAACTAAATGAAATAATGGACTACAAAGTGGAAATAATCAGTAATGCACGCACACACACATAGGGTTTACCAGAGTACCCAGACTGCACACACAGGACTTGCTCCACATCCAGACTGCACTGACAGCTTTTTGCGGGCACCAAGATTTCACACATAGGACTTGCACGTGCATCTTGATTGCACCCACCGCACTTGCCCCAGCATCCAGATAGTACACACAGGATTTAGTCATACCCTGGTGTCTAGTGCTGGCAGCTTGAAGTCTGTGCACTGCCTCTTGTGGTCTCAGCATGTCTTTGCTGTCTGAACGCTTGGAGGTCACGTGAACACTGGCGCTTTGACTTCAACAGATGAGCGGTCAGTGTGAGAGGAAGTCTGCAATAGCTGCCTGCTCATCTGCCAAAAGTGTTGCATGCAACAGTGGGTCGTTTTAAAAGGACTATTGAGTTCCAAAACATAGACCAAAAAAATTTGAGCTGGAAAATAAGCCAAATTTTCAACCTTCACTATCAATGTTGACACTACTATATAAGAGAATTAAACATTCAGTTAAGCCATCCACTTGCATGGGCAGAACAACACCCAACTGAGAAGGGGTTCTAGTCCAATTTTTTGCTTTGGGTCTCTAAAGGCTTAGTACCACCCATAACTTAAATGTTTACAGATTCTTGTGTGACCACCATGAAGATCCTAGAAGTGAAGGTTACTTAGATACTGTCTTTGCAAAATCTTGGATAGCCAATTAAGAAAGTAGTGCAGATTGTGAAATTCTTCTGTTGTGATAAATTTACAATTTTCAGTTAGTTTTTAAAAAAAAGGTGAAATCACTGTGTCTTTTGCATAAAAATCCTGACACTCTTTTCTATCGGAAATAGCACCTGTGCCAAAATGGATTTAGCGGATTTCAACATGCTGATAAATTAAGGTTTTTTGCAGGTGGTACGCTGGCATTACAAAATGCGTCGGAACCACCCGAATGTTTGAGACGGAAGTATTATATTGCTCTAAGTCCTGACATCTGTACTCCCTGATTTAGAGACTAGTCATCAAATGCACTTGGGTTGAGAAAGGAAGAAGCGAAAGCTAATACTCTCGTTAAAGCTGACAGCTGCTTATACAGGCTTTAGGTCTCAGAAGAGGAGCAGGACCCAGAGGGATAGTTCCTAAGGATACACCAGATTTGCTCAGCAATTGTCCTGCAAATTAGACTATTTGAGTACTTAACTCATAACTGCATAATGTGTATTTGTTAGATTTGATAAAGTGTTTTAAAAAATTATTGCTCATATCTATCTTTTTGATTTTATTTAAAGGGATCCAGTTTCCAAAACCTGGTTATACTGTACAAAATATAAGAAACGATCTATACATTGTATTGGGAAAATTGCCTAAATTAAGAGTTTATGTGTTTAAAATGTGTCTGTGGTGTTTTACTAATGGTTGTTTTTACTTGTTTTACAAGTATGTGTATATATATTCTATAACACTGCACTCACAATTGCAAATATCATATGCCTGGGTGTCTCTTCCCCTATGAACCTCTTCACGACATTGGACGTGTCTGGAACATTCAGCCGGCAACTACATTGCCGACATTGCACGAGCCTGGCATGTTCTGTGGTGGAACAAGCAGTGGGTGAGATCAGTGGTTGCAAATACCGCTCTGGCAGTGTTGCTATAATGCCTTGACAACAATGACATTTCTTGCTCAGGGCACATGCGATCACTCCACAGAGTCCATTCTGTGTGCCATGTTGGATAGTAGCATGCTCCTCCAATATAGCGCTGCCCTTGTGTGGGTAAGAACTTCTGAGGTGATGAAATATCCCTTCTGCCTCTCTATTGCTGTTGCTAGAATGGCCCTAGAGGCAGTCAGTAACATTGCAGTACAAAAAACTTAAATCTATGGTTAGGGTTAGTATTATGGTTAAAGTTATGGTTAGATTTAGAGTTAGAGTTAAATTAGGGTTAGCATAAGGGTTAGGGTTAGTACAAAAAACTTAAATCTATGGTTAGGGTTAGCATAATGGTTAGATTTAGGGTTAGGGTTAGATTTACAGTTACAGGGGTCCTAGAAGTCTTATAATCGAGGAAATGCTTAAAGCATTTACCTGCAACAGCGTTGCACGTCATCCAGCACTCAAAATCCTCCAATTTTACATCAGACAAAAATCTCGGCTTTCAAGACGAAAATTGAATTTTACATTCAGTGGCCATATTTAGCTGTTGAATGTAAGAAGCCATCGATTCTAAGATTCACCCATTTCCAAAAACTCTTAAAATCAGTGGGGGGAGCAGAGGCCATCTTAGAATCAAGTTACTATGGTATAAATTTGCGTGGGTAACATATTCAAGAAAGAAGAAAATTACAGCTAAACACAAACACCACAGAAATGTTAACACAGTCCATGTCACCAAGGGAAAGTCATGGCCAAAACTTCATGTAACAAAGGGGTTAAAAATACAAAATCCACAATAAAGAGCACTATTGAATCTTATATTGCTGTTGAAACTACTGCTTGTATAGTGCAGGCATTCTGTATAAATCACATTTTTAGTATTTTTCTCAAGCCCTCCACAGGGATTACTCTGCATGTTTACTGCGGGTGCAGCATCGCTGATTATGTAGACACTGAGCATATAAGGTTTTGTTTTATTTAGTCACTTCCTGTGCTCTTTGAATATAATACATTGTGCGGACTGTGATGGACTTGCTCTTGTACACAACATTAGGATCTCTTAACAGTGCAACACATTGTCTGATGACATCACTAGAGAGACAGGAAAGTGTAAAAGTGAAATTCCATTCACTTGAATAAATTTATTCTCATTGGTTCCTGCAGCAAAAAAAGGAAATTACTTTTCTCAGCTAGTGTGGGCAATCCTGCTTTCGTGCAAACTGCTGTAATTTTAGAGATCCATCTAGTTGTAAGTGTTCTATATTTAAAGCAATGCAAATGTAAAAATGCATTTTAAAGTACTTTGAAAGCACATTAATGTGCATTAATATTTGGAAGATGGATTGTGGCCACTAGATAGTCGCTTTAAACTGCATTTTTGACAGTGCATTAATCGTCTTAAACCATCATAGAGAATGTAAATCACTCAAAACAAATCGGTTTCAAAAGAATCCAGGACATTTAAAGAATGTGGATCCTTTTGGTTTTCTAAAATAGATATAGCAGAACACACAAAGATGATGGAGTTAATTTGTTATTTGGTTTCCGATACCTTGGCTTCCTTTTAGAAAACATGCACGCTATTGATTAACAGGTACACTACTGTACAAACATGTAGACTCTACACAGAGGTTTCCTTGGAATTTACATTGGTCACAAAATCTCCGTATTTAGTTTGTTGAGCTTATCTATACTTGATATCCCTTCTAAGGCCCCTATTCATGAGAATAAACAAACATGTCCTTGTAACTGAAAAATCTCCCCATTCTGTAGTTACCTTTACTGGTCTTTAAACATTTTTCAATCCTTTAAAGTTCTTCCTATGAACTAATAATGTTACTGCATATTCCCAGTAGGGCTTCACAAAGAGACAAGAATATACATTTTAAAGAGTCACTAATACCCTACAAACATTTAATCCAGGAGTAAAGTTCATAGGAGACATTATTTTGAGGGATGTTATATTAGGGATTTATGTTCAGGGACATAATGCTGGTAGAGGCACTGGCTGGGGAGATGATCTCCCCTCACCAGTCGTCTACACGGCCAGAATGCAGGACCCTGGGATTGGGCGGATCTCACCAGGTGTGAGGTCTGCCCCCTCCCCTTGAAGCAGAGCGTTGTCTGTTTCGCAGACATATCAAGCATAACATAACACCCAGCTCAGTCAGGTATATGTGATGTGGATCACTGTAATATAACCCCTTTTGATTATTACAATCTGCATCATATTAATTGATGGACAACTCTAGGCAAAAAATGTACTTATGTTTAATTTAAAAAATCGAGTACATTTGAAATAGAAATGTTTTAGTGTAAGAATACATATAAAATACCTTGGGCGGACATGTTGTTTGGAATCTTGGATCAAATCTTTCTTCATCCTAAAGGACATCTGCTGGCTAAAAAAAAAATAGATTTTATTGAACGTTTGCATCAAGTGTAGGCATTTTATTTTAAATCTTTTAGTAAAGACATCAGTATAACGATACATTATAATTACAATGTTTACACACTGTAACCAAGTCAAAGTATTGATATTGTCTTTACATCAATCATATTGTATTGTGTGCACTTTATGTTATGTAATACAGATAATTTGTGACCATCTTGTCTTTTTTTCAATTTTCTCTCTTATTAACCATGGAGATAGATCAAGGTTGTTGCCTAAATTATCAGATGTCTGCAAAATTTTCAAACATAAAACTAAAATTGTATAACATCCAACTCCCCTCTATCCCCTCTCCCACCTCCCCCCTCCCCTGTCTTGTCATAGTCTGTCCAACAATAAATATACAAAATTTACATCCACTGTCTGTGTCTTTATGTTCCTATAATGACTAAGGTGCAATGATTCTGGACTAGTGAGTAAGGTTGTGCACAATGCCAAGAGGTATATGCAAAGGTTGAAATTTATTCAGGTGTACAAAACATTGTTTCAACCTACAATGAGGTGTTTATTGAGCTTGATAAAGACGTCGTTGTAGGTTGAATTGTTGCTTTGTACACCGGAATAGATTTCCTCTTTATACACTGGGTGCTGGTCTGATTATTGAGAGATTCTACTGGGGTGTGTTGGCTGGCTACATTTCTTTTTATAGAGTCTATGTCCAGACATTTCAGGTAATCTGCTCTGTCCCTCATTCCACATTTCCATTGACGTGATGGTGACATATCCTGATAGTGTCTTATGTTAAAGTGCATATCCCTGTATGTACCTGCACATAATATGTGATATATTTCTGTTGGGAATCTTGTCTGGTTCTAATAGTGACATATGAATAACCCATGTGTGTATCCCCTTTGATAGCAGTTGTGTTTCTGTTGCAGATTTAATTCTCGTATTCATACGTTTCGTGGAGTGTGCGTGTGATCCTCATGTTATTTATTCCAGTCCAGGTTGGTGTTATCAGTAAAGCAATTGTTAACAGAATACCTAATAGACACTCCTTGTCTAATGTTTGCTTATTATATTGATCACTGTGTCAGTGACCTAGACTTTGTAAATATTCACACTGAGCTAATCAATGTAAAAATAATTAAACAAACATGAGCTATAACTATAACTTGAGAAACCAGAATGAAGAGGGTCAAAGTGACTTATTCTGGTCATTATTACAGTGTTAACAAGTGTTTTGAGACAGGAGTAGTCACCAGTATTGTTCATGGGGGACATTTACTGAACTCTGGGATGGACAATTTCATGATGTTCCATGGACCTTCACTGACCTTGCCATGGACACTGGCCCTGCCATGGACACTGGGGTCCTTTTATGGACACCTTGCATATCTTTGTTCTGAGATATATCTGCATAAGGGACCAATCTATTGCCATATATTCGCTAGAGCAGTCACAGGACTGAAAACTATTCGGCCTAGGGAGTATATACAAGTAACTGTCCCATTTTGTTAGAAGACCAGCCCCGGCTTTGTTTTACATTTTGTTTTATATCATTATTTTAATCAAATTATTAATCAATTTAATTATAATTTAAGAAGCAGTGACATACTAAAAAAAACTCTACTTCACCAAGCAACACGTTACCAAACACGCGAGACAGAAACCAACCGTCCCAGAGGATACTGGGCATTGTAGTTCTGTAGGACTCTTTATTCTATGGAGGTGTTAGTGACACAGCCAGAGACAAACATGGAGGAGTTTAGTACTTCTCTCCCATCATTCATGCTCGATATGAAATTGCAATATATCTGTCGCATCAAATGCCCTCAAGAGAGCGAGGGGGAGAAATCTGTCTGTGGGGACAGACACATGGTGCGCCTATTGATCCCACACTGCTCATTTTAACGGAGGAACTTTCATGCCGTTACTCCACCCTCATAGCTAAAATGCATGGCAAAGGGGTTAAATAAAAATGTCTCCTGTTTATGACATCACTTCTGGCTTGATATGCAAATGAACTACATTGCAATGGAAATGTCTAATTTTCATTTCAACCCATAAGGTGAAGACATACAGGGAATGCATTAACAATATAAACACTGTACTTTTTTTTTTTTTTTCAAATGGCCACAGTTTGCCCATATCTACTGCTAGAGACAATAAAAGAATGTGCTTATTTTTTTGTTCGAGATAAAGTTTTTTTGAAGCGTCAGCTAGCAAAGTATAATGTACAATGCAAGTGCCTATTAAACTTTACTCAGCTGATAATATTTGCATTCCTTCATTAACTTATACAGATGAGATCCATAGTCCCCACCCTTTCACCTTGCAGTATATGGGGCAGTAAGTTCATATTCAATATGTTATCTTTGTGACGCACCTTGTCATGACTTGGTTGCTATAAATTATGATCTCCAGGTTTCCCAACTTTCTGTTTTTACCTGAGGACAAACCAAATCATTATTCCTGTTACAGAGGTGAGCTGCATGTCCATAATCTCCTTCTGTAGTTAGAAAAACATGAAAACTAGTATAATCAGAGCAGAGGGTGGAGGAGGGGCACTTATGCCTCCCCTCGCCCTATTTGGAAAACATCAACACGTTACTAATTTTTATTATTTTCGTTTTATGGTAGGCTGTTGGGGACAGATCAAAGAGTTAAGTTAACATATTTGGCTTGGATGAAAGAAATGACTTAGGTGATATGATAAAAACTTTTAAATGCGTAAACTGTAAAAGAGGAGACATATTTAAAAGAAGAAAAACATTGTATTATTGTAAAAGTAGAGGGGCAAAAATGTAAAAGTAATATGAGGAAATTTTACTTTACTGAGAAGGTAGTGGATGCATGGAATAGTCTTCCAGCAGAAGTGGTAGAGATTATGCATGGGTAGGCATAAGTCTATCCTAGATATATGACATGGCCAGGAAATAAAGTATTCAGAAAATTGGGCAGACTATGAGGACCAAATGGTTCTTATGTGACTATTCATTCTATGTTTGTAAGTGTACAGAAAGAGTATAGGCAGAGTATCCCTCCTCTGCCTCCTCATATACCATATAGAGTCAGAGTGCTGGAAGAAGAGAATGTGCCTACACAAGAGGCACAAACAGCTCAGACCCTGCACTGGACCACCAGGGATCTGCCCCCTCTAAAGCCCACCAAAGTAAGAAAATCAGAAGTGTGGACAATTGTTTTACAATTTATGAAGGTTTACATTTTGTACCCCCCATGGGAAAGGGTTCTGTGGACCCTCATGAATACACTAAGGAGATAGGGGAGGATTATAGTTTGTCCTGTCTCTCCTATATTCCGCACTGAAAAATATATAAAAAAAGATACTGTTTCTCATGCTGCTAAATACCCTCTGCCCAAAAATATACCCTCCCTCTGCTCTGGTTTACTGTCTAATAGCCTATAATATATCATGTACATTACAACCGGTGTAGTTTTTGATGATTTTACATGCTAGTTGGGCTTCAAAGGGTTATGGTGGATTATCAGAGGCATGCTGCTCTATTTGTATTGTACATGTAGTTAGTTTCTGGACCATAGCCTAACACAGCAGAGCAGTGATTCTGTGCAAATGGTATAAGTTAAATTCCCTTAAAACAAGAACATTTACAGGAAATGCACCAGTTGTGGTTAAACACAAACAACGTGATAATTAAAAAAAAAAATAGAAAAAAATGATTATTTATTCAATTCTTATAAATAAATACTATTCTTAAAACAATTGCTTAAATTATACCTGTTTATTTTTACAAAGGCATGGACTTACATTTCATTTGACAATTAATGTGACTTCAATCACAAAGTTTTAGGGTTTTTTCCACCAGTAATAATTCCACACGACACTCAGATTTGTAAATGGTTTCCCTATTTTTAGCATGGCAGAATAAGAAGTTACCGACTCAGGCTCAGGAGAGGGGTTAAAATCTTTGCCATATGAGCTGATCATCATGCCCACAAATGCTTTAATGTGATCATCATGGGGTTTGCTGCACATAAAGATACAAGAGTTTCTGGATTGAGTTAATTTCTATGTACCCCAAAGGTCATGTGTAGACCTTCTGGGCACATGCAGAGATACCCAGGGGTACCAAAACCCCACAGCAGTCGGACCCAGGTCATTCACATAAAGCTTTTTGCTTTTATTGAACTTAGCACCATCTTAAGTATACATTATATGCTACATTTATACATATAAATATTTACAGACATATATATATTTACTGACATCCTTGCTATGCTAAGAAGGCTAAGAATAAAATGTATGCTGGATGCACCCTATATACACATGCAATTTTATTTCATTTTGCCATTATTGTTTTGCAAGTTTACATATTAATTCAGTTGTCAAAGATCTCTGTCTTTCAAGTCATTGCAACTTTCTGCTGGGTGAAGTCATTGTTTTCTGTACAGTGTTAGGAGGAGTGTTTTGTGGTATACTCACTGTGACCATTCAGATGTTGTCTAGTGGGTGATTTCACACCATTCTGTGTGGCTTTGTGTCCACACCCTTTAGGTGGTAGGACACACCTTTAACCCAATTTTTAGACATATGTATGATTATTCAGTTGCATTATCCCAAAATACGTTGTTAAAATAATAATGCAAACAACACATTAATATGAGTGCAGGACATGCATGAGATCCCAAACATTTCAGCTATCCTTTTTGAAGGGACAGTCTAGTCCCTAAACTCACTTTGGTGCAAGATGAAGATTACTGCTTCTATAGTGCACAGGCTTTTTTTCCAGTGTTATTTGATGCACACATTCTGCATAAATCGCAATTTTAATATTTGACGCAAGTTACCCCCAGTGAATACTGCAGGTGCAGTAGAACTGATTATATTGACACTAAGCATATAAAGTTTTGTTTCATTTAGTCACTTCCTGTGCTCTTGGAATTGAATAGATTGTGTGGACTGTGATTGACTTGTTCTAGTGTGGGCTGTCCTGGTTTCTTGCAAACTGCTGTAATTTCACAATTTCATCTAGCTTTAAGTATTTTATATTTTAAGCAATGCAAAATGTAAAACATGCATTTCAAAGAACTTTGAAAGAACATTAATATGCATTAATATTTGGAAGATGCATTTTGGGCACAAGACACTCCCTTTAACGGTGATCCCCAAAGTTTCATCTATCTGGCTTACTCAATGGTAATACTCTGTCTTGCCTATCTGCCTTTCATGCAAGTTATGCTCTCAGGTCTTATTGGTGTGTCTTTTGTTTTTGTTCTGACAACATAATTTTGAATTATGTATCTGTGTAAGTTTTAACCTGTTTAGTTCTTATTTGTTCATTTACCAAGCTTCTGGATGTAGCGCACCTCTCCCCATCGCAGTCACTATATAAATAGTGTCCACCAGGGGCATAACTAGAAACCTATGGACCCCAGTGCGAAAATTGCTATTGGGTACCCTGACCCCATCATGTAACACCACCTAGAGTCAAGGCATGCACAAAACAGATTCCCACATTTACATATTGATTACAGATTACTTGTACATACAGATAGCCCCCAATGTCATACAGATACCCCCAATGTCATGGAGTAACCCCAGTTCTCTAGATATAACCCCAATGCGATACAGACACCCCCTGTGCCATACCGAGCCTACTGTTACATATAGATGCCCTCATGCCATCAGATCACCCTTGTCCCATACTGATCCTTTCCTTGCCCCACAGATTCCCCCTTGTCCCAGTGCTATACAGATTCCCTTCAGTGCAATATAGATTCTCCCACATTACAATACAGATAGACCTCCTCTTCCCCAATACAATATAGATTCCCCCACTCCAAAACATCTTTTTGAATTTATTTACTTACCCAATCTGTGACAGTCTCTACATCACAGTCTCTTCACACTGAGTGCGCTGTGTTGGACAGATCCATCACCATTGTACTATGAAGGTGTAGTTAGTGGTGGGCTAAGTACTATATATGGTCATATGGTGTTAGTAAATCTCCATCTGTTTTTTCATCTTACTTAGGTGTTTTTCTATAACCTTTAGTGGTATTGTGTATAAGTAGGATTTCTTACTTTGATTAAAGAAAAAAAAATACCAGCCATACTATTGCCTCCAATGACTTAACATTGGTGCCAAACAAATGTTTTACCAGTCCGCCTTCTGGGTGGCAATCCTATATATATAACACTGGTCTTTTCAGCACCACTGCTATATGTTTGCTTAGGTGAGTGCTTCCTTTATATGGTTCTGTATTGTAAATCTCTTTAATGTTTTATTTTCAGTGCACCCCCTTAGTATTTTTTGTCTTTCGTTTGCTGTCCTGATTGGGCCCAGACCTAGATTGCTGCGCCACACACAGATATAGATTTATATATATATATTATTCATATTTTAATGTGCCTTCTCATATTCTATACTGTGCATTGTTTGATTGTGAACAATTTTCTATCCGACCCAGCTGTCATGGGCCGGAACGTCAGGCAAACCATGCTTCAAATAATACAAAAGACCATAGAGTCTACTCAATAAAGACAGTATTGCATGGAATTGAGAGGGAAATTTCAAACTTTAGGCCATTGTAGCTGAGTTGGAAAATGTTTCCAATGTAGCTGAATGCAAGAATTCTTTCAGCTCTGCTACTTTGGCCTTAACTTTGACATTCCATCTCAATTCCCTCTTTATTGAATAGACCTGAAATAGCGACACTTTTTAAAAAGATCCAGGTACACATACCTAAAACATAAAGTGCGTGTTAATACTGATCTGTCATTGCTTTTAACTCATTGAAAGTATTTTTTTAATATCAATTATATCTCTAGATTGTAAGCTTGTGAGCGGGGCTCTCTACCTAGTCTGTCCTAGTTTGTCTAACTTAGTATGTAGTTCCCTTTTATGCTCTGTACCTAGCGCTACCTAAATTGTTGGCGCTTTATAAATAAACGGTAATGTAATATATATAGGGATAGACAAAATGTTCATCCAAGGATACCAGTGTCCGTGGCAAGGTTTATGAAGGTCTAGAAAATACCTGTTTCAGGGTAACCCTACTCACATGATATTATCATAGAAGCCAGGGACATGGTTAACGCAGTATTGAGTGCCAGTGGGCTCTACCTGGGTTAAATGTGTTAGAGAAAAAAACAAAACAAAGTAGCTCAAATGTAACTGTTCACATGTCTGGGATCTTGCAATAATAAGGAGACAGTGCCCCCCTGTGGATCAAAACAGTTATAACTGCAAATTGAGAACCATAAAAGAGGAATGGAAAGGAGAAAAATAAAGAGAGAGAAGTATGGAAATAAGTAAAGGAATAAATAAGGGAAAGAGAGGGTGAAAATGAGAGAGTGAATAAGGAAAATGGGGAGTAAAAGTAGAAGGAAAAGCAGGAGGGGAAAGGGGAATTTAAGAGAAGGGTGATCAGCAAGGAAGATGTATTGAACGTGATGTGAGGAAAGAGGGGGAGAAAGACAAGGGGGGAAGTAGCGAGAAAAGAAAACAGACAGTGGAGAAAAGGGTGCCCCAAGAGAGAGCCGGCAGTAATCCTATCTTCTTTAACAATAATAAACAGAGAACAGTACTGTCTTGGCAGAAGTACCTTGTCTTTACAATTCACTTCATACAGGGAGGAAAAGGAAGGACTATGGTATATAACAGGGAATAAGCACAGGGATAGATACTAGGGGGGAGGGAAGTCCACAAGATTGTGCTGCACAAAATGGGCTCCTGGGCCACCTTGATTCACATATAGTGGGAATGTGACACTTTAACCCCACATAAGGTGGAGTTATCGATTTTATTAAAGAGATTGATAATTCTTGTTACCCAATCAATTCCCCAGCTGTTTGTTTTCTACTTGGAATTGCCAATATGTACTAAGCCTGAAAAAATGACAAGAAAATGTTCATCGCTAATCTGTATTTATTGTAATTCTTGTAATTGGTATAATAAAAATTTTTTTTTAAAAAACACTTGAAGAGGAGAAAATATGGCGATATAGCCTTTATTGTTACTTCCTCTGAGTAAAAGATAAGCAGATAACACTGTGAGAAGTGTACGTGGCAAACGTTACAGTACTTGACTGTTGTTGCATTTACCGTATTTATTTACTTCTACAAGATGTCCTCCATTGTGGATAAAGGAGGTAGTGAGGTTAGCATGGTCACAGAAAAAGGGAACACTATTAGACACATGTGAAATCAGGCACTTTGTCACCTACATTGTATTTGTGACTAAAGGGCATAACACATATATGTCTGAAACTTTGGCAATTTTATGCAACTTGGAAATTAAACTTTGCTGTTTTTTTGTACAAAAGTGCAGCGTTGTGAGTGCAGCGTTTTCTATATGGACACACACACATATATATATATATATATATATATATATATATATATATATATATATATAATAACACGTATCAAGTTACCTACCTAAATGTTCAGACAGACACCTTTTTCATAGCTGTGTATTAATGTGTCATTGATGTATGTATCTGCTTACATGTCATCTTTATTACCTTTGCACACTGTCAGTCAGCCTAATAAGATGTTTGTCATGTGTTTCTTGTTGAAGGCAGTCTCCCTCTGACTGATGCGAGAGTCATTCTGCCTTACTACATACAGACACGTTACAGTAAGTAATATTTTTGTAGCTAACGTCTACAAATGACTTTTGCCCTTTGACATATAGTGAATGTGTTATATCTTTGTACTCCTGACATGTGCTTCCTGTATTGTGAGTGGGCTCTGTGACTGTAGCTTTAAACAGATGGATGCTGGTAGTGTAACAATACTATTACCTGTGCACCAATCCATATTCCCATCACCCGGTGATCCAGAGTGATTATGGGAGTTGTAGCTAAGCAAGTGTAGATGTTTTAAATAGAAACGTTTTATTGAAAGAACACAAATAATCTGTGCTAGGGGAACTGCAAATAAATGCATTGATTAACCCGTTAAGACACCAGAATGAAGAGAATGAGATCAGCACTGCATGATAGCATTTTTTTAATGGTATTAGTTGGATCACATTAATCTAAAGTCCAATTTAATATTCATAAGGAATATCAATCCAGATAATCACCTTGTTACCTGCAATTCTCTCTTTATTGAGCAGACAGTTTTATTTATTTTTTTGTCTAATTGTGCTGTCTGTCTAAGTGAAGATTCCAACGGTGAAAGTGTGCAAAGCCTTGCTGTTCCTGTTACATTTAGCACATAGATGGCTAACCTTGGCACTGTACATGCTTGGGAGCTGTTTCCCCATGTTGCCCAGTCAGCCCTACCACTGAGAGAGCATACCTGTAATTGTAGTTCCCAATCATCTCACTTGGCAAGCTTAGCCATCCCTGACCAAGCAAGTGTCACAGACATGTGAAGAAAGTTTTTTATGTCAATGCATACATTTAAAAATAGAAATTTTTAGGTGCATTGTATATGTTCCTGTTTTTTTACATACATTTGCATGTTTCTGTCACAGGATCTATCATTTTCTTTGATCAACATGTGTGTCTGTGTTGGGGGTGTTCGCTGAAAGATGAGATGAGGGGACTTGAGGTGAGATGAACATTTCATCTCACCAATGTAACTATACATTGTGCAGGTTCAATCCTGGAGCGTTTCCCATGCTACGCAAACTCACCAGGTTTGTCCCTGCACAATGTATAGCTAAACTTGTGATATGAAATGCCCATCTCAACTCTCTTAATCTCCCCCCCCAACTCACCTTTTTATGAGTAGCCCCCTGTATGGAGACCTATATGCCATTACATGATCATCTTGTTGATTAAGCTGTCCTGCCGTTTGGCCATGGTAATATCCTTCCATGACATTGATTCATTTCTATAAAAAAAATAACCTTTTAAAAAATAAGTATAAAAAAGACTTAAGAGGAAACAATAAAATATTGCAATAGTCTATAAATTCTCTAAGTGCTGCCATTTAATCCAAAGTAATAGTATCTTCACATGCTTACAATTTACACTATTACAAGTTTAATTCTTAGTTTAATGTCATGTAAGGTTATTGACAAAGGTGGTTTGTTAAACTGACCTGCATAATTACTGCTGGTTATGCTTTTTAAGAAATTCACATAAAATTTAATTGATAGGAGTATTGCACGTTTACACATAGAAAAGTTTAAAGTTTAAGTAGACAGATAAAGAAAGGCATGTGTGTTGTAGATAAATAAAACTTTATTAAACATTTACCACAGTCACAGATTAGAGAAACCATGTTAAAAAAACTTGCTTAAAGGGACAGTAAAACATTTATTTTACTGTGAATGTAGAGAATGAAAATCTTTATCTAAGTGTAAGCTGCTACTTTTTTTCTATTAAATATTTGGAGATTCATATACTAACTTACTGCCTACTGTTGTACCTTTTCGAGCTGTAACCCACAGAGGAGGTCTACATGATGCCCCCACTGATGAATACAGGCTTATGAAATGCAACCTGTTTTTCTGGAAGTCTGTGAGTGAGATATTAGAGGGGAGACAAAGTCCCCTTCTATCACAAAAATATTTTTTCCACGGATCCTTTTTCACAGATTTATCACAGAAATTATTTTTTCACCTATAAGGTGTTTGCATATGTATATATATACACTGTTTGTTTTTTCACCTTACAGTTTGTTTAAGCGCACTTTAGCTATTTATTCACTTTATGTTTATTTACTGTGTGTGGTTTAGGGACACACTGCCTCAGTGCTGCTATAGCTAAGATTAAAGCGCTGGGTATATGTTTATATTAAAATAAATCTATATGTAATGTGATTATAACTGTAGGATACCCATTAGTGTTAGTGAGGCGTAAAATTGAGGAAATTAAGTCATATATAGTGCAGTATCCAATTATAGATTGATTCCAGATAAATCTATGGTAATGGCACTGAATGTCTCATCTGAGATGAAAATACAAATATCAAGCGAATTTGGCTTAAAGTAGGCCAGAATTATTAGTGATGACCCATCTAGGATTCAGGAAATAAACCTCCTACCATTTTTGAAAGTGACAAAAAAAAGTAAAGAATGGCACTATGCTGATTTTCTGGCAATGTGATCTAACAAAAGGGTTTTGGGGATTGAACTTTGAAGTACTAAATTCTATGGGTAGCCTTGCATTAGGTTTAATCAGGGGCGTATTGTGCCCCTCAGTGACAGGTGTACTGCCAGTCAGGAGCACACCTGTCAATCAGGTGCACAATGTATTTCTGGGGGTTTGTGTGTTGCAAACAGACAGTACACAAACCCCTGGATATCCACAAGATACATCCAAGGGGCCGACGGCAGCAGCAAATTCATCACTCACTCTGTTGCCAATTCGACAAGCACTATACGGATTTTTGGAGCACACAAATTCCGGACATAGACAGTGCGGCTCCATGCCAGGCATACGGCGCGCAACTAGCACCTATGGAACATACATGCCTGATTAACATAAAGGCAGAAAATAGTCCAATTGCTAAATGTATCCGAGTTGCGGCTAAACTTACCATATCAAAAAATGGTGTATTGTGTAAATATTTATTAAGTTATTATTTTTAGGCACAAGGATTATTACTGTTGTTCTCAGTTATTGGTGTTTATTTGTGATTATGACAATATTTATAGTCGATTTATTAATTATTCTATTATGAAAATATTGCCATGTTATGTGAGAATATATTTTTGACATTTTCCAAACTAATAAATAAATAAATAATAAAATAAAACACATTGGCGTTTATGTATAAAAAAAGTCCCTCGTTGCAAAGTTTTATCAAAACTGTTAAAAAAAGTGACGATTGTACTTTTTTAGAATGATCTGTGTCAGGGAATCCGAAACAGCTTCATCTTTAAATCTGCACATACAAAATGTAACCGGCAAGTATTAATTCGGTTAATCCTTACACCGCAGCGTGTATTAATGTTATATTAATTCCATATCAAATAACACGCAAAAATGTCATAAAGAGTAAATTAAATCAATGACATAGCTAGTCATCATCAAATGAAGGGTGTCTGTACATTACAAACAATAATCCTATTCTTTTCAGATGATGCTCAATATCTTCGGCTTTCTGGTGCTTGGACTCCTTGTGGTCCCTGTCACTAGCTATAGTTCAGGACTTGTCAGCATTATGTGTGACACCATGACACCCAGACATGGAACCAATTCTCCTCAGACAACTACGTCACCGTACTCTGTGTCTGCTTCTAACTACTCATTCAGCCCTGGAGACATTATTACAGGTAAGAGTGTGCACCAGCAGTCATTTAATAAAGACAATACTGATCAATTAATATAGCACCCCATTCTCTGATCAAAAAGGTGTTTGGATAATTTACTGTAAGAGCTAATCCATTCCTAATAACTCTGATGCTCATGATCACCATAAAGGTTAACAAGCAATCCAAATAGAATGAGCAATTCCCGATATTATGAATTATAAGTAGTGTTGAGCAAATCCGAACCGCACCGTTCAGGTTCATACCAAACAGTACGGTTTTTGGACCCTGGACCCGAAAACGGACATTCCACTGTATGTTCGTGTTGGAATTCGGGGTTCGGCGATTACATTGTATGTAATGCTATTGGCTTTCTATAAACCGAAATAGAGTCCCCATTCATAAGAATTTCTTATTTCGGTTTATAGAAAGCCAATAGCATTACATGTATTCCATAAGCCGAAAGTCTATAAACCGAACGACATTTGGTTTACAGACTTTCGGTTTATAGAATAGCAATAGCCCGAACCCAGACTTTTTCCCGAAGTTCGGCTGAACCCGCCGACCCCGAACATCCAGGTGTCCGCTCAACTCTAATTATAAGCAATTTTTGTTTAAACGCAGCAAGATCTTTATGGTTCTCCAAGCAAGCTTGCAATGTAGGGGGATACACAAAGGTGAAACATGAGATATAGATAAGGCTGGGAAGTATGCTAGATAAGACTGTATACAGCACATCAGGTGAAGATAACAGGTATTTGCCAGCTATATAGCAGGTATTAGTCAAGGACAGGTATACTGTTGGGAATAATGAAGCTTTGTTAGCCAGCTATCACAAATAATAATTTTTGGAGATTATTATTTGTGTGGCTTTTTATGTGCCATTGATTAGCAGGTTTAATGGAGCACTTGGGTAGCCATGGACTTTCTTATATCAACGTTCCAATTCTTACCAGCAAATGGGAGTGCAGCCCGGTAACTATTTTTTTATGTTAGTGAGCTTTCTAATTTTGCTGTCCCTAGTTCTAGCTTATGGACATTGTTTTTAAAAGGTAAAAAAAAAAAAATTGTAAGAAGATTAGAATTACTCCAAAAAAAATGGAAAATCTTTGCGTTTATGTAGTTGTGAGTTCCAGAGGAAAAATAGTTTTTAGGTGTTACGTTTATTTTGAAATAAAATGGCGGCCTCTAGACAAACTCTGGAAAATCTTAGGAATTCATGAAGTCTGAGTGACATCTAAAAAAAAAACTTTCAATTAGTCAGCAGAAAAGCTTTCTGTATGCTGTGTGTAGAACTGGTTAACAGTCTTTATATTTGTATGATACGTTTTGACGCACCTTTGAACTTCTTACTTGTGTTTTATCAAAAATGTTGAACAACCTATAGATTGTTCTCATGTTCTGTTTCTTGAAGTTCATTTTAAAGTAACTGAACCGCAATCAGACCATTCAAAGCATCACATTACCCCTTTAAAAGTTTCATTGGATGATGAACTCTCAAAAGAACAGTCAACAGATGATATATTTGTACTTGTGCCAGTAGTTAGATGTGTTCTCAGTTTCACTATGGTTGTATGGAGTAAAAGGTACATTATATATTAGAAGAATGACACATCTCACTCTGTATTTTGTTTATATAAAAATGGGATGCTCACCTTAGAGAACCTTACTCATCTAATCTGTGATTATGAATGTGTCACTTTAAAAACAACCAATAATTACTAATGTGCAGGGTAATGTAATTGTTACTAATATCCATTACACACTCTGGTACAAGTTTCTCTCTAACATAGTTAATGCTGGCGGTGGATTATGGGTTACTGACACGATAGCAACATTTAGGCAAGAGTGAAAATACGTAGACAGAAGTCAAGGAAAACAACAAAATGTTATTATACTATAACTATAACAATGGCAGGATTTCCCATAATGCACGCAAAAAAAACAGATAGATCCAAATGACTATATATGACCTGTATGTTATAACATTAGTGTATGTTCTAAAGTATTAGAGGTGACTTCTGATATTTCTTCTCTTATTTGTGGCTTTGAGTGATGCTGAATCTTTCTTATACTCTACACTTCCACACACAAAATCAGGACACCACACAATGTAAATATAACCATTGTCTATCCCCAAAGGTGTCTGACAACTCTACAACACTGCAGCCTCTTTCTGATCTCCAGTACCAATGTACTTTTATTCTCTATCTTGGACTTTGGGGTATTCCTTCCTCAGACAAAAGCATCAAAGAGCATCCTGACACACAAGCTGTACAGGGAAATTCAGGGTAGAGATAGGACATCCACACCACCCAAATTGATAGATAACGTGTGAGGCTTTTTTTAAATGTTGCTGTTACCAAATTGGCAAACAGCAGTATACTTGTTCTGAAGAAGTAGTTTCTCTAGCAGAGAACCCATATTGTCATGGGATGGCTAAAACTGATAACAGAGTTGACTCTAGAATGCACAGATGAAGTGAGGTGATCCATAATTTCTTTTTTTTTTTTTTCTTTTTCCTTAGTCACATTGGAAGCAAACAATGATGAAGTCTTTAAAGGGTTTTTCCTTCAGGCCCGCTCTGTACTGGAAAATAATATTGTTGGATATTTTACAGTGACAAATTCCACATCTCAGACCCTCAATTGCAACAACACAGAAGTGAGTAGAATTGTAAAATTATCTGTTAAGACTGTTTTTGTTGGTGATCTCAAGTATATTAGCATACTTTACTTTTGCTTGACTAGTAGAACTTCTGCTGATTAAAACACTTTTTCAACAATGTTCTTAGTATGCACCATTCAACAAATATTGGTGTTTTATCAGATGTTTAAAAAAGACTTCCAGATTCCCATGTGATGGAGCTCAGCTCATTGAGCAGGTCCAAGAGCCGGAAGAGCAGTTAGGCGCTTCCACACAGAAATTCATGTTACTCCATTTTGGATTCTTTAGTCGCTTAGAAGATAAGAGCATACTGCCCACCAAGGCAACATTCTATTAAGTAAACGCTACTTTAGAATTCAGTGGAGTAGTCACTATGCCGCATTAAGGCCGGGAAAATTTTAAGTTTTACTACTGCATGTTATTACATTTGGAATAATGTACAATTCAATGGCAACAGGAACCACAAAAATACAATGCGTTAAAGTCAATAGTATTGCAGTAATTCCCTATAACCCATTAATATTATGCTAGGGGACTGATGGTGTACTAGCCACCCCCAATCCCATTTCATTCCTCTAACCCCTCAGAAAAATAAAATCATTTATAAAATCATTGCCCCCCTGGGGACAGCAATCTGCTGTTGGCCAACATTACATAAAAAAAGTTTGGCCCATAATGACCACGGACTGGCGCAATGCTCGCGATCACTAAATGATGGCCCCTCGCATTAATTAATTGATGGCCCCTTGCAGCCACAAGTCGGAGCAATGCCAATGAATATAATTATATTGGCCCTGGGATTTGCCTCTAACATCAATAAAACTTAAATTAATAGTCATCCATGCCCTCTTTGTGCCAGGGTTTTGCCAAATATAAATACCAATACTTTACCTACCTCCCCTCCCCACCTCTACATTCCCCAGGCAGGAGGACATGATTCTTAAAAATGGCCCCTGAGTGACAGGTGTGCTGTCAGTCCTGAGCTGACAAACAGCCAGCACACAGACCCCCAGAAATACAGGAGATACATGCAAGGGGCCAACGTCAGCTGTGAATTCGGCAACAGAGTCACCCCCTCTTTGCCAATTCGACCTGCACTACAAGTATATACATTCTCGTATAGTTTTCGTGCTGGTCGAATTGGCAACAGAGTGTCTGACAGATATAATTTTGGGGTTTGTGTGCTCTCTGTTTGGAGCACACAAACCCCAGAAATACACAGTGTGGCACACCTAGCACATTTGGAGCATCCGCTCCTGCCCACAAACTGAAAAAATAAACCTCACAGTTTGGGTGCCATAGTCAGGCTCAGGCTCCTTCTCTTACTTTGCCCTGTGGGTCCCCACATGCAGGGGAATCCCCATCCTTGGATTTTGTTTTAGAATAGGTAGATTCAATTTTATTTTTTCATGGATGGCCATTTCCCTGAGATAAAGCTGAGGATGTAGGGCGTACTAGTTAATGGCGTTAGCAGTGGGCACTGAACCACCAATCCCCGTTAATTTACCACTAATGCTCTTTTAAGCAAATCAGGGGCTATTTAATCCACAATGTAGGAAAGGTATGACTTTAAAGATTCAATAAAGCGATATAGTTGTTTTTAACAGCACTGATTCACTGCTGTCAGCATGCAATGTTTTGTTATGGCTCCTTCAAATTTTCCTTTCAAAACACAGGTCCAGTTAATTATGGTGAATTAAAGTGAATTAAAATACAAAGTATATGTACTGTGCACTCAAACACTTAACCAAAAGCTAAAGTTGTCCACAGGTGTGATTAATCCTCACAATTAAAATCAAATATCGACCAAAAAAATGTTGTTTTTTTGAATTACAATGATTTTTTTAAATGATATTATATAATATTTATATCATAATTAAGAGTTGTAATATGTAGATTGGACATATTTATGGTATTGGATATGGATTACTGCCAAGGCAAATGTTCATCCAAGGACACCAATGTCCGTGGCAAGGTCTGTGAAGGGTCATCGAACATCATTAACTTGTCCACCACAAACTCCAGTAAGTGTCCATGACACCAAAAAGGTTGGTGCCTACCAATGATTAATGTGCCACTGATGATCTGTTCTATCTGTCAGGATTCAGCCGTCAGTCACACAAGTTCAGCTGAGAAGTCCAATATCACTGCCTTATGGACAGCGCCACCTATTGTTGGGGATGTATATTTTAGGTAAGCACCATGTCATTGTTGAAGTTATTATCTTCAAATATTTAGACTGGAGAATAAATGGTTAAGAATAATGGTGCTGCAGAGTCTTTCTAGGGATCTCTTTATGAATTAAAGCTTCTAGACTGCACGGAGTTGTCCCTTACAAATATCAAAAGGTTTCTTTGCTGTGGAATTAATGGCCATCTGAAGTTGTTTAGGCAGATTCCATTCAAATGTTAAAAAAGGGTGGGATGAAACACACGTAGAGCTATCACAGTTAGAAGTAGCTTAGGAAATGTCGATTAATGGTGAGTTCAACTGTCTTGGAGTCAAGAAGATTTTTTTATTGTTTTTTGAGATGAAATTAGAAGTATCTAAGCATGTTGGGGTTTTTTTGATCAACAAATATAGGTGTGTGGAAAGAATGCAAGTAAACAAAAACTGTCTGTTCTTCTCACCCTAATAAAGTTGGCAAACAGGATAAGCTTAATAGAAATGAGAGTTTTTTTATTATTTGAATTGGCCAAAGCTTAATTAAGCTCAGCTGCCACATCAAGGCACACTCTCGATAGGGTGAGAACCTAATCTCACCTCCTATATAGCAATCTATACTGTCACTTATGATTAAGCACTGTTAAAATGATAAGCATGTCAAGTGTTTGTCTCTCCCTTCACATTTGTTGCATCATATTTATTTATACTTTTGTATAATACAATCTTCACCTCTTTGCAAAAGAACCTAGCGTGCCAACTTTTTACATTTTTGTTCAGATGCAATCAAGCCTCTTTCCAATTAACACAATAAAACTGTATGGTCCCTTTGGATCTTACCTATGGAATTATTTATGGACAAGCATACATGACCAATGTGAATGTGGGATTACGTTTATCTCTAACAAATGTGTTTTTGTTCCCTACTATAGAGCAACATTTGTCCAGGCAATGCCTCGTTTCTGGGTTGGAGTACAAAGTCCTATTCTCACAGTATGTTTTTTTACTACAGTTCAAATTTCCTCCTTGTGTCTGTGCAATAATAATTTTAAAGGTCATTTCGAAAATACATAATTATTTTGCCACTTAATGAGAAACATACAAAGAAAATCAAAATACTGACCATGAAACCAGACAAAACTCTTGTAAAACCACGTCCAACACTAGCTGACTGGACTGTACCATTTTATCAGCTGTACATTCAACTTGTTTTAGACACTTGCAAAATAGTATCTATCTGGGTTTCCGAGTGAATGGGCAGAATATTAGAGTCACACAGTGCATGTGCTATTCTACACCAATTATTATACATAAATGAAAAGTAAAGGAAGTTTTGAACTGCAGAGGTATATTTACTAAATCCCACATTGGAAGTATAGCAACGCTATAGGTTAATGTGTGGGGTGGATGTTGGTCTAAGCTAGTTTTTACAGCTCTTTCCTCAAGCAGGTCATTATTATTCAAAAGAATAATGATCAATAACCTGTTTCATAGGACTAATATAAATGGAGCTTCCTTAAAACTAATCTTGCTTGGGTAATATAGGCATGAATTGTAATATTCAGATATTAGTTCGAAAAATGTGTTCAATCACGAACAACAATCTAATACTAACAATGCTTGGTTTTCCTGTTTAAGGTGATCGCTAGTTCCAGCCCATCCAGTGTTTCAACAACGGGTGTCCCTTCAACTTCAGCAATTCCTTCCACTTCTTCTAGCATCACTACAATCAATGTTACTACTTCTGCCCCGTCAACTCATTCTGTTGCCTCCAGCCCTCCCCCCACTCACATCTCTGCTTCCTCCTGTGGCACACAGAAAGTTTGCTTCAACAGTCCATCAAACTGTGACCCTTTCACAAGCATCAGCTGTTTCTTCATGTCCTCTGCTATGGTTGCCGGAGGTGGATACCAGTTTGAAATTAGTGGGCCTTCTGATGGATATGTAGGAATTGGCTTTTCAGATGACCAAATCATGGTAAGAGGCTCATTTTTATGTTATCCATGCCATGTCATGTAGTGAAAGGCACACTATCAATTCAAATAATTTGTGTAAATTTTAAATGGTATAAGGCAAATTATTTAATCATAGTAAAAAAAGATATATTTTTTTATTTTATAAAATGGACTTTATTCAGTGGAGTGTGTTAACCAGTTAAGGTAAAATCAAAACCTTGGTAAAAAAAAAAAAATCCCTATCTCTAACATGGGAATGCATGGTAATTACTGTACAAAAAAGATTGAATGAAGTGTGTTTTTTTTCTTGTTAACACCTAGATGAAAAATAACTAAACCGTACAAAAGCTTCTTATTGCAAGCAACATTTGCATATTAACTATGTCAATGCTGTAGGGAACATAAGCAGCTCTCCCTTGCATCACTAAAAGGGTTAACCCTTGTAACGGGGCAGAACCAAAGACCCATACTCTCCTTGCCTGTTGTCCTTAGATCCCCAAAGAAGATCAGCACAACTCAGTCATCCGTTTTTTTGTACCAGAATTAGTAGACGAGACTATTGGCATTCAGTAGGATAGAACACATTATTGTGGAAGCACACAACTATTTACACAGGAACACATCATACAACCACAGGTAATTGCATTAACACAAACAATTGACCAGGAACTAAACTGGGCTCTAATTTACCTGGTCCAGGCATACAATGGGACATAACAAATTTAGTTTAACATCACACCTTGAAGGTACACACACTTTACAAAAGAACGGTGACAGGAGGACACTAAACACCTATTGTCTGGATATGCAACCATGTACACATTTAAACAGTAACACACTTCCAAAATAAATGTTGCACACAACATCTTAGAATAACTTGGCCCATCTGTCGATACATTTACCTAATAAACATTAAAGTTTTTTTGACTTATACACCAGTGTGCATGTCTGCTTCTTTCTATATATTATGTATTTTCATATATATGCCCTGTAGGAGAGCATATTAGCAGTACATAGTTTGCACCTGTACTCTTTATCCTCCCATTCAATACCAACGGCCTTGTTCTCAACCCTTTTTGCTAGAATAACTTGGCCCTCCCTGTATATACATCCGGGGTGAACCAAAAACAGAGTGCCCTGGGTCTTCCCAGTGGATCAGCTAATCAGGGCAAATGGTATATTGTACTGTTCAAAAATGTATTGGGAGGTCCAAGCGCACATGCCCCTGGTCTTTCTTTATGTCATGGGGCAAAGGATGGTGGCTGCCCCAATGGCCCTGGGTATCCCTAAATACATGGGGAAGGAGCCTCTGGACCCACTGAAAAAAAAAACAACTATCTAACCCCCTGAAGCCCAGGTAAAGGATAACAAGGTCAAATCTGTAAATAAAAAGCACCCTTTGAGTACCATGTAATTAGGTGGGCTGGGGTCATTGGAGCAGCCTCCAGCCACATGTGTTTAGACAGCAATAAGGGCCATTGGGGCCCCACTTAGCCCCATGTATTTATGGAGTTCCAGGTCATTTGTGTGTTTTGAAGACAAAGGGAAGCTGTTTAAAAGAGGGGCAAATGTAATAGTTCCTAATAGTGGGCCAATGTACAACGCAAACTGCCACCCACACTTCGGAGGCGAGCACCAGTACAACTCATGTTTACACAATCAGATGCAGTATTCCGAAAACAAAAGTGCCAGGATGTAAAACAAGCAGGCGCATTTGTCATCATATGTACTGTATGTAACAGTGATTTGTTTAAATATTTTTTTTTACTTCCCAACACTTTCACGTGGGGGAGTCTTTACACACCCTCCCAAGACTGCTTTATTCATTGATGCCCATGTGCTGCCCTCTTGAGAGTTTACATAATAATGGCTTAAGTTGAAAACCATTTAATTAATCTAAAGCAGTAAAATAAGATTGAAATAGGTTTTCTTAGAATGAAAGAGGTATGGATTCCAAACACAGGTGTTAATACAGTATCACAGCCAAAGACTGACAACTATATATATGTATAGAATGTAAGTTACACAGGATAATTCTATTCTATGATGGATAGTGTTCCCTAAACAAAATGAGTTATCTATTGACTTATATAAGACTACAGATAACAGTGCTGATTTCTCATTGTAAGTCCCAAAATATTCAATACTATATTATTTTTCAGGGTAATGATGACATCTATATCTGCGGGATGAAGTCAGATGGATCAATTGGGATTCAACATCTCTACTCAGAAGGGAGATCACGACCCAAAACCCTAGATCTAGTAAGCATTGTATCTCAATGATTATGACACTTTTTATAATGAAGGTCAATTTCTATTTCCTTGGCTTTCTGAATTATACAGTCAATTTTTTAAATGTTGCTCATGACTGGAAAAAAAATGTCCTTGCAATAATAACATTATCTGGTTTATTGCTGCTTTTGTATATGTTTATTGGCATTTATAGACATATCACAGCTGAAATAGTTTACAATAAATAGGGCTCTTTTTATGTTGATTACAGAAATATCTGGGTAAAAGAATAAAATGATCAAAGGAAACAATGGTTGTGATATTTATAAAAGTGGAGATATTAAGTAACCCGAGTGGTAATTAAAAAAAAAAAAAAAAACTTCTCTTAAGTTGCGCAAATAACTGAGGATCTTGAGAGGGCTTAGAAAAACCAATCTAATGCCTACGCCAGGGGTTCCCAAACTGAGCGCCTCATCGGGCCTAAAGTGGTGCCCCAATCCAGGTTCACTGCAGAGCAGCAGGGGACCTGGATCCTCCCCGGAGGCAGCCAGAGGATGTCTGCGCACTCCGATGCTACCCGACACTTCCACAGGGGGTTCTATGACAGGACGCCAGGGTCACGTGACGGGGGGAAGTGTCAGGTAGCATCAGAGGATGTCTGCGCACAGCCAACCACTTGCTGTCACCAAGGGAGAGCACAGGGATCAATTCCAGATTAACTTGTCTGTGGGGGCAGATTAGCACATGGATGGAGCAGATTGGCAAGTGTGGGGGAATGCATTGTCAAGTGTAGGGCGTCAGGGGGTGCATTGGCAAATAAAAGGAAAATAAAAGGTACTGGGAAAGGATATTTTTCCCTCCCCTACCCCCACCCCCACTGAAATAATCCTGCAGACACCCAGGACCTACTCATAAATATAGGTCAAAAATGTATAATTGTATAATTCCCCTTACATAGCAGACAATAACTTGGATAAAAGGCCAAATCACTATACAGCAAAAGTACAGACGTAGATAATGGTAAAAAAAATTATTCAATGCCTCTGAATGGGAAAACATTTCCAACTCAGCTACTTTGGCCTTAACTTTGAAATTCCTGTCTCAATTCCCTGCAAATCTCTTTGTTGAGTAGACTCTTATGTATTGACACAAGTTATACTTACAGACCTGCATTTTTTATATGCCCTTTGTGCCCTTTCCTTAGATTAATGTGGAGATCAGTCTGGCCTCGTTCACCAGTGGAGTGATTCAGTGTTCCTTCATTTCAAGAAACAACATCTCAACTCAAAGCCCACTGAAACAAGCCCGGTCCGCCAACAGTTCGTACTACATTTTAATGGCTTATGGGGCATCGAACAATGGTAAGGCATGTCAGTAATTCAGTAATGCTTAAAGGAACATTCCACCTTGTTTAACCCTTTCTTCCTACAAGGCAGCAGAGAGAGACCCTCTTTTTTGGATGGGATCAGCAGGGGGTCCTAATTAATGTCCCCCCTGCTGATCCCTTGCAAAAACGAGAGCTGGTCACCAACCAGACAGCTGCCTGCTTTCTATGGAAGCATGGCAGCTGTCTATCAGAGGATAAACTGGCGTGTACTATCAAAATCACAACATCAGCAACTTACATTCCACTTGTGTGTCTATATTAGAAGTACAAGTGAAAAGCAAGGTTTAGTGATCCTTTAATATTTCATATTCAGCTTAGTAACTAACCAAGAACTCAGTATTTTTGTGGTATTTGATCCTGTCCTATATCTGTGTTTCTTTGCCATTTATAATTAGTCTATACCATTACTAATAGTACAGTTGTGGATATAATATTGACAGGTGTCCAGTGATGACCTGGACATTACAGTATTTGGACTCTCTGTTCAGTAGAGGAGTACTTTAGAGTAGAGGAGTACAGTACTTTATTCAGCGCTATGCGTTAACCTTCAAGGGTCAACTCAATGTAGACAGATCAAAGTAGATGAATTTCTAAATTTCGCTACTCAAGGCGGCTACTCAAAACAACTTGTTTGGCCCTGTGTATCCTATGGAATTTCCCTACTGAATATGGGCAGAAATCCCCCAAAATTACATTCAATCTTCTAAAACTGCTGAATTTCTGGAACTGCCATCATCCAGTTAAAAACTGGATGATTGAAATAGAAATAATAATAAAAAATGTGGACTCCTGGGGCTTCTCTGCTGACCTCATATAATTATAAATAGAACCTTTGGATCCCCATAATACTCATAGTGGCCAAGGCTAGTAACCTGGCTAGTAAACTGCACTTTAGCCTGTAAGTTCATTTGGGAACCTCTTGTTCAGTTCTATCAAATCTTTAGCCTCTTCTAATATGTATATTTGGTGTTAAACCCTCTTTATACAGCTCAACATATGGTGGCAGTTTATTTATAAAATAATTAAGTACTTAAGTATAAGTACGGAGATTTTACTGGACTTTTCTGGATTTTTATTTGGAGGTCTACTGATGGCGATGGGAGGGTACTTATAACATGTATAGCTTGGAGGAAAGACGTAACAGGGGGGGGGTATGATAGAAACATTTAAATACATAAAGGGAATCAACACAGTAAAGGAAAAGAGTATATTTAAAAGAAGAAAAACTACCACAACTAGAGGACATTAGTCTTAAATTAGAGGGGCAACGATTTAAAAGTAATATCAGGAAGTATTACTTTACTGAGAGGGTAGTGGATGTCTGGAATAGCCTTCCAGCAGAAGTGGTAGAGGTAAACACAGTCAAGGATTTCAAGCATGCGTGGGATAGAGACAAGGCTATCCTAGCTATAAGACCGGCAACGGGGGACTAATAAAAGTACTCAAAAAAATTGGGCAGACTAGATGGACCGAATGGTTCTTGTCTGCTGACACATTCTATGTTTCTATGTTTCTATAACCTAACAATGTTGACGGTGAACAATAACTGGTGATGTGATGCCAACCTATAGCTGACATGACATCACCAGTATTATGATACCACAAGAGTTGTTACGGTGGAGTGTAAAATAATATATGTTACGCTATGTACATATATGTAGGTGGCAATTCCCTAACTTTTATTAAGGTTACTAATTGGAGTATAAGATACATGTATTGGTTTTCATGTACTATCTTTATTGAATGTATATATTATTACGTATTTTATGTGATATCTGTATTTTTATTTATTTATTCATGTATTATTTAATAATATTGTATTCATGTGTCATAAGTATTGTGTTAGATTTATTTACATATATTAATAACATGTATTTAAATGTGTTTAATATATTATTGCATATATTTTATTAATTTATAATATATTTTATTATATCACGTTATATATAATTATAATGTATATAACATACATAATGTATAACATACTAATTTAAATAGCTTTATTTATTTATTTTATTTTAGGGGGAATTCAGCTATTTTGTGAAGAGCAAAGGTAGCCTTCTAAAGCGCCATCGGAAAAACTGGGGAGTATGAGGCTACCTTTTCGCTTCAAAAAATAGCCAAATAGGTAGCCTCAAATGACCCATATGAAATAATTGCGAGTTCGAGGTCACATTTTCAATTCATAAATAGTGGAATTGGTAGCCTCAAACACACTATAGGAAATAATGGAAAAAATTAAGACCCCCCCATTCCGCTATATTTTACCAAATTCGGTTGAATTCGGGTTCCCTAAAATTATTCAAATTCGGACAAAATTCATGATCTCTAAGGTAAAACTGTTACTTCTAATCTGTTTTGTACTATTCTCTAGGGGAGATACGTTACCATGGCACATCAGGGAGACTCATCAGTGACTCCAAAATTGATCTCTCTGTGTATTCTAATGTGACAAACGATTCATCAGGATTAAACCCTTTGATCAAAGCTCATGGTCAGTGTTGTGTTATTTTTCTTATTTTATCCCTGATGCTATGAAACTGCAGAAACAACATTACAAACAATTACCTCCAGTTCTCATTCACACCTTGAGCAGGAAGATGTGTGACATTTGTATTTACTTTATTTGAGTCAGTTTGGATTCATACAGCTTTACTAAGCATCTAATTGGCTTACTAATGAAGTATGTGCTCTGAAAATAATACCTCGGGATAAATATATATATAAATTGTGATAGAACATCAATTAATCCAGGTTGAGAAAACTCAAAGAGCAGCACCAAAATATAGTACAATAAAATCTATTCACATGGGAAAATGTTATGCACGTATAGGAGCTTACACTAGTAGCAGATCCTCCATATGTGCTAGGTGTGCACCTCACACCTAGCACGGAGTTGCCCTGCCTATTTCTGGAGTTTGTGTGGTCCGAATAGAGAGCACACAAACCCCATGAAATACATCCTGGAGACAGGCAAATTCGGCAACCCTCATTCTGTTGCCAATTCGATAAGCACTAAAAGTATACAAATGTTGCCGACTCTGTTGCCGAATTTGCAGCCGCCCCTGGCCACTCGAATGTTCGCAGCACACAAATCCCTGGAAATACACAAGATACATCATGCCCCTGAGTGACAGGTGTGCTGTGAACTGATGTGGTGTACAGTTTAGTCACTGGCCTCACAAATATCTGCTATAGAAGTCTGAGATTCATGGTCGCCAAATGTGGTGTATGAATTTTGTACACATACACATAAAAACTCTGGTCCGTCTACTTTAACAAACATTTATTCATACAAATAATAACACACAATCTAAATAAAAACATCTACAGCCAGGAAAGAAAAGAAAGAAGTGAGAGATAGGGGGGTGGTGATCTCTTGCTAACTTGTAAAGGTATTGAATTACCTAATTGCCATGTCAAGGGGTAAAGTGTACCCTCCTGTAAGAAAGCTTTACATGAGCTTGGTCACATGACCAGTGGTCACCATTAGTTTGATGACAGAATGTGACCATACCTGGCAGCACGCCTGTCACTCAGGGGCACGACACGCCCCTGGCTTACACTCACTCTTTCCAGAGCAGTAACCTGCTCTATGGAAACAGCATCAGTACCTGTCCTGAAATTGATACTAATGGCAAATTCACAGAGCAGGTTATTGCTCTGAAAAGAGTGAGTCTAACTGTAACAAGACGTCTACCAGGCTTAGATGACTCACCGCTCGTTACAGGGAAAATCCTCTGCTTGCAACATTCCTAACAGCTGGAACAGCAAAACGCCTCTGGAACTACTGCTATGGGTTCAGAACTCAGATCTCTTGAACAGCAGTTGAAGTACCATTTAATGCAGAGCAGACATATTAATTATACAGACTGACATCAGTTAATGTATTTACCGTATTTGCTCGGATATAAGACGACCCTGAATATAAGACACCGCACAAACTATGGATATTAATTTAGGAAAAAAAGAAAAAGTCTGAATATAAGACTACCCTAAAAAAAAGTTTTACTTATATTACAGTTTTTTCATATTTAATAAAATTATATTTCCTTTTATTTGCCAATCTGCCCCTGCCAATGCATCCCCCCACACAGCCATCTGCCCCCCACACTTACCAAATGCATCCCCCACACAGCCAATACTGCCCCCTAGTCTTAGCCAATGCATCCCTCCACAGCCATCTGCTCCAAGAATTTGCCTATGCCTCCCCCACACAGCCAATACTGCCCCCTAGTCTTAGCAAATGCATCCCCCACAGCCATCTGCCCCACGAATTTGCCTATGCTTCCCCCGACAGCCATCTGCCTTCCAGACTTTGCCAATGCTGCCCCCCACACCTACCCCAGACTGCATGCAAGCAGGATCCAGGACCCCTGCAGCTCTGCGAGGGACCTGGATCGGAGTCTTATAGTCAGACCTCTATTTGATTATAAAACGGAGCTCGAATGTAAGATGAGGGGCATTTTTCAGAGCATTTGCATCTTATATTCGGGCAAATAAGGTAATTGAACAAAGGAACTTAAATCCATTAGCTGGTTAACACAACCAAATCTGGTACCTGAACTGTCAGGCACCAATCAGAAAGAAGGCAGGAAAAGAGCAACCAATGAAACCCTGGGTGTGAGTGGTTTCAGCCCTTTAAACACTTTATCTTGGCTCTTCAAACTTTAAGCCAATAAGAGTGGTGCCCACGTCAACTCTTAGCCAAACAGGGATGCACCTACTGAATGTGCTGGGTTTATGGCAACCAATCAGAGAGGGAGCTATTTGTGGTTGTAGCCAATCCCCAGGCCGCCTACCTTTTCTTCTATTATTGTGAGAGTCCTCGGCAGCCAGGCAAGCCACTTTGGGTGCCTGAGTATCTGCGGCTCCTATTAGCTCCGGGGCCAGGAAGTCATGCTATGGTGCATGACACTAACTTCTTATAAATTCAATACATTTTTGAGGTTTGAAAGACAGGCAAGTGAGAATTGTTTCCAACTTAGCAAATAATGCTTTGCTTTCACAATTTATCAGTTTGGTTTTAGAAAATAGCCCTCCTACCTGTTCAATCTACAAGATGATGTTTATAAATCTTCATCTCACTCTGGTCTGTTCACTCAAATTTGAATGGTGATGAACTGACAAGTGAAGTGCAGAGATCAGGCATTAATCTCTTCATGTCATGTTAAAATACCTCTTTTACATATTTAAATCATCACGGACAGTATATGAGCGCTGTGATTTAGTTATCACAATGATCATACACACTGGAAGAGCACCAAGCTGTTTCAAGGCAAAGTCCTGTTCTGGGAGTGCCACTCATTCTCTTGGACATACATATACATCCACATGGTCTGCAATGACTAGTCATCAACAGTAAAATCTCATAGCAGACAGATTTACTTTAATGGAGAGGCTGTTTGTTGGGTGAAATGAGACATGATATGAATGGACTTGCCTCTTGGATTGAGCTGTGTAATTCATTGTCTTTGCAGGTTCCCTGATGCTCATTGCTTGGATGACTACAGGCAGTTTGGGGATGATCTTCGCTCGGTACATGAAAGTCGCTGCTAGTCAGTTGGTGTTTGGCAAAGCTGCTTGGTTCCAGGTAAGAGTTGCAAGGTTCCCAACCTCCTCTGAACCGAGATACTGTTATGGAAAAATAAAATCATATTTATTGTCAGCACTTAGGGCTGGCTTAAGACATGGGCTTAGGAGCTGCAGTGCAAGTGCCTCGCCAGTCCTGGGTATGCTAGAATATGTATATAGAGGAAAGTCATTTTTGGCTTTCACATTATGTCTCAGCATAAAGGTCAAAATCACCTTCATGCCTCTGGCGTTGAGTTCAAAGCTATAAACACGACTGTTGGAACAGATGTGCTCACATTCGCCTGTCCCTGAATGGTGATGTCACAACACCGCCAGGCATTATGGAATATGAAAGCAATAATTAAGGAACTGGAAATTGCATCTGATCCGACAATGACCTTGGTTGAGGAGTAAGAAAACATAAACATTTCTTTTAATCTAATAATTTTCAGGCAATCTCTCCTCCAAATATATAGATGCAATATACATTTTATACCTACTTGAAGGCAAACTTATCACCCACACTTATTACTGCCAACTTAAGGTTTTCCTGAGTTGGAAATAGCCCTGGGCGATCAGTCAATACCTCATAGTAAAAGGAAACCCCCATGTAAAAACCCCACCAATGTTTCCAGGTGTGGCATTCTATTTCATTGTTACGGGTTAAACCACTTTATTAATAAGCATTGAACAAATTCCTATAATACCATTCAACCCCTTCAGGGCAAGAGCTGTTTTGTGATTTATTTCGTTTTTATCATTGTGTTTAACTTTGATTTCTCTCTTTCTCATTTAGTGCACTCCTACAAACTATACATTGATTTTTAGGGAAACATCTGACTTTCTTTTGATGCCATATTTATCCTTGGATATAAAAAGTTATTGTCATTTGTTTATTTTTAATTGGCAACACTCCATGTTTACCTTCATGAAGTGCGAGCACTGTCATGTATCCTTAAAGGGTTAAATAAAGTGGCTGGGACTGAAGAGCCACTGGTTGCTTGGCCACAATACAAAGCATGGCTTGTTTGCTCCCATTCCACCATTAATATATACAGAAAGTGTAGGATTAATAGGGCATCCCAAGCAGACACTTAGTAAGTTTAGAATGCACCTGAAAGCATCTCATCTTCTTCCCCACAGGCTCATATCGGTTTGATGGTCTTGACAGTGACTGCAACAATCGCATCTTTTGTGTTGGTGTTTGTAAAGGTGCTGGGTTGGAGCCATGTAAGTGATTTAACTCCGTTGTCTGCGAACATTCTTACTGACCTGATGTCCAGTTACGCCATGTTATTCATGATGCTGAAATGTAATATTAAGTATCAAATTAAAGCAGCTGTAACGAGAGAAAGGGTGAAGCCTTTCGGATCTCTGTGTAGCATATAACACAAAAACACCCGGATGCAGTTTGATGTTATGTCTTGATGATGTCATTATTTTTTATGATTTCAAATAAGTGAAGAAACAAATAAATATATCGCACATTATTGGCAGTTTTTAAGGGATGCGAAAAAATAACGGAAAAAATGGTGAGACAGACCTTTTCTTTACATTACATCATGCAGTACTTGTCTAAAAATATGTATGGAGATGCTACAGCTGGAACTCTCCTTTAATAAGCTGTGTGTTCCTATGATGTGATAATCATTTTTCTTCCTCTTCCAGAATGCCAGTACTCATGCTATCATTGGGTGCATTGTGATGACTTTGGTCTTCTTCCAGCCCCTCATTGCTGTCTTCAGACCTTCACCTGAGAATAGCCGGTTGGTTGTCAACACATATATAAAAATTTATTATTAACATTTATTTATATAGTGCCAACAAGTCATACAGTGCTTGGTACAGAGCAGAAAGAGAATTTACAGAATTTTGCTTTTAAAACAGGAGATTCATCTTCAATTGGTTTCATGCCATCAATGCATTGCTGATTAAAGTTTTAGCAGGTAAGTGGCTCTTATCACACCTTAAAGGGTCAGTCTAGTACCTAAACTCACATAGGTGCAAGTTGAAGACTACTGCCTGTATAGACCTTTTTTCCAGTGTTATTTAATGCAGACATTCTGCATAAAGCACATTTTTAATATTTTTGCTGCTCTGTTGGTGGAATAGAAAGCAGTGTGTGGAATGTACTAACCTTGCTCTTGTACACAGTAGGATCTCTTAACAGTGCAACACATTGTATAGGAAATTTTATTTTTCTCTGCTAGTGTGGGAAGTCCTGAATCCTTTTAAACTTCTGTAATTTTACAAAAACATCTAACTATAAAGTTTTTTTTTTTTATTTTAAGCAATGCAAAATGTAAAATACTCTGAAAGTACTATAATATATGTTAACATTTGGAGGATGCACCAGACAGTCCCTTTAAGTATTTAGAATCACACATTCTACTGTTTCAAGACAACTTTGCAAGGACAATTCTCATTCCTCAATAAACCTAAATAATTAGGTTTAAAAAAGACCAACAAATTAAAGTGACCTTCTGTCACTTTTCGGATTTAGTCCCTCTTTAAGAGAACGTATTACAAAAAGAAAGAGGCAATATTATAATTGGTTTCTTTGCACTTCATAATACCTGGTTTACCATTGCAGTGCCAAGATGTGCACAGTTTCACAAATATGATCAACATGTTGTCCCAGATTTTCACACTGATCCTTTAATTATGAATTATCGTGTTATATTCCTTGCAGTGGTAAACCTGTTCCTCGGATTGGATTTAATTAATGGCACTTCTGGCTGGCTGGTCAATGTCATGGGTGGGTTTTTAGGTTGGGGAGCTCTGAACATGACTTTTTTCGAAATCAACGCAGTCTTGGCACGGAAAGGTAATCAAAAAAAAAAAAGTGAATCATTTTCTCTTTTTATTGATAATGTCATACAAAAGGTATTTAAATCTATGAATGGTAATATAGAAATCCTAATGCTGGAATTATATTACACTATGCACCATATTATCTGTGTTATATTTTACAAACCACAATCATCAGCTATTATTCATAAAGGTGTGTCTGCCTGTTACCAAGGGCTGTATTGGTAACACCAGATGAATCATTGTGTATGCTTGGCTGCCTAAATGGCTTCAGTGCATACAAGCTAGGGACAACAACTACTAGTTTCCCAATTATAGTTGAATTACCGCTCCCATGATCTCCTGCCTGTCTGTAGGGATAATAGGAGTTGTAGTTGAATAGCAACTGGATAATCATCTTTGGAAATAACTGTTGCTGGTTTTATAGAAGGAAATATGTTGGGGTGATTTTCAATGGCATATATTTTAGCTGCTAAGTATCATGTTCCCCCAAGCCTAAACCATATAGGCATACCTCAGAGTTATTCCGGACCACCGCAATAAGTCGAATTCTGCAGTAGAGTGAATCACATAAGCTAAAATGATTAAGTATAAAGAATTTATTGTCCATACCTTCTTTTGATGCTTAGAGGCCATTGTAAGTGATTAATTGGTCTAATTTCAATAAAATATTGTTGTATATGTGCAACTAGGGACATGGAATAGTCAGAGACTCAAAGAAAATGGCGCCAAAAGACTTGCTCGATAGCTAATTGACACATCTGTCAAGAGCAATAACTACGAAGCGCAATAAGTCGAAACGCAATTAAACAAGGTATACCTGTACACTAATGGATACAACAAACTGGTTGGTCACAGTCACTTATAGTTTCCAGGGTGAAAAAACTTATGTTTTCATGACATTGAGTCAATCCTAACTCACTCCCCCTATATACAGTGTAGTTGGATCATTCTCATGTCTGTATAAGCATCATACGATGTAATACCTGAACCTGTAGCAAGCCAACCTTTCTAATTTGCCTGCTTGCACACAGTTGAACCCCTCTCTGGGCACAGCTTGAATGGGGCATTACATTTTCTTACCCGACACATTGCAATGGTTTTGGTATAGCATCATGTCACGTTGGCTATCCACAGGCCTAGTGTGGTCCACATGGAATTTTGTGCCCCCCCCCCCCCTTCTAGTTGAAAAGCCCATAGTTATATTGTATTAACTCAAGAAATGTAGAAGAGTCTACTCAATAAAGAGAGAACTGCAGCAGATTGAGATGTCAATTTCAATATTAGGCCAATGTAGCCGAGTTGGAAAAAGTCTCCAATGCGGCAGAATGGGAGAATTTTTCCAACTCAGCTACTTTAGCCTTAAGTTTGAAATTCACATCTCAATTCCCTGCAATTCTCTCTTTCTTGAGTAGACCTTGAATGTCTGTCCCCACGACCTAAACTTCTGCTTGGAATGTGCCCCCCCCTCCCCCCCATCCATAAAATGGACAACCCCATAATAGAGGTATAGACTGCTTTGTTTTGCCTCTTGATTCAAGGTAAGGTTTCCTATTGGGAGTATGTTGTTCTGTGATATGTAAGCATAATTATGCTTTCCCAAGAATCAAAACATCTCATTTGTATTATATTTATATATATGCACTAAATTATAATGGTGAGAAGCACGGTCTGTTTTTTGTTTGTTTGTTTAACACAAACAGGCATCAGCAAGCTCTGCTGACAGCATCTGTGAGATCATATGGCTTCCCAGTATACAGAAGCATGAGAATCAAAATAGCACGTGATGTCATTACTAAAGAACATACAAATACTTGCGGTGGGCACATAGGGGAGGAGAAAAAATATATATATGTATATATATCTATACTACATATGCACTCACATTTAGTTAAATTCAGATCATAAAGGGAAGAATGCAATCATGACATGCCTGATCTTTATTGATTGAGACTTTATCCTTTGCAGATATGAAGAAAGTCAAGGATCTTGATGACAACAGAGATAACCCGGTAACACAACTGATCACTGTACACTCTGACAAAATATTTGCTGAAGTCTTCTATTTGTATAAAAAGTGTCAGCTTAGCATGCTAAACATTGAGTCAATAAGATTTCAAAATTCAAAAATCAGAGAGAGCTTTGTCCATTTTCCTCATATTTCTGAAGTGATTAAACCAAGAGATATAGATAGACAAATGTATATAATCAAATAGTGGCCCTGCCTGAATCTAGAGCTGTCAGATTAATTTATACAACAAGCACATTGCTAGTGGTAGCTAAATTTGATGCCACAAACCAGATGTTTGTAGCTCACCTCGGCAATGACTGAGCATCATGGGATACGTAGTTCACAAATATATGCTGTACCAAGAATAGCATTTGCGATCCGTGTCAAATCACAAAGGACAAAGTTTGGTAGTGATGGAAAAGAAATCTGAGGAGAGACTTTTTGATGGGCTGATCATTTTACATATTTAATTTTTTTTATTAACTAAAAGGTCTACTCAGTAAAGTGGGAATTGATATGGGAATTTCAAACGTTAGGCCAAGGTAACAGAGTTGGAAAAAGTCCTCAATACAGCAGAATGGGAGAATTTTTCGAACTTGGCTATTTTGGCTCTAAGTCTGAAATTCCCGCCTCATTTCCTTCCAATCCTCTCTTTATTAAGTAGACCCTTTAATGTTTTATAAGTAAAAAAAAAGTAGCAATAATTGCTAATAACTTTAAAGGCTCACTCCACGCCAATCATATTTAAATACTGTTACTTGTACCCTAAGCAGCCATCCCACCTTAATCACACTTTGTGAATGAATAGTGTTTTCTTGCTATTAAACTGAATAGATCTTACATGAACTCCTCCTACTAATCCTTCAATGCATGTATATGTATGGACGGCCATTTTTTGGGGGGGAGGGAGACATAAAACTTTTACATGCTGACCTTCAATATGTATAGTTAATAAGTGCTCAAAACGAAATCAGTTAAATAACCTAGGTAGTTCCTATGGCAGAGTGTCCAAGGTGCGGCCCATTTGACAGCAAGGTGCGACCCACCTGACTTTACTGCCCATATTATCCCTATTAATGTCTACTTTTATTTGAATAAAGTTAATTCAAACTGGTTTTAAACTGCTTTTGTACCACTGATAAGTAACCAGGCATTTGTCTATGGCTAACAAGCTATTCTTCACTATTATTGTAAGTAGCATAAATTAATGCAGCCCATTTCTGATTATGTGGCCCACTTCACAAAAAATGGGGATGCCCCTGTCCAATAGGATCTACTCCTTGATTATTCACAACGGTTGTCCGTCATAATAGACAAAAGTGTCGGGCAGCATGGAGGATGTCTGCACATATCGTGTAGACATCCCCCGGCTGCCCCCACTAGCCACCAGGGAAAGAGAAAAAAGTTGAGGGGGAGGGAGGGAAAGAGAAACAAGGGGAGGGAGGGGGGAGAGAGAGACAAGGGGAGGGGGGCGGGGAGAAAGAGACAAGGTGAGAGGGAGGGGGGAGAGAGAGAAAAGGAGGGAGGGAGGTGGAGAGAGAGAAAAGTTTGGGGGAGAGAGAGACAACGTGGGAGGGGGAGAGAGATAACACTGGGGGAGAGAGACAACGCTGGGGGGAGGGGAGAGAGAGGCAGCATTGGCACATAAAAGGAAATAAAAACACAAAATGCATTTGTTTAATATCATAATTTTTATTAAATATTAAAAAGCAATTTACATTTGAATATATACAAGTTAAACTTTTTTCCTATAGGGTAGTCTTATATTCAGGCTTTTAGTTTTTTCCTAAAGGAATATCCATAGTTTGGGGGGGTGTCGTTTTATAATCAAGGTCATCTTATATTCAAGCAAATACGGTAATTATCCTTAAAATGCATAAAAAAGGTAGGTATTTTCAAGCTGTCGATTACACAACAAAACCTTCTGATGGTAATAGATAACCTTAAAGGGGCAGTCATATTTTACTTATTTTCTGTATATTATACATATGTTTAATATACGTGAATTTATAGATCTAATTTAGTTTTACACTGAAGATAATTTCACATCGGCCTCTAAATACAGTGGCATTTACCTGGAGAGATAAGCCTTTCACATTTGTTTCTCTTTCTTTAGGTAAAGTATGAGTTGCCTCTGCTTTTCATCTACCTGTGTGGAAATCTTGCATTCTTAATTGCTCTACTTGTTGGGATTGGACAATCCTAGATGGAAGAAGTGAGGTGACCAATCCTGGGCCCATCTAATTTATTATACCGAGAATCCTAATCTGCATCTCACTATGTAACATTCTATTGCATAAATAGAGGAAGTGGATCGTACGACGGAACGAGGACTATGGGTTTTTGAGTCATTCCATAGCATCTGATTTACGGTGTGGATTCTTCAATTCAACTACCACACTGTACATTTGAATGGTGCAAGAGTCCTAGAATTGACAGAAAAAGAACATTAGCATTATTTTTAAGTACAGTAGTTTTTCACCATGAATCTTTCTTTCACATGGATCATTTTAGATTACTAAGTATTTCCGGTATAAACAGCTTTTGTCATGAAACAGAATTTGACGTGTTATACAAGCTAAGATGTTTTATTCATGTTCCAAAAGTCACTTGGGAACAGCACAATGCTGATATCATCATCAGAGATGGACTAGAGAAATCAAGATGTTCGAAGAGAACCTTTTTTGTTATTTAATGTATACCAAGGCAAGAATATAATAAACCCCACCTCCTTCCGCACACACTTTCTCTAAATGAATTCAAAATGAATTGTGTAAGTCTCACAATGTAAAAACAATGTTTGGACACAAAAAAAAAACAATGTAAATTGTCCAAAATGAGTTGGCATTGACTGAATTAATGGTTTAACTGTTGCAGCACCTTCAAAAAAATGACAAAGTAGCATAATCTGGCTTTATGAGCTATCATAACAAATGATCTTATAATATGGGTTCCTATAGAAAAAGCATGAATTAAATTATATGCCGGGTACAACCAGGGCCGCCATCAGAAATTGTGGGTCGGCTTACAGACCACATGGTCTGGGCCTCACTTCCCCCACTCCATTTCCCCTTTTGTTATTGCCCCACATCCCTTGTCATAGCATCACCTTGCACAGACCCACTTTGCATCCACAGGACATGCCCCAGCACCCACATTGCAGACCTAGGACTTACCCCAGCACATGTCCCATCACCCACTTAACACACTCAGGACATGCCCCAGCACCCACATTGCAGACCCAGGACTTACCCCAGCACATGTCCCATCACCCACTTAACACATTCAGGACATGCCCCATCCCCTTCATTGAAGACCCAGGACTTATCCCAACCAGCACACACAGCTCCATGCTGTCTAGTGGCAGATAGTATGGTGTCTACACACTGCGCAGACACCCTACCATGCTGCCTCTTGCGCTTCTTTCATTGCCTGATGTCTGAGCACCAGCAGGTAACGTGACCCCCAACACTCTGACATCAGTACATGCAACAGGGAGTGAACAGACACCAAGCCGCCTGCTCACTGCAGGGAGAGACTGAAATATTTTGATCTCCCCAGACACCCACTCTGCTGGCAAGCTTCTTTTTATATCGCCTGTCACCCTGTGATGGCAGCTCTGGGTACAAAAACCAAAACAAAATGAAGCATTTTCACCACTACAAAATAATGTGTGAATAAACAATACATTATTTTCTTGTTGTAAATAAACATATTTTAACCCCTTCACGACCAATGATGGTTCTGGACCATCATGACAAACATCCCCTTGGGGACATCCGACAGTTCTGAACTGTCTTGGCAGATCCAATCATGGCAGGCTAGCTGGCATACTGCGATAGCGGGATAACTGACATGACTCGTACCTAGGCACTTCAGCCATGTCTGCTGAGGGCCCCCCATGGAAATATCTGATTGTTGTGACAGCCAATCACAGATGTTTATAGCTGTCAAAGTAAGTGTCTGCTTTGACAGCTACAGTCTTTCCCTGCTCCACAGCATTTGTGGGGCAGGGAGAGACTAAAGATAGTAGTAGCAGACTGCCCATGGTTCTACATGCTTTGGCAGCCCACCCAGCCCTCCCAGGCTTTTGTAATACAAAAAAAACCACTTATTTTCCCCCCAGTCCTAACCCTAGGGGGGATGGGACACTTCATCGCGGATGCTTCCGCACAGCCGCTTCACCGCCGACTCTACAGCACAAGACAGATCGTCGCTGGAGATTTCATCGCAGGACATTTCATCGCTAAAGGTAAGTATTTTACCGATTTTAGTTGGTTTAGAATTAGGGTTTAGGGGGTTAGAATTAGGTTTAGTGTTTAGTGTTAGGGGTTAACTTTAGTATTAGGGGTCGGGGGTTAGTATTAGGGTTAGTATTGGGGTTTAGGGGGTTAACTTTAGTATTAGGGGTCGGGGGTTAGTATTAGGGTTAGTATTAGGGTTTAGGGGGTTAACTTTAGTATTAGGGGTCGGGGGTTAGTATTAGGGTTAGTATTAGGGTTAGTATTGGGGTTTAGGGGGTTAACTTTAGTATTAAGGGTCGGGGGTTAGTATTACGGTTAGTATTAGGGGTCGGGGGTTAGTATTAGGATTAGTATCAGGGTTAGTATTAGGGTTTAGGGGGTTAACTTTAGTATTAGGGGTCGGGGGTTAGTATTAGGGTTAGTATTGGGGTTTAGGGGGTTAACTTTAGTATTAGGGGTCGGGGGTTAGTATTAGGGTTAGTATTAGGGGTCGGGGGTTAGTATTAGGGTTTAGGGGGTTAATTTTAGTATTGGGGTTAATTTTAGTGTTAGTATTGGGGTTTAGTGTTTAGTGTTACTATTGGGGGGGGGAATCATTTATTAGGGGGGTTATTTTAGTTTTACTTTTAGATTTGTAAGAGCTGACAGTTCAGCGCTGAACTGTCAGCTCTTACATAGCTGCAGCCGCGGTGAAACGGCCGCGTTATACTTCATTGCTGACAGTTCAGCGTTCTAACTGCCGCGCTGAACTGTCAGCGATGAAAATGTGGCGAAGAAGTTTCCTAGACCCACCCTAGGGTTACGGTTCATCATAACCTTAACCCTAGAATGTGTTAAATAACATTTTTAAAAATTACAAATAAATTATAGAAAGCAAAAATTATCCTGTAGAGGATATATATATATATATATATATTTTAAATGACTGCTAGTGGGGTCAATGCATTGCTCTACACTGAAGTAGATAGGGTCACATAGCATCTGGATACATCATCCACCAACAGGGTAGTAACAATCTTTGCCTCCTACTATACATTTCCTATAATGCTAGAAAATGTCGTTCACACCCAATACATAAAAATGACAACGTTTTTATACTGCCACAACTGTATCCCAAATTTTTCCTTGTTCCTTTCAGATAACCATAGCACACATGGTTGGGTACCACTGTACTCAGGGGAAGCTCCTAAATATATATTGGGGTGTTTTTTGGCAGTAACACATAACTCCTGTAAATTCATATAGACAAAAATTGAAGTGAAACCAGCACACCGCAAAGAAAGATAGTAAGGAATAATGATACAGAGGATAGAAAGAAGAACAATAGAAATATACAGAAATAAATAAAGAGGGTATGGAGGAGGATATTATTTGTCCTTGTCACTGGGCACCTCTAGAGGGGTTCTAGAAGAGTTTCCAACTTTCCCATTGGCTATTGGGCAGATCGATCTGTTTCCTTGCTTTCTACTGCCTAAAGAATCCCAGTCTCCACCCAGTTTCTGAATGTGATGTGTCTGTGTGAACGTGGATGCGCCGCAATCTGTGAGAGAATGCGGTGAGGGGCCTCTAAATTCAGCGATATCCAATCAGGAGGGCTTGGAGAGACAGCAGTGATTGCAGGAACTGAACAGTTGTAGGCGCTCATTATTTTACTTGGGCTTAAGAGGTCATGGTGGGCTGGAGAAAGCTTGCAAAAGGAAGAAGACAAATTGGAAACATTGTATTCATTTTTTATTCTACATTTAAATGATTTATTTGATCTCAAGACTGTTATCGATTTGATTTACATTTGATTACTATGATCACTCTTGTATGGTGTCTGTTTGATAGATCATCTATTTGTGTATGATATTTATTATAGTATTATATCATATCTATGCCTTATTTATTTCTATCCTCTGTATCATTATTCCCTACTGTCTTGTTTCACTAGCACTCCATAAAAAAATATTTGTGTTGTGTATATGATTTTAGTGCCTGAGTGGAGCATTTTTAACAGTTAGGGTATTTTGCTTTGTGCAGACTTTTACTTCAACTCTGTTTTCTTTGACTAATTCTTTTTTTGGTTGAAGCTTACAGATTTTGTATATATCCTGTAAATTCATACCTTAAGTACACAGTGTGTAAACAGAAAACACAACAATTTACTATAGTAAAATCTGGCAAAGATTGGTGCATGAAAACTGTAAAAATACCATAAGTTACATACCCTTGGTTGTCAATTATTGAAAAATATGTGCACGTGGGGGGTGATTCGTGACAGCTATCAAAGTTAATTTTGAAATACATATGGTTTTGAAATAGCACTGTGCCACATGTGCCCTGTAACTTGCGAAAATTAAGCTTTTTTTCCTTAGTAAAGGAATAAAAAGATTTTTCAAGAAAAAGGTTTTATCCACCATATTTTGATATTATTATTTTGGTATTAAAGAAAGTCCTTCTTTGCCTTAAAAAAAAACAATATATTATTTGTGTGGGTACAGTAAACGATAAAAGGGAAATTTGCAGCTAAATGCAAACACTGCAGCAGTGTTAAAAAAGCCACGGTCCTTAAATTACAACATGGCCCAAACAGTCTGGTCATTGAAGGGTCAAATTAGTCTCCCGATTGAAGTTTTGTTGAAAAGCAATCAAGTTTACTTCTTTAAGCTTTAATTCAGACATAGGCTAGTCATTTATTCTGTGTTGACAGTGGATCAATGAGACCTGTTTACATTTCTGAATGTTAAAGGGATGTAACAAATATGAAAACTAAGTATTGTTCACCCTCATGATATTACTAATCCTCAATTTACCTGTAGTTAAATTAACAAGATGTGTTTAAACACCCAAGCGAAGATTCTGACTCTGAATATACTCTGACATGCTCAAAATGCTGTTTTTATGGAGCTGAACCTTAGAGATGTTATTTAAAACTATTTTCTGGGTGTCATCCATCATTGAATACAATATAAATTACTATGTCAACTCTGTTTAATATTTTGACATCCAAAATACAGAGTAAGTCTAAGCCAAAGAGGGAACAGTGCATGGGTTAGAATGGTCATATAGGATTATGATCTACCAAATATAGGCCTATCTGGTCTGAAATAAATTCAGATCGGGCTAGTAAGCTGAATTTCAGATATCTGGCTCCGCAGTATCGCTGAATTTGGGTCATTTCGGTAAAAAACAAATTCAGTATGAAAACTGTCACAGTAAATGGACTGCAGTTCTAAGAGTGCTCCAAATTGTTATATTTCATGTCATGTATAAAGCTGTACATATTCTGTGTAACTCATACATTGTTCTCTGTTAAATTAATTTACTCTTAACTAATTATGTTCATTGTATGCCTGTACCAATTTAATGACTGGACCTAGTGGGGAACTTCAGTGGCCTCCCCCTAGTATTGTATACGAATCCCCTGTGGCTCTAATTATGTCTGTATATATGTATGCTGTTCCTGTAATAAATTGTCATATTTTTTTTTCACTAAAAGGGACACTACCACTTACATAAGGTGTAACTAGATAACCTGGTCATTTAAAACAAACACATATATAAATCATATGCCACTGGTTTTATGATTTAATTAATTGCATATAAAAGGGAAAATAAAATTAGTTTATCTCCAGCATCAATTTTGAGAATATTTCCCATGATGCAACATCATCCAAAATTTCCCAGCTAGTCTCACTTTACAATTGTTGCCAAAGCCTTCATGATGATGTCAGAAGATACTCTCCTGCTCTCTTACTGGCTCCTGTGTATCATAGTGGGCAGGACTAGGTGGCTGTGTACAACTTTTTGTTACCTGCCTACCAAACAAAGAGAGGATATTAACCTGATCAAACAGGCTCATAACTCTGCCCCTTGTGAAGTAATAGTTACATTACCCTCCCATTCAAAGCAAGTCTATGATCAGAATTCAGACTTATAGACTGCATTCTGTGTCCACAGGCCCAAAATGAGAAATTTGTGCTGTAAATTCTCTGAGGGGTGGCACCCAAACACGATATTTCACCACATGGCGGCACCCAGTAAGACTTGTTTAGTTACATATTTTGTTAAATACAGTCACATATGAAAAACAAAAGACATATCTGAAATCAACAATACAAAATTAAAAAAAAAGTAAAACCTTTTCATTTTTTGGTGGGAGTGTCCCTTTAACTCTAACACTTTTTTATCTAGACAAATATATACTACATTTTTACATAATCGTGTGATACACAAAAACAATTTGGTCAGCAGAGAAAAAAAGTACAATTTCTTTTTTTAACACTGAAGGCCCATAATATCTGGGATTGGTAGCCTAGGGGAAGTACTCTCAGAACTTGTGGACCAAAACTTACAACTGATAGTTGTGCCTCAAAAGGGACACCTAAGAGATAATAAGCAACAACATCTTCAGAATATTAGCTGGCAAGAAAATTACAAATGGCTATCACTAGATGTTGCCTCATTACACTCATGTATACCCCATGATTAAGGAATTGCAGAAGTACACTGGTGCCTAAACATGCAGAGGCGTCGCTAGGGGTGGGCTACTGGGGCTATAGCCCCGAGTCCCCCCTTCATAGCCCCGAATGGAGACTCTGGGGCTAAAGTATTCTTTAGCCCCGAGACTCCAGGGCTATAAATATATAAAAACAAAAAAAAAATCCCGCCGGAGCTTTCCTCGGTCTGGGACATAGTCCCAGAATCGGAGGATTAACCTCACTCTGGGGTGAGGGCCGATCGGGAGGAGAGGCTGTTATAGGGAGCTCGCTCCCTAGCCTCTCCTCCTGGCCATAGAGATCACAGCGCGACGGGTGCAAGCTCCGCCCCCGTCGCGCTGTGTCAGCTGCTTGCCGGATGTCAGGTGGACGGACATCCGGCAGAAGGTCCTGGATGACGGACCAAGTGTAAGGTAAGTAAAAAAAATTTGACTGTGTATGGGTGTCTAGGTGTGTGTGTCAGGGTGTCTAGGTGTGTGTGTGTGTGTCAGGGTGTCTAGGTGTGTGTGTGTGTGTCTGGGTATTACTGGGTTCTGACTGGCACACTATTACTGGGCTCTGAGTGGCACAATATTCTTGGGCTCTGACTGGCACTATATTACTGGGTTCTGAGTGGCACAATATTACTGGGCTTTGATTGGCACAATATTACTGAGCTCTGACTAGCACAATATTACTGGGTTCTGAGTGGCACAATATTACTGGGCTATGATTGGCACAATATTACTGGGCTCTGACTAGCACAATATTCCTGGGCTCTGACTGGCACTATATTACTGGGTTCTGAGTGGCACAATATTACTGGGCTATGATTGGCACAATATTACTGGGCTATGATTGGCACAATATTACTGGGCTCTGACTAGCACAATATTACTGGGCTCTGACTAGCACAATATTCCTGGGCTCTGACTGGCACTATATTACTGGGTTCTGAGTGGCACAATATTACTGTGTTCTGAGTGGCACACTATTACTGGGCTCTGAGTGGCACACTATTACTGGGCTCTGAGTGGCACACTATTACTGGGCTCTGACTAGCACAATATTCCTGGGCTCTCACTGGCACAATATTCCTGGGCTCTGACTGGCACAATATTCCTGGGCTCTGACTGGCACAATATTACTGGGTTCAGAGTGGCACAATATTACTGGGTTCTGAGTGGTACACTATTACTGGGCTCTGACTGGCACAATATTACTGGGCTCTGACTGGCACAATATTACTGGGTTCTGAGTGGCACACTATTACTGGGCTCTGAGTGGCACACTATTACTGGGCTCTCACTGGCACAATATTCCTGGGCTCTGAGTGGCACAATATTACTGGGTATTACTGGGTTCTGAGTGGCACAATATTACTTAGTTCTGAGTGGCACAATATTACTGGGCTCTGACTGGCACAATATTCCTGGGCTCTGACTGGCACAATATTACTGGGCTCTGAATGGCACAATATTCCTGGTATCTGAGTGGCACACTATTACTGGGTTCTGACTGGCATACCATTACTGGGCTCTGACTGGCACAATATTCCTGGTATCTGAATGGCACAATATTCCTGGGCTCTGACTGGCACAATATTATTGGGCTCTGACTGGCACACTATCACTGGGCTCTGACTGGCACAATATTCTTGGTATCTGACTGGCATAATATTACTGGGCTCTGAGTGGCACACTATTACTGGGCTCTGACTGGCACAATATTACAGGCATCTGACTGGCACACTATTACTGGGCTCTGAATGACACAATATTCCTGGTATCTGACTGGCACAATATTACTGGGCTCTGAGTGGCACAATATTACTGGTATCTTACTGGCACAATATTACTGGTATCTGACTGGCACAATATTACTGGTATCTTACTGGCACAATATGACTGGGCTCTGAATGGCACACTATTCCTGGTATCTGACTGGCACAATATTACTGGGCTCTGAGTGGCACAATATTACCGGTATCTGAAAGGCACAATATTACTGGTATCTGACTGGCACAATATTACTGGGTTCTGAGTGGCACAATATTCCTGGTATCTATAATCGTACAATTTTCAAACACTGAAAAAATTGTGGGTGTTTTCTTACATTTTTTTTATGGGGGGGGGGGGGGGGGTGCAACACTCAGGGTCCGCCCCGGGTGCCAAATGCTCTAGGTACGCCCCTGTGTGTGACCGAGCTCATCTGGGCTCTAGCCCCAGATCATCCGAAGAACTAGCAACGCCCCTGTAAACATGTATAGCAATTATACAACTGATACTGTAGATTTTGTATGTGAGGAAATAGAATGCTTGCATATTTATAGTTTATTTTATGTTTGTTGCATACCACTATATTCCCCTCTATCCCTAGCTAAGACAGCCCAACTTTGTCACCTGAAAAACGGATGGGCATAAGGGGCTTAGCAGATTATGACATCCTGAAGGCGGGGTCGTAACTGCTCATCTTTTACGTTACAACACAAAATATGTAATAGAAGGTTCATCTTAATACCCTGTTCCAGCCGGTCAGTTTAAGATCACACATGACATGTATGCACCAAGCCCAAATGCCATATTTTCATATCTCCCATGCCATCCGCCACCTCCTATTACTATTTGGTGTCCCTAAAAAGCCTGAACCATGCTGGTTTCAAATATATATTGATTATGAACCTCAGCCCAACCTGTGTCTAGATACAGCAATTTTTAGAACTATGTGGGCATTTGTTTCTGATCTCTGGGACAAATGTATCCTGGGACCCCCCAGGGTTGGTTGATGCCACAATGTCAGGATCCATACGTATGTCAGACCACCAGAGACTATAATAAGAGAACATCTAAATATATAAGGCTTATAAGAAAAAGCATGTTTTAGCGTCAAATGTTATGCCTGTTTTTCATCTGTCTGTATTTGTTTCCTGCTGATGATTTTATAGGTCCAAGGACCAGGATTGTCTTTTGAACTGTATGGGCTCCTGGGAAAAACAAGCCAATGGGGCCCCCCATGGTCCCTCCCCTTGACCCGCCCATAACAAGACCCCGCCCACAATGGATGTGCATAACCAAAAACTCACCCAAAACTATCAGTTTAATTGTTAAATTATAATTATTTATTAATGACGTATATTAAACAATTACGCATCAGAAAGTTGGTTTAGAAACAAACATTTCAACATATATATGGCAATGACAACTGCTGGCCTATAATGAAGTTTTGTTATATTGAAAGATTGCACAAAGCAAAGACATTTAAAATAGAATGTAATGAAAGAATATAAAGAAAGCACCAAGACCTCTTTGCTTCATTTAGTGTCATTAGGGAGCAGGCATGTTAGGGCAACTAGAAATCTGTCTCCAAATTTTCTAACATGCCTGCTCCCTAATGGCACTTGGTGCTTTCTTTATATTCTTTCATTACAACATTCTATTTTAAATGTCTTTTGCTTTATGCAATCTTTCAATGTAACAGAACTTCATTATAGGCCAGCAGTTGTCATTACCATATACAGTGGTTTAAATTGATTTTGTGCTGCCCTAGGCAGACAAAATCCGGGCACCCCCCTACCCAAGCTGCACACCCACGTTACACACCTAAGACATGCCCCATCACCTCCATTTCATGACCCCACATCACCCATAACATTCAGACTCACATCAAGCTCATACTCACACACACACTCCTACTCCCATCACACTCAGTCACACACACTGACTCCATCACACACACTCTGACTCCCATCACACTCAGTCACACACACAATTATAATCATCAATTATGCCACAAACGGGAGCCCCGTGAGGTGACTGCAGGACACATTCATCTATAGTACAATTATAAAACAACGAAAATATATATTTACACACATATCACAAGCCTATCTCTACACACAGACATCTCTCTCTCTCTATATATGCTATACTGTATTTGCTCAAATATAAGAAAAGGTTTTTTCAAGGTCATCTTATAATCAAACCGTGGTCAGATTATAAGACTGGTATCCAGATCCCCCTCGCTAACAGCAGGACATCCTTCCCTGCCGCCCGGCACGACCGCCGGGACTTCTATGATGAAGCCGGGTCCTTCCGGGGAGGAGAGAAAGACAAGGGGAGAGAAAGACAAGGGTAGGGAGGGGGGAGAGAAACAAGGGAGGGGGGAGAGAAAGACAAGGGGAGGGAGGGGGTAGAGAAAGGAAGGGGGGGGGGGGAGCGAAAAGTTGTATGCAGCACCGAGAGCTGCCACCTTTGAAGAACTTCTATAGGTAAGTATATTTTTGTTTTTTAAGGAAAATAAAAAACTGAAAGTGACAGTCTAGTTAACTCTTTGGTGCCTACAAATTGCACCAAAGTCATAAAGGTGACTAGACTGTCCCTTTAAGTCCTTTAGGTGCAATGTGGGTGCAGAAGGGAATAAAAACAAGAAATGCAATTTTTCAATAACATTTTTATTACATATAAAAATAGTTGATTATGATATGAAAATATTTGCATGTAATATTAAAAAGTGTCCATTTACATACAGTTTTACATTGCGACTTTAGAAAAATTGGGTCAAGGTGGGCCCACTGCTAAAGTCGAAAAATATTTTATACAGCCATTTATTTAACTGGGTATTTTTGAATTTTATATCTTTGCTCCCAGTATACTTTCCAGTCATTTATATACCTGGGTATTTTTGCATTTTATATCTGTGCTCCCAGTATTCTTCCCAGTCATTTATATACCTGGGTATTTTTGCATTTTATATCTGTGCTCCCAGTATTCTTTCCAGACATTTATATACCTGGGTATTTTTGCATTTTATATCTGTGCTTTCAGTATTCTTGCCATTTATATAGCTTGGTATTTTTGTATTTTATAACTTTGCGCCCAGTATTCTTTCCAGACATTTATATACCTGGGTATTTTTTTTTTTTTGCTTTATATCTCCAACTCTCAAGCAAGGTGGAGCACTGCACAGAGCTACACATCGCAAGGCCAAAGAGGGACACTTGTGTTTTGGGGGAAACCGGTGGAAAATAGGGACAGAGTGATTTGGGTCAAAAAAAGGAACACTTGGGAGGAATGCAGAACTGCACTTTACATCACAGCCAACATTGGGTGACCCTATATGACCTGCCTTTCACTCTGCAGGTAAAAGGATCAAGGCGTGGTGCCCTTTCACTGATAGCATCTGATAATGTATAATTACGCGAACTACAGAGAGCTAATCGGGCAGCAGAGGCTGGTTCCATCCGTGATGGGCGTGGTCACATCCGTGATGGGCGTGGTACTATTATTCCCGCAATCTTGGCTTAACATGGCTTGTGAGTGGAAAGGGGCGGAGCCGGATCCCGGAAATGCTGTGTGTATGTGTCAAGCTGCAGGGGCAGTGAGCTGATCTGTGAGGATCTGCTGTGTGAGTATATACTGCCTGCATTTGGAATCGGACATAATATTGCCTGTGTTTGTACAGTAATATTATGTGTGTGAATGGATACAGCAGGAATCTCTAGGCTGCTGTGGAATTAATTTTCTTTTATACTCAGCCAGCCACAATCCTTCAGTTAGTCATTACTGACAGTATGTGTTTCTTTTCTCCTACTTGATTCTCTGTATATCTGATTATATGTTCTGTCAAAATTAACCTTTGCTGCGCCAATTTTTGTGGACAGTTGTTGAGTATCCTCAGTCAGCCATCAGATCCATTTAATGGAGCTCCAAAGGCTAGTCATTGCTCATATGAAATACTTACTTCGTTGTTTGCCATGTCTGAACTTCATTTCCTTAAACTCCAGCTTTCTTGTGAGTAGCTTTAGGGTCATCTGGGAACACTGAAATGATTACTTGGCTACTGCTTGTTCTAAGAATGATCTGCTATAATATAACTAAGGGATGTTACCTCCCCCTTGCAGAACAAGCTGATTGGTGGGTTTTAAAATGGGGCCATGGGTTAGCACCCATGTGACATGTTAAGTGGTAATAAAAGTGGGCTCTGTTTGAAATGCATCTTGTTGCTAGCGTCTACAGTGGTTTAGACTAACATTGCTCCATAATTGGACTCAAGAACATGCTTATTATGCTTGATTTGTGGTATGGGTTATGTACAATTCTGGTGTATTGTATGTCTGTTATCCGCCAGATTTGCATGTAAGTGTGCTCAAAGAGGCATAGCAATATGTTGGGACAAAATGCACTGTTGGTGCATTTTGACCAAAAGATGGAAGTTGTCATTTTCAAATATTTCAGTAAGGGAAGAAGTATAATAGACATAAGAATTGGTACCAACTCACATAACCTGATGCTTAGTGAATCACTTTGTAAACACAGCCCAACATTTCTTAGGTGGAGCAGCCAAAAAGTGATTGTTATATTTAACATCCAAAATATACATCTCAATTGTTCCATTACTGAGTGAAGATGGTCCTCTTGGTAGAGCCAGAGGCTGACTTTGGCATCGATAGTACTATTCAAAATCTACTTGTAAGCATCAAAAAGCCTTATCTCACATCAGGATTTAAAGTAAACTGGCAGCTTTCTCCTGTTACCGCCCAATGCTAGCAAGTAAAGACTTTGTGTGTGGAATGCGATGGATCCATCTAATCTTTGTTTGATGGTCATGTAGAGATGCAGCATTGGGTTTGAGGTTGTCAAACAATATATTTATTCTGCCTTCCCCCTTCCTGGAAGTTCCACCAGCTGAGAATCAGTCTTGTTCTATTGATAAACTCAGAGCTGATTAGCGAGATCAATAGATTTTACTTAACCAGTCTAACTAGTTCTCCAGTACAGCAAAGCGCTGCACTGTATGAGTGTCCCTCTAGATCAGTGACTCCCAAACCAGTCCTCACACAACCCCCACTAGACCAGGATTTAGGGATTACCCAGTTCGATTTTAAAAAAACTTCCCAAGTTTAGAATCTAAACTTAAGGTTTTGTTTTTTGACACAACCGCGTAATTGCTAAATCCTGGACTGTTAGGGAGGGTCTGAGAACTGGTTTGTGAACCACTGCTCTAAATAGTCTCCTCTGACAGTTCAGTGCACTTCACCGGATGCCTCAAGGAGTTAGATCTCTGGGGGATGGCCTCATCCTAGAGAGCTCAGAACACAGGATACTGTGCATAGGCAACAGGCAGAGATGCGACCTTCACTGCCACTGGATCATGAGGGAACAGAGGTAGGCACTGCACAAAAACACACTAACATTTGTAGACTGCAACTTCCATGATGCCGACTGAATATCATGGGAATTGTCTTTAACGTGTGGCTTCGCTATGCGTTGTTTATTCCAACTCCTGTGATATTCACCCAGTATGTTGCTTGAAGTTAACTCTAGACTGGAACAGTGGGAATCTACACACTAATTATATATACTACATGCAATACTTTACACCCACACACTTTTTTTTTTTTTTTAGTGATATAGTGTCATGATAAACTTATCATGACGCTGAGGACTATGCTGGCTGAGCATCAAAACTGGGTTAACGTTTAGCCACTACTTCCCCGGTCTTATTTCTTCCCTATTATTTGACTAACCTTTTATCTTTCACCAAGGAACCCTTTCCCTGAACTAACAAAGGTAGGCTCTCGGGAGGTGGTTAGGAAGTATGCAGGGGTAATTTTGCTCCCTCCAATGTATGCAATGTTTGGGCTTTTCATATAAACTGAACATGTGTGACCAAGTGTTGAAAACCAGAGTCACCATGTATTGGGCTTATTTTAAGTTCCTAAACTTTGTTTTACACATCTATGAAAGCCTACTGGATGGATAAGTGTACCAGGGTCGTCAAAGGGACCAGATCGAAAGAATGTACGGATGATTGTGAGAAAAGCCAGGGAAAGAACGTATATCAATTTAATTCATGTGTCCACTTAAAAGGTTTGATTTTATAGGGTCTACTCAAGAAAGAGAGAATTGCAGGGAGAATTTCTCCCATTCACCTGAATTTTTCCAACTCTGCTACGTTGGCCTAAAGTCTGAAATTCCCGTCTTTTTATAAACACAGTAGGTCTCATCTGGTTATAATTTCAGTGTGTCAACACTATAGTTGAAGTTCATGTTAAGTAAAAATTTAACATGCTCTATGATGTAGTAATATAGGTGGATGCATAAGAGGTGTGAGCATAGTGACCACAAAAACAGAGTCGGACAAATATCAAGAGTCTCCACTGTTTTTCAGTGTTGTTGGTCTAATAATCGGATAACTACTCAACAATTGGTGATTTAAAAACTTATCAAGAACACAGAGGGGGAGAAACAAAGCCGTAGGATATGTGTCCTGCAATCCTTCTAAAGGGGCAAGCTATTATCAACAGATATGGCCAATTATTATCGTACTGTCATTCTGATAGACAAGCCTTTGGAGTCTTCGTACTCTTGCACTGCACAAGAGAAGGGGCCTCTTGTGGTGCTATTATTCCTGGTTGCTATCCTAAAATTATTTAGATCAAACTTACCTAGGACTAATTGCACACCATTCTATGCTGCTCGGTAGCCATTTGTAAATAGTCATGTTATTACAGGGGAAACTTTATTCTAAGTCGTGTACTTTGTATGCATTGTAAAACAGGGCTTGACAAACCCTGGGTGTTAAACATGGAGCCCCTTGCCACTACCATCCGTTTGTTTGTTTTTTACTCAGAGCAGTGCAAGTTGGTAAAGTCTGTGCGGATTTTACATACTGCAAGCTCTGCCCCCTTGCGCAACGTGCCTTAGAGGCACAAACACGGCTCCAGCAGGGTAGGGGAACACATTAACCCCTTAGTGACAAAATGTTTTTACCTTGACTTTCCCTTGGTGACAATGGCTGTTTTGACATTTCTGGGGTTTTTGTTTTTAGCTATAACTTTCTTCTTTCTCACATACTGTACTCACACAAATCATATGTTTTTTTTATCGTCATAAGAAGGGCTTTCATTAGATACCATTATGTTCATCATATCTTATAATTTAGTACAAAAAAATCATAAAATATGATGAAAAATTAAAAAAACACTTTTTCTAACTTTGACCTAAAATATAATTTACACTAATTCAATAAATATAATTTAAACAAGACCCCGTGTAAATAGTTTCTAAATGTTGTCCTGAGTTCATAAATATGCATGTTTCCATATTTTTAACATTGCAATGTTATTTGCTGCCTCTAGGGGCAGTCAAGCAACATATTTAGAGCGACGGACGTGAATTTAATTTCACTTCCGAAGCTCAGACCATAGAAACATAGAAACATAGAATGTGTCGGCAGATAAGAACCATTCGGTCCATCTAGTCTGCCCAATTTTTTTTTTGGAGTACTTTTATTAATCCCCCGTTCCCGGTCTTATAGCTAGGATAGCCTTGTGTCTATCCCACGCATGCTTAAAATCCTTGACTGTGTTTACCTCTACCACTTCTGCTGGCAGGCTATTCCATACATCCACTACCCTCTCAGTAAAGTAATACTTCCTGATATTACTTTTAAATCGTTGCCCCTCTAATTTAAGACTATGTCCTCTAGTTGTGGTAGTTTTTCTTCTTTTAAATATACTCTCTTCCTTTACTGTGTTGATTCCCTTTATGTATTTAAATGTTTCTATCATATCCCCCCTGTTACGTCTTTCCTCCAAGCTATACATGTTAAGATGCTTTAACCTTTCCTGGTAAGTTTTATCCTTCAACCCATGAACCAGTTTAGTAGCCCTTCTCTGAACTCTCTCCAAAGTATCAATATCCTTCTGGAGATACGGTCTCCAGTACTGCGTACAATACTCCAAGTGAGGTCTCACCAGTGCTCTGTACAATGGCATGAGCACTTCCCTCTTCCTACTGCTAATACCTCTCCCTATGCAACCAAGCATTCTGCTAGCATTTCCTGCTGCTCTATTGCATTGCCTACCTACCTTCAAGTCCTCTGAAATTATTACTCCTAAATCCCTTTCCTCAGATGTTGAGGTTAAGACTGTACCAAATAGTCTATATTCTGCTTTTGGGTTTTTACGCCCAAGGTGCATAATCTTGCACTTGTCCACATTAAATGCCAGTTGCCACTGCTCTGACCATTTTTCTAGTTTATCCAAATCATTTGCCATTTGGCTTATCCCTCCATGAATATCAACCCTGCTGCAAATCTTTGTATCATCAGCAAAAAGACATACTTTGCCAACAAGACCTTCTGCAATATCGCTAATAAAAACATTAAAGAGAATGGGTCCAAGAACAGATCAGAAGTAAAACCTCTTCCTCTGTAAACTTACATGCATCAAAAGACTCATTAGTCTTTTTCCCTAAATGAGGTCCCTTACCCTCATTTTCATTTGTAAAAACTGAACAAAAATATTCATTAAGGCAGTCTGCTAAGCCTTTATCCTCTTCTACATAGCATCCTTCTTTTGTTTTTAATCTAACTAATCCTTGTTTTACTTTCCTTTTCTCATTTATGTATCTAAAAAATGTTTTATCCCCCTTTTTCACTGACTGGGCTATAGTCTCTTCTGTGTGTGCTTTGGAAGCTCTTATAGCTTGCTTTGCCTCTTTCTGCCTACTCTTATAGATCTTTCTATCTTCCTCACTCTGAGTATTTTTATAATTACTAAATGCTAGCTTTTTATTTTTTACTATTTTAGCCACCTCTGCAGAGTACCACAGTGGTTTCTTCAATTTATTGCTCTTACTGACAAGCCTTATGCAATTTTCTGTTGCCTTCAGTAGTGAAACTTTTAGATAATCCCATTTCTCCTGGACTCCATTTAATTTGCTCCAGTCTGATAATGACTCCTTCACACCTAATCTAATCTTAGAAAAGTCTGTTTTTCTAAAATCTAAAACTTTTGTTTTTGTGTTGTGTGACTGGGTCACTGTTCTTATATTAAACCACACTGTCTGGTGATCACTAGATCCTAAACTTTCACCTACAGTAATATCTGATAACAAATCTCCATTTGTGAACACTAAGTCTAGTATGGCCTGCTTTCGAGTTGGCTCCTCCACTACTTGTTTTAGAGATAATCCAAGTAGGGAGTTTAGGATATGCGTACTCCTGGCGCAAGTAGCTGTTTTGTATTTCCAGTTCACATCAGGAAGATTAAAGTCACCCATGATGATCACTTCTCCCTTCATTGTCATTTTAGCTATTTCCTCAACTAGTAGATTATCTAACTCCTCTATTTGTCCAGGGGGCCTATAAATCACACCTACCCGAGTTACCATATGATTACCAAATTCTAATGTAACCCAAACTGACTCTATGTTCGCCTCACTAACTTGTATTATGTTACATTTTAAGCTATCCCTCACATACAGGGCCACCCCTCCCCCTTTTTTACCTTCTCTGTCTTTTCTATATAAAGAGTACCCTGGTATTGAAATGTCCCAGTCATGTTTTTCATTATACCATGTCTCAGTAACAGCCACTAAATCTACAGTCTCAGTTGCCAATATTGCCACAAGTTCATGGATCTTATTCCCTAAACTGCGAGCATTTGTAGACATGACCCTAAGCTTATCATTTTTCAGCACACTGACTACAGGTAACTTCTGTACCTTTTTTGGGGGGCAATTGGATTGATGTTTTATCGCCATTTTGCCCCCCTCTTTTAGTTTAAAAACCTCCTAGCAAAACCTCTGAACTGCTCACTGAGAACATTCATTCCCTTTTGAGAAAGATGCAAACCATCTTTTTTGTACAGTTCCTTTCTATCCCATAGTGAACTTCCATGAGAAACAAAGCCAAATCCTTGCTCCCGACACCATTCTCCAAGCCACAATTTGAAGTCCCTAATACGCATCCATCTATCATTCTGAATGTTATGCACAGGCATAACTTCAGAAAAGGACAGTGTGGACACAACCTGCCGTATATCATTGGCAAGAACACGAAAAGCTTCCTTCACCTCTGAAACCTCATTGCAAGCCAAATCATTTGTCCCTAGATGAACCAGTACATCCAATTCTCCTTCCTGATTTGCAATCACAAGAGCCCCCACAAGAGGGCATAGCTGTTTTCGCGATCAAGTTCCCGGCAGGACGTGCCTGACACGTCCATTGTCGTGAATGGGTTAAAGCAGACACTTTCAAAATAAACAGTTGTTACAATTGTTTGTTTGTTTGTTTTTTTTACTTTCTGCATTAGCTAATTTGAAAATATACCTTTTCCAAGCTTTTTCCTGAGGCTTGATCCTGCCCCTGATCAGTTGCTCAACCATCTTCTGGGAGCCAATCAGTGGTCAGTAGAGCAGGAATCTTTGCAAGAGATTCTTATGCCATCCTGCATTTGTATTAAAATAAAAATGTACAGGTTAAACACCAACCTATGAATCAAATCTAGTTTTCAACAGGCTGAATACTAGTTAAATCACTAGTCAATAAGATTTGATTTAAATTGTGATTTTTCAATGTAAAAACTAATTCTTGCTGTTAGTTATAATCTTTAATATTTGCAACCAGATGATTATTTCATATTTATAATGGGGAAAAGAAAAATGTCGGTGCGCTAATCTAGTCACAGGCTCAAATAATATAAATGTATAAAATGATGCTTACCAAACAGGTGTGAGCATGCTGCAAATACAGTGTGATTGGCTGTACAATGTATACAAAAAACAAAAACTGTCTGCGCTTCTCACCCTAATAAAGTTGGCAACAAATATATAAATATAATATAAAATGAGAGGTTTTGGTTATATGAATTGGCCAAAGCATAATTAAGCTCACCTGCCACGTCAAGGCACACTCTCAGTAGGGTGAGAACCTACTCTCCCCTCCTATCTAGAGGGCACACAAAGCAGTTTATACTGCTATAAAAACCTTTTAAATGTGTTGGAAGAGGTGCAATTAAACCTCCTCCCAATTAACCCTATAACAGCAACGAGGAGCCAACAACCTCAAATATGTGAGTACTTCCTGATATCACTTTTAAATCGTTGCCCCTATAATTTAAAACTGTCATCTAGTTGTGGTAGTTTGTCTTCTTTTAAATATACTCTCTTTCTTCACTGTGTTGATTCCCTTTATGTATTTAAATGTTTCTATCATATCCCCCCTGTTATGTCTTTCCTCCCAGCTATACATGTTAAGATGCTTTAACCTTTTCTGGTTTCCTTCAACCCATGAACCAGTTTAGTAGCCCTTCTCTGAAATCTCTCCAAAGTATTAATATCCTTCTGGAGATACGGTCTCCAGTACTGAGTACAATACTCCAAGTGAGGTCTCACCAGTGCTCTGTACAATGGCATGAGCACTTCCCTCTTTCTACTGCTAATACCTCTCCCTATGCAACCAAGCATTCTGCTAGCATTTCCTGCTGCTCTATTACATTGCCTACCTACCTTTAAGTACTCTGAAATTATTACTCCTAAATCCCTTTCCTCAGATGTTGAGGTTAAGACTGTACCAAATATTCTACATTCTGCTTTTGGGTTTTTACGCCCAAAGTGCATAATCTTGCCACATTACATGTCAGTTGCCATAGCTCAGACCATTTTTCTAGTTTAGCTAAATAATTTGCCATTTGGCTTATCCCTCCAGGAACATCAACCCTGCTGCTAGTACTATTGCTGACGTGTGTGTGTGTGTGTGTATACATGCACTGTGAGCAGCGGGGGCACCCGTTGGGTCCCAGAAGAAGACTGCCTCAAAAATGAGGCAGACCTCTGGTAGCAATTAACAGGCATATATTCCATCACACCTATTATATACCACCTGTGTCAGTCTATTGGCTTTGCCACACGCATTTAGGCATGGGAAAGGTGCAATGATCCTGGACATCAAGCGGTAAAGCAGTGTTTAGATCATACTATTATCTTCATGCAATAAACATCTCACCAAACCACTTTGGACACATTATGCGAATGATATTGATATTGCATACTTGCAGCTTTGCTACCATTGCCGTTAAAAATGTCTTCAAACTTTCTGTGGCTTTTTTTAACCCCGAAAAAAAAGTGACAGAGCTGCCTTTCTCAAGCTAGAGAACTCTGTGAATGTACACAGTCAAGGATTTTAAGCATGCGTGGGATAGACACAAGGCTTTCCTAGCTATAAGACTGGCTGGGAACAGGGGACTAATAAAAGTACTCAAAAAAAAAAAAATTGGGCAGACTAGATGGACCGAATGGTTCTTATCTGCAGACACATTCTATGTTTCTATTGTTCAGAAAATGGGTAATAAATCTGTGTGAACCGGAGAGTTGTATCACACCTCATTAGATCATCGTGAATGCTTTCATTTTGTACTGACCGAACTCAATACGTGACCAGTCCTGATTAGGTTAACACAGACTCGGTTTAACAGTAGAGGCAATTCACCAGCAGCTACACGTAGGTCAGAAGAAGGCGTATCCTTCTTACATTGGCTATAAATTGGCTTCTTTGCTGTTAGAAGAAGGTAGCTTTGTCGATTTTTGTGCTGCTGGTTTGGTGCTTGGGAAATATTTACAAAGATCTGCTGTTTGCACTTGTGCCTTTCCTGCCAGCACACGGATGAGGTTTTCAGCATCCTGGAACTAGAGTACTTCATGCAAGTTCAGAGATAGATATATAGTTATATATATATATATATATATATATATATATATATATATATATATATATATATATATATAATTTTTTTTTTTTTTCTTCGGAAGTCAGTTTTTGAACAAATAGTTACTTATTTATGACACTGATTTGCGAGGCCTTCAGGTTTGGGAAGATGGATCTCTGTTAATTGGATGCAGCAAACGCTTTTTTGGGATCTAAGACTTACGATGTCGGAGACCGAAACTGAGAAAGAGACAGAGATCACATCAAGAAAACCTGGAGTAACACAATGCGTATGTATATTTGTGTCCTTTTCTCATTCCTAGTAATAAAAGATCAGTGCTCCTAAAGAGAATCTACAGATATTGACATTTAAAAATGTATTCATTTTTTTTTTTTACATTTTATGGAACTTTAATATGCAAAGGTAGGTCATTTTCAAGTTGTAGTGCTCCTTTAACCCTTTCAAGCCTGGCGATTTCACATGGGTACAATGTTTTCTGTGTGATTTTTGAATCCTAGAAGTCAGTGGAAGGTCTCTTCAGCTATAGTCGTAACAGCCAAAGTCCTCCCGAAATTTCCCAATGAATAAATATTATAAATTGGTAAAAACGATACGATGCATTAAGTACATAAAAATAAAGTACATGAACATAAAATATAAAAAATCTTATCAAAATTGTAAAATGCTTATGTTAATGTAAATATACTATTATAATATTTAACATTGATATAAATATTTTTGTGTTTAAAATGTGTTTACTTTAATTCTTCTAAATTTTTCTATTCAGTTCTCCAACTATTATCTGGGGAATAGAGAGTGTTCAAGGGTGATCAGCGCATGTTGGGCAGTCGAAACTGTATGCTTTTCATTGCAAACTAAATGTCTTCGATTTTGATTCGATTCGACCCAATTTCAGGGATACGTAATTTCAGTGATTTGTGCTAAACTTGAATGCATTTAGGGACATATCTGTGTATATTCAGTCGACTGTTTTATTTTCATGGGCTTCAAATGAAAGAACTCTTGATGGTTCTGGCCCATCACGACTGTAAGCAAGGGGAGTGGCCAATATGTTTTACGATTTTTTTAAAGAATCCTTTAAATTTTTATTTCCAAAGATAAATCTGCCAACAAAATAAAGCTATAGGTTTCCTTCAAATATATTGTTTCTATGAGTACACTAATTGAGAGAGAGAAATTAGAATTAAAAAAACCTCTAACTTTATTTTTCACTTGTGCTTCTGACAAAGAAACACTAGTGAAAAATTAGTTGTCCCTAGTGTTGGGATAAATTGACAGGTACTTGCCAGGTTATACTCCATAAGCTGCCATCCTTCGATGCGAAGCAGACAGCCCGGTCTGGTCAGCGACTAGTTCTCTCTCCTTGCTCATCCACACACTCTGATCAGATGAGCAGGTTAAGCCCCCCACTATGTTTGCCTGGGAGCAGTGACAATGTCTGCGTTCCAGCACCCAGACTGCATGTGTCTGGAGAAGCAAGCAGTAGTGTATCTTCCACAAGGCAAGCAAGGCACTCGCCTAGGGTGGCACGTTGCCAAAGGGCGTTAAAGCACACTTCTGGTGAGTCAAACATTTTCACTCCCTCCCCACAGTGCAGCAAGCTTTAGCTCCCTCCAATTAACTAGGGTGATGGGGGCATGTAATGGACATGGTGGGGGTATGTAATGAAGCTGATGGTGGCATGTAATGGTGGTGATGGGGCATTTAGTGTGTATGTGATGTGGGCATGTAATGGGCTGATTGGGCATTTAATGTGTGTGCAAAATGGGTGATGGGTTATGTCGTGGGTGGGGAGGTGTCTGAATTTTGTCTGCCTAGGGCAGCACAAAACCAAGATACACCACTGGAAGCAGGACATGTTTTTTAAACTTTACTTCCTTTAAAGAGACTGTATCAGCAGTGTTTTTTCTGTGCATGTAGAGTTAATTGGCTATTAATGGACAAATTATCAGTGGCTATTAATGAGCAAATTATCAGTAGGCTATTAATGGATTCATAAACTATCCCGTTTATAAGGTTGTCTGGGTGTGTATGTGTGTAAGAGAGTGTATGAGTGTAAAGTCGTCTATGTAAGGGTATCTATGTGTTGTGCTTTATTGCAAATAAAAATCAGTCCAACCAAACAGTGCAGACAAAGGAAAGGGTGGTCAGCAGACCCCACCTAACGCGTTTCGCGTATTCCACGCTTAATCATAGGTGAGTATTGAACAAAACCTGTGTTTGTTCAATACTCACCTATGATTAAGCGTGGAATACGCGAAACGCGTTAGGTGGGGTCTGCTGATCACCCTTTCCTTTGTCTTCACTGTTTGGTTGGACTGATTTTTATTTGCAATAAAGCACATCGGTTTGTTTTGGAGAATGATGTGCACACCGAATTTTGTTTCCTGTGCTGTCCTCGTCTAATCAACGTGGTGGAGCACCTATCTCCAAATTTACAGCAGGTAGAGCCGACTTCAGCGTTGTTTGCATAAGACACTCAATGGTGGTTGAGGCACTCTTATAAGTATTTAAATTTTAAACTCTATATTTTTAATCTAACATTGTGCCGCAAACCCCCGAACTTTCATAGAATTCTATTATTTAAAAGGGAATAATCACAGGTTTGAGTGACACACCAGGTTTCATATTAATAGTAATGCTAAAAAGGTTAACCCCTTAGTGACCGAGTGCTATGCTGAATTTGATGTACCTTGAAGACCAGAATTCCATTATTTTGGTCATCTGTTTGCTGAACTGTGAATTTCTTTCTTTGTGTTCAGTCCACCTACACAAATGATATATCATTTTTTTAAAGGATGGATAGGGCTTTCATTTGATACTATTATTTTCATCATCTGATATAATTTACTATATAAAGAAATATAAAATATGATGAAAATATGCCATAAAAAAACGTTTTTTTCTTACTTTTGACCTGATTTTTTTTAAACAATTACAAATGGTAAAAAAAAGACCCTGTCTGCATATTTCTAATATTTGTCCTGAGTTTAGAAATACCAATGTTTCCATGTTTGTCTATGTTTTATTTCAAGTAATAGAGCAATAATGAAAATTAGTGTTTGTTTTGTTTCCTAACCATATTCTACGGTGAACTTTGGACCCTAACCCTAAATTTACCCTAACCCTAAATCTACCCCCACCCCTTAATCTAACCCAAACCCCCCTATAACCCTAACCCTAGATCTAGGGTTAGTAGATCTAGGGTTAGCTTTTTCCTTTTATTTATTTATTTTTTCTAACTGTAATGTTGCTGACTGCCTCTAGGCGCAGTCAAGCAACAGTTTCAGAGTGACGAAAGAGAGGTTTTTTTTTCTTCTTCTATCACTTCCGTCACTCTCTGTTGCTCCTCCAACACAGCACCAGCGATCACCGGATTATCGCGATGCCTTGAGGGGCAGAGAAGGTGTTTCATGATGCCTCGATCATTGCAACACTTTTCACACGTAGGCGGTGAAAGAGGATCACTGCCTATGTGTGTTTAAAACGCATACGGTCACATTCGTGGTGATCGTATGCGTGGGGGGGGGGGGGGTAGGGGTGCGGGTGGTTTTCAGAAGGCACTCTCGGAGGCTGCTTCGGATCCGAAGCAGCCTCTGATGGTAACTGCGGGCATAGCGCAACGCCACATGAAACCTCAGGATGGATATGAGTTTTCATGTAGGACAATGCTTTGCAGGACGTGTATATATATATATATATGTCCATTAGCGTTAAGGGGTTAATGCATAGTAAGATTTACATGAACAAGCATGCATTCATTATATATTTATTTAGTTACATTTTTTTAACACTTGGCTCCCTGCCTCCTGTATCTTGGTTTCGGTGGTTGAAGGTTCCCTCCTAATACGCAAACATTCACCTTTATTTATTTCTATATTTGTGGCACCATAAGAAAATTGTCCATAAAAGAGAAACCAATTGCATTAAAAAATGCACCTTCCAAAAATGCTTTTTTCCAACTCCCAAAATCCTTGGTCCCCCCCATATTCTGCTTTAATGTCTAACCTCTACACACATTAATGAAGTATACAATTACTAGGCTGGTTTTAGTAGCTGAGCACTGTGTTTCTTATTGTGCATCAACAGTTCATGAAATCCCAATTTGTATTGTTTCATAGAATGAGTTTTATATTTCAGAAAAAATATAGCCAATTTAATTGTCCTATATATTGCTTGCAGAGTACACCTTCCAGCATGGCGTCCCACCTGAAGTATATCTCACTTGGGATCCTGGTGTTCCAGACGACTAGCCTAGTGTTGACCATGCGCTACTCCCGCACGTTGAAGGAAGAGGGTCCTCGATACCTGTCATCGACTGCTGTGGTGGCCGCAGAGGTGCTGAAAATTGTGGCGTGTATTCTATTGGTGTATAAAGATAACCGTAAGTGGTAACGACAATTGTTACTGGTAAATAATGTGACCTGGAAAGTTTCAGGCAGGTGTGAGAATGCTTTCTGAAGTAGACTCGTTCACAGTTTATTTTTATCAATGCACAAAATTAAAAATGAGTGAATAGAAGCATTTTAATCAATATTCAGTGTAATCACCCTTTGGCTACAGTTCTTCTAGTTACACTTGCACAAACTCAGGGATTTTGTATACATATAGTCAGGTGTCTGATAAAATAATTATACCAAACAGGCGCTAATGCAGGGCTCGACGAACCCTTTTTGTTTTATATTTCTTGTAATGGAAATATTCAGTTAAATACTCATTGGTATGCCTGTGTCATGTGGTCAGTAGTGTACTGCTTCCTAATTTAGTCCAATCCACCCAGAAATCAAGACAGATGTCCACATTAACATAATGTAAACACTATACCACTGCTTTGACATCAGTAGTACCCTGCGTTATAACATGATGTAAACATGTATACTATACCACTGCTTTGACATCAGTAGTACCCTGCGCTATAACATGATGTAAACATGTATACTATACCACTGCTTTGACATCAGTGGTACCCTGTGTTATAACATGATGTAAACATGTATACTATACCACTTCTTTCACATCAGTGGTACCCTGTGTTATAACATGATGTAAACATGTATACGATACCACTGCTTTGACATCAGTGGTACCCTGCGTTATAACATGATGTAAACATGTATACTATACCACTGCTTTGACATCAGTGGTACCCTGCGTTATAACATGATGTAAACACTATACCACTGCTTTGACATCAGTGGTACCCTGCGTTATAACATGATGTAAACACTATACCACTTCTTTGACATCAGTGGTACCCTGTGTTATAACATGATGTAAACATGTATACTATACCACTGCTTTCACATCATCATAACCCATTAACAGCCATTGAAGTGTAGCTTGGCATAACCAGGCCCTGATTTTGTGCCGGTAATTCCTTGCTTAGTTCTGAGAATCCTTATGTCTGTATTAAGTGCACTTACCTCTTCTTTGCTAAATAACAATAAACCTTATATTTCTAACATTTTCTTCTCTCTGTATTTTCTCTCTGTCCATTTTTTTGGAACTTTTGTTTCTCTTTAATTTGTAGTAATAATAATGATAGTCTTCATTTAATAACTATTTAGTGACAGATGGTCAGGTGCCTGGGTGTTATCTATAGTTGTGGCCTAGTCTGATGGTGCAGAGAGACGTCTCTCCTCTTTTTCCTAAGCAATATTCTGCAGGACAGTGAACCGGATGTGATGTAATATAAGACCCTGCAAGGCAGCATGGGAAAAATGGTTTGTCTTCCTCTTTGGGTTACCAGGTGTCAAGTATTCCAGGACTTTGTCCTTTTTATAGCTTTTTATGGGGGGGATACCATTGTGTTTTTTATGCTATACAATATTTTAAGGGAAGCCCTGTATTGTGCTCAGCCATCTGGCAACCCTAACTGGATCACAGAATATATAGATAATGTGGAGCCTTATGGCTTCTTCCATCTTGGGTAGAGGCTGTACTTCCTCTCCATCTGTATTTTAGCACTGGTGAAAAAAATATTAACCAAAGATGTCTAATAAATAGGCGTCTGCCATGGACAAGAAAGGTATTATCACTCTGTGGTCTTAGCAGTAGCCGTGTAAACCTGTGGGTGACGAGGGACGTAGTTGATTTGTGCAGACTTTATACTAAGTCAGGGCTCGACAAACCCCAGGCGCCAGATCGCCATGTCGACCAGGAAATGAGACCTGGCGCCTGGGTGAAGTTACCCTTGCTGTCATCTTGCCGCTGCCATCCGATTTTTTTTTTCTTTTTTCGGAGCGCTAGGGGGTAGAGTCTGTGCGGATGGCACAGACTGCAAGCTCTGTCCCCCTCGCGCAACGCGTGTCTGAGTGCCGGGTGTCGTCACGTGACATCCTGGCACTTAGCAGGCCGATGAATGAAGACCTGCTGCAGCACAAATCTCCCCCTCCCCTGCAGTGAGGTAAAGCAGCAGGGAGGGGGGGACACACCAAGAAAAGACTGTGTGAGGTGGGTGTGTGTTTGTATAAATGGGTATATGTAAAGTAGGTTTGTGTGATGTGTTTGTATATATGTGTATATGTAAAGTAGGTGTGTGTGTGAGGTGTGTGTATATATGTGAAGTAGGCGTGTGTGTTTATCAATTGCTTGTATGCTTGCGTGATTGTCTGGCTCCTAAATTTTTTTGCTGGCTCCTAAAATCTAATTAGATTTGTCAAGCCCTGTACTAAGTGACTGACTTATTCTCTTTAATTTAGATTCCTACTCTAAGGGAGCAGGGTAAACAATTCTCTACTCCAGTGATGGAAATGTGAAGTCAGGAGAATCCTCAATTAGCTGTAGCGAGAGAATAATTTCCGAAAGCGTTAGGACAGGGCTCGACAAACCCTGGGCGCCAGGGTGACTAGAATGGTCATCCCCACATGGCGCCTCTCGTCCTGGGATAAGTTTAAAAGAAATAAAATATATAGAGATCGGAGCAAGATGGAGCAGAGTTTGCGCTGTACACACATCCTGCTCCTCCCTCTCGAGCTTTAGTGTCAGAGCGGCGGGTGTCACGTGACATCTTGCCGGACACCAGCAGTGTCAAGACGGTCTGTGCCTTTGTAACAGGCATGTGCCAGGCTAGTCTGCCATAACTTCTGTACAATGCCAAATAGATGAATTTTGAGAGTCCTATTATGCACCATTCATTTGCATAAAACAAAAATGATATATTTAAAGGGAAAGAAATAGAACTAGACAGTTACTGTGTTAGTGAACTCAGCCTGTTAGTTTCTTGAAATGAAAGTCAGGCAATACATCTGATCAGAGAAGCCTAGCCTTTAATGGATGGACTGCATCCGAGTGTCCCTTGCTGTGATATCAATATTGCCCCCATTAATATCCTATCATAATAACCTTGGTTATGTGGATTTCCTAACTTTGGATGATCATAGCCAGGGTACCCACCTTTATCTGGAATAAGGTAGATCAACCCGTCCCAAACAAACCCATTCTTATAAAAACACCTACCACAACATTGCTGCATTTACAAGTTATTTTTATAATGTACAGTCTTGCATTATGTCCAGAACAGTAAATTATTTTTTTTCCATTTTATTAAAAAAAATGCCATTTAACTTGATCTTACTTTTAGCAGAGAAAACAAACAAACAAAAAGAAATGGTCGCACAGAGGTCAGATTTATTTTTTAAAGGTACAGTATTTTTGTAGAGTAATCTTTTAGTCTTCCAAAAGGTTTTTAGCTTTTGATAAAAAAACAATGCATGCATACCCCTCTTTACGCGAATTGTTTACGTGTGTACATAAGGATTGAAGGCTGGGGAAGAGGCGGCAGCAGGAGGCACAGGCATATCCTTTGTCTCCACGGGATTCACACACCTTCATAATGTCTTGAATGGTAATGACTGAGCCAATCTGTTTCCCCCCAGCCTTGTGCACTACATTTTTTTCCTCCGGAGTGTTTTTCTTCAGATCTCCGTGGTCCTTTACATCCTCGGTACTAGTACATATGTGGTAGCTGTAGGGGGAGTACCATGGCCGGTACACTGATGGGGTATTTTCCCCATTGCCACCACAGTGACTGCCTGCAAAGGGGAAAGAAAGGTTATAACAACCAACTGGAGTTGTGGCTCCACAACTCCATAACTCACTGATGCCTTAGGAATATTATTTAGCCTATTTAGGAACACTTGTATGCCATTTTGTACTTGTCTGCTTGAACATTACCAAACGTGCAAACCAGTAGCAGCATAAACAAAAAAAATACAAATCCAGGACTTGTATATTAAAACTAGCGTTCACTCCATTCCTTCAAAATCTCATTCCACAGCAATGAGTATAAATAAATGCAATCTAAAAAGCACTAACACCAGTGGAGACGGATTTATTCTCAGATGCAGGATAACGCAGGAACGTCCATGGGGACAGCGTCGCTCATAGTTACCTTTGCGCCAGTTCATCTCCATGGATGAAACATGTTAAGTGAAATCATTGTTTCACTCAGGAATATTTGTCTAACCAAATTCATACACCCCACTCCCTCTTGATTACCCCTCTATGGGAGAACAGTGAGAATGTGTGCAGGTCTGTGCCAGAAGAAGCACAAATCATGCCCACTGATCTATGGGGGGAAGAAAGCATGTTCCTTGTGGCTCCCTGAGGCCCGTGGCACACACTACTCTAAAAGTATATTATGTTTAGCATTAGGGTGGGCATTGGCGCACTGTACATATAACTTATGAGCTAAGCTTTAAGCACAATGCATGGCCTTTTTTACTTACATTTAGTTTTGTTTAGAGATGGCTCACTCTGTTGTTTCCAAACAGATCTGATCATTGCTCGCGGCACATGACATAACTGCCCTAGAAAAATATTGCAGTTCAAAAGATTACATTAACAAACTAAACTCCCCTGGATCTAAATATAAAATATGAATTTACCATTGTTTCATGCCTTCTTTCTACCTTGACCATTCTCCCCTCCCTTGTCCATATTTTTTGATAACCAGCGTTTTGCTTTATTCCCTTGCTGATCCCTATACTCTCTGGCTTCTGTCTATTTTCCTCCATCATCTTACTTCTTCTTACTCCAAAGCCCTCACTAGTCTTCCTTGGAAGCAAGGAGGCCCCTAGCACTCTGAGGATTTTAGCACACCCTCGGTTTTATATTCCATCACTAGAGAGAAACTTAGCTATGTTCCCTCTATCTGAACCCTACCGTCTCATCTTGGTTTCCGACTTATTCATCCTTCATTACACCTGAATCTCTAAGCCCTTTATATTCCCTGATTATGAGCAGTATGTGCTGGGCATTACCTGGTGTCAAATTTAAGGTGGCACGTATTCCTGGGAACATGCCGATGGCAGGCTTTGGAATGCTTGTATTTTGAATAATTTGCCAAAATAAGGAGAGAGAAGAAAATGTTTCCCTGATCCAACTGACTAGCGATGAACATCTGCTTAACATTCCATCTAAGTGGAATGATCTCATAGATTGCTTTATGACATCACATCAGTCATCCCCTCAATGAACAGCTGAATAGCCTTTTGCCCACATTTTATTTAGTCCAATCCTCCCAGAAATCAAGATTACAAAAAATTGTTGGCTAGACAGATGTCCTCATGAACATGATGTAAACATGTATACTATACCACTGATTTGACATCAGTGGTACCCTGCGCTATAACATGATGTAAACATGTATACTATACCACTGCTTTGACATCAGTGGTACCCTGCGCTATAACATGATGTAAATATGTATACTATACCACTGCTCTGACATCAGTGGTACCCTGTGTTATAACATGATGTAAACATGTATACTATACCACTGCTTTGACATCAGTGGTACCCTGCATTATAACATGATGTAAACATGTATACTATACCACTGCTTTGACATCAGTGGTACCCTGCATTATAACATGATGTAAACATGTATACTATACCACTGCTTTGACATCAGTGGTACCCTGCATTATAACATGATGTAAACATGTATACTATACCACTGATTTGACATCAGTGGTACCCTGCATTATAACATGATGTAAACATGTATACTATACCACTTCTTTGACATCAGTGGTACCCTGCATTATAACATGATGTAAACATGTATACTATACCACTGCTTTGACATCAGTGGTACCCTGCATTATAACATGATGTAAACATGTATACTATACCACTGCTTTGACATCAGTGGTACCCTGTGTTATTATTTTCTATGAGGGACATCAAGTAAGGGGAACATTGGACTTTACAGTGGTCTGTCACCTTTGCCACGTTAGCCTTGCACAATTTAACCCATTAACAGCCATTGAAGTGTAGCTTGGCATAACCAGGCCCTGATTTTGTATGTGCAATGCTCTGCTGCTTATTCTGTCATTGGCCAAGCAGATCCGTTGTCCCCAAACCTTGTGCCGGTAATTCCTTGCATAGTATGTGGCTGACTGTGTGTGCATGTGCATGCATGTATGTGGCTGACTGTGTGTGCGTGTGTGTATGTATGTGGCTGACTGTATGTGTGTGTGTGTGTGTGTGGTTGAGTGAATATGCTGTTGTGTGGCTCTTAGATTTTTTTTTTTAGCTGGATCCTAAATCTAAATGAAATTTGTCAAGCCCTGTGCTAATGAGCATCAATTTAATATGTAGAAACAGCTGTGTAGGAGGAATAAAACTGTGGGAGGAACAGCCAAACTCAGCTAACAAGATAAGGTTGCTGAAGACAGTTTAATGTGAAAAGTCAAACACTATTGCAAGACTGAATACAGCAACAAGACACATCAGCAAGGTTTCTGCCAGGCAAAAATTTCCAGGCAGATGAGGGTTTCCAGATGTGCTGACCAAACACAAACAAATGGGTAATTTAGTGCAGAAGATGAGACACATCATTCTTACTTCTCTATGCAATCAGAAGATGTCCAGCAGTACCATTAGCTCAGAATTGGCAGAAAACAAACAATCTACTGTCTGGAGAAGTCTGGTCAGAAATGGTTGTAACGGCAAGGTAGCCCAGATGTTCATGTCTCGTTTAGGGGTTCCAGTACCTCCTAAGCCCAATATTCTGTACCAGATTGTCAGTTCCCTTGCCTAGCACCATTGAACGTCAATCAAATCTCATAATCCCAGAAGTAGATACCGCTATCAAGGTCGATACAAGCAAGAACCTTTTATTACAGAAAGTATAGTACATTTATATTTTTAAACATCTTGATAACAGGGTAATTGACCAATGCAAACTTAAACGAATTAACTTCATACATTAGTTAATCCCATTAAATATTGCGCCAGTAATGGGGCAGCCGATGGGAAGGAAGAAGGGTAGTGGAGCGACCAATTAATGAGAAGTAGGCAGGGTTTCCCTTTGCTCTCCGGGAATCAATGAATGGGCACCTAATTGTAAAACCCCTCAGACAGAGTGACCAATAGGATGATCGCCAACGTTCTGAGCAACCAATACCCTAAGCGCCTACTGACTAGAGGGCGGGTGGACAAGCTGCAAGCGCACTGGCTTAACCTTTATTGTGGCTGTCCGATTAGGGTACTTGCTTGTCGGAAGAACCAAACTGTTATACAGGGCAGGGCATAACTCGGAAGCAAATTTTGCCTATATTTCGAATGTAATTCAGTCTTCCTTTTCGGATGCCTAAGCAAATAGGAAGGAGAGCTAATATGCTCTGTAAATCGCCAGCCAATCACCATCTGAGCAATGGCTGGGGGAGTAGCGGGGTTTTGAAAATCAACCAATGGGTGCAGCGCTTACAAGGCTCAATAGGTCTTGGTTCTAGAGTCACTGGTCGAGGTGGGGAAGAGTGTCACTATCCTAGTACAGGGATCTGGAAATAGGGGTGTGGGGAAGTACAGTGAAGAGACCTTTTTGGATGTATCTAACTGAGGGGAACAGTAGGAAACAGTTTGGATCAGATACATTATGCAACTCCTGGTTGCATAATGGTAATAAACAAAAAGCTGAAGCAATGCATATTTTTTTTTATTAATTTTTTGCAAGAATCTCTCCCATGGATTAAAAATATATGTACCAAAAAATGGGGCTTGCTAGCACGTTCCACCATATGCATTTAATTAACTTTTTGGAGTGGATTGACTTTTATTAGTCAATCCACTCCAAAAACCTGCTCTAGCGCTATAGACTTGATCCATATAATAGATGTGAAAAACAATGTCTGCAAACAGTTTTTTAGCAATACTAATGAAGAGGTGTATTACTCCATAGTGTTTCCTAATGATGTTTTGTATCTCAGCAGTTTGTCGGTTTCTTTTTTTTTTTTTTTTTTTTTTAACATAATCTCCTCTAATTACTTATTTCACTGCTGTTGTTTCACAGATTGCAGTGTAAGATCCTTGAACCGGGTACTCCATGATGAAATCATCAATAAGCCAATGGAGACGTTAAAGCTTGCAATACCATCTGGCATTTACACCCTGCAAAATAACCTACTCTATGTTGCACTGTCCAACCTCGACGCAGCCACTTATCAGGTACGGAAGTCATCGTCAATACTAATGCCAGACATCACCAGTAATCCCTTAGCCACGGTTCCTAAAATGTTCCCAGGGTTGTCTAACATTTTTCAGTTTGCAATACAAATTTTTAAAGACCCCTTTTTATTTGTGCACTTTACAGTGACCACTATTCACCTCAAGGTTTGTTAGCTACTCAAACCTGTTCAGATTTAAAGGAAGAGTCTTATTAAATGATGGTTTTGCTTGCAAGATAGATTAAAGGCCTATGACTAAGCACCTCTTAGTGCCATTTATTTTTTTTAAATGTATGTATTTGTTTTGTTTTTATCAGACAAGTAGAATAACTTTTCAACATAATAATGTAGCACTCCGTTTAGAACAATGATTTTAAAATATTAATAGAAGAGAAAAAAGAAAGTGACGTGGCAAACTTAGAAATAGGATGAGAATCACATTTTTATACCCAAGTGCATAAGACATGCTGACATTATAATGCAGAGCTAATAGTAGGGATTACTCATGTGTGAGCTTTTCTGTATTCTCAAAATCGATGTTCCTTGTTGTATCCAAAAAAACAAAACATACAGGATAGTGCAGACGGTATCATGAAATATCTTTACACCTATAAGTATTCAACTTATTTTTTGAGCAGTTTTTTACTGCTCACTAACATCAGTGTGTGACTTGATTAAGCCAATATCCAGGCAAATCTTCAGTCCCAGATATAGGTAGCAAAACAGACTTTCACTCTTTAGAAATACATTGCCATATACTGTAGAAGGAGAGAAACACAAGCCACATAATGTAAAACAAAAAACAAAAAAAATGTAATGTATAAAATCAGAATGTGGCGCTAACTCTTCAGATGCTGAACACACAAAAGAGGTTCACAATTGTACATATGATAAAATTGTACTGTTACAAGACAGCTGCAGTCCTATAGATTGCCATTTGCGGTGGCAGCTCTTTGCACTCTCTCCCAGAAGAAATGAAGTATAATCTATCGCGTGTTTCTTTTTTTACTCTGTCTCTCAGCTGAGGCAGCGCTCAGTTGAATGCTGGTGCATTCTGACACCAATAGGTGTGGGGGCTCGCCACTCGTGTCTAAGATCTGTCTGGTCCGGTGGTCTGTCTCTGAACCCTATGACTAATTCCTAATAAGTACATGTTAAAGGAAAGTTTTGCATAATGTCAAAAACACCAATGCATATTTCCATTTTAATGACGGCTTTGAAATGTATTACTTTTATTTTGTTTGCGAGAGCGTCGTGCACTACTCTTCCTCCATAATATATTTGCATCAATGTCTCTAGTTTGCCCCTTCAAGTTCTGTGATAAGAAAACCTTGTTTTGTCTTTGCAGGTCACATACCAGCTGAAAATCCTCACCACAGCATTATTTTCAGTGTCCATGCTTCAGAGAAAACTTACAAGGAACCAGTGGCTGTCCCTGTGTATACTGATGGCTGGGGTAACCTTAGTTCAGGTAAGTGTCTCTGTATAATAGATTTTGTTTCTGTCTCTCTATGGCTATGGTTACAGTTGGAGGAATAGGGATGACAAAAGTAGCCTGAAAAGTCATATTTAAAACGTCTGTGTCTATAGAACAACAGAGAAGGTTTGATAGCTTTTTATAGGAGTATTATGTACTGTACTGTATGGTACAGCAATAATCTGTTGGTTAATTTAGGTTTATCTGCTCACCTGGATAACCCTATGGTTTTTGTAATAAAGGAAAAAAAAGTGTCAATGTGGAATATGTGAAAGAAAGCAAAATAAAGCATAGACGTTATTGGTTATAGTTAAAAGCACAAAGCCATGTCCAGTTTTTGTGAGCACACAAGGACAACCAGACATAGGTGTCCGTTATACTCGGACAATTCTATATTTGGCACTATAGGCATCTGTAAATACTTATTATGACAGAATACTGAGCGGGCAATACCCTGACACTTCCCAAGCAAGTGTTTGATCACTTGCAGCAGCAGAGTGGATCAGGACTCTCCGGAGCAAGAAGAAAGTTTCTATAGTGCCTAGTTATCTCTTTTTTTATTTAATACACTTCAACATCAAACTATCACAATTTGTCTGCCATCTAGAGGTTATAGACGAGCATTACAACATTCACTGCCTAAGCCTTTTTTGTTTGACAGATATATATACACAGATACCAATAAAATGTTATTTTGTAAGTATAACTATACAAGTTGGGCCAGGAGTACCATTCTTTAGTTGTCCAAAACCTGACATTAACCTATGTTTTAAATGTCCAACTGCGGCCTTCCAGCAGCTGCTGAACAACAAATCCTATTGTTCTCCTGCAACTTATAAGAATTGCAGGGAGTCATGGTTGTGGTAATTCAGAAACAGCCGTAGGGCGACAGTTGGTGACCCAAGGAAGCAGAGGGGACTTCTTTCTGATATCTTCTCCACTTGCAGTAATGCTTGTCATTTTAGCAAAGACTTTTGTTATACTGTTGGATTTGTGGCAGATGATAAATTTGTGTAATAACATTGTGTAATATCCTGACTCGGGGGTAACTGCCCTGTGAATATAGAAATGGGTATCGGGTCAGCCTATATACAGTCATAAAAATCAACCCTTATGCTGTGAAACACATTAGTGGTATCCATTTTTCAATTTCTTACCTAATAAATATTTCTGTGTGAACTTGCTACTTTTGTATTCTCTTTCCACTGTAGACTAACATTGTGTGTTGGTTTATTTCTTTTTTATTTATGTATTTATAAAGTGGCCTACAGATTCCGACAATTCTCCCTCCAAAGAAGTATCTGTTGGTTCTAGATTCGTGGGTCTCATGGCCGTTTTAACAGCTTGCTTCTCCAGTGGCTTTGCCGGTGTCTACTTTGAAAAAATTCTTAAAGAAACAAAGCAATCTGTATGGATACGAAATATACAGCTTGGTAGGTTGTTTGTAACCAGCATTCAATGTCTGATACATTAGGAAGCCCAACCCTCTAGAATGGTTAACACAATGTCAGTAAACCGGTGTGGTAACCCACCTTCTCTGATGTACCTGGGATAGACACTTGGGTATCTGCACATGGGCACTGATTGGGTTCTCAGAAAAAAAAATAAAAAAAAGCAATGAGGAACCATGCAAATCAGCAGACAGTCCTTTTAAGTAACACCAACTGGGGCCAAAGTATCAAAGTATACAAACGTTATTGTTATGTCCTTATAAAACATGAGAGAAAACATTATGGCAATCTAGACTGCTTCTCTCAAGCCTTTATGTTTTTATAAGTATATCACAATAAAGTTTTTTTTTTTTTTGTTTTTTTTTTTACATACTTGGCCTCTGTAATGGAAATTACTAAATCCATAATAAAACACAGTGTGCATCCAAATCATGCTTTTATTAGAACAGCAAAAACATCCAACCAGTTCCAATATGTGATCTTCTTTTAAAGTGACACTGTCACTTACATTTGTGCAGGACAGATGATTTTTTTTTTTCTATTCGTTCATTTTGTTTCATGGTTTCTCTTTCCTTCACAGGCTTTTTTGGGGGCATATTCGGTCTGATGGGAGTGTTTATCTATGATGGAGACCGTGTCGCTAAGGAGGGATTCTTCCAGGGATACAACAATCTTACCTGGGCTGTTGTAGCCCTGCAGGTATGTCCGGAAAGTATGTAGAATTTCACATACCTTTCCACAAGGTTGTTCTGGAATGCAGCTAGTACATGGCTTATTTGTAAGTAGCGTCAAGCAAGTGCCACACGGAGGGTGCAGACCTGTCTCTGATTTGTGTCTATATAGCTATATATAAAAAGTATGGAAATGGAAGACTCCTGTTACTCTAGTGTCTTAGCTAATTACGATGTACAAATAATAAATGGTGAACCCTCCTCTTGTTCTTTACATTGTAATCATTAGAGGGGATCATTAGAAGACAGCACAGTTCCATTTGATAATAGATTTCGGAAATATAAAAAAGGGTTCCTTAATATGTTAAAATAGGACTAACTCTTAAGCAATGAATTTGTTTTTTTTGTATTCATACATTCATTATGTTGTATTTACTATGTTATTCATTTATATTCTAAAGTACTCTTTATCTGATCTATTAAAATAGGATTTACTTTTTAGTAATGCATGTATATTTATAGTACTAGTAATATATAGTATAGGACATATATAATTTATATACATTATATCACTTATTTATTTAATGTTGTCAACGTTTGTTAAAGATATTTTAAAACTTCAGTTAAAAACAAATGATTAAAAGGACATGGCACAGTTGTTCTAATGGTGGCTAACACAAGGCTATGGCTAGTGTCTCCATCTAGTCTGGTATCCTCAGCGATGTTGCTAAGATGAATGATGTCATTTCCTGGTGTTATGGAATACATTTAACAATCTCTGGGGAGTACAGAAACATTGCCGTTTATTGGCGGTAATTCAGATCATGTTTCTTGGTTCTGCTAACACCACCACATACTATACACACACTTGGCTTCGTAAAGCTTGACCTCTCCTCTCCATGCACATAAAGCATCAGCCACAATTAACTGTGGGTAATGGAAACTGACGAAAGTCATGTAGTAGCTCATAAACCAACTTTAAAGGGACACTAAACATTTTTTTTTTTAACTTGTGCTTCTAATATAGAAGCACAAGTGAAACGTTAGTTGTCCCTAGGATGAGGAAGAACTGGCGTGTACTTTTGATAATACATGCCGATCTGTCCTCTGACCAACAGCTGCCATGTTTCCATAGGAAGCAGGCAACCATCTGGTCGGCGACTGACTCTCTCTGCTAGCGCAGAGAACGACCCTCGTTTTTGCATGAGATCAGCAGGGGGACCTGAACTAGGTCCCCCTGGTGATCCCATGCAAAAACGAGGGTGCGAGAGACCCTCGCTTTCAGCTGTCAGAGCGGGGCGAGCCCCCCTGACTTTTATCAGCACGCGACAACCAGGAACTGCTGTGTCTCACACATGAGACACAGCAGATAGTAAACCCACGTCTATCTATTAAGATATATGTCAGGTTTACTTAATTTTACCGGGACATGTATTGTTTAACCCTTGCTTCTTTCAAGAAAGGGTTAAACAACGTTTAATGTTCCTTTAATTGCTATCATAAAAATAAACACACAACTGCACGTTTGTACTATAAATACTGAGTTTTCACAAAGCAATATCAGGTAAAGGCACTTGACTTGTTTTGTACAGTTAATTCTAGTGGATCATACCATTATTATTCTTTTCTATTTCCCTATTTATATAGATCTGTAAGCCTACACAGTGTGCCCCAATTAAACCCCTACCAAAGCATTCTCCTTACGAGAGACTTTCTCCAAGCATATCTAAATAAAGGAGGTAGAACTGATTTTAATTCCTACTTGAGGAACATTACTGGGCTGTGACTGTTTATTGTAGATTTTCCAGAAAGATTTGGCATGGACCCAGATGACTGCGTTAAATCTTTTTTTTTTTTCTTCTTCTTCACACCAGTAACATTGCTAATCCTGTTATATTACAGTAATGTTCTGTGTTACAGTCTTAAACATTGAATAGGAAAATAACCTGTATCGAGGCCCCTGAGTCAAAACTGGCCTATAAAAATATTTATAGTGGAGATGTTTGAATTTCTAGACATGCAGGTTGGAAAAGCAGGAACCACTCGTACGCCTTCCAAATAAAAGAAACAGACATCTTGGCTACCAAGTAATGAAATGAGGAAAATATAGGATATTTGGGGTGCAGTTTTCACCACTTTGATACCAGTAGAGTTGTTCATGCACGGCACAGTAATAGAGGCCCTTCCAGTGATAGCCTTTGCTGCATTAAACAGGCCTATGAGTTGCAGTTAATTGCACAAATGACCTTTTTATCTCGTTTGACTGGCGTTCTAATACCTTTGTCATCTCCATTTATCTGACTGCAGTGTAAAACAATCAGTGCGCACACAGTTGTGTGTAGTGTCCTGCGAATACACATTAAAGGAACTCTGTCACCTAAAAACAGTTTGTATTGTGAATGTAGAAAATAAGAAATGTATCTCTACATTGTGTTTCCAAAAATATAATCAAATGTATACATTAAGAGTAAAATAAGTTACAGGCGTATCTGTGGTATATATTTAAATGCATTGTAACTAACTGAAACTGTTCAATCCCTTCTCTCTGTAGGCTCTGGGAGGCCTGGTGATAGCTGCTGTTATTAAATATGCTGATAACATATTGAAAGGTTTTGCCACTTCTCTGTCCATCATTCTCTCTACTTTGATCTCCTACTTCTGGCTGCAGGATTTTGTTCCAACCAGGTAATGCACCTATATATATATATAATACACACACACACAGGTTGAGGATCCATTATACAAAAAAGGCATCTAATGTATTTTTCTAGCACCACCTTCAGGCAGTGAATTCCATACCTTTACAGCCCTCTACTGTAAAAAAAAAAATCCCTTCCTCTGTCATACACTAAATACTTTTTCTTTTAGTGAGTGACCTCTTGCCCTTTTGTACTGTTTATGTTAATGGACAGGTCTTTAGAAAGCCTTTTCTAATGGCCCTGTACATATTTATATAACATTATCATATCCCCCTAAGACGCTGTTTCTCTAGTGTGTACAAATGTAACATTTCTAGCCTTTAATTTCATAATTAAAACTTTCCATTCCTCTTATTAGTTTTGTAGCCCTCCTCTGCACTTTATCTAGTGCCATAATATCATCTTTTTTTTGTTTTTGACAAGGTGACCAGAGTTGACTGTCCTTACAGATCTCCCACCATCTATTAGCCCTTGCCTAAAAAAAAAAAAATGAAAATTTGAGCCATCACAGTCATTTAATAATGTTTCATCAGCATGATATTAATGCTATTATCTTTATTTTTCTGTTATGAATCCATAACCTCATTAGAAATTAAAATAATTTCCTTGATTTCCTGAAATTAACGAATAACACAGAGATGTTAGCCTCTGACAATGACCTAGAGATTTTTATCAAATTTGCAGAGATTTGCTTTTGACATTGCTCTGATGTTCTAACAATACTGTATAAAATGATTGTATAATATCAACACATTCAGTTTGGTACATTTAAAAGTGTCCCTCATGCGGACTGAAATCCCTTTGTAATACAACAGTAGGTGTAAGCTAACTTAAAAATAATAATAATGGCGTACAATAAAAGTGTACATATAATAATAAACTATCCAAAGCATTAAACTTAGAGTGCTGTCCCCTTTATGAGTGTAGGGCGACAATACCTGATGTGTTAAGAGTTAGAATCATTAATGGTAATGGGCAGGTCCACCTAAAATACGTTAGAATCACTAACGGTAATGGGCAGGTCCACATAAAATGCGTTAGAATAATTAACGATAATGGGCAGGTCCACATAAATTAAGTTAGAATCATTAACGATACTGGGCAGGTCCACCTAGCTTATTTTCTGTTTTTTTTTATATATATGTGTTTTATAAATGTGAAATTATCTTAGTTCTGTATTTCTTTAATTTAAAATAATTTCCCTCTAAATTCAGTGATATCCAATAAGGAAGGCTTGGAAAGGAAACACAGGACTGTTACCATAGCAAATAGTAGTACACATATTAAGCTTTCATTTACAATTTTTTTTAGAAGGTAAAAAGTGTGTACTGACACGACAAATTGTTTAATATCTGATTTTGCTGTTCAGTTTTCAGTTACATTTTGGCGACTAGACAGCCCTGCACTTCAACTTGCATTAAAAGGCGTTACATTCAGACTTAATTGACATTTTTATGAGCAGAAGGAATTATGACCCATCACTCTTCATACAGTGCTGGGTGTTGGACTCCACTGGGCCTAATATAATGACTGCAGGAAAAACGCACAGCACTCTGTGAAGCAGCCATGTTTCAGCCCTGTCGGGTCTTTGTCAAGCCATTATGATAGGGATGAAACGTGGCCACTTAGGGGATAATAAACACCTCACTCTATCAAGTGCTGTGTGATCCATATTTTTCCTAATGAGAGAGGGAAATTTCAGTACAAAAAAAACTGAAAAAAGTTATTATTTATAGAACTTTGAATTTATTTATCTAAACAAATTGTACAATTTCTGTGATCAGTGTTTATAGTTCTATGGCTGGCTGAATTTATATTTGACTTTATAGATATCTACATATGAACAATCACCGTAAATATAAAAAAATGTAAATATGTTGATGATCAACATCATTTATCACTCATTCTATTATTGTTTTTTTATTTTCACAGTGTATTTTTTATTGGTGCAATGCTGGTGATTTCTGCAACGTTTCTTTATGGCTATGTCCCCAAAACATCTGTAAATCCGATTAAAGCATAAGGACTGGATGGAGTGCAATAACTAAGGATATCCTGCACCTCTTAGCATGTCGTCGATCTAACAAGACCGTGTAAAGAGGAATAACCAAGCCACATATGCTGCTGAACGCGACAAGACCACAGGACGAGAGGCGACTTCTCTCTTGTGTGATGGACGCTAATTTATTTTAAAATAAAAAGATTATATATATATATTTTTTTTTTTTTTGGGTTAATACTTGAACATGGAAGTACCAATTTTAGGGTTAGTTGCACAACTCTCCTGATCAAATTCTAATTCTTTTGTATGCCTTCTAATATTTAATTTGTCCAGATGGATTTTTTTCATGTGGGTCTGGACTGGGATATCCACCTGTATCTGATCTCCGTTTAATTTAAAGGTGCCGTTCCAAAAGAGCAAAGTGAAATGCTCTTTCACCATTTTATACTAAAATGACAATGTTAATCAATCCACCGGATATGATTTTGTATATGGGCAATTTGCGTGTCTAACTGTCTTTGTAAATGGAAATAGTCTTCGTTATACAGACTAAGACAAGGGAAATTAAATATGTTTTTATCAAATATTTGATGTCTTATTTTTTATTTAGATTTTGGAGAGTAATTTTCTTTCTTTTTTTTTTTTCTGCCTGTGGTCCCATATTTCTCTGCTATTCCCAAAGGCAGATGGGGAATTATGGGATTTTTAATCCATCATATAACCATAGAATGTGTCAGCTGATAAGAACCATATGACCCATCTAGTATGCCCAATTTAATCCTAATTTTAAATCAATACTAAATCGCTTAGATTTTGCACTCCAGACCTGCCCCATCACGCAGGTTTTGCACTCAGGACCAGCCCCATCAACCAGATTTGCCCCAGGGACCTGCCCCATCACCCAGATTTTGCATTCAGGACCTGCCCCATCACCCAGATTTTGCATTCAGGACCTGCCCATAACCCAGATTCAATGTCCGTTTAAGACGTAGGTCCCTGGGCTACAGTTACTGTGAGTCCCCCAATAGTATCTGATTGGGCTAAGTAGCCTGACAAATGTTACAGTACTTAAGTTGTACTCACAGGACTTGCCCCAGCACTCAGGGCTTGCCACAGCACTTAGACTGCACCTGTCATATTATATAAACCAATAAGGAAAACACAGCTAAGCACAAATGTTGTGAAGTGGCTTTTAATCTGTCAAATGTGGCAACGTTGCCTCACTTGACAGATTAAAAAACCACGGGGGGGGGGCGTGGCCAACTCTGGATGAAGACGGACGCGTTTCTGTTGAGCTTCGCTTCAGTGCAGACTTTCCAGGCAGAATTGGATGGCTACACCATCTAAAGGGCCAAAACAACTGGTTCCCCATCAACCTTAATCAAAACCTTCGGCCCCTGCGTCTTATATCAAGTTTACCACCAGAAGCCACCGCCCAGGCTCAATCTGACTCTGAATCCTCCTCAGAAGATATTGGTACTGTACATACTGGGACTCAACTGAACTGGTGGCAACGAGAACTGACATCTTGACATTGTATACTAAGACAGCCACATTAGACTCAACAGGGGCACAAATACAGCAGACTCAGATGGAGGCAACTGGCAAAACGGCACAACTTACTAAACAAATGGCTTCTTTCCAACGCCAGCTTGTTGCCATGGATGGCAGATCTCGCCAACTCAACATCAAAATCAGAGGAGTGGCGGAGAAAGTTGGGTCCACTGCCCTTCCCACCTACCTAAAGAAGGTTCTGAATCATTTGCAGCCGGCTGTGGACCTGAATACTTTAGTGACCCAAGAAACGATGGCCCCTGTATCGACTTGAAGATCATCTTGTTCCTGGGACATCCTATATGGGACCATTTTTTCTTTTCTCTTCCTTTAGTCCCAGAATGGATATCCTACTTAGGACATACTTTTTCTTCTTCATTTTTATATGTATTAAGTCATGTTTGGACGACTAATGTTTGGTCCATCCATGTCACCTCACTGTTGGACAGAGGGGACGATTTTCTTTTCGGGACGTTCCTTGGTGGCCCCAAGGCCCAATTTCGTGGGGCTTCATGCCACGTACAGTGGTAATTCTTTATTCCATTGTTTTTGTTTGTTTTGTTTTTCTCACATTTTTATTTTTTTAAATTTGTTTATTAATTTTTCAAATAAGTAGACATGAAAACATAAAGACATAAAACAGTAAGGTCAAGTGAGCACACATAGAGCAGCAAACAAGAAAATATCCATAGTTAGATCACAGCATCACAAATTAGATACATTATATCCCACGATACAGACTGTGGGCTGGAGCATAGGCAAGAACGCTGGCTGTAGGCAGGCACAAAAGTTGTGCTTCACCTGCAGTATGTGAACCACAATACAATAGGACCCAAATTATTCTGTTTAAAATTCTAATAGAAATTGGAAATAGCACATACTAACAAAAAAACAAAAAACACAGGATACAAAGTAAAACAGCAATATCCATATACAGGTGTAGAAAAAATATTTTATATAAGTCAGAATTTCCTTTAGAATTGGCCCTTATCGTGAATGTTTGTTGGGCTACTGTAGGTGCCAGAAGGCAAAGAGCAATAAACACAGAGGAGACAGGCCCATGACCTGTTCACATTTAGCGCTCTCTAGGAACAATGTCCAGTGAATCCATTTAAGTGAGTTTTTAAGTCCCTCACCTTTAGATGCGCTAATAAGGTCCTCCGGCCTTCGGATATCCTCCACTGAAGCGGCCCACTCCGCAAAGGTAGGTGATCTGGTCTGCTTCCACAGTCTGGGGATCAGGAGTTTTGCTGCCTTGAGCAATGAGGGCATAAGGGACCTTTTATACTTCCCTATAGGATGTGGAGTATGGTGAAGAAGTGCTGGGAGTGGGGGAAAGTGGGAATGTGGGATCAACAACCTCCCTGGTGGTTTGAATAACAGATTCCCAGAATGGAGCCTGTTGGGTCTGGCATCTCCAGCAGGTGTCATTGTGTGTGTGGAAAATGCGTTTGAGGGTTGTTGGGACTCTACCATCTGGACAGTACTTTGTATGCCTTTTCTTGTGTGGCTGCTGAGATAGAGCTTTTATGGGTGAGTAGGGCAATTTTTTGTCACTGTTTATCTGATAGAGTGAGTAGGCAGTCCACCTCCCATTGTCTAATAGAATATGGTCTCACAGTCTGTTGTAGATTTAGGAGTATAATCTGTATGGAGGAGATTAATTTCTTAGGTGGTGGTGTGTTTATGCAGAGTGCTTCAAAGGGAGGAAGCGATCTTGGGTATGTATGTCGTGACATCAGGGTGGTAATGTAACGGGTCAGTTGGAGGTATGTGTATCGTTGGTTTGGGGTTGTGGGGGAGTTTTCAAGGAGGGCGTCAATGGGTTTGATCCCTGTATCAGACGTGACATGACCCAATCTGGGATATCTAATTTCAGGTGGGAGAATAGCTTTAAGGGTGTCAGGCGAATAGCCGAGTGGGAACGCTTTGTTAAAAATCAAAGAAGTAAGCGGCGATGGGGAGTTTATGAGCCCGTCAGAGCGGCGAAGTTTATTCCACAATAAAGTGGTTTACGGGACTGTTAGATGGGAGCGGCAAATGACTGTACTCTGATCATGTGGTACCCAGGCTGCAGAAGGGATCGGCACATTTAGGTTTCTTTGCTCAATTGAGACCCAGTGTTTTGTGGAAGGTCCCGACCATTCCGTTATTCTAGCTAAATGCGTAGCCTTCCAGTATAATTCCACATCAGGTAGTTCCAACCCACCTTTGTGCTTAGGCTTCACTAGATAGCTATAACCAATTCTAGGTGTGTTATTGTTCCAAATAGCATTAATAGGCTATATCTGCTCTAAATCTATGGAGTTCACCAAATAGTCTAGACCGTTTATTGGGGGTGTTTAAGCCCTTAGCATTAATGTATAGGATTGTTAACGGGTGTGGTGACCATACTTCTAGAAAAAATAATTGAGCATCGGATAGCACTGGACATTGCAAACAAAGAATAAAACAGTGTAACATAACACAAATCGTACTTGCAATAAATGCAGTAAACAAGTGGTGTATTCCACAACAGGTGGAGTAACCGTTTGAATATCTGTACAGAGGTAGTGATCTAGTGATGCAAGGGTTGGGTACCTGTGGATAAGGTATCCACACTGGTGTACCCAACTCTGAGATACAAGGCATCAGTACCGTGGGGGGTGGTACAACGCATAGTAACATATTAGTAAGAAGGTCAAAGGCAATAAACAAAGGTAGTATGCAGAGGACCTTTGCTGCCGCCTGGCTGTTACATGATTAGTGTGTAGACGAAGTGGAGAAGGTAAGCATAGCTCATGGGTAGATATCTCCACCTCTGTGTGCGGGGGTTACTTAGGTGTGTATCTTCATATAACTGGGTGGTTGGGGAAAGATGGCCCCAGCTCCGCGGGGTCATTCGGTATCAAAAAGTATTTACATGTCACATACATTCAACAAGCGGCATGGTGGATAATAATAACACAATAATACAATAATACAAGCATGATCAGACCACTGGTGTGGACTGACAAGCAGCGTGTGTGTCAGGTAAGGAACCTTGTGACAGGGTGGCATCCCAAGAGTGGTCCGCAGGAGGGCGGATAAATAGGGGATGTTTCTCCAATTGGTGACCTCCGTAAAGGCCTAACAAAGTTTGTCCCACACTCAGGGAGAGTAATTGGGGCGGGGGGGGGGGGGGGGGGGTAATAACACGGGAGGGCTACTGCGGGCAAAGTACATATCTGGAACTGTCCGTTTGGCAGTAGCCAGGTATTTATCCGGGATGTACTTTAGGGACCATGTCAGGCCTGGGAGATCTGTCCATCATCTTGCCTCTTCTGCGTCGCTGCAGTCTCGGAATCCAGGGTTGAGTGGACAGGTGCGGCACCAATATGCCCTGCGGGGATATGGGAGTACAATTCGGGAGGCTGACGTCGGGTATGTTGAGGCCTTTACAAAATTCCAAGGTGTCTGATGGGCACAGTAGAGAATGTGTTCTTCCTTCACGGTGGACCGAAAGGCTGAGGGGATATCCCAAGGTGTACAATATGTTTTCTTTGCGAAGTACATCCGTGAGTGGTTTGAGCATTCTGCGTGCGTGAAGAGCAAGCCACCCAATGTCCGGGAGAATGATGAATTGTGCGCTATTGTAGGTAAGTATGCGGTTTTTCCTTGCTGTAGCCAAGATAAGCTATTTTTTTGCGTAAATGAATGAAAACAGTATATTAGATCTCTCAGGTTGGAGGTAGATGGACCTTGGGTGCTGCTCTAGTTATTCTAGTTGTGTACCATATAAACCAGGCATATCATGGCAAAAGAAAACATTTAAACAAATTAGCAGTCATGTATAAACCAGGCATATTATGGCAAACAAATCACCAGTAATGTATAAACCAGGAATATCATGGCAATAAACCCAGCAGCAACTCTGGGACCTCATAATGCAGGCGCCAGGACTTGCCCAAGCCCCTGTAGGTCTTGACTTTCCACTGTACCCTCCACAACTTATAATGTGCTACCGGGTGTCTAGTGGGGCAGGAGGAAGATGGCTGTGCGCTACTCGGTGTGCACATACATCCTCTGATGTTGCCCCTACCTGGACCGTCATGCAGATCCGATTGTGGGTATGCAAGCTTGCATACCGAGATCACTCTAAATATGACATGGCTTAGTGCCACTTCAGCCATGTCTGTTGAGGCCCACCTGGAAACATCTGGGCACTGTGCAGCCAATAACAGCACCTGGATGTAAATAGCTGTCAAAGCAAGTGCCTGGGTTAGAGTTAAATAAGTATGCGGTACCACTATACTCAGGGGGAAATGCTGAAAATATATTGGGGTGTTGTTTGGCAATAAATCAGTACAACCCCTGTCAAAGAATGGTGGGAAGTGTGATTCCCTGGGATACACATCGGGGTAATTCAGGGATTCATGACAGATATCAATGCTACTTTTGAATAAAAATGGTTTTGAAACAGCTATGTGCTATGTGTATTTATCGCCCTATACCAGGCAAAAAAACAACCCATAAACAATATTTCTAAACTTAGGACCACTATTAGAATCTATTTAGAAGTTTTTTTCGTTAGCATTTGTAGATTAGTAAAAGATTTTACAAGTAAGTCACACATTTTTTTGATCATTTATTAAATATGATAAAAAAAAATGGCATTTAGGTGTGTACAGCAAATGATATAAAAAGAAAATGACATCTATTCACAAACACTGCGGAAGTGTTGAAACAGCCACGGTCATTAACGTACTATATTCAGAAAACAATCCGGTTATGAAGGGGTTAAAACGGCCTCTGTCACAGGGTAAGACACAGCCCAAATGTTGTGTTACAGTCTCTAGTAAGTTGTTAAGGTCTGGGGAATTAACTATAATTCTATTATTTTATTGTTGTGTTATCTATATATTTTATAAAGAGTATTAATGATATATATAATGAAGATTTTGTCTTCTCTACACTTGTTCACCGACGGCTTCACATTTCTTAAGACGTGTGTAGATGCATACAGTCATCATTAAATTGGATAAATGTTATAGAAACCGGAAAATAAACGTATACAGTCAGTGACATACAAGGTCACGTGTCCTGCAGCGAAATGCTGAGTGTCCTGTCCTTACGTTTATAGCCACACTCACTAAAACACGCAGTACATTTGCCCTCTTCAAACATGGAAGAACAGTATCCCAATCCGCGCCTCCTTGTCTCGCACGCAAGTCGAGCTTGAGGACGGCTGCTGAAGCAGGGGCACGTGGTGTCAACGGTAGCCAATGGGCGGGTCGCGCGATTTGACGTGAGAAGGCGGAGGATGCTCAACATGGCGGAGGAGTGAGAGAGAGAGAAACAGAACGAGAAGAGGTAGGTTGGTACAGCGAATGAAACGCGGGTGCAAAAAAAGGTAAAGGGAGTGAAAGAGCGAAACTAATAAGTTAAAATTGCCTTCGGATAGACGGAAAGGATGGGTATTAATATGGCAAGTGAAGCAGACAGTCTGAGAGAAGAGGTGATACAGGTGAGAAGGTTCAGTTCCGGGGAGAAGGAAAAACATTGTAGTGATGGCCTAGCTTTGACACTCAACCCATCGTGGACTACGGTTTCAATACTCACCTGTCTTATATTTATTTGTAAAGTTGGTAAAAAGGCCAATAACAAAATACAGCAAAATGGAGTTATACCGGGATGGTCGCTCCTCTATAGCTGGTGGAGGGCAAAGGTATCTGTCGATCATTTAAAACACGGTAAAGCAGGAGTGTGGACAATATCACTTATTAGATGTCAGTGGTTTGGTATTTGTCAGAGACTGCTTGTCACCAATCGGATCCTTTATTCTCTGTGCCACTCACTACATCGCTGTGTCTGTCCCTCTCTGCCGTGTCTGTCCCCTCTCTGCCGTGTCTGTCCCCTCTCTGCCGTGTCTGTCCCCTCTCTGCCGTGTCTGTCCCTCGCTGCCGTGTCTTTCCAGTACGGGAACCAGCTGCCTGAGAGAGAGAGGATCTTACCAGTAGATTGTGGTTATTTGAGATGCAGGATTTGTTGATCTTTGTGCCCATCTGTCACTACTGCATCCTGGTGTTGCCTATTGTATTTCATTGTGGTCATTGTTTGTGTTTCTGAGGTTTAGGTTCTTGATATTTTCTTTGTGGGACATTCCCTAAATATAGTGACATTCTTTTTGTGTATTAGACTCCTATGAGGTCCAGTGCCTGTCCCTAATTGTTTTATGCAGTGTCCTGTGCTGGCAGTTTGTATCCCTTTTTTTTTTATTTGGGTGATCTTGGTGAATATTACTTGATTTCTTAGATCAGATCATCTTGTAGTCCTGTTTCTATCTCCAGCACTTTCCAGTGGTAACTTTATGACCGCATCCTGTTAGGCATCTTAAGGATGCTGTTTGGTTTCTTAGTGTTGAAACCTGTTGTCACAGAAATACAGCATTTATCAGAAGCTCTCTAGAGCATATTCTATTTTTATTTATTTTTTCTAGGATCACACCTCCCTTGGAAAGTCTTTGACTTGCTAGTAAAGACAAACACATTTTTATCATGCTCAAATCTTAGGAAATCATGTCATCAGAGGCTATTTTATTTACTCTGTAGCATATTCTAGAATCTAGAGCAATGATTCCCTAGGTGATCTCTAGAAAAGCAAATATAGTATAACAAACAACATCATAAACATACAACCTCGTATGACCTTATTTACATACCCCCATACTCCTTCTCCATACAGGACAGACACACTAAATAAGATTAAAAATAGCCTTTAATGGAATAAATGCATATGCCTTAAATCTCAGAGATAACAATGAGAAAAATAAACCATAAACTCAGTAGTAGGTACACAGTAAAAAAGGAAAAAATGCAACCTAGTGGGCAAACAGTAATGACTCAGTCTAATGTGAACGCATACAGTGAGAAAAACATAATATTCAATAGAATCTTCCTGTAGAAACATCTCCAATGGGAAAAATTGGCACAGTTAAACATGGTACCACAGTTTGGGAACAAAATAGAAAAAATATAAATAAAGAAAGGTTCGGTCATACCCCATCCAAAAAAAGAAAATAGTGCTTTATAATCTGTGGTTCAAGTTAGATATCCAAAGTCCATAAAAATCAGTAATTGTGCATACAGACACTGGATTTTGTCCTGTTCCTCTACATTTACTCATCATCTTTGTCAAGTTTACAACGGACCACTACCACAAGCAACATTTCCTCAATGCTATTTTGATTGTTGGATGGGAGAGATCAAACGTTTTGTTTAGATTTTTCTACGAATATATGCGTATTCTATATTTTTCACAAACTGCGGTTCCATGTGTAATTTTTGGACTGTGCCAGTTTTTCCCATTGGATATATTTTTTCTCTAGGAGCATTCAATTGACTTATGTCACTATATGCTTCATAAACAATTGTATGTTCACTTTGGACTGAGTAATTACCGTTTAAACACTAAGTTTCATTCTACCTTTTTTCACATTTTAATCCTTACTGTAACCTCTGTTTGGTTTTCCTCAATTTCAACACGGGCAGTGTTTATTCCATTAAACACAATTATTGTGCATCTAATTTAGTGTGTCTGTCCCTACTGTGTGTTATTTGTGTGTTGCACTGCCAAATGTTTAGAGCTTTGTGAATAACGTCATGTAATTGTGACATTATCACACGGTTTCCTGTCTAGGTGTATTTGCTTGTTTCCAGTGATGTGAAGATGACTCAGGGGAAAAAGAAGAAGAGGGTGAACCGCAGTGTTTTGCTGGCGAAGAAAATTATCATCAAAGATGGCGGCTCGGTGAGTGTATGTTGCAAGCTTTAAACCTGGCAATGCCAGCGGCTGTAAGCATTAAAAATACTTGCAAATGTATTTTTCCTCTAAGCATACCTAAGATTTGTAAATTAATTTGTAGTGATATGTTCCTCGTACTGGGTAGGCCTTTGGCATTACTGCTACCACAACTGGATGTGCCCATTCCTTGTTTAACTTCCTTCAATATTGCATGCTTCTGTCAGGTAGTGGCATATCAAATCAGATTTCTTCCATTACTGATCTGCAGGTTTATGGCCTAGTTGGAGTTATATATTTTAGATTTATGGTGTTTGATGTTTATTCTCCTTATTCAGTTAAACACGTCCAATAACTAGAAACGTCACTTACTTCCCTATTGTTCCTGTACAACGTGAGTTAAAGTAACAATGCTGTGAGAGTGTCTGGCTTTATTTCATCAACTCAAAACAAGCATTTCAAATGTTCCCAATCCTTAACAAGAAATAATTGCTTTGTATGTAAATATGTTCAGCACTTACTAACGAAGTTTAACATTACTGGTGCTGTTCATCAGCAAGCTGGAATATTCTTTTGTCCATTATTTTCTTTCATTATAAATCCACAAAATAAACTGAAAAACAGAATGAACAATTAAACACCGGTCAATGAAATTGTAACATACGTGGGGTCTGGTCACTGAACGGTGAACTGTGTGGGATAAGCCACCAACTTTAAAACATTAGGCCTCGAAGATTCAACATTAGCCTGATTTTTTTGCTACTTGATTGTCAATTCATCATTATCAATGAGGCTCCATATGTTTGAGTGTTAACATAACATTTTCATTAGCTGGAAGTGTAAAAGTTTAGAAATAAACTATGGACCAGTCCATCATGATTAACCCACAGTCCAATAATGACCTCATAGGAACATAGTAATTTAGGTTGAAAAAGGACATAAGTGCATCAAGTTCAACCCTTGCTATTTCAAAATTTGTCTCCTAGCGGGAGAAATCCTTCTTGACTCCAAAGGGAGTAAAGAAGCTCTATTATTAATGCTTACTCTATTAATAGGCCTGTTTGTCCTGCTTTTCTAAAAACAAAAATATCCAGACCATTTTTAAATGCATCTATTGTAGTTGATAGCACCACCTCTCTTGGTAATTTCTTTATTGTCCTTTGCTGACTATGGAATTTTTGCTCTTTCAGTCTCAGGGGGTGACTTCCTTTTCTTTGTACATTTCTGGTAATAAACATGTCACTGGAGAGCTCTTTACATTTTCTTTAATACTGAATATTAAAATGTGTGCATTTGCTGCAATTTGGCTACTTATATGTGTATATCCAAGACATTTTGTTTAAGCTTTGTTTTTAAATATGTTTCCATTTTGTACAGAGCGTCTGTCACCAACAAGACACTGCATGAAGTTATTTTTATTTATTAGCAGCACATATATTCCAGTGTCCCAACTGTGTACAATGAATATACTATTAAACGGATATTTGAATACAAATGCACTTTAATAGGAAAACGCTAATTTTAAAATACATTCATATAGAGGGAGTAGAAATTCACTGAGCACTAGAAATTACAATACAAATATGGACTAAGAAGACATATACAGCTCAATCTACTCTTTGGCAAAAATGCTCTTTAGATTATTAATAGTGTCCCCTTTGGATGATGGGCTGTTTTTTGTTAATCAGATTTACTGTTGTGTAGCCTTTTGCATATTTTTATAAGGTGTAGAGTTTAACACAACCATTATGCATCATTCATTGACATTTTCTTGTTCTCTTTAGCCTCAGGGATTTGGCTCTCCCAGTGTGTATCATGCTGTCATTGTGATCTTCCTGGAGTTTTTTGCTTGGGGTCTACTGACTGCTCCAACCTTGGTGGTAAGTGCTACGGGTTCCTGGAATAATTTGTTTATTTTTGGGGGTTGGGAAGAGGGAATTTACAATGCACCTGCTTATCTTGCACCAGGTAAAGTCCAGCATTGGTCTAAGTATTTGTCGCATGTTAAGCAGCAGAAAACTGGAGCCTTTATACATTTCTTTCCCTATGAACGCATGTCTTTAGGAGAAATGACAGTACTCTGGTTGATGATTTCAGTTACAGTATGGGAATTATACCATGTTTAATGGTGAGATATAGTACAAATCATGTTAAATAACCATAATGCTGCTTGGAAACAATACATTCACCTTCCCCCAAAACACACAATTGTAGTTTCCTGACCCTTGTTTCATTCTAACTAATAATATTGTTTTTGACTTCATAAAGTAAGAATATTGCATTTGAAAGCATGTTATATTCCCTCAAACTCTGTTTTTATCTATAGTATTGTACGGCCACTACTTAGGTCAACCTAAAATAAATATTTGCAAAGGTTTCAGCAGGCTGACTTTTTATATAATAATTTTAAATGAAAATTGCTTATAAGGCAGCTTATACAGCTGCTAATTGTTGACGTTGTTTAGATCTGGCTTTAAAAACCATTTTGTCATTTGCATGATTTTAGTTTTTAATACCTTACTCTGTGTTAGAGAGCTTAGAGGGTAAACATATGTTGTCAACTCTTTGAATTGATTTCTAATTGTGTAACAGAATATGTCGGCAGATAAGAACCATTCGGCCCATCTAGTCTGCCCAGTTTTCTGAAACCTTATCTTTTATCTAGTAAACTCTTATACTTTCCCCATGGATGCTTAAACACCTTCACTGTATTAATCGCTACCACTTCTGCTTGAATGCTATTTCATGTATCCACCACTCTCTCAGTAAACTAATACTTCCTGATATTACCTTTAAACCTTTGTCTCTCTTGTTGTTGTAGCTTTTTGTCTTTTAAATATACTCTCTTGCTTTACCGTGTTGATTCACTTTATGCATTTAAATGTGTAATTGTTGTTGTTTTTATCCAGTCTAATGTGCATTTTTAGAATACAGGTACATTGGGCTTACATTTAACCAAGCCTAATCATTTCCCTCAATGTCGATATGAAAAGGTGCTCTAGCAGGGGTACATTAAGAGATAAAGCAGATTGACTATTTGCCCCATCTTCATGAATGGTGTTCCTTTTGTTAAATTCTGTGGGGGTGGAGAGGGGGTACAGTCTTTTTAATTGACTTCTATAGTAGCACAACCACTGTGCACTAGGGTAGCAATTCAAAAGCAGTCATCGAGGACCACCAATACTCCACAATATTCAATTCAATGTTCAATTAGTGATGGTTTGAAACACCTTGCAACCATCTGGGACTGAGGTGTTGGCAGATGATGTCAGAACATCCCTCCCCCTGGTTCTATGTAATCAAATGTTATGTAAAATCAGTGAAAGCCTCAATGTGAGGATCCATGTAAGTTTCTGGAAGAGTTATATTTATTTGCATGTTTGTTCATCTATTGAAGCTCCACAGCCTGCTTTTTATGCGGAGGGTTCTACGGTTTCCCAACAGAGCTCAGCCAGCAGGATCAGTGTAGTGTATTCATTTTTTCCAACAGCTCATTTTCTATCTCTTGTACTAATCTGTAATTATTTCTGTGTCCTGAACCTACAATTGCTGTTTGACGTCGGAGAGGCTTAGATACATGTCTCTGTGCTATTTATTAAAGGGTGTTTGTTTGGGTGTTGAGTACCATTCTGTTACCATTAATTTCATTTTTTACGCTACACTACTGTTTTTTTAATTTATTTTTTAATGGTGTTGAGTCAAAATGAGTTACAAGTGAACTATCACTTGTTAAGTATCTGATCTGGCATACATCCACATCTTCTATTCATTTTATGATGTAGGTATCTCAGCCTGTCAAATAGTCTTCCACCTGCTAGGCATTGGCTGGGAGCCATAAGCATCAGTACCAAACCCATGCCACAATAGAGATTGCCAAAATAAATACCCAGGAACTGGCACTCAAGTGAAATACATGGATTTATTCCTTAGGCAACAACGTTTCAACCTCATGAGTTGTTGGTTTTCTCGGGGTGGGCTATAGAGATTGCACCTGCACCACGTTCGTACAACGTCATTGGACTTTACTGACCCTATAAGCGTTGCATGGTTTTGCCTTTCTGCTTTACAGTGCATTTTATGCAAATATATAGCATTTAATTACTTGATCATTTATTATTATTATATCTTACAAATCTGTTTAAGAATGTAAATTGGGCTGTACCCTCATTTTCGGTTTGCACTTTCAATTTTATTAGTAATTTATTACCCCCCCCCCCCCCCCCCCCCGACAGTTTAGAGATCAGTGTGTATAGATAATTTAATGTCCACAGCTTCCTCTTCCATAGAAATGTGTTTCCACTTCCTTAAACTAAGATTTAGGACTTTCCCATGGACAGTCACATTTAATCATTAGTCTGTCCCTTTGAATGGAAGCCCATAGAGGCCACGTTTTTTTCAAAAGATTTTTCTGACTTATCTCGAGAACAATAACTTCAGTCCGAAAAATATTAAATATACATGACCTCTCTGGGCTTCTGTACCTTTCATCTGTGACTCCTGCTCTCTAAATTGATTTTTGTAGTAACCAGGATGAGTCACCCCTCCTTCCTGTATTTGCACATACTTTGTACATTGAGTATGACTGTTCTAATCCGTAAAACATTAATCCCACGTTTTGCACCTGTATAGGTTTTACATGAGACGTTTCCCAAACACACATTTCTAATGAATGGACTCATCCAAGGAGTAAAGGTGAGAATACATTTAGCAGTTATTCACCTGCAGTGAACTGTACATGTTATGTAGTTGGTATGTTATGGAGCCAGCTCAGTGTTTATTTTGTTTTTCTTTTTTATATGTTTTATTACATCACAGACTCATGCTTACTTTGTGTGTGAGTTTTAAGTTCCTCTTGAAATTCCATAATACACCTTCCTGTAGTGTTAGTTTGCAGTGATGACAGCTATTTATTAAATAGTATTTTTTTGTTTGACTAAATGTCTTATCCCCTGGTTGTGAGGCATATATTAAGACAGCAGTATAGTGGCAGCTGTTTTCAAATGAGTCACTGCCTTTAGGGATTTCTGATCCTTGCAAATTTTTAATTAGCCTAAATTGTATCCCTCTATTAATTATCATGTTTGATTCCATGACACTAGCATGGGTTTTAAAGGTTAAAAAACACACACTTTTCATTAATAATTTATGTTACAATGTGCCCTAAATCCTAGTTAGGAGCCAGAAAACAGTGGTTCTCTGCCTGTTAAATAGGTAGGGTGCGTTCAGATATTCTCTATTTTTTTTTTGAGTATTTCCTGTGGATTTTTGACCAACATCCAGGCATGTTAGGATGTAATTACCGTGCTTGTCAAACAGCCATTGGATTTCTGTATTCTGGGTCCTGATCTAACGTTTAAGGTCAGGCTAATCTGAAAACTGTCAGTACAGATTTTGCTACAACACGGACTTTTAAACATATTTCAGAGGATTTTGAAGTGGGTACAGATCTGTGCATCACAGTTTCTCACTAAATTGAGCAAAGATTTAAATGAACAAATAAATCTGTATCGGGAAGTTTGCATTTCATTCATGTCTCCTGAGAAGCAGTGTTTTTGAGAGAATGCACTTGGCAGGACAGCAGTTAACAATCCTTCATTTTGTCTACAGGAAACCGGTTTAGTAAGAGCCATGATAAGAGCAGGTTTTTATTTGTGCAAGCCGAGACCTGCAGCTAACTAGCAATGCAGAATCAAGATGGTTTGTTTCAATTACCATTAATCTATGTGTTTGTCTCCCCTCACTCAGGGTTTATTGTCCTTCCTCAGTGCTCCTCTGATAGGGGCTCTCTCCGATGTGTGGGGTAGAAAATCCTTTCTGCTGCTAACTGTATTCTTCACCTGTGCTCCAATCCCACTGATGAAGATAAGTCCATGGTGAGTGGCTTTATCATTATCCATATGTACTATTCAATGTGTGAAAACGGATACTACAAGTTATGTTCTTCTGGTTCTCGCAGGTGGTACTTTGCAGTGATCTCTGTGTCTGGCGTGTTTGCCGTCACCTTTTCTGTGGTGTTTGCATATGTGGCAGATATAACGCAAGAGCATGAGAGGAGCATGGCATACGGTCTGGTGAGTCCTCTCTATTACACATTCTCCACACTAGGTAGTGATCTTCTGCAGCATTTATGATTTTCAGAGCTATCACGAGAGGTCTCTGGGTCCAGTACTTACTAAATATGCTGGGCCCCTTCTTTCCTAGTCTGTTCATCCTCCATAAGTTTTATTGCAAAATCAACACCCTCTTCCCCTTGAATCCCATGCTTCTCCCTCTCCCTCTCCCTCTCCCTCTCCCTCTCCCTCTCCCTCTCCCTCTCCCTCTCCCTCTCCCTCTCCCTCTCCCTCTCCCTCTCCCTCTCCCTCTCCCTCTCCCTCTCCCTCTCCCTCTCCCTCTCCCTCTCCCTCTCCCTCTCCCTCTCCCTCTCCCTCTCCCTCTCCCTCTCCCTCTCCCTCTCCCTCTCCCTCTCCCTCTCCCTCTCCCTCTCCCTCCATGAATGGATACAAAAACACACAGATCTAAATACGTGACAGTGTCGCACATGAAAAACTCCAACAATCCCTGTACTGTGTTCCAAGGAATCCTCTAAGCATGATGTACATAAAAGAAAAAAAAAGCATGTAAAACAAAACTAGTGTATATTTTCACTATAAATCTAATTCAACTATAGTCCCCTAAAACATTCACATAAATCCCAGCCACCTCGAAATCCCATCCAGATATAACTGTAGTTTCCTTACAAAAAGAGCAAAGAATGGGCTTTGTGTAAAATGATAAACTAGATTTATTTGGCTTCTTTCAGTGCTGCTTACTTTAAAAACAAAGCAATGTGTGCCTCAAATATCAAACTTGCGTGCAGCAGCATCTTTGCAGAAGGGAATAAACTATCACAGGCCCTGTAAGGAAATGAAAGGACTGGTCATCCCCTTGCAGGATTTAAGGGACTATGGTGAAAATATCTTGTCACGCATTTTGTATGTGTTTTTATTTTTTTATGTACATGCGTGGGGGGGGGGATTCCTTGGAACACAGTACAGGGATTGCTGGATAAATTATAACGGTTAGTGCGCAACACTTTATTTCCCGTATGGATTCCATGATGCCCAGAGAGAAAGATGGAGGGACAGCCTAGAAATCTGCTAGTGGCCGGGCTCCTTACTACTGGGTGTTTATGGCAATGATCCCTCAAACTCAATTACATCTGTGAATACGAGTTGGGTAGTCTCCATTTTGTTTTTAATAAGTATCCTCCAGTGATGTATATATGCCGAGACATGCAACATGGTTCTCTCCAAGGGCGATTTAGATTGCAAAAAATACGTAACTATTTATGAAACCAGAACTTTTACTTATTTTAGTATCTTTTTGAATAGTATGCTCTGTGCCTTCTCTCCTCCCCCTCCCCAAACCCCATAGAACTAGTTACACAAGGAAGATCAAAGTATGTTTTTAAGACTCTGTAAGGAATATGATCCCAATGATGGTATTTACCAAGCTTTACATCTGCCTTGCACACGGACTGTAACCCACATGATTGGTACACCAAATCCCTAATAAATCTGAACATACAGAGAACACATTGTAAGCAGAATCAAAGTAAGGCAGCTCATGTTACCGTTTGCTCTTGAGTGTTTGTTGTGGTGTTTAGATGTAATTTAATAAAGGAATCTTTTATTTTGCAATCTATCTCATTACAAATAAGGTAATACATCAGTCATAAACGGGGATGGTCTTCAATTGGACTTTATGTGTGGATTCAGCCTGAGCTATTGTAATAAAGCCATGCTTGCTCAGTGTCCAGATAATTAGTGCCTTCAGGGCAGTGTTAAACTCGGCTAGATAATGGAAAGCTTTAACAATACACAGTTATCATTTATTGTGAGGCTCAAAACCTTCTGATTCAATCTATTGTGCTGGTCGTTCAGAGGTAACAGTCCTCTAGTTGGAAGATATACAAAGTTGTATATACTTTTTTTGGACTCCAGGCTTTTACGCAGTGCCTTATTGCAGACAGGGATTCTGTATTTTAAAATTCCCCGATCTAGACCTCAAGCATATATTTGTTGACATTGAAGCTGCTTTCCGTGGGCTGGACTCTGCATACAACTGTGGCCTTGTACTAGAATTGTGCGCTTTGCATTATGGGAGTGCTTGCTCATCTAAATGCACTGACCAGCAATCCAACTTTCACATATAGCATTTTAATCTATGAATTTAATTAAGGGATTAAACACGAATGCATTCATTTAATGTGTGTTCCACAAGCCTATTGAATTGATGAGTTTACCTAAAGATTTCTTGCTTTTCACACTTGGGATTTTTTTTTTTTTACTCTACTAAACTCATAATGTTTCTTTTCAGGTTTCTGCCACGTTTGCAGCAAGCCTGGTAACGAGTCCAGCAATCGGTGCTTACCTCGGCCGTGTGTACGGCGATTCCCTTGTGGTGCTCCTAGCAACAGCCATTGCTCTGCTGGACATCTGCTTCATATTGGTGGCTGTACCGGAGTCACTTCCAGAGAAGATGAGGCCTGCATCCTGGGGTGCCCCAATTTCATGGGAACAGGCTGACCCTTTTGCTGTAGGTGGAAATAAACATGCGCATGTAGCACAACAATGAATCACTTTAATTGTGCATTTCTGATTTTACTGTATGTAATGAACACTTCTGTTCATATTTCATACAGAGGGTTGTGTGGATCCATGTAGCCACCTATACTAAAGGTTTACTCTTGGTACATAACTTTTTGTGCGATCCTGATATTCTATATACGTGACTCCTGACAATAAAACATGTTTTATTTACTCATAGGATGCATGCCATTTTGCTCTGGCTCTAGGAGGCATTATTTGGTCATCATTGACAAAAGCCCAGAATGCTTCTGTTCTCTGGGCAGCATGCACTGCTTTGATTGTTTTTTGTATTTGCATTTTAAATGTCATGCACTGGTTCTAAGGTGTAAGTGGGACTCTTATTATCGACTGGTTCAAGAAAGTCTGAATCTGTAATGTATGTCATGCACTGCTCACGCTATTGAATCCTTACTGTGAACCATTAGTCCAAATTCTTCTTATTTCTGTCTCTAGTCTCTGAAGAAGGTTGGCCAGGATTCCATCGTACTGCTTATCTGTATCACAGTGTTCCTCTCCTACCTCCCTGAGGCTGGACAGTACTCCAGCTTCTTCCTGTACCTCAGACAGGTGAGAATAACTCAAGATGGAGGGGTCTCTTCAAGTGTTAGCTAAATTAATATTAGAGGAACATTAACCAGTATGATGGATATCACTGGGTTTACAAACACTTTTTTTGACAGATCATGGCTTTTTCTCCGGAAAGTGTTGCAGCCTTTATAGCGGTCTTGGGAATCCTCTCCATCATTGCTCAGGTAAATCTCCTTATCTTTTGTTTCTCAGTCTGTTTTATCCATGTTGTCCACAACTGCTAGCTAGCACCATGGTTCCTCCCTGTCAGCACCCAGTTTGCACCTTGGTATCCGAGTTTACACCAGCTAGCACCATGGTTTCTCCCTGTCAGCACCCAGCTTGCACCTTGGTATCTGTGCTTACACCAGCTAGCTAGGGCCATGGTTCCTCCGTGTCAGCACCCAGCTAGCACCGTGCTATCCGTGTTTACACCAGCTAGCTAGCTCCATGGATTTTCCTTTCCTTCTGCCTTTCAGCACCCTTTACTCTTTCTTATCTGTACCTGCTAGCTTAGTTTATGGTCTCCTCCCTGTCACTGGATCCTGAGTTGGCATCTTCTTGACAGCACTTTGTAGGTCTTTCATTTCCAACCTCATCACTTTTTTTTTTTAAATTACGCTAAAAATAGATTTTGCTCGAATCTGCTGCATGTCTTATGAGCTTTTCCCTGAATACCCCTTATTTTCTAGATTATAGATATCCATGTTAAGGTGTTTTCTGAACACAGGTATGATAATTACAGAGTCAATAACTGCTTTATGCTGATGTGAATATTATTCAAACTTGACGTGTTAGTGGTAAGGGAAAAAAGCTGATGGAAATTTGGAGTCTAGCAGCATGATTGAGGCCTTTGTTCAAAGTATTATCCATTTTGTTTAATGTTTTCAGCTGTATCCGAGAGATAATGTGATTAGTAATTGTGATGCATCAAAACCTCCTGTCTCCTTTACATTTTGCGCAGACTATTGTTTTGAGTTTACTGATGAGGTCCATTGGAAACAAGAACACCATTTTGCTGGGCCTGGGCTTCCAGATATTACAGCTGGCCTGGTATGGCTTTGGCTCTGAACCTTGGTACGTTGCAGTATATTCAGGGATCTCAATATGTCTATTTCTTTTATTTTTATTATGGTTTTTTTTTCTATTGCAAGCTCAATTGTGCATCAAAATACAGAGTTTTTCCATTATTACAGCAGAGTTCTAGGATAATCCTTCCGCAAACCTTCCTGATCTCCTGGTCTGTGTTATGCTAATAAAGCACACCCTGAAACTAGACACCACAGGACAACCATGTGGAATGAGCCAAATAAGTTCCATTATTCATTTATTTCTTGGGTTCCAGAGGTGGGACTTTGTATAAAATGTATGATGATCAAATGTGTAAGATTTGTACTATTACAGAAATGATTAAATGGGTAAACATTTTGTATAAGGATAATAGAAATTAGATTGGTTATATGATATGGTGAAAGCAATATTGAGACGTTGGTAAATCCCTATCCTTAAATGCCATCTAATGGGAACAAAGAGTCTTCACTAAAATATGTGTGTTTGGCAACGTCTGATTATCCCCTCCCTGGACCACAAGCTGCAATTATACAAAGACAAACCAACACCCTCAACGATGTGCAGGCAGGGAAAATACAAATGCTGGTGTGCTAAGCTTATGAAGTGAGCCACGCTTCTGATCACTGTGGGAGTTCTTAATCTCTAATAGGGTGGATTTGATTGGGATCCTAAAAGTTGTTCTGGAGCAGGAACAGAAGCAAGGCAAGCCTGTGCAATGTAACCATTCTTGGCTGTTCTAAGTTGCGACTCAATTTGCTGTTTGTTTTGTGTGTGATCTGCTTTTCCCACCTCTTCTCTCCTTTCCTAATTCTGCTGCTCTTGACATTGACAGGATGATGTGGGCAGCAGGAGCTGTTGCAGCAATGTCCAGCATCACATTCCCTGCAGTTAGTGCATTGGTATCTCGAACTGCAGATGCTGATCAGCAAGGTAACAAATGACTCCAGATGATTTATGAGCTTATACTGTTTTACGTTTTAAAGGAAAAAAATACATGAGGACAAAATGTGTATTCACAATTAGTACAGTTTAGCAGTTTGTCTCACTTTTGCTTGAGAAACATATTCCCAGAATGCACCTGATCCTCTCTTTCTGATCGGCTGCTCATTTTCAGATCTTATTTTATAACTATTGCAAAACACAGGTTGTAGAAGGTACTTTGGTTATGTGTTTAAATTGTCCATAGAGTAATGCGTTCCACTGTGGGGTATATTGAAATCTGTTTTGATTTGGAGAGATGTTTTTATTTTCAAACGATTCCCTGATTTTTGTGACTGTACATTCATGATTATTGATGTGTTTCAGGGGTTGTGCAGGGGATGATCACAGGAATTCGGGGCCTGTGTAATGGTCTTGGCCCTGCCCTGTATGGATTTATATTTTACATATTTCATGTGGAACTAGATGAGATCCCGATTACAGAAACCGAACCGAAGGTGACCTCACATTCACAGCAGGTAACAACCTTTCCAGCATGGGTAGAGGAATGTATTACTGGTGTAACACTGGGTGAACGAAGCACAATAAGGTCATGTCTAACATCCATAATCTGGTGAAAGTGTATTGTTTCTTTTTGTAGAAATTGGCCTGTTCTATATGCTATTTTATTGATTTGTAACATTATTATCCTACCAAATATAATGGAAAAACTAGGGGCTTTAGTCATGAAAGATGGAATTTTTCCAACTTGGCTACTTTGACCTTTAGTTTGAAATTCTCTTTTCAATTCCTTGCAATTTTCTCCTTCATGAATATGTGTTAATTAACTGTGGCAAAGTTTTTGTGTATGAAGCAATAGAACTGTTAAGACAATTCCCAATCATTTATTTGCAGAATTCGATAATCCCCGGGCCTCCATTTTTGTTCGGAGCCTGCTCGGTATTGCTGGCTTTGCTCGTGGCCTTGTTTATACCAGAGCACACCAATCTGAATGCCCGCAGCAGCAATTGGAAAAAGCATGGAACAGGGCACAGTCACCCGCACAGTCCTCCAGCGCCTGGTGAGGGAAAGGAGCCGCTTCTGCAGGACACAAATGTATGACAGTGTTTGAGAGATGCCCTTTGCTGCTCGTATAGTCTCATTCCTATGATCTGCCGGACCAATTGACTTTCCTTTCAATGGGTAACTACAAGCACCAGTTTTTAACTGGCATGGCCAAGCCCACTTCAGTGGCAGGATCAGCCTAGCTTGTCAGTCGCTGGCACAGCAACTCTCTCCAACCTTCTCTGCCCACAATGTTTTCACTATGATTGTGTTTACTGCAATCAGAATATATATGAGATTTGCTTAAACCTTGTAGTGCTGGACTCCTGTAACCAAGTTACTCAGTTGAGATAATTATTGCAGGGTCATTGCCACCAAGCAGCTGGTTAAATAAGCATGTAGGGTACATAGCACATGCTCATTTGTCCAATGTTCTTTGCCTCCTGCCATAACTAGTCTTTTTGTTTTTTCAATTTTTATTTTCTTTTTTTAAAAAAAAAGCCAAAGTATTATAGTGTTTTATTCTGCTTATCATATGTCATTGGCTTTGCTCTTACATGACATCCAACTGAGCGTTTTTATTTTCATTTTCTCTTCTGCAAGAATAGATTGTTAGAGCAGCTCTTTTACATGTTTACAAAATATACATCTATATGTATATATACAAACACGCCACTTAGTAGTTACAATATTTAGAACTCTATGGAGAAGAGACAGTGGAGCCATGGTTTGGCCTGCTCCAGAAGGACCCTTTCATTGTGGTGCTTAGATGCATTTTTTTTTTAATCTCCAACTGACAGAATATGGGGTGAAAGATTTGAAGCCTTAATATTGAATGAACAATATCCAAAGGGCAAATCTTCTGGATTCTTAGAAGCATTCCTGGTTGAACGGTTATATAAAAAAAAAAAAAAACAACAACACCATTGTTTCTCAGTATGTGCATTACATTTCTTATACTGTATTTCCCATGTGCTGGTTATCATGCCTGCTGTTCTGGGCAAGGATGGATTGTTGAACCACTATAGCCTTTTTTTTTTTTCTTTTCCAGAAGATGATTGTCTATCTGACTTAAATTAGCTGTGGATAGTTTCCCTTTGTGCCAGATAAATGTCTTAAAGCTGACTAGTAATTTAATGCTCCCAACTATTTAATGGTATTTGTACAGCATTGCCAGCTTGGGCAATATATTTGGGTAAAAAATCATCTTTGGAAGCTATTTAGAGAGATCCCCATGGCTTCTGAAAAGTCAAGCAAGAGGCGTGTGAGATTAGCAAAATCATGTGTTTGCCTAGGGCAGAGTTGCGGCCAGTTACCTAGCAGAGGGAGATTAAAAAGAAAAAAAAAAACACTCTATTATAATAACCAGAGAAATGTCATAGTGGTTTCCCTTTACATATTTGAACCATTTTGTACAGCTACACATTTGGCATAAAATGTAATTCACCTTGTTTCTCACTCATAGAATTTACCACTATCTGATGGATGCTTGATCTCCAAAACTTGAATATACAGCACACACAACGAAGCAATTCGACTTGGTGCTGTCCATACATTTATTGGTGGCCTTTCTCAGAACATTATTTCATCCTCCTGAGTGCCAGGAAGACCAGCAATGTCTTGTCCTGCTGGTACCTCTGGCACTCCAATTTAAAGAGCAAATATTTTAGTCCTAGATTTTGAAGATAAAGATCTGCAAAAAGCTTTATTAAAAAAAAAAAAAAAACGATGTGATTATCTTCTAAAAAAAATATATATATTTGTGTATATTTTTGCTTGGTTATTTAATGTGTTTCTTTGTATAAAGTGTTGTATAATTTAACAAGATCACTTGTTTTGTGTTTAGTTTTTTTTCCCCCTTTCTTATTGGTACTTTGAACATTTCTCATTGGCTCAGATATGGATGATGTAAATTTATGAATAAACCTAAATATTTTTATATTGAACTTTGAAGAACCAACTTATTTTAGTCAAGGAATTTACAATGGAGAAACTTTAATCTAGAATTAATAAAACCCTCCCAAGATTAAGGATTAATGTAAAAATTCTAAAACTTATCCATATTTTACTACTATTTTTTTTGTTAGACGATATCTGATCTAGAAAGGAAGCTAGTGGGATAAGCACCAAGATGTTGTATGCAGGTGGGTTTATAAAGGGAGTCACAGGTGTTAGGACAATGGCACCCAAGGGTTGGCAGAGATTTTAATGCAATTCTTGGGAAGCGCTGGCAATCAGAGGATCCACAAATTCAGAACCAGTGCAGGTAGTGCAAACGCAGAATTTTGTTTGAGGTTAGCATTATACATTGGGACACATTTAGACACCCCTGCTAGACCAATAGGGGGGCATCCGCAACAGATTCCTGAAAGCAAATCTACTGCTCAGTTTCTCACCTACATAACCAGTGATATCTTCCACGTGAAAAAATTTGAAATAGGGCCAGATCATCAGGTTTTAAAATTGGCATCACTACTTTATTATCCAGCACCTATAGGGGATAATGCAGGAAAATGTCATGTTTGGTGGGGAATAGAGTACTAATTGAAGATAATGGAAATCTGTTAACCAGCCTATTCCTTATCTTACAACTGCCATTTAAAAACCAAAACAAAAAACTGCTAACTTGTGTATTTGCCATTGTCTGGCTCCGAAAACTCAGCCCTGCCCTAGATGCAATCTTTCAAGGAGCTATTTTGCCAACATTTGTCTTTTAATGTAAAATAAAAAAAAGTTAGTAGTAAAATGATCGTGATGCAATGTCATGGTTATACAAATAGTGTTTAATATCAGTATCTTCCGTTCCCAACGGTTTATAAAGCATAATCTTATAATGTACAATTTTACACTGCAAAACATGAAAATAAGGAGAGGTAGAATATGCACTATAACTGCTGGAGATCAGGCAGGTGTTCAATGATCTGCAATAGTCACTGGAAAATGTTTATACACCTTCAGAGTCCAGATGCACCAAAGCAACCTATTGACAACCATTTAGATGTTTATTTCCCAGCATTTTTTCAGTGTAAAGTAATTGAGTGCCTCAGCCACAATTTTAGATTTTCAGTTGTGTGTGTGTACACCATATTTTTAAATGGTTTGCTAATCATGGATAAACATTGTACAGTATTACTAATGGCCCATCTCCCAGACGACTGTAGACAGTGTAGGGGGAAACAGAAAATAAGTTTGCATTTTAGATAAAACCTTTCCACTATAGAAGTGACCAGTAAGTTGAAAAATGTAATTTTGTAGCTAGATTAGCCAAAATTACTGGAGGGGGAAATAAGATCATATTCAAAAAGTAGTGATGTTATTACTTTTAACATTTCCAAATTGAAATGTTATGCTGTAACTGGAGGGGTAGTACACACCAATCCTTGCAAATATAAGGATTTGTAATCGTTATCCGCCTCACAGCACCACAGTGCAAGGATGAAATAAATCATTACTTAAAGCGGGGAATTCAAACTTCTTGATGAAAAGTTGGATACCAGTCCTTATGTGCATAACACATCTGCTCCACACCACTCCCAGTTACGAACAAAAACCAAGTATAACCACAGTGTGTGTCTCGTCACGTGTCTGCGTCTGTTCAGGAAATCAGCTCTGTGTTCATGAAGGTGCTGGTCCGGGAAAGTATGCAGAGTGGGTTAGGGAATTCCCCTTCCTGGCCTGGACTGCTGGAAAGTGCAGAATAAATCCACAGGTAAATCCCAGGTTCAGAATGAAAGTGCTCTTTACATTGGTTCCTAAAAATCAGACTGCTTTCTGGTTCTCCCTGAGAATGGAGGCGTACAGAACTATTACACTTTTGTTTATTGGACACAGGATTTAACATGCTCTCAAGCATCATAACGATGTCACCAATATTTGGTAACGTGGCCGAGCAGCAACACACCCTCTGTTATCCCACTTACTAGAGAAAACTGATTTTGAAAGTGCGCTAGAAAATTAAATACCATTAGTATGGACAATATTTTTCAATAATTTTAATTTGATTGTGTCAAGTGTCCACAGTCAGGGGCTGGCTTTGGGTGTTCAGGCACCCTCTGCAGGCCATTCCTGGGGTGCTTACACACCTGTTTCCCAGGTGATAACTATACCTTATCAGATAAATTTGGTTTTGAAATAAAATGCATTCCTTTTTATTTCTTTCCTCTGCCCCCTTCACTAGATTTCTTTTGCCTCTTAATTATTGCCCCACAGCCCTGGACTGCACACACACAAAGGTCATTTGACCCCCAGCCTCCGATGATGTGCCTGGGCATCAGCTGCCTGCCCTCTCTCCACCTGCACAAAGAGGGCTGTTAAGGGGAGATCTTTTTATCTTCCCAGCCAGCGACTAGGGTGCCCCCTTAGTGATTGCACACCCTTGGAGCCGGCCCTGTCCATTTATTTCATCATAATCATGAGGCTGTAGAAATGTTCTTATTGATCAACACATGTATGTAAGACTGACTGCTCTCCATAAAGGATAGTTCTAATTACACTTTATCAAAGAGTGCATCTTTGTTGGTAAAAGTCATGTTTTAGATACATTTGCTGTGTGCTCCACAGAACGCCTTAGGCTTTACCTTTGCCAGTAGCTAGATTCTGGTTGAGCCCTTGTAGCGGATGGCCAACGTCTTTCTTCTTTAAGTACTTGAGATCCAAACCTGCAGCCTCTCCACTGAAAGAAGACATTTCAGGATATGGGGTGAGTTACAGTCAAGTGTCCTCAAACTGGGAATGAAGCTTCAAAGATCTGTGATACTCTTAATCCTATTGATTTACTGGCCTGATCTTAATACATGGGTGTAAAGCAATGCCTACATTTAATGGAACAGAGTTTGGAAAAACATCAGAAAAAGATCTGGTAATAACTGTACAACAGCATTATGATCTAGTGAAACGGCTGCTACAAGGATTAGTAACATTTTGCATGTTTAAAAATGGAGCAACATATTTGGGCTCTATAAAATCATCAGTAGTAATGCAATATAATAAAGCACTGTACTAATATATACCTATTCAATACAAACAACTGATTTTTGGGGACCTGTTCATTATCATTGCTCTTCAAAAGGGGTCGTCTGTTAAGACTTGCAGCAATGAAAGCAAGCACAGTAAAGATTAAGATCACCTTGCTTCAATGCCTTCTATAGGACCAAGTGCAACAGGGATGATTGAAAGCTTGAACTTAATGGATTTGAATGTTTTTTTTTTTCTGTTTATATTGACATGTTATTTTGCTATGTGACAGTATAATGGTGAAATGCATTCTTTAAATGATGGAGAAGGCATGCATGTAATATTTGGGAGATACTTACTTCTCTTTATTTGTGCCGGTAACTGCCCTGCTTGAAGGACCTTGCTGTATTACTAAATTGGCTTTTGCGAATGGATTGTTGTACTGAACCTGTAAATGAGACTGTAGTTAAGATGTATCAATTGCATCAGACAATCATGTCTTTTCAGTATTAAAGCCCTGGGAATCATTAAGTTCTTACCCGTGGACCTGAGTGGATCACTTCTAGTGAGGACTGGTGGGACGATGAGGCTGAAGTGATGTAAGGTCTGACTGGGTATGAAGATGGGTGAGGGTAATTAATCCGTGGAGCATGGAATTTATTCTCTGGCTGTAGAAAGAGAGGAACACAGGTTTACAAGCAATTACCATTATAAGAGCCAACTGGGACTGGCTCACAAGAAGTGCTGTGATGCCCACTTGTTAAAATATCCCTTTGCAACCTTATACGAAGTTAACTTGTCATGGATTTAAAACTGGCAGTGTGCTCCATGCATACTGGCTCCCAAAAGGAGTAAAAAAAAAAAAAAACTTTTTTTTTTATTTATTTTTTTAGAACAGTCATTTCTAGGGCAAATACTCCCCTTAGTATTTTTTCTAGCTGTTCACAATACATTCTGATCCTTTTAAAAGGACTTTTTTTTTTTTAGATCAAAGTTTTAAATGCAGCAGCCATTATGGAAACCAGTGGAAACCATGTTGCTAAACTTTTTGACCTTTGCCCCAGAGTGGACTTTTGTAAACCACCACTAGGAAGTTATATATTTGAACTAGAACTCACCACATGACTGGCTGGTACGGCTGCAGTGAAAGGGGCACTGCCGGTACTGATGCCTGCACACTGGTTCTCATTGAGCTGTTTATTCAGCCAGTTGATAACTGAAACCACAAGGAGGGAGAGAAGAATTATTACATATTTCCAGACTGGCCTGTTATCACCACTAATCAGGTCAGTGGTAACTAAGTAGTAAATGTATAGAGCTCGAAAATGTGCTCAACCAGTATCCTACATAAATAAATCCTTTATTTTTCTTATGCACAGCTCGTAAGATGCTTGATGCGTTATGCACTTGCTTGTGGCAATTAATGCATCAAGCCTCCAACCAGCTCTGCATATGAAAAACAAACAAGGCTTTTAGAGTATGCCAGCGGAAGGTTTCTTCTGATCGAGTGCACAAGATTTTATGGTTTGTGGTTATTTCCCTGGTGGATTAGGTTCTATTTGCACCTTCATCCCAGCAACCTGACTGCCTCCACCTCAATAATGTTAGATGTGAAAAGTGCTAAACCAGATGGACTTTCAGCAGAGCAGAGCCCAGTGTATAGCTCAAAGTCAGGTATTAATAGAGGCATTGGATAGTCTCAAACTTGTCTATATTTTACAACTGGGCTACTGATGCCTGATATGGTCAGACCTTTTAGTGAACAGCCCCCAATGTGCTGGGAATCGGCACTAAATTATTATATTTATGAAGGAATCATCTGGTATGTACTTATAATGGTCATAAAAATATATTACTATTAAAATTACAACTTGGATTTCACCAAGTTAAAATTGATAAAAACAAGTAAAATGAGGGAGGTGTTTGAGATCTTCACAAATGAATTGTACCAACGTTTGATTCTGGTCTGATTAATACAATATTCTCACCATTCTCATTTGTCTTAAGCAGCTCTTTGCTTTCTTGTAGCTTCTGTTCTGTTTGTTGTAACTGCTCATTCAGTTTCTCTGCCTGAAACAGTCACAAACAACAAGAGTTTATCCTTCTCGATCCTTTAAAGTATTAAAACCGGGCAAAATATAACATTTCATCACTCAACAGCAAAGGGGTCGCATGTGTTTAACTTTAATACTTTTATTATCTGAACTTACAAGCACTCAGTCATGACTAATTCTATATTGTGCATACAAAGGGATTTTGGTGAGAATGGGTAATGCAGTAACAGGGTACCAAGTAAAATGTTAAATAGTCCTACAGTAGCTTTCACTGTAATTGAAAATACACCTCTCTCTTGCAGCCATGTCCTGCACGAATAACTAGATTTGGTAAAAACAGTCCTAAATATGGAGCAGCTAGAGAATCTTATAATCAAAATGCTCCTGCATAGTGTGACAAGTTTTATTAAGGAATGCTTATTGAAAATGTACACTACAGAGCTGTAATGATGAGGTCATAAGCAGGAGACTCCACAGAAATTTAAAAAACACACTGTCTCCTAAATTAGGCATTTGACTGCAATTTTACTAACACAATGTATAGATCATTTGCAGTTATTTTTTGTATTCTTTACATTTAAAGTAAAAACAATGTTTAGGCGATACAGTTCCTGCACTGCTGCAACTGAAATGTTTCGGGGAAACTAAGGCACATAGCAGAAGGGAATCTGTGGACAACGCCCAGAACTTTACATTGTATAATCCTTACTTGTTCTTCCTTCAGTCTGGAACTTTCCCTGGATTCCTGTAGTTGTTTCTGTTGTTCCTGAATCTTCTTTTCCTTGTCGGTCAGGAGTTTCTCCTGCTGCACGGTCACTGCATTCTTTAGCTTTAATTTGCCCATCATATTCTTCAAGTCTCCTTGCAGTTTTTTAATTATGTCATTTGCCTTTATTTGATATGTCATAGAACAATGTTAAACAGAAGTACGGAATTATTTTCACTTTCCTAGGATGCATTCTACTCAGTTATTGAAGATTGGTATTTTACACACATTTTACATAGTAAAAAAGGGCAAATGTACAGTATGCAAAAGTGAAACACTTCCCCATCTAGGATATAAAATAAATATGTATTTATACACGCATACATATACAGTCTCGCACACTAGTTTTGTGTTTAAAACCAGCTTTAGTCCCTACTGGAAATGTATTTTCTAAGCCAGGGATGTGGAATTGTGGCCCTCCAGATTTTGCAAGACTACATTTCCAATACTCCTCTGCCAGCCTCTTAGCTAAAAGAGCATTATAGGACATAATCCATCAGCAGATAGAGGGTCGCAAAAAAGGAAAAGAAGGTGTGCAAAAACAAATATACAGAATAACTTATCTTGATCATTTACAGCTCTTGTCGGGTTCAGCACATTTAAATCAGTGTAAACATCCCCCAATAATCCTCAGAGCCTGGTTACTTGTGGCTCAAACCCAACGTGAGTGAAAGTTTATGGGGTGTGGTTATAAGACCATTCAGCCATCTGCACTAAGAAGTGTTTCCTCTTTTGTTGTATGTGCTGAACCCGCCAAGAGCTGTAAATGATCAAGATGAGTTATTCTGTATAATTTTCTTTGCGCACCTTCCTTTTTTCACCAGAGGGTCAAGGTTCCCCATCCCTGCAAATCAAACATAGGATGGGTCAACAGATAATCAGATATCTAGGATAGCCTTAGGCCTATCCCACGCATATTTAAACAGTGTTAACCTCTACCACTTCCACTGCAAGGTTATTCCATTCATCTACTACATTAATAATGGTGAGCAAGTCTATGACTTTTGCGTATTTCAGAAACTGTAAACTAAACATTTAAAATTACATGCTCCTAATTTATACTATACGTTTACTTGCCAAACAGCAAATACAGATAAAAATGAGGAGTGTATTAAATCGAGACGCTGCCATGTTATGAATGCCGTTTTCCTGGTTCTCACCTTGAGAAGTTCTGCGGATAAGGATTTTATCGTTGCCTCTAGTTTCCCAATCTGTACATGCTTCTTCTCTGAACTTGCTTCAAGACTCATCTGTAAACAAGACACACAGAAATATAAGCGGCAGAGCTTGTATCACACACAGAGAAATACAAGCGGAAGAGCTTGTACCCTTCCTGCCTTGTGTAATAAATGCTCTACGCTCCAACCTTTTGTTCCTGGGTTGCTTTGAGAACTTCATTGCTTCGAACGAGGAGCTGCTCCTTGTCCTTTAGTTCTTGATCCAGAACAGCCAAGCGAGTCTGCAGACGATTCACTTCCTTTTCCTTCTCGTGGCATTCTGTGTCTAGTGCTGCGTTTTCCCTCTGTAAGGATACAGCTTTCTGCTGGGATCTTTGGGACTCCTACAGAATAAACCTTGGTTACTTTTGGGGATGTCAATACTCTGACTATATTAAAAACTAAAATGTCACAGGGGTCTAGTCACTAAAAAAAGAATTGTCCAATATGCCTATTTCTCTAACGCAGCGAATAATGCCTGACATGTGTGAATTATTTCAGAATATTGGTACACAAGATGTGAAAGCGACTGTTTTCTGATACCATAACTTGCCATCAGAACTGCCATTTATATAACTGCATCCCTATTATAGATCATTAACATTTTATACATATTGGAAAACAAAGATGTGAAAATAACATAAAGGGCCAATATTGTATTAGTGTGCTTCTTTTGGTATAATAAAGGCCTCAGTAAATTCCCAGATACCAAAGAAAGAACAACTTATTGCACATTTATACACTACAACCAGAAAAAAAATGGATTGTTTACACTTCTCTCACAATATGTCGTCAGCAAGAGTTAAAAAAAAAAACCAACAGGATGAGTCAGATTGCCAGTTTTTTGTAGAGATATCCAAATAAATATTTGACAAAGCAATCTAGATTTACTAACTGCTCACACGAGGATCAGAAAAACTTGACATTTTCTATGTTATTAATTGAATGCATTGTGCTGACAAGTCGCAAAGCCAAACATTGATAATTAAAAGAGAAAACAGACTGGTGCTCAGATCTGTGTTGGGGCCAGAAGGCACATCACCTCTTCTAGTGCTTGGTATTTGGATCGGAGCTCACAGATGGTAGATTCCGCTTTAAATCTCTTCTCAAGCAATTCCTTGTTGGAGTTTTCCAGTTCCGTGAGTCGGCTCTGTATCTGCTGAGTGTTCCTCTGAAGAGAGCTCTCCAGGTCTTTCCTCTGTTGCTCGTGTTGCTGCACTAACTGGGCATAGGTCTGAGAGAAGATACAAAAGGTTAATGTAATAGAAGTGTATTTTCCCCACCACTACATGCCTAGTTCTCAGCTGTGGATCACTTTGTCTTGAACCCGTCTTCTCAAACAGTTATCGCCTCTAATTTTACAAGTTTACGAAATTATTCCTGTATCTAAATCCATTCCCCAGTATCCCCAACTTTTTAATGGCAAGATCTGCTGAACACAGCCCTGCTTGCTCATTGCATGTTAACATCTAACAGCTTCTCAGTGTACCTTCTGAGCATTTTCCTTCTCGTTCGTCAGCTCTGCTGCATGCTGACTCGTTAAAGCTGTGACCTTGGTTGAAGATTCACTCTTTATCCTCTCCAACTCTAGACACTTTTCAGACAGGCTCTGTTGGGGACACGAGAAATGATAACTAGTTCATGTTACAAACTGAATCCAAACAAAAATATGTATATAGTACATATTTTATATAGTATAAATATCTTCTAGGTAAATTGTTATAGGATTTCTCATTAGCTTCCCTAGATTTATTTCCCCCTCAAATCTTGGTAATATATAAACGCGAGAGACTGTAACAGAGACATGAAGAAAAACAAGGAAGATACAGAGTTCCCTGTATCCAGGAACTAAACATAGAAAAGAAGTCTCTGGATCTTCATTTTTTTTTTTTACTTAGGGTTTTTAAACCAACCTTTATTCGAATAAGCGACAAAAAAAACTCTTCAATTCAAAAATTTCTATGCATCATTTCCACCAGGAGAAGAAAAAAAGCTACACAAACACTTACTCACTAAAAAAAATACTGATGTCATGGGTTCAACTATATTCAGTCAAGAAAAAATACAATAGGCAATGTTATTGACCAATCAGTAGTATTGTTTGTAGGAAATATAAAAAACTACCCCCTCTCTACTAAGTGTAACTGCCTGATGTAACATTTAACAAAAGTTAGAAGCAGCTGAACAAGGTCTAACATATCCGGTTGGACACCCAATTTCACTACCTGCTGAGTGGAGATCAGCTGCCGACTCAGGTCCTCTTCGGTGATTTTCAGCTTCTGCTGCAATAGACTTTTTTCCTCCTGCACAATAAAAAGACAAGACATGATGCACGCATAACTAGTAATAATACTAAGTGAAACAGCTATCGATTAACCAGGATAACTACCTTAATGCATCGTAGGCAGCTGGCCAAATAACTCTTGATTTCCATGTCATTTGCTGGCAGGAGCCTTAGTGAGAGGTGTGTCAAATGCTTAAATGGGTTTGTCTCTATAACATCCAGCTGAGCAGGTGAGCCGCCCATAGTGGGAGACAATTGTAACAGGAACCTAATAGATAAAGTCACATGACAAGTCACAATGATACCCCAACATGCACAGTGATCACTACAGCAATACAAAAACACAGATCAAAAAGTACCCATCAGAAAAACAAACTTCACCAACAATCAGAAACTATTATTGGTGGTTAATGGAAAAACATTTACTTTTAGAAAGAAACATGTCTGAATGCCAATTAAATAAACTAGTATATATGACATCACCCCAACATGAACATCTATTCACATACCACAGAATCTTAGTTAAGGCACAAACTCATGAATTGTGAAAGGAAGAGTGCTCAGTAAATGTACTGCTTACCGAACATCAAAATCCTTGCACAAAGGGTGAATTGCCAGTGACTGCTCAGCAACTCACTTCAAGAAACCCATCTAATGCAAAGCTCGCACCAAGTTTACCCAAGTCCAGTAACTCGGGAAAGTGCTTCTTTAGTTTAATAACTACCGTATATACTCGAGTATAAGCCGACCCGAATATAAGCCGAGGCACCTAATTTTACCACAAATAACTGGGAAAAAATATTGACTCGAGTATAAGCCTAGGGTGGAAAATGCGGCAGCTACTGGTAAATATTGCCCCCAATATGCCATTTAATATGCCAGGATATTGCCCCCAATTTGCCAGGATATTTCCCTCAATATGCCAAGATATTGCCCCCAATATGCCAAGATATTGCCCCCAATATGCCAAGATATTGCCCCCAATATGCCAAGATATTGAACCCCAATAAACCAGGATATTGCCCCTTACTATGCTCGTTATGCCACCCTCCTCCCCCAGACCCCAGCACTTACCTCGTTCCTGCTCTGTCCCCCGGTGCTCTGAAGCTGCGTGGCTGTGAGGGAAGCGTTGTGAGCTTCCCTCCAGCCGCGCGGATCAATAAAGTTTGTTTAAAAAAACCACACTTTATTGACCGCGCGGCTGGAGGGGAGCTCACAACGCTTCCCTCACAGCCACGCACCTTCAGAGCACCGGGGGACAGAGCAGGAACGAGGTAAGTTTTAGATTTTTTTTTTTTCCCCCACTGACTCGAGTATAAGCCGAGGGGGGCATTTTTCAGAACAAAAATTGTGCTGAAAAACTCGGCTTATACTCGAGTATATACGGTAATTAAACACACTTTGATCTATTGGAAATAATCAACTTTTTCTGCAAATTTCCCAGAGAAGACTTTTGCAATGCAATTCCTCACATACATTTATCTCCTTGTAAATACATTTCTTTATTGAGTGAAATATGTTTGTGAAGGGTAATAGTGCGTAGTAACACTTTCTAAATTATGGAAGGCTGTACATTCCAGTCTGAAAAGGCGTTGAGATAACCTGTAAACATGTGCTACCCTCCCCATTCATCAATTTACATACAATAATTTTACTTACTGATAAACTACTGTACAAATAAATTATTACTTGTATACAGCTGAACTTTAAACACAAGCAATAACTGGAATTATAGTAAATCAGGAAGATCCTTACTGGATAACTAATGTTATCATAAGTTTAGAGTCTGGTATTTGTATCACAGTTTCAACTTTTTTTTGGGTGGGTTACACATTTTTTTATTATCTTAAAGATAAAGCGAGAATACAATAGGCATTGTTCTATTGCAACAGTGGAAATGGTAGGGAACGTTACAGGCATAACAGGGTGTACATCATGATTACTCTCTCATGTAAGGGGTAATTATATTGAAGATGTACCACAGTTGTAATAACTTAAAGAAAACATCTTAATACCATGTGCTAGACTGGTGTTCTACTAAATAGTGACTTACCTTGGCACCTCTTTGTTCTCCTCTTGAATACATTGATAAAGCAAATTTATAAATTTCTGTGGAAATGAAGAAAAATCGACAAGCAGGCCTTGTTGAATCTTCAGGCTGGATTGAGAGGAAAGTAAATTAGATTGTTAATATGATACAAGGATACACTGAATTTAATATGGAGAATAAGCAAGAGTCTCACCTCTGGAAATCCTCCTCAGAAATCACAAGATTGTATAGAAAGAAAGGATCAGCATCATCAGTCATACGAACAACAAGGTCCTGCAGAAGGAAGAACTAGAATCAGACTGTGTTTTATTAAGGGACAGCCAAAAAATCCTACGAACCATACACTGGGGTCACGAAAAGAGCGATTCCTAGCCATTTGTGGTCAATGCCTCCCTTATAATTCTCATGAAAGTATCATGCCCCCTTGACATCTGCAGTCATTAAATAAACTCTTAACTGCATAAGCTATTTCTGCTCTATCTTTTCCTTGTATTAGCCCTTTCTTTATGCTGGACAATAATATACAGAAAAAATATACATATACGGTCACCCTGTCTGTGCCCTACCACTAAACACATTACATGACCTTGCAAGGGGTATGCCTCCTACAGGGTTCCTCCTGCATAATGCATTTCTAAAAGTTAGTATGCATTATCCAGGACTAACTTAGCTATACCAGCAGAAGCTCACCATGTTTAACCCTTCACAATGCATAGCTGAGTTAGCTGAGATATAATGCTACGCTAACAGTTTAATACTGAAGGGAGTATTCCAGGATTCATATAGTGGAACAAGGAATGAAGTGATGACACAAATACTCAGGAGAGATGCAGTTGTGTGTCATTTTCTTTTTCTTTAGCTGACAGATATACAGTCCAAAGATTTGATATTTTAGGTGCAGTATTAACTCATCTTCTGGATTTTGCCCACTTTAGGTTACACAATGTCAAACTGGAACTAATTTCGGTGTCATGGATATGATGTATTGTTGCTCTGGAAATACTTTTTATAACATTTAGATGCAAACAGATTAAAACCGATTTAAACAGACACAAATGTAAACAGTTTAAAGTGCTCACCACACCTTTTTATGGCTGGGACTTGAAGAGTGTAGTTCAATACAGATCCGGACATTCAGGCATCTGGAAAGTAAATATCCAAAATAAAACAAAAAGGAAAAAAGTTCAATGGTTAAAAATTAAAGATCTACTACTGATCATCAAGTAAAAACACCTATCAAATATATTTTAACTTATTCAATTGATTTGCATAGTTTACAGACGAAGATGAACTGCAGCTCTTTCCAAGCCTCACGAAGGTAGTTGTGCCAAGGTACTTATCACACAGCACATCAAACTTAGGAATGAACAGTGAATTTTAATTTAGGAGTGAAGATGTCAGACATGCACTTTGTGTATTGATAAATTGTTAGATGCTTTGAAAAGGCCATGCATCATTACAGGCCATGAAATCTGCTGACAAACCATTGAAATAATGTTTTACTTTGCACACTACAAGAGGTCCAACCAATGATAAATTTTGAGCCACTGTTTGTACCCCCCCCCCCGTAGAATATGCCAAACACTTATATTTTAACAATTGTGTACACATTATACTAAAAATAAGAGGATCTTTGTTTAGTTACCTCTCCTCTGTATCTCGACTTCTCAATAAAACTTTCAGTTCATGGCTGAAGAGTTCTTGAACCTGAGCCATCATGCGACCACTGTATTCCTTTATAGCTCAATCCTGTCTAACACCCTCTAATAATATCAGCCTATTTACCCAGCACTCTGTTGCTGTCATTCCCACTAAACACCAGTCTCTGTTACACACATTCCCCTCAACGCTGTACCCTTATTTTCAGTCATTGCTTTTCTCCCAGTATCTGCTACTCTCTAAACAAACTTCTCCCTATACCCCTATAGTCTTTACTCACTTCCTGTCCCCCCTGTCTGCCAGCCAATCCACCCTATGGATAACTCTGCATGTGCCTACTTTCAGGGCACCTCTTTAAACCCAACAGTAATGTTGCTCTTCACCTCTCTTCTCTGTCTGAGGCTCTGAGCCCTTCTACTGCCCACTCAGCCCAGCATGTTAGCCTGTTTCCCACGTCCCCCTCTCTCCTTACAGCGTCTTTGTCTTCCTTCTAACTCAGTGTGTTGCTCCCTAAAATGTCTCTATTGAACACACACGCCCGTCTTAATTTATAATTTGTACCCTCTATTTATGTCCCACCTAAGCTCCTTCCCTACCACAGTCCCTTTATCCCTCTCAGTACATCCCGTCCAGCTCTAGGTGCTTGTGTTGTCGCGGCTTAATTTCCAAATCAACCGCCCGCTGCGTCCGACGCACAGTGACGTCACTACGCAGGTGCTGCTGAGTAGCCATCTTGAGTGTGGGCGAAAATAATCAAAGATGATTCCACGCTGCTCAATCTGTGACGTAGGCGCATGAACTTCCCTCAGTGGAGCTCTTATGATTGCTACTGGCCCAGTAAAAGAAGGCAGATACAGGCGAGGAGCCGCATATAGAAGTGTCATGGTGATAGAGGGATAACGTGCAGGAAACTAGCAAAATACAGAAATAAGAGGCAAATCTGAGTTAGTAGAAGCCGCAGTGACTTTAATGGATCTGCGGGAAGCCACCATGTCCCTGTGTCAAAAGCTAGATCTTTGCACATGTCCGTCAGGAAATCCGCTACCCGGCAGATGCAGTTACTATGTCCAGAGAAAGAAAAGGTTCTGTAAGATGATTGTGTCCGAGGGGAAGAGATACTGTGGGGAGCATGCGCAGGACGGGGAGGTACGGATCACCTCTCACTGAATGAATGGGGCGTGCAATATAGAGATTGCTGTGTGTGGAGGGCAGTATCATTTTATAGGTCACATATACCTAGGGTGCTCTTGCAAGTTGTATGTGAAGGGTAATGCTGGTTGTGGAGAGAAGTCTATATGTATGAGAGGAATGTAGTGTGTGTTTTGTAGGGAGGAATGGGCTGTACTGGAATAAAATGTAAAAAGAAACTACTATATGTGTGTATAAATGTGTTTTATTGTGACTGGGCAGGAAAGCAGAAGGAGAGGTTACAAGATAGCTATTTGGTGACATGGAGAGACATATTGGGAGCTGGTCACTAAACATTTAATTGCAATTATAGGCACATTATTTTACCAACTCTGATAATAACGTAATAGCTGATTTGAGAAAATCGCTTTTAATGAATAATCCTCAGTGTAAGGTAAAGATTTGGTTCCTTCAGCTAGATGCTGTGTAAAGAAGATATTCTATTTTGGGAATGTTAAATGAAACAAATATAGAGTAATGTGTAATACTGTTCTGGACTTGGTCCCCAGGACATACTTGAAAACAAAACAAATCTCAATGTATTCTTCCTGGAAAAACATGTTATAGATAATGCATAAACAAAGGGCTAAAGGTAAAATCACCATGAACATCGATGGTCTTCAAGTTTAGAACCACATACTCTTTGTAGGGTTACTAAAACATATATTTTTACACCAGACACGGTTTGTTTAGCATCATCATATCTCACAGTGCTGTACAATGATCAAACAAAACATACAAACAAAAATGTAAACACTCAAAGCAACCTCCGCAAGAAATGCTACTTGGAAGGAAAACATCTCCAGTGCATGACAAGGAAAACTAACAGGGGAAGGCAAGAGAACATTTTTGGGGGTGTCCTACCCATGACCAACAAACACTGCACAGAGATAGAAACCACTAATATGCACACAGAACCTTGACAAGAGCGAAGGAACAATTCTGGAGCGAGGGAACCATGGTGGCATGTGGTTCTGTTGCCCCAGAATTGTTCCTTCTCTCTCATTAAAGTCCTGTGTGCATACATGGAACAAAAAAGAACAAAGTTGAAACAGTGCAGCAAAACACAACAAAGGGGAGACAAAAGAACAAGAAATTAAAGCTGTAATGGAGCAGTACAAACGATAGTAAAACCTGGATGGTGACCCTGTGTGGTTAGACATCCAGACAGTGGAAAGTTGGGTAACGCAGTGTTGGAAGGAAAAAGAGATTCCCTACAATTAACATTTATTTATAGGGTTTTCAGTATTTTTAGTACTCCCCTATGCAAAGTTAGTCAGGTACCTTTTCATTTGCGAGCCTACAAGAGGGACGTGATGTGCATGTTTCATGTGATAGGTAGATAGGCGAGATAAGACGCAGAAAGAAGGTAGAAAAAGTAAGAGAAGGTATGAGCTGCTTGACTACTTGGTGGCTGAGAGCACATGTTATGACAGGTGTAAAGACAAGATGGCTACAGGAAGTAAGATTTATTTGAAACACATGGAAAGAGATGCAAATAGATCAATATTTATTGTTGATGCAAATTTGGTACACCCATAAGTGATCACTGTTCATATTTCAGGAGCAGAACAGCAGGAAGCGGGTCCCTTGCCCACTCGATCCCAAACAGTGAGTGACTACAGTATGATTATTAAGTTTCACTTAAAATATTTCAGTTGTGAAATCGAATCTTTTGTTGTTTCTTTTATAGTACAGTGTACGAAGACCAGCTCTCAAAACACCTAAAAAAATGTAACTCCAGAGAGAAACCTCAGCCGGTATGTAACATGTACTATATAAGTCCCCTTCACAGTGAGTAACACTAACTGTGAGCAAACAAAACAAAATTGAATCATACCTTGCTCTGGTTTACAAAAAAAGGTATTGCCGCTTTTCCAACATTTTTTTACTTCTGGGAGTTGATTAGTGTCTAAAAAAAATAAAAAAACCTCTGTTCCCTTGTGCTGGCAGTAGTACTGAACATATTCAGATACCTCTTCCATTTCTCAGTTGTGCTGCTCTCTCCTTGGGAAGTTGATAGAGATGGGAAAGTTTCCTCCTGACATGCTTAGTACTGTTAACATTGCAGGGAAGGAGAAATTTAGGCCTTTTAGACACTAGTCCACTCCCAGGAGTAAGGTTATCACTTTTTCTTGAAAGAAATACCAGCAATGCTATTGCCTCCATTGAGTCAACATTGTTTTTGTTTTTTTTACCTACCTTCTTGCTGGATGGCAATGCTTCCTAGAAATCATAAGCTCTTCCAGAAACTTACTTCCGGTCTAGTGGTAGCCCCCCAGTAAGCAAACAAAAGCAGATTATAAAATAATGCTAAAGCAATGTAAAACAATAAGACTGTGCTATATAAAACAAATATAACAACCAATCCTACAATTTTACTTGGAGGGAGGGAGTTATAAGGACTTAAGATGTATTTTAGAATTAATATGTAAGGTTTCATAAAGCAAAATGTAAACATTCCCCCTAGTATGCATCAATCACATTTTAAATAGTTATGGCAGTCAGTTAACTGTATCTTGTCTTTTTTTTTTAAATCAGGTATTTTATGTGCAAGACGTGAATTCTGGACCTCCGGTGGAAGAATGTGTGGATCAAGTATGTTAGAAACTGTTGCTCAGTATCTTGGTTGCTCAGTTTTCCAAATCAGTCCATATTAAACCAGTTGTTATAGTGGGCTATACTGTAAGCTTGCAAGAGCAGCACCACCTTCTGTATCCGTGTAGAATCACTGTGTACCCTGCTTTATTGTACAGTACTGTAGCCTTTGCCATCACTAGCCCACTTCCACCATGTCTGTAATATTGACCATTTGTGGCAGGGAGGCGTTTGAATTGTGCATTGAGGTGTCTGGCATGCCAACCAGTCTGATTTCTCTTCCTATGTATAGATGACCATCAGTTCCCTATCCAGAGAAGATCTTCAGAAGCTCATAGAGACACTGACATGTGTCACTGTTGGTGAGTCAAGTGATGGTTGGGATGGTGCCTGGGCCACTTTAAAACTGATATGCGTCCGATACAACATCAGTAGATACAGAAAAACAAAAGTCTCTTCCAGCCGCCCTATCACAAAATATTTAAATAACAAAGTCTTATAAACCTCTGCCTAACATTATTGTTTCAATTCCATGATCCATAGGTGACATCAGTGGCATTTCTGACAATTAGGCAGGCAACTATGTAAAATGACATTAGTAGCTAGGAGAAACATTTTGGTCATGCTCATCAAAATATTTATGTAGTGCAACAGAAGATCACTTCGTATGGCCTGCTGAAAAACAACCCATACATTTGAATACAAGGGAAATTATTACTTTCTTACTGCTTTAAGTAAACAGTGGTGAGAAGTTTATCATACTAGGTATCAGCGTGTTAATAACCATTTTGTCCCTTTTTTATGATTAGAAAAATACACTGTTTAACAAGTGTTTTCAATGCCAGTGTACCCTACTTAGAAAAAGTAGTCTTGGTTTGCAAACAGTGATGTCAATCAATGAAAATCAGATGTAATTTGCCATAAAAAATATAATACAGGCTGTGCATCCCTTAGATCCAAAATCAGAATTTCCCCCCCGGTCAGTTCGGATAAGGGATATTCAACTTCCTGGCATCCGGTAGTAAAGCTCCTTTGCTTTACCTTTCCTTGCGCCATAAATGTGAAGCCAGCGCTCATGGGAAATGTAGTTTTCAGAACGCTGTGAGGGAGGGACCACAGTGCGATGACAGATCATTACGGCAGCACCGTGGAGCAGGTAAGTTCACCAGCTCATACAATGTGAGCAACTTCCTCACATTGTATTTAGGTAATATAGACCATTTATAGGGCTGGTGCTGCCGAAATGATCTGTTAACCGAAAGTATCCATAATCCAAAAAGTTGCTGGTCTGTATGTTGCTTTACACTTCAGAAGGTCATGTTATGGTCTGATGAATAGCTTTCTGTTCACTATCATTTAAAATGCTATAAATTATTCTGTTTATATAAGAGTTGTAAGATGTTTTCAAATCAGATAAATGTTTCCGTTAGCTGTAGGATCCTTTGCTACCTGTAATGAAGATTAAAATAAAGTTAAACATTCTGATTTGAATATTCTTTACAGGTCTGGAGCCTCCATTGCCAGACAAGAAACTCAGTCACTGTGTGTTACAAGAAGCCTTGAGTGATCCTGTTAATGGAGAGTCTGCCGCAAAACACCTTAAGCAACAGGTCAGAGGGCCATCTGCCTAATATACATAACTGTGGGGATAGACAGTATTATATCATAACTGATTGCTGTTCTAGCACAGTCAATAGTTCCGGACACATCCTCTGGACACACCAAAGTAATGGGAATGCATATATCTGTATGGTTTTGCGTGTTCAAATGTACATTCCGAATTCTAAAAATATGCTAGGGGGTGGAGCATGCTTATTTTATTGCATGCTCACGCAGAATTGCAAGTCAATGCATAGATTCTGAGGAAAAAAATGTGGTTTAAATGTGTCCTCTCTTCTGTTTATAAAAAAACCTATATACAGCATACTACCACTGCAAGTGATTATGGGTAGGCATCTGCAAATAAGGCTAACAATGATCACAATGTCCCCAGTGTGATTAGCCAATGCGCATGCACAATTCTGCGCATACACTTGTACTCAGAATTTTTAAAATAAAATGGGTGGTGGAGCATGCTTATTGTATTGACCACCCATATAGAAATTATGCATAAGTGATCATATAAAATAAAAAAAAATAGAACTTACCTAACACGCCATGCCCCATCAATTGATAAAAGCAACATTTCATTGGCGTGGACATTTAAAATATAAATCATTTGAAAGTGTGAATAGTAATTGGTAGAAAAATATGATATTTAAACACAAGATGGATGTTGGGTAGAGATTCAGTGGACCTTCTTTCATCAACAGAGCTCTATTTTGGGTCACTTGGAGAGATTGGATTTGCTTGGAGGCTCTCGGTGTTTTGTCGAATTCGGGGCTGGGCGAGGAAAGTTGTCCCACTGGGTAGATGTCGCAACAGAAGATACTGGGAACGTTCACTTTTTGCTGGTAGAGAGAGCAACCACGAGATTCAAGGTAGGAACATTTGCAGGCTACTTTTCCCAAGTAAAACTCTCTTAATTAATCCCAGTGAGTAAGTCTTTGAGATGGTTTAACCATTTAATTCTCAGAAACATGAGATCACGTGGCACTTATAGGAATGCACAGGGAGTGGAGGGGGTGTTAATGGTTTGTGCTCCACACAGATATGTAAGTGATACATCAATACGATTTAAATGATTACGGAGGGGTTTCTGCCAATTACCAGTATTTACAGGCTGTAAATATATAGATCTACATACTGCTTATAAATTGATATCTGAGTTTGCCTGGAGCCTCGGTGTAACTAGCACAGCTTTGTTTCCTGCTGTGACAGGGATTTCTAAAGGGTAAAAATGTCCTGCAAACGTGTAAGGTAAAAAAAAAAGTTGCAACTGCCAGTACCTTATGTGTAATGGCACAAGAATGGGGCGATCATCACACAGGTTGCAGTTGCAGGTTGTTCACAGCTTTACCTGTGTTTTTCATTGCACAGTCCTTTACACGTGAGCTGGTCTAGAGCAGCACAAATAATTGGTAATTTAGCGTTACACAATATCCCACATAACGAATGGACAACTATTAGGCAGGTGTATATATATATATATATATATATATATATATATAGATAGATCAGGGCTCGACAAACCCCGGGCGCCAGGTCGCCATGGCCGGCTGCCATCCGTTTTACTTTCAGCGCGAGGGGAGAAAGTCTGTGCGGATCACACAGACTGTAAGCTCCGCCCCCTCGCGCAACACGTTCTAGTGCCGATTGTCACGTGACAACACGGCACTTAGCAGGAACCAAAAGAAGATCGGGCTCCAGCATAAATGTCCCCCTCACCTGCAATGAGGTAAGCAGCAGGGAGGGAGGACACCGTAATAAATACCATTTTTGTTCTTTGGTCTGTGTGTATGTATGAGTGAATGTAACTGGCTGTGTATGTATGAGTGAATGTAACTGGCTATGTATGAGTGAATGTAACTGGCTATGTATGTATGTATGTATGTGTGAATGTAACTGGCTATGTATGTATGTGTGAATGTAACTGGCTATGTATGTATGTATGTGTGAATGTAACTGGCTATGGATGTATGTATGTGTGAATGTAACTGGCTATGTATGTATGTATGAGTGAATGTAACTGGCTATGTATGTATGTATGAGTAAATGTAACTGGCTATGTATGTATGTGTGAATGTAACTGGCTATGTATGTATGAGTGAATGTAACTGGCTGTGGATGTATGTGTGAATGTAACTGGCTGTGGATGTATGTGTGAATGTAACTGGCTGTGGATGTATGTGTGAATGTAACTGGCTGTATGTGGTGTGTGTGTGAATGTAACTGGCTGTATGTGGTGTGTGTGTGTGTGAATGTAACTGGCTGTATGTGGTGTGTGTGTGAATGTAACTGACTGTATGTGGTGTGTGTGTGAATATAACTGACTGTATGTGGTGTGTGTGTGAATGTAACTGACTGTATGTGGCGTGTGTGAATGTAACTGGCTGTGTATGTGAGGTGGGTGTATGCAACTGTCTCCGTGCGTTTATGATATTGTGATGTGCCGTTGTCTGGCTCCTAAATTTTTTAGCTGGCTCCTAAAACTAAATTAAATTTGTCAAGCCCTGAGATAGATAGATAACCCCAAGTGTTCTAAATAGTGGAGCAAGCATCGTGAACCAATGGAATGCTCCTGCTGATTGCTCCACTTTTACAACTGTGCACCAGTGTATCTGGTCAGAAACTGATTGAATGAAGGCTGAATAAGATGCCTTGCACATGTGTCCTTGTCCCACGCAGCACTGCTCTTGCTGTACAGCAGGATTTGGTAACTATATGAATGAGACACACTGGGGTTCATGTAGAAACGCAGCGCACTGCCGATAGTGCCAAGTAATATCGCTATTGGCATATACGCCCATGTATAAAGCAGACTCCTGCATTTTGGGAGTATGCACTACTTCCTCCATTACGTACTTTTCGGTTGTGCCAGCACTTCATTCACTGGCGCAACCAATGTAGAAAAAAAACAGGCACAGAAAAACACTTGATTAGTGTCGTGGAATCTCCACAAACAATGTATACATAACAAACCATGACTTTTTCATTTTTTTTTTTTTTTTACCTCTCCCAACACTTTTTACATTGTGAGAGTTTTTATACATGACCCGCATTATCGCTATGATATTTAAGTATGCTGATCAATCAGATATTTTAAGACTATGTGCTTTAAAATCTAAAATAATCATCATCAGTTGAGCCCCCCCCCCCTCCAGCTTTACTTTCTTATCAGGTCCGGTATTATAATGCCTTCCACCACACTAACATAGACATCCTCACGCTAATCAGTGACTCTTTAACAGGTGGACGGAAAGCAGAGAAACTCAACTTTCGAGAGACTTCATATTGACATTCAACATCTGTGTTTAGGTGGGTTGTATCACTGGCATACAGATGGCATAACACATGAAAGAGAGGCAATGTGACCAACTTATATACTTTATCATTCACAGATCGGGTACCCAGCCTTGTTCACAAGCAAATGCCAGTGATTGGAATTGGAAAACACCTGTGTGGAGCTGGGACAGGTAGGAACACGGTCTGGGAAAAGGAATCTAGAAATGTATATTACATGTCTACCTGCTATAAGCAAGCAGCTTACAGGGCTCTGTATCAACCATTCAAAACGGTTTGAATCCAGCTGTAACTCTTTAGGTCATTAGAGATTTTATAATGCAGTACAGCTTTCCCAATATAGTGTTAGCGTGTTATTTTATATACATTTATTACGCACACTTACTAATTTAATACATTAACATACAGTGCTACCTCAGTCTGCCCCAGATGCCTGTAAAACACTGTATTATATAAAAACGATACATTTTGAATAGTAACATTTAATTTATAAAATGTTTTAGCAAAAAATACAGAGATTTCTTTCATTTTCAAGTATGCATTTCAGATGTATATCCCATTTTCTCCACGATATCTTTATATATTACTATTAATTTTAGTATGATTTCAATGAAATGAAAATATTTCATGTAATAAGTGCTTGTGTTTATGCATAAAATCACAGTAAATTCATTGTAGCATATATTTCAAGGCAGACTAACCCCAATTTGTTTTTTGATGAGGCACAAGTACACACTGCCTCATTAAAACTGTAATTTGATGTTTGCACTATTCAGTAATATCCCCCCTAGACTTTGCAAGCCAGTAGGCATCACTTTGTAGCAGCACAGAGACGGTCCAGCAACCGGCTCTCTCCATCTTTTGTGAATGGGCACGACAATTTGCATGGTACACTGCCAGTCACTGAGGGGAAGATGATCATGTCTTCCCTTGCTGGAGGTATTTTCAATGTCACACCCACCAATCAGGGCTGCCAGGCCGTGGAGATCCAGCTCCATGACACGGCAATGCAGAAATCACTGTTTTGACTTTAAAATGACTTCTGGACACTGCTTAGAAAGCTTTTCAGTCATGGCAGAATTTAGCTTCATCAGGAGAGTTTTGACTCTCTTTAAATAGAGGTATTCAGCATTTTGTCCTGCAGCAGTAGCCCAGATGCTCAGATAGGATGTATAAATTCATTGTATTTCTCATCTAGTTGTGAATAACAGGTATATGTTTGTGTGGTTGCAGACCTTGCACTACGCTGTCTTGTGCAGACTTACTCATCTCCACTGGGGGAACCTCAATGTAAACGTCCTAAAATGGGTCCTGCTGTGGAGAGTACAAACCTAACCGATGATGAAAAAGCTGCACCAGACCAGCACCACCATGTGGCGGGCATTGTTATTGCATTGTGCTGTCACCACCGTTGTGACTGGCAACACTACGTAGGAAGAGATTTCTTCCAGAAACTGGGACTCGGCCAGAGGGAATTCAACCTTTTCCAGCGCATGTCCAGCTGGGCAACATGTGGCTTAAGGAGGCTACCAGCAGATACTTCTCATTGCAGTGAGCAGGATGGAACTGGTGGAGGAGAGGAAGACGAAGACGAGCATAAGAGCCAAGACTGTAATTCAGAGACTGCACAATGGTGAGAATGAATGTCTTAGTTGTCTGTGTAGGTACAAACAATTAGAGTAGCCTCTACATTCCAAAAACACACCTCTGTGTCCTTCCAATATGTTCTGTCTTCCTGTGTTCTAGGTTTCTAACCGTTGAGGAACGAGAGAATCTAGGACGTCTTTGTAAGCTATTGATAGACCACGGCCGCTTGAATTACTTGCAAGGGATGGGCTATAGACCCACACTACAGTATTACACAGAGCCTGAAGTCTCGCTGGAGAATGTTCTACTTACAGCTTTACCCCTGTAACCCAACAACACATAGACTAGTGCTTACTGTTGGGGCTTCTTGTTTTACAACCAGTTATCAACTTGTGCCTACTGAGCAGCGACTGGTTTGATACAATAACTGATAAATTAAAACATTGGTTTATGTTGTAATGGGGATTTGTTTAGGTCCTCTGTGGACCTGAGATCTTCTCTCTACCTCCAGACTGCCAAGAAGACACAATCAGGTTCTTCTGATACATATAAACAAAAGCATGCTGGGCAGTATGTTCTCGCAGAAACGTTATAAAGGTCTTCACACCAGATCGTTCTAGTCCTGGCTTCAGAATTTGGATAATTATCCTGAAGTGTTGGAAATCAATGCATTATCGTCCTTTGAAGTCCAGGACACTCATGGGTCACACCTATGTTGGATTGTTGGCTTTGGTTGGAATTGCTATGCTCATCTTCACACCTTTAAATTTAAATCCTCTTCAATTGGATACCTTCTGTGTTTTCTGAAAGATAAATGACATTGATAGTCTCTCAATATGATGATCTACATATAGGGGGGGCATGTATAAACATGTCGCACATACAGATCGCGCCAAATACTGGCAAAATCAGTGTGTCTGCCAGTCTATAAAGCAGACTCCCAACAAGTTTCGGGAGTCTGCATTATTGATGCGGAATATGTAGGTTTAGGATGTATCAGGGATCGTTGCACCAGGGCTTCCTATGGATAAAAAAAATTGTGCGCAATTTGGTCGGGGTCCCTTTCCCGCACTGCAAAGTTATAATACAGAACAAACAGCGATTACGGCTTTTTTTTAAAAACCCCGACATTTTGCAGTGTGGAAGTTTTTATGCATAATCCCCATAGTGTTTTTTTTTTTTTTAAACTAAACATAAGTGAAATGGTTTATAAATTACATTTCTTTATTTGACCATATTCTTTTAAGTTAGGATGTTGACAGTTAATTTTATGGGGAATAATACAAAATTCTTCCTTATTTTAAGGTTTCTGTTTTGATTAACGTTTTTAACAAATATGTGTAAATACAATGTACCTTACTACATGTAGGTTTGTACATATGCAGAATGTGCGCACACCAAAAAAATGCTTGTATTCTTATGTAATATATGCTGCTTGTTATGTTATGTATACTGCATATGTAAATAAACAAATGATACCCGTTTCACTGCATTCCAATGACATCTGGATATACATGTGCATAAACTGAAGGCCAAATAATTCTCTCTCCTCCTCCTCTTCATCATCACATGGTGGCAGTGTAACATCATGTGCCAGAGGATTGTCTCTGAAGTTTACAAATCTGTAATGACAAAACATGACATTTTATAAATCTAACACACACAGCTATGTGGATCAAGCCTCACACTCTGCCTACAAAGAATTATAAGACTCCAAAGTGATGGCTCTTCTCTGCCAGAGGATTTATACCAATTAGGGGACTTGGCAGGCAAGTGAGGTTTAATGTAGTCCAATGTTAAGTTATGCATTTTAGGTAAAATTATATAAATGCAACATATACTTTAAATGGTACATAACAGACAGTAATACGGTGCAATGCCAGTCAGCAGCTGCAAAGGCCAATACGATATTTGGATATTGGCATGTTTAAAAATGTTTACATGCCACCAACAGAAGGGACCTATTTCAGGTGAGAGACTGTCAGCGACAGCCACAGCTATGGTGCTTCCCAACAAAGTATCATGGCTGCTGGTCAAAGGACAAACTGGCAGGTACTGAAAATGTAAGTGCCAGTTTGTCATCATCCTAGGCCTTGTGCATCTATTTTTAAAGCACAAGATAAAACAAAAACCTTTAGTGGCACTTTAAAATGGACATTTTGGAATTAAGGGAAGTACAAAAGAGGGCTACAAAATTAATGAGGGGAATGGAAGATCTTTGTTATGAAAAGAGACTAAAAATGTTAGATAAATGTGTGTGGGCCAATATAAAATTTATAAAGAAGAGGTTTCATAGACCACAAAGGTAGAGATTATTTACGTTAGGGACAATAAAGGTATGCAATTCACTGCCAAGAGAGGTGGTGCCAGCAAATAGATGTCTTCGAAGGGGGTATTTTTTGTTTTTTTTTAAAGAAAAGCAGAACATACAGGGCTATAGCTGATAGCAACAACAATAATATTTAGAGCTTGTAAATCGAAGGATAAATCTGACGAAACCACTGTCCATGGGAGGGTCTGTGACATTCCATAGAACATCATTCAATTGTCTAACACAAAGTCTAGTAAATGTCCATCATGAACCATGTTGAGGCCTACAACAATAATAGCCATAATTATTACTTGTTACATACCTGCATCAGCGCTCTCTGGATAAATTATTAAGATATTAATTGGCTGATGGTGTAAATTAGGCATCATGATGTGCTGAGGCCTGCTTACTAAGATCCTTAATTTTGTCCTTACTGATGGCTTACTAAATTGCTTTTAGTGCTAGGTGTTCAAATGCAGCCCTGCAGCTGCTGATCCCCCAACACCTTTAAGAATTGACTCATGATAATTATAGTTTAGAAACAGCCGAACGTAGGGTTGCCACCCAGTAGGCTGGTAAATAGTTTATCTTGATGCCAATGTCCAGCCAGACACCAATCTGGTGGTCAGTCTGATGTCAATCCTTTTGTTTACATTATGTTAGTGTCATCTTTAGCTCCTGATACAGGATTCATGTCTCGTGCATACCGGAGGTTTTTCAAGCTCTGCAGGCATGCTGGGATTCCTCTCATCCTGTTCCTGGTCAGAACCAATGTGTTGAGGTTCCTCAGACTGCTGACTGAATCTGGGAGCTGAGAAATCTCATTGCGCTGCAGCCACAAGGTATGTAAGCTCTGCATCCTATGAAATGGGAACAAGTGCTTTTAAAAGGCCCAGGGTTTCCATTCTTCCAGTTCACAGCTCTATTCAAAAGGTCTAAATCTTCAACAAATGTGCCAACATTTTTAAGTTGCCTTTTAAACAACAATATGGACATAGTTTTTCACACGTAAATGGGTTCCATGGAGTCTATTCACTAAGTGATGAGCATTTAATCTCACCAAGTCAGCTATATTTATTTTATTTTTTTTAAATTTATTTAGAAAGTGTTTTACCAGGAAGAATACATTGAGATTTCTCTCGTTTTCAAGGATGTCCTGGGGACCCAACTTGGTGAGTTACTGTTGGAAGAGATCAGCTGGCAACAGATAATGCGTAAAACCACTTTTTTGCATATTTAAATGATGAATGAAAGTCGGAATTGACAAGTGAATTATAAACGTAAGGCCAAAGTAGTTGAGAAACATTTTCCAATTCAGTTGAATTTGGCCATAAGTTTGAAATGCCCTTGTCAATTCCCCGCAATGTTCATCACACTGCACCCCCTCTGTTAGTGGATATACCCCTTATGACTACTATACCCTCTGTTAGTGGATATACCCCTTATGACTACTATACCCTCTGTTAGTGGATATACCCCTTATGACTAATATACCCTCTGTTAGTGGATATACCCCTTATGACTACTATACCCTCTGTTAGTGGATATACCCCTTATGACTACTATACCCTCTGTTAGTGGATATACCCCTTATGACTACTATACCCTCTGTTAGTGGATATACCCCTTATGACTACTATACCCTCTCTTAGTGGATATACCCCTTATGACTACTATACCCTCTGTTAGTGGATATACCCCTTATGACTACTATACCCTCTGTTAGTGGATATACCCCTTATGACTACTATACCCTCTCTTAGTGGATATACCCCTTTTGACTCTTCCACATGTCTCTTCTCACACTCACTTATCTATGTCTGAGGGCAGCTCCTGCAGTTTGTTGCTACCCATGTCCAGCCACTCCAGAGATGGCAGCTCCAGCACCACCCGTGGAATGGTGACAAACTGATTCATGTTCAAGTCCAGATGCAAGAGACGTGTCAGGGAACTGAGCTGCAGAAGAAGGATCAGTCACTATTAACGTCTAGCACAAGAGAAGGCAACTTTTCAGCGTTTGAAGAACTGCTACGCCTATGATTCTTTGCAACCATATTCCCAGTCAAGGAGTGCTGAGGAGTAACGGGACATATTTTCACTTTCGCCTATAAATTCAGAGCCATCCAATAAAGGAGGCAGGGCAGGCCCTAGGGGTGTGCGACCTGTGCGAGTGCACAGGGCGCAACAACCCAGGGAGTGCCACCCACAAAAAAAAAGTTTAAGAAAAAGTTTGCCGGTAGAGGAACTGGATGGGGAGATCAAAAGATCTCCCCTCACCAGCCCTCTGCTCGGCTTAACTTTAGGATCCAGGAGGGGGCGGAGCTCACTGGCTGAGAGGTGTAGCTCCGCCCACTCCCTATGAAGCAGAGTGGCGTCTGCTTCACAGGGAGCCGCGGGCGGCATGAGTAAGTGCTGCTTGCACTCCCCATGCTTAGTGATAATGCAGGGTATTAGGCATTATCAGGCAGATATGGGGTAGGAGGAGGAGAGAGACAGACATGGCGACTAAGAGGAAAGGGACAAACATGGGAAGGGAGAAATACACATACATGGAGGGAGAGGAAAGAGACAGGCATGGGGGGGGGGGGGGGGGCGCCATGGGGGAGGCCCGGACAGGGCGGCGGAACTCTTAAGGCCAGCCCTGCCTACAAGAATGTTGCTGAAACAACAGCAATACATCTATTACACTTTAGTAGCAGTTTTTAGGAGATCGGGAGAGTTGAGGAAAAACTGATAAGATAGATCTCTGTCTTTCTCTTTGCCTTATATGATGCAATACTTATCTAAAAATATTTTTTCAATAAGTGGAACTGCCCCCCCCCCCCCCTTTCTCCTTGATGACAATGGATGTGCCAAGCACGTCATGGCCGTGTTTTGATAGCTTTAGTCTCTCCCTGCAGGAGAAACTAATTACAGTATGAGTAACCTGCCCCTGTCCCTCAAGCATTCCCAAAGCTCCCAGATAAATGAAAATTAATGTTTTTGTTTTTTTAAAGTTGGTCTTCGGGTTAGGACTACCATGTCTATAGATAATTCAGAAAAAAATGGTTGGGGCAAAGCAAAGCACTACAAGTACTTATTGCCTTATAACAAAAAAAGGAAAACATGGGGTTCTCCCAAACTCCTGACGAAATGCTTTTTATCCTGAAATTACAATATATAATTTGTGTAAGTGCAGTAAATAAGAAAGAGGAAAATTACAGCTAAACACAAACAGTGCAGAAGTGTTAAAACTGCCATTGTCCAGCACGACCAACAAATTTCAAAAAGTCTGGTCATTAAGAGGTTAAAAAAAACAGTTGTATGGTGATTGCAAATAAAATGGGGAAGCTCCATGAATTAGGAACCCTGTGGGATTATTTTTTCTCTGCAAAACTCTACTTTGTACCTCTTTGTAACCTTTTCAACAAAGGAGAGCTATAAACTGGCGGGGGTGCTGATGATTGTATAAAGGAGGCTATATCATATATTCTAGTTGGTGTCTTACCTCTGTTGGAAGCTCCGAAATGTCTCTGTTCACAGCAAGATCTAGCTTTTCCAGACTTTCACAGCCGCTCAACTCCGCAGGTACTTCGGTGATACGGTTGTAACTAAGCAGGAGTTCTCGGAGTCTGGTGAGTTTCCCTGGAAGGTATGAACATGTACAATGATCTAATATAATGCAGAGAACAGTACAAGCATAACATGCTCACACACAGGGAAAAATCCTGGTGGCCCGCCTGCCCATTGCCGCCCTGGCCACTTTAAGCAATTCGGTGGCAACTGCTATAAAAAGTTCGGCGGCTGCCACCGCTTTAAGAAAAAAAAAGGCTATGGATCCGCTTCTGTGGTGCAATCTCAGCGCTGGGCTGGGTGCTGGGGTGAGTCCTGTGAGTGCGATCTCAGTGCTGAGGTAAGTCCTGGGTGCTGGGTCAAGTCTTGTGAGAGCAATATGGATGCTGGGTCAAGTCTGAGTGCTGGGGAAAGTTCTGGGTACTAGGTCAAGCCTTTTGAGTGCAATCTGGGTGCTGCGGTACATCAAAATATCCACCCAGTATGTACACTGGGTGTATGTATATCTTGCACACTTCCCTGATATATACTTCTGCATAGGGCAATATATGCCCTCAATATGTACACAAGGATGTGTCTCACACACTGCCCTGATATATACCTCTGCACAGGGCAATTCAAATAACTTTGTGTACATACTGGAGGTATATATTGCCCTAGGCAGGCTTATATATCAGTCTTGTCTATAAATAATACACTCTTCAGATGTGCTTTTAAAATACATGGTTTTCCATTTTTTTAACAAAAAAATTATATTATTCTATGGGGCTGGTTTAATAATGTTATGCTATGGTGCAGGTATACAAATTTTTCCCAGGGCTGGTTTTTATTCCTAGTCCGGCCCTGCTCACACTGACAGGCTACAAAAAAATATATTGGAACTATAGAAAAAGACTGCTAACTGGACCCATCTCAGAGGATGTTTCAGTGTCCACACACCATCTTAACAAACACATAGGTTAGAAGACACCCAGGAAAGGTGACCACTGGCCTTGAAAGCTTGAGTTTCTTAAATCAATGGAGTTGAAACTAGGTCAGCTCCAAATCAAATATTAGCCAGTGGGAAAGTGGGTGTCTTCCTGACCGCTAAAAAATATCAACCCTCGTTTATAAGTTAGCACCCCCTATGGATAAAATAAGAATTGCACACATACATAGATCAATCCAGAGCTCACCAATTTCTCCAGGGATTTTAGTTATTAAATTCCGAGATAAATCCAAAACCAATAAGTGAGTAAAATTTGAAATGAATTTAGGGATCACAGTCAGTCCCGTACGGTGTATCTGCCACTCCTGGAGTTGTTTGATCTTCACCAAACATGCAGGTAGAGTCTGAAACAGAGAGTAAATACACATAGGTAACTCTTGCAATGTAACAGGTATTACTTAGATGTTGTTGTTTTATTATATTTTTGTAGAAGTAACGTTTCTGGCCCAAGGTTTCCCAGCAGCACATTGCCCAAAACATCACACTGCCTTCACTGGCTTGCCACCTGTCAGTGTTAATAATGCTATGGTTGATCGGTGTAGGACTTTTTAAAATTGAAGTTTATAGTAAATAAATAATAAAGATTAAACTCTTAACCCAGGGGGGTCCATGTTTTTTTCTGAAGAGGGCCCCACAATCAGAAATGCATATGTGTATTGGGCTGCATACATTTTTTTATTTATAGTAATTGGGAAGAATAGTTTATTAACCGTAGAAAAAATATTTTGGTTTATAATAAATAATACAAAAGTCGTCAAAAACAATTTAAATCAATTGTATTCAAACACAACTATATATTTATAGGGCTAATAAGTTTATGTGCAGTTGGGCACTCATTGGAAGCCCCCATCTTATTCGTTATAGGATAATAATAAGGCATTAGGTTACCTTCCACTCTTCTTTTTCAATCCTCAGAATTAATCTTCCCTCTTCATTATAAACCATCTCTCTCAGTTTGGACAGTTGTATCCGGTTCTCCCACACGTGTGAAATTCTAGGAAATCGGAGGAATGTTAGACCAAGATTTTCTCTCTTTGTCATACGAAACAGTCTACTCAATATAGTGAGATCTGGTCCAAAATAGGGCCAGATTGGGGGTTTGTAGCCGAATCGCAGAATGGGGCTGATTTCGGCCTACACTCAGCAATATGTGTCTATTTCGGGATGAATTTTGGCCACATTTAGTTCGGGGGACTACTATGGATTCCCCTTACTCAAAAATGACCGAAATCCCAAGAAATTGCCATTAATCCGGCTAAAACAGTTACAGTTTGAATCCAAAATAAGTGAAGAAAAACTCTTCTAAATAAAATGAAAATAATAAAAATGATTAATATATTAATATTATATATTATAAGAATATATAAAATATTAATAGTATGAATTTTTAAGTTCACATTTTCAATTTATGTAATTTTATTTCATAAGTATATAATTCATAAGTATATTTTCTAACTTTTTTACTTTTAGCAGTTTTTTTTTAAACCATTTCAGGGCCATTTTGGTAGGACTTTGGCTATGTCCGCAATAGCCAAAGTCCTCCCATTGACATCCATGGCCCAGAAATAAGCCCCTATGTCTATGAGGACCATGGCTACCATCTCTGGAGGAGACTGACCGCCAAAATGTTGGTGCAAACATTGCTCAATTTGGGATCACATCAGTGATCCCTGAGTAGCCCAAATTTAAGGGCCATTTGCATCACCGATGGAGTCTGAAATTCTTTTAAAAAATCGGAGCTACCTGAGTAGAGCCTGGTCAGTAAATAGTGGACTCTGGTAGACATCAAAAACTGGATAATGTTTGGCAATTAATACGTGATTCTTGCTGTTCCCTTGTCAGCTCACCACAGCTGACTGTTTACTGAATAGATCCCAGTATTGTTGGGTGAAATCTCATATGTGGAAAGCAGTTATTGATATGCCTAATGTTAATATAGAGATAAATATGCACAAAGCATATTACTGTGCTCAGCGACAGACAGTAACGTATAAAAATACACACTTTACATTGTAACTCCCGAAATGTTATTTTTTGGAATTATTAAATGTAGGATGATTGCTATATGTAAAATATACAAATGTAGACCTGAAAAATGCTTTTGTTATTACAAGTATCCCTGATAAAACAACACTGTGTTCAGTCTAATTGCGTCCAAGTCATGCAATGTGCAGTAGTGGTAATGTGTTTGCCATTGTATATTTTGTTCCTTTTGCAAGCTAGGCTTGGACCTTTTTTTTAATTCTTACACCTGACCTTGTAATTAGCCTTCTTGGTCTGTCCCTTTATATAGGTATATTTTGCTGTGAACATTGGTGTATGTACAAAGGGGCCTGTTCATTAGATGTGATTGAATGGCTCTGCATGGCAATTCCATCAGCCAGATTAATACATATTTTTAACACAAATATTCACTTAGACTAGTGGTGGCAAAAAAATCTGATCCCAAGTGCCAATTACGCCACAGGAAAACATGAATAATATCAAAGTGCCATTTTACCCCACATTCTAGTTCACCTCTCCCATTTTCATTGCAGACTTTTTTATTTTAGTTTTTCTTTTCCCTGCCTTAGGTTTGCCATCACTGCTATACATGATTGTATACACAACAGGTCATTCATTTCTTTATTCATGCACATACAAAGCATAAATATATACTTAAACACACATTTATAGACAGTGTGGGCATCAGTGGTATTCACATGGCTACTACTAGGTATACAAGGAATGGATCCGATGGATCACTTACTGTCCCACTGCAGACCCTCCTCTGTTTTCTCTCTCTGCCCTCAGCTCTGCCTCATGTCTCTGAATCCTGCCTTCCCACATAGCTCTGATGCTAGATATAGACCCAATGCAAACCACAGCTGTCATGGTCAGTCTTTGATCCACAACATATACATTGGAGAATCTGGGGAACTGAAGACAAAGGAGTTTATAAATATGCCAAACACAGCTTTAATGATCCAAAGTGCATATTATCACAAAGTGTGAGAAAATGTAACAATTTCAAATTCCATAATACTATGTGGTTAGTGATAGATGTGTACAAAAGGTAGATATTATTCAGATGCACAAGAATTTATAAATCTGTACACTTTTACTCTGCTTTGTGCAATGTTTTAGTGATCTCCATAGTATACAGCACTCATGGGTCTCTATAACCTATGCACAGCTTAAACTGTGAATGTAGAGAATAAAAAATGATTGAAAATGATCTATACATTGTTTTAGCAAATGCTTAAATTAGGAGAAAATGTATTTTAAATGTATGTAGAGTCTCCTGTTTATGACATCACCTGTGGCTTAATATGCAAATGACACATTTTTCCATTGAAAAGCAGTTAACATATCACGCCACGGATGAGGTCATAGACAGGAGACTCCACAGATTTGCTTGCAGTTTTACTAACACGCTGAATAGATCATTTTCTATATTTTTTTCTTCTCTGCATGCACTCTAAAAACAATATCCAGGTGATGCAGTCACTTTGAGGTCATACAGACCATAAATGGTTCAGTCATAACATGTATAAAGAGTAACTTACCCAAATTGGTGTGAGGATTCAGTGTGTTCGCCTGTGTAACACACTTGGTTCCGTGCAACAGCTCAATGGTCTGCAGAGTGTAGTGAAATATAATCTGTCTGTGCTTCAGAGTAACTTGACCCATGCAAGTGTTTGAGGGTCGTATAAATGTAACACAACTGGTTTTATGAAAGCTTTTGGTGACCCAGACAACTGTAATCCTTTTGGGTCCATTAAAAGGTGCAGTGGTTTGTCCTGTATAAGACACGGAGATTTGTGAAGTGGTGCAGTGACCTAACCTACAAATTACTGCAAACCTTGTTCCCTGTCCTCAGTGGAGGAATGTCATCCATCCTCTGAATGTGAGACGTGACTGCTGAAAATAGCTGTGACAGCACAAGACAACACACTGTGTGTTGGACAAGATTTCACTGCCATCTGTGAGCCAACTTAGTCAATACCATAGAGACTTGTAGAGTAGAATGATATCATGAAGCAGAGGATAGTGTTGTATCAAATGCCTGATTGACTGTCTAGTGGACAAAATGCATCTTCCAAATATGAATGCATATTAATGTGCTTTCAAAGTACTTTAAAATATATGTTTTGCATTGCTTAAAATATAACATACTTACAGCTAGATGAATAGTTGAAATTACAGCAGTTTCCAAGAACCAGGTTAAAGTTAATTGAAATGAATGACATTTCTTGTCTCTCTAGTGATGTCATCAAACAATGTGATGCACTGTTATGAGATCCTACTGTGTTCAAAAGCAAGGTCGCTTAGAGTCCACACCATGTATTAATTTCGAGGAGCACAGGAAGTGACTAAATGAAACAAAACTGTATATGCTCAGTGTCTATATTATCAGTGCTGCCGCACCTGCAGTAAACATGCAGAGTAATCATTGGGGGGGGGGGGGGGGGGGCTTGGGTCATATATTAAAAATATGATTTATGCATCAAATCACACTGTGAAAAACCCTGGGCACTATACAAGCAGTAATCTTCATCTTGCACCAGAGATACTCCATCTCTTAGTAAACTCCCTCTCTCATTAAAGGGACTAGAGTCTAGACTGTCCCTTTAAGGATTAGATGGAGTATACTTAAATCCAAATACATTTTCCTTGCACAAATATTACTTTGCCATTTGTACAATGTATTATTGTAGGGCTGTTTTTACCAACTCGTTATTTTTTAGCTCTCTTAGTTACTTAGGTATTCTGTGCTTATCTGGTGATTGTGGTCATTAATTTAACATTTTGTTTGAAAGAGCAAATGGTTTCCCTGCAATCTAGTCTGTAAATCTTATATTAAAGTCTCCCAATTAAATGTTTATTTTTCTTCCCTTACATGATGCAGCCAACTATCTAATATTATATCCGAGACCATTGATGGAAAAGCCCATTTAATAAGTACACAAACATTACTAATACAAGTGAACATTTCTATCTCACATTTGATGTAAGCTGGTGTAATATTTTCACGTACAGTAAAAAAAAGTTTTCATTTACTTGCCACTCAATACTTACTAAGCAACATATAAAATTAATAAGGAGCCCTGTAAAGTAAATTAACAATTTCAAGTAACTTTGTATTCAGATAAAATGTAGCCTATTTACATCATGTTTTACAATGTTCATTCTTTACTATTTGCTTGTCTTAAATGGACTGTCTAGTGCCCAAAATGCATCCTCCAAATAATAATGTATATTAATGTGATTTCAAAGTACTTTAAAAGACATGTTTTACATTTTGAATTGCAGAAAATATACTTATAGCTAGATGAAATTGTGAAATACCAGCGGTTTGCAAAAAGTCAGAACTGCCCACACTAGCTGAGTAAAAGTAATTTCCTTTTTTTTTTTTGCAGGAACCAATGAGAATAATTTCATTCAAATTAATGGAACCTCCTGTGTCACTTTTGGGACATATTCCATTACCATATACCATTTACACTTTCCCACTGGACCTTGTTTATTTTAATGTAAGATTTTATACTTTTTTTATATGTAATAAATGTACCCATCCTAAGAGTTTCTTCTTGTGCTCTCTTTTACTGCTGGAAGTCTCCCTGAGATTGTGGTGGATCGCTGACCCTACGTGGGGCTCCTGTGGTGCACTTTTTACCGAGCAGAATACTGTTCAGGGATATGTGAGTTTTCCACATTTATTTATTGTATATCCAAATTGTTCACAAATACTACATTATATTATTATTTGTATTTTTGTTTTTTATGTTTCCCTCTACAATTACATGGAGAGAATTGCCTGAGATTTAAGGGTAATCTTTGTATTTAGTGTTTGGTTGTAGCGCACAATTTCACATTATTTGTTTGTTTGTTTTCTGTACTAGTAGTGAAACACTGGTAGATTTTGTTGCAGCCACTTCCGTCACATATTGGCACAGTGTGTTCTCCTCTTTTGTTCATTATCTACAATTAAGCACTAATCAAAGCACGAAACGTGTCAGGTGTAACACACTCAACCTGACACTTTGTCTCCTTGGTGGTCAGTGTATGTTTGTTACTACAATTCTTTTAAAGATTATAGAAGAATTTCTACATGTTTTAAATTTGGGTCCAGTCTCATCTTAATTCAAAGGTAACTTTTATAGGTGATACACTGAGAATACCCTGATACAATTTTATCACATAAACATTGTGCATGTAGAGAATAAAAAAATACTGATATGTTCACAATGATATGTGCACAATGCAACCAAATGTATAGCTTAAGAGAAAAATATGTTTAAAATATGTTTGTGGTATCTACTATTTTTTTATAGTTGATTTGCATGTAAACCCATACTGTGATGTCATAAACAGTGGACACCCAGGGGAGGGCTGGCAAGGCGGGCAGAGGGGTAATTGCCCCATGGGATGCTCTCTAACCTGACTCTTGAGCTCTACATTTCTGGATCTGAGGTAAAAAAAAAGGGGTGAAAGAAGGCGAATGGAAACTGGACTAAAATGCATTAAAGCCCAACCACTGCTGTATCTGTCTGTCTATCTCTGTGTCTTTCTTTCTACCCAATTGTCATGTCTATCTCTGGCCCTTATCTGTCAATATATCTGTTTTGTTTGTCTGTTTGTGTTTCTGCTAAATCTTTTTTTTATTGTTTACATTCATAGAACAAAAGGTGTGTAGGTGACCGAGTCTCTTTAAATGGAGCTGGTGTGCTATAGGAAAGGTTCATCCATAGGCTTGGAAGGGCTGCCAACTAATATATTCTTAGTTACACCACCCCACGTCAGAACATGTTGGTGCTTCATACTTCATACTTATAATATGGAGTAAATCAGCATTAAATATCAAATTAACTGACAAACAAAACATCCATCTAGTTTTCTTCCAAAACCATTGTTACATTTACATGTTAGCGGTTAGCGTACTGTGCCGGTGAGCTGATTGTTGTGCATACACTTGGTATGCGCTGTTTCTGATCCCACAATGCATTATGGGAACAGGCACAAGAATGAATACTGTAAACAACATCATCTTTTGATATATTTGGTAGATTTTGGTAATAAAAGGTAGGTTATATTGTTGGTCATATATAAGGGTAGTTTATCTGTGGTAGATGCAATTGAACGGTCATTGGGAATCTCTTTCATTCCGTTTGCTGTAGAAATCATTCCTGACATAATTTTGCTGCCATTTTGGACAACTCTTGGATTTGATAGTGAGGGAGCCGGGCTGAAGTCTGGTTTGCTGTCTCTTTGAGAAATGGTGAATGTGCAGGATTAAGTATCTCTTTAAATAAGGCGGCAAGCTGTGTGTTACTCATAGTATCCAGCATACACAATGCACATGGCAAACAAGGAGAGATTCTGGTACAGATATTCTGCATATGTATCTGAGCTTGGGCTCCACAAACTCCTGCTGCAGCAACGCATGGCTCCTTGTGACACAGGGCCCAAAACGACATAACATACAAGCTTATATCTCTCATATCCCAAATCCCTGACTGCCACCTTCACCAGCTCTGCCAACTCCAGCGCCCTCTGGCTGCTGCCTGTGGCATTGTATTCACTGTCCTGCAGCTCTCTCTCTAGAACAAACTTGATCACCCTTGATGCCTCTTCAGCTGAAAATCGTTTCCTTGGCTGTGGCTGAGATGTGTCCATCTCAGAGGACATCACATTAGTTTCCATGGTGACGGGACCCAGGCGGCTTCGTGGTTTGCCATTATCCTGATTAATAGTCTTCTTTTTGAGCCCTGAATCCTGGCCTCGCCGTTGGCTTACGATCAAGGATGTCTCCCATTCGTTTCGTTTCTGACGTAGTTTTGGCCTGGGAGAAATCCAGTTTCTCATCTCCATATCTTGGTTTTGTTCCATTTCTTAACTGAGCTAAAGGTCTATTACCTACAATTAGAGCGTCTGTGTTAATTAAGGTAGTTATACACTTGATCAGACAAAAATAAACAGACATATAATTATACAGAGAAATAAGCCTAGGTTTGCTGACTAATGTATCAAACAATTTAAAATGAGGCTTACAATATGCCTATTCTGCATGATAAGGAATATTTTTAAAGGTAGCACACACAAAAATAGCCTCAGTGTGCGTCAGTGTATACAGCTAACTCCTAACAAGATGCGCCAGTTTGTGCTACCTGCACTAGTCCTGATCTGGATTGCTCTGGCGCAGTTTGCCCCCTGTGCCACCCATTAATGAAAGAAAATGGTGCAGGAGTGCGCCTACAATTGCGCTAAAAATTTCCGCCACCCCGTTGTAATTTCAAGTGCCAATGGTTTTGAATGCACTAGAAAGGTACGATGGTCATTATAAATATAATAACAGCATTTGCATCTTTTTTTGTCCCCTTCTGTCTGCTGCCATTTTTTAATTGCAAGAAACAATGGGCTAATGCTAATTTCTGTGAACGGATTGAAATAATTATAACAAAATCACATTTAGCATCCATTTCTCATTTTGGCTTCTTGAGATAGCCAAGAATGAGGCATTCTGGGTCCAGACATTTTAAAACTACATGAAATTATTTGCTCAGTTTCAGGGCCAGAACATTATGCTTGGCGTTTTTCTGGGACTTATAATATCTTGGCACCACAGATGTTTAGACCTGAGGAGTCTCAGCTGATCAGATCATCTCTCCCTCATTGTGTCGCAGAGGTAGGAAGTCTATATATCCTTTCTTTTTGAGCTGTAGGCCACACACAACAAGCAGACCTCTGTGCACAGCACTGAACACACCACCAGTTTGTTCTATCCCTGCACAATTTATTACCAACAATTCAGGCCAGTTCAGGACAGACCACCATCTTCTGATTTAGATGTTTGCAAAGTGCACTCAGTATGATATCACTGATATATACATTTATTATCATGATTTTACCATCTGACCCCAAGTCTTTTTCCATTATGGCTGTGGGAGTAAGCCTCCAAAATGAACTGACCGAGGATCATTTAGAAGTCAACATCTATGCTGTTTAGTGGAATATAATATAGCTTCAGTATACATAGTTTTGCAAACAGGCCTTCTTTACACCCCAATTGCTAAATCAATAGCTTGTCATGCCTGAACGCCAACACTGAATTTTACATTCAATTAGAAAACTGTACATATGAATTCTAAAGAAGGGAAGTAACTTGGTGAAGTTGACAATTAATTGCATGAAATGACTAGTTGAGATGGACACATTATTGAATTGGGAGAACCATAGCTGCCACGCTGTTTAATGTATCAGTTCACTAAATATAGTGTTTATTATTCAGTTACATCCAGTGGTTAGGTTAGGTTCGACCTGGTTGATCCAGATTTATCACTGAGAAGTGACTCCGTCAGAAAGGCAGGTTTGTTGTGTAAAAATCGCTTGTGTGTTCATGGTTTAAAGTTAATAGGAACTTATCCTCTTATTGCACGTTCTGATAATTACATGAGTATGCTAAGAAGCTTAAGACTCTTCCTAAGAGCCTCTTGCTTGGGTTGATGTTTCCTTAAAAGTAAAAAAAAAAAATCAGCTAGTGGTTGTAAAACAGATTGTTTTGTAGTGGTTATTTACAAAGCATCTAGCACTGCAACATTACTGGTAAAACATCACTGTAACAGCAACAGCATTATACAGATCTACTATACTATATGGAAGGTACAGGGCTCCTTGTGTACAATATTCTGATGGGACAAAATACAGTCCCCCTGTGTCCCTGGTCTACTAAGATATCTGGGGTCACTCTTTACTGCCAGGCCCCAGATTAATCATGCCACTTTCTTCATTATACTCAATGTCTAACACTTAACTTACATTACTGATAAATGCTCTACTTTTAAAATTTGTAATTGTTCTTCAACCCCCCCTGATGTTTGTATTACAGTTATCAAACTGATAGAACTTCTAGTGTATCCTTTGTAGTCATCACCATTATTTGTGCCTTCACTGTGTATCATTCTGCAAGACCCCCTCCTCACATAAAATATAATATTAATACATATTGGCCTTCATTTAATCCCTTTACAGGATGGTTTACCTTTTACTGGACCAACAAGCAAAGATTCTTTTCCACAAGCCTCCAGATGACTTTCTTTTTAGTTTCTTTGTAACTCTATATTCTTTGTTTTTCTTTTCTCAGTCTCCTGTCTACTGGTATAGCCTCTTCATTCCTGTTTGTCTTCCCTTTCTGCTCTCAATCCCCCTCTGTTTCTGCAAGTTTCTCCCTCCCTTTTTGAAGTGTCCCAATCTCTCTCTTGTTCAGGTCTAAACAGACCTGCCCATCTACAGAATTGCATTTTAACCCCACACTACAATGTTGCCATGTAACCACAGCTCCATCCTCCCACCATACACAATTCACTCCCCTCCTCCTGCAGGAATCACACTAAAAAAAATCTATAACAAACAAAGCACAAATAATATCATTACAAAAATCAGGAAGGCTACTTATCAGTCTGGTAGTCCATATTACAAATATATTTGCCTTTCACGTTAAATCTTCTAAGTGTATATATTCAGTTCCTAATACAAGTTCTGTTTGGCTTCTTATCTTTTCCATCCACATTTCAATTCATTGTTAACCTGACTCATAAAGATCATCATTAGTGGTGTTTTTATTATTTTATCAAGCAGTATACAGGATCAGACCCTTGTCCTGCTGTAATGGTTTATAAATTGTAATACATATGGCTGATATACCCAACTAGTATGCGTGTACCATAGGTAGCCCCTTCCCCTATGGATTTGCATCCAACTGCGGCCTTCTGGCTGATTCTGTACTACAACTACCATAATTCCCTGCCATTCTAGAAAGCTGGGGGTGAATTATGGGGTTTGTAGTTGTGCAGTTGTAGTTGTAATTATTGCCGAGATATCACCACCGTTTATGTAAATTTTTAAATGAGGTAAAATCCTGAATCACAAGAGACCTAATTACACAGTTATTACAAACATACAAAAGTACATGATTTTTGTATATTTGTAATTACAGTGTAATCAAGTATCTTGTGACTCAGGATTTGTCTCATGTAAAGGTCTCTTGGCATACAGTAATTAAAAATATTTTGCTAACTGCCTTTGAGGGACCATTACTTATAATTTCCGCAGTCAAAGTTTCACCCCACAATGCCCTGATTATTTGGGGGACAGAAGGGTAAAGAGACAGAAGGGTAAAGCCTTCTGTCCATGTACATAACGATTAACCACCAAGCACCACCTGCATGGTTTATCAGCATATGTGTAGCACAACTACAATGACATCATGCTATGTTCTCAGTTTTCATTGGTTGGTTCCAAGTTGAGGATATTAATCAGAACCAAAGTGCTAGAGATGCTAATGATTCTTCAAAGGAATAATGTAGCCAGCACAAGAGAAGAGAAAGTATTTCCCCATGGGATTGTAGAGTACAAATATTTAGAATTGCAAGCAAATGTATAGATTAATGAAAAGAAAGAGTGATCACCTTGTGGCTCTAAATGGTAATTATATGTTCTTCATGGTAACAGCGGATTATATATCAAATGTTTTATAATAATCTGTACATTAAAACTGTATATTATAAAGTGTCTTCGTCAGTGGGGTATAAATACATTACCTTGTTACTGCAATGACATGGGAAACTAGGCCCATGGCCATTGTGAATCCATGTTACCGCATGGACCCATCCCACCATGAAGTGAACAGAATGCTTATCTCAGAGAATATACATCTGTTTCATACTTAAATGAACATATATGTATCCAAACTCTGGTTATTGCTGCACCTGGGATAAAAAAACACTTTGAAAAGAAACAGAAAGGTATCTACATAATGCTTTACATTCTCAGGGAGCTCCAAAAGGATTAATCAGTGGCAGTATGTGCAACAAACATTAAAACTCTACGTCTTATGCGGTTTATACACACTTCAGTGGATTATCCTTCTTAGACAGGAATGCCATTTACACTATATTTAATAACAAACAGAGATTCTCAGAATAAACACACAACAGCATTCCTACTTGTTTACAGTGTAAACAATGTTGAGTTTGACAAAATTATTTATACATTGCATTATGATTAACTCTTGGCCTTCCCACACATGACACTTCTAGTCACACCCCTTTCTTTGGTAACCACTTATATATATATATATATATATATATATATGAGCAAAACCTAATTTTGCAATCGGACTGCTTTCACAATAACCACTCTCAACAGTGCCACATTGTGCCACATTGCCCCACAGCATTTACCATAGTATCACATTGCCCCCACAGCGCTTGCCCGTGAGAGAAAATATTTTAAAAAATGTATAAAACAAACAAACACTTTTCCTGACTTTTATTTGTAAAATATTTTACTAAGCTACAAAAGCAAATAAAAAACCCCCTGCTAATTAGATTCTAATAGTTAAATACCCAATGATTATGTTTTTTTATGTAATAAATAAAAGTAGCACCTAGCTGTTTTTAAAACAATTTTTTTTCCAAAATTATTGTTACTGACATTGTAACACCGATATCAGTCATGCATCGGTGAATCAGCCCCACATGTACACATTTTTTTTAAAGTAGACATCCCAGGGTATTCAAATTGGGGTATTTTTACACTTTTCATGCAGTAATTTTGACAAATTTGACAAGTTTTGGCGTAGTAATTGTTTTTTGTATTTTTTTTTCCCACACACTTTGTATTTAGGTATGAATTTAAAGGGGTTGTTCTGTTTTTTTTGCCAAACAACACCCCAATATATGTTAAGCAACTTCCCCTGAGTAGAGCGGTACCCATTTATAGGTTTGCTAGTGTTATGTGGCAGGTAAAGGGCCAAATTTAGGGTACGGTCATTGCAGCTTTAAAACATGTATTTATAATGTAATGCTTGTGACTACATTTCCTATCATGCTCAGCCAGCCAAAAGTGACCATAGCATCATAGGGAATGTAGTCTATAGTAGGAAGCACAGATTGTTGCTATCCTGCGGCTGCATGGATGATATATCCAGCTGCTGCGGGCCCCTATTTACTGCAAAGCACTGGCCCCACTAGCAGTCTTTTTTATAAAATATCCCTAGAGGACGACCAACGGAGGACCTAACATGTCACTGGTCCTCTACGGATTAATATCTTATTTTTCTTTAATTTAATATTATTTTTAATTAAAATTTATATTTAACTCAAACTTTATCCCTAGGGTTATGGTTAGTACAAACCCTAATTCTAACTCTCGGATTAGGGTTTTGATGCTCTCTAAGCCTAAGGGTTGAAGTTTGCAAAATAAAAAAAATATATATATTTTTTTAATTAAAAAAAACCTGGGGGGTCTGGATGGGCTTGGGGGGGGGACCAGGGGTGGCTTCCAGCACTATATTTAGTCTCTATCGCTATGGAGCAGGGAGAGACTATAGCTGTCAAAGCAGGCAACGGTCCAGAACCTTCATTGGTCACGAAGGGGTTAAATAATTTGAGGCTTAGAAGTGTTAAACTAGTGTTTTTTGTTGGCATTGTTGTGCTGCACATCTTGCTTCGACATGAACGGAGGGGTCTCCCTTGTAGCAGATCACTTGCTGCTTCCTGATTGGATGTTCAGAGTTTGAGGTTTACGCGAGAGCTGCCACAAAGTATTTACTGGAGAATTAGGCAGAGTGTTTGAAACCAATACAAAAAGCACGGGTTTATTCGCAGATCTGATTTGTGTATAAAAAGGGATCAGAGCACAGTGTACGAGCCAAAATTGTTACAAAAGCACTTCCCTGCGTTCAGACGAGGACTGGCAAGTGTGGCAGGAGGGCAATTCCAACCCGCATGCGCCCGCTTTCTAATCTCCCTCAATGGGCTGGAACTCCACCCGTTTTTTACTTTTAAATGACCCTGTCAGTAACACTTTCAATCTTTCTATGCCATTGTCTTACTTGTCTATCAATTTCTGTATGTTATCTGTCTTGGACAGATCAAGGGCAACAAAGTGTTTTACTTCCCCTAACCCAGGTCAGCAGTTGCCAGCCCTCCTCTGCCTGAGTTACCCATTTACATAGGTAGAAGAGAAAAATAAAGTCCACATTTTCCTATAATCCCAACCTTTATTTATAGGCAACGTCAGCATTGAGCCGATGGAGTGTTCAGGATTGTAACCCCATGGCAACAGTTTCAAATGATTTCCAAAAGTTTTCTAAAATCTACAATCATACCATATATGTATTGGTCTTCAGGTAATGTAACAGTAAGAGAGTCTTTCCCCAAATATTCTGTCCCTTTAAAATGACCTATAACTCTTCATGATAATGTAGTGACCAATCACAGCGCTCCATTCTTTACATTTTATTATTCTATCCTATCAAGTTACAATGTGCAGACCCAGAGCACCAATGATTTGCTAGCAGTCACATTTGATCTGGGCCATTGCTTGTCTGTCCTTCTCCATCTCCCCGAAGTAACCAATGGTAAAATCAGCTTTGAACCTTATCCTTTTCCCTACCAGTTGGACCACCAGTCAAGACAGGGAACGGGTTATTATTCTAGATCTACATAGACTTAAACATGGTTGGTATGATTAGATCAAGATATGCTTTTGTGTATCACACACAGACCATGCTACCAGCTTAGATTTCACAATTTCATCCCTAGGCCCTTTAAAAGGGAAAGATTTTGTCACAGGAATTAAATTCAACCTTTTGACGCTTTCCCCAGTAGAAGAATTACCAGCAATGCCAAGTAATCCCACTGTGCATTAATCACTGCACCACCTGTAGGGAAAATGATAAAAAAAAAAAAAAATATATATCTGGAATTTCTATTTTATATCTCTGCCCTGCCGGCATAATACGATCCCCCCTTGTTAGTCTGTCCACTCGTCAGGAAGATGACAGGCAGTCTGAGATATCCCCCCCCTCTTAGTTAACAAGAGGAGTTTGGTATTTTAAAATGGGAAGAAGGAGGATTCTATAGTTGTGGTGGCCGAGAAACCTTTCCGGCTCATTTCAGATCCAGCAGCATAAAAGATGGATTCTCCAGGTAAGATTTCCACAGGTTAGAGAAACGAGACATAGTTGCACCGTCTATAATTCTATGGTCTGCGGACCAGCTGATGTTGATTATATGAGCCTTTACTACTTGGCCGTTGGCATCAAACCGCGGAAGGACCTGTAGATTAGGAAAGAGTTTAGAAACATTATGCTCTATATTACACCAAACGTATCACTACAAATAACCCTCCTGAGCCTTTACACCGGACATTACACAGACCCATAACTAGATTTGTCTTACTGGTTAAGAATCAAAGTGAGATTTTGATTAATGTGGATTTGTTTTCAAGATGCTCTGTGGCATTTAATAAATCATCAGAAGAAGGAGGCTAAGAAAGTATCCAAGTCATCCTTTAACCTTGAAGGCAAAAATCCTAAATCTGCCAAATTGAAATGGTCAAGAGATATTCACTATTAGCTTGTGTAAATTCTAAGAAGCTGTCACGTGATTGAAATCAGTGAAAGCTGTCGCATGGCAGGCTCACTTGGTCATTGGTCTGTGGATGTTTCAATCACACCGCACATAACCAATAGCTGCTAGAGGAGAAGCCTTTTTAAGGAGGGTTAATCCCTTTTCACAACACACAAGACTGCTAATGCAACTCTTATAAGTATACTATATAAACTGACCTGCACTTTTCCAATTGCTCCTATTGCCACTTCTGGAGGTAGAATAACAGGTTTGGCATATGTGCCACCAATCTAGAAAGAGAAGAAACATCACTAATCCATGTATACATCTCACACACAAGGTATTCTGCGTGTGTACTACTCACTGATCCAATGTTAGACAGGGTAAATGTTCCACCAGTCAGATCTCCAGCCCCCAGCTGTCCAGTAGACCCCAAACTCTGCAAACGGTTCAATTCTGCCGCAACCTCAAAGACGCTTCGGATTTGCACATTTTTAACATTTGGCACAATAAGGCCCTGTTGTGTGTCCATGGCAATCCCAATATTGTGAGAGGCCTGCAGGAGAGGTAACCAAAACACTACTAAAAAGACTCAAAACCATTTTCTAGTTTGTTGAAATAAAACATTAGAACAGATTGTGGGGTCTTCTGTTTCTGACAACACCTAAGTTTTGATATGCAGATTACACATTTTCCCCAGATTTCTCATTGAAAGGTAGTTCATTTGCATATGAAGTCACGTGTTGTCATAAACAAGAGATACCACAAACACATTCAAAAAACATTTACCTAAAAATTTTTTTAGTTATTCTTACAGCAGCGAAAATGTTTAGTCCTTTTAGCACAACATTTTGTTGCAAGTTGAATTATTTGGAAATGGGTGTGAACCGCAACTATCCTCAGATCTACCGTCTGTTCAAAAATGTACCTTGTAAGTAATATTCTGGCAGGCCTCGTCAACAGAAGCATTGAGTATCGGGTACTGGAGCAGACTCAGACTGGCTGCCTGTGGATAGAAAACAAAGCAGCATTACACCAGTATGACATTATACATTAAACCAAGGTTTTCTCACCACATTAGCGGTAAGTCACAGACTGCAATGATGCATGCATGTGAAGCAAGGATAGTCCTCAGGAGATGAGAAAAATGACATGTATCTTAAAAAGGTACATGTCATGTTATCCTCATAAAAAGAGACATTGAATTATTACGTTTGCCTATATAATAGAAGGTTAGGTGACTCTTTAAACCACGCCTTATAGTTGGCCCAGACTCCCTTTTATTGAATTAGAATCTTAAATCTTTGGAAATGTTAACTGAATAATCACTGAACACACTGGAGATCTAACATTTAAAGCCCAATTCTAGTCAATTTGGTCACACAGCCCTTGACAAAGTCACATACCTAAAGTAGTGGTGAAATGTATACAGACTCCACACCCCTCAAATTACTTGCAACAGGAGCAGAGCTTTTTGCACTGTCTGGCCGTCTGTGCCAGAGTTACTGGAGTAAGTTTCTTGCTACCCACTCAATGTACTGTATATACGGTGTCCTATAGCCGCTGAAAAAAATACTGATTCTTCTGACCGTCTTGGACAACACTTATCCAATGGTGAAATTCTGCCTACCTCACAGCAGGCTTACCGCAAGTATTATATAGAGCAAGCTACTGCACTGCCCTGTACAGTAATAGGGCCCCTCATGGTGTATGCATAACTATTTACCTGGGTTCTATAGAATTGGATCAGTTGTGTCAATCTTGGTACTTTTAAAATTATTTCTATTTTAGGTTTAAACAACTACCTGCTGCACACAGTCTGTATATAGACTACCAGGATACCTGTCTAGTAGTATTTTCCCCACAGGGCAAGCTTTTGCAACAAATGTGGACCAAAGTAGAGGTTCTTCACATTTGGAACATTATTCCAGATTGAGTGCTACAAATCCCTAGTATCTTTTGACACCTGGGCTTCTCTTTCTATTTGTATGGTATCATATATACCCATGTACACCACCAGGTGTCACCACACTTTTTATGTATTACATTGATTGTTTAACTTCGTTTCTTATTTATTTTAAGGAATATTCAAATAAAAGGTTAAGTTTTATACATTTAGATGACTAAACAAATTGTTCACAATTCTAGTCAGTTTGGTAACAAACTATATGCTAAGGTATTGGTTAGGGACAAATATTTGGGGATGTTAAAATCCTTTTTGACTAAAATGTAATTATATAGCAGCAATAATTACATATACACAGCACTTGGTACAGAGCATAAAAGGGAATTAAAGGCTACGTTAGAAAGAAAGACTGTGAACAGGGCTCTCTATGTCGTGTATCACACCTGCCTACTCCATTGTCCATCATCCCCCAGCAATTGGACTCTTACTGTTCAATGCCCTCCCTCACATCCCACCAAGCCCCAGGCTAATTTCCAATATAAGTTTGGTTTATCACATCATGTGATGTAACCTTTCAAATCTACCACTTGCCAACCACCCCCCACTACACACAATTATTTTCCTTGCGTTGGCCGTCTGACTCACTATAATCACCTGCAGTGTCCAACAACTTTCATGTCTACTAGAACAACAAAACAATAAGCACAGGATCTTTGTGACATCAAATATCACACAGACTGAGGCGCCAAATGCTGCCTTTTCAGTGGAATTGAAACTGCAATTCAGCGCCCTGAAACGCCCGTGTGATATTACACCTAAAAGAGTGAAAATATAGGCTCACAAACAATGCTCCTTCTGTTGTTCCTGCATTTTCTCTCGTGATTTTACACCTACCCGCTGTATAAAATAAGCCTTTTGGTTTCACAAAAAGACCCTGTGGGCCTGAGATCATGGTTTTGATGTTTGAGTGGGTTTTACTACCTCATGTTTGTTTAGTTTTGCCTGTAACTCCCTTTTTATGCTCTGTATCAAAGCAATCCATAATTTGTTGGCGCTATATAAATAAAAGCTAGTGTAATGTTGTTGTCTTACTCTTCTCTTCACCAATAAGAAGCTTTTTTTTCCTCAAGACTTCTGGGATTGACCCAACTCATATTATCGCGCTCTCACCTTCAGGAAAAAGGGCATAAAGGACAGTCTGACACCACGAGCTTCAGCCGCATATTTTAGATCGTTTCTAAGGTCAACAAGCTTAGTCATGTCAATCTCGTCACAGTAGCCAAAGTGAGGAATCTTCAGGGCTGCGGACATAGTCTTCACCATGGCCTTGTGGAACCCTGAGAGGCGAGAAGATTGAAAGGACAGTGACATGAAGTGGAGTAGGGAAGGACCATTCCATGTGGGAGAATTAGACACTGCAATAAGGTAAATAAGATGTAAAAAAAAAAAAAAATAATAACAGTTTGGGTCCAACATGGATTTCCTTGAGATAGCCCATTTATTTTACTGGTTCTAAGATAGGCTGTTCCCTTGACAAGAAGAGTCCAAAAAAAATGATAGAGAATGTGAGGTAAGTAACTCAGCATTCAAACTGTTTCAATAAAAAAAAGTTAACATATAATAGTACATAGATTTTCTTTCATCCATTAATTAATGACCGGTCCATTCGAACCCACAGGTGTCGAGTTAGGACAACCCGTCAGTGGTAGTCTTAAACAGCGAACAATGATGACACAGTGACTTAAGAACATAGCATGTGGCTGGATGACCGTAGAGAAAAATGGTTTCCTACTTACCATGGCATATTATTCCTGATAGTGTCAGGAATTAGCACCTCTCTGTCAGCTGATAGGACACAGAAGAGAAACAGAAAAACAACCCTACAGTATACGAAAGGTCAGTCTCTCCTTTCTCCTGCAATCTAGAGGTCAAGCATCTAAAAGACCAAACAAACTTTATAAAGACCTTCTCATATATAGATTTACATAAACTTATAGATCTGAATTCTACTGAAACAAAATTAAAGGACCCGGTAAGTTAAGTACGGTATATAGTGGTGCTTTGATACAGACCGGTGATTCACACTGATCCTACAGAGCCATTTTAGACACCTTTGGCTTCTAAATTACCAATGTCTTGTACTATATATCAGCAACATCTGTATACTTGCTATAAAACATATGCCAATGCCATCTTTAGGTTCTCTAAAAGATATTGTGAGGACATCCTTCCTTGAACAAAATCCCAGAAAGTGATCTATATACAATTTAGCACAAGTGACTATAATTTTTTTATTTTTTTTTTAAATCATCACTTTTGGGGGCTTTATTTTGACAACACTTGCTGGGATAGGAAACCCCTAACCAATCCAGCAAGCCCACAAGAGACAGGAATTCTAACCACAGCTTAGTCACCTCTTGCCCCTTTGAGTTAAACCAATGGGACATCATGTGACTTTCAAACAGGCACATGGGACTGCATGGGGCAGAATCGGTGTCATGTCTAGAGCAGCATGACACCCTCTAGACCACCAGGTCTAGGTTAATAAGAATATATTGTGCTAAATATAATTTTCTGATCCAAGCTCATTTATAAATATAATGCAGTAGTAAATAGAGATGATCTAATTACACAGAATACAAACAAAACGAGTAAAGAAGTAAAATGCCATGGAAAAGGAACAAAAAGAGAAAGAAAGACAGAGAAGCAGAAGGAAGGCGGGCAAAGGAACTGGTTAGAAGGAAGGGAAGACCTGCTTGGAGTACCACTGGTATCTCATGAACATGGTTACCTTTTACTGGTTCAATGATGTCTTTTCCAGTGAACACCATGGGTTTGGTAAAAAAAGTAGGAATAGGGGTGACCTTTTGCCTCTCAGAAGGCTTGGGGATCTCTGCCTTAGGGGCTGGTGGTATGATCTCCAGTTGGGGAGAAGGTGGTAATATGGCTCCAGTCTGTTTGGCTAAAAAGCTAAGAATATCTTCCTTAAGTATACGTCCATCTCTCCCAGTTCCAACAACTTCACTAAGTTTTATCTGGGGGGGAAAACACAATAAAAAACTGTAAAAATGACTGTAAATAGAAAGGGCTTCTTAAAAACATGTATAGATAAATTAAATAAACTCCTTAATGTCAGACTGTTTTTTTCAATGTTCCACTGCAATTTTCCCCTCTCATTTACTGTATTTACACAAATAATTTATTGCTTTTTTTAGGTCTAAAAAAGGATCTTTTTTTAAAGATACCATTATTTTGATCATATCGTATAATTTACTATAAAAATTACAAAAAAAAAAAAAACTGAAAATCTTTTACACATCTACACGCTAATAATGAAAAAAAAAATACTAAATGGATTCTACTATTTCTTTTTAATTTAAGCTTATCCATGTTTTTTGCAAGTTGTAGGGCAATAACTGAACGTAGAATATTGCTCTTGGTTAACCATTTTCTCCTACAGTGACCTTTTGACCCCAACCTTAATCATCACCATAACCCTAAATGAATGCTAACTATAACCGCAATGCTAACCCTAGATCTTAGGCTAATTAATGTGTTTTTTTTTTCTTTTCTGCAACAGATGGGATCACTGATAGGGCAGCCCCATAATGCTGCCTTTCTAATATAGGGTCTGCAATCGCACAGCCAGGATAGAATTCACATTTTTGTGTTGCTGGATGCCTCGTTGTTGGGGCATTGCAGCAACACTGGCTGAGCGGTGGAAGAAATAATTGATCACTTCAAACACTCATTTTAATAGAAGATGTTCCCTGCTGTCACTCAGTCCTTATCTCACCGCCATAAAGCTTTGCCTGGTGACTGGAGATCTCATTAGCCTGACTCTACAGCTAACCACTCTGTTCAAAACAGACTGTGCTTACATTGTTCTCCATTGCTAGACGACGGACTGCCGGAGTAGCCAGAGTCTTGTGTCCTTTGATTTCTTGGTGGGTGTGCTCTTCATGGGACACTGCAGGAGTCTCCACAACATCTTCCTCAGGGGCCACATCTGGGAACAAAAGCAAAAGGGTAAAAAAGGGGTATCATGAGGAACATACTAATTAACCTTTTAAGAACCAAGGATTTTCCTGGGCAAAGGACCAGAGCGTTTTTCAATTTTTAATACGCGTTTTTTGAAACATAATTTTACTCTCTCTCATTTAACGCACCCATACAAGTTATATGTTGTTTTTTAAAGGACAGTTAGAGCTTTCTTTTGATACCCTATACATAAAAATGATTTACATTTTAGTATTAAAAAAATACATATAAAAGAGGACATTGAGGAAAAAAAATTTTCCTCATTATTTTCCCAATAATAAGCTACACAACTAGTGCAACACTAACTCACTTATCCCCCCTAATTAACTAACTAATAAAAAAGAAAAATATTGGTTCCCAAACCCCCCTAAACAAAAAAAGACAGAAAAAAAACTCTGAAGAGTGCGATGTCAGATCCGTAAAAATCATGCCACAGGCATGCAGGGGTTAAATTTTATTAAATAAATATATTAAAATTACCTTTATTTATTAAAAAAAAAAAAAAAACTTTATAAAATTGTAAAAATAAAAAAAATTCTTAAAAAAAAAAAAACTAAATGAGGGCCATAAAGTGGAAAGAAACTGATCACAGTTAAAAACTGTGATCAGCAATGAAAGGGTTAATACATTTTTTTTTTTTTTACCTTTGTGTATGTTATTTATTTATTTTTATTTACAGGTCACTCTGTGCTTCACTATAAGAATGTGAAGCACAGAGAGTGAATTAGAGGCAAAGTCAGTGTGTGAACACACTGACTTTGCATCTAATTTGCATGTTATCGCAGTGATCACTCAATCACTGCGATCACATGCCCGGAAATCCACCGATCAGGTGCAGGAGCTTTGCCTCGGGTGCGAGGCTTAGCCCTGGACCCGTTGCAGACTAGCTGGCGGTGCACACGGAGCGCACCGCCGGCTAGACTGCATGACGAGTTAACTCGTCATAAGGTCGCGAAGGGGTTAAAGGAAAGGGCAACTTGATGAAATTCAGATTATCAGCTCCTGTTCAAATTATCTATGGCTTATTTTGACCTGCTTGGATTTATAGGAGTTATTTCCCTGAAATGTCAGCATCACATAAAGGTTTCTGCTCTCTTCATTGTTACTGAAGTCAGTGACGGTGGAGGTCAAAGAGTGACAGTGATGTGGGTAACAAAAAAATTGGCAATTTATACACCCAAACATAATCCTCACTTGATCCGAAATGCTAAAGTTTGATGAAAGGTTTAGGTTTATGCTAAACAGGGGCATTTACAAGTCGATATCGATGTCATGATACATGCAAATGATATTCCAGAATGCTTAGTGTCAGATCTACAAAAGCAAACTTGGCCCAATAGTGTTCAATTATCGGTACATTAAGAGAGCACTGCCGACTATACCATGGCTTATAATGGACTCATTATACCTTTCAAAACATCTGTCTCAATGTCTACCAGAGGCTTTCCAACCAGCGCCGTTTCGTCCACACTGTAATGCAGTTTACGGATGACGCCATCATAACGACTGGTAATGGTCACAGAAGCCTTGTCACTCTGAACCTCACAGATACTGTCAAACTGGGAGACAGTGTCACCTTCCTTCACATACCTGAGAACAACGACAGCACAGATACATAGTGATGCAGCATTGTTTTACTGGTACATCATAAACATAATCTGAAAGTACACATATGGAGAGGTTGGTTACCATTATCACCTGGGTGTAAAATCTGGTCCTCAAACATAAAATAGAATTAGCAGGTAATCAAAATGATAAAATAAAAATCATGGAGATCATGCAAAGAGGTATCTATGTATGTATGCTATTTATCAAAACCATAAAGGATCAATAATACACAAAGGAATCTGTGCTCAACCACATAATGTACAGATGTTGGACAGTCAATAATCTATATATATATACATATATAAATAATATAGCTTTAAATATATGTGTAACTTGTTTTGGAGGGACACAAGCCTAATTCCTTGGTATATATTACTATCAATATAATGAAAGTCAAGACCTACCAGTCTTTCACTGTAACCTCTGTGATTCCTTCTCCAATGTCAGACAACTTGAACTGCATAATCTGACCATTCAAAACTGGAAAAAGAAATGTATGTTAAAAAGTGACAAGTTGGCGCACACAGGAGTGTAGGAAGGCAGGACAAAAGAAAAGGTAAAAATATAGAGATAGGTGCATAGAAAAAAAAGAGGTTTATGTGGTTTGTGGACTGGTCAAAATGCAGCTTGTAGTTTAATGAAGTTTGTCAAATAATAGCAATGATATCTTAGTACAAAGAATAGAGTGAGGGATTGCAACATTATTGTGTGTATAAAACCATATTCCAAGAAGGGAAGTGATTATATGCAACATTATGTCATAATCAAGTCATTTATTTATACACAGAAGTACACCCCTTTTCTAACAACATATATTGTAGTGGACTGCATCAATGTAAAAGGTCATCAAACAAGCTGGACAGCATGCCTGAGACAGGCAATGGAGATAGACCGCAAAAATGCAAGGGATTGGGAAAAATACTGACATCAATGGATAGGAGAGTAACAAGGCATCTAAGTCAGAATTTAAGCCATGTCAATTTCTTCCACTAACAACTCATGAGTAGATTTACTGGTAATAAACATTTCTCATGCAGAGCAGTTAGCCTTCTCAAATGGATTATCAATAAAATACACATATGAAATGACCAGATGGTGCCAGGAAATCTAGAATGCAACCCCACCACAGGGTAACACAGGCGGTTCTAGAACACAACCCCACCTCAGGGTAACACCGGGGATCTAGAATACAACCCCACCTCAGGGTAACCGGGGATCTAGAATACAACCCCACCACCGGGTAGCCGGGGATCTAGAATAGTACCCCACCACCGGGTAGCCGGGGATCTAGAATACTACCCCACCACCGGGTAGCCGGGGATCTAGAATACTACCCCACCACCGGGTAGCCGGGGATCTAGAATACTACCCCACCGCCGGGTAGCCGGGGATCTAGAATACTACCCCACCGCCGGGTAGCCGGGGATCTAGAATACTACCCCACCGCCGGGTAGCCGGGGATCTAAAATACTACCCCACCGCCGGGTAGCCGGGGATCTAGAATACTACCCCACCGCCGGGTAGCCGGGGATCTAGAATACTACCCCACCGCCGGGTAGCCGGGAATCTAGAATACTACCCCACCGCCGGGTAGCCGGGAATCTAGAAAGCAACCCCACCACCGGGTAGCCGGGAATCTAGAAAGCAACCCCACCGGGTAGCCGGGAATCTAGAAAGCAACCCCACCACCAGGTAGCCGGGGATCTAGAAAGCAACCCCACCACCGGGTAGCCGGGGATCTAGAAAGCAACCCCACCACCGGGTAGCCGGGGATCTAGAAAGCAACCCAACCACCGGGTAGCCGGGGATCTAGAAAGCAACCCAACCACCGGGTAGCCGGGGATCTAGAAAGCAACCCCACCACCGGGTAGCCGGGGATCTAGAAAGCAACCCCACCACCGGGTAGCCGGGGATCTAGAAAGCAACCCCACCACCGGGTAGCCGGGGATCTAGAAAGCAACCCCACCACCGGGTAGCCGGGGATCTAGAAAGCAACCCCACCACCGGGTAGCCGGGGATCTAGAAAGCAACCCCACCACCGGGTAGCCGGGGATCTAGAAAGCAACCCCACCACCGGTTAGCCGGGGATCTAGAAAGCAACCCCACCACCGGGTAGCCGGGGATCTAGAAAGCAACCCCACCACCAGATAGCTCATAAAATCCCAACATTTTTGATTATTTTACAGAGAAATATAGAACAATACCAGACATAACTCAGAAAAACAATAGGCTCCCTCCTGAATTTGTTTGCCTGGCTCTTACAATCTAAACATATTTGGGAAGCCCTGATTATATTCCCAAAAGGACACCACAGAGAGAGGTAAGAGGGTTTACCGGATGCCGTCCTAAACTGCCTGCACTGGGAATTCTGAAGGATTGCAGAGTGAGGTAAGCGGAGACATGACAGTGTGACCAACCGAATCCTGTTGTTTGCGCTCGGCTCCCAAAAACTGACCTAGAAGAAACAACACATTACACAGGTCAAATTTCAAACGTAAAATAAAATAAAAAAAAGGACAGAATACAAATACTGAATGCACACCCATAGTGGGAAAATCAAATATAATCATGCCATTTATATAGGGACATGGAATCACTGGAGAGGTGACAAGCAACATCTAGGTGATGTGAACAGCAACTCTCTCTATTCTCGGCCAACCTGGAGGAGGAGGACATAATGTTATCTAGCTGCACAGGTTATTTTAGTGAAGGCTGGCAGTGCATCATTTGGAACTAAGTCCACAACATCTGTATTTGCAAATACTAAGCATAACGTCATTAAATTATGCATGACGACTAAAAAAAGAATCGAGAATCTAGTATAACAACAAGGAGACATACGGTATGTTATATGTAAACCATTTATTATTATTCTTATTGACGTAATATACATAAAATGCCACCGATAAATCGACACTCGTCTATAAGATTCAATTAGTAATAACAGGGTAATTGAGGGAAATAATTCATAGCTGCTCACCAATCGGCCTAATGACCGGTTCCAGCTTCTCACAGCTCTCGACGCCGCCATTTTATCCGGAACAGCCCGGATAACCAATCACTATGAACACACTGAAGGTGACAGCCAATCGGTGTACAGAAGGATGTGCCAAGATGTCAATGCCAAGGAGAAGGGGGAGGAATGGAGGCGTGAGGGCCTGATCACCAATCATAGAGCACATTGGTCGGGAGCTGCCTATTAGACAAAATGGGCGGGTCTTAAGGAGAGGCAGCGTTTTGACCTATAAACACTACATTGATTTATAGGTAGCTGATTATGTATATCAGTTATGCAAATTGTAAATAATTTGGAGAATATTATATATAGGGGTTCAATAACGTGCCAGATTGCCTTTTCAGTGTGAGACTATACCTTTTACTTATTAGGGAACCTGACACTCTGTACATAGGACTGGAAGTGGGGTGACCTCTGCAGGGACGTTTATGAAACATATATTTTAAAAGGCTGTAATCAGTATATATTAGACTGGTCTGCAGTCTTTATTTACACACTGCAGCCCTTGCGTTTTTTACGAGAGTGCATGAATAATACAGTGAAAATAAACATATTACTGTCTTTGTCAGGGACAAAGTACTTCAAGATTGCATTGGATAAAATAAACACTTCAGATTGGGTTATATTAAACTGATTACAGCCCTGAAATATACTTTTTTAATAGCTATCACTGAATGGAATGAACTATAATTACTCTATGGTTAAATAATTAAAATGTACGGTCTGGTGGTAACTATCATGCAAGGGGCTTTTTTTCTCAGCAATGCATGGGGGACTTTTAGGTGGGTGGGCATGGTTTGAAATTCTAGTTCACACTAACCTTTGTCACATCTATAATGTACAGCAATGATGCTCAGCCAGAAGTCCCAATGATGCGCCACAGTGACAGCACTATGTCTGACACCTGCAGACCCAAGGTGGGAGGATGTATGTGCACACAGAGATGCACAGGCATTAGACTGCCACTGGATCACCAATTATTTTTGGAAAGTGGAGAGCAGGAAAACATACGGGTTACTTAGGTAGCTCCGAACACTGCTGGCCCACTCCAATAAATAATTATGCCCCTTAAATTATATAAAATAAATTGCCACCATGGGCCCAGAGGCTGCCCAAGTGCACCTGGGCCCATCCAAATAACTAAATAAAAAATGTTAAATACCCTACCTACCGTCTTATTTTAATTGGCAAAGTGTGTGGGTGCAATATGAGTGCAAGCCAAGTGCTGTGGGTGCAATATAGGTGCATGGCAAGTGTTGTGGGTAATGTATGGCGCTGCATTAAGTCCTTTAGGGGAAATGTGGGTGCAGAGGAAGGGAATAAAAACAAGAAATGCAATTTTTCAATAAATTTTTTTATTACATATGAAAATAGTTGAATATACTCTTAAAAAGTTCATATAAGTATAAATGCAAATGAGAGAGAGAGAGAGAGAGAGAGAGAGAGAGAGAGAGAGAGATGTATAGATACTTATTGTTTTAGAATTGTACAACTGTCACCTCGCAGGATCCTTTGTGTGGCATAATTAAGGGGCTCCAGTGTGTTGCATAATTAATGAGGCTCCTGTGTGAGGCATAATTTATAGGGCTCTTGTGTGTCGCATAGTTATGGGGCTCCTGTGTGTGGCATTATTAATGGGGTTCCTGTATGTGGAATAATATATGCAGCTCATGTATGGCATGTTTAATGGGCCATATGACTGGTATTACTAAGGGTTTGGCATGGTAAAGGGGGGGGGCACGCGCGCACCCAGAGTTACAGCACCAGGTGACCCAACCCTTGTGATGCCTCTATCATGGAGATCTAACTTTCAGCCAAATCAGTAATTTATATGCAGCAAATAAAAAATGTCACTTTAACTATAACAATATGTTTCCTCATTGCTTTAATGTAAATGTACTGCTTCATAATTAAAAAAAACATTCAATAAAACAATATTTTCATGACTGTAACACATGAACAATATAATAAATAGTGATTTTGCTTTTAAGTAAAACTTGTCACAGGGACATATATCTTCCGCATGTAGGCTGCAGGTATGCACAGACAGAATCCATACTAATTAATCATAATCTCCACCATGATGAATGACATAGGATTCTGTGTGTAAATGCATTTTCCATGCAGCTGGGCTGCACATTGCATGTTCCTTCTGCACCATGTGTAACACGTGTCCCTAGAAACATGGCCAATCTTGGTAAATATGAATGCATGTTAATTGCAGGTCAACCAGTTATTTACACACTTATATGTATCCAGGGGGTACAAATGAATTAATCACAGGACGAACACATTAATTAATCAAGGTAGGTAATTAATCCCATTATAGGAATTAACTTGATTACTTAACTAATTTTCCTCTGAATGCATTCTGTAGTGCATACCCAACAACTGTTCTGCTGTAAACGGGACAGTCCCGATTTCCGTTTTCCAGTGTTCGGGACAGGTAAATAAACGTGGAGAAGGGTGGCAATCAAATCCTTCTAATCAATGCCCTGCACTGTATGGGCCAGATAATTTGCCCATTCACCCTGACACCCTAAGGCTATGGTAAAAGCATGACAAAATCCCACGTCTACTCATTGTAAAAGCAAAGCAATAATACATTGGATGGCTGACTGATCTGCTGTAGAAGTGCAAGAGTTAAATCCCAGACAGGAAGAGGCAGGCTCTGTATTGGTGAAACCGGTGTCACACATTGTACAGTGCTGTGGATTACTTAGTAATTGTACTGGTGTTTGATGCAGTGACAAGGTATCTATGCACAGACATAAAGCTTGGGGGCATGTGAATAATTAGCTGTCAATATCACAAACTGCATTGCACTAGCATTTCTATAGACAGCTGCTGTATCCGGTATATGTACATATCTAGAAAAGGGAGAGCAGATTTCGCTTTTACCAAGCTTATTTCTACATTGCAATATCTTCTGTCCTGCATTGTGCATTTTATATAGTATCACGGTTAAATGAACAGATTATATTACAATTTACCAACATATTTATACATTTGTGGCAGTTATAGACATATGCCTGGGATTTGCATAAAGAAATACAAGTAACATTTGTATAGTAACATAAATAAATGTAAAGTTTGTACCTTAATTTTAGAAACAAAAACATACTCCTGCTGCTACTATATGTGTAATATTAACCACATGATGGATGTTGACTGCCCTGTAAAATACAATGTAGTAATTTATATTTATGGAAGAGCATGAAGGTAAGGACAATTTCAAGATATTGGTGGCATTCTACTCTCATCCTCTTTAGCCAGCAGCTGGTTGATGGTGGCGTCCTTGCCAGCAGCCAAAGCGACTATGCCATTTATGCTGATGCTACAAATCCTGTGTGTCTCACATCAGTGTCTGCATAATTTTATATTTTCTCTATATAGCTTACCAGGCGATAATTGTATAAAGCAGAGCTGCAGCATGGCAACGGAGGGGGACATGGTGGAAATAGATGGTGGAATCATGGAAGGGGTGAGTGATAATGTGTACTGAGGATGGAAGTGCTAAACTCCTCTCCTGTCTAATTCATATCTGTGTGTGTCTAATTGAGTCAGAACACATTTACAGATGAGTTATCCTGTGGGGACCAGTGATATATCATATCTTTATCATAATACAGCCCTTAAAGGATCCATATACCCGGGGGGGGGGGGGGGGGGGGATTATTTGAATGGATCTATTAAACAAATTTATATTGATAAGATGAATGCCTGTGTCCCTTTTATATTTGCTTCTGAACTGTAGCCTGATTGACCGGTTAGGAGTTGATGCACTACTCACACCGAAATAAAAGTAAAAAAGAATTCTGGAAAAAGTGACGATTCTGTTATAAGCTTTTCACACTAAATTCCTTTTGTTCACACACTGAATACATTATGTTAAAATAGAAAATTATACTTTGTCACTTGCTATGATGATGATAGAAAAGCCTGCAGAACAAATCCAGAGCAGAGATATGTGCACAGATGGATGTACATTACATAAACCTTGTGTAAACATGTTAACCAGGCAGATTTGGAAGAGCATAGATTTACCACAATAAACATAACCTGTTTTCTGTGCCACAAAACTAGGAACGGTTTCTGGAAACTCAGGTCAGTGAGTAGATATGGACATCTTTGGTAATCACCCACTGTAGTTGAACATTGTCCTGGGTATTCTCTTTTTTGGTTGAGGACTGCTATTTAGTTTCCCTGTGAATATTTGCACACAAAGGAATAGTTAAAAGGGTAGTACCATGTTAGCTGTGGAATGATATCATAATAAATGATTATATAAATGATACCATTTATTAGCTAACAGAGAGTTTGCAAGCTTTCAAGACCATGTTGGGTGACTTCATCAAGCATTGATGGCTAAAACAAAATATCCTAACCACAAAGCACAGTTCACAGCTTAAAAAAAGGACTGTGCTTTGTAGTATGGATATTCGTTTTAGCCATCATATATTCCTGATGAAGGATGCTAAGAACTTGGACGCTTGAAATCATACTCCTTGCTAACAAATGGCATAGTTTTAACCCCACACAAAGGAAGTGACACCATGGGGTACAAAAATCCAAGCTACAAAAATCTTATTCAAGTTGGAACCTAATTATTTTGGTCCATGTTTTGCATATTGGTTATCAATCAACATCAATGAACTGATAAGTGAATAAACTTCAACGTGGCTTCATTTAGTGTGATTGGTGACTTCATGGTCTGATGTATTGGGGCTGCAGCTTTGGAATAGGGACTAAAGATTTTGCTAAGATACCATCTACTTACCCTTGGTAGTCATGAGAACTACTGTGACCTGAGTTGTTATGTATGCATAGAGTTGTTATGTATGCATACTTGCGAAGGGCCCAGACTAGGCCATCCTGTGTGTATGTAGATACTGGGACTAATGTTTTCTTGTATTGCCTATCTCCAAGTATACTTCTAAATGTGTTTATTTGGCCATCCTTTTATGTATATTACAGGGTGGGCAAATTCTCCGTATCACCACTGCTCTCAGCTGTCTGCTTGGGATTGGGGCACGTGTTATAAGAATTCGAGCTGGACGGAGCACCCCAGGGCTGAGGTGAGAATTATATTTAGTAGTTTTCATACTGTGCTACGAGGTGTTTTACTATGGCTGACTATGACCCATACAGCAGGGACATTAGATAAGAATACACTACAGATGTAAATACTTAAGAAGAGAGATCAGTAAATTGTTAGATTTGATATTTGACTATATCAAGGAACCCCAAGGAAATGTTGACTCTCCGCAGTGATAACTGTTGGATTTTCACCCAATACTAGTTTACTAAACTGTATTACATTATTACCTCCTCAGGCCGCAACATCTGTCTGGGCTGCAGACTGTTCGAGACCTATGTGCAGGGCAGCTGGAGAATGCAGAAATTGGCTCCACTGAGATAACTTTCACTCCTGGGAAGATAAAAGGTGGTACACTGACCGCTGATACCAAGACAGCTGGGTGAGAGTTTGAGTATGGACATCTATGGACTGGACGACTGCATTTCAATGCACAATTAAACCTTTGTTTCTATACATAACATTATGTTCCATCAGTTATAGCCACACTAGCAACTCCGTTTTTCGCTTAGATGAGCTGTAGCTACCCTGGCAGCTATGTTGAATAAAATAAATAACTTGTATACGTATAAATATTCCTGCACACAAACATGTTGGGAAGTACATTGGTGCAAGTGGAGAGGTGCTTTCCTCTTGTGTTCCTTTTTTTAAAAATATAACCCCCTTTGTAAAATGGAGTTTCTGGTATCAAACATCTTACTAGCTGGTCCACAGCTTTCAAAAGTCTCATTGCTTTAAAAATAATAATTAGGGTGACAACATTTAAAATATATATTTGTATATACTGTACGTATAGCCACGAATAGGCAAAGTGTACATACAAGGACAACCGTATCCCTGGCAAGAACTGTGAAGGTCCTTAGAACATCATTATACTGTCTGTCACAAGGTACAAGGTTGGTGCCAATCTCTAGGCATAGCTAAATTGCCATCCCTTATCCTAAGCTTGCACTCTATTGATATTGACCTAATCTTCAACTTGACATTATGATAAATCACTATTGTTGGAAATAAAACATGACCTGTCAGACTCTATCCATCAATGATGCCATGTTTTTTCTCCTTTTCACTCCAGGAGTGTGTGTTTGCTACTGCAGGTTTCTCTCCCTTGTGTCCTCTTTGCCCAGTCTCCATCTGAATTAATCCTAAAAGGTGGCACCAATGCAGAGATGGCTCCACAGATTGATTATGCCACCATGGTAATCCTGATATATTGTACAAGTATAATATTATTATTTTCTTCTTGCCGTTACTGGTCTGTTATTTCATGTGGTATATGTCCGTAAATATTCACAAATGGATGTGGAAGCTAATAAGCAATCCTCAAATAGTAACAAAGTGTAAAGATTTCTTTTTATGTATTAAGTCTCACAGAATGGTGTGAGAGCGATAATCCCCGATGGGGCTCTTATACAGATGCTTAATGTATATTCTCATCTATGTTAATAAACCTGACATTGCAGGCAACAATAATAACTATTTTGCCAGAAAAGGTATGTTTAAATGTTCTCTTATTGTCCAGTAAATCCTTGGGATGTTTATGTTGGCTTGCCACTGTCCCCCAACATAACTGATTTTATTTTATTTAACATGGAAGAATAAAAGGTTTATTTTATCGTGCTGGGATAATCTTCCAGGTTATCCTAGTCACAACTGACCTGAACATGCACATTTTGTCTCTGTGCAAATCTATGGAGATATCTGATTGGCTCTCTAGAGCCTAGGGGTGAACATGCAAAATATAAGTTTTATTTGAAAGGTAAATATTGTAACAAAAGATAATACATTTGATATATTCCAGGTCCACACACTATTTAATTAATGTTTGTATATGATTTACTTTTGTTTAAAGGCAGTGTTCCAATGACCAGTATCCATGAGACATACTCTTGTGTAGGATTGTCTAACATTGTGTGTTGTTGGCCAATCATTGCAGGTTTTCAAGCCAATTGCAGAACGTTTTTCTTTCAAGTTGGACTGTGACATCAGAAGAAGGTGACTTAGTCTTTATACAATGTCAGTGTAATACAATGAGCAGCAAACATGTATTTCATAATGATTTCAAAAATAACCCTCACCTATTGGCTTTATACCGCATGTTACCAAACTAGGGAAGATGCGTCTGTTTCTGTCAATGGGAAATTTAATTACTGTCCTGACCATATATTTGCTTTTTTGTTAAACCTATTTACTATCTGTAGTACAGAGTCGACACTGTTAACAATATGTCTCTTTTTCTATTTGTTAAAATTTTGTAACAAATGTAAGTTATATTAAATCTGGATTTGGAACGGCTGTTGACTGATCTATCAAATGATCGGAGGAATCGTATATATAAATGATTTTAAATCCACTGTATCTGTCTGATTTCTGGCAGGGGTTATTACCCACGTGGTGGGGGTGAAATTCTTGTTAGAGTTACACCTGTCAAGTATCTAAAGCCCATTAACCTGACAGATCGTGGCACAATAACAAAGATCTATGGACGGGCATTTGTGGCTGGAGTTCTTCCATATAAGGTCAGTCTGACTGCGTGGGGTTATGTGTAAAGGTCAAGTGTTAGGGCAAAGTTCTACAATTGGAGTTCTACCAATGGAATGTTCCTGGTGCTTAGATCCATTTTAGTACTTTCCTACACCTTAGCTCCATTGTTTAAAAAAACCTTTTATATAAGTACATGATCATTTCCTCTAGTTCACTATTACGTTACTCGCATATGTAAAATGGACTATATTTAGCTGTAAAAGTGGCCATGAAAAATATAATATTGATGGTGTCCAGACCAGGTCCACAATGTATTATGTAATGGTCAGTTGGAAATCTGTTACGAATACATGTTGTACACAACAAAAACTTAACTCTGACAAAATCCACATTATGTTTGAACAACACAAGTAGTTTTTTCCTTGTAGCACACGGGATATATTGTAGCAATGGTGTAACCTGTTGATGTGGCCAACAAGCGCTTTTGCACGGTCCCTATCCTGATAAAAGCCCATAAGTTCTATGTTTCTACCTCATGTAATGAAAGGGACTCTGTCAACTAAATATTACTTAACATTGATGAAAAATGATCTATACTTTGTATTGGCAGAACGGCATGCAAAAGCATAAATGAAGAGAAATATATGTTTTAAATGTGTCTGTGGTGTCTTGTGTTTATGACTTCACCAGTGGATTGATAAGGAACGACTATTCGGTGGGAAATGTGTTATTTGCCTATCAAGACACAAGGTGATGTCATAAACATGAGACACCACAGACACATATTTAAAGCATATATTTCTCTTCATTTATGCTTTTGCATGCCGTTCTACCAACACAATGTAAAGAGTTTTTAATCAATTTGAATTCTCTACATTCACAGGGTAAGCAATGTTTCAGTTGACAGTCTGGCCCCTAACCTCCACATCAAAAGGCTGGACGACACTGGGATAAACTAACCATAATGTACTGTATTTGTGTGCTGTGCAATCCTTCATATTCTTAAGAAGTGTACATGAAGTCATATGTCCTCTGCTGGATGCTGCCATATTGAATAATTAGCTATTTTTGCATATACTGAATTTGTAAAAAAATTTTTAGGGAGATTGCCTGTGATGCATCTCCACTGATTTAAATAGGAATTATTCTTTATGTTTTTGAGTTGGCTCTTACGATTTTGTTAATCTCTATATTATAATTATTATTATGTACAGATAGCTACCTACTTTATGTTGTAGTTCTCTCTGTTAGTAGTTAGTATACATTTTCCTTTGTATCCATCAGATGGTGAAAGATATGACATCTGCGGCCGTGCGATGTATCCGCCGGGAGCTCAGGGACCTCTATGTGAATATTGAAGCTATACAAGAATCCGGTGACAAAGCAGTTGGTAATGGCAGTGGTATAATGTGAGTTGTGGGGTAGGATCTCAAACAAGTAAGGTGCTGTAGCAGAGATTCCACCAAGTAAGATCACCCCAAGGATTCTCAGCACAGAAAAAGGCTCCAATGACTATACTGCACTAAGTAACCCATTTTGTGTTCTGTTAACTGATAGAACGAATCATGTCTGGGTCCCTAACCTTAGCATCTTCGATGCTTAAAGAGTTGTACAATCTTGTTCCAGTGTAAAGTTTGGGATGTACAGAAGAGTTCCAAGCTATGTATTTTTTATATATATATATTTTTTTATAATTCTCTTTTTATTTGTGCAAAAAGACAAAGGTATATGCAATGAAACTGTTCCACAATATCGTAAACAAGGCTATGTATTCTGTTCATGTGTGTCTGTTACCCTCATTCTGCAGTGCTGTGGAATATAATGATGCTTTGTAAATAAAATAACCCTAAATACACTTGCAATAATTGTACAACAAATTCCATTGTTTTTATTGTGTAATGTTTGCTCTTTTTTTTTTTTCCGTCTCTGTTGTAGTATTGTTGCTGAGACATCGACGGGTTGTTTATTTGCAGGTTCTGCACTTGGCAAGAGAGGTAACTATTACAATCATTACAATTCTTCCCCTTCTTGCATCATTGTTGACGTGACTCTCAAACAAAGAGGCTCCAAGGCCTACTAAATCAGGGCTTTGTAATCCTCAAGAGCAATTGGTGCTGAACCTCATAATCATTCTGTGTTTTTCAGGTGTAGCTGCGGATAGAGTCGGGGCAGAAGCTGCTGAGATTTTGCTCCGTAACCTGCGTCATGGAGGCTGTGTTGATGAGTATTTACAGGATCAGGTACAGGAAGAGAGAGAGCCTGCAATATAGTGTGTGTGGGGTGGGGGGGGTGGGGGGCGCAAGGTCAAAGTATGTATAGAAATGTGGTGCTCATGTTCATTATGGGCTGTTAGAACAAAATGTGAGATGCTCACTGAAATGGTTTCATTCTGCGGAATGTTAATGGTCCTTGGATCTACTGAACGCATATCAAAACCTCTTTCCTAATGGAAATGGATTTCTAATTCTATTCCTGAAAGTTCAGTGCGGAGTCCAAAAAATCCATCAGATTCAATAGCGATTCTTGTATCTTCAAACTTTACCAACAAAAGGAACGCTGTCAAATACACTTTGTTTATACTGTGTGTGAATGTAGAGATGGAGATTTAAAAAGAAAATATATATCTATTTCATCATTAAAACTGCAAGCAAATGCATAAATTAAGGTAAAAATATTTGTAAAATTTTACATAGTTGTTTAGGATGAAGATTTGTGTCCATCAAGTTCAACCCTTTTCCTATTCCTTGTTTACTGCTGTTGATCGAAAAGCCAATCGCCCCCCCCCCCCCCCCCCCCTTATTTCAGAATTTGAATTCTGCTTTCAATGGGGGAAAAAAATCCTTCTTGATTCCAAATGGCAATGGGTATCAATGGAATGATTTGTTTTACCAAACCTTTCAGAAATTATGATTCAGTTGTGAAACTTTATATTTCTGCATGATGTAACATCAATGTGCGTTTTTATATGCTCCTGGATGTGTTAAATGTGTAATGTGTCACACGTGCGTATATACATGATCTGGATTCTGGCTTTTCCATTAATCAGCTATATTGTTTTATTCCTGCAGTTGATTATTTTTATGGCGCTGGCGGACGGCGTGTCTTTTCTCCGTTGTGGCGCTCTGACCCTGCACACGCAGACCGCCATTCATTTTGCTGAGCAAATGACTAAGGTAAGGGCTGGCAATTACAATATTCAATCCAACAGCTGATGTGTGCCAGAGAGCTTGCAATCTAATTTGATGAACCAAAAACGAAAAAGGCTGCTCAATACAATCCAATCTTTCATCTTTTAAGTTTGTTTAAAAAAAACTAATTACCTTTAGCAAACATACAATTCACAAGCCATGTGGGTAGTGATCCGTTTTATCATAAAGATTCAGCAATTTGTATCCATAGAAAATGGCAGTGACATTATTTTGTTCAACTTATATGATCAACCTACGTGGGAATATCTCATGAAACCAAATACCTGGGTATATCCATCCTCCTTACGTGACCTGATCTCTGGTCCCCTGAATTTGTTTGTTCTAAGTTTAAAAATAAATTACTATGGCAAGTATGGGAGCAATTCCTGGGCAATTTTCAAAACATGGCACAGTCCATTAGTTAACCCCGGGCTCGACAAACCCCAGATGCCAGGTCGCCATGACAACTGGCGTCCGAGCATTGCCAGTGGAGCGCAGCACGAGGGGGGGGGGGAAGTCTGTGCGGCTGCAAGTCCGCCCCCTCGCGCAATGTGCTCTAAAGTCTGAGCGCTCAGTAGTACGACACTTGTAGATGTCTGTGCCTGGCAGACCAGACTGAAATAGCAGTGCTTCCCTCCCCTGCAATGAGGTAAAGCTGCAAAGATGGGGAAAACATTAAATGCTGGACTTTTTAGTTTTCATAAGTGAAGTAAGAAACGGTTGTCAGTGTGAGTGTCTGTGTCTCTGTGTGTGACTCCATGTGACTGTGTAACTGCATATGTGTGTGTGTACGTAACTATGTGATTGTGTGTATGTGCTGTGGTCTGGCTCCTAGACTTTTTTTTTCTGGCTCCTGAAACTAAATTTAATTTGTCAAGCCCTATCTAGAATCTCTGTTTTCTCCCTCAGGCCAAGTTTACTGTAAAAAAGTGTGAAGATTCTGACTCGGAAAGTTATATAATTGAGTGTCAAGGAATTGGCCTTCAGAACAAGAATATATGAGGCTCAGAGGGCAGTGTGGCCTGTCAAAGCCAAAGACCACTGGTGATGTTTCTCAGAGTCCAGCATGGCATCCAAGGGACATAGCATGGCCCAATGGGGGCAGAATAAAGTGATCCTCAGCCACTCTCACAGACTTGCATTGTGACTGTCTGAAAGGTAATCAGACAATGTGCATGGAAACAGGTTTTAGTTTATCTTATAATGAACTGTTTGTGACACGGTCCTGTCACTTCCCCACCTCCCAATAAAACGGAGGCAAACCAAATCATTGTAATCTTTTACTTTATGTACACACCGAGCTTCCCACCGAATTACATGCTTGTCTACTTTCTTTCTGTACCATACAATCATGCAGTATTTGTGTTTGTATTTATATCCTACATTCAGTACATCTTATCCCACTGCATTTAAAAAAACAACTTTATGTACATATCCAGTGAATTGGGCACAGCAGATTTAGCTGTGAATGGTCCAAGAGGGCTGGCAGCTATAGATCAGCTGCTGACTCTCCTCCTGATGAGTGAGCAGGTGGCAGAGCTTGGTCCTCTCTGGTTGATACATAGGATGCGGAGTATGACATTATATCCTGCGGTCTTCAGTCTCCTTTGGATGAGAAATGCAAAAGGTCTCTGATCCATCAAGAGCACAAAGTCATACAATAACACACTATACCATGGAGGACTGCAACCTCAGACTTCTACCTCCAGAAAATTTGAAAATGGGCAAGACCGGATGGGAGAGAGGAATAGTAGTGGTGGGGGGCGGGCATAAAAAGGTTTAGTTAATGCATATGATATTGTTGCACTCCTAGCCATTTCCTAAAAAAAATACTGAATATTTTAAGTTTAACTGCATAGTCTCTTCTCTGTATTGATGCATAAAAGTATTTAGAAAATTGGGCAGACTAGATGGGCGGAATGGTTCTTATCTGCCGACACTTTCTATGTTTCTGTGCCATTTTGGAATGCTTGCGCTTCCTCCTGTCAGTTTGTCAAGCGAACAGTAGGGGGCAGCAGAAAAGTGCAAGCAGAGGCCATTGCAAGAGGTTACTGTTCCCAGTTTGTGTCCACAGTCAGATTAAAAGATTACTGCAGCTCTCACTGAGCTTTGCAGTAATAACCAGGGTAGGCCTCTCTACCTCCTCCCATCTGACTTCTCTGTCACACACACAATCTACAGATATTCAGTCACATGCTTCAGTTACTAATGTCCCTGTCAGTGGCACATTATAAGTCCTGCACAGTAATCCCTGGGAAGAACATTGTGCATTGCAAATAAAAAATATTCCTTTACCCATCAAGTGTACCAGTTTGTGTATCACTCTGAATACAGTAAGGCCGTGATTATGTTAAGTGTTTATCACTTAAATCCATCAAAAATCTAGACAGGCCTTTACATTTCACAAATGAGTTATCATTTTTTTTTTTTTTTTTTATAAGTAAACTCTCCCACTGCTATTTTAAACCATAAACTGAGCAGTGCTTTTAATAGAAGCCCTATCTCTCCCTTACCTATGTTTTGAGTAGATAAGGCAACACACAATCTGTGTTAATAATAATATATCATTAGCAGAAACATTCATTTTTTTCCAAGTTATGTTTAATTGAAAGATTGCAGCAAGTGTAGATGTTTTAAATATAACTGCTTTAACTAAAAAGTCACTCTTTGCCCATTAATATTCCACAGCCAGTATGCCCATTAATATGCTACAGCCGGTTTTCCTGCCTTCCTTCCCCAGTACAGTGCAGCAGAGGCAGCATGTAAGGAGCATGGCTGTCTACTCACGTGAAGATGCTTGGGAGGGGAGATCTTTTATCTCCCCAGCCAGTGTCTCTTCAGGCAAGTGTTTTTTTTTTTTTTTTATTCTTTTTTCTGTCACCCCGATTGCAGCCCTGATCACACATTTCCAGTTTGCAAATCAAGCCACGTGTGATGTCATAAGCAGGAGACTCCACACACCCATTCAAAACAAATGTTTCTCTTTTCTTTAGCATTTGCTTGCAATTCTACTAAGACAATGTATAGAACATTTTTGTTAGCATTTATGGTATGTGGGATGTTTAGGTGACAGAGCCCCTTTAAGCGATGGTGGAGTTCAGGAATATAAGAGTGGTAAACAGCCACCATGACCTGTTCCCCATCATTGTGAGACATTCCCTAGACTTTAGCAGCTGTATATAACACCGATCACCGGGACATCGCACACAAATATTAAAGCCGTACACACCCTGACTCTAACCATTCCATTAAGCTTGTTTACCATTCCTTTCTGGGGAACACCCTGTTTTACGGAGTCTCTCTTTGTGTGGCTAGGTGACAATGACATAGGGAAGAGAGCTACATGTTATGGAATTTGTCACACTACCTCACCGGAGGACAATTATGGAAGAACAATGTATTATCTCCAAAGAAACTGTCCTAAATAGAATAGCCAATGCATATCCCATATGGTGTCACCAATTCAGGATGACCAAAATGGGTTTCTTCATTCATTCCCCTATAATTCCCTTATCTCTCTTTATTTGGCCTGGCTCCATCCCCCCATATACACATAGTTTGGCCCAAGCTATTCCATACCAACTGTATCCAGGGAAGCTGACTGCCACTCCTTAAGTCACCACTAGCTTTGTAGTATATCTTATGATACAGATCGAATTCCCACTATGCAACTTTAATTAATACCTACCATGCTAGTGTTTTGCAATATCACCTTTAGCTTTGCTGTACTGATAAATTACTGAAGTGCCCATCCCCTTGGGCAAACTAAGTCATAAATCCAGGCCCTCACTCCTTAATCTGGTTACTAGACATATCTGCCTTTTTAGATCTATTTTTAACCCCAGTAATAGCACTTCTAGGATACTTTCAGAACCTTTTCTACATGCATTACTCATCTGGAATTGGTAAACATATAGTTTCCAGAGAAGAGTATATCTCGCACAGAATGCCTTATTTTAATTCTAGATCAATTCTCTGGAATCAGATTAACCATCACTAACAAATTCTTTATCACCATTCATATTTGTTTAAGCCAGTAGAGTATGTGTTTATTACCTAAATAAACTGTACAATGTCACACCTTCTGGTCACATCCAGAGAGGAAATCCTTGGAATTGTGTCACCACTGTGTCTGTTCACAAATATTTTCTGTGTATTGTAATTCTGATAGTTGAAAAGTGTTTGACTGTCTCATCACCAAGAATTAAGGTCTGATGTGGTGGCGCAAGGTTGTGTAACTCTCTGTAGAGAGATCGTATAAGTAATATGTGAAATATAATGTGTGAGGGGAAAATTAGTCCCGTAAACCTAACAGTGTAATCTTTGGACAAAGTGAATCACAATAACCTTAGATCACATGCTCGTGTGTCAGCAGTTGGACAGAATAAGAGAGACAAATTTTGGATGGTTTCTTCTAGACCATGCCCCAGCTAGAATGGGATTTCCACTGATATCTTGGAAAAAGGTCTGTTATTTAGAGGTTAACAATGTGTCTGAAACTTAAACTTGTAAAAGCAATTTACACACAGACCCAGACGTATCGCAGTATTAACCATTTCATTGCACAATCTCTCTCAAACAGTCAAGCTGCCATTGGAAACCAAAACCAATAACTCCCGTGGAAGATGTAAAAGGTTATACTCTCTAGGATAACTGAAGTGTGAATTGCTTAAACATGTAAGGATTCTTGTTAATGTCTGAACATCTTGCAGACAATTTAACTCTTTCGTGTATGGCTGACTCCGATGTCACATTAATCCTATGTACAGTGCTTCATATAGGGACATAACGGTCACCCCTATAGGAGATAGAATGTCCTGGCACTCTCTAGTGATCGTTATGGTAACTTTAAAAACAAAAAAGGGGCAGGAAATAATTGTGGGTAAGTACAAAGAAAAAAACAAAACGGCAGTACAAGAACCTAGAGAAAAATGGCACAGTACAATATTTGGTGTTGGATAATTTGCTGATAAGGTACGAATCTATTCAGAACTGTAAATATATAGCTGATGCTACTGTAGGCACAGAATCACAAGCCATGATGTTGTAATGGACCAGAATAAATAAATGTAAACAAAAAATAGTGTAACAGTGCCTTTTATTTGGAACAATGCAATACTGGCGATTTTACTACTGTGTATCTATACAAATGTATGAATGGGGTAATAAATAGATTAAGAAATGTTGTTATATTTTTTATTTCATTATGATCTATGAGCAGAGGAGGCTGGGCAACTTTTGACCCAGGAGGGAGAGTGGGGAACTATTTAGTTGCCCTTGTTGCCACTAAAAGGGACAGTCTAGTACTCAAACTTACTTTGGTGCAAGATGAAGATGACTTCATGTATAGTGTACAGGCCCTTTCCCCCCAGTGTGATTTGATGCATACATTCTGCATAAATTACATTTTTAATACTTGACTCAAGTCAAGAGTGATTACTCGGCGTGTTTACTGCAGGTGTGGCAGCACTGATTATACAGACACTGAGAATTTAAAGTTTTGTTCCATTTAGTCACTTCCTGTGCTCCTGGAATAGAATACATTGTGTGAACTGTGGCAAACTTGCTCTTGTACACAGTAGGATCTCTTAACAGTGAAACACATAGTCGGATGACATCACCAGAGAGACAGGAACTGCCATACATTTGAATGAAATTATTCTCCTTGGTTCCTGCAGCAAAGAAAAGAAAAGGAAATTGACTTTTACTCACCTAGTGTGGAGAGTCCTGTCTTGCAAACTGCTGTAATTTCACAATTTCATCTAGCTGTAAGTATTTTATATTTTAAGCAGTACAAAATGTAAAAAATGTATTTTAAAGTACTTTGAAAGTACATTAATATGCATTAATATTTGGAAGATGCATTTTGAGCACCAGACAGTTCCTTTAATCAGCCCACCTGATATCATCAGAGATAGACACACAAGGACATGCAAGACAGATTTATTGGCAGTCTGAAAAATCACTATTTTGGATTTTTTTCTATTGCTGCAATTTTACAAAACCGCATCTGTAGTGTTGCAAAAGTTGATAAATATGGGGTTAATTTTGTTATAACATTAACTATTAGAAGACCTGTACAGCAAGGCAGAATAAGAAATCAGAAATAGAGCCTAATTTGTGACATTGTTTCCTGTCAAGTGGTATAATAACACACAAGTTTCTGTCTATGTAACAAAACAGCCCTACTGCCGTGGCTGTGGGTTACCATGGCAACGAGAGATTGATTGACAGACAAGACAACTGGATGGAAAAGATTGAAAGTGACCAATGAATGAGATTAGAGAGAAGTCCAAGGGGCAATTGCCCTACTGCCCCCCCTTGCCAACCCTCCCATGCTATGAGACAAGTGCCTTCTCTGATGAATAAAATCTTGTGTCCCCTCTTTGGTATAGTATTATTGTCACCTCTTCTGCAATGAGAGCTTTGAAAGTTGACTCGAGTAGTGAAGGATGAAAGACCAAAATAGTGTCAGGCTAGAGCCAAGGTCAGTAAGAGGACATTGCAACATAATTACCCCATACAAGCTTTAGGTCTATGTGTTTCTGCTAGTTAAATGAAATCTGGTCCTGACAGGGTCATTGGTACTGTGAGAAACTATATTTACTATAAATCCAAACCTCATAAATCGAATAGAAGCACAGTCCACTGGCTCCCTCCCCAGCCCCCACGACCTATTTGAAAACAGAACACATCAATGTAATTTTGCTTAAATACTTTGTTATTATTTAATTGCTGAAATGTAGCAAAAACACCTGCTCCAAGTTTATATTTCCTGACACAGACATTTTGTGAAACAAATATAAATAAATATCCTTTTTACTCTACCACCTTGAAAGGTCATGAGAACTACTGCATTCTGTAAAAATATAGTCAAATTAAACTATAAATGATCAAACGTCAGTAAAAAATGATTCCATATGAATCTTACATATATTGCCTCAGAGCTAAAACTATGTCAAGAACTGATGGCACTTTATAAGTAAAGGATGATAATAATATACTGTTTTCATTTCTTTTGCTATATTGTTTTTTTCTACTTTGAAATCCTGCAAATAATGATACATCAAAGACTATCATTATTATTATTACACACTCTGATAGGCTATGTGGATTTGTTGACATAGCGAAGGTAACAATAATAGTGTGTATCTTATTTTAGTACAGCTAATATCGATATGATAAGAAATTAAGTCTGAACTTCTCCATCCTGGGTTGGAATTCATGACTGCAGTCTCCTTTTGAGTCCTGCGGCGCAGCAGGGGTTAACCCTCAGAGATCCTTCCCCGCCTTCATTGGTCAGACGAAACAAAGCCTTGGTAACGAAGCCGCAGCCTGGGATTGGCTGCTGGTTACTAGGACCTGCGCCTTTAAGAGACAGAAGAATGAGTAGAAAAGACAGGGGGGGAGAAAGAGAGAGGAGATAGAACTGGGGGTCGAAAAAGAGGAGTGTGAGACTGGAAGGGACGGAGCGGGAGCACAGTGTGACTGTGCGACAAAGAAAAGAAACAGCGGGACAAGATCCGAGGCTCACAGAGAGGAGTGATATGTGTCAGAGGGCAGAAAACGGCGGTGCGGGTACTTAGGGCAATGCCAGGGGCAGGAGGAACCTTGTGATCTGGGGATGGAGAATCAGGAGCTGATCAGCGCTTCGGAGATTATCAAGGGTGAGAGTCCCAGCGATCACTGTACATTATCTGTATCTCCACAGCCTGTGCACATGTCTGAATGCCTAGCGATCACATCCTATGCATTTTACACACTGTTTGATAGTATGCAATGATTAGCATGTCTTATTATCACACACATAGATTAACATACATTATATATTGTGACTGTCTCACACACTATGGAAATGATCATGTGCACACGTCTCATCATCACTACACGTAGTTTGTCATGTAGCTATTATATTTTTTTTTTTGCATTTTATTATAAAATGTAGTTTTATTTGCAATAAGAGTCAGAAATCCTCCCTGTGTTTCCCTTGTGATTGCAAAACTACATCCATTTCACTGTAAAAAAAAAAAAAAAATCTTTCTATTACATAAGTTCCTTATTATAACATTGTTGTATGAAAAGTTGTCAGAGGTTTATAGACTTTAGATTCATGCTGAAACTTTTAAATGCCAGTGTTATTTTATTAGGGATCTGGGAACTGTTAATTTATTGAATATTATATACACCACTAAAATTATTAGGAGCCACGAGTTAGTGTTAGGAGCACTTGTACTTTGGCAACCTTATTCCTCCAAAAATCTCATAACATAGCTTTGAAGGTTATTTATTAATGGCATCTCAAATCACAAAACCAATTTGAGGAGAGAGAGATGTTTCGACATCTAAACATTGTCTGTTTACTACTGACCCCAAAAATAGCAACCTAGATTTGTCAATGTCCCTCTCCCCAAATGCCTAAAACTACCAGCTAACTGTGATGTCTGACATTCAAACTTAAAATTGTCCTTTAATTTTTTTAGAACTAAACATCATAACCCAGAAATGCTCCCAGAGCTTTAATACCCTTATAATGATCAACACAGTAATATTGCATAATCCAGAAACATGTACTTCCATAAAGACAAACTCTTGAACTCTAGAACTCCTGAACCTTACAAAAATCTGTTCCAAACCATAAACCCTCTCCAGATTTGATAACATTCCTTGCACAAGCCATCGAGCACCACACGTTGGTTACAAATGTTTTGCTTCTCTGTGTTTATGGGCAAGCATTTCCAGGGAAACAAGCTGCTTCTAAAACTGCATTAGACTGTAAGCTGTTGGAACCAGGAAAACTTTCCAAGTGAATTCCACGGCCAGTGATCGGTTTAGTACATACACTTTTTTGTGTTCTTCTTTTGCTGTCTCCGGGGTTACGAAACTCTGAAAAGTTGCCCAGTCTACCTATTATTTGCTTGTGGTCAGATAACAACCACTTGTGTAGAAAGACCAACCTTTGATGTTTGTCTAAACTCATTACCTGACAATCATTAGTCATGCACATAAAGGCATGGAATTTCTGGATTTGATTTAGAGAGCAGAAATGGATTTATTTTTATGCATTAAATAATTTCCCTAATCCTCTAGCTGCAGCAGTAGCTTGGCCTGCACTACTGTGTTGTAGTGAAAAGGTTAAATCGTTGCCAAGGTAACCCACAGCCACAGACATGGCAGTAGGGCTGTTTTGTTATATAGACAGAAACATGTGTGTCATTATAACAAAGTGACACTGACAGGAAACAATGTCACACAACAGGCTCTATTTCGGATTTCTTATTCTGCTTTGCTGTACAGGTCTTCTAAGAGTTAATGTTATAACAAAAGGAACCACATATTTATCAACGTTTGCAACACAACAGATGCAGTTTTGTTAAATTGCAGCAATAGAAAAAAATCCAAAACAGTGACTTTTCAGACTTTGTTGGATAAAATCCATAAACCACCCTCTCATATTATTTATCTTTTATGTTTTGTCTCCACTGTTCAATATTTTTTTCTGTGGCATTGAGTAATTCCTAAATATATTGAAATGTTAAAATTGTTGCAGCTGCATCCCTTTTGTGTCCTAGCAGCACAATTCTAATCTCAATTACATATAGCCAGTGGATGTATAACACCAGAAACTTAAACAGTGATGTATAAAAAAAAATACTTCACCCAGTGATCTTTGAAAATGTTACAACACAGCCTCAACCTTACAATACTATACTATAACAACTTCCATATGTACAGTATTAAAGAACAATTTATAATTCTAAATAGGTTTGTAACATTGTTTGCAAAACAAATAATGTAACTTAGTAAACTACTTAGTTTTGATTGAACAGATTTGCCTCTTACCTTTCCAGTAACAATTCAATTCCATCAATCTGACCTGTGTTACTTCCCTTTTATGAATTCATAGTGCAAGATTATGACTTCACTCACAGTTTCTCTTGGAGGAAACATTACATTCTGATACAATGCAGATAGAATGCATCCTTGTATTTGGCTAAAATGTGATACAATCTTAATATGGCGCCCCTGGACCACATCGGAAAGCAAAGCAGCGAATCTCTGCACCAGATTCACTAGAGAACTGCCTAACATCTTCCGTCTGGATTCTCTGTTTTTTTTTTTTTTAATTCAAAATCCTATTTTATGGCAGTCTCATGTCACTATCTTGAAATACAAGGTGACGCATAATATATTATATTGTTGTCACTAATGTTGCTTAAAAACCAAGATAACGTAAAGTGAGGGGAATTATGATTCAACAGCTATGTTAAACACAAAGAGAGGTGTTTTTATTAATTACATGGTATTTAACACTGGCTGAGGGGTTTTATGTAAGTAGAAGCACACTTATTTGTATTGTCTTTCTCTTCTTCAAAGCTTTATTTTTCAATGTGATCTCTAAAATGCATATTTGTGTGGTACCCTATGTTCTCCACCCAAAATATAATGGTTGTTAATTGAATCACATCACACCATTTGTAATTGCATGACAGTAACACGTTTGGTATCCTGTTGGTCATAATTTAAACCAGCACTCTATAATTTATTGACATGACTAAGATACAAACATTGCAATTGCTGTTTTTTTATTGCACAGAAAACGGACACAGAGAGCACAACATTGCACTTTGCAGAGAAAATCCATCCTGACCGTGCTGACACTGGGACTTTTTATGCATTACTTTCTGAGTTCTATTTGGTCCTTTTAGCCAATGATACTGTGTCGATCTTTCTATTCCTCCTGCCTGTATCACTTCATGTAATAATAGTACAGTGTACCTTTTCAACCATATATGTCAACTCAAACCAGTTATCTGATACCCCATTGTGTAATATTTCTGTATTATTGTCTTCTGAACAGTTACAAAGCTCAACACTTCCTGATATGAGTCATTGCTCATATATTTTTAGTTTATTTCTAAAGTGCCAGTATATTCCACAGCACTGTACACTGGGAAGGTACACCATACAAGCACATGTGACATTAACATTTTGACTCACTGGAACACAAGCCAACGAGGGCCCCAGCATGAACAAGAGTGTACAAGAAACACAAATACATTTAACTGGAAAATAAAAGAGTCTTAGAAACTTTATGGTCAGGGAAAAATACTCATAATTTACAGTAATGTGCCTTTTCATTCAGTGTTAAACCTACAGTATATGTCATACTTAAAATGCCTTGTAGAGCAAAGGTGACTAAAAAATAATATAGTAAATTAGGCTATCTGTAAGGATCTTAGAGCCATTAGACAAACGCAGTTGATGAATCACAATTTTACTACTTCCTGATGGGCCCTTAAAAGTTTTATACATTAACATTTTCAAGAGATGGTTGTACACAAGCTAAAAGTCACTAGGGTGAGGCAGACCAGGCCTAGTTGCTCAGTAAGTGTATAAAATAATTAATAGTATGACAAATATAAGAAAAACATGCACATTGGCAATAGTGTGGCATAGAGTGTCATTTGGAAAAATGTCCAAACGGCATAGGACAAAGCGAAATTGAGATAAAGTAGGAAAGAGTGACTACAAAAATCTAAAACGTAGCTGCTCTTTTATTTAGTAACCCCTATCAATTTCCTTGCAGACATGTATCAAAGAGAACTGTGTTACTACATGTATTCAGTTCACATTTTTAGTTTCTCTCATTACATTTTTGTGCAGAACTATTTTCCCTGAAGATGTAGATTAATATTCATCTTTCAGACCAGCGTTATTTACAGCTCACCTGAAACAAAAGTATAAATGAATTAATTAGTGCAAGTGTGTATTAGTCAATATGATCATAACAAAAGATTATTTTAAATTCTGTACCTCAGTTAGCTTTCTCTTGCACTTAGACATACTATTTCCAATCTGACCTATACTATACTACAGTCTGATAGGTTGTTTTGAACATTTTTACAGTGTGTTTGATTTTGGGGGGATGAAACATTTGGCTTCAATGTCAGTTTGGTTCAAATTTATCCCTAAAAATATTTTCCTGTTGAACTGTTTAAATCTCTGTTATTCAACCTCTCTGATATTTTGTGCTAATCCATGAAGCCTAAAATGAGGTCCAACTTTTTGGAGTGGAGTGCCGCAAACCATGCCGAAGCTTAAGCCAATGGCCATTAAGGGGAAAGTGAGTGTAATTCATTTACTGGTGTAACCCAATAGAACCCATGGACATTTTAGCCAAGATAAGGGCCTCACAAAAACCCTTGTTCGCCCAGGAACTGGCATTTGGATATCCAAAAATGGCTTTTTTTTGTTGAGGAGTCCCCTTATTTATCTAAATTATCTAAATGTAAGCACAATGGAAAAATAAGGTATCATGGATAACATTAGATTGCGCGCATTGCAAGTGTGTATTAATTTCATAAAAGTCAAAATATTAATATTAAATATATGTCTCTCAATGGAGTGTTTTTTTTATTTTTTTTTTACAGAAATGCATCATAAGCACTATATTATATAGTTATATTATTATGTTACAAGCATTGTTATGCTGTTCTTTCTTCAACCAATGTAACCTTTGTGTGTTACAATATTGTGTCCTTCCTTGCAGATCGCTTATACTTTGCTACCTTGAGGAACAAACCAAAGAGCACCGTAAATACACACTACTTTTGTACAGACGAGGAACTTGTGTATGAGAAGTAAGCACCTCACGATTTGAGTTATTCTGCATTGTAAATATATATATCTTCTGTGGTAAAACATTTCAGATGTTTCAGGTGTCAGTGATCAAAACAGGTTGAGAAGGAAACAGCAACATTTTACGATAAGCACCAAGTCACCACTGGTGTTATAAGGCTTAAATTGCTTCCAACTGGTTCATGAGTGGTGGACTATAGAAGGGGAGTGACATAGGAGTCTACTCAATAAGATCCGACTGGATTGTAGCCGAACTGCGGAGAAATGTGGCTACTCATTATGGTCGATTAAGCCTGAAATCTTTAATTTTCTCAGATTTTAGATGATGTTTGGCCATATTCAGTTTGGGTAACATGCATTGTCCCCCTACTCTTTTAGAGCTAAAACCCCACGAAATGTCCCCAAATTCAACTACAATAGTCACTAGTAATTTCAGGGATTTCAATTTGCCAGTTAATAGTCGAATGTAAAACACTCATGAAGAATAATGACTTACAATTGACAAATAAAATAATAATTATATTATTAAAATATATTGTTATACATTATAACAGTATATATAACATTATTATATGCATTTGAAATGATCAATACATTTTATTTAGTGTTTATTTACTTCATATTTTATAATACTTATATTTGTTTTAATTTATCATAATGTATTTTATTAATATTTTATTTGAAATAATTATTTGTAATGATTTAAAAAAAAAAAAAATATTGGCCATTATGTAAGGATTTTGTAGATTTGGGGGAGGATATACGCTACCAGTGGCCGCTTTTCCAGCTGATTCAGGGTCACATTAATGATCCCTGAGTAGGCTAAATTAAGAGGCCATTCGAATCACTGAACTCGTATGATTTGGGTTGGATTTTAGAGCTCTGAATAAACCCTGTAAGTGCGGCTTCACCTGCTCCCTTGTGCCGCATTGGTGACTGCAAGTTATATTGTATATCATTATAGGCCAGCGCCATCAGTCAAGCAAGATAACTCCAGAGTGAAATTAATCATTAATAGTATAGATCACTCAGCTCACCTCACTTTAGGTCACCAGGAACTGCACTGCAGGGGGTGCAAAGCTATTGAGATTCTCGGGAGTCATGGCACTGTTGAGATGTATCTTATGTCGGCCACCTATCCCACCTATATTAATAGTTAGTGCCCATACTCATGGCAAGATATCCCTTAGGAAAAGACTGCTCTGGTTCCCAGCTAATATTACTTTGCATTTTTGCAGAGATATTTTTTGGGTTCTTGAGAACACACTATAATAAGGGTTTGCATAACTATTTTTCCCAAATTAAGGTTTGAAAAATATTTGCACAATGTAGGAGGAATCTGCATATAGGATGTTTGAACATCAGAACAAACATTTATTTTAAATTGTTGGAATGGTTTGAGAGAAGAATTGATGAACCCTAAGGAATAGGTTAAGGATGCTGGCGGACATTTTTTAAAAACACTTTCTTACTTCCTAGTATATACATTACATTTCAAACATTTTCCTGCCAGTAAGGAGTTAGTGGTTGTTTGTAATTTATTGCCCCTTCAGTTTGTGTTTTTTATGTCTTTTGTGGAGTGTTTTTTGTTTTTGTTTTATTTATTGTAATGCATATCGTTTGTTGGTTAATCCTTTTGATGTATACCCGTTTCTTGTTCTAACAAAACCTAGTTTTGGAGAACTTCACAATGCTATGGTGATGTGAATGGACACACTGGATATTCATGTACTTCTCTACATTTCAGTGGCATCTTAAACCACGTCTTGCTTCTTGTATAAATTTGATCCCTATTTTTATGGTTTACTTGCTCTTTAAAAGGGAGCATAATTTATGCATAGTCTGAAATCCTACAAGGCCCGAAGTTGAGATAGAATATATCATACACAAATATGTGAATGCTAAAGCTTGCCTCAGGTGAGAAGTAAAATTCTATCTATATTCTCTGCTCGCCAGATCATTAGTTAAGGTGTAGATACAATTCTATACATATATGAAGCGTTCATGCACACCAATGTTTTTTCTGTACTATCCCCAAAATACTGGATGTAAAATATATTCTTGACATTATAAGGGCTTTATGGGTATTAGATTATTATACATATAAACTTGATGATCCGGAATCATAAAGTTAAAATACTTGGAATCCAAGGAGTAAGAATCCAAATGCTATATTGAAGTGTACACAGCACCGTCTAGATATGTGTAGAGAGTAAGCAATCACAGTTACTTGCAGTAAACTTTGTTACACAGGCATGTGTCTGGAAGTGCTGTAGGGCTACCAAAGGGTTTATACAATCCGGTGTCAAACTGCTGATAGCCTACGTCTCCCATAATACTCTTGTCAGTTTAGAGGCCGTTCAGAGAGTATGGGAAATGTAGGCCTCCAACTACGCGAGGGTTACAGTTTGACCCGCCTGGCTTAGACTAAAATATTAGACTAGACTAAAACTATAGGACACCACAAAATATCATGGCATCCTCCTCTAAGAAAGCAATACCGATATCCGGTATTGCCTTCATTTTCCCAGACACAGAGCCCAAATACTGGACTGTCCAACCTGTGTAATAGTATAATACACTGGAATAAAGCATTTAGATATTAACTTAAAGGGACACTTCCACCAAAAAATTACAAGGATTTATTTTTTTATGTTGCATTGTTGATTTAAGATATGTCTTTTGTTTGTGTTATGTGAGTTTATTTTATGAAATATTTTACTAAACAAGTGTGACTGGGCGCTGACATTTTGGGAAATATAGTGTTTTTGGGTGCCACCCACTAGTGACTTTACAGCACTATTATCTCACTTTTTCCCAACTCGGCTACTTTGGCCTTAAGTTTGAAATTCCCGTTTCAGCTCTGCAATTCTCTCTTTATTGAGTAGACCCTTATATAATGACTGTCTTGATTCTACAGTCTACAATAATTATTATAACTAGTGAAGCAGGGAATTTGAATATAAGTTCTGCTTCACAGGCCTGGTTTCTATAACCATTTATCTTTGATAATTAAATAGCAATTTTACTGCAATAGATACATTTGAGATATAAACAGCGATAAATATAAAATAAAATAAAATAAAGCTTATCATATGTACGTTACCAGTTAAAGGTGAATTATGATCAATACCATTTTTCTGTTAATATGTATTATTTTATGGCCTTTGGAAAACCAAGCCTACTGTAATGTATCTGTCATTAAAGGGGTAGTTCCTCTTAGCTTATAATATATGTTGTTCATGTGTAACATATGTGAAATACACTTATTTATTTTTCTACTTTAACACCAATGAAATTACATTGAAAATGATATTACAGGGGCGTTTAAGAACTGCTGTCTGTGCGAAGTTGGCTCATTTGTTAGGTTGTGACAGCTTTTTTACACATTGGCATAAATATGTACCTGATGCTGAGAACGAACATACTTTGAAAATAAACACATATGTATGGTGATGGTTGGCTCTGATGGAAAATATTGGGATTACAAAAATGGGGTATGATGATGTACAGCACCATATTAGTAAGACGTAAAAGGTTACATGAAATAAGCCATTTCTGCGATAGAATGTGTGGAATGAATATTCTGGGTTATTATCACTGACAATAATCATTGAGCTGTGTAATGAAATGTATTGTGTTTCTCAATTAGCACATCAGGGCATGAGAAATATGTGTAGACATTAGGAGACAAATCTAGGAACCAACCTAGTTATTTCTAGGAAAATGGTACTTTATTATGTAAAACAATCAGAAATGTTTGGGATATTTGGAGCCACTGCTCTCTGTGCTCTTCGGTTCCTGGGATTTGTCATGAGTTAGCGGTAGATTCAGTCACCAACACCTACTGCAATCTAGTGCGCTACTACTATAGGCAGCACATTGTGTACTGTTTCACCATGATTTATTAAATAATATGTAATGTATTAAAGGTCCACTCCAACATTATTTATTTTTTATTATATGGTGGAGCATTTTGGATTAATTTTTCTCAATTATATGCATATTAATTGAGCGTGCAAGAAAATATTTATGCTCCACCCCCTTACTGTCTTTTCAAAATCCAGAACATACAGCTGTACACATATGGGTCGACTTGGGTAGCTCCAGTTTTCGGCACCTAATGGGTGCCTCTGAATTGCGGACTTATTCAAATCACATCGGTGGCACATTGGAACCCAAATTTTGAGCTACTCAGGTAGCTCCGATGTGCCTCTGAATACGTCCGCAATTCAGACATCAGACCCGATTCCAGACCAATATCTCCCGAGTCTAGGTGTGGAGGACTTCTGCTCATTTCGGAGCCATTTCGGAAAGGACCTTGCCTGTTTGACTTGTATATTGCCAAATTCCTCCCATAGAAGTCAATGGGAAGACTTTGGCAATAGCCTAAATAGTCAAAGTCCTCCTGAAATGCCCAATGTGTAATAAAATAAAATTAACATGCTACGTTAAATACATAAAAACAAAGTAAATGAACATAAAATAATATTAAATATTTTTTAATGAAAATTTTAAAAAATGCTTATATTAATGTAAATATACTACTATAATATATACCTGTTTAATAAGTGTATATGAATATTTTTGTATTTTTAATATATTTACCTTAATTCTTCTACACTTTTCTACTCAGTTCTTCAACTAAAATCTGGGAACTGATATGTGCAAAATATTACCCAAATTTCGGAGTGTGTTCGGTGCATATTGTGCATATTGTCTTTTTCATAGTGAAATTGTGAAATTGTCCTGATCCGAATGTTTCTGATGCTTCGGTTTCCAGACGGCTCAGACAGCTATTTCGGACCTGAATTCAGGAATTTGTCGATTTCTGAATTTTGACCCTCATGAGTCGTGCCCAATACTTCCCCCATTAAAAATAATAACCCCACAGTGGTGGAATGCACAATTATTTTGCTGTATATATGTTCACCTGAGCAGTGCAACTCTCTGTGAAGTTAAGGTATGTTTTCAAGGCTAGCAATGCAAAAACAAACAAACCAAATAATGCATTGTTATTTAATCCCTTCCTGTTCTTATGAGCCTTATGACGGGTTATCCCTTCATGATCACCGCGCTGATGATGGGATAATCCGTCCTAAATAAAAGATTGCAGTGTTCTCTCTGTGCCCACTGCTTTATTACTGTGATTACTGTCCTTCCTGCTTTATGGTGCTCATTTTATTTTTTCCATTTTTAAATATTTTTTTCCCATTTTACAGTAAAAAAAAAAAAAAATACAATAATTTAAATTCAGTTAACCCTGCGAGCACGTGCTGTAGCTCTGATGGCTCTGTATAGTTCATCGTGTTGCTCAGATTTCGTATACAAATCAGCTATGGAAAAATCTCTCTGGTATTTGACACACTAAAATCCCTGATCCCCAGGGGAATAAACATCTTATTTTAATATGTATTTAATTGTTTAATGTTTTCCAATTTGGAATGGTCCTTTAAAATATTTGTAGTTCTTACATTTTGAATAAATCATTTTTGCTTTAATTAATTTACATTGCATATATGAGAAACAGATTAATAAAAGTACAACAGTTACATTTTACAAATATGTAAAAGAACTACAACTTCCTATCTTTACTGCTTTCTTAAAAAACATTTTACCAACACTAGACAACTGATACTGTTGGTAGTGCTTTGTTCTATTGATCCCTATGTTCGAATTCTACCTGTATAATAATTTCATTAGGGAGTATTTTCTTGAAGAGTAGACCTATAGAGACACACTTATCTGCTGCATGCATCTGATCTATATAAAGACATATAAAGAAGCAGCCATCATTATTTTGAAAGAGAAAAACATTAAGCCAATTGTAACATCCCTGTTATTATCTGTATATTATGCTTTAGTAGGAAACACTGGTACAGTGCTAGTGCCTGAGACTTTGCTGACTTCACACCATGAGAATGTTTCAGGTTCTTGTCTTGTCAGCATTACATGTGCATCTTATTCAGCCAGGCAGTTCTTGCACTAAAGGATTTTATCTTATTGATCCATTGATTGATTTGTGATGTCAAAATGCAGTGACTCATTCATAATCTTCTCACTGTAACATCATTCTGACAAAAGTGAAATGAGTGAATCGAATTAAGGTTTCCACATCTTCATATTATCAGGGAAGACTTGAAAAAAGGTATACTGAATAGTATTGAAAACATTATATCATTTAGTCATTGTAGAATCATCCATTACTTAAAGGACAATTATTGGTAAAAAAAACAAATAACTTATTTTGAATTGAAAGATTGCATCTAGTGTAGGCATTTAAAAAAGAAATGTTTTAACCTAAATATATGTGTTCCGGAGTTTGAGTGGAAAAAAAAAAAGAATTCCCTCCTTCATGAATTCTATAGTACAGACACTATTTTGTGTTGACAGTATCTACAATAATATTAAGCTAGGCATATCGCTTGTGGAGATTGTAGTTATAAACTGAGGTTGTGGTGGCCTACACTACACACTAACTTTGCTTGTTGTTGACAGCTGCTCCCATGATATACAATCAGCCATTACTGGCTGAACATCATAGGAATTATAATCTGGGATAGCTGTGCTAATATTTACCACCCCAGCTATTGTAAACTAAATGTTGTGCAGGGACATGCTGGTTTATTAGCTTTCTGTTTTCTATTAATGGGTAACTGACATTTGCCTCCCACCAGGAATCCCCTCTCCAGAGCCAACAAGGGTCGGCAATGGGGAGGGGGTAAGGGGGTATTGGGATGGGAGAAGGATATTCTTCTCCCCTGTAAAAATGCCTTAAATTATTTGTCATTTATTGGTTTAGTTAATGAAATTCTCATGGAACAAAACATATTGCTAGCTATTCTTTAATAATTAATATGGCTATTGTAAAATAAATAAACATTAACTAGCAATAAATACATTAGAAGGTGCTTCAGATGGTTATAGCAATTGTCCCTCTGTGGGATATTGGATTTGCACTTACATAACATGAGGAATTCCTGTAAAGTTAGGTTGTTTTTTTTATTACCCAGGAGTGTAGAACAAGTACTGCAATAAAACACAACCTGTAATAAACATCATCATTTCACCAATCACTGGCTATAGTTTTAGAACAGTGGTATAGAGTTAACTCCTTGGCTGATACATACTTGCCTACATTCGGGAGAACCAAAGAGGGGTGTGTGTCCTCAGAACAGATAGTGTAAACGTGTAACAGATTATAGGACCTGGGTTGCAATCTTATCTTAAAAAAGATAATAAAATACTATGCTATTGCCTCCGTAATCTTAACATTGACCTCAAGACGATTTTTTACTGGCCTGCTGACAAAATACTGGCTGGATGGCAATCCTGTATGGAACCCAGCTTGATCTTTACTAATTAACCAGTCATGCAGCATGAGGTTAATCTGTTTGCCCTGGTGCAGGCTGGTGGGACCTTTGTACAGTGGGACATTGGACGACCAATGTAGAGACTCGTGCACCTGCTCACAGTCAGTCACATGCTGAAAAGTTACATGGTGTGGAGAATTTCACAGGGATGTGTTGATCAAGAGGATTACATTTATTATATATATTTATCGCAAGGTATTGTCTGACTCGGGGGGGGGGGGGGGCGGCACAAAAAAATTTAAAAAACTTAATTTTTGAAAAAGCCGAACCTTTAAGAAAAAAAGACCTCACTAGCTGGCAGTCCGGTGGCTAGGGAAATCAAAAGATCTCCCCTCACCATCGCTCTGCCTGCAAGCAGGCAGCACAGGGGAAGTGCTGATCGGTCACGTGACTCGACTCTTTGACGTCAGACACTCGCCGGGTCACGTGACCTATCTGCACTCACTGTGCGTGGAGCTGAACAGGCAGCATGGTAGGACTGCATGTGTGGGGTGATGGGGGTCATGTAATGGGGGTGATGGGGGCATGTAATAGGGGTGATGGGGCATGTTCTGGGTGTGCAATGTGGGTTACGGGGCATCCTGAGTGTGCAACATGGGTAGGGGGGTGCCTGAATATTGTCTGCCTAGAGCAGCACAAAACCAAGATACACCACTGTGTACAACCAACACTATCAAAGCATATCTTGAGCTATCCATTTCATTACAATTCTACATTGTTCCTTTAAACTGTGACATATTAAATCAGGAATATTTCCTATAACTATCATTAGTGTTCGCTTCCTTTTCCTCTGTAATATAGAAAGCATCTCTGTCACCCTTAGGGACCTTAATGCTTTCCTACACCTTCCTTGAGGACAGGGACATCTATTTTACACACAAGCTATGCTACCAACCATCCATTGTTATTATTGTTTTTATAGGTGTGTACCTTCCATGTCTGTGCGATTGACCCCGGGGAGTATATTGCTAGGCACTATGCATTAAATCAGTTACTTAGAGCTGCTCACCTCTAGAGGAAGCAGTATCCTTCCACTGTTTATTCCCCTCTCTTCATCTCTGTACTGCCATTTCCTTCAGATTATTTGCTATTTTTTTCTTCCCTCCAGCCGCCTGCTTGTCTCTCGTCACACAATCCTCTACAGGATGTGTCTCATTCATGTTCAGAGACGTCCCTCACATCTTCCCGAATGACCCTTCTTTAAGAGATCCAAGACAATTCATAGTACCTCACTTAGAAAAGGCTCCACAGTGTACTGTGTGCTTCTACTTGTAATTGCCCAAAGTCATAACTCCTAACCATTTTCATAATCTGTCAACACAGTTCATTTTCTCATTCTTCCGAGGTGATGTTTGAAGCCACAAGTGTGTAACTGCATCTTTATGACACACATTGTTTTCTATAAAATACATGTTTCATAGTCCAGTAATTACAGGTGTGTACAGCACTGAGACATCAAAGTATTACGTCTGCTTTCAAGTATTTCTGGCCTCTACTGATTTATGACCTTTGTAATATATTAATGACAGTCTAGTCTAATATTTTTAACTAATGCATCTGTTCTCTGTTAGAGAAAATTGGCAACATAGTGTGCAGTGCCATTCCCCCTGCATGCTCTTCCATCTTAATCCCTTTCCTGTTTGTGGAGTCCCCAGTGGTCCCAATCTCTGGTAATTGGTAATAAAGACTACTGCATTCGAGTGTAGAGTGAAGGCCCTGCATATGTTGTCATGACTGGCACCTAAACTCATTTCTAAAATGTGAGTCAGTGATGGACCATCGAAAAGCGTGGATGCAGCTGTGTCCCTTGAAAAACACATAGTGCCTTGTTGTAGTAATTCTAATTGTCGGAGTTGTGTCTTTCCTCATATGTGTACAACTGAATGCTCAGTTATAAAAGTGTGTTCCCAAAGATAACTCCTCAATTTGCTCTTTGCAAACACATTTCTCACTCAGGGGACTGGCATTACACAGTTTGATTGTGTGGTTTCTGTGGCTCATGAATCCCACTCAGCACTTTACCTCATAATATAATTAATGAGACTCTGGCATGCTCATGAGGCCATTGGGACATTGGTATTAAAAGTGTTGTACAAATAAGGTTCTATTGTACATTCTCTCTAGGGTAACGATTTTATATATGTATTTTATTACTTCTGTGTAGTAAAAACTGAATGTTGTACCTTTTATCGGTCCTTATTGTCTATCTACATTTCAAGCATGTATACCAGTATTTAATATATTGTGTTCTTCTCTCTGAGTTCTGGGAACAACTCTTTTTGTTATTTATAGCTGCTATGTTTAACCTTTTTCTTTCTAAACTTTTCTCTGGGTCACATTTATACTACATCTCTTACTATATTAGTATTAAAGTCTAAATCTGAAGGACTGACTAATGTAGGTAGAATCCCTAGGAGCACATTCCCAGCTTTGATAATTACATAGTAGCCAGATTTCCAAGGATTTATCGTAAGTGTTTCCATCTTGACCCACAAGTTTTTACTATAGCGTCTGTCTCCCATGGATACAATAAAAGCTGTCTGAGCATCACGGTATATGAGTAGTTAGTGATCTGTCAAAGCTTTGCCAAAAGATTGGAACACCAGAGTACAGTAAGCACAGAGGCTTTAGGTTTCAGAGTAACACTACACCTACAGTACGGACGCAAGTTAACAGAATGCTATCTACACTATCACAGTACTAAATCCTTTTGATTTTCTAATAACATCACATATTCTTGTATTATCTTTTCAAGTATTTACTATGTGCATTGTTGAACCCTTGCTTGTAGTAGTTTATCTTTGTGTGGGTGTATTTAGCTCTAATTGTATGGAACTCTGGTTATAGTTTAAAAAGACCACTGTTTAGCTGTAATTATCTAAATTTCGCTGCTTGTGGTGGCCTAGTGGGTAACCTTTGGATACCTCATACCATCATTAACACCTGACTATTGTCATCACTATCTTGTCCTTAGAGATGTAAGAATGTAAGACATTCTACGTGCGAACTAGACTTATGATGACATGGTTTATCAGTCATCCAAAAGGGGTTAAGCAAACTATTTTAGTAGAATTGGTGATCCATCCCCAAAAATAATAAACTGGTTACTTTTCACCCAAATAATTGGCATAGATTAAATTAAATGCATTATCAGAATTAATACATTGAAACCTCATTTGGAGAGGACTATGTGCAATACAGTGTTACACATTTCAAAATAAAACAATAAAAAAAATCAATATTTATTGATACAAGGTAAGAAACCTGCTTTGGCTAGAAGTGTTTGGGCTAATGACCTGCTTGCTACCAGTGGAGATCTGGTCTCCCCACTTTCCCCAGAATTCTTTACAGGTTACACTGATGCCGACCCTTGACACTTCAGATGTTTGGGAAATACATATCTCATGATGCTCAGTCATAAAGGTTGTCTCAATGTCAACATTGCAGATATTAAGGATTTGTAAATCCTATGATATGACTCGGAGAGTTTACTCATGTGATATGTAGTTCTCAAACATGCAGTGCCAAGGTTAGCTATCACTGTTATAAGGATTCAGAATGTCACATGGGCTTCCATTGAGTCTTCAACATTTAGTAATATTATCCTATTTTATGCCAACATGTTGTTTAAGATGGATTTATTGTAATGCTCAATTAAATAAAAATGACTTTCTATGTTTCAATCCTGTTTCTTAATATATTTTTCTTTTTGTTCTTAGCTTCTATGCAGATTTTGGTCCCCTGAATCTTGCCCTACTCTATAGGTACTGCTGTAAACTCAACAAAAAGCTAAAGGTGAGTGGCTTCACTGCTTCTTACATACACAGTACAGGGACCACAGTGTCCTAACTACTACTATATGGCTATACTTTCCCAATGCACACATTTTAGGATTACCACCTTCTCTCAGTACCAGTTCCAAGTTTTTGGACAAGGGGAGTGCACGGTTTATTGTCTGTACAAATGCTGTGTTCGTTTTTCAATTTTCTATCCTGTTCTTCACTTCTGCCACTGTCTGGTGAATCTTACGAAAACAGGTCCTCCACACTAGCCTAGCCCTCTTTGCTGATGGACAGTCTAGAACTATATGAACTGCTCCAAAATGGAAAAACATACATATTCTGATTTAGTATCGTGCATGGGTGGTCTGAAGAGCTAGCAGTCATATATTAGTATTACTGGTCTTAAGAGTTAGTGTTAAGTCTGTGATAACGATTGTAGTTCCTCTGGTAAGGCATGGCTTTCCTCTCAAGGAGTCATAGCTGATTAGGTATTACTGGTTTCTCAAGGAGGTTATGAAATGTCCTAAAATGTATAACTGGCTATGGAATGAAAGGAGCCAGTGTTCGTATCCCTACCCCCGCTTTGTAATTCACGCCCTCCCCGTTTCGCTCTGATTGAGCAAGGAATCTGAGCCCCGTGAGCCTGACACAAAGGACCAGACTCTTTATAACCAGCCCTGAAATTTGAGGAGCATCCATCTATCCACCTCAGTGCCAGGGAGTGCCAAGTACATGCATTCTAGTACTACATGATGTCCTATTACATGTTTGTGCTCTCTGGGGTAAAACTCCCATCAGTTTAAACAGAGATTAGGGAGTCTGTTTTATTAAACAGGTTGTCACATGACCCAGTTTTACCAAGACAATCCCACTATTAACAGGAATGTCCCAGTTTCCCCCAGTATTGTGCCGCTTCATGCTCCAGTTATTATCCCATTGTGTCTGCAGAGAGGCAGGTATGGTCTCACACTGGTGTGGTGGGTTCATCTAACAGGAAGTACTTTCCCAATTCAATATTTACCAAGTTTGTCAAAGTTCTGAGTTCAATAGGCTTCTGTGGTCTTAGATTTCAGCCAGAAGTCAGCACCTTGCAATGGATATGGAGTCCAGCATGTGCAGAATTAATTCATGGGAATCAGGACTGTCCCGCATATTGCAGCACAGCGGTGGGGCGAAGGAGCATACCTACCGAGATTTTAAATGACCAAAGAGGGATTCTTTTATTTTCTGGGAGTGACGTTGGTGTTTCCTAGGGGCAGGGCATTCCCAGAACATTTTCACTGACATTTTGTGCAATTGCTAATTATTCATGTAATTTTGCAAGTCATTTAGTACAAGAATAAGTTATTTTATTTACACAAATGAATCTAAAACACATTTATTGGCGATTAAACATACTTTACTGGGCATTGTATTGCTCTAGAGCTCTGTGATATGCTTATACAAACCAATAATTCTGCGCACCCAGAAAAAGGAGGCACTATAGAGGAGGAGACAGGAACAGATGGATTTGGGTACATAAATAGGGACTGCCCCTCGTAAATAAGGATGCTTGGAAGTATTGGGGGGGGGGGGGGGGGGGTGAGAAGGGTTGTTCAGACTCTGCTTTTTATATTCTTCTACATAATATATGCTGAAAACTGCACTAGAGGGAGATTTGTTTGTGGTTCAGGTAGGCTTTTTAAAATGCAAAAAATCAGGCATTAGTAGAGGAGGTAGAAAGATAAACAAGTTGGAAACTTTCTCCAACTCCACTATTAAGTTCTGAATTTTGCAGTTCACTTGGCAGTAATTACTCCCCTCTGTGTTGTATAACCAGAAATAGTTAAAATGGCCTTTAACAATGTTAACAGTGCATATTTAAATATTAGAGGAATGAGATGCTTAGCCAACATCACATCTGTTCAGATCAATCTATTTGGTTGTAAAAACATATATTTAGACATCTTGTGAAATGTCAAGGTAAGAGTGACATGAGGAGGTTTACTGACCAACAGTTTCCATAAGGTGCTTTCAGTTCTTATTACTGCTGAATATGGCCACATTGTTTCTGGGTCATGTATAGTCCTGATTACAATACTCTGCTAATTCACATCCTTATCTCCTATTAAGTACAGTGCCAGTGATTGCATGTTCCACAACAATGCAGCTAGTAACTGAGGAGAGTTAGAGATGCAGGACATTGTGCAAACAGGCTTATCACAAAGCCTCAGGTCGTGAAAAAAACACTGCTTTCTGCTGTGTTTGGTAACTATGGAAACTTGTGCTAAGTTATTTAAAGGCACATAATGCCTCATTATGCCCATCTCCACCCATCATTCTTAGACACGTCCAAGCAAGGACTGACTTTAAAATAAATAAATCATTTATTTAATTGTTAATGTTAACCCCTTAACCACTAGTATTAAAATAAAGCATAGCATCTGTACAGCCAGGCTTGATACATTCTCCTAAATGTGTTACTGATGGCAACTTTGGTAAACTTCTTCTTTTTTTTTTTTTTTTTTTTACACACTACAGAACCTGTGTCCTGGATACAAAGTAAATGTATTCATCAATCCTACCCAAACGTTTACCAATATTTGTCAGTTATTCTGAGAAATTATTCAGGCATACCATCTACAGAAGCCCAAAGAGCCCATGTATTTTTAATATGTTTCTGATACATTATCTCCAGAATTAAGTTGTTATCTTGCATAAACAAGTCAGTAAATATGTACCATCAGATAATGTAAACAGTAATTTATATCGCAATGATAATTTATAGTTATCATTCTCAATTATGAGCATTATAGGGAAAGGTAACATGTAGAAAAAGATTATAGGAAGCAATGTTATTAAGATTAGCAATATTTTAAGCAGTAGGATGGGTGTTACTGATTGTAGTGTGTGATATTGTGTTTCATTGTTCAGAAGGGTTTGAGATGCTGTTCTCTGCTCAGGAAGTTGAAGGTAACGTTTGCCAGTGGAATGCTGCTTCGCTTGTGTGTCTGTTGCTATAGGTCACCAAGGGAATGGGGTTTGTGTGTGGTCACAACTCCAGTAGTGGGAGGAAAGTCAGACACTGATAAGTGTTTCCTGCATGGTGTGCCTTGGAAACAGCTTGAGCTTTCAAGACTGTACACAGCCCCCCCCCCCATCTCTGTCCACAGCCCCCCCTCCCTCCCCATCTCTGTCCACAGCCCCCCCTCCCTCCCCATCTCTGTCCACAGCCCCCCCTCCCTCCCCATCTCTGTCCACAGCCCCCCCTCCCCATCTCTGTCCATAGTCCCCTTTCCCTCCCCTTCTCTGTCCACAGGACCACCCCTTCCTCCCCATCTCTGTCCACAGGCCCACCCCTCCCTCCCCATCTCTGTCCACAGCCCCCCCCATCTCTGTCCACAGGCCCCCCCTCCCTCCCCATCTCTGTCCACAGGCCCCCCCTCCCTCCCCATCTCTGTCCACAGGCCCCCTCCCTCCCCATCTCTGTCCACAGGCCCCCCTCCCTCCCCATCTCTGTCCACAGGCCCCCCTCCCTCCCCATCTCTGTCCACAGGCCCCCCCTCCCTCCCCATCTCTGTCCACAGGCCCCCCCTCCCTCCCCATCTCTGTCCACAGGCCCCCCCTCCCTCCCCATCTCTGTCCACAGGCCCCCCTCCCTCCCCATCTCTGTCCACAGACCCCCCTCCCTCCCCATCTCTGTCCACAGCCCCCGCTCCCTCCCCATCTCTGTCCACAGGCCCCCCTCTCTCCCCATCTCTGTCCACAGCCCCCCTCTCTCCCCATCTCTGTCCACAGGCCCCCCCTCCCTCCCCATCTCTGTCCACAGGCCCCCCCTCCCTCCCCATCTCTGTCCACAGGCCCCCCCTCCCTCCCCATCTCTGTCCACAGACCCCCCTCCCTCCCCATCTCTGTCCACAGCCCCCCTCCCTCCCCATCTCTGTCCACAGGCCCCCCCTCCCTCCCCATCTCTGTCCACAGACCCCCCTCCCTCCCCATCTCTGTCCACAGCCCCCCTCCCTCCCCATCTCTGTCCACAGGCCCCCCTCTCTCCCCATCTCTGTCCACAGGCCCCCCTCTCTCCCCATCTCTGTCCACAGGCCCCCCCTCCCTCCCCATCTCTGTCCACAGGCCCCCCCTCCCTCCCCATCTCTGTCCACAGCCCCCCTCCCTCCCCATCTCTGTCCACAGGCCCCCCTCTCTCCCCATCTCTGTCCACAGGCCCCCCTCTCTCCCCATCTCTGTCCACAGGCCCCCCTCTCTCCCCATCTCTGTCCACTAACACTAACAATGATTATGCTGGGATTCAATTGCAAAATAAATTAGGAGCAGGTCGTGAAGTGTGTGTTTTCTCACCTTTGCTGTGTGCGGTCACTTCAGACTTAAAGATCTCTTCAGGCATGTGAGGCATGTCCTTTCTTGGTTTTATGGGCCTTGTCTGATGTGGACTTGAGGTTAATTGCACACATTGGGGTTTGTTAACTAAAAAGTGAACTGACAATCGAACTGCAAAAGTCAGGCATTAATAGCCGTGTTGTAAAGAATTGAAGAATCTTTCCAACTCAGCTATTCATGTCTGATGTTTGTAGTAGACTTGTCAGTGCACGTTTTTAGTGAATAGACCACCACTGAATGCTTGATATGGATCAGCTAGCCACCATTTTGAATGTTGTTTGTGTGTGTCTCTCCTCTTCCATATGGCATGTTGTGTTTATCACTGCTCAACACTTAGCATATAATAATAAATTGTTTAATTCCTCCAATTAGCCTGTGCACAGTACCACCCCTATTCTACTTAGCATGTCATGGACGTGTAAGTTTTCCTACACTTAGCATGTTGGCTATGTGTTAGTCTTCCATCCTTTAGCATGCATAAAACCCAACTGTCCCACTTTTCGCTCTTCAGTCCCAATTTCATTCTCCAGGATCCAGGACACTGGTGGAATTGCCACTTTTTCTTCAAAACAATAAAAGTTAAGCTATTGCTTCCATACACTTAACATTGGTCTCAAACCACCCTTCTACCAGCCTGGCAATAAAATACTGGCTGGGTAGGACAGGGCTTTGTAAATGTCCAGTAGAACAGACACTTCCTATCCCATGCATTTCTCTCTTTATTGAGTAGACCGTTTAGTGTTTATCAGTCATCATCGACATTGTGTTGTGTACTTCTCTGTTTACCATGTGTTTTCCAGTCCTTTTTCGCTGTGTATATGTGTGAAAATCCTTCTTAGTGCTGCATGATTTATTATCAATCTTTCATATGTTTGCTTGTGACTGGTATTAAAAAAACAACAATAAACAATAAAACATTACCAATGTGTGCATTGGTTCTCCTTTTGCGGCTGGATTGTTATGTTTGTGGGAAAGTTTCTCCTCCCAGTTAGAAGTTTATTTTTACATTGATTACACAGAGTTTGAAAAAACAAGTCTGTGCATTTAATGGCAGCCAAATTACATATATCTGGACATTTTCTCCACAAAAATGTTAATTCCATGTATGTTTTGATGATCTGAATCTAATAAAGATAATATAGAGTCATATTTCATGTTGATATACACCAAATTACACAGATCGCCTCCTAAAAAATAACAGGAGCTGACGTGAATGACGTGGTCCGTTAGCGATGGCCGATGGTCATATATAATCCACAAAGACTACTAAAGCTAGTTTGTGATTTCGACCATCATCACCAGTAGGTAAAATCTGACATCTCCAGTTAAAAGCCAGATAATTATAGTTACACAGATCATGTGGTAATCTCTGCAAATTCCTTGGTGTGTTAATCAGAGAAACACTGCTGTGCTCTGGTCTACAATTTTAGGCAGCTTAGGTGGAAAGTAGAATACTCCAAGACTGCATTCAAATTAATGCTACCCTCTACATATCTCCCACAAAGAGGGGCCTCCTAGCCACCAGACCCCCATACTGAGGTATCACCTGAATGTTGTGGTACATTGCAGTTTAGATGGCAGAATTCAGTTAAATAAATGCACAGCATAGATGTCTGTATCCCCCCATAAAGGGATGCAGCAGGGGCTATGGGCGTCTGGGCACTTGGCCCTATAATAAGGTATCACCTGAATGTAGTGCTGCATTAACATGCAGGGACTGTACTAAACTCATTGATACCATGTAGAACACATTGTTATTTACAAACACCCATCTTCATTATAAACTGCCACATGGGCACCTGGTTTTAGATTGTAAGGCCTAGGCATCTAGCTGTAGTTCTCCAGTTGTTTCTGGACTACAGCTACCATAGTTCTCTGCCATTCTAGATAGCTAGTGGGAAATTATGGGATTTGTAGTTCAGCAGCAGCTGAAGGGTCTTAGTTGGACACCTAGGTCATAAGGTATCATCTGAATGTAGTGTTGCATTAAACTCAGTGTTACCATCTAGAACTGTGCTCCGCAATCCTGTCCTCACAGATCTCCAATGGTTCAGGATTTCAGAATTACCAAGTCTTGTTTAAATAATGATATGTAGATCATCTAGTGTGGTTCCCTAAGCGTTAGGAAACCATACCAAGTGTTATACATATTCTTAGTTAAACACAAGGGGGTAATCCCAAAATCCGGGACCATTGAAAGTCCTTGTGGACAGTTTTGAGAAGCTCTGATCTAGAGCATAATGTTATTTATAAATGCCCCTCTTTCCATAAGGTAAGGTATCTGGCCACCTGGGCTTAAATTATACGATGCCACCTGACTGTAGTAGTACTCATGTTAGCAAATGTGTGCTTACATACACAGAGTATAGAAAAAGAAAGCTGTCAAAAAGGAGTTAATCTGACTTCCAACCTGGCTTATATTTGAATTAACAAGTGTGACCAGAGCACCTCTTTAACTAATGACAATTATAAAAGAGTTCTCATAAAGAGCAGCAATAATGTTAATAGAATCTTGAAAAAAACCGTAAGCATCTTTTAGTAAATGGTGAGTTCATTTCATTAACCGTGATATAACATATCTATGCATTAAATCACCTTTTCTCATAATAGATTGCTTTAGATCAAGCTTGTTTCATAGGAAAAAAAAGCAAACCACTGCATGATCTCCAAAGCACCATGTGAGGTTTGTAAGCCAGCCCAGTGCCATAATTGCATTGTGTGGGCACAAGAAATATACAAACACATCTACAGTAAAGCATAGGGTCCATTGGTTACTAGCATCAAACCAATACAGACTTGGACCATTTAAAAAGATTGGAACATTTTAGTTAATATTATAAGTATATGACATTGTGTATTGGTTACAATATGTTATATTTTTATTATATAAATATAAAGTAAAAAGCATAATATATAAATATAACACGTGGTGTGTTCGTTGTGTGCATTGGAAACTGTATGCAAATGTCATTAGACTCTATGGTACCCTGCTTCCATGCACCTTTCCTGTCCACTCACATCCAAAATCCCAATTGATTGGTAAATAAACAAAGTTTTTTTTAAAAACAACATTCTACTTTCAAGGCCCACTCCAAGTTTCCACTGTACATGTACCCTAAATAGTCATCCTTCTCAATCACACTTTCTGCATTGCTAAAGATTTCTTTGCTATTAACCTGAATAGATCTTACCTTAACTCCGCCTAAGATGTGTTTCTGGAATGAGACCTTTCATACAGTTGTATGGTTAGCTATTTTTTGAGGGACATCTATAACCTTTACATGTTGCCCTGCAGAATGTATAATTCATATGTGTTCAGAGGGAACTCAGTTTAGTATTCAAAGTAGTATTTAGGGGGTCCCATCACTGATTAATTAATTGGTTAACCTAGGACATTGGTTCCCAAACCAGGCTTCACAGCCCCCCCCCCCCCCCCCCCCAACAGTCCAGAATTTAAATACAAACTTGAGCTCTTTTTTTGAGATTTAAACTGAGCTTTTTTTATATTTCAACTCAAGTGGGTAATCTTATATCCTGGACTGTCGTGTGGTAGGGGGACATGAGGACTGGCTTGGGAATCACTGCCCTAGGAAATGCATTATTTGTACATTTTGCTGCAGGGAATGTTAAAGGTATATACCGGTATGTCTTGCAAAAAACTGGCAGATCTGACAACACTAGCTGTACACCTGGTGTAAAGCCCCCAGAGGATGTGAGCGCTGTACAGGACACTTTGATTCTGAATATTTTGAAACATTTCAGGTGTTGCTTTTTTTGGGCACCAGCCAGATGTGCTTATTTGTTATTTAAAATTAATTGTAGAATGCAAAATTCTGACATAGAAAATCAAAAGATAGTTTAACTTTTAGGATCTAGATTTGAATGCAGTCTGTTTTGGGGTTGGCTTCTCCACCTGTGGTTTATATGCATACCATTGTGTAGGTTACCATCATTCATTATCTACTGCTGGTATCTAATATTGTGTTATTTTTATGATTTCATTGGATGTCGGCCATTTTTGGCTCCTGAAATAAGTTTACTCTTCAAATTTTGGTTAGTTAAATAATTACAAGATGTCTGTTCAAACAGAACAGTAGACATGGACTGTATTTGTCATCAGGAGATACTATTTTCATACACTCTTCCTGCCTGGTTTGAAAACATTGTTAAGCTACAGTAGTTTCCTGTATGTATATTCATATACAACTAAATACAGCTGGCATTTGCTGCCAGTCAGGAAGGTCAGTCCTGGCGCTAGTAATTCTTGGCAATCTACTTTGATCATTTTGTTTACACAATACTGTCTATTTATCCAGACTACTATTTTATATACACTTTTTCTTTTCTACTTGGAAATGGATGATAACAAGGGTGAAAGTCCCCACATACAAATTCACTTACAAAAACACAACGTTAAAAACATAGGGGTTATCTATAAAAACTTCTGCACTGCATTTTGCAGTGTGACAATATACATAGCAGAAGTAACGAGTAGTGTTGAGCGAACCCGAACCGCACTTTTCGGGTTCGTACCGAACATTACGGTTTTTGGACCCCGGACCCGAACACGGACATTCCACTGTATGAGTTCGGGGTTCAGCGATTACATTGTATGTAATGCTATTGGCTTTCTATAAACCGAAATAGAGTCCCCATTCATAATAATTTCTTATGAATGGGGACTCTATTTTGGTTTATAGAAAGCCAATAGCATTACATGTATTCCATAAACAAAAAGTCTATAAACCAACATTCAGTTTATAGACTTTCGGTTTATGGAATACAATTGACCTATTCGTTTGAATGGGGACACTCACCCACATTTTACTTCATTTTGCAGCCCTCTAGCCCTTTCCAGGACTTCTTTAGAGGCATTTTAGTGGCCAAAAGTTCGTGTCCCCATTGACTTCAATGGGGTTCGGGGTCAAGTTCGGGGTCAAGTTCGAGCACTGACCCGGACATTTTTTCGAAGTTCGGCCGTACCTGCCGAACCCGAACATCCAGGTGTCCGCTCAACTCTAGTAATGAGGGATTAATGGGGAGGGTACCTTTTTGACTATTGTATATAGTTTGTTAACATGCATGATATCTTTAGTGAGATCAAATCTTATTATAGTTTATGACATGGTATCACTTATTACATTGCTAGCAAATAGACCCCATGAGGTGGACTTAACATTCAATACGTTACTAATTACTAATGCTGACTCGGACTGGAATGAAGCCAAGTTAATTTTTACATTCTTTATTTATTAACTACACAAGTGTGGATAACCTTATTTGATAACTAGACCATTTATTTGGGAGTCATTTTACAAACTGGTACATGTCCTTGTATTTTCACCTCAAGAATGTACTAAACACTTCACAGAGAGATAAACTGAATGGTTTCATAATGTGAAATATAACAAAAAACCATCCGTGTTCACTCTATTGTAACACTGCAGAGTACGTTTCACTTCATACAATGAGATTCTTCCAACCTAATCTTATTTTCAGTCAATACTCAGGAAGTTTGTAATTGTAATGGCTGTTTCTGAGACAGCTGAACTAGGCCAGGCAGGTCATCATTTACAGTAGTACTAGCAAGTTTCATTTCATATAGTCAATTCATAATTCATTATACCTGCTTGAAATAAATATACCTCTATTTAGCAGCCTTCGATTGAAAATTGGAATAGACGGAAGTAGACAAGACAAGTTTATTGTGTCGTATTAACTCTTTCATGACAGTGTTTTGTTGCCTGGAAGTGCAGTGTTTTCTGTACATGGATGGGTTTAGGGGCCAATGGCTTGACACAGATCCAAACCTTGGAGGAGAGGTAGACAAAACCCTACAAAGAAAAAGAGTCTTGTCAATAAAAAGAGAGTTGCAGGCAATTGAGATGGGATTTTCAAACTTTAGGCCAAAGTAGCCCAGTAAGGATAATTCTCCAGTGCAACTGAATGGGAGACTTTTTCCAACTCGGCTACTTTGGCCTTAAGTTTAAAATTCCTGTCTCTGTTCCCTGGATTCTCTCTTTATTGAGTAGTTCCTATAGACTTTAAACTGAATACCACAATTATGTTAAATCAATATTCATTTGGATTCAGTGCATGCCTGTGAGATTGCAAGCTCACATACTAATTTTAAGGCATGGATTACTTGTATACAGTGGTTTGTGGACATTTACTGTACTTTGTCATGGAGAATTTAATGATATTCTATGGACCCTCACAGACCTTGCCATGGACACTTTAGCTATCTCTTCTTGTGCCCCATCAGCAGCATACATTATTGGCAGTAATATTACCAGCTTCTCAAATGCTAACATATCTGTTTTATTTCATCCTTGTGTTTTTCAGTCATTCAGTCTGTCGGGAAAGAAGATTGTATATTACACGGGTTTCGATCAAAGAAAAAGAGCCAACGCTGGTTTCCTGATTGGTGCCTATGCAGTATGTATATATATAGCTTGTTTAAGTGGTAGCACATTCATATGTGGGATCAAATCTTCTTATAGTTTTCCTGTCATGAAAATATAAGATGCAATAACTTCATAAAAAATAAAAATAAATGTTTATTCCCCTGAATTAAACGCTCACATTACATACCGTCACAGGCATCATAGGAAGTGTAGTTGTCGACATCAAAGACTTTGCTGGTTTTTCTTGTTGTCCAAGAACTGAAATCAGTAATAAGTGATCGGACGCATGCACAGTTCATTTCAACTCCACTTCCTGTCCATTATTGCAATGTCGCCCATTTATGGCAGAACACCGGAACAGATGCAAGTGCCTAACCCCAAATGGTGATGTCATATCCTGCAATGTTTAGTATGGTGTCCTCACACTAGCCATTGTGGGAGGATGATGTTATATTTTATGGCACGCAGATGCTTGTTCATCTTCTCAAGGCAGCCATCTTAGTGAAAGCTGGAGACTTCTCATGTCCGCCAGCAGGGTCCCTGGATGTAGCAATGCAATGTTATGTGACCTCAAGTGATGACATTGTGTGACCCTGCAGCATTGAGCTCCAGCCAACCCATTACAGATACCGGGTGTGTGGATGCGTGGAGCTCAGGTCTTTGCGTTAAGGATCTATATGTCTCGTAGACATTGGGGTAGATATTAATCTACTATTGGCCACCGTTATTGCAAAAAGTTGAGTTAGCGGTAAATGAATGGCATTGATGATTCGGTGCCTGCTGCCAATGCCATCAACATGTGCAGTAATATCACCATTAGAAAAAAATTACCACACCCACTCAGGGCCGGCGCCACTGTAAGGCTGCTTAGGCAGCCGCAGCGACTGCGGTGCCAGCTCAAGGGGGGAAAAAAAATGCTGGTAGAGGCACTAGCTGGGGAGATGATCTCCCCTCACCAGCCCTCTACAAGACCGCTGTGGAGCAGCCTGGGAGGGTGCGGCTCTCACTGCGTGTGAAGTCTACCCCGTCCCCTTGAAGCAGAGTGGCACCTACCCCCTGCTGACGTTTGTCAGCACACGACAACTAGGAACTGCTGTGTCTCACATGTGAGACACAGCCGTTAGTAAACCCATGTGTATCAATTAAGAAACACGTCTGGTTTACTTATAAGTCCCGGGACATGTTTTGTTTAACCCTTCCTTCCTTGAAGGAAGCAAGAGTAAAACCAGTCAGAATGTGCCTTTAATTAAGCTTTTAGTACACCTTTGTCTGGGAAACAAGTAAATGATGGGCACTGTCCTTGCAGAGGGATGACCTGTTGACATGTGGCAGCTGCCTTTTTATTCTACTGTCTGCCCCTGCCACGATTAGCCAATCCTTGCTTATGTCAGTGAGCGTCTCATTCTTCCTTGTTAATATTTTACAGAAGAACAGAAATAAATAGAGCAGGTTTCATATGTCAGAGTCCAGCTAGCTGACCAGACTGTGTTTTCAGGTAGATCACATGGCCCATCAATCCACGTGTGACATCCTCTCAAGAAAACTGAACAAAACTTTCCCAAGGAAATGAAAACAAGATATAAAACCCATACAATCTAATGTTTGTTATACATGTTCAGTTTTTTCTCATAGTCTAGATGAATTTCGAGTAGGGTTATTAAAAGGGTACAGTACTCAAACCTCATTGAACGCTTTTAATTGGGAAGAAGGCCACTTCAAGCAGATTAAAAAGTCTTTTGAATGATGCTCAGTTCAGAAGTGGTACCCTTCTTTTGGAAGCCTCCTTGAGACAGGAAGCACTGATTGATGTGCGCAATCAGTGCACAGTTCAAATTACAATTTGAATAGCCTCCTACCTCAATAAAAGAAAAAAATAGGGGTTTTTCCTTCTTTTTAAGAAAAGGGCCGCAGAACATTATTGAGATGTGAATTTATGATCTATTTATTATTTATTCGGTACATTATTAAGACTAAAGTGCTTTATTTACACAAACTAAAACTGCAACTAATACGACATTTACTGTAGTAGACACACATCATTTGAGGATTTTGAGATTATCGAGAGGAGGAAAGGTAGTTTTGGTCCTACAAGAGAGACTGTCCCTTCCATAGCTGGATACTTGGGAATTAAGCACAGGAATAGTAAAAAAAAAAAAAAACCACAGGCATTAATAGCTGAGCAGAAAAGACGCACAAGTTGGTGAGTTATTGTAGTCTGGCTATTAATACAATCCATCCTGCATTGTTGCTGTTAGATTTGTGTGTGGTTTAGCACTTTCCTTCTTCTGATTTATCTTAACAGCGAGCAGTAAAACATCATCTCTTTTATATGTTGATTCTAGGTTATTTATTTAAAGAAGACTCCAGAAGAGGCATACAGAGCTCTACTGAGTGGCGCTGGTCCCCAATATGTTCCTTTCAGGTAAGCAACATAGGTGCAGTTCAGTATGTTGTAATTATTTCCCAGCAATGAGACATGATGATCACATGCATCATCTCCTGCGGGGCAGATGAATTATAAATCTCTCTATATATATATTTATCTATTAAATTATTGTGAATCAGGGTTAGATAACAGGCAAATCTCCAGCTGCACTCCAGCTGCTGAACTCTTTCAATCCTCAGGCTTTATCCACAGAGCTAAAGCTTGTCAGAGGATCATGGGAGTTTTATTAAACACTGGTAAGGTTAGTGGTACAGATGTGATAGAAAGCTAAAAATTGACACTACACACTGTTTTAATCGAGCAGGAGAGCCACTTCAGCCTGATTAAAATGGCCTTTAAACAGTGCTCCTATTGTGTACTGTTCAAACGTGCGTTCTCTTCAGTGACATCAGCTCAGCTAGTCGCGATGTCACACACCAGTCACAGAGAGGACCTCTGTCTCTGAACTGCCATTGAACTCAGTGCAATTATATTTTGAATGGAACGAGTAGCAAGAACCGTTAGCTTCTGCCTGATTAACGCTGTCATTAACGTTTAGAGCCTCTTTAAACCATTGCTTGTCAGATTGGGGAGCAATACTTTGTACTGTATTGTACGCTTCCCTATTATTCCAAAAAGTCAAGGTGGTTGGGAGACAAGGCATCTGAAAAGCTTGGCCAGTATTCTAACCCCTTATTTTTTTTTTATTCTAAGGGTTAAGAATAACTTACATCAAGCTGTTGCTTCTGTACCCTGAAATAAACTGCATCTTATTAATATTTACTAAAATTCTCTAAAGATCTTTGCTTCAATATAAAAGAGAGTGGATAAAAATGCTCTAGGTAGTTGACTCCAAGAACCAGATGCTACGTGTGATTCTTCCTCCCAGCAGTGTGAGAATAAAATCCTCTCCACGTGTCTCACATGCCTTAGGGTCCCCTGCGCTTCTCTAGATTTAATCCCTTCACTTCCACAGCACCTGGCCATGCATTGTACAGTATCACCTCTCGATCACACTCACTGCTGTTACATAACTAAGTGTAGGCTCTAGAGTGCTCAGGGCAGACCTTCTAATAGTGGACCCCCTGTTCCCCTAAACCCCAACCATATTTCCATAAACAATACATCATTTTTAAAAGTAACAAACAGGAGAAGTACAAGCTATGGACCTCATCACATTTCCTCTTTCTTCCCATTTTTCCTTCATATGCTACTGTGGGCACTTCTATCCCTGACTAGTAGCAGAGCCAGGATCCATCAGTTTACCTTAAAACTTGTATCCACTCTTTTTACATCCCAACCTATTTTGTCCATTGAGATCTCCTATTCAGAGTGGGTTTGAATGTAGTTGTGGACCCCATTTGATGGTGGGCCATTGGATAAGGTGGCTCTGAGTGTGGGAACACAGAAAGGAGCATATTTGTTTTAACACACAGCAGAAGATTCACTAAAGCTGTTGCTAGAATCCCTCTACCCTTGTGTGCATCAGGTGCTTGGTAACATGTGTAAATATACATGTATGGACTTTATGAATGTGGGGTGGAGGATCTTGCTAAATTCCAACATCCTAAATACATTTTTTTTTAAATGGCTGCATAATGTAATTTAACACAACATTTATACACAGTGCCACAATTTAAATAAGACAAATTCAATGCAACAAACTGATACAGCGCTATATAAACTGTGATCTCTGGAAAATGGCACGTTTAATCCTTTTGAATGCATTCTGCTCAACAAAATGTGTATGCCATATTGGGCTGTGACACCTCACCTCATTTAATAGAGCCCAGGGACAGACGTGGTCCCTGCCATGTGGAGCTCACTTTACAGATTAGTAAAATCTATTCTAGTTTTATTCTATAACACTATAATTTAATGATACACAAGACTCCTCCACTCCACTGCCACACATAAGGGGGGTGCTGCCCCTGTATTGGCAGGGTTAGGCAAGGTCTGTGAAGGTCCATAGAACATCATTAAAAGGTCCTGTAAATGTCCGCCATGTACAATGTAAGTGGCCTGTATATTGTTATCTTGACCTCAACAAGATCCCATCCGTCAGATTTACCTTTAAGAATACGGACATGCTTTATACATACAAGCAGAAAGAGGGTGAGTGAAGTTCAAGGCAACATTGGTTCCACAAATCAGTGTTTTATTATGCCTGTCAATAGCCTTCTGGCAGTGAAATGGTGCAGCTCATCCTGTGACCTGCAGCTCACGTTTCCCTCACTGGTTTCTCTGAATACATGAACTCTTCAACCTACAGCGGTGGAATGTGAGATCTCTGAGGAAGATGGGGAGGAGGCTTGACTATTATAACTATAAATAAACTCTTCTCAGGGTGTACCCAGCTAGTGTAGTATACCATCAGCTTGCAGGTGCATGCACAGTTAGTCACATGAAGCACGCACCTCTTCTTTGTGATGCTCTTAGTTCCACTATCCGAAGATTCTCCATTAGATGGACGAGCTTTCATCTTGTTTGGACTGGTGCTGACAGCAAACTCCGTTCAAATATCCAAACAAACATATACACCATATACATTAATATAATCCCGTGACGTGTTTGTCCACGGCTTATGGTCCAAACTACTGATATTCTTCTTGGGATATTAAAATAATGAGGTAATACTTGGGAATGGAATTGCAATGCTTTTTTTGGGGACACTAGCTCTGGGCTCTGAATTGACTCTATCCATATGTCAAAAAGTAGGATCATCACCTGCTAAGTACAATTTGGGATCAGTGGTAGTTATGACAATTCTTAGAGTCGGGACCTGAAACCACTCATTTTCCCAATATCTGATAAAAAAAAAATTGCCTTTTAGGAGCATTGCCAAAGTTAAATGGGAAAGTTTATGATTTTGGATAGAAACATAGAAACATAGAATGTGTCGGCAGATAAGAACCCTTCGGTCCATCTAGTCTGCCCAATTTCTGCCCGATAGTCTGCCCGATAGCTAATGGGGTGGCAGGGATAAAGCTCAAATAAGTGGAAGTGGACAATGAATAGGGAAATATCCAGCCAAGCAGAGTGACATTTAGAACCATCCATTCGCTAACCAACTATATTCCACAACTGCCACTGTACCTAAGGAAGAGCCAAGGTACTATGATAAATCTCACCATGCTCAACATAAGACTAGCAAGATATTAAATGGGCATAGATTCAATGGTCCCCATTAAGTCAAAATCAGCCAATAGAGGTACATTAGTGGCCATTTGCAATTTAATAACCTCCACTAATGAAATTAACAAGTGAGGTAACAAAAAAACTACCGCACATGTTAAAATAAACCCTATACTTGCAAAGGATCTTAAGAGAAACAGTTTTGTTCTGTAATTACCGCACAAACAGCTATTCATTGAGGACTTATTGAAAATAAATGTTGCCGGAGTAATGGAAAGCGTTGAATTTGGGCCAATATGTCAAATACAGACCATTATAATCCACAGCTCTGCTAACGTTGCAGATATATATATATATATATATACACAAAACCTTGGGTCTGCTAGGGATGATTTGTTGAGATTTTCATTAATTGCTTTCATAAAAGGCCACTAGCCTTTTTGATGTGCTCTGTTAGAATAATCTGATATTTATGAATAAAACAGGCACTATGGGGGGTAGCCTGTTGATGAGACTTTCATGATTCCAGGGTCAAATAACACATTCTGTCGGAATTGTAAGAATAATTTTATTCGAGCAAGGTTAAGATTAACAAATCGTTCCTGTCTATTGGAAATATGTAATTGTGATTTATTGTTATGTATATAACATGTCTGTCTGTTTCTTTGACATAATCACTCCATAGACTGCATGAAGTGTCAGTGTGAACAGTCCAACAATACACTCATAATATGACCAGACTTTTGAAAGGCATGACTCCCATGATATCTTCAGCAGGAAAGGTCTACCCAGGGAGCTTGTTATGCATATTCAGGATTTCTCTTTAATCTGCACCATTTGCTGAACAGCTGCCACTATAATCTGGATTCTCTTTTCTTCCTGCAGAGATGCTGCGTTTGGGAACTGCACATATAATCTCACCATACTGGACTGTTTGCAAGGAATCCGCAAGGTAATTAAGGATGTGTATCAACCTTGTATTTATTTCACACAGGATTGAACTGACAGAGAAACCATTAGAGAGTATACTCTAATAAACTCTATGTAATCATATTAAATATTGTGATATAGCATCTAATAGTTTGTAATGGGGCAGGCAACCACTTCTGGCTCCATAAAATTGCCTTTTGAATGGTGCCGCAATTGTACACTATTCAAAGTTATTTACCCCTAGTTTTTCCAAAAGCGACGTCTAGGTACAAAGCAGTGCTCCGTGGCAGCAAAGGCATACAGTCGAGCGTCCGACTCTCTCATTGGTGTGTCCTAGCATCGATCCCATGCTGGCACTGGCTGCAAATCAGATAAGCATCTCATTGTGTTTGGTGTCTGTTATTGGTGTGTGCAAGCATCGATCCCTCCTGGCACTGGCTGCAAATCAGATAAGCATCTCATTGTGTTTGGGATCTGTTATTGGTGTGTGCGAGCATCGATCCCTGCTGGCACTGGCTGCAAATCAGATAAGCATCTCATTGTGTTTGGGATCTGTTATTGGTGTGTGCTAGCATCGATCCCTGCCGGCACTGGCTGCAAATCAGATAAGCATCTCATTGTGTTTGGGATCTGTTATTGGTGTGTGCGAGCATCGATCCCTGCCGGCACTGGCTGCAAATCAGATAAGCATCTCATTGTGTTTGGCGTCTGTTATTGGTGTGTGCAAGCATCGATCCCTGCCGGCACTGGCTGCAAATCAGATAAGCATCTCATTGTGTTTGGGATCTGTTATTGGTGTGTGCTAGCATCAATCCCTCCTGGCACTGGCTGCAAATCATATAAGCATCTCATTGTGTTTGGCGTCTGTTATTGGTGTGTGCGAGCATCGATCCCTCCCAATACTGGCTGCAAATCAGATAAGCATCTCATTGTGTTTGGGATCTGTTATTGGTGTGTGCTAACATCGATCCCTGCCGGCACTGACTGCAAATCATATAAGCATCTCATTGTGTTTGGCGTCTGTTATTGGTGTGTGCAAGCATCGATCCCTGCCGGCACTGACTGCAAATCAGATAAGCTTCTCATTGTGTTTGGCGTCTGTTATTGGTGTGTGCAAGCATCAATCCCTGCCAGCACTGGCTGCAAATCAGATGAGCATCTCATTGTGTTTGGCGTCTGTTATTGGTGTGTGCTAACATCGATCCCTGCCGGCACTGGCTGCAAATCAGATAAGCATCTCATTGTGTTTGGCGTCTGTTATTGGTGTGTGCAAGCATCGATCCCTCCCAGCACTGGCTGCAAATCATATAAGCATCTCATTGTGTTTGGCGTCTGTTATTGGTGTGTGCTAGCATCAATCCCTCCCAATACTGGCTGCAAATCAGATAACCATCTCATTGTGTTTGGCGTCTGTTATTGGTGTGTGCGAGCATCGATCCCTGCTGGCACTGACTGCAAATCAGATAAGCATCTCATTGTGTTTGGCGTCTGTTATTGGTGTGTGCTAGCATCGATCCCTGCCCGCACTGACTGCAAATCATATAAGCATCTCATTGTGTTTGGCGTCTGTTATTGGTGTGTGCTAGCATCGATCCCTCCCAGCACTGGCTGCAAATCAGATAAGCATCTCATTGTGTTTGGTGTCTGTTATTGGTGTGTGCTAGCATCGATCCCTGCCAGCACTGGCTGCAAATCAGATAAGCATCTCATTGTGTTTGGTGTCTGTTATTGGTGTGTGCGAGCATCGATCCCTCCCAATACTGGCTGCAAATCAGATAAGCATCTCATTGTGTTTGGGATCTGTTATTGGTGTGTGCAAGCATCGATCCCTCCTGGCACTGGCTGCAAATCAGATAAGCATCTCATTGTGTTTGGGATCTGTTATTGGTGTGTGCAAGCATCGATCCCTCCTGGCACTGGCTGCAAATCAGATAAGCATCTCATTGTGTTTGGGATCTGTTATTGGTGTGTGCAAGCATCGATCCCTCCTGGCACTGGCTGCAAATCAGATAAGCATCTCATTGTGTTTGGGATCTGTTATTGGTGTGTGCTAGCATCGATCCCTGCCGGCACTGGCTGCAAATCAGATAAGCATCTCATTGTGTTTGTCGTCTGTTATTGGTGTGTGCTAACATCGATCCCTCCCGGCACTGGCTGCAAATCAGATAAGCTTCTCATTGTGTTTGGCGTCTGTTATTGGTGTGTGCGAGCATCAATCCCTCCCAGCACTGGCTGCAAATCAGATAAGCATCTCACTGTGTTTGGCGTCTGTTATTGGTGTGTGCGAGCATCGATCACTCTCGGCACTGGCTGCAAATCAGATAAGCTTCTCATTGTGTTTGGTGTCTGTTATTGGTGTGTGCGAGCATCGATCCCTGCCGGCACTGGCTGCAAATCAGATAAGCATCTCATTGTGTTTGCAGTCTGTTATTGGTGTGTGCGAGCATCGATCCCTGCCGGCACTGGCTGCAAATCAGATAAGCATCTCATTGTGTTTGGCGTCTGTTATTGGTGTGTGCTAGCATCAATCCCTCCTGGCACTGGCTGCAAATTATATAAGCATCTCATTGTGTTTGGCGTCTGTTATTGGTGTGTGCGAGCATCGATCCCTCCCAATACTGGCTGCAAATCAGATAAGCATCTCATTGTGTTTGGGATCTGTTATTGGTGTGTGCAAGCATCGATCCCTGCCGGCACTGACTGCAAATCATATAAGCATCTCATTGTGTTTGGCGTCTGTTATTGGTGTGTGCGAGCATCGATCCCTGCCGGCACTGGCTGCAAATCAGATAAGCATCTCATTGTGTTTGCAGTCTGTTATTGGTGTGTGCGAGCATCGATCCCTGCCGGCACTGGCTGCAAATCAGATAAGCATCTCATTGTGTTTGGCGTCTGTTATTGGTGTGTGCTAGCATCAATCCCTCCTGGCACTGGCTGCAAATTATATAAGCATCTCATTGTGTTTGGCGTCTGTTATTGGTGTGTGCGAGCATCGATCCCTCCCAATACTGGCTGCAAATCAGATAAGCATCTCATTGTGTTTGGGATCTGTTATTGGTGTGTGCAAGCATCGATCCCTGCCGGCACTGACTGCAAATCATATAAGCATCTCATTGTGTTTGGCGTCTGTTATTGGTGTGTGCTAGCATCGATCCCTGCCGGCACTGGCTGCAAATCAGATAAGCATCTCATTGTGTTTGGCGTCTGTAATTGGTGTGTGCAAGCATCGATCCCTCCCAGCACTGGCTGCAAATCAGATAAGCATCTCATTGTGTTTGGCGTCTGTTATTGGTGTGTGCAAGCATCGATCCCTGCCGGCACTGGCTGCAAATCAGATAAGCATCTCATTGTGTTTGGCGTCTGTTATTGGTGTGTGCAAGCATCGATCCCTCCTGGCACTGGCTGCAAATCAGATAAGCATCTCATTGTGTTTGGTGTCTGTTATTGGTGTGTGCTAACATCGATCCCTCCCGGCTCTGGCTGCAAATCAGATAAGCATCTCATTGTGTTTGGCGTCTGTTATTGGTGTGTGCGAGCATCGATCCCTCCCGGCACTGGCTGCAAATCAGATAAGCATCTCATTGTGTTTGGCGTCTGTTATTGGTGTGTGCGAGCATCGATCCCTCCCGGCACTGGCTGCAAATCAGATAAGCATCTCATTGTGTTTGGGATCTGTTATTGGTGTGTGCAAGCATCGATCCCTCCTGGCACTGGCTGCAAATCAGATAAGCATCTCATTGTGTTTGGTGTCTGTTATTGGTGTGTGCAAGCATCGATCCCTGCCGGCACTGGCTGCAAATCAGATAACCATCTCATTGTGTTTGGGATCTGTTATTGGTGTGTGCAAGCACCGATCCCTCCCGGCACTGACTGCAAATCAGATAACCATCTCATTGTGTTTGGGATCTGTTATTGGTGTGTGCAAGCATCGATCCCTCCCAATACTGGCTGCAAATCAGAAAAGAATCTCATTGTGTTTGCCATATGTTATTGGTGTGTGCTAACATCGATCCCTCCCGGCACTGGCTGCAAATCAGATAAGCTTCTCATTGTGTTTGGCGGCTGTTATTGGTGTGTGCTAGCATCAATCCCTCCTGGCACTGGCTGCAAATCATTGTTTTTGGCATCTTACATGCCATACACCATTCAGTTTTGTCTTGTCGTGCAATTACAACCCCATGACATGAATTCTTCATAATTTTAACTCCCCTTTTGATTTACAGAGAAAATTTCATTAAATCAACATAGATCCCTAACAGGTGCTGCCAATGTTCTTTGGTGTGTGGTATTGTGTTGCTGGTTGACTACAAGTGAAACCTATGCTAAGAGTTTTGCAGGATTAGTTGAGTTATCTTCCATCTCATTATTTTGTTTGTGTCTGTTTGATTTTTGTTTTTTTTTGGCCCAGGAACCAGGAACCAGTCAGGCTCTTTTTAAAGATCTTGGCAAGCACGGATATGACCTCTGTTTGCATTTGTTTTGGTCATTGACTAATATATACATGTAAGCAAATAACAACACTTTTTCTTCTTTTGCCACTTGAGTGTGTGGCTGAGAATCCTTTATGGCTGGATACCATAATAATAAGTGTTAATATATGACAGTGTTTGGTAGCCAGTGTGGTAATTATAAAAAAATGCATGTATTTTAGAAAATAGTAGATGCTTTCTTGAAACAATCATATGTAGTGAAATAGCCCTCTCTAGTGACCAGTCTAAACATTTTCTAGTATTTTTTTTTTATTAGATTTGTATGAGCCTTTTAACTGCATAAAGTAATAAGGAAAATACAGAAAATTGGAGTAGAACATTTATTGGTAAACTGCCAATATTTGCAAAATTATTTCTAAACATAATACTGAATATTTATGTTCTTGTAGCCGAATTATTGAATAATGTTTTTTAAAAAAAAACTACACGGGATATCACAGCTGGGAATGTGATATTTTGTGTCTTTTTGTACATAAATTTTAGAAAAGTAAAATATGTGCATTTTTAAAAGTTAAATTCCGTATTTTGAGTTTACAGTTTTTAAAGGAAAATATATAAAACAAGATTTGTGGATGGCATGCTCAGATACAGGTGGCTATATACTCTTGGTCTATAGTTTTGCTTGCCTAACCATTAAAATTGATCTGTGGTCAAGAAAACAAAACATTTACTCAATGGAGCAAACCCCTCCAAACTCTCAATATGTTTTTGAAACTGTTCAGTTGTGTTTACAGTGTTTACTTCCTGTCTCATGTGCTTAGAACTAAATGAATAACATAAAGACATTTGAATTATAAATGGCCGACGCATTTTGCACACCAACAGATTTGGTTGGTTATTGTAAATAATGTTTTTGACAAGTGCAAAACTTTAAACCTCAATTCGAGAGACTTTCCAGGACTTTTTGTTTATGGAATGTATTGTGTCTACTGTGTTAAATATAAATTTAGGCTTTTCCATAAAAACACAGGATTATATTGTATTGTGTTCTACACTTCACAAGCTTTATCATGGTCTCTCTTTCTTTCTTTTCCAGGCATTACATCTTGGATTCTTTAACATTGAACAGTTTAATGTTGCTGAATATGAACATTATGAGGTGAGTTTCTGGTCAATCACAAACAGATATATATATATATTGGCACCTTGGAACCTTCCAAATTTTACCCTGAGTTTTCACGCACCTTCTTGGTCCCCAATGCTGGCTACCAGGGTGACTGCCATCCACAGGGGTGTATACATGAAATTGCACATGTGTGTCACATAGCATGCAATACACTTATGCATGCACGCACACAGGGTGAAAATGTTCATTAACCATCCGCACATGTGTAGGGGTCAGTATTTCTAATTGAGTACCAAAGTAATTTAAGTTGAAAAAGACCTGAGTTCATCAAGTTCAAGATTTTGCTTTGTTCCAGCAGTTAATCCAATAGAAGGCAAAGTTATAAGAGCAAGAATAGACCAAAAAAACTAAAACTAAATTATAGAAATGATAGAATTAATTTGAAATTCAGTAGATTTGTACCTCTCAAAATGTACTGTCTTAACTAATATAACTGAATTTGATGTTGAATAATCATTTTATTTATAAACTACTCTAAACGCTCATGTCTATATTGTATTTAATGGTGGAGGACTCCCTTGCTGCCTTCACCATTATTGCTGTGTATAGATAATCGGCAGCTTTCAAATCACTAATCTCGCTGCATTTGAGCCTCTGGGATCCAACCCTGCGGAGGATCAATTATTTTCTTTTTACATTATTACTGTTTGCTTGATGTGCAGCTGCTTGGATCTTATTCATTTCGCCATATATTCAGAACTGGACCATGAATAAAGGGAATACAATCCCTTGTAGACTGAGAATTTCTATAGTAATAAACAGTGCAATCTTGGCTATACAGATGTACTTGTCTACTTACTTGTATTGTGTATGCAGATGTTCTTGTCTACTTACTTGTCTTGTATATGCAGATGTACTTGTTTACTTACTTGTCTTGTATATGCAGATGTACATGTCTACTTACTTGTCTTGTATATGAAAATGTACTTGTCTACTTACTTGTCTTGTATATGAAGATGTACTTGTCTACTTACTTGTCTTGTATATGCAGATGTACATGTCTACTTACTTGTCTTGTATATGCAGATGTACTTGTCTTGTAAATGCAGATGCACTTGTCCTGTATATGCAGATGCACTTGTCTACTTACTTGTCTTGTATATGCAGATGCACTTGTCTACGTATTTGTCTTGTATATGCTGATGTGTTCCTCAGACTGTAGGATATTATGGGACATTTATTTATTGTTATAGCATGTGTCCATTATGCCCCAATGTTCACATTCATTTAAGCAAATGAGGTATACAGCCCTGTATAAAACATAGTCTGATAATATTTTTGTCTCCACAGAGGGTGGAGAATGGGGATTTCAACTGGATTGTCCCCGGGAAGTTTCTGGCATTCAGCGGGCCTCACCAGAAAAGCAAAATTGAAAATGGTAAGTTTGACAATGGTTTTCTACTGTAAAAAAGTATTCCTGCTAACTTTGTTACTTGCGACCCACAGGAAAGCTTTTGAGTTTATCCACCTCTTTCAAGATATTTGTAAAGATTATCATTGGCATTGCTATATTTATGGGTGTATTCACCAAATAGTGGAAAATTGACAATCAAGTTCCAATCTTTGGGCCAAACTAACAGACTGGGAATAACTCGGCTATTTTTTTTCCATCTTGGTTATCTTGGCCTACGTTTTTGCAACTCCGTTATCAATTGAAAGTTTGGTGAATAAGCCCCTTGTAACCTCCTATGTTGCATTTTTGAACAATAGGTAAATTAAGGTAACAAACACAATTTTGGCATATCATCCCGGTACAGTATTCATGCTTGTTATTGTCGGATCATGTCGGAAAGTGAGGATGCCTGCAGTCTACTCACCAGTATAGATTAGCACATTAAACTAAACATAATGTATAAAGCAATCACTATAGACCAAGACTGGACAATATACAGCACTTGGGGCGCTCTATATATTATTGAACTACAATTTCCTGCCAAGACAGCCATTATGGCTCCTTTAGAATTATGGGAGCCATATTTCCACAACAGCTGGAGGGCTGCATAGTAACCCTTGATTTCTTTAAGTAACCCTTGCTTCCTCTAAGGATTAAATAGTGTCCCCCCTTTGTGAAGTAAACCAGACATGTATATTTACAGATACACACAGGTTTACGGTGACCTCTGCCTCTCAGCAGAGGCAGAGGTCAGCTGGATTCTGTCTCAAGCTTCGTTTTTTGAAAGCCACCAACCGAGGGGACCTAGTAAAGGGGTCTCCTGTGTTAATGGATCTGACGTAGCAGAGAGAGACTGTCGGCCACAGCCCTTAGTGCATTATTTACACGAAACGCGTCAGGTTGTTGTCCCGACAGCTGCTTAAAAATGATCGACTAGTCTTCATTGGAAATGTTTTAATTGTTACACAATAAAACTTGTCTTGGACTTTTTGGTGAGCTGGCTTAGTTTCTTTTATTATCCAACTACTAGGCCCACTCATATTTTCACTTGTGCTTCTATGTTGAAAAAAGTTTAGTGGCAGTTTAAAGTGTAACCATCCTTTTCACTTGCATTCACAGCCCTTGCTGCATATAATTTATACCTCTATAGAAACCATGACTTGTTTTCTCCTTTAATCAGGGGATGCTGTCTTACCTGACTTACTGGGCTGGACCTGCACTACGTTCGACTTATAAAGGCACCAGTGTGTAGCAGTAGTGTATCTTCCACAAGGCAAACAAGGCACTCGCCTAGGGCGGCACTCGCCTAGGGCGGCACTTTGCCAGAGGGTGTTAAACCACACTTCTGGTGCTTCAAACATTTTCGCTCCCTTCCCCACCGTTCAGCAAGCCTTAGGTCCTTCCAATTAATCAGGGTGATGGGGGCATGTAATGGACGTGGTTGGGGTATGAAATGAGGGTGATGGGGGCATGTAATGGGGCATTTCGTGGTCTTGCCCATTTGTAATGATAATGAGTGGACTGATAAAGTTGCACCATGGCCCACTAAATAGTTTTTGCCCTCCTTGGCCAGAAGTTGCCAGCGCTCTGTTGCCTTTAATAACACACTTTTATTATTGGCCCACATCCTAACACCACTGGTTTATTTGTTATATTGTTGTTTACTTGCTCAAGCTACTGCTTTAATATTCCTCGTTGGCTAGCATTCATAAACCAATTCCCAACATGAACCTGATTGAGGTTGCTGACGTTCCTCTAATTATTTTCAATGACTAATGTCTCGGTGAATGGGCGCCAAAAATTGTTCTCCAAAATCATTCATCCACGTAATCAACATGTACGCCATCCACTCACGGGGTTTGCTATTCTTATGAGTACAATCAAAACACAGGGATCTATAAACATTTCATCTTTTCAAGTTAACATCACATTATACAGGGCAAAACATAGTCGGCTTCTTCTACAAGAAGAGGTAGCTGCCTATGGATAATGCAAAGTTTTTTTAACATTATCCAGGGCCATGTTCTTTATGCAGGAACAATAAACCCCTCACTATTTATTTCTCTTTTTTCTTAGCTGGTCGATAACATTACTTGTTATCCTCTTGTATGCACTACGCTACTGTTCAAAAGTTTGGGGTCACTTAGGAGTTTCCTTTTTTTTCATGAGAACCTGCATCAAATGAGTTGCAATAGGAATAGGAAATACAGTCAAGATGTTGACTTTAAAATGCTAAGCTTGGATTAGCTAACACAACGGGCCATTGGAACACAGGAAGGGTGGTTGTTGATAATGGGCCTCTGTACGATTATGTAGCTATTCCATTATCACATGTTTTCCGCTACAATTATTTCCGGTCCATTTGATGTTATTCTAGTGGACAAAATTTGTTTTTCTTTCAAATTTTCTTTAAAAAAGTAAGTGAATAGAAAGTTTTAAACAGTAGTGTACATAGCATGGCTCCTATCAGTCTCCTGAAGCATTGGATTTGTGGAGATATTTTTCAGATATAAATGGAATGATACCACTATTAATCAAATTACATGACACCTTAATTAATTAAATTGTTTTATCAGAACATCTTTTATTGTCAGCGTTGTTCCAAGCACATACTTGACAACAAATGATTTTGTATTTTCCTAGTAAAACAGTTTATAACTAAAATAAAGTACTTTTTTGCCCTCCTCAGTGCCGCGAAAATACATTATGTACAAAAACGCCATCACCTCCCATAATCTGAGACTGGATTACTTGATCCGACCCTGCTATGATAATGAATCATGTAGTGCTAGCCCAGAAAGGTTAAGATACTGAATTAATATCCTCTTATATATTTAAATTGTCTAATATTGTTAACGTCTTCTATTGCCTCAATTTTTTTGATATTGTTATTTAAACAAACAGCTTTTACAAATAAATAGAGACACAAAACAAGAATTAAAAAAGAATCTACCATAAATTCCTCATTGTTGACATCGGATCTGGAATTTCTAGGCCGGTGATCAGTAAAATGTATGTATTATAAATGGTTCCATTGACTTATTTTGTAATGCACTCTGTCCCTTCTTTCTCCTCAAGGTTATCCCCTACATGCTCCTGAATCGTACTTCCCCTACTTTAGAAAACACAACGTTGTGGCAGTCATCCGACTCAATAAGAAGATCTATGATGCCAGCCGCTTCACAGATGCAGGGTTTCAGCACTACGACCTGTTTTTCATTGATGGAAGCCCACCCAATAATGTCATAGTGCAGAGGTTCCTGAATCTTTGTGAAAACACTGATGGCGCCATAGCTGTTCACTGCAAAGGTATCATTATACAAGATGGGGCTTAGATGTATTAAACACTACAGATAGATCAAATAATGTTCAAAGGATTTTGACATACCAAGGTGTCTTTGTACTGGCTCTTTGCTTATCCATTAACTGGTGGCTATACTGTCCACTATCTCTCAATTGCTTTAAATGGGAATGACACATATGGAAGGGTCTATGCATCCCAGGAAAATGTAAAATACAAGGAACACCAGTTAGGTTTCTGCCTTCTTTGATGGAATACAAAGGAGTTTTTGCACATTCCACTGTGAAACCTATAAGTTCGACTCAGTGTAATATCTCCATTGTCCACAAGGAAGAGCTGCTCGCTTTACTTAAACTAAGCTACCGTGAACACAGACACTGATGGCGTACACATTACTCAGTCTGGTGCAGTAATTAGAATGCACTTAACTTGATCTTGGTGTTAAGTCATATTATTGTAATTACTGTAGTTGAAAGGAGTGTTTCAAGAGGTCATCAGGGACATATTGGGAACCAAATTCCTATAATAAATAGAGCCCCTATATACAACTTTGGGGGCTATAGCTACTTGCATCTGTGCTGCAAGCCCACCTGTATAAACTACTACATTGTTTTACTTATTCTGCCGCTTTGTGCTACATTGTAATTACATGACCCACTGTTGTGACATGTTAAATTGGCTATCGCTGGAATCACGATGCACCCTTCACCTTCACCAGCTTTTCTTGGAAGCTTCCACCCTATCTGAGTAAAATGCTCTCCCCAGCTATTCCCACCTCCTATAACCTCCAGTCCAGAACCAGCACTGTATTTACTATTCCAGAATGCAAAAAACGAAGTGGCTCGATCCTTGTTTTCCCACAGAGCACTGCAACTTTCCTTACGAGCACCATCAAATCGTCCTCCAGTGAATGGGAAGATTATTATTTCCCTGTGTCCATTATTGTATTGTATTGTGGTTCTCGGCGGATTTAATCCAATCATGCATCTTCCTGTGGATATTGTCAGGGAATGAGTCACTGTCGATTTGACCTTCCTCCCAATTGTTACCTATATGGTTCAACCCAGCATAATCCACCAAGCAGTGAAAAGTATTAACACACTGGGCGTTGTCTATAAAAGTAAAGCTGTAAAAGTGGTATGAGCAGGAGGAACATTCTTTTGGATTCCATAGTGACTGGATATTATCACTTTTTGAATGTAGCCCCCAAATTGTCTTTTATATATAAACCCCATTACAAAACATGTTTTTTGGGGGGGGGGGGGGGAGGGGGAAAGGCGTAGTTGCTGAATGTTATCTACAAATCTAGGACAGGACCAAAAATATGCCATTCTACAAGTAGGGACCAATAATGATGTCCCCTGGTGTGTACCTGTTTTTAACAGTTGGTATATTGAATGCGTTTACATTTGTTTGCTATATGCACTATGTATTATGATCGTTCATGTCACGTAACTTAACATGGCAGGTGTAAAAAGAGTAGTAAGTAATTCAGGGCTCAACATTTACCAGGAGCTAAGGAGCTATAGCTACTAAAATCCATACTGTTGGCTCCTTTTTTGTATTGTTTTACATGGAGCTCTATGGATACACCATTTAACCGGCTCCTGAATTGGTCTGTTTGGCTTCTAAAGTCTTCAAATATTTGTCAAACCCTGAAGTAATTTGCAATGTATTATAAAAAATACAGCGTTTGTAAGATGGATAAAAACGGTTGGCCACACACCATATTCGTAGTTCAGTTGAGGTGATTTGTTCGGTGTTGGATTTGCTAGATGGATATGTCCGCCTCAGTAGACAAAATAAAGCATTATACGATTACTCCAAACTCTCTGCATGAAAACATTTGATATTTAGACGCCTGAATGCACCTTCATTGGGGAAATTGAATTAATAATTTGTGCAGTAAATCGTGTGTGATCTTGGAACTACTTTCTTTTCTGAATAACAATATTTCTTATCACTGATAATGAGTGATAAATAAGTGTAGTAATGAGGAATGACATTCGTCTTACTTGAATTATCAAGGACTGTGTCTGGGATAAAGGATATACATGTTTGTATGTAAGCTACACATAAATAAACCTGTATAAAGCTTACATAACATACATTTGAGGTTTTGGTTGTATAATTTACTAATATTGTAATACTATTTATCTTCCATATTATTGTGTACACACAAAGCAGTGACACTGTAGAGCACCTAAAAGGGTGGGTGCATGTGGCTATTTGGGAGTGGTCTGCCCTGGGTACCAGAATTCCAGGTAGGGCCACGGGTGGACCCCAAAAGAGTCGAAACGTTGCTATTTTCTGTGGTGAAATAAATACACCTCACTTCAGTGCTGAGCAAAGATCTGATATGATCTACACACGGTACCAAATAAGCCAGGGGCACCCCCGCCAGCATAATGTTAATACGTCTTTAATTCAAGTTACAATCCTTATAAGGTGCAGATGTTTAATAACATGCGCGCAGCTCTGTAACTGTGTGTTGATAATTAGCAGCGACTATATAATAATACACAACAGTAACAGACAGCTGTTTAGTAGCATGTCTCTATGATTATGCAGTAGCTAAATAACAAGTCTATAATGATACTTAATGGCTATTATTATAGGGTTTTAGAATAACACTGCGCAGTCTCTTATTATTCATGAATGTTAACAACAACCTCTTTAGGAAATGTGATGTTAAAGAAACACTTCAACTTGAAAATCACTTACTTTTACTGCATATTAAGTTAAATAAAAATACAAATCTATGTATTCATTACAAATTTTCTAAATATGTGTCATTCACTCAAATATATAACGTTTACAGCTTCTATTGCCAAAATTCTATACTTTTTTTTTTAGCAACAAAGTATCCCCAATGACAGCTTTATTTGCAATATGTGTACTGTACAAAACTGGATATTCTTCCAGCAGTTATACAGCTAGGTACAAAATACCGTTTTCTTACTGTATAGCTAGGTACTATATACCCATTTCATCCTGTACAGCTAGGTACAATATACTCGATTTCTTCCTGTACAGCTAGGTACAATATACCGTTTTCTTCCTGTACAGCTAGGTATAATATACCCGTTTTCTTCCTGTACAGCTAGGTACAATATACCCGTTTTCTTCCTGTACAGCTAGGTACAATATACCCATTTTTCTTCTTGTACAGCTAGGTACAATATACCCGTTTTCTTCCTGTACAGCTAGGTACAATATACCCGTTTTCTTCCTGTACAGCTAGGTACAATATACCCATTTTTCTTCTTGTACAGCTAGGTACAATATACCCGTTTTCTTCCTGTACAGCTAGGTACAATATACCTGTTTTCTTCTTGTACAGCTAGGTACAATATACCCGTTTTCTTCCTGTACAGCTAGGTACAATATACCTGTTTTCTTCTTGTACAGCTAGATACAATATACCTGTTTTTTTTCCTGTACAGCTAGGTACAATATACCCATTTTTCTTCTTGTACAGCTAGATACAATATACCCGTTTTCTTCCTGTACAGCTAGATACAATATACCTGTTTTCTTCCTATACAGCTAGGTATGCCAAATCAGTGAGATCTTTGCTGGACAAATATAAATTTTACATGCTCCCTTGCAAAATTTAGATTGCTTGTGTGTCCAGGTGGAACCAGTTCATTAATCACTGAATCGATCAGTAGGAACTAACTTGATTAATTAATTAATTTTCCACTGCAAATATAAATTATATTGTCTACAGTGGAGCATGTAAAAGTTGTGTGTTTCTCAAACAAATGACTGATAAAACATACTTAATGGACAATTCAACTTAATTTTAACCCTTACTTTCTATAAGCCTAATCGGTTTACTCTGATTTGTCTGGAGTAAACCCGGTGAGTATCGTAATAGATACACGCAGGTTTACTCTCTGCTGTGTCTCACAGCTGAGACACAGCCAGTCTGGAGATTGACATGCGTTGACGGTGTCAGCACATGCACATCCAATCACAACAGGGGCTCGTCCCGCTTGTCTGATCAGGGTCTGCAGTGTGCTAGCAGAGAGAGGCCTTAGTTTTTGCATGCGTTTCAGCAGAGGGTACCTAATTGACCTTATCCCATGTAAAAACGAAAGTTTTCGTTTGCTTCCTCTGAACAGTAGAAATTCAGAGTGTGCAGAGAGTGTGATTGAGAAGAATGTCAAGTATTAAAATAGATGATTTTCCTTTTTTTGCTTGGAGTGGTAATACTACTAAGGATACATTGTGGTACAGATGTTCGTAATATCATGCATGGCTATATACTGTAACAAACCTGTAAGAATTTTAGGATGCCAATTAAAAAAAACTTTTCTTTGGTCATTCTTCACAGCCGGCCTGGGCAGAACTGGAACCCTTATAGCTTGTTACATCATGAAGCATTACAGATTCACACACTCTGAGGCCATCGCGTGGATAAGAATATGTCGGCCTGGCTCCATCATTGGACCACAGCAGCACTTCCTGGAGGAGTAAGTTGATGTACTGCACTGCATACAACTCAACCAGATTCTGCAGTTATAGAGTTTGGTTTTTGCACTGTATCAGCCCTTGTTTTGTGTCTAGAACATATATTAAGGGAACCATACGCCTGCTACTTTTACCACCCCTGGTTTTGAATAAGCACCAGTTGCGAAACGCGTCTCTTTTTGATTCGATGTTTGTCCAAATGTTTTGATAGATTTTTAAATACATATATATTTTTTTACATCAATCTCGGATAAAAACTGAGTGTCAATACTGTTCAGTGTCTTTTGCTTATTATTTTAAAATACAGTTGGCTGGAGCAGAGGTCATGAAAGGTGAGCCCACCTGGTGTAAGACCCTGTTGCTTTGTTCTAGGATTACTAGACTTATTATTGTTCATAGTAATATAGTTTTTTACATGTGAAGACAGTTGTGTCACTTGCACCAATTTTCCTATCTCTCTCTTTCCATCCCCAGAAAGCAGACTGAGCTCTGGCTTCAAGGTGACCTTTACAGGAATAAACAGAAACAGACTCAACTGGAAGATGGAGCTGTAACCCGGATACTATCAGACTTTGAGGACATGTCAGTGAGCGAGAGGCTGTATCACCATCTACACTTGGAAAGAACAGGAGAGGTACCTGTTTGTATTCCCTACATTCATTCCATGTGCAGGTCTCAATACCAACACTGTTTTTTTATATTAACATTCAATCACTCAATAAATATCATCTTTATTAATATTTAAAATGGCCAAAGAGGGACACTTGCTTGCTATAGTAACAAGCTCAATAAAAAAAGATCTTTCATCCTATCAGGGCCTGTTGATTGTGTCACATCATAGTGACATAACTCAGTTGGTAAATGCTCTGGCTGTAGTAATCTTAGCTGTGAAGAATTCTAGCAGGGTCAGCTAAGCCCTTCATCCTTCAGAAGTCTCTAAATGAGTACCATTACATCACCATTGTAATAACATCTATTATTTAGCTGTCCGTTTTGTTATTCCAAGAGTAAAGTGCTTTATAAAAACTAGTTATTAGTATGATGACATCATTACACAATTGTTTCTAGGTAGTTTTAGTCACAACTGTGCTTTTTAGTGCTCTGTATTTTATGTTTAGTAGCATAGGTGTGGATTACTACCTGTGATGACAACACACTGTAATGTGCCACAGTAGTTCTTCTGGATAATGTAAGCACAATGGGGGGTCACGTATAAAAACCCCTGCACTGCAAAGTGTCGGGAGAGGTATAAAAATATGCAATTGCCATTTGTTATGTATAACAGCGATTTTGCCTTTTTCATAAATCCCGACGCTGGCCTGATTTTTATACATTCGCTGCGACAACCAAAAATGAAGTAACTGGCAGATGCAGCTCAGACTCTCTAAATTTGTCGGGAGTCTGTTTATACATATGCGCACACTGTGATAGCTCCATTATATATATAGGCACTATATGAAAATACCATTAATATATGCAGCACTGATTTACAATATATTATGGCATTTATTGATTGGAGAATTCACCAAGGAATGCTTTTTTACTTGGGTAAACATTTATTTACTGAAAATCCACCACGTTAACACAAGATCACCACAATGTAGTTTTTTTTTATTTTGCTCAATTCCAAGTGTATTGAATTTTTTTTTTTGTGCATGAGAAAAAGAGCCATACGACTTTGGTAGAGGGATATGAACAGCTTGAAAATAATTATTTAATTGGGGCCCCGTCCCGATGGAATTATGTCATTATTTATTCCCAGAGCCAATGCTTGACGCATTGAGGGAGTTTAGAGGTTAAAGGTGTGTGGCTTACTATTAAAAAGGTGTTCCAAATTGTTATACGATGCTTGATATAATATGCATGTGTGTAAAATATGTCTATCATAAATGACACTGTGTGAATTCTGTGTGTTTCTCACTAATGCCCCACACTTTTCGCCTCACGTCACCTAATAGAGCCATTACTAATGACAGACAGGCAGCTCTCACTGTTCCAGCAATGTTACTTCTCCTTCCCATCCAGCTCTCTTTCTGCCCCTCTCAGATCTCTCAGTGTTTATAACACTTGCATCGGATTCTTTCATTAAACGTTCACATCTTTATATCCCATGTCAGTGCTCTCTATTTGTGCCTGTCATAGCTCTCTTTCCATATTCATTGCAGGTTTTCTCTGCATCCCTCATTGCTATCTCTCACCACTTAATAGTTCATTGCCCTTTTAGGGACAGAAGAGCCTAGCGCTCTAACCTTCCCAGCTTCCTCTCCTTCTTTCCTTAGCAGATATTTCCCCATGTCTGCCCTTTCACATCTCCCTTTCCTCACAGTTCCTGTCAGATATTTCAATCCGTGCATAGTTGATAGTGCATAGTTTTGCACTTCCGCTTACTGTCTAGATTTATTACTATTTATCTGCATTTCCCTATTTAGTGGTCAGTGAGCTCTGTTTCAGTCTGTTTCAAGCTCACATCTCCATTTATAATCTTTATTTTTCTGACCTTGACATAATGCTCCTCACACTTTGAATGGTTTACCATTTCCTCTGTCTCAGATCAAGCCTTTTCCCTTTTCTAGCTCTCATAGTGGTCCTTATATCCTGAGAGCTTCTTTGTAGTTAACCTCTCAACAGTATTATTGATGGTTCTCTCATCTCGAATACATTTGTTATGTCCTAATGGTAACGAGATGCATCCTTATTATATTATTTCCCTAGAATATTTCCGAGGAAGAGTCTGACCAGAAAAATGGTCTGACCCAGGGAGACAAACTTCGTGCCTTAAAGAGCAAAAGACACCCACGGTCAGCCACTATTGGAGCACTACGGTGAGTGAACAAACTGCCTATGTGTCCCACAAATAAAACCATGCGGACAGAGGCGTAACTAGAAACCACCGTGACACGGTGCAACAATTGCCCTGGGGCCCCCCGACCCCACCATGCAACTCCACCCCAGAAATGCCGCTTACATGCCTTCCAACTGTTCCGCTTTGTGCAGGACAGTACTGATTTTGGTAGCTTATGACTAAGCGCTATATGGGCGAAATGCATCAAGCCTGCATCTCATTTGCCCGTTCTTCCCTTCTGCTGTTTTTTGTATCATGCTGTAATTTGGTGGCAACTATACAGCTGATCTATCTACAGTGGTGTATCTTGATTTTGTGCTGCCCTAGGCAGACAAAATCCGGGCACCCCCCTACCCAAGCTGCACACCCACGTTACACACCTAAGACATGCCCCATCATTCAGACTCACATCAAGCTCATACTCCCATCACACACACACTCCCATCACACTCAGTCACACACTCCTACTCCCATCACACACACTCTGACTCCCATCACACGCAGTCACACACACTGTCTCCCATCACACACACTCTGACTCCCATCACACTCAGTCACACACTCTGACTCCCATCACACTCAGTCACACACACTGTCTCCCATCACACACACTCTGACTCCCATCACACTCAGTCACACACACTGTCTCCCATCACACACACTCTGACTCCCATCACACTCAGTCACACACACTGTCTCCCATCACACTCACTGTCTCCCATCACACACACTCTGACTCCCATCACACTCAGTCACACACACTGTCTCCCATCACACACACTCTGACTCCCATCACACTCAGTCACATACACTGTCTCCCATCACACACACTCTGACTCCCATCAGCACTTACCTTTCCCTGGCAGGCAGGCAGCATGGTCCCTCCATGCTGCCTGTTCGGCTTCCCGGCGATTGTGCCGACAGGTCACGTGACCGGGCGCGCGTATGACGTCAGCGCGCCCGTCACGTGACTGTCGGCACTTCCGTGTCGGCACACTGCACGGGGAGCCGAACAGGCAGCACGGAGGTTTCTCCGTGTTCGGCTCCCCGTGTAGCCTGCCGGCAGAGGGAAGGTGAGGGGGGATCTTCCGATCCCCTCTCACCTCCGTCTCTGGATGCAAGCGCGGTCTTTTTTTTTAAAGGGCCGCGCTTTTTTTTTTTTACATTTTTTTTTTTTTCAGTGCTGGGGGGCCGCCCCCCAAAATTTGCCGCCCTAGGCGTCCGCCTAGGATGCCTCGCGGTAAATACAGCACTGTCTATCTAGGGTACGAGTTGCCAAGGCCTGATTTTGCTCAGATATCCTGCTTATTGTAGAATATCGCATGATTCCATACATTTACTCCTCCATTGCTAATACCAAATATGTTATTTTTCAGGCTGGATGACATGAGGTCACATACGAGATCCACCACATTGCAGCCTTTCAGGTGATTTTTAAGACATTACAGTGTTTTAAAGTTTAGTGTGTGGATTGTGTACAGTGTTTATTCACCTTGTCCCTAAATTTTAGTTTAAGTTAATTAATTTGAGAGATTAAGTTCCTTATAAGTAAGATATAGACTTGGTGGTGGTGGGCTAAGCATGATATGGCTGTACGGTGTGACAAAATCACCAATATTTTCATTAAAGATTGGTACTTTTAAAATAACTGTTCGTAAATTTGGATATTTTGGATGTGCGCTGAAATTTCTGTGTATTGTGTGTTAACAAAAACTGCTCTTGTGTAGGGAAAATAATGTAGTATGTATTGATCCAAGAGGGTGCTGAAGTGAAAAATATAGCATGAAAAATATAGCATGAGTGGAAAAAAAATCTAAAAAGTGAATATAGGAACATCAAACTCTAATTTAAAAAAATGTAAATACCTGGCAAGTAATTTATAGTTGGTTTGTAATGTTTTACATTTCCTAATCCAGCCTGTAGTCTTGTTGGAATGTGAAATAAAGGATTAGTTCCATCTCGTATAGGACGTAAACTTAAAAATCTTGAGAATATTGATCATGCCATGTTCTGTAGAAAATGATTAGAGGGCTAATTAGACCGATTTTGAGGGAATCTTGCAGGATCTCCCACATCTTTGGGCTCTGGCAAGTTCATTGTTCAACAGGTAGAATAGGTGAGTTGAGGTGAGATAAACCTTTTTCGTAGAAATTCGTAATGGTGTAAGGAAAAGCCTTACAATAACTATGCCCTGTTACCCATAGAAACTTTAAAACATGCCCATATTTTACTTTACAGGGTGATTGCCTCAAACAGTTCTCAAGGCTCGATGTCACCATTGAAATCATCCAGAGTTGGTGCCTCCACATCTGGCACTGCAAGGAGGGCAGGGCAGAGCCTACTATCATCCAGCAGCAAAGGAAAAAGGTGAGTGCTGATCAGGATGAGGCTGGAAATAAATGAAAACACATTATTGCATTGGGTCAACTCTCGATCCAGGCGGAACTCCTAACATAAAATGCAACAAAAACGCAAATAAACATGTATCGAAAGATAAAGCCGTTAAGTTCAATCATTTAATGATCAGTCTCCAGCCTAATCCCAGGCTGCCCACATGGGAAGGAGAGGCACAGAAGAGGCAGATGTGCTTTCTGTGTGAAGGAGCAACCACACTACTTGACACAGCATGATATGAGTAGGAGAGGACAAGCTCCTTAAACGGCAGTATGGACCCCTTCAAATGGTGGGTTTAAAAGAAGGAATACTGTGACATTTAGAAAGTTGGGCAGTTGGATTACTATTACCAGTGAGTTCTGGAACCACGCTGATGTCCTCTTCAGAAAACTTCAGGCCAGATGACCTAACGTAGCCCTTATGTGAAACTGATATCAGTTCTATGCCAGTAACGTCTCCAGCACATTATGAACTTTCAAGCCGAGTGGTGGCTGCAGTGGTAATGCCAGGAATTTTTTACTGGAGAACTGGCTGTACTCCCTAATGGCAGTACAACGATGATAATGGGTCTTGTATGATTAGACTTTCAAATTAGAATGAAAAAATGAGGTCTGCTATATATGTCAAATATGTGTCAGGTCTTTAATTGGTGCTTTTAGGGTCCTCGTTCAGTGTCATAGTGCAACTAGAAACCGATGATTACATGTTCAAGAGCACTTGTCTGAAAATCTCCAGATATCTTTTGCTCTTTTCATACATAAAGAGCCGTTGTACTAAGTGGTTCAGACTAATATTGTCTTCCCCATGTTTGCAGTGGTACACCATGTTCTTTGATTTGGTATTGTGTTAAGAGTGTTTTCGATTTTTCAGGGTTGAGTTTGATTGTTCAGATATAGTACGTCACTGGATCTGTCACACAGACTTCTAAGTAATGCTGGTTATTGCTTATTATGCATAATAGATATTTAACCAACTGTGGTTTGTAAAATGTGATTTTTCTTATTTTCTACTGCTAAATGTGTACTTGGTTGGATGTAGTGACTGCCCAACTTGGAAACCATCAGAAAAACTCCCAGGTGCAGGGCTTGACAAAGGGCCACAAGAGGCTTCAGAGTGAGTAGGAGGTCACTGAGTGAGATGGGGCATGACAGAACTTGGAAGGGAGAGCTGAAAAGTGCTGTGAGCGTGAAGGGAAACATCAGACCCATGAAAGGAGATATAGAGCGAGGAGACAAAGGGCAGAGAGAAATAATGGAAACAAAGAGCTGCCATATTGATGAAAGAGAAGAGGCATAATAGGAGCTAAATGTGGGATCTAGCAGTGAGGGTGGAGACGGGCTGAGATGAGTGAGTTTAAAGAAATAGAGTTTGAGACACGGGACATGATAGACTTGGGGTGGAAGAAAGACAGGTGCTCAAATAGAGTTAATGCAGGTGGGAGTAGGGTGACCACATCACCATTTTATGTATACTTCAGGGATGTTATTAGTAAATTATAGACAAATCTATAGACTTTATTTTAGCTAATGCAGCCCAGAAGCATGCATTTTTCCACAAGCATCCCTGAATAGAACTCCCATGCAAGGAGTGATGAGGATCAGCTGAGATATGATAAAAGTGATGGTCAGAACAGTTCCATTATCCTGAGTTGTGGGTAGAGGTATGTAGGATATTTGGTTTGGAGACAGTAGATATAGGACTTGGTGTGAACTGAGATGCAAAAGCTGGGTGGTGAATTAGAGATACACAGGAACAGAGCTATTAAAGCACAGACTCCCAATCTGGAATGTATCCACTGAGAAAGGAGATGGAGAATCTAGGCGTATTTCTTATTTGCTTATAGAGGAGTTAGAGTGAGATGGAGAGGCAGCCATACCGAGATGGTGGCAGGGAAAATGTTAATACCTGTAACTCCCTTTGGAATCCAGTTTCTGAGTTCCTGCGTGGGATATTATACAGCACTGCTGCTCACAGTGTTGTTATGTCATTGTGCTAATGGCACTATCCTCAGCTTAATCTGCTACCTCAGTGTACTAGAAGTACTGTGCATATCCCCAGATATTAATAAATTACTGACAGCTTATAACAGGCTGTGTCAGAGAGTTTTATTGCTATTCTATAATAATACATTAAAACCTTTTAACTAAGGCTGAACCTGAAGGACGCAAGTCTGTTTTCAACTGGGTGATTAATCATCAAGTTACTATGTTTACCAACGAAGTTTTAGATTATTTTTTTTGTACACTAAATCAAACATTTTTGAATTAGTTCAAGAAAATAGGAAACACCTCTTCCTGTATTTGGAAATTCCCAATAGAGACAGAAATTCCAGTTTCCTATCCTGACTCCTTTCCAAGTCTGTAGTCCGGGGTTAGACCTAGATTATGCCGCCAGATAACGAGACGATTGTTTCCTTCTCATAAGGTACAGCTTTCGCTCCAGGTATTTCTTCCTGCTACACCGCGTCGTCACCCATCTATCCAGTTGTTCATGAATTCCCGTAATATATTAACTCTTACTGACTCTGGGTACTAGATGGGCTAATTCATGTATCTACTATCATCATCTATCTATTTATAAACGTATTTATAGTAAAGATTGTACAGCCAATCTCTGTGGTGTTGACATTAACTTATAAATGATAAGCCTCAGAGCCACTCAAGTCAGATCTGAAACCATGTGGTGGCGCACACTTCCTGATTTCACAAATGACCCATGAGGGAGGGATGCTTACCTCACCCCCTGGCAAATAAAATTTTGTGGAGGACTTCCGGCTCTACGTATTAAAAAACCCAATGCCTTTACAGCCAAAAATTCTAGCGAGTGTATCTGCATTTATTTGTGATCTCTCTTATTGTGGCATTGGTGTGTCTTCTTTGCTTTTTTAGATTCAACTATTAAAGAGGGTTTTTTTAAGATCTCTCTGTGACCTTTATTATCATATCTAAGAGTGCAAAATAAAGACTCTCTTTATCTTCCATTAGTGTGACAGATTACCCTATTATTGTTTGTATTTTTCCGCTCATATATTTTGTCCATCTCTACCTTGGTTGTTTTTGTGTATCTGCTGTTATGTGATCAGAAAATTTGGTATCACTTTGGAGGTTGTTGTGTTTTTTCCAGGGATGTAGAGTGTTTTTGTTATATACTTTTGATATACACTGTAATGTAACACTGTGTTTGGTGTGACACACCCACTGGTGTTTGTTTGCGTCTCTATTTCAAAATGCTTTTCAGCATGCTTATAATTGATATATCATTTAATAGAAGGCAATATTTGTTTTCTAACAATTTTTTAATGCAGACGTTCCTCCTTTTGTTGTTCTTTCTATTAATTTATATAAGCTGAAATATGCAAGCTGATAATGAGTTGGAAGTGTAAGTTATGGACGTAATGATGTAAACTGACACATAAAAGAGAATCATTTTTCGGCAAGATAATAGAGGCATCTAATCGAAAAAGAACTTTGATATTGAAATCTGGCATGACTTCGTATGTGTTCAATCAAACGGCAGGTTTTTGACAGAGTTTAGGGATCCATGAAAGATATCTGTCAGGGCCTTTACCAGGTCAGGTAGGAGTTTCAGTGCAGGCATAGAGGAGGTGCCTAGTTGCAGGTTGTTATTCATTGTGCGGGGTGAGGACAAATATAGAAACAGAAATAAGGATTTGGCAGGGACTGTAGACAAAGCAGAGGTAGGGGTAGAGAGAGATTTAAACAAAGGGCGAGGCCTTAGGTAAGGGTGACTGAAGCAGGAACACCCTAGAGAGGGTTACTGAAGCGGAGTGGGCCCTCTAAGGTATATTAAGTCCTTTAGAATTACGTCAGCTACTTACTGAGGTATATAGTATGTGTTTCAAACCCTTCTGACAATGCATGGGATTACAGTACCTCTAAAACCATACTCAAACCTCACTTTTGATTGAACCAACTTAAATTAGGATATTGACAATTAATACCAATTAGTATGCACGTGTTGTCTTTGGATTCTCAGTTGATATTGGTTATGGCGAACTCATGTATGTATCTTCATCATGTCTTTAAACGCAGTATCCACACACAGTTTGTGTTACTCCCACTCATGTACACACATGAATTAAGCCAGCTCACGGTGTCTATGTGTTACCCCTCCTCATGTTTTTTCCCTCTCAGTTTTGCTGGGTCGCTTGGAAATCTGAATGCCGCTCTTGAGGAAATAGACAGTACCCGCACCTCCTCTCTTACCCGTCCCAGCTACCCTTCAGCACTTCCCGCCAGCTTGTATCCCTCCCATCCTCGTGGTCGGAGTCAGGGAGAGCTAAACAACAACCGCAATCAGAAATCCTTGGGCGCCGGCAATGACACCTACGGATCATTCCGACCAACCTACTCAGGCCTTTCTTCTAATGCACGTTACATGAGCCGCTCTATTCCTGTAAGTGTCAAACAGCCTCCACCAGGCAAAGATGAAATACAGCTCTAAAGACAGCCATGACCTCTCCTCACTTCTCTGTCTTTGTTTCCGTTGCTTGTCCTGTTCACCTTCCTGCCATTTATAAATGCATAACATCTAACCTTTTGTGTTTCGTTTTCATTAACAGAGATCTTACAATAGTGTTTTTATTTTTATTTTTTAAATGCTAATTATTATTTTAGGTTTTGTCTACAGTGGAGAGAGTTAGAGACCAAAAAAAAAATAGGAATGAAGGGAAGAGAAATGAGAATCCATAGCTGCTCATCAGCTGCTGTTAATCCAAGGCTACATGAATGGCCTTGTAGTACCACAATAGTTAGAGAACTAGCGCATAAGAACCGTTGTATAAGGTAAACCATAGAAAATAACAGAGATGATCAGTCCCATGCTCCATTTATCTACAAATAATGCGTGCATGTTCCCACACAGCCAAGGAATTTCAACATCCATCTGTGTGTTTACATTGCAATCCTACTTGTCTCTTACTCAGACATTGATTCAAAGAGTAACCCACAGGCCACTAATAAAAATAGAGGAAATTTGATTTTCAAAGAAGGGAAAGACATTCATCCAAATTAGACTGATAAATGGATCTTGGCCAAACAAGGAATGCTCACTATAGCAGCTACAATGACTAATTCATACATAAAGGATTATTCCAACTCTACTGATAATCAATACATAATAATAAATACAATTTAAATATAGATACGGATTACATATTCCTGCAGTACTAAAAGTTTCCTCACATGACAACATTAGCTGCAGTGGAGCTCATGGGAGCTGGTCAGATGGCTCCCATGTGCATGGGGATGCCCATTATACATGTGTGAGATACATGCCCAGGGCATTTTTTTTAATGGGAGAATTGGGCATCTGAGGGAACAGATGTACATTCAGCATTTTCAAATGAGGTCCAGAGGGGGGAGTATTCTATTTGTAATGTATGCTCAGTTATGCACAAACAGATAATTATAGAGCATGCCTTGGATGCTTGGAGTGTATCTTTATATCTGTAATGAAGGTGTGGGGTACTTAATGTCTATTTTGAGTGATACAATCAAGATATTGTAAATTAAACAAATATTGTTTTTAAAGCCAAAAAAGCAGTGGTAAATCTGTATAAGCCACAAAATTTAGTCAGATTCTGGAAAACTGGGGTGGAGGATGATATCTATAATGCAAAGTGGTATGAGGGAAGAATATTTTTTTAGGTGATGTGAAATAAGAGATGATGGGGTGGTGTAGTGTGAAAACAGGTCAATAGGCAGAGAAGAATCAAAATTAGGGGAAGTGAGGGATTCACAAAGGAAACGGGTTAGGGTTAGCTAACAGAAATGAATATATAATAACCAAATAAAAATATATAGCTCTTCTTTCGAAGTGCTTTAAATGCTTCTCTATAGAAGGGATAACTATATATAACTGACTGAGATATTCACACTGCTGTTGTGAATAAAACAAAAAATAAGCATACTTACCATAAACAAATAATCCTCTCAGTTAGGAAGCTGTTTAAAGGGACACTACTACTTACATAAGATGTAACTAGATTACCTGTGCATTTAAAACAAACATATAATATATATATATGTATATATATATATGTCATATACCACTATTTTTTTCTATGTTTGAATTAATTGCATATAAAAGTAAAAATAAAATTAGGTGTTAATCTCCAGCATCCATTTTGAGCATTTTTACCATGATGCAACATTCTCCAAAATTTTCCAGCAAGTCTCACTTTACAACTGTGGCCAAAGCCTGCAAGATGATGTCATAAGATGCACCCCTCCTCTCTTACTGGCTCCTGTGTATCACTAGTGGGCAGGACTAGATGGCTGTGTCCACCTTTTTTTTTTACCTTCCTTCCAACACAAAGAAAGGAGATTCACCTGATCAAACATGATCATAGCTCCGCCCCATGTGATGTAATCGTTATATTACCCTCCCATTCAATGCAAGTGTATGGTCAGAATTCTGACTTATAGACTGCATTCTGTGTCCCCAGCACCAAAGTGAGATACTAGTGCTGTAAAGTCACAGGGGGGTGGCACCGAAAATCACTATATATTTCAATGGCAGCCCCCAGTCACACTTGTTTAGTAAAATATTTCATAAAATAAACTCACATAACCAAAACAAAAGACAAATCTGAAATCAACAATGCAAAAAAAAAAAAAACCCTTTTCATTTTTTGGTGGGGGTGTGTCTTTAATTAGCTTTATGTTCGCACCACCACAGGTTACAGGCACCCTTCATTCAAAATTATACCTGTGACTGAAAATGTATAGGAAGATACAGAGAATCAGTTTGTAGCTGTGTGTCATTTTACAGTATTATTTAAAGCACAAACTGGGCAAGCAAAAATGATATTTTCCCAAAATCCTAAGATCATTAGATTTTTTTTATTGTACTTTATAAAGCTGCTCCTTTCCTTCAGGTAAGAAGCTGTTACAAACTCTTGTTGCTTGTTTTTTTTTTTCTTCCAGTCCCTTCAATCTGAAACTGTTCAGTTCTAAAGATGCACACGCTCCAGCCGATCCCCTGACAGGTCCAAATCCTCTGCAGTGGAACAGTGGAGGAGAGACCACGAAAAAGAATGAACTGACCAGATAGTCATCACCTCTGCAGCCCAGCAAGCTAGGCCTGGATTCCAAACACTACCGACACATCCTACTGACTCTGTTTTTTTATCTTTAATATTTATGCTGATTTTCTTTTCTTTTTTTTTTAAAAAAAGGATTTGTAGTTTTATACTTTTTATCGAATTCCGTCTTGATGTGTACATATTCAGTCTTACTCTACAAATGTACTGATAGGCAACAAAATAAGATTATTTTGGTATTCTCTAGTATATATGTATATGATGTGTTTAAAGAGAATTTGCAGTATATATTTTCATGTTAGAAGTTCTTTATAACAAAAAAAATCAGAATATATATTTTTCTGCTTAGGGTATTTTTATAATGTTTGCAGTGGCTGAGTATTTCTTATTAAGGGGTTTACTTGTACAAATGTTTGACATTTAAAAATATTTATGAGGTTTCACAATCTGATCACTGAGACTGGAACATGGGTGGAATCTCTGTCTTTTGGGGGTTAAACACAGGCCTATATAAAAACAATATAAAATTTGTTTTTAACCTTGAATAGGATGACCAGATCTCCCCTTCAACTTGGGACACTTAAAAATACACAATACAGCCCAGCAAGGATTTTACAGTAAGAGGGAAATATTTACTAATATAGGTTGAGTCTCTCTTTTCCATTAATGCTTGGGCCCAGAAGTATTTCAGATAATGGTTCATTTTGGATAACTGATCATTTTCACCAATAAAATATATTAAAGCCCCCTCATCACTCATGAAATACAGTAGAATCAATGCAAATACTGATAATAGCAAATAAATCACTTTTGCTGTGATGCAGTTGTTATGTGATCCATCATTGGGAACCTGCCATCGATGTGCCAGGCCTTCACAATAGCCACTGTATTATACTTTGTGGATGTGCTTGCGTGGGGCAATCTGGACATGCATGTAAAAGCCATATGGTAGCTGATAAACTGTTGTGCATTTGCATTCTGATAGATGTGTCTGGAATTTGAACTTGTGGGAAAATCTTGGATAATGGATGCTCAACCTATAGAAACCATGCAAGGTTTATTCGCAAACAGACACACCCTTATTGGTCTTGTTTTAAGTACATCAAATGGTTGTCTCTTGTCTTAAATCGACATTCAAAAGTCAATTATGCAGCAGAAAATGGCTTTTAACGTTAGGTGACAAATCTTCCTTGTCACTGGAATTGTATAATACAAGTATGAATTAAAATCAACGCTGCCATGGAAGGTCTAGTGCTTTTTCTTATACACTCCCCGCTATGGGGGAGGGAAGGAAATCTGGTCACTTTATTCTAAAGAACCTAAATGAGAAATTAGTTGAATTTGACAAACATTAATTATGTTGTCCATAATGGATTTGTAAGATTATTTAACAAGCACTGGATAATTAATTAGAAATGACCCATCTACCTGCTGCGCAATTAAATGCGTGTAACAAAATTAATTACAGACATGACTGTAACGACCAACATTACAGCAGACAGCAGGAGTAAGAGAAGAGTCTAAATATATCAACCATCAAGGAAACTTAATCTAAACCCAATCTTCAGAATGATGTGAAGGCAAAAAGGCTACCGTTAATCGATTTTCTGTCTAAATGATTTAATTCTGCTTTATTAAGAACATTTGGGGAAATGTTTTATTTTTTTTTATTTAATATCATTTCATTGATTTCCACTAGCTTGTTTATTGTCCTGTCTGTATTTACTGGGTTAAAAGCAATAATGTTACTATGCAAATGAGCTGACAGTCGGCGCTTTGTTCCAGTAGCAATTGAATCGTTTTGTGTGACGCAATAGGGGCCAGACATCTTCTAATGAAAATAATATGTACGAGAAATGTGTGTTCCATTGTGCGTTGCTCTAGGCACATTTAAACACTCAATAGCCTTTAAAATTAAAGACATTTATTTTACCAGACTTTCCTTTTGGTTTGAAGACTGGTACCTTAGCGTACAGGTTTCAAACAAATCTTATTTTACAGATTTTAACCTGGGGATATTAAGCAGTTTTAAAGTTATTCAGTCTTATTGGTAAAAACAATACAAAATGATGAAAAATTATCTAAGTGTTTTGTTTAGCAAAATTGCAAGCAAATGTATACATTAAGTAATTAAGTATTTGTTTGCGGTGTCTCCTGTTTATGACATCACCTGTGGCTTGATATGCAAATAAACTAGTTTCCATGGGGAAATGTGAAATTTGCATATCCAGCCACATGTGATGTCATAACTAGGAGACACCACACAGGCATGTTTAACACTTACATGTATCTTACTTGATGCATTTGATTGCAATTCTGCTAATGTGTAGATATTTATTTCCTCCACATTCGCAGTATAACTAACGTTTAGGTAATGAAGTCCCTTCAAGGTAACTTAGCGTCTCAGACTTAAAGAGACTAAACATTACTTATACTGTGAATGTAGAAAAAAAAAATCAGAAAAAAAATGATCTATACATTGTGTTAGCAGAATTGCAAGCAAATGCATACAATAAATATATGGTTTTAATGTGTCTGTGGTGTCTCCTGCTTATGACATCACTAGTGGCTTGAAATGCGACTGAATTACTTTTCATTGGGAAATGTGATGTCATAAGCAAGAGATGTGTCTGTGGTGTCTCCTGCTTATGACATCACTAGTGGCTTGAAATGAAACTGAACTACTTTTCATTGGGAAATGTGATGTCATAAGCAGGAGATGTGTCTGTGGTGTCTCCTGCTTATGACATCACTAGTGGCTTGAAATGAAACTGAACTACTTTTCATTGGGAAATGTGATGTCATAAGCAGGAGATGTGTCTGTGGTGTCTCCTGCTTATGACATCACTAGTGGCTTGAAATGCAGCTGAACTACTTTTCATTGGGAAATGTGATGTCATAAGCAGGCGACACTACAAGTGCATTTAAACCGCATATTCTGTCATTTTATACATTTGAATGGAATTCTAACACAATACATACATACATTTTCAGATTTTCTTAACCTCTAAATTAACAGTATAAGCAATGTTTAGGTTGACAGAGTCTGTTTAAGTATCATCTAATCTACAGGTACTCATTTTATTGATCTTGAAAGTATGAAAGCTGACCTTGCTGAGAATCCAGCCTACAACACGAAGGTTTGAAAAGGTGCTGCAGTTGGTGCATTATCCAACTGAGCTATAAGTGAGAAAATAGAAAATGCATCCCGGAATAGCAATAACTGCCCTTCATATTCCCAGGACAGACTCTAATTTAATCCTTAACAACAAATACCACTACAAACATTTTATAGAATTGTTCTTTCTGATTGAAAGAGTTCATCTGAAGTCCCCCCTCACCCCCCGTTTCAAAGTCAGTTCACTCTGTGTGTCCTTCACTTCTAGGAGCTCAGAATGTTCATTGTGTGTGAGTGTATCACAGAGCTCCACAGCAATAAAACGTGTAATACCTGGTATATGTTTAAATTGCTGTAGATTAGTTGGATTAATAAAATACTTTGTTCTTACTCTGTTACTTACTGTGAATGTGTCATGATGTCATAAGCTGCCCCGACCCATGAGTCACTCCCCCAAAAACAAATGTGTTCCTTGGCCTTTTGAAACTTTGGATGATAAGCAAAGCAGCTTATTGTAAACCTTATTATATCTCAAACATGTATATTTTGTGTAATTGCTGGTGCAGTCTGCGATGTTTAAATGTTGTCCAAGGACATCTTTTGTTTCTGACAAAGACAGATCTTTATCATACACAGCACTACAGCAACATGGAACCTGAATAGATTTATAAAAAACCAAATGAATCATTCCCCCACATCCAGGATACTCTGGCTTTGTTTAAACATAACTTACATCTGTCTGTCTGTCTGTCTAGCAATCTACTAAATAACTTTAAGCACTAAAGACAATATAGAGATTTAATTCAGTACAATGGTGATTGATTGAAATAGAGTTTTATGTTCAGGATACTAGTAACTGAGTAATGATTTTGTCTGATTCAAACTCTAAACACTCTGGGGTCTATTTGAAAAGATTTGACCAACAACCCCCCCCCCCCAGCCCTCCTTCCACCCCATCTCGACCATGCAAAATGGTATTCACTAACCATTTAGCAAAGTTCGAGATAAGATGAAGCTTGCTGAGATGAAAGTGCAAGAAATTGCCTTCATTCTTTTAAATGGTGGAAAGAAAAAATAGTTTTTCAGGCTAAGTCCATATAAAATTATTTTAAAAAATTAATTCCCTTTCAAAACTGGGTCCCGGGGATGCCCAAATGACCCCTGGGATCCATAACAGTTCATAAAGCCCTGGCTCCCCTATAATTAAACTGGTGCTGGGACATGCTGATGCTATCGGCATAACTTATAAGTATGGGGGGCCAGGGCAAGTAGCTCTGGCCCCCTGCAATTACCAAGAATGGGTGCCTGTCAAATTGGTCCTAGCTTCCACTTCCCCCAAATAAGAATTCCAGGTATGGCATCATTCCTAATGATGCTGCCTGACATGTCCGTCAGGTCTTCTGAGGCGGAACATGAGGTCATGTGGTCCCATAATCCACCGCCATCCAAAGCGGAGGTTTTCAATTAGTCTGGATGGTCACCATGGAAACTATACTACAGAAGAGCTGACGGGGGCTGCTGTGTATAGGAGGCAGAGATTGATTTTTAGGACAGGCTGCTCTATCTGCTGGTCAGCATATAGTAAAACTATTAGTTCCATACTAACAGCCAGGGCCGGCCTTAGGGGTGTGCGACCTATGCGATCGCAACACCCCAGGGGGCGCGCGCCTGGCCAGCAAAAAAAAAGAACAGGAGGGGGAGAGAAGAGAACAGAGGAGGGGGGAGTTAAGAAAACAGAGAGGGAGAGAGAGAACAGATATGGGGAGGAGGGGGAGAGAGAACAGATATGGGGAGGAGAGGGAGAGAGAACAGTTATGGGAAGGAAGAGGGAGAGAGAACAGATTTGGGGAGGAGGGGGAGAGAGAGAACAGATATGGGGAGGAGGGGGAGAGAGAACAGATATGGGAAGGAAGAGGGAGAGAGAACAGATATGGGAAGGAAGAGGGAGAGAGAACAGATTTGGGGAGGAGGGGGAGAGAGAGAACAGATATGGGGAGGAGGGGGAGAGAGAACAGATATGGGAAGGAAGAGGGAGAGAGAACAGATATGGGAAGGAAGAGGGAGAGAGAACAGATTTGGGGAGGAGGGGGAGAGAGAGAACAGATATGGGGATACTCGACAAGCTGGACAGATATGACACTGTTTTTACATTTAAAAATGGGTGGGGGAGCCAAACATAGGTTCTGCCCCCGGTGCTAAACTTTCTAGGTACGCCCCCGCCAGTGACTCACTAAAAAGCACTAGTGAGTGTACAACTCAACCTGAAAACCGAAATCTGTCCATAATTTGAACTCAAAGTGATTCTACCATTGTGACTTTACCAGTCTATTCTGTAGGAAGGAGTTTGGCAGCTAAGATATAATTTTGTTGTTGCCAGTTAAATTAAAACCTTCCTGAGTATAAAAAGCTGTAATTAACAATTGTATTTAAGGGCAAGTTGCCATTCATTTAGAATTCCATAAATATTAAATTATGAATGGTTCCCTTACCCCTGCACTGCAAATACACATAGAAACATAGAATGTGTCAGCAGATAAGAACCATTCGGTCCATCTAGTCTGCCCAATTTTCAAAATAATTTTATTAGTCCCCGGTTTCCTATATAGGATAGCCTTGTGCCTATCCCACACATGCTTATACTCCATCACTGTGCTTACCTCTACCACATCCCCTGGAAGGCCATACATCCACTACCCTCTCAGTAAAGTAATACTTCCTGATATTACTTTAAAATCACTTACACACACACATACATAACACATACATATACACTGTTACACACACAAACACAGAAATACACAGGCACCCATGCACACAGACACTTAGACACACTTACCACACACATACACACACACACACACACACACACACAGACACACACACACAGACACACACCCTCAGACACCATTAAACATACACACACACACTTAGACAGTCACACTTACACACATACATAAACACACACACACATTTAGACACAGTCACACTTACAGTATCTCACAAAAATGAGTACACCCCTCACATTTTTGTAAATATTTTTTTATATCTTTTCATGTGACAACACTGAAGAAATAACACTCTGCTACAATGTAAAGTAGTAAGTGTACAGCCTGTATAACAGTGTAAATTTGCTGTCCCCTCAAAATAACTCAACACACAGCCATTAATGTCTAAACGGTTGGCAACAAAAGTGAGTACACCCCTAAGGCTGATATAATAAAATATTTACAAAAATGTGAGAGTTGTACTCACTTTTGCGAGATACTGTACACACATTAACACTTAAACACACTTAGACACATACATACACACTTACACATATTTTTTTTTTCTTAAACAAGAAATAAAAAATATTAAGCTCTTTGTCCCCCTCCCCTCCCAGAGGACCGTTCAGACAGTTGGCTTCTTCTGAGAGCCGGAAGTTAGTTGACATCTCATAGTTTCCGGAAGTCTCGTAGCACGACGGGGTCAGAGCTTGCACCCGTCGCTGACCTGCGGACCGCACTGCGCTGTTAGGGAGATGCTGTTAGGAAGAGAGCTCCCTCAAACAGCAATCAACATAGGTATGTCCCGTTTTGGGTGGTGCACCCCATTTTTGGGGCTCTGTCCCACCCAGGGCTGTCCTTGGTGGGACAAAGACCCCAAAACGAGACTGTCCTGCCCAAAAGAGTACAGTTGGGAGGTATGCATGTTTGGAGCATACTCTAGATCAGGGGTGTCCAAGTTTGTTCTGCAGTGGGCCACTTCACCGTAAATTTATTTGTGTGTGGGCCGCATTGATGTTTCATTTTTGAAAAAAAAATCTGTTTGTGTGTGTGCGTGTGTATATATATATATATATATATATATATATATATATATATATATATACACACACACACACACACACAAACACGTGGATATATTCACATATATACACACACACACAAACACATGTGGATATACATACATACATACATACATACATACACACACACACACATGTGGATATACATATATACATACACACACATGTGGATATACATACATACATAGATACATACACACACACACACACACACACGTAGATATACATCCATACATAGACACACAGGTGGATATACATACACACACACGTGGAAATACATACATACACACACACACACACACGTGGATATACATACATACATACATACACACACACACACACACACACACACACACACACACACACACACACATGGATATACATACATACATACACACACACACGTGGATATACATACATACATACATACATACATACATACACACACACACACGTGGATATACATACATACACACATACACACACACACACACATATAATTATTTATCACAGTAATGATCAGTGTGTGAGTATGTCACAGATTCCCCAGCAAAAAAATAAAACTCAATTTAAATGCACACAGTCATTCTTACACAAAGTTACACTTACATACACACACAATCAAATACACACATAGTTGCATTTACACGCACACGGTATCACACTTGCACACACACTCAAATACACACATAGTTGCATTTACACACACACACATACACATACACTAAGTCACACTTCCACATACACTGATTCACACTTCCACACACACATAGAGTTTTGCTTTTTTTTTTTTGTAAGAAAGAAAAACCCCGTTATTTTGTTTGCAATAAAAAAACACTCACATTAAATGCACACATTCAAAGTGCAGACACACATACACAAATACACAGTCACTCAAACACACCATGTTACACTTACATACACACATACTTTTACAATAAGAAAAAACAAACCATGTTGTTTCCCCTCCCTGCTCACTTACCTTATATCTGCAGGGAGGGGGATTGTTCCACCGGGGTCAGAGTGCGAAGGGGCGGAGCTTTCTCCCCTGTGTGAGAGGAGAAAGCTCCGTCCCCTCGCTCTCTGACTGTGTCGTAGCATCGGGTGTCAGTGACATCCCGGTCCGCACTTTGCTGGAGCGGGTGAGAGGTGCGGCTACCGCTGCCACTCTCAGGCGGGCCGCATTTGGCCCGCGGGCTGCACGTTGGACGCCCGTGCTCTAGATCAACCATAGACAATGCTTTGGACAAGGAAGCAACCGCAAGAAAAAACTCTCCTGAATTTCCAAGGAAACAGCACCACCCATTCCTTTTGCATCTCGTAGTCTTTATTAAGTAACACAGGGACTGGAATTTTTCAAGAGACTTCAGATCAGTAATGACAACATTTCCTGAGATAGTCAGGAAATATGTTGAAGGGAATACTTTGTAGCAGTCTTGTAGTAGTAATCATTTATAGTAATCCCAACCAGTAAACACCATTACCTTTAGACGATTGGTGCTCATGATGGGCTTGGGCAAATCACTACATATCCCAGGAGAACTGCGGGATTTAGAGCATGTGTGAAAGCTGGAAATGGTTCTGGAATTTTTATTGTTTTATTTACTGTGTCAATGTTTATGCAAGAACTTGCCAGATTGTATATTGCTCGAATAGTAACAAAATTTCCCTTTCCAGGACTTCCCGTAACTGACTTAAAGGAGAACTAAACCTTTTTTTTTCAGTTCTTGAGTCAAATATTAAAAATATGATTTATGCAGAATGCCTGCATCAAATCACACTGGAAAAAAGACTGTCCCTCTAGGTTAACTAATTTATTTTGGGGGACGAAAACTTGCGTTATACTTTATTTAATTCACAGAGTCCATTATGCCTCAATTTCTTCCTCCCTGGCAATAATATAATCCAGGGTTCCATCTAACAGCAAAGAGTGGTCCGATTGTTTAATGGGACTGTATCGCCTAAAGAAAGTTTTTTATGTGAATGTAGAGAATAAAAAAATAACTTAAAATGATTTATATATTGTGGTAGCAAAATTGCAAGTAAATGTTTAAATTAGGAGAAAAATGTATAATTAATGTGTAATGTGTTTGTGGAGTTTCCTGTTTATGACATCACCTGTGACTTGATATGCAAATTACACATTTCCCATTGAAAATCAGTTAATTTGCATATCTAGCCACCAATGATGTCATAAACTGGAGCCTCCACACACATATTTAAAACACATTTTGACAAGGGGAGTATAGAAATCAGACAAAAAATAGCGGAAACTGTGCTATTAATACCTAATGTTTTCATCTCACTGTTTTAGTGAATAGCCCCTGAAGGGTAGATTAAACAACCTCCATGTTTTAAGAGAGTGTCTGTCTATAAAATAAATTTTATAAAAGTTCTACATGTCTACTCGGTGCACAGATCCTACAATTTAGCCAAGTGTGTTTTACCCCACAAACGAGAGCATCACCCCTTGAGGTTGAGCAGGAAGTACCTACGTTATCAAAACATGTGATCAAGGCCCTTTTAGCTGGCAGGAAAGAGTTTACGCCAAAGACCTCACAACAAACTATTTTCCAAATACAATGCTCTCAAGCCACATGCGTTCATTACTGTTCTTTTGAGGAGTGTGATGCTAACCAGACATGTATCACAGATTTAAAACCTCCTATCTAGCCAAGTGTGGGTGTTAGATAGACGCCCACCTTCCATTTGCACAGATCTCGTCTAATGGCCTGTGATTACTACATAATGAGATTGAATAAGAGCTTTCAGATCACACTGAACTTACTATCTATTCAAAGAAAGCCTACAAGTAAACAAACATTGCCATTATTCTCCGGCTGTATAATGCCCTATTATTCTCATCTAGAAATCAGATTCACATCTAGAAATCACTTGCATGTTGTTCATGGTACATCAGTTGCTATTTAATATTTTTATTTATTTATAACGATGTAGATTTGAAAGATTATGATTTGGAAAACCTGTGGGATTTTGTCTTGACCATACTAATACCATGTTGATTGAAAGGGATTTGTACTCTCACCAGGCACTTAGGGTTTAAGCTGTAAAATAGCAATGCTTATGGATAAGTGGCTGCTTTTTTTGAACCTTATTAAGTGCAATTTCCATCAACTGATTGTGTCAGTTTTTCGGATGATTAGTAGGAGGTTACAAAAGGTATAACAGTCTTTATGAAATCACTGGGAGAGAAGAGCGATGGCCAGCTAAATTGAGGTGTGTGTGTGCGCACTGATCCGGCTTTCCTCTCTGGGGGTCTATTCAATAAAAAGTGAAATGCGAAAATCTGAACTGTATTTAAGAAATGTGTATAAAGGAAGCTGGGGTTGGGAGTGGAACACATGTCAAAGATAGGAGCTGCCACGGTTGCCAAACTACGCATTTGTCCTTATTAAGTCATTGAGGAGGTTAAGTCCCTTTTTAAAGTCTATGGACAATGTAAGCTTCATTCTGATGGTTTGACATAGACAAGAGGAGGGAGGGAGGGGAGACATAGACAAGGGGAGGAAGGGGGGGAGAGATAGACAAGGGGAGGGGGACAGAGAAAAAAGGGGAGGGAGGGGGAGAGAGAGACAAGTGGAGGGGGGAGATAGAGAGAGACAAGGGGAGGGGGGATAGAGAGAGACAAGGAGAGGGGGATAGGGACGAGGGGGAGGGAGGTAGAGAGAGAGATAATTTTGGGGGGAGGGAGAGAGAGACAATGCTGGGGGGGGGGGGGGGGAAGGGGAGACAAGTGGGGGAGGGAGAGAGAGGCAGCATTGGCACCTAAAAGGAAATAAAAACAAGAAATGCATTTGTTTAATATCAAATTTTTATTAAATATTAAAAAGCAATTTACATATATACAAGTTAAACTTTTTTCCCCCCTATAGGGTAGTCTTATATTCAGGCTTTTAGTTTTTTTCCCTAAAGGAATATACAAAGATTGGGGGGGTCGTCTTATAATCAGGGTCATCTTATATTCGAGCAAATACGGTAAATGGAACTTTTTAAGTCTCTGCTGGACATCTGATTGCGAAGGGAAGTAAGCATGATGTGTCTTTCATTTGCTGCACATTTTCCTTGGTGACCACAATGTCTATGGTCCTCAATGCTGGCAATCTCTTTGTGCTTCTTCAAAAAAACCTGGACAGGACATCTGGAGACCCATATCTGCCTTGAACTTTCTGCATGAACAGACCTTACTGATGCAGTAGAACTTCCTTATATATTTTTGCTGTGCTCAGTCATTGACATGGTGTATGACTTTTAATTTTAAATTGTCTTAAGCAACCTTACCTTGTCAGCTTCTGTCCCAGTTAAGAATTGTGTTTCACCCTACAAATTTCATTGATAATAATCTGGTTTCATTGTTTAATAATACACCTGACCATATGCTTATAAGAGCACATGGAATATGCTATTTCAAAGGCAAGTCACACCAAATATTGATTTTCACACAAAGGTGTGACATTACACAAAATTGTGTGACCCCCTTGTTGTGAGCTTCAGACTCCCTGGTGTCTGGAACTGAATTCTGTAATGTTTAGACTGCATATGTCTAATAGACATCCTTAGTTTAAGACCAATAGATTTTGTGTCAGTTCTGGTAATGCTGAGATTTGCATTTTAATGGGAGTCTTTTGGTAAATCAGGGTTACTATGTAACTAAGATCCATTTTTCCTTTTCATTTTTATTAAATTATTTCTAGGTGTTTTTCTTCCTAATGAAACCAGTAGGAGGTCATTCTAATTAGACCTCTAGGTGGTTTCTTCCTATTGGAACCAACAGGAGGTTATTATAATTACACCAACGGGCATCCAGATACACTTTTAAAAAAGTGTTGGAAACGTAAGATCAAAGGGATGAGTACAAGACAGAATTTACATTCCATGTTCTTGTAGATATCAATATGTTCTACAGGAGTGCAGTACAGAGGCTTGCTCAATTCTAAGAGAAACATACAAAGCCCCATGATTACCCAGCATAGTTTTGATTTGAAATATTTAATAATAAAAATATGAAAAAAAACACTTGTCCTTACTGCCAAACAAAACAAATCAGCTCTAGACAGCCAGGAGTAGCAGTTCATCTCCAGTCTAGGAATTTTTACAGCTGGATGGTACACACTTGGGGAAATATGCTCTGTGGCTGTACTGTGCATTTAAGTGTGCAAAAGTCTAATGTATCCTTCTGGGAATATTTGCCCTGTGTTAGCACCATCTCTTTTGCAATCGGCAAAGGTTAATTTTCACCCCAGCGTGTGCTTGGTCTGCAGGCATCGGCATTGTGCAAGTACAGAACATGAAATGCTGTATAATTGTCAGACGGCTGCTACAAGAGTGTTAGAGAAATGTTCCCTGCTTGCAAGGAAAACGATTTGTTTTTATTCCCTGTATCTAAGGGGTTAAGTTCAGCGGAACCTTTTTTCGCATCGATTCACAACAAATTAAACAACAACTCCCGGAACCCCCCCCAACAACTATTAACCATCCACCCTACAAAATCCCCCATGCCGTTCACTTGCACATTTACAAAACAATTCGGCTTTCTGTGAAGAATAATTATTACAAATGAATCCCCATGTTGCCATGTTTTTTTTTTTATTTAAGCCCCCTCTCATGGAAGAATGCCCGTCTCAGTCACATTTTGCATTCATATGACAGTTTGAAATGTTTATTTCACACTAGACCAAAGAAGATGAATCAACAGGTTTATGCAAACAAAGCAGGGTTAACCTTATTATTTCACAATGTCCACACATTTATATACTTTTACATGGTATTTTTGTATAAGCATTAACTACACTGATATAGCTTTGCAGCACCAACATCTCCCTACTGTCCACAGTACAACCTGTTGAATAATCCATTACAAGGAGGGATTTTTTTTCTTCCCCGTGTATAATGTCACTAGGACGTAAAGTGAGATGGAATTATAATACCGAGTCATATCACCCCCATCCCTCCCTCCTCCTCAATCTAATATCCTCTCTTTCTGTTTGCCTGCTTCACTCTCTCGTTACCTCTTGCACATTCACTTTCTCTCTTTGCTCTCATTACCTTTCTTCCTTTGGATCTTAGCTTTGGTAATGGTCTCTCTGCTCTGGGCAGGATGACCAATGCTACATCCCCCTCTCTTCACTGTGAGGAACACTTGGGGGCAAGAGCACTAGTGGCCACTGCATATGCCATGTTCTCCATCTCTGGAACTTTGGCCAATGTCCTGGTGATTTACTTAGTTTGTTCTTTCAAGAAACTCAAAACAACCAGTAATGCGTTTATCGTGAATGGTTGTGTTTCTGACCTCCTCGTCTGTGCTTTCTGGATGCCACAAGAAGCCATATTAGTTTCTACTGGTAGGGTGGAACATCCCACTTACAGAGTCTTCATGGAGGGTGTATTTTTCTTGTGGATGACTGTCTCCCTCCTCTCTCACTCCCTTATTGCATTGAATCGTTTTGTGCTGATTACAAAACTGCCCACTGTCTACCATACCGTGTACCAAAAACGCAATACAGAGTGGATGATCGCTATGGCTTGGGTCCTGCCTTTGGCGTTTCTACTTCCTTGGTTGTTTGGCCAAAGACCGCTTGAAGTTTCACTCACTTGTCCACAACTCCGTCTTTACGTGTTTCTGGGACAAGAGATACCAATAGCAAGTTCCTACACAGCAATTCTTTCTGCAGTAACTGTACTGAGCCAAACTGCTATTCTTCTCCATTGTTATTTCCGCATCTTTAGAAAAGTACAAGTCAGCTTGAAGAGGGTGAGTGTCCTCAACTTCCAGGTGGTCCACAATCTACCCTGCTCATGTCCTCGGAAAGACAAACGTCTGGGACTATACGTGCTCATTGTGTGCTGTGTATTCTCACTAACAACAGAGCCTTTTGCATGGTCAGTCCTTTATGGTCTTTTCCAACCCTTGCCCCGTGGTATGGAGACAAGCAGCTGGCTTCTGCTCTGCCTCCTTTTTGTGTTGAACCCTTTCATTTACACCTGGAAAAACGAGGAATTCAGAAGGTCTTTCCGAGCTGTCGTGGGGGGTGAGTTATGGAAAAGTGCAGCTGTCAGCGTTGATCCAGCTGTGCAAACCATTTCCCAGAATGAGCCCTAAGTGGGACTCTGAGCACGATTCCTCCTTTCCTTATGAGTCTTGGGACAGATACAGTGCAGAATCTCATCTCGAGTGTTTGACTCGGAAATCAAAGCAGACTCTCGGCTCTGTGTTGTCCTCATTCTCCTCACTTTTGTATTGATGGTTTCCATAGAAACCTTTTCCTTTCATCCCCTCTAAACACTATGGGCCGGGATAAATGAACCAATGTCTCCGATCTATCAGCGATGGAATAACATTGGTGGATATTTACTCCAACAAATAAGCAAGCTACTGTCTGAGCTGTCGGCATGCGATTTAAGATGGATAACTCATTCTGGGAAAGTAGCTAGTGTAGCATTGCAGACTTTGCTTGTCAACTAACCTTATTGCCACTCCATACCACTGAGGAATTTTTATTTAAGGCTGAAACTGAGCCCCCAAAATAATGTGCGTGAGGGGAATATAGAACAAGAAAATAAAATCTGGAGGCTATTAATAGATTATTTCTCTCACTTCATAGAAATGAAATGTTTTATATCACTCAAATGAACGAATGAATTGTTGGTGTCTGCTTAAAAGACCGGTAGCATTGCTGGGAAATCAATGGAGAAGCAGGAAAGTAAGCAATCCTGTAGACATTAAATGCTTAAAGGGACTTTGTCCCCTGATCCTTGTTTATACTACAAATATAAAGAAATTAAAAGGATGGAATGTGATAAACTCTGTTAGCAGAACTGCAGGTAAATACATAAATTTAGAGCAAATTGTGTTTAAAATGTGTCTTCTTACTATGACATCAACTTGTTGCTTGAAATGCAAAATGAACTACTTTCAAGGGGAACTGTGTAATTTGCATCAAATCACAAGGTACTGTCATAAACAGGAGACAGAACAGACACATCTAACCCTCTTGGCAACACAAATCATGCAAGGTATGACACAGGACAGGCACAGTGATCAATTGCAAAGCTCAGCGGGTGTTGCTGAAATGCCTCAATGTTGAGGTATTCGGCAACACCGAAATCGAACCCTGCTGTTGGCTAGAAGCAGTCAGCATCATTCAAGTAACAAAAAAAAAAATGGAGTCACAATGTTACAATGTCAATATAGATAATTCTGCAGAGGAAATGGTTAGGAAAAAAAGCAATTTGCTACTTGCAGTTATTGCCCTTTAATGGGCAAATAAAGAGTAGAAAGGCATAAAAGCATAGGGTATTTCTCAACTCAGGACAAATATTAGAATCTATTTAGCAGTTGTTTTATGAGCTTTTGTAGATGTGTAAAGATTTGTCAAGTAAAAGTTAAAAAAAGTGTTTTTATTTCCCATTTTCCATAAATATATATTTACAGTAAATGATATGATCAAAATAATGGTATCTCAAGAAAGCTCTCCTCATCTTGAAAAAGAAAAGATATAATTTGTGTTGTTACAGTAAAGGAGAAAGCGGAAAATAACAGTTAAACACAAACATCACAGATGTGTAAAAACAGCATGTGTCAACAAAGGTAAGAAATAGCCAAAAATTGTGTCACCAAGGGGTTAAAACAAAGTTGTCTCTAATATGACTGTATCTGAAGTGCTCCAAAAACATATGTAAAATGATAAAAAAAAAAAATGTTTAAAATACCAATAATAAATTACAGATAAAGTACATTTTTAAAGAAAGTGGAGAAATCCAGTGAGTATCAGATATAAAACTGTATATGTAAGTGTAAAAATGTAAGCCTTTATTTCAGCAGCAGTGTGATATTTTATTAGTGGCTTATTAAACAATCTTTTGTATAGAGAAACATATGGCTGGATGCTCATTTACTTCTGCATATTACCCCGTTGGTGAGGACTGTGTATATAATTATAAAAATTGTGAATACACTGAGCAATAATATTTGCTCCAAATAAGTAAGTAGGCATATTTCTTATCCACTATATAGTGTTATTTTATATACAGAGAGCACTATTTTATGTTTCTTTTTTTACATATATTCCTTGATGTCAAGACCTATGTATCATCTGGACCACCAATCTTTTGATGTCAGAGTATACACATTTACATCTGATACTCACTGTATTTGTCCCACTTTCTTACAAAAACATATTCACACATTGATTTATTATTGGTTGTATTTCATATGTGTTGTTCTCTTTTTTTTTTTATCATTTCACATAGCGTTCCACATTCCGTCATATAGTTTTGTCTCTAACAGGTGGTAATTAGGTTGTTGACTTCACCTGTGTGAGTAGCCTTGCTACAATTTATTATTATTAATATTTCTAGTTATATGAAATTGGTAGCGCCGTCACTAATACTGTTTCATATTTTCCTTTTCATTTATGCATTTGCTTGTCAATTTTCTAATACAACATATAGATACAATTTCCCCTCTTTTATTCTATGCATTTGCAGTACTACTAATGTTATGGTGATGGAGTCGGAAATGAAATGGGATGCTCACTCTCAGTTTAATCTGAGACAAGTTTTGCTGATCTGTGACACCTCAAACTAGCTATTTATTTAGTTAGGTAGATACCATGTTCTTATATTCTCTTGAACTACAAAATAGGGGCATACAAGTTTTTTCTAGATCGCATGATCAAAAATACAAATGTGAATTGGGCCACATTATCTTTTTTAATTTACTGTAATAGTGCAGACTAATTTGTAAGCCATAAAAAAACAAGTTTGTTTATTTAGCACTACAGAAAAGGCAGCTCTAAACAGTTTGAAATCAGCTTTATTTAAACAAAATGACACATGTAAAAGTGCTGGGACACTTCGGTCCATACGTTGGACACTATAAGTGATGTCATAGTGAGCATCCTTCAAATAGAACATATACTTGCATTCCAAAAATCGGAAGGTTCATCTGGTTCTTTCTCTGTATTGAATTAACATACTGCAATGAGACTTTCTAGAAATATAAACCTACCGTTAGTTAAAGGCCTCATAAAGGCACATGATCATTACGTTGAACAGAAAATCACTGTATATTTATGATGAAAGCTTTATTTCTCCTCACTTTTGTGATGTAGGGCTATGAAAGGGCGATGCTCTGAGGAGCCAGCTTTGAAGAAAAAATACTAGCAACTAAAGGAACTGTGATTCTTAGTTGAACTCAAAAAAAAAAATCCAAAAGAGAAGCATATGTATAATAAAAAAATAAAAAATCAGGTTTACCTGTGATAGTGGAAGATGAATTAACTGTCCAAGCGAGAGGTTCATTGCGGGACAGGTTCATAGCGGGACAGGTCATTACAGGACAGTTATTACAGGTTAGTATTAGGCACTTAACAGAGGTTAGTATTATGGTTCGGGGTTAATAGTAGGAATTAATATTAGGGTTTGAGGCTAGTATCAGGGGTTAGGGTTTGGGGTAAGTATTAGGGGTTAGGGTTTGGGGTAAGTATTAGGGGTTAGGTGTTTGGAGTTAATATTAGGGGTTTGTATTAGAGTTTGGGGTTAGTAATAGGGGGTTAAGAGTTAGTTTAATGGGGGCTTACTTTATTAGGGGGGTTATTACTATATTTGTAACAGCTGACAGTTCAGCACTGAACTGTCAGCACTTACACTGCTGTGGAGAAACCACCGCTCTGTCATACACCTCTGACAGTACAGCGCTCAAACTGCCACACTGAACTGTCTAAGGTGAAATGGCCAAGATGATCTGCCCCAGACCCATGACAGACAAATGTTGAAAGGAACTATGACAACAATATAACAAGGCCAAATATTTTAAGTTGTGGAGAAGAGATATGCCAAGTGTCCTCCCTTGGTTGCATCTTTCTTTCAAAAACAAAATAAATAAAAGATACCGGCCATGCTATTGCCTCTATAGACTTCATACTGGCCTAAAGCCAAGTTTCTATCAGCTTACTGGTAAAATACCAGCCCAATGGCAACCCTACATATTTACAGAGGATGTTCCATCCATTCCCTGAAAGAGTTACAGCATTCCAAATGAACACATTGTGTGTCAGGATTTGTGTCCTGGATGTGTATACTGCAGAGTTTTTGTTTTAACCATGTAAACAGGGAGGTTTGTGTACTGTACGTGCCAATATCTGTGTGCAGCCAGCGGTATCCTGTCAGTTTGAAGCTTGTACAATGTGTTCTGTGCAGCACTGGAGTATTTCTAAGGATTGTAATGCGGGGGCAGATCAGTGAAATAAAACATTCAACATGTTTGCAGCTTCAGTTTAACCCATTTACTGACTGTTGTGTCTTAGTATCTGCACCCAGGATGTCAGATTGTTGTAGCTACAGTTCGTTGGCCAAGCATTCCATGCAGAGTCAGCAGAAATGTGCAAATATGGCCAAACAACATACAACTAATCTACTAAGGAATTGTTTTTCACACAAATTCCCCTTCAATTGTTGGCACCAACATTGTCTGTGATGGTCATTGTGACGGACAATTAAATGATGTTCTCTGGACCTTCCAGTGTGTGTGTCTTTGTATGGACACTTTACATATCCCTGGCTCCCTCTGTGGTTATGATATCCAGAAAGCCTAGATGTACATTTTGGACTTCTAGTGGCATCATCAGTAGGTTATGGTTGCAGTCCCACAACAAGCAGAGGAGCCAAATATGCATTGAAATTAAATGTAAATGCTGAATAATCTTTGCTAGTAGACACAGTGCTGTATTTACCGCGAGGCATCCTAGGCGGATGCCTAGGGCGGCAAATTTTGGGGGGCGGCAGCGCCCCCCAGCACTGAAAAAAAATAAAAATAAAAAACGCGGCCCATTAAAAAAAAAAAAAAGACCGCGCTTGCAGGCAGAGACGGAGGTGAGAGGGGATCGGAAGATCCCCCCTCACCATCGCTCTGCCTGCCAGGCTGCACGGGGAGCCGAACAGGCAGCACAGAGAAACCTCCGTGCTGCCTGTTCGGCTCCCCGTGCAGTGTGCCAACACGGAAGTGCCGACAGTCACGTGACGGGCACGCTGACGTCATACGCGCGCCCGGGTACGTGACCTGTCGGCACAATCGCGGAGGGACCATGCTGCCTGTCACTAGCCACCAGGGAAAGGTAAGTGCTGATGGGAGACTGTGTGTGTGTGTATGTGTGTGTGACTGAGTGTGATGGGAGTCAGAGTGTGTGTGATGGGAGACAGTGTGTGTGACTGAGTGTGATGGGAGTCAGAGTGTGTGTGATGGGAGTCAGAGTGTGTGTGATGGGAGACAGTGTGTGTGACTGAGTGTGATGGGAGTCATAGAGTGTGTGATGGGAGACAGTGTGTGTGTGATGGGAGACAGTGTGTGTGACTGAGTGTGATGGGAGTCGGAGTGTGTGTGATGGGAGTAGGAGTGTGTGACTGAGTGTGATGGGAGTGTGTGTGTGATGGGAGTGCAGCTTGGGTAGGGGGGTGCCCGGATTTTGTCTGCCTAGGGCAGCACAAAATCAAGATACACCACTGAGTAGACATGAAAACTATTGTCAACTTTTGTTGTTGGATCATAATATCTATGTCCTTCAGCCTGGACCAAGTTTAATGAGTATGATTAACTTTGTCTTTGAGATCATTCTCCATCTTTTCAATTTATGTGAGTACACCTTAATGCAGTCTAGAATAAGGCACATGTTAATATTAGTTTATTTATTAAGTAGCAGCACATTCTAGACATCAGACAAAGCGTAGGACAGTAACTGTTACATAGACATTGCTGATGAGGCATACACTCTTGTTCTTTCGGCTTGATAAGCCACAAGCAGCATCAATGAGGTAGAAAGCTGCTGAGGATCAGGGGAGATACATGTAGATACAAAGCAGCATGAGTGCTTCTTGTTGCCTACCACCATTCTAAGCCCTGCTTCTCACCATTTGATAACATCTTGCATTATATCCTTAGCAAGGTTTGTTGTCTGTGCATGAAAGAATGGGTATGACATATCTGCTCTTAACTGAGGGGACAGCAGACAGAATGTTACCACTCAATATAATGTTATATAAATAAATGCATAATCAATGTCAGTTGCCACAAATTGAGATCAGTTGAAAAATGATTGGTCTTTTGAAACCTACCACCCAGTGTGTGTCTTTGAAGAAAGAATGATTAAGTCAAACACAATGGCAAATGAAACATAATATCTGGGAAGTGTGGATCATAGACAGAGGTTCTGACAGGAATCTCTCTTTCTCAAGAAATTATGTTTTTTCTTTGGACTGGTAACAGAAAGATAGATTTTTAGAGAAAAGGGGGGTGAGTGCACAAACTCACCGAGAACGGACAGCACTACAGTAGCCTGTCCTATAGGATGGTACCTACTTGGGAAAGCATTTTAGTTTTTTGCTTGTTTGCACCATTACAGAGGAAACCACTCAATTAGCATATCAAAGTAATCCCACCCAAAAGGGCAGTCCAGATCCGAAATGCATGACTGGTCTCCTCTTAAAGATTGATTCTGGTGAAAGCTGACAACCAGCAATTTAGTGTGCCCATTCACTATTTCAAAAGATTAAACTGATTTATAACTCATAATCTACTCTGGAAACGATTTCTTAATTCAAACAATCTTTAATGATCTCACCGAATCCTGACTATTCTTTGAATTTTGTAAAAACGACTAAAAAATACCAGCAATAGAAAAATCTAAATTATTTTTGTTGTTTTACAATAGGTCACCAGTGTTTTGTGTGGGCAATTGTGATGAGCTGGTCAATAACATCTATATAACCTGCTCCAGATAAGAAACCCTTTACTGCCAACATCAAGGCATGCAGACTGAGGGGGTCAGGGGAATATGTAGAGAATGGACAATAATCTTAAGCAATCAATTAGAGGTCTTGATCAAGGAAACAGTGGCAGGATGTTGTGGAGGTTGACCTGTAGGGTCACATTTAGAAATGGCCGGCACAGTAAACAGAATATTGAGGGAAAGCTGTGTTGGTTGGTGCCAAGGCTCTTGAATGCTGTACTGCATAAGGTAACATGTATGTTTTCTTTCTGTTTGTGACGTGTCATTTGTAATACAAACAACATAGACAAGTAGATGCAAACAGAACTTACCACTCCACAGATGAACGTGCTCTCCTTAAGTACCCATGCTGCCTCTTCTGATATCAGAGCATCAAGGTTCATGTTACCTTCCAGCTCTTAGTCTTCAGACCACAAGGTGAACATGAGAGGCATCATGGTAGGATGACTGGTCCTTAGTGGGCAGTGCACAGACATCAAGCTGCCTACCACTAGACACTAGGGAGCTGTGGGTACTGGATGGCGTAAGCCCAAGGAGTGAGATGTGGGTGATGGGGCATGTCCTGGGGTGCTGTATTAATCTTTGGCTGCGCAATGTGGGTCCTGGGGCATATCCTACAATGGAGTACAATGTTGGTGCTGGGGTATGTCCTGAGTGTGTAATGGGGATAATGGCCATGGGACATGTCCTGGGTGTGCAATGTGGCTGCTGGACCATGTCCTGCGGGTTCAATGTGGGTTCTGGGGCATGTCCTGGGTGTGCATGTAAACAGCAGCATGCCCTGGAGTGCTGGGGCAAGACAGTTAGGGGGTGCCTGAATTTACTTGTAGTGCAGCACAAAACCCAAATTCACCAATACTTTATTAGATACTTTGCTCTCAATATTACTAAGGTGACAGGGTCTTTTTATGGTAAGATGTATTATGCTATTTCTACCTAAATTGCAATATTGGGAACATCAAGTTCTATTTCATCTGTACAGTTGCAATCTCACCTTAGTATATTGTAACATATTCTTGATTTCTGTTCCTGTCTGTTAAATGCTCCAGTCAAGGGTACGCGTGGGTGACTAGAAAAATAGATCTCTGGAGAATCACTCCCTGTAGATTTTAAGCTTGTCAGCAGGGCGATCTGCCTCATGTATCAGTCTGTTCATCTAACTTAGTATGTAGTCCTCCTCTATGCTTTGTACCCAGCACTCCATAAATTGTTGGAGCTATATAAATACATGTTATTGTAATATCCAAGATACCACATACAAGATCTACAGACTATGATTACCCTATTTTTTTCTGAACTGCCACACAGTTTCAGTTCCATTTATGTTACATTATAGATATTTTATTATATTATAAAAGAAGATTTGGAAGCAGCTTGTAAAACTGGAGATGAGGGGGTGTAATATTTTGGAATGCAGTGATCAATTTCGCAGAGAACCCATGGTAACATTTTTCATTAGGAATCTGTCTACACTTGATGATTACCAAAGTATGACTTGTAGATATGTGCATTGTTGCAGCACAGATTTCCGAGAGCTGAAGATTGTTTTCCTAAACCACTGTGGTGCAATCCCAACTATTTAAACATGACAGATATGGGGGAAAAAAGACATCATGTGATTTCTGGAAATCACACAAGTTCAGACAATTTAACGGAAATGGCCAATATCAACAGCTAATGCTATGTTTCATTAAAAAAATGCTAATAGTAGCAGAAAGAAGCGATGATAACCCTCTGCCAGACGCATTTATGGGCTTCTGTTGCCATGGAGCAGTGAGAATTGTTTCTAGAGTGTGTATTTTGTACAGATCTCTATTCCTGCTCTTTCTTGAGCACTGGAATATGGTGTAAGACCTACTTGTATTTGTTAGAAAGCTATTCTGTGAGATGTGACATATTCTTAGAAGAACAAAAAAAGGTGACCCTAAAATGAAGAGAGAATAATGTCCTGAAAAGAGGGATTAACCAGTTCAAACCAAAATATCTGTCCCACTAAAGTAACATTTTAATATAGAAAATCACATACGTGGAGAGGAAATAAAAAACTCCTAGGGGACTTTTACAAATTGACACAACATTTACGTAGAAAACTCACAACCCCTATACCAGGAATATGTGGATCTGTCTGTCCCATGTTAACAAGACACATATACATGCTTCCCAAAATATCAAACTGCCAAAGAGGGATCATTTTTTTAGTGTGGAGGGTTACATTTTTTTAGGTTCCATTATGACATAGTGGTAGCTAATTTTGTATTTGGGTAACATTAAAAAAAGTATTTTATTACAAACTAATATCATAATGAGCAATGAAGACAATAAAGGGGTAGAGGGTGGCTGCTTGAGGTGGAAAATAACATCAGACCGGACACCAGGAGTTTGCTGTGGGTAAACTTTTATAGCAGTAAAGTGTAAATCACCTGGTGGGTTGAAGGAAAGATCGAAGCCTATGCGTTTCACATCTGCGTACTGGCGCTTCGTCTAGGGCATGCAGGTGCGAAACATGTAGGCTTCTAACCTTCTTTCAACCCACCGGGGGATTTACACTTTTTACTAGCAGTAATTGTGGCGTTTACCTACAGCAAACTCCTGGAGTCCGGTCTGATGTTATTTTCCACCTCAAGCAGCCACCCTCTACCCCTTTATTGTCTTCATTGTCTGTTTTACAGCGGGAGTGTCGAGAGAAGTGACTGACAGGGACGTGTAACACGAAAGTGAATCTAGCAGTTCCTACACTTGATAAATATCGTAATGTGAACAACGATTATTGAGAATGTGTCCTTGACAAACAATTACATACCAAACATTCCCTAGTAGGTACACTAGGTAACTGAGGGATTTTGATTGTCAAGCCAAAGGGGGGAGACTTGTATATAGACATGCAGTCATAAAATGCAATGTAAATAGATATCCGAACAGTGTTAGAATGATTCACTCCACAAATTACAGCTGAAGTAGCCCTGCCTGATTACCCTAACTCCCCCCACTATTCCCCTCCTACTGATAACCTTCCTGACCCTAATTAAGATCCCCTCCCTTGAACCCTTAATTAAATTACTGATAAACCCCAACTTGCCAGGATATCACAGGCCATAGCCCATTGTCCTATTGTCTCTGGGATATCTCCTGAGACACACTGGAGCCATCTAAAAACCTACAGGCAATGAGCTTAATGGCGCTCGCTCCTAATCAGTCTCTTGCTATGTTATAGACATGCAGTCATAAAATGCAATGTAAATAGATATCCGAACAGTGTAACCAGCCCGAACTGGCCATAGGAAACACAGGGCATTTGCCAGGTGGTCTGAGCTGTCTGTGGCCAGGGCCGAGCATGCAGGAGGGCACGCTGTTCCTAATAATGCGCACCCTCGAGGTGCGGTGCGCATGTGAGTGGCTGCAGTATCCGCACCTCCATAAAGGTGAGCGTGTGGATCCACTACTTGATTAGGTAATTTTTTTTCATCTTTTACTTTTTTATTACATTTTTGATATAAAAGACAATACAAACAACCAACTGCAAATTGACATTACCTACAGATGGCACAAAACAGACAAGCATACATAAGATGGAATATAAACATAGCATTTTACAGCATCATGACTTAAATATTATCGATATTTCATAAAGCAAAGTGGCTAAGTGCGTTACCGAGTACTATTCAGTACGGATTCCGTTGCTCAGTTCCCCCAAACCACATAAGAATAAAATGCAAGTTAGGCGGTACCTCACAAAATACTTTATAGATTATGTAAACAAGAGGGGGACAAATAATTTTAGATAGGCCATTCATGTTAAATAGGGATCCCATTAATTCTTTCTTAACCTTTCCATCTCTGTATGTCACAAAACACAAAACAAAACACTGTGCTTTTATATATTGGTCTGGGGTTGGCTCAACCCCTCGGTCAACCCCAGACTCAATCCCAAAATCCTTCGCCTATACTTGTGGTCGGTCGCTAATCGTCAGAGTGATCCCTGGGGGCTGCGGTCGTGGAGCTATTAAGCTCTCACTGTCTCAGGACATGCACTAATATTTAAATGCTCAAATAGGGGCAATCATCTGAATCCATACGTTCCATTCCTCGTTCCTCTCGGGGGAGGCTGATTGATATTTGGTAATTCCCTTTTCCATCCTCAGTTGATATAGCAGTTGAACTTCTACCTGCTTCCAACTGGGGACAAGGGACGACCTCCAGTTTCTTGTTAGAGCCAGTTTAGCCGCTAATAGAGTATGAACCACAAGATCTACTTTCTGACTCTCCATTTTTGGAAAATTTAGGTGTAATAAGAAGACTTCTGGTTTGAAGGGAAGCTTCTTCCCACTAAATTCACAGATCTTCTGGTCAACAGTTTCCCAGAATCTCCTAATAGGTTCACATTTCCACCATATATGTACCATGTCACCAATGTCAGTTCCACACCTCCAGCATTCTTTAGGTTGGTCTGGGTACATTTTGTTTAACCGGGAGGGGACCAGATACCACCAGTTCATAAGCCTGAACTGTAGTTCCACCAGACTCAGGGATCTTACTCTTTTATAAAGCGTCGACAGGGCTCCAAACCAATTGTCCCGGGGGATCTCAACAGCCAGCTCTTTCTCCCATCTAGCTAAGCCAGAAGTTGGGAGATTGCCTTCTTTAGTCCTTATCAGGTCTATGCAGAGTGAGAGTGTTCCCCTGGTTTTTACCCTGTCTAAAATATTCTTAATTCCAACGTCTAAGGCTATAGGGTCTCTATATAGATGTTTAAGGAGGAAGCCTTTAATGCGCAGATAGGGAAACACTTCTGTTTTTAGGTGTCTATGGGATTCAGCTATTTCAGAGAAGGGTTTAATCCCTCCTTCCTTCAAGAAGTCCTGAATATTAATAAAGCCATTTTCTATCCACCTAGTCATGCTTAAGTTCTCCACGTTATATGTTATGACTTCAGTTGGTAGGAAGTATACCACTTTCCCCTCTAACCTATGTTCTCTTTTAAATTTAGACCAGAAGTCCATCAAATTTTGCAGGACTATACTATTATAATGTTTTCTATCCTTTTTTACTCCCCAAAACAACCCGAATAGGTCCTTTGTATCGGAGAGGTCCTGTTCTATACCGTACCACTGCTCCTCTATTGCTCCAATCTTTTGTGTGTTGAAGGCATGAGCGAGCAGGTTGGCACTGTACAGTTCATTTATATCTGGCATTGAAGCTCCCCCCTCTTTTGGTTTCTTTTTAAGCCGTTGTAAACTGATTCTTGGCTTTTTCCCTTTCCAAACAAACTTATTAAACAATGTTTGTATCAGGGAGAGCCAACTGCTGGGAATGGTCAAAGGGATCATTCGAAACAGGTAGAGCCATTTTGGTACCATATAAGCTCGGATGATATTAATGCGGCCCCACCACGAGAAAGGCATTTTGGACCATTCCTTAAGTTGTTTACTGGTTTTTTTCATAAGTGGCAGAAAGTTAGCCTCAACTATCTCCGAGGGATCCGGGACTATTTCTATACCCAAATAGTTCATACTTGTTGACCAGGTAAACTTATAATTTTCCTTTAGTGACACTTCCATCTCAGGGGGAATATTACATATCATAGCTAGGGATTTGCTCTCATTAAGCTTGTACCCGGATACTTTTGAAAAGGTGGACAGTTCAGATAGGACTTCTCTTAAGGAATTAGCCGGGTCTTCTAAGGTTAGAATAACATCATCCGCGTACAAATTGATCTTCAGTTCCCCTAGCGGGGATCTGAAGCCCCTAATGGCTCTATTTTCCCGAATATGTATAGCAAGGGATTCAACTGAGATGATATACATTAGGTAATTGATTTCCTTCTGGTCACATATGACTTCTGCATACTGCAAAGCAGTCTGCAAAAGTAATGTGTGGCCGGTAAAAAATGGCCTAGGCGGTAACCCTAACCAAGGCAGGCACAGTTTGAACTATTCTCTTCCCTGCAAATAAAGGTAAATGAGCAGGGAGGGGGGCAACAATAAAATACAGCATAACGTTTTTTGTTTTGTTAAAAGTATGTGTAAATGTGTATGTGTGACTGTGTGCAAGTGTGTCTGCCTGTAAGTGTGTCTAAGTGTGTTTGTAAGTATGTCTTACTGTGTGTACATGTGACTAATGGGTCTATTCAGTAAAATTCAAGATTGGAGGTCAGGATTAGCAAACTCGAACAGACTCTCCACCCCCTCGAATGCCTTCTCTCGAACATGCAAAATGGTATTCACTAAAGTTTTTACGAGGTCGAGATGTGGTGAGATGTGGTATGGCGAAGTGGTCGGCTTTGTCGTCAAATTCGACGTCTGAGATCAGAGTTTAAATTCACCTTCCATAGGCTCTAATGGGAAGCGAATTTGTTAAATTCAAAAAAATGTTGTCAAAAATGGCATCCAAATTTGGAGGTTGAGTTTGACTCATTCGATCATTTCGCCTCCCATTACTTTCAATGGGGAAATTTCGTAATGTGCTTTTCTTCTAAGTCAAACTCAAACTCCTCGAGATGTTAGTGAAAACCAATTTTTAAATGGACAGTTTAGTCCCCAAACTTACTTTGGTGCAAGATGAAGATCACTGCTTGTATAGTGCACAGGCTTTTATCCCTGTGTGATTTGATGCAGGCATTCTGTGTAAGTTATATTTTTAATATTTGACTCAAGCCCTCCCCAGTGATTACTCTGCATGTTTACTGCAGGTGTGGCAGCACTGATTATATAGACACTGAGTATATAAAGTTTTGTTTTATTTAGTCACTTCCTGTCCTCCTCAATTTAAATCTCTTATGTGGCCTCTGAGTGACCTTGCTCTTGTACACAGTAGGATCTCTTAACAGTGCAACACATTGTCTGATGACATCACTAGAGAGACAGCATATTCCATTAATTTGAATGGCATCATTCTCATTGGTTCCTGCAAAAAAAAAAAGGGTAATGACTTTTACTCATCTAGTGTGGGCAGTCCTTGTTTATTGCAAACTGCTGTAATATCACAATTTCATCTAGCTGTAAGTATTTTATATTTTAAGCAATGCAAAATGTAAGACATGCATTTTAAAGTACTTTGAAAGCACATTAATATGCATTAATATTTGGAAGATGCATTTTGGACACTAGACAGTCCCTTTAATGCTTTCTATGGATCTCCATGGCGAGATGGGAGGCCAACTTTGACTTTGGCAAGTCGTTGCAAGGGAGGGTGAACTTGGATTCTAGTGAATCATTCGAGGAGCTATTCGACCTATTCTCGAATTCTAGTTAATAGACCTGTAAGTGCATGTGTCAGTGTGTGTAAGGATGTCTGTGTAAGTGTGTCTAAGTGTGTGTATATCTGTGTGTGTGTAAGTGTGACTGTGTGTGTATTTGTGTGTTTAAGGGTGTGTGCAACTGTGTCTGGGTAATTGTTGGTATTTCTGTGTATATGTATGTGTGTAAGTGTGACTGTTTATGTATTTGTTTGTGTGTGACAGTGCATGCAAGGGTGTTTATGTATGTGTGTAAGTGAGACTATGTGTTTATGTGTATGTGTGGGACAGTGTGTGTAAGGGTGTCTGTGTGTATGTGTGTAAGTGTGACTGTGTGTGTTTGAAAGTGTGTGTAAGGTTGTTTATGTATGTGTGTAAGTATAATTGTGTGTATGTGTGTGTGTGTGACAGTGTGTCCAAGGGTGTATGTAACTGTGTGTACATGAGTGTGTGTGTGTAAGTGTGTCTGTGTTGTTTGTCAGTGTGACTGTGTGTTTGTGTGTGTTTAAGTGTTTTTGAAAGTGTGTGTATTTCTGTTTGTATGTATGTGTGTAAGTGTGACTGTCAGTGTATTTATGTTTGTGTAACAGTGTATGTATGTGTGTGTGTAAGGGTGTCTGTGCAAGTGTATGTATGTGTGTAAGGGTGATTGTGTGTGCAAATCTGGCCATGGAGCAAATCCTGTGAGGGCAAATTGGCCGCTAGGGTAAGTCCTAAGGGCGAATCAAGCCTCTGGGGCAAGTCTCGAGGACAAACCTTGCCGTTGGGGCAAATCCTGGGGACAAATCTGGTTGCTGGGGCAAATCCTGAGGGCAAATCTGGCTGCTGGGGCAAATCCTGAGAGCAAATCTGGCTGTTGGGGCAGGTCCTGAGGGCAAAGCTGGCTGCTGGGGCAAGTCCTGAAGGTAAATCTGGCCACTTGGGCTAGTCCTGAGGGCAAATCTGGCCACTGGGGTAAGTCCTGTGAGTGCAAAGTGGGTGCTGGGGAAAGTACTGATTTAATCAATTTACATAATGCCAATTAATTAAAAAAATACAGTGACTGACTGACATATAAATATAACAAATTGACATTGAGAAACCGGTATATCATATTTTTCATTATTTGAAATTAGGTTTAAAAAAAAAGCCCTGCTCAGTGTAAAAAGCCCGGGCCTATTTTAGTCCCAGTCCAGGCCTGAGTGCAGAGGCGGCTCTGTAATTACGCAAATTAGGCGGTCGTCTAAGGCCTTGTGCTAATGGGGGCCTCATGGCTGCTTAATTTGCCTAGTTGTCTTCGATCTGACAGGGAGCTTAACGCAGCTGTTAAGCTCCCCATCATACTAACTTCGGCAGGTTAAGAGCGATTCTTTTTTCACTCACTCTGTGCGCCATCGTGAGGCTCCGCCCCCCTGTCAGCATCCGGCACACTTAGGAAGAGGCAGCAGAGAAGCCATCACAACATGGTCTGTAAGATCTTCTCCTTCTGGCTGATAGTGGTGAGTCTGTTCTGGCTGAGTGTGTCTGTGAGTGAATGTGTACTGGCTGTGTGTGTCTGTGAGTGAATGTGTATATACTGTAAGTGTTAGTGTTCACATTTAGGAGACATCAATAAAGATAAAGACTTGAGTTAGTCAGTCACATATGTTTTATCTATAACAAGTGTTTTTGTTTATAGATATTTCAGAATAATAATGAGAAAAATGAAATTCTATTATCTGTGAATTCCTAATTGCTGGGTTTTAAGACTTGTATTAAATATGACATTTACACATTTCATTTTTAAATAACTATTTCATATATTTTATTTAATTATGAGTGTCTGTGAGGGCTACAAGTTCAGCTATCGCCTAAGGCCTCACAAAGTCTAGAGCCACTCTGTCTGAGTGTAACTGAAACAATTCATTGGGATCTGAGCTAAATAAAGAAGTTATAGTTCTGCTTCTTGAAGTTATTAACACACATATTGGCTTTATGCATGTGATTTGGGGTTATTAGGAAATTCAAGAGAATGAAGAAGAAACTCGCAGTTATAGAAAAAGTAGAAGTGACAAGTCTGGAAAACACCAGCCTTACCAGGAATCTTTTTTTTAAAATTTTTTCAAGGCATGGATATTATTTTTACAGACCTGTCACACCTTCATCCAATCATAAAAAACAACAACAAAATGTGCTGGGTCATCTCAGTAACTAAAGCCAGCAACGGGTCAAACATACTTATCTTTCAAAGCTAACAACACAAATGAATATGACACAAAATGCTTTATCTAAATTATGGATAGCCATGTCTAAGGGTTCTAAGGCAACTTCAATGCCCCGTTTAACTAATAAATAAAAAAAACACAGTGCCAGGGGCTGGCCTCATCCCCCTACCACTATGAGTCAGGGGCTGGCACGATAAACAAATAGCCATCCCCCTATTACCCTATGTGCCAGGAGCTGGCCAAGTGCCCCTGTTACATGAAATAAACACATGTCCTTCCTTCCCTACCCTATATGCCAGGGGCTGGCCAAGTGCCCCTGTTACATGAAATAAACACATGTCCTTCCTTCCCTACCCTATGTGACAGGGGCTGGCCAAGTGCCCCTGTTACATGAAATAAACACATGTCCTTCCTTCCCTACCCTATGTGCCAGGAGCTGGCCAAGTGCCCCTGTTACATGAAATAAACACATGTCCTTCCTCCCCTAGCCTATGTGCCAGGGGCTGGCCAAGTGCCCCTGTTACATGAAATAAACACATGTCCTTCCTTCCCTACCCTATGTGCCAAGGGCTGGCCAAGTGCCCCTGTTACATGAAATAAACACATGTCCTTCCTTCCCTACCCTATGTGCCAGGGGCTGGCCAAGTGCCCCTGTTACATGAAATAAACACATGTCCTTCCTTCCCTACCCTATGTGCCAGGAGCTGGCCAAGTGCCCCTGTTACATGAAATAAACACATGTCCTTCCTCCCCTAGCCTATGTGCCAGGAGCTGGCCAAGTGCCCCTGTTACATGAAATAAACACATGTCCTTCCTTCCCTACCCTATGTGCCAGGAGCTGGCCAAATGCCCCTGTTACATGAAATAAACACATGTCCTTCCTTCCCTACCCTATGTGCCAGGGGCTGGCTAAGTGCCCCTGTTACATGAAATAAACACATGTCCTTCCTTCCCTACCCTATGTGCCAAGGGCTGGCCAAATGCCCCTGGCACATGAAATAAATAAAAATAGGGGGAGGGGCGATCAAAAATAGTCCCTGTTACCTGTAAAAAAACAAACCATAAGACGCTTATATTTACCGAGCAAATAGAGAATAAAAGCGATTCAATCGAAATTATGTTACTCCCTTATCACAGTTCCAGTGCTTTCACTCACAGTCTTGTTGGGGTCCCCATTTACGCTGAATCGCATGTTACCCCTTCAGGAATAACTTTTGCCAGCCTTAACTTCCAGCATAGAATGAGGCCATTATTGCCTATTTATTAAACTTTTAACGCAGAAATCTCTAAGATTAAGGAAGATTCATTTGACAGATGACCTTCCTGGAGATAAACTGTTGACTCACTGTTTCTTTCTCACCAAACTCTGACAGCATCCAAATTCACAGCTTTAACTGGAGGTACATTTGTATCTCAAATGATACACATAAAAAAACAAAAAAGTGTAGATTTGTGCGCACATTGCAATCCACCAGAAATGGTTGGAACAAATCATAGCCTTAATTATTATGTCATGATGATGCAATCAGGTTTTCAGTTTTCCAAATAAAAGAAATATAGAAAAAAAGTGAACAGAATAATTTCACAGTTTAAGACTTTCAGGGTTTTTAAGATTTCTATTGTGTCATACATTTGCTTTAGATGCCCAGGGAGTCTCTAAATCCCCATAAAGTGCCATCTTGTTTCATTACTCTGTAACCACTTCCAAGCACACAACATAGCACATTTCGTTTGGTTTCTATGGTAGCAGTCAAGGATGTTTTAGAGCAATGCATCTTGAACCTGTCCTCAAGACCCCCCAACAGTCAAGGATTTAGATATAACCCAGTTGTGTTTAAATAAGAATATGTATAACACCTGGTGTGGTTCTATAACCATTAAGCAACCATACCAGGTATTCTACATATTCCTATTTAAACATAACTGGGTAATCCCTAAATCCTGGACCATTTGGGCATTCTTGAGGGCAGGTTTAAGAAGTATTGTTACTGAGCATACTATATTATTTTTTTTATGAAGGATATAGAATTGTAAAGTTTATGACACAAGTACAGTGTCTATGTGTTTTCTCACACAATGAGTATATAGTTTACAGCTTTCATTCATGTCATATATTCCAATAACTCTCCACACTGTTATATGGATACCTGATCATTTGTTGTAGGTTGCACTGCTTGCAAATTTCCTAAAAACAGATACAATACTTCTGACTTGACCTCAGATTACACAGAAGGATTTTACTCCCTTTAGATTGTTTCGAAATAAACTTTCAGTATGGAGCCAAGACTTACATTTTAAAGGATTGCTAAAATCACTTCCTGTGTACTCCCTGGGTATAAAGGCATATCATCGGAAAGTAACTTTTGTGTGTTAGATCAATGAAAATGTTGAGTTCCAGGGTGACAGAAAGTCTGGATTTTCATTATCTCTGTTCCCTGTCCAACCTCCCACCAGCTTTCACTAGGAATAGATTTACCATTATAGACAACCAAGAGAAGGCCAGGCTGATACATTCCACTGTGGAGTTGGCTCTTGATCATCTTGAAATACATTAGGCACTCCATTACCCTCTTCATTTTCTCTGTCATTCGCATGTGGAATAAACAGGCTTATTAATTCATTTTCAGCTTGGACCCTGCAAAGCTCATTAAGACTTTGTTTCACGTTAATAAGTGCTCATCAAAGTACTGGTATAGTGGCACATATTTACATAGGTCATACGCTTTTTAAAAATGAACTGTCTAGACAGCGTTTATTGGGGTGCAGTGTCATTTCTTCCCCAGCTATTGGCTGTGCTCACATGAGTGACGGAGAGAGACGACTATTCAAAGGGTAGTTTTAATGAGGCAGTAGTAGTCTTCTGCATCATTTTGGTTTAGCCCATCTTCTCTGCCGATACATTCAGTTCTGTCAAACATAAAAATCGACATCTCCCTGAAAATAACTTCAGCGGCGTCTCAGTTTTCTCATGGAGTTTGCTCAGAGAATTTGACTGAAATTTGGCCGAAAGATGGGAAATATCTGCAAATATAGCCTGAGTAGTGGATGAAAAGAGCAAATAAGGCCAGCAATAAAACCCAATGATAGGCAACCTTTGAAGCTCTGGAAGATCACTAGAGTCATGAAATATTGTCTCTGAAAATGATATATATATCATTATAAAATATGACATTTCAGTTATTTATTATTATATGTAATAATTAATGCAATAATGGTAACATCATTAAATTCCCAAACATCTTAATTAATACCCGATATGATATCAGTTGGTATCTGTTAACACTTTACAGCTTGGCTCCCAAAGTTACTCATGAAAAAAACAAAGTGGAATCACCATGCTACCATATGGAGAAATCCAACATGGAGTCTCTCTTCGAGATACATGCTACATGTGAGTGTTAAAGAACAGCAAATTAACATTCAGACTGATGCACACACTTAAGTAGTTGTGTAAAAGATATATAAAAGTTTAACAAAACTTATAGACTTTAACTAACAAAGTGAAATAGCTACAATAATATATCACAATGCTATATACACATCAACCATTATATGTAATGAAATTATTTTGCCCCACCCAAATGGTTAAAATAGTTTAACTAGACATACAGTGATACATTATACTTATCAGGCTGTAATACCAATTACTACCACTGGACAAAGCTTGTTTTGGGTTACGTTTAAGTGCTTCAGACGTTGTTCCATCGTGTGTTGAGAAAGTTCTAGACACTCTTAAGACCCTAGTTCCTTATAAAGAGGCTGAGCATGTGACTCTCATTGCCCAATCCCTGTGTGCATGACTTGGGGTGGAGTCAAGCTGCCATTTTGGCCACATGGCAGGAAAATGGACAAAGGAAATTATCCAAAATGATGCTCGCTACTCTAGTGGTATATTTTCAAAATGGCACTCAGTATAATAAACTTTATTAAGTGATATCTAATGAATCAGGCACAATAAAAAAAATCCATGTCCACTACACATAGTCAAAAGTAGAGAGAGCTGGAGCCTATCATTGGAAAAGACATTGAAGAACTATAGAGTTTCATCATTGGCAGTTTCACAAAAAAAAAAATTGAAATAAGAGTGCATCTTGAGAAACATTGTTGATGAGTAAAAGTCTAACAAACAGCTGATGAGATAGTCCTATGTCTATGTGAAAACAAAATGGAACTCAACACGGGACCGTTACAGAATAAAATAGAAATGGATGAGATCAGAAATGATGCTCTGTGTAGTATTATTGGGGTTGGCAAGAAAGGACAAACACTAAATATAGTTGTTTTCAGTTTCAGAAATTCCCTGTGCTACAGAATCATATACTATTCTGTGTGATGTCAAGCAGATAAGAGATTATGAGAAGGGTAACTAAATAAAAAGGACATATTTGGGGTGCTAGTAGCACAAGGGGTTAAGTAACTTTTGAAATAATTCAATGGGGGTGGATGATCAGGCTTCCTTTAATGCCAGATAAGAGATTACAAGAAATCAAATGATTTAGACAGAGATGATGATATAAGGGCATATTTGTTTATTTCTTGAATATAGTAATGTTCCAATAACTGTGTTTTTTAAAGGTATGCTTACATATAGGTAGATGGTACTGTATTGGGATATAAAAAGAGGGGTTAGTCATTTGGAGTCAGGCAGGAGTGGTATGGGAGAGTACGCAGATAAACAATGAAGCATGCTGTCATCACTGGTCTCAACTTAGAGAGAGACACATATTTCAGTACAGACCGGAAGGTCTTATGGAATGTGCAGGCAGTGCTCAATAAACGCACGTCACAGTTAGGGTTGCCCCCTCTTTTTGAACTGCTCTCTTTTTGCACCATTTTCAATGTTCTTGGATTTTTATATTTTGTTTGTTTGCTGATTGTATATTCTTTGCTGCTACTGTCATCCATCAAATGAGTCTCTCGCTGAATTTCTATTTTATTGATAACTTTGTGAGTATATATTTTTAACTCACATTGTTATTATATTATTAAACTGTGCTTTCCTAGAGCTGCACCTCTCTTCTCTTTTTTTTTTGCAAGCATAAAACGTTTAGATGATGCCTTGGTTCTGTGGCATCGAATCCTTTATTAGTTAATTGAATTCCATCTGGTCACATGTAACCTCCACACACTGCAAGTAGGGTTGCATGCTGGAAACAAATTGTCGGGAGGCCAATGTTTAGTCTCTGGAAAAAGCAGCATGGCCGGTATTTTTCTGAAGAAAAGTTGGCAACACTAACTGCAAGGCAGCATGGTATATTTATATGTGGTCAGTAAAAAATGGCTGTGGTGACTTCCCTAGTCACAGTTATAGTTCACAATCATTTTATACACACTCAGGAGTTACACTGGAAATGACATCATATTGTCTTCCTGTTCACTGAGTGTCCTCATAGAAACCGCACCCTTCCTCTGTCCAATCAAACAACATCATCATTTTGTGGTTCTCAAATGTGGCCACTATGGCTACATGTGTCCACCTGCATGGTCATATATAGCCTGTGGGCTACCAGTCATTTTAAGCACAATAGAAAGCTACAACAAAGACACTTGGGGCCTGCAGGCCACCCTTTTGATATCGTTGGTCTATAGGAACTTTCAACACGTTTCCTTCTTTATTATATAAAACCTATTACTTTATGGCTCAACATTACATCTCACTACATCTTTCCCATATAGCCTCCTCTATTTACAAATATATATATATATATATATATATATATACAAATTATAGGCACATATGGGGCTTTGCAAGTCAAGACTTTATTAAGTGGATCGACTTTTAGCAATATATAATTCTCCAAACGGAAACAATATTATGGCCCTAATAATTCCCTCTGGATTTTTACATCTTAAAGCTGCCAATAGTTTTTAATCATTTTCTACAAATAGAAACAGAATGTTTGACTTGGAGTCGGGATAGACAATGGACTTTTAATGCCCTTAAAATTCTTGTGAAGGGAATTTCCAGCATTGGTAATGTCTGCCAAAACTAATACCATTTTAAAAGATCATGTGCGGGGGCTGCGTTCATTAAATGCAATGAACAACTGAGTGAAAATAAATAGTGATTATTTCTAAGAAGTGCAATGTTACTAACCAGACAAACTTCCAGAGTCCTAGTTATAAAATAATAAAGTGGCCTCAGCCTGATCCTCCCTATTTGCCTTCCCTGAATTGTTCTTTAAATGCACAATAAAAGCACATATTTGTTAACACTTTCTATTTTTAATCTTTTCTTTAGATACGGCATACTGTACATACGATACATAACCAATCAGTTGTTTGATATTAATAATAATTTTATTTAAAACCTGACAAGAACGCAGCTATATATTTGTAACCCTTTTAAAAATCTCAAAAAGAAAAGATAGGAGACTCAGCACACCGTTTAAGGGAGTTTAATCCACCAAAAAAAAAATAACGTTTCAGCCCAGCACTGAGCTTTTTTCAAGTCTTGAAAAAAGCTCAGTGCTGGGCTGAAACGTTGTTATTTTTTTGGTGGATTAAACTCCCTTAAACGGTGTGCTGAGTCTCCTATCTTTTCTTTTTTCTTTATGGGCGTGAATGATGCTCCCTCGTGGCACCCGATACTTGTAAGTGTGCAGACCCATTCATACTTTTCACCCTTTTAAAAATCTCATTACCTTCTGTAAATATCAGCAGTGGTACTGCACTTGAACGTTTGCTTGTCTTAAATAAGCAAAAGTTAAAATAATAGTACTTCTGAGGTACTTTAAATATAGAAAGTTGTGGTCCTAGTCATTCCCATCTTGTTGATCAGGGCAAGATGAATATGGTCATAGATGCAAATTAGATAGGAGTCCAGGTATTTCTTGTTGTGTAAATTGTTTCAAGATTACATTACATTACCATTTATTCATATAGCGCCAACAATTTACGTAGCGCTAGATACAGAGCATAGAAGGGAACTACATACTAAGTTAGACAAACTAGAACAGACTGGTATGTGAGACAGAGAGCCCTGCTCGCAAGCTTACAATCTAGAGGACACACAATATACAAAATAATTAATTTATTACTATACATTTCTATATACCCTGACATACAGGTCTAGTTTAAGACTTTGCAGAGTAACCTTGCATAGCAGAACGAATTGAAAAATTACAATAAAAAGGGCTGCCCAAGGAAGACAATATTTTAAGATAAAAGAAAAAGGTTTTTAAATGTATGCATTAACGTATTTCCTTGAATATAAGACAAGGTGTTTTATTCCCCCAGAGCAAATGCTTTAAAAAGACCCCTCATCTTATATTTGTAAAAAATCTCTTGAATATTTGTACATTGTACCTGTAACTCATAATACAAGCACAAAACATCTAAATGACTCTACGCAGAAATGCACTTTCATGTGCCAATGAAGTTCTATGGGATTCATATAACTAGCTCTGAAGAGTCTGAGGGCACCCATATAAAAACAAGTAGAGGAGCAGACAGTCCTGAAAAGAAAGCAAACTGGCACATTTAGGTTTCACAGCAAAATTTTTTTTTTCTTTTTTTTATTAAACTACTCTGTCTTGGTTTGTCCTCTGACATCTGGAGAGTCCAACACCCGAGGACATCGATTTTACCTTTTTTTTTTTTTTTCAAAAGTTCAAAAAACCTACTTCAGAACTGATCTGTTTTTGACTAATTCTCCTGGCCTGAGGAGCTTTGTAAGATCAGATATAGACTCTATCTCATGGTCAACAAAACAAACAATTAGTAACCCCAAGTCTAAGGACAGATCTCACTGGTGACTGCATTATTATAGCAAGAGAATAAAAACTAGTTGAGTACAACTGCAGAAGACTTTATAAAACCTAACAAAAATAAGCAAGTTTCTAATGAAACTCTTTGGGCCACATACAAAATGTTATGCGTTGCAACTTAATATAATATGGTTAGTGAGGCGCTATAAGTGCATTAGACAATAGATGTATCAATAAAAGCTGCTCAACTCCAAAAAAGGGTGTGAGTCCCCTTTAACACCCTTGACATGAACAGTTAGTGAACAGCGCTCCACAAATCCTTCACTAACTTAACACAATTATTCTCTAAGATAAAAAAAGTTATCAAAATTGGAGAATGAAAATAAACAGAAGGAAAGCCCTTGTCTATTTGACCAAATCAAAGTTGTACAACTTAAGAGTAAATCTATTCAGGAGGAAAGAGTAAATAAAATGATTTTGTCATTAAACCAAAATTGGTGTGCCAGTAATGAAAAAGTGGGGATGTCTCTCTGGGAAGGATCAAGCTCAAGAAGAGAAAACAGAAAATTAAGAAAATTGTTGAGGGAGATAAACTATACCTTTCACCAATACAGACTGGTAAGACATTTGCAGATTTTTACACATCTATTTATATTCTTACAGAACATACGTATTTCAATTTAGACCTGGAAACTTTTTTGAAGAAATCCAGTGTATCTGAATGAATTTACTTGCAAGTAAACAAAAGCAGAAGAAGAGCTGGTGCAAGAACCTTTTCAAGAGATTTCTAAGGAATACATCTTCCTATTTGAATTCCTCATAGTATTCACTAAAACAAATTAATCCACCCCCCCTCCCCCACAACAAAGTCCAACTCAAACTCTCCTTCATGAGAAGTCCAAAAAAATGATATTCACAAAAAACTAAGGGAGTACGATTTGGGAGGCGAATTGTACTTTAAAGTCCTAACTGCCTATCACAACTCCCCACTTCCTAAGGCAAGTTGCAAATAACAAACAGGCCAAGGTTTACCACAGCGCATGGATGCAAATAAATTGCAATTAATTAACTAAATAAATGAAATGTTAAAAAAGACTTTGAGGATTACAGGTTACTTGTTGGACATCATTGGTCTATAAGATCTTTTAATATACTTTGTTTCATTACTATATAAAACCAATCAATTAATTGTTCTACATAAAATCTCACTACATCTTGTTCACATGTTCTCACCTATATACATATATATATTTCTGTACATATGTGCATTTTTATGCAAAAAAAAAGGTTATAAACACTGTTTGCTCAGTGTGTGTTTCTGCTTCCCATTGTTACACCATCCGGCCCAACCTGGAACAGACCACCAGTATTGTCTTACTCTCCCCCCTCATATCTCCGAAAACAATTTTTTTTAGATGAGTGCAAAAATCTAATCCTGGCACAATTCCCTGAAATTCTTTGAATTATGATAAGTGATTACAGGATTAGTGACTCAGCATATTGTTTGGGGGAATCTAATTAATATGCGGTATTACAAGATATTCTTGGAAGTATTCAATAATCCTAGAAATAAACTTGCTTGGCAAAAACTGAAACAATACAAAGCATGTGGAAATACACCAGATGTCCAATGTCAAGATTCAGGTATGAGTAGTGTTAAGAAAAAGAAAAGATTCAAGATCTCCACTTGCCCAACAATCTCTAATGCTATACTTGGCTTGGAAGTTCTAATCCTTTGATAGTCTTTTTTTAACCCTTTGGAGCTTATGTCTATCTCGTGTTTAATATATTTATTTCTTGTTAGTACAATTCCTGTAGCCCCACAGTCATATCTCAAAAGTATTGCCCCTGCCGTGCTATGGGGGTTGGTGTTCGCTAATGTCCAATAATAGGTGTACACTTCAAAATCCAGACACAGGCAGCATTTTGAAATCTATCCCTCTCCAGAGCTTCATATGACACAACTCTATGGTCCTAGTCATTCCTATTGTGCACAGTTGTGCCAGTACATGCTTTTCTGGTATTTATCATCAGTGGGGATACAAGTACCATCCATGGCCAGGTGTAGAACAGCTCTTTGAAGATCAGCAACTAATGTAAAATACTACCTTACAACAAAGGGACAGAGAGAACATTTGCATGTTTGTTGATAACGCTTGTTTTCTCTGATCTTTATTTAGTTGATGCTCAACGTGTAATATGCTGGTTACCAAACAGAAATTAATCCTTAAAGACAGATACTGAAGGCACACAATAAAAACTGTATGGTAGGAAGAGAGAATATTGATTAGGAATTTGATGGAATGTTGAGAAACTAAGGACAGAGACTAGATGAGGGAGAAATGTTATGTCATGACAAGGTCATCAGATAGTGATCTGGGTGCCAATCAAAATGTAATTTATCAAAGTTAATATCCAAACTCAGATTTTAGAATGACATGGACAACTATTTTAACTATGAATCACATGAATTTGGTAATGTTTCAGTTATCCAGTTTAAATTTAGTGACATAGTGAGGGAATACACAAGAAGGCTGTGTTCCTTTTTAAGAAAGTGTTGTCATTAGCCATTACTGTGAAATCAGCCTCTTTCTACTGTTCTCAATTGTTACAAGAGCTTGGAATACATGTTGTATGGGTTCAGAAATCTTTATGTGCTGTTTATGTGAGGTTTTGTGAATATAAAAACCTGTATAGACAGGAGAGGCATCATTGGGGAAGGGAGGGAGGGAGTGAGGAGAGGCATCATTGGGTGAGGGGGGAGGGAGGGGGAGAGGCATCATTGTGTGAGGGAGGGGGAGAGGCAGCATTGGACAAGTCTGGGTGGAGAGGCAGCATTGAGCAAGTCTTGGGGAGGGAGGGGGAGGCAGCATTGGGTACGTCTGAGGGAGGGAAGGGGAGGCAGCATTGGGTAGGGAGGAGGAGGCAGCACTGGTTAAGTCTGGTGGGCAAATGGCTGTGGGGGCGAAGCTTTGGCCATGTCTTGGGGGAAGATGGTCAAATAAAAGGTAATAAAACAAGAAATGCATGCAATGCATTTACATGTGAAAATATACAAGTTAAACTGTTTTCCTATAGGGTAGTCTTATATTCAGGCTTTTAATTTTTTTCCTAAAGGAATATCCAAAGTTTGCGGGGGTCGTCTTATAATCAGGGTTGTCTTGTATTCTAGCAAATATTTTATATTTTAAATTAAAGAGAATTAAAACAAATCTGTTTTGTTATACAATATTAGAGTAAAAATTACTAAAATTGTCAAAGGTCACAAGGTTGGTTAGGTTCGTGCTTGCCATGAAATAGCAATTAGGGGAAGAACAATAAATAGTATATATAGAACCTGAGGTTCCCACCGTCAGTGTTGCAAAAAACGTTGCTACAACTGATCACATGTGCATCCCACGGAGATGGAACAATCACAACTTCTTCTATTATATAAATCATGTGATTTTAGTGTTATGATACCGTATACTGGCCAACTATTTGGGTGCTAGTCCCAGGGTGAAAAGGGACGAAGAATAAAGTGGGCAGAGTTACCTCATGTTACATGACCTTGTACCTTGTATTTTATTAATATTCATTTAAGCTCTGTATGTCCGCTACACATACACTGCTTAAACAAAATGTTGTCTGTGCATTGCATGAGCAGTATTTATGTCGGGACAGACTGAATTTGATGGGACACAACAATCTTGTTTTTTTGGGTCCTCTCCTGTCAAATTGTCAGCCTATAATACTGCCTATGCACAGTGCTAATTAAAAGGCATACACAGCATAAATGCAGTGAAATAATCCAAAAACTCTGAGTATCTGGTGATTGTTGTTACTATGTAAATTTGGATAGTTTATTGGAGTAAAATTTGAACAATTTGATTTTAACTAGTATGTGTCATGATGCTGTAACCAGTGGAATGCTGTGAAGTGCTTCATCTAAGCCGACTTTTCCCCAGGGTTGAGCCCCAAAGTAGGTAAGGCCCAGCAGTATCGGCAAATCAAGGTTGGGCAGAAGGTATGACTCCAATAGGTGAGTAGAGCATGGTAGGACAAGACAAACAAAAGGCCAGACAGGCTAGCTGTACAAGCCAAGATCAATATCAGGAGAGCGGGTAATTGTATAAGCCAGGAGCAATATCAGGAGAGCGGGTAATTGTATAAGCCAGGAGCAATATCAGGAGAGCGGGTAATTGTACAAGCCAGGAGTAATATCAGGAGAGTGGGTAATTGTACAAGCCAGGAGTAATATCAGGAGAGTGGGTAATTGTACATGCCAGGAGTAATATCAGGAGAGCGGGTAATTGTACAAGCCAGGAGCAATATCAGGCGAGTGGGTAATTGTACAAGCCAGGAGTAATATCAGGAGAGCGGGTAACTGTACAAGCCAGGAGCAATATCAGGAGAGTGGGTAATTGTACAAGCCAGGAGCAATATCAGGAGAGCGGGTAATTGTACAAGCCAGGAGCAATATCAGGAGAGTGGGTAATTGTACAAGCCAGGAGTAATATCAGGAGAGCGGGTAACTGTACAAGCCAGGAGCAATATCAGGCGAGTGGGTAACTGTACAAGCCAGGAGCAATATCAGGAGAGCGGGTAATTGTACAAGCCAGGAGTAATATCAGGAGAGCGGGTAATTGTACAAGCCAGGAGTAATATCAGGAGAGCGGGTAATTGTACAAGCCAGGAGTAATATCAGGAGAGCGGGTAATTGTACAAGCCAGGAGCAATATCAGGAGAGTGGGTAATTGTTCAAGCCAGGAGTAATATCAGGAGAGCGGGTAATTGTACAAGCCAGGAGCAATATCAGGAGAGTGGGTAATTGTACAAGCCAGGAGCAATATCAGGCGAGTGGGTAATTGTACAAGCCAGGAGCAATATCAGGAGAGTGGGTAACTGTACAAGCCAGGAGCAATATCAGGAGAGTGGGTAATTGTACAAGCCAGGAGCAATATCAGGCGAGTGGGTAATTGTACAAGCCAGGAGCAATATCAGGAGAGTGGGTAACTGTACAAGCCAGGAGCAATATCAGGAGAGCGGGTAACTGTATAAGCCAGGAGCAATATCAGGAGAGTGGGTAACTGTACAAGCCAGGAGTAATATCAGGAGAGCGGGTAACTGTACAAGCCAGGAGCAATATCAGGAGAGCGGGTAACTGTATAAGCCAGGAGCAATATCAGGAGAGTGGGTAACTGTACAAGCCAGGAGTAATATCAGGAGAGCGGGGTAATTGTACAAGCCAGGAGTAATATCAGGAGAGTGGGTAATTGTTCAAGCCAGGAGCAATATCAGGCGAGTGGGTAATTGTACAAGCCAGGAGCAATATCAGGAGAGCGGGTAATTGTATAAGCCAGGAGCAATATCAGGAGAGCGGGTAATTGTACAAGCCAGGAGCAATATCAGGAGAGCGGGTAATTGTACAAGCCAGGAGCAATATCAGGAGAGTGGGTAACTGTACAAGTCAGGAGCAATATCAGGCGAGTGGGTAACTGTACAAGCCAGGAGCAATATCAGGCGAGTGGGTAATTGTACAAGCCAGGAGTAATATCAGGAGAGCGGGTAATTGTACAAGCCAGGAGCAATATCAGGCGAGTGGGTAACTGTACAAGCCAGGAGTAATATCAGGCGAGTGGGTAACTGTACAAGCCAGGAGCAATATCAGGCGAGTGGGTAATTGTACAAGCCAGGAGCAATATCAGGCGAGTGGGTAATTGTACAAGCCAGGAGTAATATTAGGAGAGCGGGTAATTGTACAAGCCAGGAGCAATATCAGGCGAGTGGGTAATTGTACAAGCCAGGAGTAATATCAGGAGAGCGGGTAATTGTACAAGCCAGGAGCAATATCAGGCGAGTGGGTAACTGTACAAGCCAGGAGTAATATCAGGCGAGTGGGTAACTGTACAAGCCAGGAGCAATATCAGGCGAGTGGGTAATTGTACAAGCCAGGAGCAATATCAGGCGAGTGGGTAATTGTACAAGCCAGGAGTAATATTAGGAGAGCGGGTAATTGTACAAGCCAGGAGCAATATCAGGAGAGCGGGTAATTGTACAAGCCAGGAGCAATATCAGGAGAGTGGGTAATTGTACAAGCCAGGAGTAATATCAGGAGAGCGGGTAACTGTACAAGCCAGGAGCAATATCAGGAGAGTGGGTAATTGTACAAGCCAGGAGTAATATCAGGAGAGTGGGTAATTGTACAAGCCAGGAGCAATATCAGGAGAGCGGGTAATTGTACAAGCCAGGAGCAATATCAGGAGAGCGGGTAACTGTACAAGCCAGGAGTAATATCAGGAGAGCGGGTAACTGTACAAGCCAGGAGCAATATCAGGAGAGTGGGCCGCCATACAAGCTCAGGTAATAGAAGATAAAATAAAAATAGAGGACTCTATAGAAACAAACAATATAGGAGAGCGCCAGGGTACAGTGTGTAAGGCTGGCTGAGAATAGGTGCACATGCCAATACAATAAATAAAGTGTGTCCTGGTGCGCCGATACTTCAGACAGCTGGGAATACAGGTATAGAGGGGGTAAAGTTGGGGTCACGCTCCAACCTGCATTAGAATTGTGGTGGTTCAGAGCACGATCCTCCAAAACTGTCACAGTATAGGGTTAAAATTGTTTATAATTATTTTAAACCGGGTATTTGGTGTCCACTAACAGTTTTCATTCTTTGCTACTATTCCCCAGTTAAGTGTATATTTTGACCTTTATTATAGTAATGAGTTGTACTTTGCCCTATATCAATATGATTCATATTTTTTAGCCATTGTAATGCAAGTCATTTCCTAGTTCATTGAAGAGGTTGTATTTTCTGGCACTTCCAACAGTGTTAAAGATAACACAAAGTGCTACTACAGATGGCTTGAGCATTGTTACTGGAACTTTTATTACATTTCTTGAAATACATAGAAATGAAATTATTAAAAAATGTAATCAAATAAATAATCACCACAATGCCATGTTCAATAACCACCAATCTGTGTAATTAAAGGTAGTGACGAGGGGTATTGAATGGTTAGACCAGGGGTCCTCAAACTTTTTAAACAGGGGGCCAGTTCACCAGTGGCGTAGCGTGGGGGGTGCAGGGGGGGCCGGCCGCACCGGGCGCAATATCTGGGGGGGCGCACTAGCCCTATGCGGCCGCCAGGGCCGTCTTTAACGCGGGGCAAACGGGGCAGCTGCCCTGGGCCCATTTACTCCTGGGGGGCCCCAAGGCAGCTGTACCGTGGGCCCCCAGCCCCTGCTGCCGCGTTCACAGCGCATTGCGCTTGTGAACGCTTTTTTCCGGCAAGCCGCATCCGATGGATGCGACGGCCGGAAAAAAGAAAAAAAAAAAAAACTGCCGCCGGATGTGACGTCGCGTCACATCCGGTTTCTGTTTCCCTCCTCCGTGCAAGAGGGAAGACTGCACGGAGGAGACATCCGGCGGGGGACACGGAGCAGCTGGGGGGGGGGGGGGGGGGGCTGGCTGGCTGGCACAATATTCCTGGTATCTGACTGGCACTATATTACTGGGTATCTGATTGGCACTATATTACTGGGTATCTGATTGGCACTATATTACTTGGCATCTGATTGGCACTATATTACTGGGTATCTGATTGGCACTATATTACTGGGTATCTGATTGGCACTATATTACTTGGCATCTGATTGGCACTATATTACTGGGTATCTGATTGGCACTATATTACTGGGTATCTGATTGGCACTATATTACTTGGCATCTGATTGGCACTATATTACTGGGTATCTGATTGGCACTATATTACTGGGTATCTGATTGGCACTATATTACTTGGCATCTGATTGGCACTATATTACGGGGCATCTGACTGGCACTATATTACTGGGCATCTGGCTGGCACAATAATACTGGGCATCTGACTGGCACAATAATACTGGGCATCTGACTGGCACTATATTACTGGGCATCTGGCTGGCACAATAATACTGGGCATCTGGCTGGCATAATATTACAGGCATCTGGCTGGCACTATATTACTGGGCTCTGACTGGCACAATATTACAGGCATCTGACTGGCATAATATTACAGGCATCTGACTGGCACAATATTACAGGCATCTGACTGGCACAATATTACAGGCCTCTGACTGGCACAATATTCCTGGCCTCTGACTGGCACACTATTACAAGCATCTGACTGGCATAATATTACAGGCATCTGACTGGCACAATATTACAGGCATCTGACTGGCACAATATTCCTGGCCTCTGACTGCACACTATTACAGGCATCTGACTGGCATAATATTACAGGCATCTGACAGGCACCATATTCCTGGGCTCTGACAGGCACAATATTCCTGGGCTCTGACAGGCACAATATTCCTGGGCTCTGACAGGCACAATATTCCTGGTATCTGATTGGCACAATATTATTGGTATCTGACTGGCACAATATTACTGGTATCTGACTGGCACATTATTACTGGGCTCTGACTGGCACAATATTGCAGGCATCTGACTGGCACAATATTACTAGGCTCTGACTGGCACAATATTACTGGGCTCTGACTGGCACAATATTACTGGCATCCGAAAGTTACAATATTACTGGCATCTGAATGGCACAACAATTATGGCATATGTGTGTGTGTGTGTGTGTGTGTGTGTGGGGGGGGGGGGGTTAACATTAGAGGTACAGGATTGAGGAAGTTGGCTCCATCTAGCCCAGTCTTGGATCATCTCCAGGGTATGGTTCCATTTTGATGTTTAGTTTTTGTTCTTGATATTTTTTGTCGTTTACGATGGTTGTGAGACGACATATAATAGCATGGCCCATGCTAGGTTACTACATGTGTATATTTGTATTCATAGACCTGCTGAAAATGTGGAGAATGTGTGTAATGCATGTTCGCACTCAATAAAGTGTTGGAAAATAAACTTGTATTTAGATGCATTTTACTTTAATTACATAAGTATTTTCATAACAAACAATACATGTCCTTGGGGGGTAAGGGTTTCTTTAAATAATCTAGTAGAAGAGACTCGAGTGCTAAAATCCACGGGTTAGGGGGCGCAAATTACTTGCCTTGCCCCGGGTGCTGACAACCCACGCTACGCCACTGCAGTTCACTGTCCCTCAGACCGTTGAAGGGCCGGACTATAGTAAAAATAAAAACTATGAAGAAATTCCTATGCACACTGCATATATCTTATTTTGAACAAAACGAGAACAAATACAATATTTAAAGTAAAGTTAAATCAACAAACTTACCAGTATTTCAATGGGAATAGTGTGCCAGTCAGGGCCCAGGAATATTATGCCAGTCAGATGCCCAGGAATATTATGCCAGTCAGATGCCCAGGAATATGATGCCAGTCAGATGGCCAGGAATATTATGCCATTCAGATGCCCAGGAATATTATGCCAGTCAGATGCCCAGGAATATTATGCCATTCAGATGCCCAGGAATATGATGCCAGTCAGATGGCCAGGAATATTATGCCATTCAGATGCCCAGGAATAATATGCCAGTCAGATGCCCAGGAATATTATGCCAGTCAGATGCCCAGGAATATGATGCCAGTCAGATGCCCAGGAATATGATGCCAGTCAGATGCCCAGGAATATGATGCCAGTCAGATGCCCAGGAATATGATGCTAGTCAGATGCCCAGGAATATGATGCCAGTCAGATGCCCAGGAATATGATGCCAGTCAGATGCCTAGGAATATGATGCCAGTCAGATGCCTAGGAATATGATGCCAGTCAGATGCCTAGGAATATTATGCCAGTCAGATGGCCAGGAATATGATGCCAGTCAGATGCCCAGGAATATGATGCTAGTCAGATGCCCAGGAATATGATGCTAGTCAGATGCCCAGGAATATGATGCCAGTCAGATGCCCAGGAATATGATGCCAGTCAGATGCCTAGGAATATGATGCCAGTCAGATGCCCAGGAATATTATGCCAGTCAGATGGCCAGGAATATTATGCCATTCAGATGCCCAGGAATATTATGCCATTCAGATGCCCAGGAATATGATGCCAGTCAGATGGCCAGGAATATTATGCCATTCATATGCCCAGGAATATGATGCCATTCAGATGCCCAGGAATATGATGCCATTCAGATGCCCAGGAATATTATGCCATTCAGATGCCCAGGAATATTATGCCAGTCAGATGCCCAGGAATATTATGCCATTCAGATGCCCAGGAATATTATGCCAGTCAGATGCCCAGGAATATTATGCCATTCAGATGCCCAGGAATATTATGCCAGTCAGTTGCCCAGGAATATTATGCCAGTCAGATGCCCAGGAATAATATGCCAGTCAGATGCCCAGGAATATGATGCCAGTCAGATGCCCATGAATATGATGCCAGTCAGATGCCCAGGAATATGATGCCAGTCAGATGCCCAGGAATATTATGCCATTCAGAAGCCCAGGAATATTTTGCCAGTCAGAGGCCAGGAATAGTGCTCGTTATCCCTCCCTCCTCCCCCGCTTCCCCATCACTTACCTCCAGCTGCTGTGTCCCCGGACGTTTCGCGCGGTGTCCTCCTGTGGAGGAGGGAAACAGTTACCTGATCCGGATGTGACGTAACGTCACATCCGGTCGCGGTGAATTTTTTATTTTTTTTCTTCCTGCAGCCGCATCCTTTGCGGCTGCCAGAAAGAAAAAAAAAAGTAAACGGGGTGGGTGCCGGCAGCACCCCCCGCGGGCCACATAAATGTCCTCGGCGGGCCGCATGTGGCCCGCGGGCCGTAGTTTGAGGACCCCTGGGTTAGACCATATATAATCCTCAGAATAGTTGCTTGTTCTACCAGGAAGCTTTGAGCACATCTAGCGCGAAATGCGTAAGGTTCTTTGCTGTAAATAAGGACAATAAAACGAATGTTTTAAAAGAAGGTGCCCAGCATATGTTAGTAAGGAGTGTGTTTCCTGTTTGTATGAGTTATGCCAAAAAATGCTACATTAATAATGATATGTGAAACATGAGGATTTTGGTATAAAATATATTTTACAAAGCAAAGACTGCCCCATTAAGGTTTGGGCTCTCCTGATATCTTTCATGACATTTGTTCATTCCTATACTTATAAACATGATAATTAAAAAAAAAGGCTTTCAAATTGAGAAAACGGAATATAATAAATGCTTTTCTATTGGGTTAACCTCAAGAATTTAAAAAAAACTTGATAAGAGCTCTCTGACAGTAAGGGACAAAGTAAAATGTATGAATTTAAAACATTTAATTCAACTGCACAGTTCATTACATGGTGTACGACAATCAAAGTAATATCTATTTAGTTATAAGGTAGTGGTAAATTTTGGGAATTAAGGTAAGAAATTACATATATCACAAAGGCGACATATTTTCTTTTTCATTATCAGCTTCTCTCCACTGAAAGGCTACTTAATGATTAAAAACTTTTGGTCATATATTCAAATTTTAGAACTTACATCACTCAATAGATTCTATGGACTTGTAAACTAAATCCAATTTTATATCTAAATTGCAATAATAATAATAATAATACCCTAATTATTATTAATAATAATAATAATAATAATAATAATAATAAACGGACTCTGTTGTTGAAGAATTTTTCCAACTTGAGCACTTTGGCCTATAGTTTGAAATTCCCATCTCTTATTTTTGTGTTCTGAGACCTTTGAGCAGGAGTTTTCCAAGTTTTTTCTGATGTGGGCTGCATCATCATAAATGCATGTGTTAATGGGCTGCATTCAAATTTGTTATATACAGTAATAGTGAAGAACAGCCTTTTAGCAGGGCCGGAATTAGAAATTGTAGGGCCCCTTACAGACCAAATGGTCTGGTCCCCCTTCCCCTCACTCCATTTTCTCCCCACTCCATTTCATTGTTGCGCCTTCTTGCACACCCAGAACCTATTCCCATCACCCACATTGCACACCCAGGACTTACCCCAGCACCCCAGGACATTCCCCATCACCCACATTGCACATACAGGACTTACCCCATCACCCACATTGCACACCCAGGACTTACCCCAGCACCCCAGGACATTCCCCATCACCCACATTGCACATCCAGGACTTAACCCATCACCCACATTGCACATCCAGCACATTCCCCATCACCCACATTGCACATACAGGACTTACCCCATCACCCACATTGCACACCCAGGACTTACCCCAGCACCCCAGGACATTCCCCATCACCCACATTGCACGTCCAGGACTTACCCCATCACCCACATTGCACACCCAGGACTTAACCCAGCACCCCAGGACATTCCCCATCACCCACATTGCACATCCAGGACTTAACCCATCACCCACATTGCACATCCTGCACATTCCCCATCACCCACATTGCACATACAGGACTTACCCCATCACCCACATTGCACACCCAGGACTTACCCCAGCACCACAGGACATTCCCCATCACCCACATTGCACGTCCAGGACTTACCCCATCACCCACATTGCATACACAGTACTTAACCCGGCACCCCAGGATATGAACCATCACCAATATTACACACCCAGGACATTCTCCCCTACTCATATTTCATATCCAGGACTTATCCCATCACCCCAGGACATGCCGCATCACCCACATTACACATCCAGGACTGACTCCTGCAACCCAGGACATGCTCCCTCATGAACATTGCGCCCCCAGTAAGCACCCACAGCTCCCTGGTGTCCAGTGGAAGGCAGCATGGTATCTGTGCACTGCCCAGGCACACAGACATCCTAACACGCTGCCTCTCATGCTTACCAAGTCTGAAGTCACGGGACCCCCAGCACTCTGACTTCAGACATGCACATTTCTGATCTCCCCAGCCAGAGCCTCTGCCGAAAAGCTTCTTTTTTTTTTTGTTAAAGGGAAAATGTTCCCCCTTTATAACATAGTTTTGAACACTAAATTGTAGATTATATATATGTATATGGTATCCAAAGAAAGTTCTGTCATATCAGAAATGGAAAAATCACTCTCTCTGGTCAGGCAAATCACTGGTTATTAAGGGGTTAAATGTAGCTTTATATGTACATGTGTTGTATACAAATTGCAAGGATGACAGAAGTGATCATAAAATTGGTGCTCCTAGAGGCAGTCAGCAACATTGCATTGAAAAGAGGACAAAACTAACCCTTGCTCTAAATTAACTCTAAATCTAGGGTTAATGCTACTTTTGGTTATTGTCCTATAATTCGCAAGAAACAACAAAAAACGTGATCATGGCATATTTCAAAACTCAGAACGAATATTAAAAACTATTTAGATGGGGTCTGTTTTTGCAATTGTGTAAAAGATCAAAGTGAGAAAAAGTGTATATTTTTCCAATACATATAACCCAAACAAATAGGAGTGATTGGTGCGCTGAGTAAAATCCACCAACAGGAAAATATATAAAATTATATAAAGGGAAATATGATATTTGCCTGAGAAAACTGGTATTGCAGTGCAGTATAGTCTAGGTCTTCAATGTCTCACAATATGTATATAGAGGGACAAAAAAAGACAAAAAATATAGTGTAATACAGTAAATATAAACAATGATGGTGCAGTGTGGGTAATTGCACTCACAAACAGTGTCGATTAAAATGGCTCATCTATCTCTTGTAAAGATGTCTTCTCTCTTCTTAATATCACGCTCACAGGCAGTAAGACAAGATGAAGAGGTGGTATGTTAGACAATAAAAGATAGAAGTTTAATAAAAAAAAAACCACAATAGCATCTTACATATGTAGTTGTGGATATCAGATGTTTTTCTGTGACAGCAAAGTTCCAAATGGAGAACAGAGTCCAAAAGGCCAGTTCAGCAGAAATAAATCCAGAGGCAATCCAAAGATTCGTGATTAGATAAAATATAGCAGTATAGGTAGGCACGCTACGCGTTTCGCCTCTATTTGGGCTTCCTCTTGGCGTGTCTTGGCGTGACACTCCAAGAGGAAGCCCAAATAGAGGCGAAACGCGTAGCGTGCCTACCTATACTGCTATATTTTATCTAATCACGAATCTTTGGATTCCCTCTGGATTTATTTCTGCTGAACTGGCCTTTTGGACTCTGTTCTCCATTTGGATCTTTGCTGTCACAGAAAAACATCTGATATCCACAACTACATATGTAGACTATAAACTAGACTATAAAAATCTTGGTGGACAACGAGATGGTCATGGACTCTGACTCACAAGAGTTAACCGATTACTCAGAGTATATAGAAAATGTCAGCTTATCATACAGCTGGATCCCCACCGAGGAGCACGAGGGCACAGAGTTAGTGTGTGTGGCGTGACACTCCAAGACGAAGCCCAAATAGAGGCGAAACGCGTAGCGTGCCTACCTATACTGCTATATTTTATCTAATCACGAATCTTTGGATTCCCTCTGGATTTATTTCTGCTGAACTGGCCTTTTGGACTCTGTTCTCCATTTGGATCTTTGCTGTCACAGAAAAACATCTGATATCCACAACTACATATGTAAGATGCTATTGTGGTTTTTTTTTTATTAAACTTCTATCTTTTATTGTCTAACATACCACCTCTTCATCTTGTCTTACTGCCTGTGAGCGTGATATTAAGAAGAGAGAAGACATCTTTACAAGAGATAGATGAGCCATTTTAATCTACACTGTTTGTGAGTGCAATTACCCACACTGCACCATCATTGTTTATATTTACTGTATTACACTATATTTTTTGTCTTTTTTTGTCCCTCTATATACATATTGTGAGACATTGAAGACCTAGACTATACTGCACTGCAATACCAGTTTTCTCAGGCAAATATCATATTTCCCTTTATATAATTTTATATATTTTCCTGTTGGTGGATTTTACTCAGCGCACCAATCACTCCTATTTGTTTGGGTTATATGTTTTGTCTTTTACACGTGTGTCTTCAGAGGAACACATAGATTGGTACTGCTTTGTTACAGTTTAAAGCGCCAGAATCTATCTTTTCTGTATATTTTTCAATGTCTTCATTATATTTTATGGGTTTTTTTCTCTAGCAAATTATATTATATCAATAAAGGTATCTACAGAATGCCATTTTGATGGCAATAAAAACAGTATATAATATGTTTGGGTGCATTAAATGTGAAAGAGGAAAATTACAGCAAAACACAAACACCGCAGAAATGTTAAAATAGACATTATCACAAAGGGTATTACATTTCAAAACAGTCCTGCCACCAAGGGTTTTTCCAAATATGATTCATCCAGTGATTTACTTTCACTTTCTGTTTGCTATCACTAGATGGCAGCAGTATGACAGAACTGATTTCAAATGTCAATAGTTGAAGTCTACAAACACTGAGACGTAATAGGTGGAATCTCCCTCCGCTGACTTTAAATAAGGACTCTCGCTTGCTGAGCACCACAGTTCAGTTATAGTGCTGAACTAGATAGACCTAAGGACAACCTGGTACGCGTAAGGTTTCCATCACCACTTGAGGCACTAAAGTCTTAAACAAAAGCTTGGAATACAAAGATCATTTAAAAGCATCTATACAGACCAGGACATTTTACAATCTGCATCCTAAGGACCTGCATCACTGTTTGAGTTACTAAAGCCTCAAGCCTTACCACACGCCATTAAACCCTGGAGTACAAGAATTCATTTGCAATGCCTGGAATTCAAGGACTTTCCATTTTTGCCATACCTTTCATACAGATCCTCTGCTTTCTGAGAACTAGTAAGAGATGATTGCCTATTATAAATGTAAAATTTGTATTATTATCCCTTTCACTTCTCAGTGCATGCTCGCCTCTTAGGACACTGGCTAATCATTGCACTGGTACAATTCAAAAGTGAAAAGGGATGGATCTTATTGCTGATTTGGCAGTTACCTATCAATGAAATGTTAATATTTTTGCATGAAACGATATCATTTTTTCATTACTGAGTATTAGAATATTATTATTATTTCTGCAGTTGTTTGATTGCACAAATATGCTTAATTATAGAATGTTGCAAAACATACTTTGGGAATAATATACTAAAATGGTTAAATAAGTGTATATCCCATTGAGAGATAGCTGTTAAGTTTGCATGCCTATAGATAAAAGATCATTTCATATTTTTAAAAATAGCTAATATGTAGCACAGAAGAATATACTGCAATCAGGAGAGTTATATTGGGTTACCTGTTAATGACAAACATACAGCAACTAGAGTGCAAGCTGTCGGTCACTAGAGTGAAAGCTGTCAATCTTTAGTACATCTCTCTAGCTCATCTCTCTATGTTATTTCTATTTGCAGTGGAAGGGCTGTATATTGTGACCAATGCATCACACTGATAAAAATTTAAAATAATTGTATCAAACTAAGTTTGGGAAGTTAGGACAGCTTTCTATGCAATGTACTTGTTTGTTCTGCCTTTATTATTTAGACTCTATGTATTGCTAAATCATAATATGCTTAATATGCAATGGAAAAATAGTTTAAATGGAATTTAAACCTTGATTGGGTAAAACAAAACTTTTAGTATTGCTTATATCCATTTAGATGGGTATTTCTGATGATAGATTGGTTAATTCAGTGATTTTTACATTCCTAGTTGTTGTATGACATTGCATTATCTTGGGTTTAAATTGTCCACTAATTCAGCTATATTTCTTCTCCATAGCCTCAGCTTCCTCAATAATAATATCTCCTCCGGAAAGTGTGATTCTGGCCCAGATTGGGGACCCACTTGTTATCACCAGTACAGCCACAGACTGCGATGAACCTTCCATCACGTGGTCTAGCCTTATGGACAAGACCTTAACGGGTACTGTCAACACACATGGACACAGTTCCAACCTCACCATGACGGCCGTCACTATAGAGAGCGAAGGTCAATACAGATGTAAAGTCTTCTGCAAGAATGGAACATCAGAGAAAAGCTTTAAAATCATTTCACATTGTAAGTGACCTACATAGAACATTGTTAGACAATGTGTACAAGCACAACATGTGCTCTGAGATATGGAGCTATTGAAAGACTCCACAGGAGTAGAAACCGTATGGAGGGCAAGCCAACAGCTAAGACTCCAGCTGCTGCTGCATTACATTTTTCATGATTCTCTGCTAGAATTTGGTTTTGTAACTCACCAAGAGCTGAAGTGCTGTGTGTTGGTGCCTGCTACCTGAACATATAATTGTAAACCATATTTCAGTTATGCTTCTCACATCATAATTAATATTTTTTTTGTATTATTGCAGCTTTTCCCAGCGATCCCATTCTGCATGTATCCTCCTTTGTGGTCGGAGTTCAGTCCACTATCACATGTACTGTCCCACGTGTATACCCCACGGAGAGGATGACTATAAAAATCTTGGTGGACAACGAGATGGTCATGGACTCTGACTCACAAGAGTTAACCGATTACTCAGAGTATATAGAAAATGTCAGCTTATCATACAGCTGGATCCCCACCGAGGAGCACGAGGGCACAGAGTTAGTGTGTGTGGCACAATTGGAATTTGACGAGATCGAGCCAAAGACCAGAGACACAAAGATAGTACTCAATCTGAACTGTAAGTAAGAGCAGCTATTATCAACTCTCAACATTAATGTCATCCTTTCTAAGTGAAGTAGGCAACTCATGATCTCCAGTAACCAATCCTAATGCACTCTTAACTTAACTTTCAGGAGTTAAGTCAACTGGGTTAAGAAAACAGATACCACCATCACATTCTATTGAGAAAAGTGTAACCCTTGAACATAACATCACTTCATTGTAGAATAGGGAGTCCACTCCATACTGTGGGATGAGGGGAATCTGCCCACCCTCCCTTCCTTGAGATTGGAATAAAACCCATAACACACTGATTCAAGCCATGATAGTTGTCATGTTTGTTTGTACTGAAGTTTTTCTGACCCATCATGCTTATTTTTTCAGACCCACCTGGAGATCCCTATATCACAGTTCACCCATCTCCTATGGTGAAATGGATGGAAACCATATCTCTAAACTGCATGTCTAAAAGCAGATCTCCAGTCAAGGTCTGGTGGGTGAAACTGGCAGGAGATCAGCAACTAGACATAGAATCTGATAGGAGTGGAAACTTGACAATCGATAATGCTGAACTGGAACACTCTGGGGTTTACACCTGTTATGTTGAGAATGTTGCGGGAAGAAAATCAGCCTCAGTGGAGATCACTGTACAAAGTAAGACAGGATAATTAATTTGCACAGCATTTCTGCTTATATTACATGTGCAGTAGTGCTTAAACTCTCCCTTAAAAACCACTCCTGATTTCTCCCTTGTTATCATCTGGGCCTCTTGGGAAGTATGGAAACAGCATTCTACTACTACTCTACATAGCTGTCCTTAAAACTATAATTACTACTGATGTTCTGCCCTCCCAGGTGCCATACCTTTGAAGCAAGCACTCATGGGAAATGTGGTTCCCATAGTCCTGCAAGGGAAGGGACTATCTCATCTGCACCTTGGAGTGGATAATTTCTACAGCACCTTGAAGTGGATACTTTTGGTAGCTCCAGTCCGATAAAAGTTCTACATTACAAGTTGATCACATTTGATTTTAGAACATTTATAGGTTTGGTGCTGCCAAAATTATGCATTAACCGAAAGTATCTGTTATCTGAAATGCTGCTGGTGCCAAGGGTACTCAACCTCTATTTGAATAATTCTGTGCTGAATGAGTAGTATTAATCTGTATGGAATATCTCCTGCTTATGTTTTTGGGAAAGACCACCTTTTTAAAGTTGCTTTGTTGTACTTTTAGGTATCCCAGATGCACCTACACTCAACATTCTGCCAGCTACACCAGTGTATGTTGGAAACACCGTTAACATCGAGTGTTATGGGAATGGTGAATCCTGGACAAATTTCACCCTGTGGTTGGTGTCAACAACAGGTCTTAAACTCTTACTGGACAAAGAAGGAGTCTTTGAAATAAATGAAGCACAACCCCAAGATGGAGCATTATACTTATGCCGAGCAGAGAATCCATTTGGAAAAGCAGACACAATGAAATCCCTTATTGTGGAATGTAGGTGTGATTAGTAGCTTTGGACTATGGTTCTGGGTAATTAATGGTGGGAACTAGCATAAGGATCCTGTGTGAACATTTCCAGTTAATTGCTGTGTTTTTAAAAAAGATATAGGTCTTTAGGGTAAGTTCATTGGTTAAAGAACTGACACCCTATATCGGAGCATATTATACGGTTTACAAAGAGATGATAAATATTAATATTAACAAAAAGCACTACATTAAGTACAGTAAGAGAGATAATTATTGCTACTATGTGATTGAACTAATTGTTAAAAGAAGCTAACATATCTGCATATCTGCTGTGTATATCTTTTATAACATCGTGTAATATTCATAATGTCTTCTCAGATTCTCCTCAGAACACTATGATTTCGTACAATCCTTCTGTTGTCAACGTGGGGGACTCAGTAACTTTGTCATGTATAAGTGATGCTGTTCCAAGCCCTAACTTCTTCATATATCAACTGACAAAGCCCGGAGACTCTGTCCATGCTGTGGCTGGGCCATACATGACCATCGAGAATATAACTAGCATGAACAATGGACTGTATGAGTGTGAAGCCTCTAACTTGGTGGGAAGCCAGCGTGCCTCAGTGGAATTAGTGGTGAGATGTAAGTAGATCCTGCTCAGTTTTATCTGTAAAGAGCAATATAGTTTATAAAACATGTTCAATAGAAATCAAGATGACCCTACTGAATTATATATGGGTAACTTGATTTAAAGTGTAGATTACAAAAGGCAAGACACGTATTTGAAGGACAGCAGATTATAAAGCAAAATACTATTTATATTGTTCAACATACATTATTTCTAGGATTCCAACCTTCATTTCCTGTTCTTTCTAACATGTGTTCCTTTGACCAATAGCTCCACCCAAAAACACACAACTAATCGTCATGCCATCTGTCTCAGTAAGAGAGGGGGAACCTGTGCGCATCTTGTGTTTATCAACAGCCTTTCCCACCCCTGAGCTGGTTCTAAAGCAGAAGACTGAGTTGGGCATGGAAGAGTTGGACATGCGTAATGGAGAATACACAATCTTACATGCTGCATTGGAGCATGCAGGAGCATACGTCTGTGAATCAAGGAATGTTGCAGGACATGAAATTACAGAAACCATACTGAGCGTGCAAGGTACAACGCTAAAACATTGTTACACTGCGCAGTACCCAGCTCCTGTTCATTTTAAAATTACAAAACAGAAAAAAAGTGCGCTTTACATAAACTGTGGAATATATGTAGTACCTAATATATACAATAGGTGAGTGAAAATGGTGATACAAAAGTAACTTCAGGAGAGATAAAATCTCCCTTTGGATTTTGCACTCACAGACTCCAAGTATAAAATATGCTCATCAGACGATATTCTTAAAAAAGATTCGGTACTTCAATTTTCTTTAGAACTCCAAAGACAAGGAAGAAGTGGAACAACAGATGAGTGGCATAAAACAGTTTTTAATATAAAAAGAACAAATATCTGCTTACATGAAGGGTTTCCTGAGATCAGCAAGGTGGGCGCCACACTTTGGTCTGTATGAGGAAAAACGCTTCTGCAGTGTTCTTTAAAATGAAATAATAACAAAGTCCTTAAGGTAAAAAAGCAGGTGAGTCCAGCCGCTACGCGTTTCGCCTACAATGGCTTCAACTAGGCGTCTGGACTCCCTGCATAGTAACTGTCCTTTTAATCCGAAGTGATTTTTTTTTTATAATTATTTCATTTTAAAGAACACTGCAGAAGCGTTTTTCCTCATACAGACCAAAGTGTGGCGCCCACCTTGCTGATCTCAGGAAACCCTTCATGTAAGCAGATATTTGTTCTTTTTATATTAAAAACTGTTTTATGCCACTCATCTGTTGTTCCACTTCTTCCTTGTCTTTGGAGTTCTAAAGAAAATTGAAGTACCGAATCTTTTTTAAGAATATCGTCTGATGAGCATATTTTATACTTGGAGTCTGTGAGTGCAAAATCCAAAGGGAGATTTTATCTCTCCTGAAGTTACTTTTGTATCACCATTTTCACTCACCTATTGTATATATTAGGTACTACATATATTCCACAGTATATGTAAAGCGCACTTTTTTTCTGTTTTGTAATTTTTGTATGTTTTGTGTGGTTTAGGAACACACTTATTAAGTGCAGCTCACATTAAGATTAAGCGCTGGGTTAATCTCCCTATTTCCTGTTCATTTTAGGTTCAGTGATAAGAGACTCTGTTTCTTCCTTCAAGGTCACTAGCATTATGTATGGATTTTTGAAAGCAATGTTGGATATTGGTGGTAGTAATATCTCTCTGTGTGGTTGGATCAAGTTGAGAATTCACTACATTGCGAAATAGAGTAGAATAGGGTAACGTCCGCTTGCATTATATTCCATATATCTAGTGTCAATCAACCTTCTCTTGTAAGCTATTCCATTTATGGATATCTTTGACATTTGTGCGATCCTTTGCTTATACAACAGAGTGAAAACATGAGCAGGTTAAGCCTAGCTTGTGGTGCCTTAGTTGGACTTAGCTGGAGGAGCAAAGCAGTCACTAATAACAATATTCACACCAGTTCAAATCTATTTTATTCATCAATATTTCTGGTTACAGGAGACAATTTCCATTTTATAAAAGTTCTTTATTATTTAAATGTATTGCACATATTGACCACCTGTAGTATTAATTAAACTCATGGCTCCCTATGTACTTTTAGTTCCACCTCAAAACACCATGGTGGTTGTGATACCATCAGAGAATGTTACAGAAGGAGACACAGTCACCATCACTTGCCAGACCAGTAGCATTCCATCCCCGACCATTCTACTGGAGAAAGTGTGCTTGGGGAATAGCACAGTCCTGGAGGCCAAGAATGGAAGCTTCACCTTACGCAATGTATCCCTCAATGACACTGGCACATACAAAGTTAGCATTATTAATGGAGTTGGGAAGAGGACTGAGGTTATTGAAATCAATGTTCAAGGTAAGACAAGTTCGCTTTTTCTCTAATTGCACAGGGTAAGACTGAAATTCAACAGAGCAGCTCTTCAGGGCAGCAGAGAGAGATGGTCCAGCAACCACCTTTCTCCATCTTTAGTGTGTGTGCATTTCAATTGTACTGCATGCAGCCAGTTTAGCATTTCCTCCCATACTGGAGGTGTGTTTGACATCACAGAAGTTTTATTCAGGGACACATATAATAAATATGTAATCCAGGGGTGGAAATAATAAAATGTGGTCTGTTCACAGTCTATAGCCTATGCAGCCCTGATGTATGCATTTTTCATAAGAGTCTATGAATAAAATGGTGATGTAGTCATCTTGGTCAAGGAGAACCAGTTTTGTGAAATAGAAGCCTTGAAGTAGGGTTTTGAAAGGTGCTCTCTGTTGTTCAAAAGCTATTTTAATCATACAGAACTTTTCACTTGTCAGTTCATCATAGCTCACTTTATAGTGAATAGACTCCATCTTTTACTTCAGGTTTTTCTTTTTCTACAATCTTGTATGACAGATGACATCTGGAGATGCCGATCATATGCAGCAAGATACTGTTTTGCTGAATAGTCCTAGAATTAGTTCTGAAACTGTACTAATTTACACAAAGGTTTTGTTTCCCAGGACAATGTGAAAAGCACAGGCCCTGTGTTTCACTTCAGTTTAAAGTCAATGTAAAACATGAGCTGAGCAGTGATGATGTGTTATGAGTAGGTAAATTATTTCCGCTCAGATGTTGCTTTCTCCAGAGCACCCCATAGCACCCCATTGGCATCTTTGAATAGTGTGATTGTTTTGCTGTGAAATAAAAAGTCTCAGAATTCTATGCTGGGGATTATTGTAGTTTAAAGACATCATGTGGCCTTATAAAAAATATAAAAATCAGTTACATCAGCTCTTCCCTAATTCCCTGGTAGCGCTAACTAAAGGTTCTACTCAAGAAAAAGAGAATTGCAGGTAAATGAGATGGGAATTTCAAACTTTAGGCCAACATAGTCAAGTTGGAAAACAAAATACCAATACAGCTGAATGGGAGAGTTTTCCCAACTCAGCTACTTTGTCCTTAAGTTTCAAATTCCCATCTCAGTTCCCTGCAATAATCTCTTTATTGAGTAGACCCTTAAGACATGACACAGATTGTAAAATCTTGTTCTATGTCATTTAATGATAAATAGCCCTAGCAGTAGCACTTGTGAACATGAGATGTTTTTTCTTTCTGACTCTTACTACCATGCTTGTTTCTTGGTTTCTAACTATTGATTGGTTTCATGACCCACCTTCCATCATTGTTTGTAACCACACTTTTGCTCCTCCATTACAGAAAGACAGCAGAGCCCCAAGCAGAGCTTTACTGTTCCAATTGTAGCCCTGACCGGCGTTGTGGTGTCAACAGTCGTGATTGGAAGTATCATTTATCATTTGAAACAGTCAAGGGTTCAGGGATCGTACAGTCTAGTGGAAGCTTTAAAGAGCAAAGTGTGACATGAAAGAGGGACTTTAAAGGACATCTCTTGTGAAACATTTAGCTGTATAAGCTTCCTTCAGGACAGCTGCGGGACTAACGTTGGACATCTACCATAGACCTGTGTGAGAGGACTGATAAAGAGGACCCACAGCTGAACCTTTATAACTGTCACTAATTCTGGTGCCATAAAACGTGGACATTTACATCACGCCTCAACGGTTCATTCTGTTGCCAGGTGAAAACTCCATCCTGATTGTGAGGGATATGGAGGGGAAGAAATATAAACAATTTGTCAGAACTTCACAACTGTACAGAAGCCATTGGATATTATTTACTTTTCAGTTTGCACTTAGTTTCAAAGGAAAGATTTGTAGAATGGGTTATATGTTGTAAATATCTTGTAAATATCTTTGTTTTTGTGTTTAGAAGCATTTGTTATTTAATTTTTAATATTCCACATCAGTCATATTTGTTTTGTGTGGAGTGTCCCACCTTTTGAATGTATTGTTTTTTATGTGTGGTTAAAATTTGTTTTGTAGCATTACATTAATTTTTATTCCCATCCAGTCCTCTCTTGGGTTGTTGGAGTTTTTTTGGGGGGGCTTAATTTGGGAGCTTTGGAAAGTGGGAAGCTAAAACATTAAACTGGAGGCAGGAAATGATGTCATGTTGCAGAGTCTGGAATCTTCCAATTGACAGCACATTATTACACTTGGACCAGAAATGAACCCATAAGCCCACTCATGTGACAAGATGGCCGGACACACCGGCATACTGAGTGACGAAGTCTTCAGTAACTGATAATGTCTTCTTTTGTAGAACTCTTAAAATAAGCACACCGATTACTATTCTTTTTTGTTCTGGTATGAGAGTCACTTTTAGGAAGTAGAATATTTCATACAAAACTTTTGTTATGACACAGTTACTTTGATAAATTTCAGATCTTCCAAGTTCCAAACTATCAAGAAATACCTCGATTTACCACTGAGTACATTAGGCTCTGAGATGTTGAATGTGAATAAGTGCATATACTGTAGAGGGTCTCTGGTACACATTTTTCTGTAGTAAACTTGCTCTTTATAACACACATATTTCTTTACAAGAGCACCTGGCTATTAAAGTAATTACTGTGTTTTTGCAAGTGTTTTCATAAACTGATTTTTTAACATTTAATAATACATTGTATTTTTTACAACCTAAAAATAAACACGTGTTCTTTTTCTAAAAGTCTTGTGATTTTCTTTAAGTGTGACTTTTATAACAAATAGGTCAGCAAGGAATATCTCTGTTGAGAACACAAATAATAAAAAACAAATTGTTTAAAGGACAACTAAACTTTTTTTTCACTTTTTTTTCACTTGTGGTTCTAATATAAACCGATCAGCCATAACATTATGAACACCTGCCTAATATTGTGAAGATCCCCTTTTGCGGCCAAAAATGCCCTGACCTGTCAAGGCATGGACTTCACCAAATCTATGAAGGTGTGCTGTGGTATCTGGCACCAAGACATTAGCAGCGGTACACCTGCTTCCCTTTCCTACCGGGTTGAGAGTACGGTAAATCCACGCATCAAGTTTTCTTGGAGATAACATTTTGTAACTCCTTGCTTCCTCTAAGGAGGCAAGGGTTAAAAAATTTTAATTGTCCTTTATCCAGGAAGGGTACATTCAGATATTCATGGTTTTCAAGTACATCTTAGGGGTGTTACTATTACCCCATTTGATCTACCTCAGAAAGATGAAGACCAGAGTAAACCCTGCCAGGAATTCAACCTGACAAAGCGGATGTTGCTTGGCCTTACAGCCAAGATACAAAACAAAAACGAATTCAACCTGCTATCCTGAGGGTTGAACAAATTCTACAGATTAGTCCACTAAGCTCTCACTGACATAAAAATGACATACATACACAACATGACAGGTTGGGTCTGATTATTGCCCATAATGCATCTAACCTACCCTACCATGATAACCGAGTACATGAACCATGGCTTGGTACAGCTATTAAATAGTATTAAAGATCAACACTGGTACTTACCAAGTATTTTTAATTTTTACTAGTCTTCTCACTGTTCAGGCTTGTCCAGCAGTTGATAAACATATAATTATTAACTTTCCACTCACTGCCAAATCCATCAGGGCATTGGTGTGGATTTTTAAATTCTAGTTTTCCTTATTATATCTATATATCTATGTGTGAAATAGTTCTATATATATGTGTGTGTGTGCATATGTCTATATATACAGTATATATAGTTAGTTATACATACATATATACATTATTTTTATCTTGTAACTGTAATCTTCCTTGAAAATACCACAATAGTCAAATATACAAAAGAAATAACTGACATTCTATAGAAAGGGCAGAATTTCATTCAACTGTTTCTATTGAAGAAGAAAGTTTCCCAATAGTCAGTCTTGGTAAACTAACGTTTTATATTTCCAGCACTGAAACAGGTCTTATCAAGTCGAAGCATATGGGCAGTGAAGAAACATTTTGAAAATAAACACATAAACATAATTGATTTCATTCAAATCTGCCTACACCCATGAGCTAATAGTATGTATGACAGGGAAAGGAATGTGTGTCACCGGTCTGGTGGCTGGACATAGCTTTGTAAGAGTTTGGGGATTTTTAAACATAGCTGTTCATATATATTATAGGGCAGACTCATTATACACCGATCTGGTAGGAAATAGGGTTAGATTGGTCAAAGTATCTGAATTTCGGAATTTACTGAAATATGGTTACTCAATTTATATTATATATAACTTCAGCCAGAAAACTGTAATTTTCACCAATTTTGGTCAAATATTCAGTACAGGGGATTCAGCCCTGGGAATCCTATGGATGCGCCCTACTTAATATTGGACGAAATCCTCCAAAATGGACCCAAAAACAGCTTAAATAGCCAAATTTGGGGCATTTCAATTCTCCAGTTCAGAACTGCAGAATTGTAGTAAAACATTTTTAAAAATAGTATAAGAATGAAAAAAATATATATAAAATATGCCCACCCCAGGGCTCTTCTCATGGAAAATCGGTGCTACCTGAGTTGACCCTTATGTTTTTAGGACATAATTTGAGTGTAAATCATCAGTTTATTAGTAAAGGCAAATACACGAATGTACATGTGAACAGTTAAGAAGAATAACAGTAGTGTAGGAGGCAGCAGACAGACAGCATGAAGAGAGGGGAGTCAAAGACTTACACAGAATGTCAGCACTGTAGTAGAAGTAGCACAGAGCATGCTTAAGCAAGTTGTTTTTTCAAACACATTAGACCCTTTAATGTGGCAACCCCTCTTAATATGCAAACGCTCATTTTGTATGTATTCAATCTTTTCGTGTTAAATGCTTAAGATATTCTTTATTTTGTATCGTCAACATCATAACTTGTAGCTTACAAGAAAAAAAAAAGATTTTACGCACGTTACCTTTCCACAAGGACAAATAAGACATATCTTAGATATTTAAATGAGCTTGACAAGCCCAGAAATTCAGCTGGTCTGAAAAGGGAAGTACATTTTACTGAATCTATCACAAATACCAGGTGGCTGCAGGTGTGTAAGTCAAGTCGTTGAACTCTACAAGTTCGTGCCAAAAGGGAAATGTGGTCAAACTGACATGTTGAAGAGTCAAATAGTTTTTGTAGGTATCACATGGATTTTGTTTAAGTGTTGAGAGAGTCTAGTGGGAGGATTTGGCTTAAATATGATTGGTTGGTGGGATGAAAGCTGGTTTTCATTAAACATATTGTAGCTGCATTGCATACACTGTATAGCTTGTGTAATATTGATGGATCATGGATGTTTATTCCAGATGTCAGGTGCAGTAAGTAGAGTCCTTGTAGGTGTAAGTAGGAGGTGGCTTTTAAAGAGGAATAGATATGCCCGCTATGAGAAAAATGTAAGAGTTACATAAGAGTCCAAAAGCTGTAACAATTCAGATTAGACGTGAGGAAGAACATTATTTAATTGGACATTATTTTCATTTGTTTTCTAGAAGCAGAAGAGAAGTAGGGGAGAATATTAATAATTAACTCACAACATAAGTGAGTGAGGGGGAATTTGTAGGACATGTCTAGTATAGACAAGACCATACAATTATGGACATCTTTGGCTGGTGTCCCAGAAAAGGGAGACACTGACAAAAAAAACCATAGAAGTTGGTCAGAGATCTTAAATCAGTACTGCCTTACTGCTTTATTAGTTTTGGGACAGCTGGTAGGCATGCTAATTTTGATCTAAATGCATTATCCAGCCCAAAGTCTCTTACCCATCGCCAAAACACATCGATGAGTGTGCAATCATGTTCTTGTTTGGACCTAATGGAAAAGGAAAGGGGGCACTTTGAGCTACGAATGCAGAAAGGTTTACCAAAACTCAGATACCTGTAGCACACAAGAAAATACTGTCTGTGGACATAGATGAGATTCCTAGAGGAAGCATGAGCACTCAACTATCATTTACGGATAAATCTTAATTTAGAAAGTTGTTCGTAGCAGAAATTTGGAGGAAAAAGGAAGGAGATGTGACCTTTAACTTTGGTTTCATGAGCAATTCTGTTCCTCAAGGGATTTTAGGGATCAAAAAACACATTTTAAAGGGTCACGTAAGAAGTTGAAAACAATTGAGAGAAAGTTTATTAAGTGAATATCTCCTAACCGTTCAAGTGACTTAAGAACAAAACGGAAGCCAATTAGTAAGAGAAGGAAGAGAGAGCCGGAACAAGGCTCTCAACTCCAGAGCTGCCATCATACATCGATCACCTATATTGGGGCCTAGTGTAAGGGGTGTAGAGTCTATGTGGTAGTCACAATACAACTTTGACATAGAATACAGGGCATTGGACTTGTTCATTATTCATTACTTCTTATTTTCCATTGTAGCGGATGGCACCAGGCAACCCTACAAAAATACTGTATAAAGCTGCATCCGTGTATCTGTTGTATTTTCTGTGTATTAAAGCCTTCCATTGTTTAGTTATGTCAGCCACCCAGTCTGACTACCTTGCTTCTGGCTCCAGAATAAAGTGGCTAGATACATCTTTACTGGTGATGTGTTTAAGTTTTCTATTGTTTAATCAAGTGTTATCTGATTGCAGTTTGGTGTATATAAGTCTGTGTTGTTTGTCAAATAAAGTAGTTCAATCTTGCTGTAAAAGGCTTGTCAGTTATGCTCCTGTAACTGTGTGTCGTCCAGTTATTGGGATTGCTGTTGGGATATTGCTGTATTTGACCTGCTGGAAACCCTGCCTTTGGATTTACTATTTACTTGTTCCTGAGTCTCACTTGGATTATAAGCGGAGATAACCTGGGTAATATTGCATCTCCGCTACATTGGTTGGCAGCGCTGGGATCCAGACTCACAGAGGAACAAGCCTAAATGGAGTACGGATGGAGATTGATTTTGCCACACTAAAACGCTCCACGCTAAAAGACCTTCTGGAGGCAAAGGGTATACAAGCCAGCAATAAGACAAAAGCGGCACTTATCACTGAACTGATGGCGGAGTACCAAATGGAAGGCGATTCGGTTCCCGAACAGGGGAATTCGGGAGAAACACCGGAACAAAGGGAGTTCCAGAGGCAGGTACAATTTCGGCTGTCTTTCTATGGGGAACACCCTCCAACAGAGATTGTTTCCAAAACAATAACGGAGGTCCAGGAATTTATACTGAGGAGTCAAACAGCGGCCCCGGAACGCAGCTCTGCAGTAAATATGCCACATGAAGGTAAGCCGAAAATACCGTACCAGGCTTTTAAAACATATGTGGAGGCAGAGGAAGATATAGACGCTTTCCTGCAAGATTTCGAGAGACTGTGTGCACTGCATAGAATCAGCACAGAGGACTGGGTACCTATTTTGGCAGGGAGGTTAACTGGGAGGGCAGCTGAGGCATATCGGACTGTACCGAATGATGAAATACGGAATTACCACAAAGTGAAAGAAATTATATTGGCCAGGTATGCTATAACACCAGAAGCATACCGGCGGAGATTCAGGGATTTAAAGAAGGTGGAGAAAGACGCATCCCAGAAGCGGTACGGGCGAACATGCGCAAGGAGATAGATGAGATGCTCCAGCTGGGGGTGATTGTGCCCTCTGACAGCCCCTGGGCATCTCCGGTAGTGCTAGTGCCAAAGCGGGACGGCACGACCCGGTTCTGTGTAGACTACCGGAGATTAAATGAGAAGACGGTATCGGACGCCTATCCTATGCCCAGGATAGACGAACTCCTGGATCGGATGGCGAGGGGGCACTATCTCACCACAATTGACTTGTGTAAAGGGTATTGGCAAATACCCTTGGCACAAGACGCCATCCCTAAGTCGGCCTTTGTCACCCCATTCGGCTTGTACCAATTTAAGGTCATGCCGTTTGGGATGAAAAAAGGCCCCGGCTACTTTTCAGCGGATGGTGGACCGCCTCCTAGATGGGTTCCAGGATTATACCTGCGCATACCTCGACGATATTGCCATTTTCAGCAATACCTGGCAGGAACACCTGACCCATATAGGAGCGGTCCTAGACAGGATTAGGGCCGCTGGTTTAACGCTGAAACCAGCCAAATGCAGCATAGGAATGGCTGAAGTACAGTACCTAGGTCATCGGGTAGGATGTGGCAAGCAAAAGCCGGAACCAGCCAAAGTAGAGGCTGTAGCTCAATGGCCCACCCCTAGGACTAAGACCCAGGTGTTAGCGTTCTTAGGAACGGCCGGATACTACCGGAAATTTGTCCCGAATTACAGTGCCCTGGCCAAACCTCTCACCGACTTGACACGTAAAAACCTACCCCGCCAAGTAACCTGGACCCCGGAGTGTGAACAGGCATTTCAGTTGTTAAAAGATGCATTGACAAATGCCCCTGTCTTGGCAGCTCCCAATCCAACTAAACGTTTTCTTGTCCACACAGACGCTTCTATGTTTGGATTGGGAGCAGTATTAAGCCAAGTCGGGGCCGATGGCGGAGAACATCCCGTGGCTTACATCAGCCGGAAACTGTTACCTCGAGAAGTAAGCTACGCCGCCATCGAGAAAGAATGCCTGGCTGTGGTGTGGGCCCTGAAGAAATTACAGCCATATTTGTACGGACAAGCTTTTTCCCTGCTCACGGATCACAACCCGTTAGTATGGCTAAACCGGGTGGCTGGGGACAATGCCCGGCTGCTGCGCTGGAGTCTGGCGCTGCAGCCCTTTGACTTTAATATCCAGTACCGCCCGGGTAAACAGAATGGAAATGCGGATGGGTTGTCTCGGCAAACGGACCTAGAGAAATGATCCGTGAGCCTCCCCGGACATCCCCAAGCCGATCCGTGTTGGATCAGACTGTGTATGCCGGCTTGTGGGCAAGGGGGAGCAGTGTAGCGGATGGCACCAGGCAACCCTACAAAAATACTGTATAAAGCTGCATCCGTGTATCTGTTGTATTTTCTGTGTATTAAAGCCTTCCATTGTTTAGTTATGTCAGCCACCCAGTCTGACTACCTTGCTTCTGGCTCCAGATTAAAGTGGCTAGATACTGCTTTACTGGTGATGTGTTTAAGTTTTCTATTGTTTAATCAAGTGTTATCTGATTGCAGTTTGGTGTATATAAGTCTGTGTTGTTTGTCAAATAAAGTAGTTCAATCTTGCTGTAAAAGGCTTGTCAGTTATGCTCCTGTAACTGTGTGTCGTCCAGTTATTGGGATTGCTGTTGGGATATTGCTGTATTTGACCTGCTGGAAACCCTGCCTTTGGATTTACTATTTACTTGTTCCTGAGTCTCACTTGGATTATAAGCGGAGATAACCTGGGTAATATTGCATCTCCGCTACATCCATCCTTAGCTGGTGTCACCTGTACAAGAAAAGAAAATCCCGCACAATATCTGGGAGATAACTTATAAGAGGCTGTATATGAAACAGAAACCCTCAATACTTCCCTTTGTATCAAAGATTTCTCCCTCTTGTGCCACTAAAAAAACTTGTACAAAAGTGAGAGATAGCTGAATAGTCCTCAAAACAATAAAGGCGTGGACATCTTCGCAGAAGGAGAAAAGGAAAAAGAGATACAAAATACTGTTTTAAAATAATCAGCTTTATTGTAGCAACTCACAAAGTATCAGTCTGTTTGAATGCTACGAGATGCAAAGAAAGTAAAAAAAAAAAAAAAAGGGGGGGTATTAGGGGTAGCTGTTTTGGGCCTTTATATCATGTGTGGGCCATGGGAAGCTTAAAGACAGCAGTGGCAAAGGACATGTTATTAAAGGAAAGCTGCTGCAGCAAAAAAATAATTATGTGCAACTGAAAGATTGCATCAAGTGTATGTACTTTAAATAGAAATACTTTAACAAATGAATACAAAAGCACTTGAGCCCTTTTTGCTTGTATAGCTATATAGGGGACGGACATGTTGTTTAGAAACTTGGGTCAGATGCATGAAGATCCTCCTGATAACGCAATATGGATATACAAAGCATAGAGGGCTCTATAAAGTACTTTATTCTATATTCTTTCATTAAAGCATTTATTTTTAAAATACCTGCAATTGGTTTAATTGTTTAATTAAACATGCGTTTTTTTTTTTTTTGCCGACAGCTGTCCTTTAATACATAAGGGTAATTGTTATGGGTTAAATCCACAAATTGGACTTGTTTCTGCAATTGAACTTGTGCATTCAGATTGTACGAGGTCTCTTTCGTATAATCAGAGCCTGAACTTTCAACCATTCCATCATGCCTGAGACCCCAAACTCTTTACTCCTGCTTCATCTTATCACAGCTCTTCTTCTGTCAGTGAGTGGATGGGATGCAGATCCTACACAGAGCACATTCCTGGCCGTTCTCCTTTATCTGATAATGGTGTACAGTGCTGACAGGCTGGAGGGCCTCCCAACTACTCCATCTTTACCCCCTAATCTTCAAGGCCCCCTTTCACAATGACCATTTACCTCATATTCATAACATAACCTTAATAGTATGAACAGTGCAAATTGTATAAACTTTACAGACCATTGTGAAAATAGACAGCAAGGCTTGCAGTCAATGACTAGTATAATGGGCTATTGGCATCTTCAGGTTGCACAGCTAAAGCCACCTCCAACTTGTAACTGGGACTAAGAGGAGAATAGTTTTGATGGCTGTCGTCACAACCCAATTAGAGCAGTACTATTACCAGAAGCTGCTATCTTACTCTGTTTAGTACAGTTTATTCTGTAACCAGGACACTCAAAACAGATGAAACAGTAACTTATCTGGGTATGTTCTCTATTAATAATTTCACAAGTTGAACCAGTGCTACAATGCAAGAATACACTTTGATTATTACTTTTGATGTTTTGTTTGAATTGTCCCATGTCTTTTCCGCTTTCTCTCCTGTTACTGACATCCTTGGACACAGGGAAAGGCAAAAGAGAACACTAGTATCCATGGCAGGGTCTGTAAAGTCCATAGAGCGTCACTCAATTTTGGATGACAAAGTGCAGTAAATGTCCACCATTATAAATTGTTGGTGCCTCGCACTTTCATATTAGATGCTGTCTTTTTATCAGACATTCCAGGTGGTTGGTGGCTCTTGCCAGAGGGGGACTAGATAGATTTAACTTCCATAATCATTTAATGTAAAATAGGATACTTTTGATATTACTATGAATTCAAATAGAAACATAGAATGTGTCGGCAGATAAGAACCAATTGGTCCATTATGAGCCTATGATTGAGAATAGTAATACACGAAACGAGTAAGGCATGGTCTCTTTTCCGCTGCACACTGTGTACCCTTATTGGACTCACATTTGATTAAAGCACCTTATTTCTGTATGGAGTGTGGAGTAGCCATCATTTGTTTTCTTGATACACCTTTGTTCATTCAGCTACTTGGAGCACCTACTTGCCCATCATCCATGGTTGTAGGTCATGTGCCAGCGAGTGGCGCCTGCTACACACTTTGATGAATTTCTTTGGATGGTCCATTTACTCTGCCCAATTTTCTAAATACTTTAATTAGTCCCCAGTTCCCTATCCTATATCTAGGATAGCATTGTGCCTATCCCATGCATGCTCAAACTGGTCACAACTCACCTCCCCCTCCACCAGCTGCTTTTGTATAGTCCTCTTATAATTATGCTACGGGAGGCTATGGTGGCATCCAGTTCACATAACAGCTTACCATAGGGTGAGTCACAAAAGAGTGTACAAAGCATGGGCATTCAAGACCCACGTACTTGATCAAAGGTCACATACTTACTACTATGAGTAAAGACACTTAGAGTAGTAGCCTCAAGGAACCAGTAGAAGACTGGTAAATGTTACTCAGCTATCAATTTGCTGTTGGATGTAGGTTTTTATGTACACATAAAGCGACACTGTCCTCTGATATGGTGACCAGCTCACGAGGCGATAGTTATCATCATAGCCAGTGCAGTATGTGGGGAGCCTCACAGACAACATCATCATCCATTCCTTGTCAGATTTAGTAAGGTGGTGTAAAGGATGGGTCACCCAATGGGTCACCCGTGCACTGGATAGTTTTTTTACATTCTTTCTATTCCATTTTTCTTAATAGTAATATTAATTTGCAAAGTAGAATTGAATTTAAACAGACAACACACTAGCACAGACCGAAGCAGTGACTAAACACTCTCGGCAACTCAGAATTACACAAATCCCCAATGATGTCATTAAATATCATCTTAGAAGTTCAACAAATGTGCTCATGGGAAGCATTGCATTCATTAAAAGGCAGTTTAACTCCCAAGTTTGTAAGATCCTGAGAAAACCTAATAAATCTCCCAAACAAGACAGGACAAATAAATCATCCATTTTAAAAGAGAATATATTAAAGTGATTTTGGGGGAAAAATATCATGTAAATTTCCCATTGTGTGAATTGCCATTTAATAATTAATATTCTGTTGCCTTAATGAATATTATTTTTGAATTTGTGTGCATTTTGTGTCTTTTAGAATTAGAATACAATTCACAAATAAAATGGGCAAGAGAGACTAGCTCTATTGCAACAATTGCATATGTAATGTGGGGATCACCCGTTGTACAGTATTCCAGCAGCCACAGAATGGATATGTGGAAAAGGTTCTCATGAACTCACCCTCCCCTACTCCAGTGTTAAGAGGCTCAGCCCCAAACTGCCTACCACAGAGGTGCAGGACTCTGAGTAGTATATCCAAGGATGAAATAACATAGGACTACAGACTCGACAACAATGAATAACAGCTAAAAGCTGTAAAAATCAATGAGAAACTAGTGGCCCTACACGTTTCATCGGGTAACCTTGGATATATTGCTTAACATCCTGCACGGCTGTGGTGAGCGGGTCTAGGACACTTCCACGCCGCATCTTCATCGCTGACAGTTCAGCGCGGAAGTTAGAATGCTGAACTGTCAGCAATGAAGTATAACGCGGCCGTTTCACCGCGGCTGCAGCTATGTAAGAGCTGACAGTTCAGCGCTGAACTGTCAGCTCTTAAAAATCTAAAAGTAAAACGAAAATCCCCCCCCCTAATTAATGATTCCCAAACCCCGATAGTAACACTAAACACTAAACCCCAATACTAAAACTAAAAATAACCCCAATACTAAAATGAACCCCCTAAACCCTAATACTAACCCCCGACCCCTAATACTAAAATGAACCCCCTAATCCCTAATACTAACCCTAATACTAACCCCCGACCCCTTATACTAAAATTAACCCCTAACACTAAACACAAACACTAAACACTAAAATTAACCACAATACTAAAATTAACCCCCTAAACCCTAATTCTAACCGCCTAAACCCTAACTAAACAAAAATAGGTAAAATACTTACCTTTAGCGATGAAATGTCCCGCGATGAAATCTCCAGCGACGATCTGTCTTGTGCTGTAGAGTCGGCGGTGAAGTGGCTGCGCGGAAGCAGCCGCGATGAAGAGTCCCATCCCCTGGTGAGCATCCTGCACACTTTATTTGTGAGTTGCATTAGTTCGTACAGGATTATGCTATGTGCCTTCCTCCCTTTTCTCTATTATCGAATGAGACTTCTAGTCCTGTGATCCATCCAAGATCTTTCTGGTGATCTATATTGATGTTGCTGCTTATTTTTGTTTTTTGTCTATTTGACTTCCAAAAGAAATGTCATTTGCTTCAGAATGGTTCTCCATAGGAGCACCATTCAAAAGCCATTTTGTTTTCTATTTGATTTAAACATCATATAGCCTGTTTAGTTCATTTTTTTTTTTAATTAACGCTACCCCTTTAACTCTAAATTATCTATAACAGGTGCATAATATCTAATGATGTATCTGTCTAGTATACATTACAAATGTTCATGCCTCAGAGCACACCGGAAATGTTCAGTCTCACTCTCCAACTCACAATGCCAAGTGCAACCATGCCACACGTGGTTAAAAAAAATGACGTATATTGTGGTATATAGAACACACTGTACTGTTTACAAACATGACCCAAAACACGTGTGTCTCTACTGTGAAGAGGACATACTGTACAATTCACACACATTATGTGGTTGTGTACACGGGATGCAAACCACATATTTTGTAATACAGTTTGTACTGTGGCACAAAAACATCGAAAGGTGTAGGTAAAGTTTTATTCTTAGAGTAACTTACTTTTTCTCAGACGGTTTTAAATGACACAAAGCACTATGCAAACCTTGGCAATCAAAGAAATAGGCCATCAACCTTTTTATTATTCACTCTTCATTATGTGACTTTTTACAGATGGAAAAGTTGAAAGAAAGAAAGCGTGTTTGAGAGACACCAAGAGAGATGAGTAAGAGATCGACATAAATTGGGTAAGAAATTATGTTAATATAGGCCTTGGATATTTACTGACAGATTTTATTGTACATAGATACTGTATTTCTGCAACCAAATCCCTACATCTTTCAATCCAGAGTTTGGTGGTCGGTAAAAGAACAACAGCCCAATGGCATGTTCAAATCTGTATGTGAATATTACAGCTTATCATCCTTAGCTCAACATACCTGTTCTGTACGTCTGCAACATGTTCTTGTAGGTTATGTGAAACCTGAGCCAAAACAGAAGCAAGAAAATGGTGCCTCACCACTACCAAGACTGTTTTGCATTATGTGGTGCAATATCTCATGTATGGAAATCACAGTATCCATAGTTCCAAAAGGACATTTGTGTAACCTCTGCTGTGTTGATATTAGTGAAGGTTACCCCATTCATTTTATTTCCAAGGGACTAACCTAAATATCTCTCCCTCTTTTTTCCTTGAGCCCTGCCCCCAACCATTACAAGGAGTGCTGTGTGTGGCAAATTGCCAAATGCATCTTTGAATGTATGAAGAGGCCTGGTGTAGGCGTCTGAGAATAGATGGGTAGTTTCTCATTGCTATAACCTAGCTCTAGAAATCCACTTCAAACTCAGCTCAGTCAACAGCTCGGAGGCTATGTTGCTTTTAGTCTCTCTGGCTAAAGGTACCTGACATATAAATGTTATTTACCTAAATGAATAATAAAACTTTAGTGGCTGAGTTAGAAACATTCCAGCTCACCTATGAATGGCTGATATTTGCTATTGCCCTGTCGGTTTATTGCAGTTTACTTTTTAGTGAATAGTGTTGAGTGAGAAAAGATCTGACGTTTCTGGTGATGAGGTAAATGGTAATTTTGTGCCTTTCAATTCTGAGACAGTGTAAGTTGAGAACAGATTCTTAAAAGCTCAGAATTGGTCTAGATTTGAGAAAGGTTGGTTCATGACCTGATTCACTTTGTCTAATAATAAAAGAGGTTGTATGTTAGGGACAAAATGCTCCTATTTCCTTTTTTATTTGCTTTCTAAATTGGCTACATGCTCTTTATTTGATTCAGCTGACTAGACTGATGCATATCCGGCTGCTACCTAATTCAAAAGGATAGAAAACCTGTTATAGCCATTTCCCAAATGCCACCCCCCCCCCCCCAGTCCAGTTCTTCAGTGACCATGACAAAATGATCACACAAATCAAATTGCAAGAGGTTATATCTTGAGCACGTAACTACAATCTATGAGTAAAAAGACAGATACAATCCAAAGTTATCCTTAAAGAACTTCAATGTATCCTCGTAATGTGTATTAATCTAACCTATATTTAAAAGAAGAAAAACTACCACAACTAGAGGACATAGTCTTAAATTAGAGGGGCAACGATTTAAAAGTAATATCAGGAAGTATTACTTTACTGAGAGGGTAGTGGATGTATGGAATAGCCTTCCAGCAGAAGTGGTAGAGGTAAACACAGTCAAGGATTTTAAGCATGCATGGGATAGACACAAGGCTATCCTAGCTATAAGACCGGGAACGGGGGACTAATAAAAGTACTCAAAAAAAAAATTGGGCAGACTAGATGGACCGAATGGTTCTTATCTGCCGACACATTCTATGTTTCTATGTTTCTAGATCCAGGTTGTTGCCCATTTATGACTATACAGACTTGAAGGATCATTATTTCTGCTAACTAATTCCATCTTTAATTTATACTCATTCATCAGCTAAGTCATAATGGGCATTCAGTATGGCCCCTCCAGGATGACCTTTTTTTTTTTTCAAGCTGAAGGTATTTTTTTACTGTAAAGTGCAGCAAGGGGGGGAATAAAAGCTGACTATAAGATTAAATCTATCATCCAATGTCTCAATGCCTCTGGCATGAAAACTACTCCTGATAACTTGCTGGCATGTTGCAGAGGAATTTTGTACTATACTATTTATACATTTATGGTCAGTGAAGAAGTATGCAAACAATTAGAGGTCACACAGGAGAAGAATTCACTGACTTCCATCTAAGCTGAATCACGTACCAAAGGAGACTGGGATCCAGTGTGGTCAAGCTGGGAACTTTATAGAGGTGATATGTATGCACTGAACAAAACCAGGCCAACAGCTGACATGCATGGGCCCTGAGTGATGATGCGTAGTTCTATTTACAGTATGGATTGCTGGATGCAGTTTACTGACTAAAGAATGGTATCATTAAAATGATTAATAAATGTTGGTCCAAGTTTGTTGAGTGGCTGGGATAATGAAGATCAGTGATAGCTAACTTTGGCTCAACCAATATTTTCCAACTACATATCCCATGATGTTCAGATAGCTTTATGATTGACAGAGCCTCATGGGATATGTACTTCCTAACAATCTGTAGTACCAAGGATACTAAATTATCTTGGACAAACCTTAAGCTAACTACATCATCTAAAACTTGTTGATACTGCATTTTAGATATCTCTGGGATGTGTCCTGTTGATCATATCACCTTGAGTGCTTTCAGTGGGTAATGGGGATATTGTATAGTGAGCCACAAGGTGATGCCGTAAACAGGAGACACCAGACACCTTTATATCTGGAGTAACCTTCAAGTGGAAGTGCTATGGGCTAACTCTGCAAAGTAATTAAAATATTCCGGAAGGATGCATATTGTGATCCATTAAAAATAATCTGAGTTTTTTTTTATGACTAGATGGGCTAATTGGTTCACTGGCATCACAATCTATATCCCTGTGGTTCATTTCACTTTTCTGGATATAAATATGAAGAAATATGACATTTTCCATTACTCAGGATTTAAGGGTCTATTCAGAATGGGGGTTTTTTTTTCGGCAGGGAAATGGTGCCTCCGACATCCAGACTGATTCAGGGCACATCGTGGACATCTCGGAAACCAAATGTCGACCTATGTGCCGCCGAATATGTCTTAAATTCGGACAGCATACACGCCATGGCCTGCCGAAACTGGAAGCACCTGAAATATACCCAAACCAAAATGGTACCTCTATCATCCCCACAGACTTCATTTTTGGTATAGTTTAGCTATTCTGAAAATAGCCAACATCCTCCAAAAAAGAAAGGAAATAAATAATTTTTTTTATAAAATTTATAAAAGAAATAGCTCTGGTGGGGCTCCTAAAATAATCAAATCACATCAGCACAGATCTTGAAACTGCGGTGGCTGTGTGGAGGAGCCGCTAATGTTTTAGGTTAAAAACATATTGGCTGTGGAGTAGAGAGAACGAAAGAAGTATGCACTCCGCTTCCAATCAGTGCTAGTAGAAAAGTGCTTTGTTCTGTGTATAGACAGTCCGAACATAAAACACAGACTTTGGGGAAAGGCCACCTTACGCGTTTCGCGTGTTTCCACGCTTAATCATAGGTGGTTAAATAGGTGAACAGATGGCCTTTAAATACATAACATCAACCAATAGTTGCAAAGGTCACAGCGAAGTTGCTGTGCATACATTGATTAGAATTTCAATGCAGGTGTGATTTAAAGAGACAGCATCAAAAAATATGTATCACAACAAAAACCACTTGTAATAATGTGCACAAACAATGACCAAATCTGCAGTAATGATGAATTTGACAAATAAATTTGACGTTAAAAATAGTGTGCTTACTGTAAGACAAATGGAAATGAGGAATTCAGCGTGCACTCTAATCCAATGCAAGCTGAATTTCTGTGATACAATCAAAATGCAAGCAGTGAAAAGTGTTAAATGCATATTGGCTAATGTGATGGGAACAACTATTAGAGACATTCGAGAAAATGAGGATGTAGGGAAAAAAACTATAAAAAACAGTGCTTACCCTGTGAGGGAGAGAGATGTATTATTTTTTTTTTACATCAAGGGAAAACCTGTCATGGCCTGTTGCACACACATGTCCTCACTGACAGTAAACTCTGCAGCTTGTGCATAAAGCTGGGTGGTCTCAGACAAAAGGCCCCCTGGGTATTAATTTCAGTTGGTCATAATAAGAAACACTACAGCAATGTTTTTAAATCGCAAAACCAAGCGCAGAGTTATCCATTTCCAACCAGTGATAACCTTACATGATATCAGTAAAACAAAAATCTTCAACATGCACAATAAATATTGATTATGTACAAGGAAAAGGTATTCTAATTATATATATTTAGGTTTTAATGGACTGCCTGCTCCCATGGTGGCTATGTTGGCATGGTCTGCAGCACGCATGCACTGTGTGTACAGATCTTCCCCCTCTATCAGGTATGTCCACATTGGGGGTATACATATAAATATGTTGTATCAGTTAAAGTCACAACCAGTGTTAGATCCATAACTGCATAGCAGCACCAGTGGCTGGGGTTTAATTAATTATTCTCCGTATCCTTTTATCTATATGGAGAATATGTGACACCCTGGAGTTTATGGGGATTTGGAATTCTCAGCGTTTTTTTAGTTGGTGGTGGGCTGAGGGTGATATGGCCATTCCATGAATCTCCAATTTCTAAAATTGTGTTGTGTTTTATCTATTTAAGGAATGCAGTTGTTTTTAAGTAAAATTGTTTGCATTGCACCTCATAGTATTGTAATGCTTTTGATTACAATAATGACTTTCAACACTATTCAATCGAATAGGATAGAAACAAAATCTTATGGCCGACAAAGGAAATTAGTTTAGCCACTTACTAAAAACATCTCAAGTCCCAAAAAAAATTTCACAAAAAAAGCTACAAATAAGCTGTACTTAATATAGAATCCATGTACATGGACTTTCACAGCCCTCTATTTGTGCAGAATTTGTGAAAGGGGAACTCTTTTATGTCCCACCCAATGGGGCGACAGATTGAAATTAACAAGCAGAGGTACTTAGGACATCTGACAGAGCTGTGAGGTTTGCGGCGTGATGTGTGATGCATACAGAGAGAGGGAGCATTGTCTCTAGCAGATGTCTGTTTATTTATATGCATATCAGGTTCTACACGTCCACCAAACCATTCTTTGGGATTTTTCTCTCACCCAGCAAATTGTGTAGAGGGTGGACTTTCCAAAGGATACATTCACAATTTAGGGGCACATTAATTCACTGCAGGGGACTCTGTCAGTCAGAGGATACAAGCCACTCGTAGCATACATATTAAGGGATTTGTATTGTCTCATGGAAAGCATAGAATTTGTGCACAAAATGGCTGCCTAATTCTGTGTCAACTAATCCCACCGTGATGAAAAAAAGAGTTGTTTCAAACCTCTTAAAGACAAATATCATATTCTGCTGCAATCCTAAAATGTAATTTTCTTCACAGTTACAAATGGACACTCTCTAAATTACACGGTGACCCCTGTTTCTGACAAAACAAATCATGTAGATGCCTACACATACTAACCCACCAAAGATGGCACATTGAAGCCATAACCAGGGGCGTATCGTGCCACTGAGTGACAGGCGTGTTGTCTTTCGGATTTATTTCTGGGGTTTGTGTGCTCTCTGCTCAAAGCACACTAACCCCAGAAATACAAACGCGGGTGCTCAGGGCAACCTTCCCTTCCCTTATTTTACTGTATGTCCCATAGTGCTATGGATTTCAGTTTATCTATTTTATGGCCAAACCCTTGTCTGTATTTCTCTGGGGAAGTTTATTCTCCCATTCTCAGTAATTAGTTATTTCAATAACTGGTCTTTCGCTACCATTTCTGCTGGTAGATTCTTCCTTTATCCTCCACCCTCTCAGTGTGTAATACTGTCTGATCTTCGCAGTATTAACACTCCACCTCTGCTCATCTGTTATTATTGTGTACCCTCGCAGTATGTAATACTTTCTGATCTTCAGTATTAACACTCCAACTCTGCTCAACCTCTATTAGTCAGTACCCTCTCAGTAATTTTTGGGTTGGTTCTTCTACCCACTTATATTTGTTATTAGGGGCTCTTGTGCTCCTGGTGAAATCATTGGGGGGTGTTGGGCCCATGACTGTGTCCTGTGGAATGATGTACCCAGGCAGCCGCATGGGGGCAAGTGAGTTGGGGGGCTCACGGGCCTCCAGGAAGGGGGGCCAGTGGATGCTGGCCGCCCCTGGATACCCCAGAGGGGCTTGACAATTGGTTAAGACAGGGAATGCCGTCACGTGCGCTGCAGGCAGGTATCTCCAGGTGATAGGGGGTGATAGGGGGTACCGCATTTGGTTTGGGGACTCCCCTTTTCCTTTGTTATAAATAAATGACTTTGATTTGCCACCATATCAAGTGTCCTTGTTTTATTCAAGTATTGTATGGGATAGCTAAAGGTTGGATATTCTCCGATAAGGCGTGGGCAGCTTAATAACTCTGTGTGATCTCTTCACTAACATGTCAACTATGTGCAACTGACTACCAATTTGCAAAATCTGGTGTTAATTAAAACCTAGGCAAGGATGTTTTCCTACTTGGCTACTAATGCCTGGTGCTTGCAATGTTATTATCAGTGCACTACAATACACTGTCTAGTGACATCTCTGGTTCTGCTTTATTCTTGAGTATCTGACTGAACCATGAATGAAGGGACAGCTCCCAGAATCCTTTGGGAGATATTTAAAGGGACTGTATAAACATTATTTTTTTTACTGTGAATGTAGAAAATAAACAATGATTGAAAAAATATCTATACATTGTGTTAGCAGAACTGAAAGCAAATGTCTAAATTGGGAGAAACGTGTTTTAACTGTGTCTGTGGTGTCTCCAATTTACAACATCACCTGTGCCTTAATATGCAAATTACACATTTCCCATTGAAAAGCAGTTAATTGTCATATCAAGCTACAGGTGATGTCATACACAAGAGACACCACAGACACATGTAAAACACATAGTTCTCCTAATTTAGGCATTTGTTTGCAACATTTGCTGCCACAATGTGTAAATCCTTTTCAATCATTATTTATTCTCTAGACTCACAGTAAACACAATATTTCGGTGATACAGTCTTTTTAATGAGTTAAGGGAAGGTTCAACAGCATTCCCCATGCAGTAAGTGTTTTTTTTTTCCATTAAACAGAGATTTTAATATTAATCCTTATGAATAAAGCAAATCTGAGCTGATCAAACAGAGCTAAATCACAAATGAAAACAACACTGGTGATTGTCCCTTTTTAACATTCCTGACAGTTTTACCGCCATGGCAGATATGGTTTAAGAGCTCATTAATATCTAATAACCTAAAATTAAAAGTGCTATACATTCTACTTAACAAAATCCTACCACCTAAAACACACTTCTTTTTTTTTTTATCTGTGGCATTACATTTCATGCTTGTTATTATCTATATTGCTCCAGAGCAAGCTGTTAAAGCTGGTCTGTAAATAACACATAAAATAGACTTTTGGATCTTGTAATTTACACCTCTATGAAACATTGTGGTTTATCTGCTGTCTGTTCCTTCCTGCTTGTAGCAATCACTAGAAATTATTATTTTTGCTCTTTTTTTCCCCAAAATGTGTCTGTTAGAGAGGCTGTTACTTTCTTGTAAGATGGCTTAGTGTGCTTATGCATAAACTGTAGAATCTGTTGCATCCCCAAATTTTGGCACGAATAGCGATCACAATGGCCATTTTGTGTGCCAATTTAGAAACACTTCAATGCTTTCTGAGTATCCTGAATTTATCTGCTGAGCAAAGGCAAGGTAGAGGTAGGGAAAGTAGTGTTACATTTTATATCAATTAGTTTCATCAAGTCTGCGGCCCAGACCCTGTATGGGCATTTATTTTATTATATGGGGTTTATTACCGTATATAAGTTTCATTTTCGTACAATAATTTAACTTTTCTGTACAGAAAATAAAACAATAAAGTTTAAAGTGACTTAATCACATGAGCATTTCTAACATAAATCAGTATAAAACAGAATTCCCGACAAACCAATATTATTGTGATTTAACCTAGCTAATGACAATTAAGCTGTAATTAGTCATGAAGACATGACTGCATGGAAGTAGGGTTTCCATCGAGCTGGCGTTTTATCGCCAGGCGGGTAAACAATTTGCCAACTTTAATTTATGTTGGCAATTGCATGGCTGGTATTCTTTTTGAAGAAAAGGTGACAACCCTAGCAGGATGTGAGGTCATTCAAAGATGGCTCCTGCATTGTGAACGCCTAAAAGCTATTTAAACCCTGCACTCAGACACAGCATTCTCCTTGTGTGGTTTCTGCCTTGTGCTTTATTATTGTTTATTTTAACATTGATTTTCTGTTACTGACCCAGCATTTTTTCTGACTTTTCTACCTGTGTTTTCACCTCGGCACCTGTTCCTGACTCTCCTGTCTGTTCCTGTGTTCTAACCAAGGCTTGTACCAGACTATCCTTATACTTTTGATACACTTTTGATCCTGGATTCTGTTATGTTTGTTTTCTACAAGCCTTCTGAGTACCAGTGCCCTAGGGATCCATTCCTCAGCAAGTCCTGCAACCTTGATCATTTGGTAAAGTATCTGTAGGTGAAACACTCAAAGTATGTAACACAGGAACTTCCAAATCAAATGGGAATAATCGCCGAACATGCAAAATCTTTTTAACCAGACAGCTTCTAAATGATTAAAATAAGTAAAAATGTTGGTTTCTCTTTAAACCCTTAAAGATAAGAGTGTTCTTGGTATTTTTTGTTATGTGTATGTTTAACTGTCATTTCCCTTTCTAATTTTGTGTCCTCAAACCATATACTATTATTTTTTTTAAAAGAAGCACATGGCTTTCTTTAGATACCATATTTATTCAATTGGATATGTCTCTTGTTTTATTCATGAGGTAAAAGAGGTTAATATCAACATTACATGTGAAATCTGCATAGAATTAAGGTCCTATATTTTATGCTTCCTGAAGAATGCCCACCTTTTTCCTCAAATATGCATGGTTCAGTTTTTGAAAATGGCCATCTCAGCTGGATCGCATACCAAGCAAATCCTCCACATAGATCACAAGGCATACTTTAAAATATTGTTCAAAATAAAGAAACTGAAGCAGATGTGGAGTCAGGACGGTAAATAAAGCAGGAGGATCCAAATATGTATTTTAATCCAATGAACCATTTCCCAACATACAAACTACTCCAGTAATCTTAAAAAAGAATCCATTTATTTTAATCACAGTCTAACTTTGACTAATTAAACTCTCCTAACATATTCACCATAGAAACAAGTTATATTTGTATATATATTTTTTTTACATTATGTACAGTTACACATGGAAGCTAAAATATTTGATCTCATAGGAATGTCCTGAAATGCTAACTAAAATTCTACAGACTCCTTCAATGTAGAGTTGTGTGTATTCAGTTTCTCCCATCTGCTTCCACTCAGCCAGTGATAAAAAAAATGATAATATTTTTTATAGGATCTCAACATAGTCGTTTGTTCAGTGGCCTGTAAATAGATGTGGGCTGGCTGTAAATAGATGTGCTTTAGTTGCTGTCCACGCGGTATATTTTTGACCATTCAACCTTTTGAGTCATATTAAAACTTAAGAAAATAAAACCTGCTCATACCATACCAGTCAAAATTGGTTTAGTTAACAAATCTCTTCCTATCCACATATACAGACTTTTAACCAACTTGGGCTTTTTTTTGTTTAAATTGCGTAATTCACTTTTTTGTTTGTTTGTTTCATTATGTTTAAAAATTATTTTCCATGAATAAAGCACAGATACAACAATACATTCAAAATCTTCTTATAACCATATACAACATACATGTCATGTGCACGAGTCCTATACAAAAAATATCTAAACAGAGCGAACAAGACAGAGATAGAATATATAATCATAACCCTGTCAGACTTTTCAAATATAATTATTGCACATGGCATAACAGTCAACACCCACATAGATTTAGGCCAACAAAACATACATGTGCGTCCGTATGGAGGAGAGAATATTCCCTGGAATTCTCAAACATTATTTTACTCATTTACATCTATTTTATGCTTTTACGCTCTCAATACTTTTTTTTCCCATTCTTTGATAATGATACTATTTTTATTTTATTACTCTTTGGTTCACTTCAGGAGGACTTCGGCTATTTTGGCCTTGAAAGAAGCCAAACTCCTCCCCATAGAAGTCTTTTGGCCACATTCGGTGTCGAGAGATACTGGCATGGAATCGGCTATGATGTCCCAATTATGTGCAAATTCAGAGGCACAGCCGGGCTACCTGAGAAGCTTGAAATTCGGGTACCAATATTTGGGTTGACTCTATAATGAACTATTGAGTGTTTATCTGCAAGTTCAAAAGGTTTGTACAAAATGGTGCACAGCTCTCCTTCTTATTCTGCTCCGTGAAGTTCTTCACAAAGAGGAGGAGAGCTGGGTGTTGCACACTCAAACTACACAGAATTCATATATCCATGGTAACATTGTTTTCACTGTTTAACCTTGTCTTTAAGACCTAGATGAGTGGACTCAATATAATATTGAAACAATTGCACATCTAATATGAATATTGATTTTATTTTTATAAATAGTCCTCTTAAATGTTCAAAGTTCAATCTATTACTCATAAGTTATTTTCCCTTTTTATATAAATATTTATATATATATATATAAACATTTTTTAAAAATATGGATTATCATGTTATTTTTATATCCAATAAACTGTATTACTTCAAAGCAGAATAAATACTCCTGCCAACCTAGGGCCAGTCATAGTCAAGCCAACATTGAATAAATAAATAGGCTCCCATTTGGCCCTGTTTCAAGCAATGTCTTTAACTGCATTCTTATCATTCATTGTTGTGTAAGTAGCAGACTGTATTTTAAAAAGCATTGTTTGTTTGCTAAACTGCAATACATCCAGAGATAAAGAGAAGTTGACAAAGGCTAAAAAAAAAAACTATTTTGGAACCAAATCTGCAAAACCTAACTGTAGATACAGTACTGGGTCCTTCACCGCCATAGCCAAACATGAGGTAAACACAGAGATGAATGGGGGAGTTACTAGTTCTGTCACTCTGGGCCGGCACCCATATATCATAAAATGGAGGCACCCGGTCACACTTATTTAATAACATATTTTGTTAAATAAACTCATATAACAAAAACAAAATACATATATGAAATCAACAATTCAAAATAATCTAAAAAAACAACCTTTTTTTTATTTTTTGGTGTGAATGTCTCTTTAATGTTTATTGGCTCTATTAACAAAAAAAGTGGGTTGTAGGTGAAATGAACATGTCACCTCACGGGGGCTATTCACTAAAAGGTGAGTTTAGGTGAGATGAACATTTAATCTCACCAATTTAGCTATACTTTGTGCAGAGACAAACCTGGTGAGTTGGATTAGTGGGTGCAACTCACCAGGATTGTTATTGCACAATGTTTAGCTAAATTGGTGAGTTGAAAAAATGTTAACCTCGCCTCAACTGAGGTTGACCCCACTGACTTAGCTGTGCATTGTGCAAGGACAAAAAGAACTGAGTTTGGCCTTGTATGAAAAAAGTAAGAGTTTATAAAACATTTTTAGTTATGAATTATCCACAGCCAGCTGTGTTCTTCTGGCAGAAGAATCTCGCTAACTGTGGCCCTGTACAATGTATGATTGAGTCAGTGAAGGCTTCATCTTTCAGTGAATGTGTGAACAATAGGAGTCAGGGGCTTTATGGATTCCACTTGAAGAGTCACCTCAGAAAGGTCATATATCGGCCTATAAGTAACAGAACAAAACTAAATTCCAAAGTTGCTAACACTCCCAGATTTACCGGGACAATCCTGTTTTATGGCTCCTGTCCTGTCAAACTCAGATCTGTTCAGATTTGCCTGCTGCCTATGTGCAGAGTATTGCACTTAAAGTATGTATGTCAATAGTACTGGGTAAGCTGAAGCTCAATTTTATGATGTCACTTACCGCCCCCCACTTTAGGCTCCACACCGCCATGCGCCAGTAAGTTGTCCCAGAATATTGGGAGGCATGAAATTCTTTTTGATCCAATTAAAAAAAAAATACAGTTGACTATTTAACTACATAATTTATAGCCACAAACAAGGATTTTATTGGTCATATTGTGTATTGTTTACAGAAGTCTGGCCTAGTCGGTTAAACAATAAACCAAAATGAAAGAAAATATTAAGAAAAAAAACCAGGAAATGACCTCTTATATTTATCTTAATACAAGGAAATAAATGTCAGTGACCATGTTTAATATCACAAGCCTCTGTCATTAAATCGTTATAAATGGAACTTACTGTTTGCTTCAGAGTTCACTGCCCTTTTGGATAAGTTGAGAAAGCCCCCACACATATTTTTAGTTGTCAGTATAAGAAAATAGAAAAGTATCCAAATGACCATGTTGAATCTTTGGGGTTTTCCTTCCAGGTTATTTTACAAAACACCTCTGAGTAGCATAGTACTTTCCCACAGGCAGGGCCGGCCTTAAGTGTCCCAGCGCCCTGTGTGGGCTTCCCCCTTGGCGCGACCTGTCTCCCCCCCTATGTATGTGTCCCTTCCCTCTTCCTTGCCACGTCTGTCTCGCTCTAACTCCCCCATACCTGTTTTCTCTCTCTCCCTCTGTTCTGTCTCTCTCCCCCCTCCCCCTGTTCTGTCTCTCCTCCCCCTGTTCTGTCCCCCCCCGTTGTCTCTCCCCCCCAGACACCCGTGTTCTGTCTCTCCCCCCCAGACAACTGTGTTCTGTCTCCCCCCCCCCCCCAGACACCTGTGTTCTGTCTCTCTCTCCCCCTCCTCCTGTTCTGTCTCTCTCTCCCCCTGTTCTGTCTGTCTCTCTCTCCCCTTGTTCTGTCTGTCTCTCTCTCCCCCTGTTCTGTCTGTCTCTCTCTCCCCTTGTTCTGTCTGTCTCTCTCTCCCCCTGTTCTGTCTGTCTCTCTCTCCCCTTGTTCTGTCTGTCTCTCTCTCCCCCTGTTCTGTCTGTCTCTCTCTCCCCCTGTTCTGTCTGTCTCTCTCTCCCCCTGTTCTGTCTGTCTCTCTCTCCCCTTGTTCTGTCTGTCTGTCTCTCTCCCCCTGTTCTGTCTCTCACTCCCCCCATTCTGTCTCTCTCTCCCCCCATTCTGTCTCTCTCTTTCTCTCTCCCCCCCTGTTCTGTCTCTCTCTCTCCCCCCCCCCTGTTCTGTCTCTCTCTCTCCCCCTCCCCTTGTTCTGTCTCTCTCTCCCCCTCCCCCTGTTCTGTCTGTCTCTCTCCACTTGTTCAGTCTGCCTCTTCCCCCCCCCCCCCTCCCCTTGCCTGCAAATGTTGATCAGGGAGGGGGCGGAGCTAACCGGCTGAGCGGTGTAGCTCCGCCCCCACCCTGTGAAGTAGAGCAGCGCCTGCTTCACAGGGAGCTGTGGGCAGCAAAAGAAAGTGCTGCTCGGCTCCCCATGCTTAATGCCAGCAGAGCATGCCGAGCAGAGGGCTGGTGAGGGGGGATCTTTTGATCTCCCCCACCCAGTGCCTCTACCGGCTTTTTTAAAATTTATTTTTACTTTTTTTTTTTTTTTAGCTGGCGGGCGGCGCCCCCTGGGGTGTTGCGCCCTGTGCGCTCGCACAGGTCGCACACCCCTAAGGCCGGCCCTGCCCACAGGTAATTAGAAAGTACAACTACTACCACTGTACTGTATGACCCTTAACATTCAGAACAAATAGAAAATTGATAATGGAAGTGGGGTTTTTTTCTAGTGTGTTTCCCTAAACTCTGAAACATGCCCTCTTTTTGATTTGTGACCATAGTGTGGGGCATTAGAGAGATCTGTCATCTCTGTTTACAGTAACAACTCTCATTACTCTCAGACACAAAGAATATGCAGCCTGAAGACACTCCAGCTCAGCTAGCTTATCTCTCATCATTACCGGACAGACATTACAGGAACTGTATTTGACACTGCTTGTATGTACAGCAAAGTAGCAGCTGTAATCACAACACAAAAAGGACTTCTTTCTACGAATCTCTGGATTAGAGCTGGGTAATGAGTGGCTACGTGGCTCTGCACCTCTGTCCTTAGCTATGTTTAAAGTCTTGGTTAGCTTGTATACGCTCCAAAGGGTCCATGTATAAAGTGGTGTACAGAAACTCTTGCAGTGGTGGCAGCACTGTGAATGTGAGATTTCTGTGGGAAAATCCTGTTGACTTATCCGGTGTGTAGTGTTGTGCATCATAATACTGCTACCCATATTGCTTCACATGCAAACTATTCTTCACATTTCGAAAAAGGCTGTTGCCCTGCCCAGGACTTGCACTGAACCCACAAACTGACATTGCACCCCTAGGACTTACCAGTCTTCTTGCTGTCTAGTGGGGGCAGCAGAAAGATGTCTGTGCGATGCTCATTGTGCACAGGCATCATTCAATGATGCCTGACACTTCTGCCAGGTCTTCTGAGTCGGAACTAAGGGAAGTCACATGAACCCGGTTGTTCTGACATCCTCCTGCTGCCTGTAAGAAGGATTCCGGCCACCTGCAGCTCCTCGGGGACATGGATCCTTGTCTTGAAGATGTTTATATAAATAAACTTTTTACTAGTTTATTAAGAACTAAATTTAAGAAATACCAGGGGAGCACCTAACTAAAAGTAATGTCTGCCATTCATGGAGTTAATTTAGATGAGGTTCAGTGGTCCCGAGGTAAGGGATTGGTGCACACATATACAAAGCTACCCGAGACATAATTTATTGAAGATATATGTGTCTCAGCATTCTGTGTAAGGATACCTTTTAAGGTTTCTATATTAACTGGTACCCCATGTTAACACCACTATTCTCTCCCCACAATCAAGGTTCTTCCTTTTGAGTTCTAACAGTATACTGGCACTGTATTCTTTTCTTTCCCTCCCTGTAGGTCATAAATTCAACCCTTTGCTGGATTGCCCTTTGCCAAGATGCTAATTTTAATCATCTACTGGATTGCCCTTGCACAGATTATTCCCCCCAATCCCACCCTCATCCCCTGTCCTTATTATGGCATACTGTGTTTCAGAACTCATTGTTATGGAGACTTGTGCTTTGGTGGAACACTTTCTCATCAGGCATAAGACCCAGGACTTCCTACCCAACAATTAATTTCTTGTGCTCAAATAGCAACTATTTACTATTTACAATGTATTTGTGGTTTCTTTCATTTTGTTTGACTATATATGATTTCATTGAAAACTAATAAACAGACATTTTAAAAAGTTGTGGTCACTGTAATGCCGTCATTAATTCCCTTTATTGTTTATCATCTTGTAGTTTTTCTGTATATATTTCTTAATACCATTTGCTAAAAGTACCTTATATATATTGCTGATATAGTGTTTGATATCAAGAATATTTTATTTTCCTTTAAAGGGACCTTGTCACCCTAAACATTGGTTGTAGTGTAGAGAATATAAAAATAATGAAAGATGACCTGAACAGCAAATACATAAAAGAAAAGAAAAATGTTTTAAATGTATCTGTGGTGTCTTATGACATCACCTTGTGGCTTGATTAGTTCATTTGCATATCAAGCCACAAGTGATGTCATAAGAAGGAGACACCGTAAACACATCTAAAATACATTGTTATTAATACATCTTATTTTCGGCATTTGCTGCATTTCTGCTAACACAATGTACAGATCATTTTCAGTCTTTCTTCTTCTCTACATTCTCAGTATAAGCAATGGTTAGGCTGAGTACCTTTAAGATGGAATTAGAAGTATCTCATTGGGGTCTATCCACGAACAATGAACTGTGATGACCTGAATAAATCAGACAGTAATAACAGAGTTGAAAAAGTTTTCCAACATGCCTAGCTTCCCAGCTACTGATTTTTGTGGTTCCTCGCAGTTTATAGAGACTTTTTTTAAATCAGTAAATCTTTGAGGAATGCAGAGAACAGGACAGTACTAATCTACTGGTATATCTTTTTCAGCAACAACAGGGGCAAAGATAGAAAAACATGTTCTTGATGGACTTAAAGTGACGGTATCACCTAAACATAGCTTATACTGTGAATGTAGAGAATAAAATATGATTGAAAGAGATCTATACATTGTCACATTTGCATGCTGCTTTGCTAACATAATGTATAGATCATTCTCAATCATTTTGTATTCTCTAAATGTACAGTCATAACAATGTTTAGGTGATACAATACCTTTAACCCCTTCGTGACTTTAGGACGTACTATGCCGTCCTAATTTTAAGTGCCTAAAAGTCGTTAGGACGGCATAGTATGTCCTTTGTTAAACAGCTCATCGCGGCTCCCCGCGATGAGCTGTTTTCGGATCCCGCTGCAGGCACTTACAGCAGGATCCCACCTGTCATCTGAGGCCACTTTGAGTGGCCTCAGTCTGACAGGAGAAATGTAGCCGGTGCTCAAAGCGAGCACCGGCTACATTTCTCTAAATCGTGCCGTGCGCGAACTTCGGGTTCGGGCACGCCTCCGTGACGTCACACGTGACATCCGGAGGTCTCGCGATATTTTGGCAGGGACCCACAGGGTCTATTAAGACCCTGATCGGGTCTCTGCCATCTTGTGATCGGTGGCCAGGAACAATTTGTGACGTTTTGGTGTTTGCGTCGTTTGGGACGCAAGCACCTTGCGTCATGAAGGGGTTAAACGACAACAATAAAAGAAGTCATGTTTAACCCCTTGGCGACACAGGACGGACTAGGTCCGTCCTGTGTGCCGAGGCGTTAGTGACACAGGACGGACCTAGTCCGTCCTGTGTCAAAACGAGCACTGAAAGCGGAGTTTTTCCGCTTTCAGTGCTCAAGCCGCATTGTAACGATGCTTCCGTGTGGAAGCATCGTACAATGCTAAAAAAAATGCCCGTCGGCATTTCGATCGCTCCGGAGAGCGATCGAAATGCCGGTTTTAAAGGCACAGTGCCTTTAAAACGCGGGCATTTAAAAAATGAGCATAGGAAGCGAATCTTTCGCTTCCTATGCTCAGAAAGTGTTCCTGATTGCCTCGCAAGTCGAGGCAATCAGGAACACAAAAAAAAAATGCACGATCTTGGTCACTGAGTGACCAAGATGGCGCTGCCCTTCTAAGGGCAAGAGCACAGGAGGCAGGAAGTACCTGCTTCCTGTGCTCTCTGGCTGTCACACGATTGCCTCTTCACAGAGGCAATCAGTGACTGCCAGGCACACTGACAGGCAGTGGGGATGCTCTCCTGAACATCCCCACTGACTGGTCAGATCAATATTAACTCTATATTGATCTGACCAGTTATGATCTGCCTCCCTCTCCTCACATTTTTTTTAGTGAGGGAGAGAGACAGATCAAAGTTACAAAAGTAATTAAAAGTTAAAAAAAACAATAAATACACAACACACAAATAATAAAACAATAAAAAAAATTTTATTAAAGCAATTCCCTGTGTTTAACCCCTTCCCTGCCACTGATCTTGCATAAGCAGTGATCGTGCACATCAGCGCATTTATTTTTGCTGTTTGTGCATTTTTTAGGGGTTAATTTTTTTTGTACTGTAATTTATTACAGTACTAAAAAGGCTCTTCTAAGAGTTATTAACCCCTTATTTGCCGTCGATCACTGCTTACGCAATGATATTGACGCCAAAGCAATTTTTATCTGTCTGCATATTTTTTTTTTATTTTTGTTTTACACATACCCGCTAGGGGATTACATGTAAAGTAAAAATATTTGAGGTTTTTTTTTTTAAGCTGCCTGAGCGCATAGCGATCAGTAACAGCGAATTAGTGGCAAAGGCGGTTTGGTGATTTCTCAATTAAGCTCACCATTCGCCCTGGTCAGATCAAAATGAATCGGATCAATATTCACAAATATTGATCTGCCTCCCTCTCCTCACTTACATTTTTGTGACGGAAAGAGACAGATCAGTATTAGTGATATAAAATAAAATTTTATAAAATTGGCAGGTTTTATGAAAGTCTTTCACTGTGTATTAACCCCTTCCCTGCCATTCATCACTGTGTAAGCAGTAATCTTGCACAGCAACAGTATGTTTTGCTGTCTGCACTGTTTTATGGATTAATTTCTTTGTACTGTAATGTATTACAGTACTAGATAGGCTCTTCTAAGAGCTATTAACCCCTTCTTTGCTCGAGATCACTGCTTACGCACTGATTCTGAGGCCGCGGACTCAGGGTTCGATTTTGACCCTATTCAGCTTTCTGATACATCATCTAGCGATGTATCGGTGGCTGCTGAGCCCTTGCCACAAGTAGTGATGGGGGTCTACAGATAAAAAAATATATGGTTTGGTGGGGGTAAATTTCATTGGCTGGCTTCAAAGATATATCCCATAAAGGACACGGACGCAGGTTGACTACATGTCAAAATTCCAAGTTGGAATTTTGAGATGCGCATCTCACAAATGTTGCCTTCTAGCCAAAAACAAACCAACAAACCTATGCATGGGTGCTATCCCTGTACTCGGGAGATGTTGCTGAAAACATATTGGGTTGTTGTTTGGCAGTGACATATACCAGAATCTGTGAATTCATGCCTGAAGTACAATGCATGTGGAAAAAAAACTCCCAAAAAAGTACTACCACAAAATTTTACAAAGGCTGGTGGTAGAATTAGTACCTATACAGTATTAAAATACCACCATTTGAAATACCTTAGGATGTCTATTTTCCAAAAATATATGGTTTGATGGGGTAAAATTCATTGGACGGCTACAAAAATGTTCCAAATGGAACATGGGCGCAGGCTGACTACATGTCAAAATTCCAGGTTGGAATTGCGCACCCCCTAAATGTGGAATTTTAGACCCAATACAAACCAACAAACCTATGCATGGGGGGTATCCCTGTACTCAGGAGATGTTGCTGAACACATATTGAGGTGTTGGTTGGCAGTGGCAAATACCAGAATCTGAAAATTCCTGCCTGAACTACAATGTGTGTGGGGAAAAAATGACATCCCATCCCTTTGACATAGGTTGGTGGTAGAATTAGCACTTGGAAAGTGTTAAAATACCACAATTTTAAATACCCTAGGATGTCTAGTTTTCCAAAATATATGGTTTTATGGGGTAAAATACTTTGACAGGCTTCAAAAGTGTCCCAAATGGAACATGGGCGCAGGCTGACTACATGTCAAAATTCCAAGTTGGAAATGCACCCCCCCCTAAACGTGGCCTTTTAGCCCCCAAATAATCTAACTAACCTACACATGGGTGGTATCCCTGTACTCAGGAGATGTTTCTGAACACATATTAAGGTGTTGTTTGGCACTGACACATAATAGGATCTGTGAATTCATGCCCGATGTACAATGAATGTGAAAAACAAATTACTATCCATAACATTGACATAGGCTGGTGGTAGAATTAGTGCATGAAAAGTGTTAAAATACTACCATTTGAAATACCCTAGGGTGTCTAGTTTTCAAAAATATATGGTTTTGTGGGGTAGAATACACTTTTTGGCTTCAAAAATGTCCCAAATGGGACATGGGCGCAGGTTTTCTGCACGTCAGAATTCCAAGTTGGAAAACCAAAAAGCGCACCTCTCAAATGTGGCCTTTTAACCCCCAAATAACCTAACCAACCTATACATGGGTGGTATCCCTGTACTCAGGAGATGTTGCTGAACACATATTGAGGTGTTGTTTGGCACTGACATATAACAGGATCTGTGAATTCATGCCCAAAGTACAATGTATGTGAAAAAAAATTACAACCCAAAACATTGACATAGGCTGGTAGTATAATTAGTGCATGGAAAGTGTTAAAATACTACCATTTGAAATACCCTAGGATGTCTAGTTTAAAAAAATATATGGTTTTGTGGGGTAGAATACACTTTCTGGCTTCAAAAATGTCCCAAATGGGACATGGGCACAAGTTTTCTGCATGTCAGAATTCCAAGTTGGAAAACCAAAATGCGCACCCCCTAAATGTGGCCTTTTAGCCCCAAAACAAACCAACAAACCTATGCATGGGTGGTATCCCTGTACTCAGGAGATGTTGCTGAACACATATTGAGGTGTTATTTGGAAATACCCCTTCACATTTTAAGGTAATGTTTACCTAAATTGCAATATATGTGAAAAATTAAAAAAAAAGATTTTTTGCTGCAAACTTTGGCATAGATTGGTGGTAAAATGGCTACATGAAATGTGTCAAAATACCCCAAGTTAAATGCCCTGAGTTGTCTAGTTTTCAAAAATATGTACATGTTGGGGGTCATTCATGGATTTAGTACAGAAATCAGTGTATCAATGTCACTATCGCTAATTTTGAAAGAAGGGATTTTAAAATAGCTTTGCACCACTTATAGTTCTGGCCCTGTAACATGAATAAAAAAGCACAAAAACATAAAAACATGGGCTATTTCTGAACTCAGGACATATATTAGAAACTTTTTAGCAGTGTTTTTTTGTTGTCTCTTGTACATGAGTATACGATTTTTCAAATAAAAGTCATAAAAAAATAATTTTTTCAATTTTTTTGCCATATTTTATTATTTTTTTTACATCAAATTATATGCTATTATCAAAATAATGGTATCAAAAGAAAGCCCTTCTTATGACGATAAAAACGATATATAGTTTGTGCGGGTACACTAAATGAGACAGAAATAAATTACAGCAAAACACAAACTGCTCAGAAATGTTAAAACAGCCCATGTCACCAAGCGTCGGACAAGCCAAAAAAGTCATGTCACTAAGGGGTTAATGAAAAGATTGCATGACGTATAGACTTTTTTTTAATTGACGTTTTTATTGAGTCAATGACATATGTACTTCAAAAACAGCGTTACATTAAATTATAGTAAGACATATGAGAGAATATCACAGGATGCATATAATACATCTACACTCAAGGTTTTTTTTTGTAAGAGTTACATAAACATTTTCAACGTCCTATGTAAGATGAGAAATTCGATGTTTATAACAGTTAAACCATTTCTTTTTTAAATGCCTACATTTATTGCAATCTTTCATTTAAATATAACTTGTTTCAGTTGTCCTACAAAAAAAATAAATTCAACGTAATTTACTATGTTGCTATATGGATTGTTGGGTGAATGTAAACACACTTCCAGTGTATCCTTCCTGGCAGCACCAATTAGTAATGAGCCCTTTCTGGCACCCATCCCAGCTGTATAGAATCCTCTTAGACAGGCCCAATTTTGCACATACACCAGATATCACCCTGGAGTGAATTGCAGTTAATCAAAGAAAAATGTAGGGTTGACAGAAAAGGCTGTGGGATGCACAGAAATATATTATATATTATTTAGCTGTATTTAGCTGCATATAAATACCTAAAGAATTCTTCAAATATTAAAGAAAAACAAAGTAATTTCTCATTATTCTTTTTTTTAAAGGGCACTCACAGCTTAGAAAGAAAATTATAGGGTCTAATTAATAAAGAGAGAATTGCAGGGAATTGAGAAAATAATTTCAAACTTTAGGACAAAGAATCTGAGTTGGAAAAATGCTTAAATTCAACTGCGTTGGAGGAATTTTGCAACTTGGCTACATTGGCCTACCTTTGAAATAGAAACATAGAATGTGTCGGCAGATAAGAACCATTCGGTCCATCTAGTCTGCCCAATTTTTCTGAATACTTTTAGTAGTCCCCCGTTCCCGGTCTTATAGCTAGGATAGCCTTGTGTCTATCCCATGCATGCTTAAAATCCTTGACTGTGTTTACCTCTACCACTTCTGCTGGAAGGCTATTCCATACATCCACTACCATGTCAGTAAAGTAATACTTCCTGATATTACTTTTAAATCGTTGCCCATCTTCATTCTCTGCAATTCTCTATTTATTGAGTAGACACTTACATATATTTATAAATATATATATTTATATTTATGTATATTTCAAGGATTTCTGCAATATCCTGTAAGTCCTGTGAGTGAAATGGTGCCGGGCAAGTTGTATGGGTGCAATCAGGTGCTGTGGGTGCAATGGCAAGGGATGCGGGTGTTTGTCCTCTTTTCTGGTCACCAGGAAATGTAACCCTATTTATGGGAAATGTATTAATATACAGAATACAGGTTTGGGTTATTTAAATTTGGGTTAAAGTCTTGAATGGCATATCAGAGGTAGTAGCTTGTCATGTTAGGCTATAAAGGGAGCCTAACAGTCTTCTTTGAAAATTTGCCTTAAGCAATTATATCCCTCCCCCATTTTTTTCTCTTTCGGGTGAATCTAAGTGCCAGTTGGTCTGTGAGGTCTGACACCAGTGCAGGAGAATGCTGTCCGAGGCACAGCTAACTTGGACTCTCCATGTATTGGGACCATGGTGGGTAGTCATGTGGCTACTACGCAAATACCAGTACTCTCAAGGACCGCATACCATCATTTTTAAGGAATAAATTCAGTTAGCTAGTTAAGGCTAGCAGGTGTGGTGATATACCATAAAATTGTCTCGGTGGTTATTTTATAATCCAGCATACCTCTGTGTCTTTATAATACCTAGGTTAATGACATTTTGGCATTGCACAGAGATAGAGATATACGCTGACATCCAATGTTTTTTTGGATGTTCCAATGAGACTCCCAATGCAAATAAAAACAATGCAAAAAAGTATGTTTTAAATGTCTTTTAAAATGATGTATATCCTTTATTTTTAAAACGACTGATTTAAAATCCATTAAAGATACATTTAACATTCTAGAGTGGTCTTTTGAACAGTAACGCCAGTATCTAGTCCATAAATGACTAAAGGAAGCGATTTTTCAAAAAGACAAATAACTTATGTTCTTAGGACAGTTTCTACATAAGTAAACACAAGTTTAGCCAGTTACTTCCAGGGGGCTCCACAAGAGTATGAGGCCATTCAGGTGACAGGGAGCAGATAAAGTTTTCTGCACAGTAATGTTTTCAGTGATAGCAATGCGGTGTAACGGCAAATTAACTGTCATTAATTCACTTGCTGGAAATAAGGCAGGATGGATAAGACCGCAAGCTTGTTCTTCCAGACCATACATCACTGCAGGATAAAAGTTTCATTGCTGAAAACAGGGAGACAGCGCCCTCTGCTGGCTTGATAGGTTAGATCGGTTATCTGGTTTTTGCACCTCGGTCCTGAGCTGTGTTTAAAGGCTTGTACAGTGTGAATATGCTCCAAGGGATCCATGTTTAAAATGGGTTAAGAGGCAAAACGTGATCATTGTTGACTGGATTTAAATATGTCTACCCAGAACCCCTTGCAGTGGTGGTAGCACTGTGAATGTGTGTTTTCTGTGGGAAAAGCAGGCCTTCTGGCGTACTTGGTGTGGGTAGATTTGTTTGATAATGGCCCTTCTACCCACTGAATATCAGGTGGAGTGGTTTATCTGTCCCCTGTAGGCTGTACCCCACATACCATTACGTAAATGGTTTGTTCTTTATGTTAGAATACAGATAGGATATTCACCTAAAAAAAGGTGGTAGATGTTTTAAACAGAACAAAACTTCCATGTTAAAAAATATAATCACTAATTTAAACTCTAATAGTTATCACAGGGAAGAGATTCCCACACATTATGCTTCTCTGGGCCTAGTGAGAAAATCTTGCAGAAGAGACAATAACATTGATGCTTGTCTATACAAGTATCATTGGGTCCAGTAACATTTTTCCCTCCAGAAAAGAATGTTTTTCGTCTAAATGGTAAAATTTAGTTATATTTCATCGGCCCAATAATTCATACATTTCCATCACATGCCACAGCAATAGAACAAAAGGGGAAAACTAGTTTTTACCATAAAAAGCTTTTAATCTACAGAACAGATAAAAAAAAATATTTCCCAATCTTATTCAGAACTCAATTTACCATGAAGGGGTTATAAATTTATGCACAAGTGTACTGCTTAGCAGCGGCAGAACAATTCTGTGGGAGGATCAAGGGGCGCAGAACAGTTTGGCGTCCCAGCTTGTGAGGCCACATAAATAACATTAAAGATATAAAATAACTCTCTAGTCATTTGACTTTTTGGCAGTGCCTTACCCTTGGTGACACAGGCTTTTTTTGGGTAGGTTTTGCTTAATGCTTTGCCATCGAGGCATTACAGCAACACTGCCTGAGTGGTGTTACTGCACAGTGATCGCCAACACCACTCATTCCACTGCAGAATGTGCCATGCATGTCTATTGTCGGCAACAGAGTTTTTGTCTGGAAGTGCCTGGCACGTCCAATGTCGCAAAGGAATCCCCACATACTTACAAACAACTAACCTATGAATCTTCAGCACGGCCTGGCTTCCTTTTATACTACAGTACCAACATCTTGCATAGGGTTCTGACTTATGGTGAAGAACAGTTTGTTAGTCATATACAAATGTTTGCCTTTTGAGCAGTAAAACAAAAGCAGTTCAAAACAAGCTTACATTAACCCCTTCCAGACGCTAGGATGTACCATGACATCCTGATTTTCAGTGCCTAAAAGACACTAGGAAGTCATAGCACGCCAAGCAGCTCATCATGGCTCCCCACGATGAACTGTGCTCAGATCCTACTGCAGGGATTTGCAGGGGGATCCTACTTGTCAGATAAGGCCACTGAGTGGCCATAGTCTGACAGGGAAAATGTAGCCGGGGCTTTTGAGCACGCCTCGTGACCTCACAAGTGACTTCCGAGGTCTCGCAATCTTTTGGCAGGGACCCACAGGGTCTATGAAGACCCTGATCGGGTATCTGCCATAGTATTCCTGGCTACCGATCATCTTGTGATCGGTGGCCAGGAACAAATCATGACGTTTTGGTGCTTGCGTCGTGTGGGTTGCAAGAACCATACGTCATGAAGGGGTTAAACCCTTCAGGACAATTTTTTTTGGGATGTTCATTTGAGGCAAGAGGCATTTTACACCGTTCTTGGTTGATTGTTTAAATAAAAGTACACACTTGATACTTAAATGAAACCCCACATATAATATATTATGATTATTATTTTTTAGGGCTTTCTTTTGAGACCATTTTTGTGACTTAACCGTTTGTGTATAAAAATGTAATAAATAATGCAAAAATGGCAACAAAAAGTTTTTGTCTTTTTTTTACTGATCACAGTATATCTCTCTCCAACACAAGCTCAAAGTATGTCAGTGAGAGGATTTTGACAGTATTCACACAATACAGATTGTGATTTACTGTATTTTTTGCATTTATTGCATGCGATTGGTTTTCACAGTGATCACTTCAATAAATGCAAAAAAAAAAAAAAAGAATCCTGGTTGATCCTGGTTTGCAACCAGTAACAATCACCCCACCAATCCCCCTTTCATTATTTCATTAATCCAATTCCCAGATTAATTAAAATGCAATGGATGAGGCAGCCTGTCTCAGCCATTGCAGGCTAACCCAGCCCCTTTTCTGGGAGTTTCAGACTTGCCTCAATCAGACAGCCTGGAACACCCCTCACCCGATTTGCATAGGTGGAGGGGGCATGAATGACAGGTCACTGACAACTGCCACTTGCATGTCCCTTTAATGCCCTTTGGGACACCTTTTTTGGTACTTTGGACACACTCCATTCAAAAACAAACGTAAAACAGGGACAAATTCCATTAAAAAAAATTGTACAATTTTTGGGTTTAGTACAAGGGGACGCATTATATTTGCAGCCATGTCCTGAGATGTCCAAGGTCATTATTCCATGTTTATTACAATTTTAAAAAAAATAAAAAAATAAAAAATTTTGCTTTAGTGTCCATTTAAATTTTATTTATTTTTTACATAAAAAAAGAAAGAAATTGGACAAAAAAATTATTCAGTAAGCAAACAATAAGGCAATTTGTTGAAAAAAAAATATTATTGATGAATATTTGTTTATCAATATCCCATACATCATTTTTACTCACGCTTTGTGTTATAAATATTAATCTTGGCACATACTAGATGTAGACATGTACTCATTTACACTTCCTTAGCAGATTTATTTGACTGACAACAAGGTGCAAATCTAAGTCAACTGGAGTATCACATTTTGTGTGTGGACAAGCATCTGTAATACTGTAGGTCGACCATGTCAACAGAGATGGCAATAGTTCAGACAATATGAGAATAGGCAATTTAAAAAAATAAATTCACATTGGAAGACACCTGATCAATCTCGGATGTGAAGTTTTTCCTGTACGCGTTAGACTTTTATTGTGGATGCCAAAGTGTGATGCCCCCATATCACGACATCGACTAATGTAAACATTCTTACAGAACTATCTCCCCTGAGATGTTCCATCATTGCTTTTTTGAGACACTGTTTATAAAACGTCGTTTTCTCCCCAAACTTCATTAATTATACAAATAGGACTTCTTCCACCTGTCATGAATGCCAAGATAGCCATCGGACTTGAAGTGTCTAGGATTTCGATTTGTGGTTGGCATACGTTGGGAACCCAAACTGGGAGATCATTATACAGGAATATTTAAGGGGCATCTTGCCATATATCTGAGCCAGCTTGTTCAGACAGTAAGACCTCTGCAGTAGATGTTCTGCACGATGCCACATCCCAGTGTACCCGCTCTCTGCATCTTTCTCGAGGTTCCTCATGTCTGTGGGTTTCACCAGCACACCAGATGCTCTCCCGATGTGATTGGCCACTAGGAAGTTCATTGTGATGTCATCACAGTTCTGGGTCTGGTCAATCATGGCGTGGATTGAAGCAGGCAGCTTCTCAAAGAGCTGCAAATATTTGCGATGGAAAAAAGCAGCCCCAATGAGGATCATGGAGTAAACGTCACCGTTCCCACTTTCTGAAGCCTGCAGCTCAAAGCTCCCATAGCTGTATATCCCAGAGGGCGAGGAGATGTGTTTCCTTGGCACAAATCCCACTATCTGATATGGAAATTGCTGGAAAATAATGAACAAAAAGGACAAAAAACACACGTTATATATGTACATTATCCAACAAAGAATAATATAGGAGTGTTCTACGCAACAGAAAACTCTTACAGGACAAATGTAATACACTTTCAATAAATACAGTGAATGGTTTATTATTCTTTAGTAGGTAAAATATAACTTCCCCTTCACTTTCTCTCCCAGGCACAATGTCTGCATGAAAAGTGAGCAGCCATTTTAAATCACTGCAGTGATACCATTTAATACTATGCACTGAATAAAATGGCTGCATACTTCCAATGCAAAACAGTGCTGCTTGTGCAGGAAGCTGTGCATTACCCATTTTATTTAATCAATATGCTTATTTTTTATTTAATGCGTCAAATAATAGTAAGCCCTATACTTCCCTAGAATGTTTAGCTTACTCCATGGTATAATAACTTGGTAACTTTCTCTGATTATCAATGCATGAGTGCTTATCCTCTGCTATCTTTGTTTGTGGTTCTGTATCAGTGTGCAGACTAGAATGGAGCAGCTAGCACAACAATGCTGAAGGATAATTTTATCAATATTTTACTTTTGAAGTGCTGTTAAAAGTCACAGCCACAAGATCTATCACTACTACCTCAGACACATGTAAATGATGCTATGTATTTAGAGGACAACTGAAAAGCATCAGATCTAGCTAAAAAAAGAAAATTCAAAACCAAAACATCCAGACAGATGAACTCAATTATAAAGATACTCATTTGAATAGAGAGGGAGAAAAATAGGACTACAAGCCAAGCTTATATAGGAAAGGAGATTGCATGAATTAAATGCAGATCATTTAATGCTTTACATGTGACCCTGATTTGGAAGGACTGTCCCTCTTTGAGCCAAATCCCTTTGTCTTTAATTCGTTCCCAAATTTTCAATAAAAACTTTACAAAATGGTGTGAGTCGCACTACAGTGATAAAACTCAGAGTAATCTGTACAAAAAAGTATCACTCAGATCCAAAGCAATGAAACACCATAATGTATGCTTAAACAGCAGTAAATATGTGTAGATAAGAGTGTGTAAATAAAATACCTGTCCTGTAGTGAACTCATTTATTTGAATACCTATTAACAGGTCAGGAAATTATCTAAAAATATTCCACCTTAAGGGCACACTCCGAACCAAGCCCTTTAAAAAAATGTGTCCCTTGTGACTATTTGATAGGTCGGTTGGTTTGTTTGTCAACATAGTAAAGCTTTCTTGGTTTTAACAAAGTGCTGGACCACTGCAAAGCCTGTGCGGGTGCTTATCAGGACCATCTCTCACTCATTACTCAAACTCCATACAAATGTTCAGGAAGAAGCTTTGTGTGGCAAAATGCGTGGGTTGAAGTTGCTCTCTACAGAAACCCAGCTTTTTTTTTTAATTTGGGAGTCTAAATGGATGTCTCCTGACCCTGCAGGATTTCTTTCAAACGCCATTCTTATAGCCGAAAATCTATAAAGCCTCTGTGATCTATAACATCTTGCCAATGTGTCGCGTAGATCGATACCTGCTTAGTTCTTTGAGAAATCTAAGCTGGACAAAGATTGCTATTAATATTATGGTCTTAGAATATATACACAATTTTATGGTCTTCAAATATATACACAAACTCTATTCTCTCTTTAATGGAGAAATCTGGTCACCCTAATGTTAGGATGACTTTTACCGCACAGTAAATAAGTTACAAGTTATGACTCCTCAACAAGTGGTAGGAATAAATGCCTAGATCTTTCTCTGGTCATCGTTGGGTTTAATTGTTCGTATAATAGATAATGGCTAGGTTTAATGATGCAGGCTGTAGAAATATAGTTAGAACAGACTCTTCTTTAATTACCTGCCAGACAGAGAAGGCGAAGGAAACATCATGAGCGCTAATGAGCGTGTCGTCATCCATCATGAGCACAGCTGTAATAGATACAGGATTTATGGCCATAAGTTGCAGTGTGTACCGATTCTTTATACACAATCACTAATATGCTGTTATTCATTATCACTTTAAACACCTGTTTAGTAGCCTAAAAGCTTTTAAAGATACTGAACCTTAATATTCAGTAGCATCTGTTCAGAGCAGGAGGATGTATACCAATTACTATTTGCAGTAAGGATGTACATTTATCACAGGGAGGTGTAGAACATTGGGGAAAAGAGGTTATCTTCTTACATAGCAGTGCCAGCCACAGTATATTGTGCCATCCACAGTATATTGAGAATCACGCGATTCCAATCAAAAGGATGGTTTTTGAGTTAAAATAACCTGCCATATGGGACGGTACCTATTCATGAGCATTTCATATGTTTCTTGTCCATAGCCGAGTCTGACAGACTCAGCACCCACAGGAGTATGGATCTTCCATCATTGGCCTGATCTGTTTGGTATGGTATGGGTGATGCGTCGCAACACACAGCAAATTAGGGAGCATGTCTGGCATTGGCATTTTTGGTCTGGACCACTCCCAAGTTTGCACCATCCAACTGGCCAGGCCAATTTATTCTTGCCCATCCTTCATTGAGATGGAAGGACAATCCTTTGTTTTGTGTCATTCCCAAATGAACTTCCTCATATTACTCTCGTCATAGAGAGTTATTATAAATGGTAAAGAGCTATCTATGCTACACTGCAGCATTAAATAGCAATAATACACATGCATTGTGATATTGGACATTATGTAAGACCTGTATCCGTATCCCGTGCCATGCATTACTTACCTTCTGTCTGTATATCTGGGAAGTTCTGCAGTCTGTTCCTCATGAGATTAACGCTCTGTTTCTTAAACAAAACAGGTACAGCATGGGGTCCTAGACTTTCCCATAATTCTTGAGGAGGCTCCTGACCCACATTGTTCCATACTACTATAATGCTACTGAGCCGAGACATGGCCTGGTAGTGGTTTAACATTTTGAGCAGAAGATCTGTCCTGTTATAAGTCTGCATGATGAGCGTGAAGGAGTCATCGGAGGGTAGTTCAGAGTGTGGCACTGCCCTCCTGGCATCCAGCATGGCATTTTCATGGGCAGCCGGGAGCAGGGCAGCAAGAGCACCAAGGAAAAGGAGGAGGAGGATGAGGACAGCACAAGACATACGCAACATCTTCAGCCTTAGCATCCTTCCCACAAATCTGCTTAACACACATAACATGGACAGTTAAAGGCAAACATACCAAAACACATCCTGAAACATCTCCACTTCATTTTCTTGTTTTTTTTTTTTAGCATATACAAATATATTCAAGACTAATGTGTGTGTTACAAGATAAAGGGAAATATTGGAAGAAAGTGATTATAAAACAGAGGCCTGATGGAGCTGCCAACGGTACAACAGGTATTAATATTCAGGGCATTATACAAATTGCTTCTGGTGAAATATCTATAGAAGTCATGTATAAAGGCCATTGCTGTCAGAAATTTCTAAAAGTGAAGCAAATCAGATAAAACATTCCATTGTTTTTTGTCAGTTTACTCCACTATCCGAGCTTTGCCAATTATCCCCTTAAATAAAGTGCTGCTATACAAAAAAAGATCTTCTGGAAGTCATATCCCTGTGATAAAACACAATGAGTGGTTGAGGGTGGTGCGTAAGAGTCCATTGAGGAATGCATATCAGAGGCAGTGTGCAAGAGAAAGCTGTTTACATGTAACCAGATGCGTGGTCTGGAGCTGTTCTTGGTTTGACTTCACATTAACAGGAGAGGTACAAAAAGTGTAGCAGTGCATAATTTCAGAAATCCTTGCACTACTGAGCTTGCAAGCCAAAAATTGTGGCAGTAAATGTAATGTTCCTACCTCATAATTAAACAAGTATTACAATGACAGCTGCAGATATCATGGAGACCCTGTAAGAAAGAAAACAAAATATGTAAATGTCAAGGGACATATTAATGCTTTCATATCACTTGGATTTTTTTGATACACTCTGTTCTCTTTAAAATGCAATTATACTCACTGATCATCACAATGCTATTCACTGTATTAGCAGAATTGCAAGTAAATGCATCAATCAGGAGAAACATATATTTTACACATATCTGTGGTGTCTCATGTCTATGACACCACCTGTGTCTTAATAAGCAAATTAACTACTTTTCAAATGGGAAATTTGTAATTTGCATAGTAAGAAACAAGGTGATAAGCAGGATATACCAGACACATTCATAAAATAAAAACTTCACACAATTTATGCAATTGCCAACAGATTATATAGATCATTCTTTATTCTCTACATTTATAGTAAAAGCAATATTGAGGTTGATCGAGGGTAAAGGGACACTGAATTTTCTCAGTTCTAACTGTACTGTGGTACACCTTTAAGATGTATGTATAAAACACAGTATATTTTGGAACAACCACAGATTGTCAGTTACAAGCATGATAAGCATGATCAAATTGCTTCAAAAACAGTAAATATCCTCTAGTAAACAAGCACAAAAACATTTAGTAACAAAAATAGGAGGCATACAGCACCCTCTAGTGTCTTATTTTAGAAACTAGCTGTATTATGATGACCATAGTTCACATTTGTATGGAAAACTTGACAGTTTTTGCAAGGTGGACCTGGGACAAAAGCCTAAAGAGGATGGTGTCACACACTGATGTGTGACCCTGCAGCATTGAGCTCAAGGCTTCCTAGTGCAGATACTAGGTGTCTGGAACTATTTTGTTTTTTTGTTTACACTGTGTACGTTAGACATAAGCCGTTTAAAACCAATGCTTCCTATACACCGTGCAACAGTGCGTCGTTTTTAAACCCTTGGAGGGAACAAGGGATAACATGTTAGCTTCACTTATATTTAGTAGAGCTAATGTGTATATTTAAAGATAACCAGGTATTTACAGTCGGCTCTGCCTCGGAGCTGAGGGACAGCTGGTGCGCACAGCCAATCAGTGCCAATGCTCATCCTCCTTGTCTGTCGGGCCCTGTGTTCTCACTCTGGTGCCAGAGACAGAGAGTCATTTCCAAAGGGGGTCAATAGGGGGGACCTAGTTAAGTTTAGTTTTCTTTTAATTGCGTACATTCAGTATAGATGCACACACACAGACTATTTTTTTTTTTTTTTTAAGTGCCTTTAAATAAGGGATATACAATAACCTGAGAAATGTAACTTTGATCACTGAATACCATACAATGATAAGTGATAACTCAGGACACTGAACACAGTCCAATGGGAATTATGGATAAAGGTCTTTGCCATAAAAGTTGTGTAATTTTTCCATAATTAATGTGTGCACCTATGTATAAAACGATTACCTCCAGACAAAAGTCAGAGTGTGCTAATTGGCTCAAAATATGAAAGTGATCTAATTATTGTTTAAGAAGTGTGGCATTATTTGTACTGAACAAAAATAATAAAATGAGAGAAAAAAAAATTGTTTTACCCCTTTTTTGTATGTATAATTCTCATTCACACAGCTTTACAAATAACATACAAATGCAAAATAAAGATCTAAAAGGATTAGGGCTAGATATAGAACAAGTAGCCCCAATGTGTATTATGAGATTATTAATCTGTAAAATAACCTGAATGCATCTTCGTGGCATTAAGCTATTAATATACATGGCTATGATTATTTGTATATAGACACTTACACATACACCAAACACAAAGGTCAGTAATATCTCTTCCATCTCAAGGGATGGGCATGGTAAGCTTCAAATTGTATCTGAGTACTTGGTGCAGTTCACCAGACATATTTAAAGGATTACACTTTGAAACACTTCTTAACGTGTGCCAGTCATTTAAAGGACCATGGAGATTTTAACCATTTCTTAACCTGTGCACTCCAATTTGTATACGGATGTCTTCAACTTGATAGTTGTGAAGGTATGAATTCATGTGCCAGTTCCGGACTATTTTACAACCTTTATCTCTCACTTGGTCTGTTGTAGAATCCATGTGTATATACAAAGTCCACAACAATCAATGGAACACTAAACATCTTTTACAAACATTAATTTACTGATATAGCAAAGAAAGGGATATTTACAAAGAGAAACAGCAAAATACTAATCCACAATACCCGTTTGCTTTCATGGTTTCCATATAACACTTTTTATGACAAATGAATAATTGGTCACCTGAAAAATTAACTACATTAATCTCTATAACTCTTTAATGCTGCAGGCCTTTTATTACAATTTTTCCCACCTTCATTTACAGTTCTTGACCATTGTTCAGGGAGAAAATATTTCGCAGCAAGCACCGCTCATGTTCATTTCCGTCCAAGTTGCTCGTATTTTTTCTGCGGTGTTTGTGTTAAGCTGTAATTTTCCACTCTCATTTAATGTAGCTAAACATTATATATAGTTTTTAATCACCATTATCACTGGTGCATGTACTGTCAAAAATACCTTTTTGGAGAGTTGGACTGAATGCCTACACATATTATACCAGCTGTGCATTGATGCACTTGGTCCGGTTTTCACAAACATAGGGGGTCATGTAGAAAAACTCATATATTGAAAAGTTCAGGAAGGGTTAATAAAAAAGTAGCGAGGACCGCCACTGTTTGGCGGAGATTCTCAGACACTAGTCCAAATAATTGTTAGGAGTCTGATTTATACATAGGTGTACATGCCAATGTGCATTGTTCTCTGCAAACTGCAATATTCCCACACTCTCTACAAGAAGTAGTGGTGAAATCCAACCTAAAAGTTCTTAATCCAGACCTTTCTGGTAAAAATCATTAAAAAGTAATGCAACCTGAAACTGTCTTACAGGTGGTCAAATGATAAAATGCAATGTAACTTCAGAGACAAATGCTTTTTTTGTCCCCATAAAAAATGCCCACTGTGAGTTTCAGTTATAACTATTAGTAGTATATTTTTATAAAAAAATATATATATATACTTTTGCGGCTTTAATGCCAGTCTTCATGGAAACCCTAACTTGTCAAGATATCCATCAGTTCAAGTAGTGCTTTAGTATTAAATGTATTATATAATAAATATAATTATATATAATAAAAGGCAGATCTATATAGTGTAAATTCATTAATTTCTTTTCAATGTAATTACTTTTAAAACTTACCGTTTGCAGGATTGATACTCTGGGCCAAACACTAACATTTTCCAAACATTATTATTGGAAATTAATGCAGCACGTTCTGCTACTTGAAGGCAAATAAGCAGCCACAAAAAGTACAGATATTTAAGATGAACTAGGGACCCTCTGTAAAGTACTGGACAATTGGTAAGTATAGTTCCCGTGCATCTGTGTGACGCTTTAACAGTCGCATCGTGATGATATCACTGAGCGAACTTTCGCCATCCTTGAGTGGGGCAGCTTACCATCCACCCATCAACTAAGCCTCCGTCAGCGTTACAGCTTCAAAGTGGGCGTCACGGGAAGGAAGACATGACGTTTAGTGCTGCGACTGGCTGACAGCTGCCTGTGTGTCACCCTATGTTCTGCCGGCTTGCACCTCCCCGGAAGCAGGAAGCGTCACCCGGCGCTCGGTACGGATTGGGAACGCTGACACCGGCTGGGTCACCATTGGGTCGGGACGCAGCTCTGGATCAAAGAAGGTTACCGGTAGTGGTGACTTACAAAGTGCTTGAGCCGTGACCGGGTATTAAATTAGAGGTGTGCTGCAGTCACCCGGTATCACGATGCTGCCTCTGTCAATCAAGGATGATGAGTACAAGCCTCCAAAATTTAACCTGATGCGCAAAGTGTCTGGATGGATCAGGTAACCCGGGAGCATATATTAACTAAACTTCTGGTATAGAGGGGTAAGGGTGGGGGTGCAGGGCTAAATTTTCTTGTCGTTAGAATATATAGATGTGTTCTTATGTGTGAACCTATAAACATGGCTCAGCGATGGATAATTTGGCACTCCAGCTTGGATTACTATTATTACGGTGCTCAGCCAGCTTAACGAATGGCCCAGGATCAAGGGAAAACATAGTCACATCAGCTGATGTGTGAAAGTATAAGCATCACTGATATGTGTTGATTTATTTATATATATATATATATATATATGTGTGTGTGTGTGTGTGTGTCTATGCTTACATCGATTCGGATACTGCACACGTGGCAAAACCTTTTTAGGTAGTGTTTGTTTTAGCTATCTGTGCATATATTCAGGTTTAGGTTAGATTTGTATTTGTTTTTATTTCATATACATGTTATCAGATTATTTGCAGCCCATCTTCGTATATTGAACTATTGTACAGATACTTGATCTTTGTTGTGCTGCATCAGAAATACTCTGCAGCTTGTTAATGCAGAACAGAAGAAGGATATGACTGACGGTAGATTCATCATCTACAACTCTAGTGTTATAAACCTGTCTTTAGTCCCTTAATAACGCCCTTGACCAGTTTAGCAAGCCCATTAAATTATCATGGATAGTGTTATGCTGTAAGCTTGTATCTCCATTCTGACAGCTTTGTCATATATACATTCTAACATGTCTAAATACAACAATATTCTTCCTTCCACAGATCCATCTTTTCAGACTCCACATCCAGGAATCTTTTCTGTTTTCTCCTTTTAAATTTGTCATTTGCATTTGTGGAACTTTTCTATGGCATCTGGAGCAACAGGTAATATCCTCATCATTTAATTGTGTTTGATATTCAGTGCTCACAGTTTTTGTTGTTTTGTTGTTTTTTTTTTTTTTTGCTTGACTCTTGTTTCTGATAATGGCTACACTACTAATTTTCTTTTTACACTTTTTACTTGTTTTCCATTAACCGACCCAATTGAAATAGTCTTCCTATATGGAACAGTTAGTATACCCTAATAAGTGTCAAGTACAGCTCTGTCCAGAAGAGTCCAGTCCTAGGAATAGCTAAGATGCTGCTCAGAAATCCTCAAATTCCCAGGCCTCTGTCAGAGGACCCGAGGTTGAGGAAGACACATACCATCCAAAAGGGGTGAGAGAGAAAAATATATACATACACACCGTGCATCCTGTTTGAGTACCTACCACAATTCTAAGATGCAATTCCCCCTGAGCTCTGGAAAAGGGCTGAGTCTAAGAATCGATGGTGTCTTAGTCTCAAAGAAATACAGTATCTAATGCAGAACAAATACAAACATTAGTGCACCTCAAGGTAGTGGTAATGAATTCACTCCGGAGGTCAAAAATATGTAGGAAAAAAAAAATCACAAGTTTGTTGAAGATCCTTTTTAAGACCTCCATACAGCCACCAACAGAGCATTTTTCTCTTCCAGGGGAGAATTCATCACCACTACTTTGAGGTGCTGTTGCTTACCTTTCTCACACTTTCATTCCCAGGAATCCGACCAATATTTCCTGGACTTATTTTCTGCTTGTGCAAGCCATTTGGTAGATAAGGCTTGTTAAAATTCTTTAAAATAGAGAGAACATTTAAACATATGCTCAACACCTCGGACTCCAAAAACAAGTGAACAAAATGGGCATATTCACATAATCGTACAATATCAACACATGTGCAATGCATGAATCATATATTGTTTCTGTTTGATACCTTGTAGCCTGTTCTTATTTGAATAGTTCTCAGATACTAGGTGGGGGAGGTACAGTCATTTTGTTTTTATTTTGTTAAGATTGTATCCAGGTGTTGTTTTCACAGTGTTAATCTATAAAAAGCCTGTTCTCTGGGTCATTTGTCATCCAATGTGGCCTTTGGCAACTAATTCTTTAAAAACGAATGTGCTTGTTTAATTGCACGGTTGAGCATGTCCTGTTTGTCTTTAATGATAAGAACCGGATCATTTTGTTTAACTCTACCAGACCAGCATGAAAATAAATGGCAACTACCAAAGTAAAAAAATCAAAACAAACAACCGATAACACAAATGCCAAAAAAGCTCTAATGTTATGTTAAACTCTCTGTGTGTGTGTGTGTGTGTGTGTGTGTGCGTTTTTAAAATCCTTCTTGCTGATTGTTTACAGGGTGTGGTCTGTACTAAATATTTCTTGAATGCAGGACTTTTTTTTTAATTTTTTATATTTAATATTTATACAATTTTACAAAATTCATTATACAAAATCAAATGGTAACACACATACAACAATACATATTATGCAGCATTTTCCAAATAAAGTGCATCTGATAAACTCATCGCATATAATGCTTAATTATCTTGGCTTAGGTTTCTTCTTTAGAAATCGACAAAGACCTCGTAAACGTACGATATTATCATAAAGTGCATCAATATATCAGGTCCATTACTATATATGTTGCATATGCCCAGCCCTAAATATACCATATTTACAATTAAAATGCATCTAATTATCCTATCTCTTATATTGCAAGAGTTTTCTTAGTTTCAGTTAATATTTTGTGAACTTACATACTCAAACATAAAACTGCGTGAATGCAGGACTCTTATAAGTTAACCTTAATGGTGCAGGTTATCCTATATTCCCAGCTTAGTACTCTTAAAATCACGAAAGCCTTCTGGGTTGTGTTTTGTTAAATTGCCCTAAAAGCTGACAACTAGGAATTACCCGTTGGTAGAACTACTTTTAGTGGGAAATATGTAACTTACCTATTAGGCCACAATATAATGTCATAAACAGGACGCATGTAATTCACATTTTTCTCTTAAAGGACAACTAATAAAAGTGGGACTAAGATACCTTTAAATGCTATGATGATTGAAACATAGAAACATAGAATGTGTCGGCAGATAAGAACCATTCGTGATTGCATTCACATTAATCATTGTATTCTAAAAAACTGGAAACAAAAAAAGACTCCAGTGTAGTTTGTGAGACATACCGAAAAAATATTTTACAAATCCGGATGTATTTAAATTATAAACCTAAAGTAAAACTTGTTATAATTATGTTCTCTAATATTGCAGGGTCTCCTGCAATCATCCATTTTCTGTATATGTTTTCTAATTGTATTTATGCAAGTAATCTGCAATATAGTAGTGTTGTGGCAGGGTCACGGCTGTGTTAGTTTTGCTTTGTTCTCTATACAAACTAATTTGTCCATTGATAATCTTTTGTCGTTTTTTTTTTTTTTATATTTATAAACGAGTGATAAACAGTTGGTTTTCTGAGTACCAGATCTATTCAGTTCAGAGCCCACCCCTGAATGGCATTTAATTGTGCACAATATTCTATCAATTTAATGTATTAAGAAATTCACTTTTATTTTAGGGGACAGAATATGTACATGTAGCACTTGACAATCTACAACTCCCATGACTCCCGGCTGACTTGTTTCCAGCCAGCTTTTGGCAGGCAGCTTGGAAGATTTAGCTGAATAGCAGATCCTATAAATTAGGATAGAAACATAAATCATTTCTGGCCCATACATTTGATTTGGTATGCACATTAATTAATTCAATACATACTATATAGTAATATACAAGTAATGTATATTAAGTGAGATTGCCTTAACGGATAATTCCAGACCAGAATTCGGGATTCTGACCTGATGCTTGTTTGTTTGTTTTTTCAGCTTGGGCCTTATTTCTGACTCCTTTCACATGTTTTTTGACTGTACTGCTTTATTAGCTGGACTGGCAGCTTCTGTTATCTCGCGATGGAAAACCAATGAGGCTTTCTCCTACGGGTAAGTTGGGTTTTGTATGTGCATGACATGTTTCTTATCTTGCCACCAGCCTTTAAATAAAAACTTGCGTGCTTCTGTTTATTAAATCTAAAAGTACTATATCACTTAAAGATTGTTGTCCGTGGAGTCTCCTGTTTATGACATCACCCTGTGGCACGGTATGCAAATGAACTGCTCTTCAGTGGGAAATGTGTAATTTGCATACCATGCCACAGGTGATGTCACAAACAGGAGACATTTAAAATAATTTATTCTCCTAATATAGGCATTTGCTTGTAATTTTTCTAATAAAATGTATAGATAATTTTCAATCATTTTGTATGCTCTACATGCACAATACAAACAATGTTTAGGTATTACAGTCCATTTAATAGTAGTCCTAATAGTTAAATGCAATCATTTCTGTAAATCATACAGTCCTAATTCCAACCCCCGGGATTCTGGGAATGTTTGATCAATCCTTTACAGGTCCACTTGATCTTACACAGACTTGAAATTTGTCCCAAACCATTTTCCTGACTACATCTATGAGGATGTGAGGTACAGGGCTCTGCAAATCAGAGGGAGGAAACATTGACTTAAGCTTTTATTTGCTCAATGTTTTAAGGAACTGGACAATGGAAACAGGATTGCCAGTAAATACTGCTTGAATAGGCTCTTTCCATGCCACAGAGTCTGTAGCATATTTGTGTTCACTAAAAAGTTCATTGTGCGGAACCTAAAAGTGAACTGCAAAAATCAGGCATTGGTAGCAGAGATACTTGACTCTTAATGCCTGATTTTTGCAGCTCACTTGTCCGCTCTTGTTTTGGTAAATAGACCTCATAGAGAGAACCAAACCAATGGTTCTACAGCTGTTACACTTCTACAACTGCAATATCCTCAGACAGATGTTACAGAACTACCTGTTAACCCCTGGCCTAGTAGTTAATCTGGTGAGGATTTTGTTAAAGACATTGGAATTTGGGGAATGTCATATCTGGATCTGTTTAGACTGCAATGTTTTATTTTTTAGCCACGTTACTGTTTGCAGAACCTGCAACACAAATTTACAGTTCACTGAATCTTGCTACAGATTAAAATGCCGTGGATTCAATGTCAAACTATATTTTCTTCTACCCAGGTATGTCCGAGCAGAGGTTCTGGCAGGATTTGTAAATGGCTTGTTCCTGATTTTTACTGCCTTTTTCATTTTCTCCGAAGGGGTAGAGGTATGTCATCACAATATCACCTCAATTATTCACACTTTGGCTTCATGCAAGTTTTGTTTCTTAAATACTAAATAGCAGACATTTAGGGCAAATTGGGCAGTACTTACCATATACTGATGTCAGTGTTGGCCAAATTGTAACGACTTGAGTATTTACTTTCTACATATTAAACTGATCAGTATGGATGCACTACTCACTTACCAACATTTTTGTTTAACCCCTTCGAGATGCAGGGTACTTGGGTCCCAAAAGACGCAAGTACCAAAACAGTTTTTGTGTTTCTGTCCCCGATTTACAAGGTGATTGGTAGCCAGGGACACAGTGGCAGAGATCTGAAACAGGGGCTTAATGGACCCTATGGGTCCCTCCCGAAAACATGAGATACCTTGCAACAGCACAGAGACATGCCTGAACCCAGAAGAAGCTTTGAGTGTCAGCTACATTTTGCCCGTCAGGCTGAGGCCACTCTCTTCTGCTTTCTCAATTTGAATTCCTGCCCCTATAGTGAGTTTTCCATTCAGAGCAGACTCTAGTCTTCCTGATGTTAGAGAGACTGAGAACATGTGGCTCTGTAAATTGAGAGAAATGAGCACCGCCACTCCGATCTAGGTATCAGCTTTTATCCCTTTTTGAACTTCTTGTGTGGATCATAATTTTAGAGTAAGAACCTAGTGACAGGGAGAGCCCACATATCTAAGACACTGTCTTGTTTCTCTCTGCAGCGAGCATTGGACACACCAGAAGTGCATCATGATCGCTTACTTCCTGTTTCCATTCTGGGATTCCTAGTAAACCTTGTTGGAATATTTGTGTTCCAGCACGGGGGCCATGGGCACTCACACGAGGGTGGTAAGTTTTCATGATTTGTGTTTGTATGCTAAATATATCTGGAACCACACAGATGGGTAATTCTGTACCTACTTGTCCACATTCCCTATTGTCATACCAAACCAACCAGTTTATAATGTCATGAGAAGCCAGTGGTTCCCAAACCAGTCCTCAAGGCTCACCAACACTCAGGATTTAGGGATTACCCACCTGTGTCTAAGGAGTTTAAAATAAACAAATCCCTTAGACACAACTGGGTAATCCTTGACTGTTGGGTGGGACTTTAAGATTGGTTTGGGATCACTGGTTAAAGCTATAGCAGCCATCTTAGTTCAGAGAGCCAGGATTGTGTGCACATTCTGACTAACTTTAGTAAATAAGACTTCTATCCTTGTCTTATGAGGACATTTCTTTTAAATTATGAAACATTCAGCCCTGGTAAAAGTTATTAGGTCCTCAAAACATCTTAACATCCTGACATTAAGAAGTCAAATATTAATCCATTTTCCAAGAGAATATAATGCATATCTAGGGTTTAGTTTCTCTTTTAAGACTTGCATTCTACAAAGAGTGCACTGCGCATAATATACTTCCCTTTCTCCATAAGTCTAAATATAGACTTTCAGGCTGCCATGTCACAGAGGTGTATTGTAGGCAGTGCTTCTCAAACCTGCCACCAGCGTTCCAGTATTTAAGGATTGCCCACTGGTGTTTAGATAAGAATATTTAAATAGTCCTCAGTCCTCAAGGTGCTGTACATATTATTTCTCTACACAAGGGAGCAATCGCTAAATCTTGGACTTTTGATGGTAGTTGAGAGCAGGTTTGAGAAGCAATGATGTAGGCAAATTGCCCCCCCAGTAACTGGAACAGAATTGACCGCTTAACCACCTCTAAGCAATGCCACAGACATAAGTTACATGACATGGTAACATAAGACTTTCATAGAGACATATCTTTTGAACACTAGAAGCACCAGTCAAGGCATTTTAATAATGAGGCAGAACTGGCCTACCTGACTGAAGCTCTATTTACTTCACTCTTTAAAGATTCCTTTAGTACTGGACTCCGATGCTAACCTTCACTTTGATTGGCTGAACACACAGTCTGCAGCCTTTTCACCTCTACCTTAGCTGTAAAGCTAAATACATAAGATTAACTGCAATTTAAATTTTTACAGAAGCAAAAATAAAACAAACTTTAAAAAAAAAAAAAAGTGTTACTTTAAGTGACTATGGGTAAATAGTTTGATCATTATTTCTTTATTAAAAGAATAGTTTCAAATTATCTACAGCTTACATGGAGGTTTGACCAGAGTCCCTTCAATGTCCTGTCATATGATTTTGATCTATAAAATGGAGATCATTCAATTGGTCTTGCTTTCTGTTTATACTTTCTCTTTTTTCCTTGAGGTCATGGGCACAGCCATTCTCTATTCAATGGTTCTTTAAGCCATGGGCACAGTCATGGAGGAGACCATGGGCACAGTCATGGAGGAGACCATGGGCACAGCCATGGAGGAGGACACGGTCACAGTCACGATGATGACCACAGCCATAAACATGGGCATAGTTTTGCCTCGTCTTGTCCCGGTAGGTTAAAAGTAATACCTCTCCACTGTGTGGATACCCCAGAAAAGTCTGTCTAATGATCAAATCTGAATCTACTAGAAAGCTATTTCTTACTCTCGCTGATTTGTGAGGGTGATCTTACAGCATATGAGTAAGTGCAATGTAGTACAAAACACTTTAGGCTAATTTTTCATTGTCTAAGGATGTCAGTTCGTCTGCGTATAAAAGTGACATTTTGCTTGTGAGTTGGATGACAACGTAAAAGGAGACCAGCCCTGGGATAATCAGCCGATGATGTCTTTAAGCTTTGCCGAGAGCATTCTTACACTGGTGACATCATGAACTTCATGACGCTAGGGCGTACATGTACGTCCTGAGTCTTTAAGACTGTTGGAGGCCATCAATATTTGCTTCTGGCAATCAGACAGTGTTGCTATGAGTGCCTGGATGTGCCATATTGGAAAGGCAACTGCCTTTCCAATATTGCGCTGACCTGTTTTGTACAAGTTCTTTGGGTCATTGAATCCCCACTTCCGTCGTTCTATTGTAGTTGCCCCTAGTGGCAGTCAGCAATTTTACGACAACAACAACAACAAAAATAGCTAGGGTTAAGATTTAGGGTTAGAGTAACAGGGTTAAGTTTATTGTCGGGTCAAAACTTCACTGTAGGTGTAAATTGTTAGGGCAAAACACCTTTCAGGTTCTTGCCCTAGAATTTTCCACACAAAAAATAAAATACCGAAAAACTTGTAAACATGGTATATTTCTCAACTCAATATTAGAAACTATTTAGATGGGACTTTTTTTTACAGCTTGTAAATGTGTTAAAGATTTTTCAGGTTAAAGTGTTTTTCTTAAATTTTCAATCATATTTTATGATTTATTTTTTGTTAATAAATTATAAGATCTGATGAAAATAATGGTACCTAAAGAAATCTCTTCTTATTGCGATAGAAACAGAATATATTGTGTGGGTACATGAAATAAGAGAGTGGAAAATTACAGCTAAATACAAACACTGCAGAAGTGTTAAACAGCCTTTGTCAGGAAAGGGGTTATATTATATAACTTTTTTACTTTTCAGTTGAGATTGGGTTTCTATAACTGCAGCAATAGTGAGCACCAGTCAATTCTGGCATCTGAGCTCTGGGCTTTACAATTCTCTATGTTCTACTTAACATAAAAGACAAGTTATATTGCTAGTGAGAGAGCACAGAGGTGTAACACCCCAACTATATTATTGTTGGATAATGGTAACCTGCCCATGCATTGATAAAATCATTATAACATACTTGAAATTAAGAAAATACATCCTTCCTGCTATTTTATATAAAAAAATATATTGAATTGATAACCTACAAATCACTGTATTTATAACATGAGATTATGAGTCAAGAGAAACCTGAGTGATCTATACCACTGGCAGTGTAAATAATTGTTTGGAAATCTGTAATAATGTTTAATCATGTGCTGGTTATTTTTTTTTTCCGTAATATTATTATTTTTTATTAGATCTTTTGTCATTTCTCGAGTCTAGACGATAGGGGGCAGGTCAGTTGTGTTTTTTTGTACTAAACTTATCAATATTACCAGGACAGCAAGACGGTTTTTGTTACTGTGTATTTGTCAGGTATGTGATATGTTTGTGTGTAATTTCAGATGAACCACCTGTGGAGCACAGAGGATCCAGCAAGCAGATTTTAGAAGGTAAGTGTAGACTTTAGATAGAACTACATAAATTGATAATGAACATAACAATCACTCATATGCATTGCCTAACCTATCGTGGGAGGTTTTTTTTATTTTTTATTCTAAGTTACTTTATGACTGGTGCAGTGCAAGATAAAAGTCTAGGTGGCAGGTTGCGATGGTGACAGAAATATATGCTTGGGATTCACTTAAATAGGAACTAAACACCCCCCCAAACAAATTATTTCAAATTGTACTGCTTGGAAGTGATTTATGTTTCTTAGTCTGAATTCAGTCTTCTAGACTGTACGTCACATGTAACAAGACTGCACTGATTGTTGTCGGATTGTGTTTGCCCACACAACAGTGATGGAGAGAGCCAGCTCCCTCTGCTGTCACGGAGGGCAAATAAAAACACACTCCGCCTTCTAGATAATTTAAAACTGGTTTTAGGGTTTGGTCCTTAACTTCATTAGTCTGATTAGGGTCTGTAGCAGAGATGTATAATTTAAAGCTTAACTCATTGACCATTAATGAACGGCCTACAGTTTATGCTACTTGTCTGGTTAATGGTCTATAAAGAAGTGATGCTTATAATTTATTAAATGTCCTGTTATTTGAATTTGATATACAAATAGTGGGATATGTTTAAGCTGCATGCTGTTTTCTGCTGTATAGCTCATATTTAGACATTCATTTCCTTTCATGATCGATATATCGACGATCTGTTTGTATCAGGTATCAGAGTAGGCGATCTTAACATGGACTCTACCAGCTAAATATTTTTTATACTGTGAATGTAGAAAATAAAAAATAACAAAGAATGATCTATTCATAGTGTAGGAATAATTGCAAGCAAATGCATACATTAAGAGACAAATGTGTTTTAAAAGTGTCTGTGGTGTCTCCAGTTCATGACATCACCTGTGCATGACATGCAAGTTACACATTTCCCACTGAAAGCAGTTCATATGCATATCAAATCATTGGTGATGTCATAAATTGGGAGCACCACAGACACATTTTAAAACCCATTTTCTTCATTTATGCATTTAATTCCACTTTGCAAGAAAGGAGAAATGTGTCAATCTATCCACTGTGCGTGAAAACAAATTACAGGACATTACTGTTTGGTAAATTTACTAAAAAAAAAAAAAAGCTTTCCAAAATGATTAATACAGTGGTTGAAAAATACTTCTGTACGTTTGGAGGAGCTAGCCTAGTTACTTTTAGGAGCTAGAGAAAAAGGTACATCCATAGACTTCAATGCAAAATATCTTTAAAAAAAAATGATGAGCTTGCAGTAGGGATTTTTGGAGTCATGGCTACTAGCATCTGAGAATGGATTCACTTTGTATTAATTAATTGACAAAGTACTGTGATAATGCAAAGCCCCATTTTAATCCTTCACTAGTATGATGAGTGGTTGTAGATAAGTAAATGTCCAACAGGGGGCGCCATTATGCTTGTTTAAACCTTTTAACATACATCCACACACAAGAATGTGATTTGTATTTAGCTCACGAACTCTAAAGTATAATATAAAGAATGGACAGTACATTAGTAGACATTTAATTGTTTGTGTGCAGGTTTTGATATGGGAAGATTTCATCCTTGTGGATTTTGTTTTACAGGGGTGTTTTTACACATTGTTGCGGACACTCTTGGCAGTGTTGGGGTGATTATCTCCACCATCCTAATGCAGCATTATGGGCTTATGATTGCAGATCCTATATGTTCAATGCTTATCGCTCTGCTCATCATGGTGAGGTAAGTGGGTGGACAAACCTCTATTCTTATAACAATGACCAGAACATAATCCTTAAAGGGACTCTGTCATCTAAACATTGCTCATACTGGGAATGGAGAGAATAAAAAACGATCAATACATTGTGTTAGAAGTGCAAGCAATGGCACGAAACGTATGTCTAACATGTCTATGGGTTCTTCTGTTTGACATCACCTGTGGCTTTATATGCAAATGAACTACTTTTCAGTGGGGAATGTGTAATTTACATATCAATTCACAAGGTGATGTCATAAGCAGGAGATACCGCAGACACTTTTAAAACACCTTTTTAACTTATTTTATGCCTTTGCTTGCAGTTTTGTTAACGCAATATATAGATCATTTTTTTTATATTTTATTTTCTGCATTACAGTACAAGCAATGTTCATATTGACAGTCCATTTAAAGAACTGTAGAAAAAAAATCACTTATGTTTAATTGAAAGATTGCATTAATTGCTGAGTTTATATAGACATTCATTAATGGGCGATTACAAATAGGGTAACTTATAGTCCGCTCTTTGCACCAAACAGCTCTATTAGGGAGCAGACATGTTTAGAATCTTGAGTCCAATAAGGCAGATCTTCCATTATCTGGCTATGTTACATAGAGACATGGAGCAAAGTGGACTCAATAAGATACTTAATTTGTATTCTTTCATTAAAGCAGATCTATTTGAAACCTCTTCAGTTGGTGCAGTCTTTCAATTAAACATGTTATTTTTTTTTTTGCCAACAGTTGTCATTTAAGGAGACAGCAGAGCTCATCAACCTTGTAGAGGTCTGAAAGAGTATTTATTTAAAATTCTGCACAAATCAATCACCTCACCTTGTAATATCCCTTTAACAAATGGATGCCTATTCTGACCGTGTGAAGACAGTTTTATTCTAGCATCCTGTTCAACAGAAGCAGGCGTTTTATATTCCCACAGAAAATGTTTTCTATGACATTATTATTATTAATAATCATATTTTATGGATAATGGACTAACATTACATATATGGTACATAAAGTACGTTTGAAATGCCAGGAACATTTTTGTGGTATACTATTGGGGATATGGGGCTTTTGTGTTTCTGTGGTGAGTTGTACACTGCCTCTAGGCGATGGCATGCTCTGTGTTCTCTTGTGTGTAAGAGAGGTTTTAAAAGAATTCCTCAGAATAGTTGTCTTGTGAGGGGGGATGAGAGACCAAGAGTGAAAGTTGGCCTGCAGGGGAACAGCAGTAAATGAGGAAGTAATGACACAAGATCCAAAAACAGGCCCCAAGTTTGCCCACCTGGGGTAGGGCAGTTTCATGTTATGCTATGGTTAACTGGTTGGCTGCAGTGCAGCTAGTGAGACCATGCTTTTGAATAGTTTGTGGGCATCTGTGAGTCATGTGTTCTGGGGGAGGTCAATGGGATGGTTTTATAGATATATTTTATATAGCTGTAGACAAAATATTAACTTCTGTCTAACTTGGGTAAAGGTGAAGATACTTCAAATAGACATTGTTTAATGATGGACATAAATACAAATAAAGTACCTTATTGAGCCCTTTTTTCTCCATCGGGGGCAGACATGTTGTTTAGAATCTGAGATCAGATTTCCTTCATTTTGTGGTTGATGACCCAGGATTCCAAACATGTCAGCCCCATTATAGAGTTGTATGGAACAATGATGGTTCCAATAGAAGATCACTGCGTTCAAACTTACATAGGCAGTGATCAGAATAACTTGGTTATTGGCCTATTACAAAACCAAAAAACATGAAAACATTGGTATTTCTAAATTCAGGACAAATATTAGAAACTATAGACGGGATCTTTTTTACAGTTTGTAATTGTGTAAAAAAAAAAATCAGGTCAAAGTTAGAAAAAGTATTTTTTTTTTTTTTTTTTTTTTTATGGCATATTTTCAGCATATTTTCAGCATATTTTATATATATTTTTTAATGACAAATTTATATCATCTGTCCTAAAAATGATATATAATTTGTGTGGGTATACTGAACATGATGAAAGAAATCACAGTAAGGCAAATGTATGACAAAAATAATGGAATTCTGGTCTTCAAGGCACATCAAATGCAGCATAGAACTCAGGTGTCACGAAGGGGTTAAATTAATTCCTTAATGTCTCCCACACATCACATACACAGTTACACACACACACACACACACCAGTTGGCATTTTTTTTTTTTTTTTTTTTTAAAGAAACAATTAATTTATTAATTTGCCCCTCTCCCTGCTGCTTTGCCTTATTGCAGGGGAGGGGGGCATTTCTGCTGCAGCTGGATCCTTTTATCTCCTCAAATCTGTGGTTGCATCAATAACAGTTGGCCTGACCTTTTCTTTATAGATATGAAATCCCATACCCCCCTGTTCTGATTTATACTTTTTGTTACAATAACCGTGCTGTAAGGAGTTTTCTGGGGTGTGTTCAGCACCGTTCTGTGCTTGAAATAAATATGTTTCCTGTTGCGGGTTTATATAAGAGACAACACCCATATGCTACTTCATTACTACTGCAATGTGTCGAGTTGTCGTGTGTTTTTACAGTAACCGCAACCATTTTCACTCTCTAATTACTACTTGTCGCATGCAAAATACTCTCAGCACACATGCTATGTTACAACTTGGCAACAGAGCGAAGCAGAGACCAATGTGTAACTCAGGAGTTGGCAGTGTCAGTCCTGAACTTATTAGTTTCACTCTTGGCGCTAATGCCACCCATTATTTAACAAAGAGGCAGAAGTGCCCCTGAAACTGCACTGAAATGATTACCCAAGATGAATAACTTCAGGCACATATATTCACACACACAAATTGGTGGGTGTATGTGTGTAGATTCTGTAAAAACAACACACAGTCCTCAGAGATTTGCATTTACATTGATGGTTGTATTTGTATCCGTGTCTTTATATGTGAACTGATTTGCTATCTCTTGACAAAAACACATTGCTATTCTCTGAGAGACTGGGGTTTTTTGGTGCTCCTCCCCCAGATATAATTACTCTTTGGTCTGTATGTTAACATCTCTAACATTAAAATATACTTTAATCAGAACAGTGCCCTCAGTTGTTTTGTGTGTAGATATATTAAATGTGCAGGAATCGTCCTCACTTGTTGTGTGTTCTTCCTCTGTTTCAGTGTGATCCCGCTGCTAAAGCAGTCCATCGGTATACTAATGCAGAGGACACCTCCTTCTCTGGACCATGCTCTTCCTCAGTGTTACCAGCGGGTATGTCCATGGTTCATTTTCAGATTACTGCTCAGCGCCCTGTGTTACCCATCTTCCAGCAGGCTGAAAATATGTCTCCTGTGCACATTATTTTCTTTGTCAATTAAAAATATTCAAGATGATCTATTAATCAGATACAAAGTAAATTCTGTCACATTTGAACGATGCTCCTATGGAAGCAATACCCAATTTTATAGGACCTCTGTGAGACTCTCGCGTCTCTCTGGCACCTGGCAGTGCTGATTGGTGTGCAGCATCTTTGATGCAAAAAACTCCTACAGTAGGGAAGGAGCGGATCTGCTGTGTGATAGGCGTGCATGCACACCAATGACAGAGAAAGAAGAAAGTCTGTCCAAAATGAGTTTGAAAAAATATAGATACACTGGTGATGACCTCCATTAAACAAATAAAAAAAAAAAAGAACACATATCTGTATATGGGAGCCACACCCCAAAACCAATTATTCATAGAGATCCCCCACTATGTGCAATCCTTTTTATTAGATAACATAATTACATTTGGGAGGAGATTAAATGTCACCTGGGTGGCTTTACCATCAGGTGACATAAAGAGACTGCTCCATTGGTTCTCCTTGTGTAGCAGAGGCTGATTATTTTATAATATAATTTATCGTTATCTGGCTGTATTTAGTGTTACATCATCTATGAATAGCAACACCTTGATAACAAAGTTATGCGGTTATGTTGTATTTCTATTGTCTCCAGGTCCAGCAGTTACAAGGAGTCTATCACCTTCATGACCCACATTTCTGGACCCTCTGCACAGATGTTTACATCGGGACTATCAAGTTGGTTATTGGACCTGAGGCTGATGCTCGCTGGATCCTGAGCCAAACACACAACATCTTCACACAGGTGGGACAATGAGTGAGATCTCACACATGGGGAGTAACTTTATTGATAGCGCAGGCCTATTTTAGCATCATTATCTTGCATGCAAAGGTACCGGTGGCCATTTGTATTGGCCAAATTGCATGCTTTGGGTTTTGTGGTTTGCCCCATGTCAACATGGTGCAAAACGGGCTGTCACCCACAACACTACACAGCAGTTTGATGACTTATTTTAGTATAATTTTATCTGCAGTGATGTTGTTTACCAATTAAATCTTTGTGACTGTGGCCTAATATCATTTAAGGTGACTGCATCTGGTTAGATCTGCACGAACAGGAAGTAACATTTCTTTTGCACTCACCTTATTCTATAACTACATATTTATTATATACTTTGCAGTTACAATTTAGCATCCGTACTCTCCTTTTCTTTTTTTACTGACAGAAATCTAGCCAGATTTAGTTGATGAATTTAGTTCTCCATTAAGGAGGAGAAAATGGTAAGAGAGAGGATGACATAGTAGCAGGGCCGGCCTTAAGTGTCCCAGCGCCCTGTGCGGGCTTCCCCCGTGGCGCCCCCCCCCCCCCCATGTATGTGTCCCTTCCCTCTTCCTTGCCACGTCTGTCTCGCTCTAACTCCCCCATACCTGTTTTCTCTCTCTCCCTCTCCCCCCCCTCCCCTGTTCTGTCTTTCCCCCCCAGACCCCCGTGTTCTGTCTCTCTCCCCCCTCCCCCTGTTCTGTCTCTCCTCCCCCTGTTCTGCCCCCCCCCCCGTTGTCTCTCCCCCCCAGACACCCGTGTTCTGTCTCTCCCCCCCAGACACCCGTGTTCTCTGTCTCTCTCCCCCTGTTCTGTCTGTCTCTCTCTCCCCCTGTTCTGTCTCTCACTCCCCCCTGTTCTGTCGGTCTCTCACTCTCCCCCTCCCCTTGTTCTGTCTGACTCTCTCCTTGTTCTGTCTGTCTCTCTCTCTCCCCCTCCCCCTGTTCAGTCTGCCTCTTCCCCCTAACCGGCTGAGCGGTGTAGCTCCGCCCCCACCCTGTGAAGCTCCCCGTGATGCAGGAGCTTCTCTGCTTCACAGGGTGGGGGCGGAGCTACACCACTCAGCCGGTTATCTCCGCCCCCTCCCCGACACAGCAGAGCATGCCGAGCAGAGGGCTGGTGAGGGGGGATCTTTTGATCTCCCCCAGCCAGTGCCTCTACCGGCTTTTTTTCTTTTAAAACTTTTTTTTTTTGTAACTTTTTTTTTGTAACTTTTTTTTAAGCTGGCGGGCGGCGCGCCCTGTGCGCTCGCACAGGTCGCACACCCCTAAGGCCGGCCCTGCATAGTAGCCAGAAAAATCAAATGATAATTAACTGAGACCCTCATTTTGTTAAGGTCCCCCCTGCTGATCCCTTCAAAAATGAGGGGCTCCCACTGCACTAGCAGTGAGTGACCCTCGCATTCAGCAGTCTGAGCAGGGAGAGCCCCCGCTCTGATTGGCTGTGCTCACGCTGACCCACCAGGAACTGCTGTGTCTCGCATGAGACACCCAAAGAGTAAACCCCCGTGTATCTATTAAGTCAGGTTTACTCCAAAATCTCAGGAAATCCTTCCTTTAAGGAAGCAAGGGTTAAAATACAGTTCAGTGTTCCTTTAAAAAGAAATTCTCCTAATTTAGGTATTTGTTTGCAGTTTTACTAACACAATGTATAATCCTGTTGAAGCATTTTTTATTCTCTATCTGCACAGTAAAAACAATATTTTGGTGATAGTCCCTTTTGAATGGAAATCCAGAAAGCTAGAACTATAGATTTAGCTCTCAATAAGTTATCGCTAGAGCTAAGCTAGTAAAAGTGTTAGTTTGCACTTGAACCTGGCGCTGTACAGTTGGCCTTATAAATGGGAAGTTTCCAAACGGGAGGCATTACAAATTTAGTACATAATGCAATATATGCCAACTGTTATCTTAAGCACACTGCAACAAAACACATTTGATATTTAATTTAGATGCAGCTGTGTATACACAAACACATTTTGTCAGAATGTAATATTTTTTAACACCCTGCCTGAAATGTAATTTTCTTTTTTTAACTAAGAGCTCTTTTTCTACTTGTTTTACACAGGCTGGTGTCAGACAGTTATATGTACAGATTGATTCGGCGTCTATGTAACTCCTCACGTGACGATGATGTATCTTGGACCAAAGAGCAGCACTGAACCTGCTCTGTAATACAGCCACTGCAGGAATGCAACCATCAGGACCAGTGTATCTCCTGCACATCTATATGCCTCTATGAAAAGGGCGCTTCTCACCCCTCTGTGCCACATCTCCCCCACTTGTAAATTTCCTCTCCTTTCTTTTTTGTACAGCGTTCACACTGCGTGTGATCTTCATAGCTCGTCTCTACAAACCTGTGACTTAAACACCAGAAGTGTGCCCAGGGTAAACATTAGCACAGCCCAGCAACACTTCATCTTTTCAGATCGAGATACTGGTATTCACGCACCAGTGACTTTCTGTCATTCATTCAGTGTGAGAAATGACCAATACTGCAGGAGCACAGGTCTCAAGGAATCCCAGAAAGTTATCCTTTGATGGTTCTGTAAGGGAATGGGAATAGCTTTAATTTTAAAGGCACCAGCCATATACAGACTGCCATTCTAATGCCAGAGAGGGTTGCTGTGCATGCTCTGAAATTGCTCTGCAATGGTAGCATCTGAATTGAATGGTCGAAACCTTTTATGCTGATTTCACTGCAGAGGAACTGTCGGGGGAATCATTTGTACATTTTTCAGACCACTTTCAAACCTCTCACAAACTCACCAGTGTTATACGTGGCAGAACCTGATGGAACAGAACACATGCTCCATTCCATCCCAACAAGACTGTGAAACCGCAATCGCCAGCGGGATTCCCAAGTGCCTTTTCCCACCTCCAGGTAGAAATCAAGAAGCCCATTTACAGCCGACGGTGTCAGAGATATCTGCCAACTTACCTGCCTTCTGATCAGTTTGGGAACATTCCTCGGAAGTCATTGAACGTTTGCTGAATTAGAGAGAGGCTGGAAATGTGATTTGGGGAATTTCCAGTTCTGGAAAGTGATTCAACAAATGCATGATGGATGTCACCCCTCATTAGGCCTATTGGGATTCCCTCAGAATGTCTGTAATCCGCTAACAGGACTAAGACCCTTCAAGGCATTGGGAGTTGCACATTATACAAGCTGGAAGGCAAGCCTGGGAGGACACTTCAAACAGCACTTCAATTGCATAAGGAAGAAATATCCTTCTGACTGTAGCAAAAGGGCTAAAACAAAAAAGGCAAATCAAGAAAATGGCAGTTTCTTGGTTTCTGTCCCCATTTTATGTGCATATTTTTCCACTACTTATTTGAAGGATTTTTAATTAAAGGAGCAAATAAATCAGGGTGGTTAGTTCAGTGTTTTTCTTGGCTCTCTATGGGAGTAAAATACTTTTACCTAACTGTATCATGTGTTAGTATTTTTTTATTTATTATATCCAAAAGCCTGTCAAAGAGTTAAAAAGAAGTAATTCAGTCACAATTAAATATCCGTGGGTCAGGCCTAGAGATCACTACAATAATGTGGTACAAGAAACAAGACATTTCCCACCTATTCTGTGTGAATTTTCCAGCCGGATAGTATGAGGTAATTTAATTTGTCTGGTTACACAGAGCTAAAAACAATGCAAAATGCCAAGACCCACGTTTAATCCAGGAATTGGACAACGGCGGGAAAATCTGTTAGAATTGTTTTAAATAAAAACAAAGACGGAAAGATGTTACAGGTCTTTGTGTGTAGGATTTGTGTCATTTGTTTTGGTTCTGTCGATGGGATGAATTGATGGAAATGCAACAAATCTACAACTCCTTTCAAAGAACAGTCGCTGACCATAAATTATTCGTCATAGAATGAGAGCTCTGGCCTGTACACTCAAGCGCACTCTTAGAAGTAAGTGACAAAAAAAAACTTCCAAATCAATCTTCAAATTAGGGCACAGCTTGAACAATTTGCAGGGGTGAAGTAAACCGCAGAGCTCACGTCAAAACTATAAAAAAAAAAAACACCACTACTGTAGTGCGCTGAATAAGAAAAATAGAAAATTGAAAACAGGCTCTCTCAAACACTTCAGGGTGAAATTGTGACTTCAAATTAGAGGGATTAAAAAAAATGATTTTTTATTTCTGACATACAAATACATATATCATTGTGTCTGTACATACAATATGGCCATTGAAATCAACTGTCCCATCTCTAGTCATTAGGGTTACAGTTTAATTTCCTGGTGGAGTCTGTCTTTCCCGAGAAAGATAAAATGAGGACCATTAAATTGTGTAATCGTAGCATCCCTGGATGTTGGACAAACGTAAAATCTACAGGACATACTTCAAACTGAGAGAATATCTCCATGTACCTTTCCTGGCTGAACACATATTATTACTTTCCAATTCCCGAATGGCTTTGTTGGCATTCCACAATGGTTAGCATACTGTTTTGTTGAACAGTAAGTGTCTTTTAATCTATACATTTTTGCTGGCAAGATTAGCGTTTTTTACCTAAATGGACCTGACCAGGTCATCCACATCTTTTGCAGACATTTTGTTTTAATTTATTAACTACTTATAAAAGTAAAAAAAAACTTCTAGTTTTTCAGCGACACTGCCCCAAAGTTAGACACATTTTAACAAATATTAGGAATCTGCCTACTTATTTGTAGAAGTCATTTGGGAAATGTTGCTTTCAAAGAGTTTCCTGTAAAACCAAATTGTTTAGGAGCAATGGCTCTCTAGTTCCTGGGATCCTTGGGTTATAGTTAATGTGATGTGCTAATTTATCTGTGCTTCTACCTTTTTAGATTTTCATTTGCTGCATGTTTTCTTACGGATGGTACAGCTGTGACCTTTCCTTTCTGGGTTTCACACTTCTTCATTTTTACCCACTCACTTGGTAATTGTCATGTAAATGCCTTAAGGCCCTCACAAATAAAGTATGTGGTGCAGTGGTGAGAATGAAGCATGAGGCACATCGACCTACTGTTCACGCTGCCATTTTTATTAGGGATACCATGCAAGATGCATCAGGTCTGTAACTAGAAACCACAGGACCCTGGTGAGAAAATTGCCAATAGATATGATGATAGCACCCCTTTAACTGTTGACACTTAAAGATAAATACTGCAGGGTTGTATTAGAATTGTTCTCTTGCATGATGCATCTTGTAATGGTGTCCCTGTTTAATGGTGCAGTTACATTCATTGGACCATTTGAGAAACTCATCAATGGACCATTATTTTCAAAGACAACTGCTTTAAACTATTTTGACTTGACTCAATCATGGTGAGGGGAAGTTTCAAGGTGTCTGTGCACAAATGAAGGACTGTTGAGCAAACGCAGATTTGAAATCCTTCTTACAACTCAAACCATATGTAGACTTTACCAAACTTTTCTGAAAAATCTTGAGGTTTGCTGTGTTTTTCAGGAGGAAGGAGTAAACCTTTAGTCCACGAGCCATGCTAAACTATATACTGAACCTCCTCCAGCTATATTCACTGTTTGTTTGGTTTAATGTTGAATTAAACTGGAAATGGATTTTATAATAGGTTAATAATATTATACAACTTTTTAAATAATGCCTTATGTTGGTCTTAAGCAACATTGCTTGGCTTATATATAATGAAGCTTTTATCATGATCAGCCATAGCATTATGACCACCTGCCTAATATTGTGCAGGTCTCCTTTTGCCACAAAAATAGCCCTGACCCATTGAGGCATAGATTCCCCAACACCTCTAAAGGATGTACGGTGTTATCTGGTACCAAGACATTCAACGCAGATCCTTTAAGTACTGTAACTTGAAAGGTGGGGCCTCCATGCATCAGACTTTTTGTCCAACAAATCCCACAGATGCTCGATTGGATTCTGTTGAAAGAGACCCATGCCATCAGGGAATACCATTTCCATGAAAGGGTGTACATGCTCTGCAAGAATGCTTAGGAAGGTGGTACGTGTCAAAGTAAAATCCACATGAATGGCAGGACCCAAGGTTTCCCAGCAGAACATTGCCCAAAGCATCACACTGCCTTTGCCGGCTTGTCACCTCTCGTAATGTTATGGCTGGTCGGTGTAGCAGTGCAAGATGTACTTTTTAGGAAGCATTACTTCACAGAGTGGTGGATGCATGGAATAGCCTTCCAACAGAAGTGGTAGAGGTTTATACAGTATAGGAGTTTAAGCATCCATGTGATAAGCATAATGCTATCCTGTACATAAGAGAATATTGATGCCATTTGTGCTATTAAAGGGACTGTATCAGCTAAACAGTGCTTCTACTGTGAATGTACAGAATAAAAAATGATTGGAAATTATCTATACATTGTGTTAGCAAAACTGCAAGCAAATACATAAATTAGGCGAAACGTGTGTTATAAATGTGTCTGGAGTCTCCAGTTTAAGCATGTTTATTTACTTAACTTGTGCTAACAGTATATAATTGCACTTTTATTGGCTTGTGAAGGAAAACATGTTTTGTGCCAATCAAATAAATATACAATTAGCTATGTAACTTTTAATGCTGATGGTAATGTCACCAGATAATTACATAGGGGTTTCTTAGGTTTTACATATGAGAAGGGAGAATAGTTGTGCGAGAGCACAAGTGGTTTTGTGGTTTAGAGACGGACAGGCTTGGAGGACCTTAAAAAAATTTACACTTGAACATATGAAGTTTACTAAGTTTCAAAGAACATAGGGAATGCTAATTTAGCTGTGGGTATCGCCGTATCTCTATATTTAACATGGGAAATTCTGTGTAATGGAGAAACTACACAAATGCATCATTTTTAATGAAGAACTTAGAGCAATTTTGTTTCAAGTGACACTACTGATTTTTTAAGATAAGTGTTTTCCCTGATTTTGTGCTTGTTTTCCCTGATTTGCGCCTCCAATTATTTTTATTTAGCGTGCATTTTTCCAGTTGTGTTAATAAATTGCAATTCGATTTGCGCCTGTTTATAGAGTTTTGCAAATATTTTGTGAAAAATAATTCTTATTTGCATGCGAAAATTACACCAGTTTTTAGCAAGTGCTATCAAAAGAGGTAGAAAAAATATTCGCAAAATTGGCTATTTTTATTCGCAATTATGCCCGTTTTTATTCGCAATTTGCTCGTGTGTACTATTTGAGTGTTAAATGTTTAGTACATTGCAATAGAAGCAAAGCGCAAAAATAGTTTTGCACATAATGCGTTTTCTTAGTACATGCGCCTCATAGTTTGCTGGTGCGACCTTTGAATGTTCAGTATTTACACATCAGCTCTCAAGCACAAAACTTGAAGGCTTAGCTTGAGGTATACTGTGATTCTTACAAATCATTCTAATCTTTCATTTCTGATTCTAGAATCCCAGCAAACCCACAAAGGCAAAGCTATCATGTTTTAAGAAACAGGTGCTTGTAAAAGTAAGAAATACAAATAACAAAAGCAAACATGACAAATAATAACGTTTATATTACTGTATGTGCTTGAACAAAAGACAACTACAGAAGCCCAGAGAGGCCATGACTTGTTTTCGCGAGATAACAAGTTGTTTCTCAGGATAAAAATTGGCTCTCACTATAACAAGTTGTTTTCTCAGGATAACAAACTTATTTTCTCACTATAACAACTTGTTTTCGCAGGATAACATGTAACAGCAGTATACAACCTGCTGCACACTGCTAATATCCCCATCATTATATTTTATTATTAATATGTATTTTTCTCTTTTAGAAACTGAAAGTTCAACTTGTCATAACATGGCAAGATCAGCAGTAGTCTGCATTTTATGTATAACGCCATGTAAGGCATTATATGTATAACGCCATATAAGGCATTATATGTATAACGCCATATAAGGCATTATATGTATAACGCCATATAAGGCATTATATGTATAACGCCATATAAGGCATTATATGTATAACGCCATATAAGGCATTATATGTATAACGCCATATAAGGCATTATATGTATAACGCCATATAAGGCAGTATATGTATAACGCCATATAAGGCAGTATATGTATAACGCCATATAAGGCATTTTATATTTGTACCATATAAGGCAGCTTTCTTTATGGCCATGTAAGGAATCATGAGATAATTGGTTAATCTCACCTATCCAATATTATTATTATAATAGTAAAAAAAAAAAAAATTTCTACAATTTATTTTTCATTTTTCCACACACATAATAATGAATCTTGTAGTGTAAGTTTTTATTTAATTAAAATAAAAAGACCCCATAGAAGGGCCCATACAATGACAGAAACCTCTAGACTCACAAAGAGTCATCCTTCAGCACTCAGGAGAGGAAAAACCCCCTGTGGGGGAAACCTCTGGGGAACCATGGCTGAAATGACTGCCCTTCCCTCTGGGCGTTATTAGGTTAAGGCCACAATTAAATCTGTGGGTGTAGAATGAAGAATGTGCATGTCTGTGTAAAGTCACCTTCATTAGGGTTTGGAGGATTTATGGTAGAATAGTGGTTTGGGGGTTGTTACAGTGGACGCGATCTTATTTGAAACAACATTACATGTGAGCACGCCAAACCGATTTTGGGCATTATGATATGCAACGTTCAGTTAACTACCTTCACCAGCGTGAACAATCTTCATTCCTTTTATTGTGAATTGAAGATATGGAAGCTCTAAACACCGATCCCATCAGAGAAGTCTTCCTCTGGCCGTATGTTATCCGACGTTACCTTCCTCAGAGCGAACAGTCTGACGTTCGGTTAACTACATTTCACAAGTAAATCCTGATCCCTCGGTACAGTCTGATTCTCCATATAATCCATCAATGTCCCCCGACGCATCCTATACATCTATTTATCCTATATCTATCATCCTACCTGACACACGTCTATATTACAAGTATTATGTACACTGTGGGCTGTAGCCCCATATCCTTTAGGAGCTTAGCAATGCTCCTGCATAAAGTTGTTGTTTTGCTCTTGTAATGGGAGATGAAATAACTGTGGCCTATAACTCCACCCGCATTAGCAAAATGGGAGAAAGACCTAGCAATAATGATCACAAGAGACGGATGGAATAATACTTAAAAGGACTTATGAACAGATACACTGTCTGAATCTTAACGAGGTGCAATATAAGGTAGCAAACCGATTGTACTTGGTACCCTCGGTTTTAGCCAAAATGTACCCGTCAACCTCCCCGTTGTGTTGGAGGTGTGGACGAGAAAAAGGGGACATGATACATATTTGGTGAAGATGCTCTCTGATACACATTGTCTGGACAAAAGTGTCCCTTAAATTAATCAGTAGATATGGTCCTGACTGGATATTAACCCCGGAAAGAGCCCTCCTACACCTAAATAACGGGAAGTAACACCATAGGAGTTGGAGAGTTGGGGACCCAGGCATTTCACAGGGACAGAAAGATATATTATTTAGGGGGGGCGAAGCTCCGAACCACGCCAGACCACGGAATCCACAACTGTGTGTTGTATCGTACTTTTCTGCCCAAGGGCTTATTGGGATATATTTGATATATTAACGTGGGTAGATGTCTATACTGTTTCACGTAATGAATGTATGTATTTTGTATATTTATAATAAAAAAGAAAAAAAAAGAAAAGAAAAAACTGTGGCCACTCCCACCATGTGATGTTATTAATGTTAATGTCCTGAGATGTAAAGAAAGTTTTTGTGTGTGTGACTGTGTTCTTATTGGGTGTGAGAGGTGAGAAGTCATTATATGTTTACACTGAGTGATCTAAACACGATTCCATCGAAGAAATCTTCCTCTGGCCATATATTGTCTGTCATTACCTTCACCAGAGCGAACAATCTTGATGTTCAGAACACAACATTTCACAAGTTGTAAGGCCTCACCCAGTTTGCAGACTCATCCAAGCTGTTCCAGTGATTTCAGTATACATTTGCTTTGCTCGCTTGTTTATTTTCTATGCTCGCTCCTGCTTTTGCTTTCCTCTGTCTTGCTTATTACCTATACTCGTTCCTACCTTTGTTTTGCATACGTGTAACTTGTTCATCCCTCTCTCGCTCGGCCACAGAGTGGCGCTCCCACAAAGTGGTAACCCTTTCCTTGCTCGGCCACATAGTGGTATCCCCCACAGAGTGGAATCCCTCTCTAGCTCCGCCACATAGTGGTATCCCCCACAGAGTGGCTTCCCTCTCTAGCTCCGCCACATAGTGGTATCCCCCACAGAGTGGCACCCCTCTCTAGCTCGGCAACATAATATTATCCCCCAAAGAGTGGCAACCTTTCCCTTGCTTGGTCAGACTGGTACTCCCCCAGAGTGGCACCTTCCCAATCCGGCTATAGTCTGGATCCTGCCCTGTTCCAGAGTAGCCCCTACCTGTGAGCACTCCGTGACATATGACCAGGGAATCTGTACATGTGATAACTTCTATTCCCTTAAAGAAATTATCCAGGAAAGCAGTAGTGCTGGTCGCCTCCGGAGGTTGCTCATGTAATTGTTGGCTATGTCTGCTCTTATGCCCTGTATCCTGATTCCCTGTATTTCTCAGCCCTGTCTCAGATCTCAGTTATACTCTCATGTTCTTGTTACTTTAGTTTCTGCTCTGATCCATTTCTGGTTTTCTTGCTCTCTGTTATTCTATTGCTCCTTTCCAGGTTTTCTTAGTTTCCTCTTGCTTAGTTCTTCTATAAATGGAACCACACCCGTTTACTCTGTTTGCTTCCTTCAGCTCTGCAGGTCATTTCTCTGTTTGCATGTTTGTGTATTGTTATTAGTTTGCTATTCAATTTTAGCGTAGACTAGGACTTGCTTTATTGTGAGGTACCTTGATGTGGTCCGACGTTACCTTCACCAGAGTGAAGAATCTTCTTTCCTTTTACAATGCATTGAAGTCATGGAAGCCCTAACCACCGATGCCATCGCAGAAATCTTCCTCTGGCCATATGTTGTCAGACGTTACCTTCACAAGAGCAAATTATCTTCTGTCCATTTACAGTGAATTAGAGGCATGGGAACTGTGCTGCTTACATCCCAAATCTGTAGGAATCTGTTTATTCAAGAGAGAGAGAGGGAGAGAGCTCAATCTGTGTTAAAGTAAAACGTGTGGGAAAAGAAACTTACAAAAGATAGAGATCCAGGTGATGTAGAGGGAGGATATGAAGCATGGAGTTCAGTTGTCAAGCAGAGAAGTAGATTGTTATTCACACATTGCATCACAAAGGATACCTCACCCGTGTAATAGCTCAGGGAACCTAACAACCAAGAAAGGTAGCTGGGATTGAGTTGGAAGGTAAAGGGACTCAAGTCACTAAAACATTGGGGATCATGTATAAAAACCTCCCACAGTGAAACGTGTGGGAGAAGGACCTCCAGCAGACAGTGTTTGGTAGAGATTTAAAGGCCGATGCAGAAATCAGGAGTTTTTCAGCATCTGATTCTTTCTACGACGCATGCGCCAGAGCAATGAGAGCCGGCAAAAGCCAGAACTGTGAAACTGGCGGAAGCTCTGCAGACAGCCTACATTTGAGCATTGGCGCATATGCTGATAGTCAGACTCTTACCCAGTAAATTCCTTACACAGAGCATCTCACACAGCTGGTTAATACTCACAAACTCTGTAAAACATCAGACTCTTACCCAGTGAATCCTTTTTCTGATCGGTTGCCGGCATCTCGCGGCTCGAAGAGGAATGAAGTGACCAATCAAGAGACGGAACTTCACGTAACCAGTGTAAGGTGTGATAGAGAGGGAGATGTAGACCAGGGTGAGGAAGTTGTGTGTTAGTATGCTGTGTGTGTCTCAGAGATGTGTACTGTAAGTGTGTGCTGCAGAGAGCTGGGTGGCAGCTGCTTTGCTCTCAGATCTATGTGTAACTGAAATGCAGGTCAGGTGAGTAATACCGTATTTGCTCGATTATAAGACGAGCTTTTTTTCAGAAAAAAAAATCTGAAAAATCCCCCTCGTCTTATAATCGAGGTCGTCTTATAATCTGACCTCAAATTGAGGTCAGACTATAAGACATGGATCCAGGTCCCCAGCAGAGCTGCAGGGGAATGTCTGCGCGACCAGCTGTCCGTCATAATAGACTGCCGTGTCGGGCAGCATGGACATCCCCCGGCTGCCCCCACTAGCCACCAGGGACCAAGAAAAAGGTGAGGGGGAGGGAGGGGGTAGAAAGACATGGGGGACAGGGACAGGGGGGGGGGGGGGGGTTAAGAGACAGAGAAAACGGGAGGGAAAGGGTTAAGAGACAAAAGGAGGGAGGGGGTCGGAAGAGATAGAGACAAGGGGAGGGAGGGGGGAGAGAGAGACAACACTAAGGGGAGGAGAGAGAGAAAAATGGGGGCAAGGGAAAGAGAAAGGCAGCATTGGCACATAAAAAGAAATAAAAACTAGAAATACATTTTTTTTATATCATAATTTTTTATTAAAAAAGCAATTTACATGTGAATATATACAAGTTGAACTTTTTTCCTATAGGGTAGTCTTATATTCAGGCTTTTAGTTTTTTTCCTAATGGAATATCCAAAGTTTGGGGGGTCGTTTTATAATCAGGGTCGTCTTATAATCGAGCAAATACGGTATATGCAGCGGGCATTATGACATCACGTGACATCACCCTATACATCATGCAGTTTACACACACACACACTGCACATTACAGAGATTTCTTGCTATAAAGCACTGTGATAGACTCACACACTGCACTATACATGTTAGCAGGGCCGGATTAAGAGAATTATGGGCCTGGTGCAGAGGATTAAGGTGGGCCTTGGAGAGGACCTCTATCTACAACCCCCTCTCTCCTCAGCACCAAAACATGTTACAATTTTTTTTTTTTCATAAAATTTTACCTTTTTATTCTCTGCATTCCCAGCAAAACTAATGTTTATGTTATACAGTCCCTTATCTGCTTGAAGAACATATATCTACACACATAATTTAGTCATAACAGAGGTTCTCAACATTTTTACCCTGGCTCAAGCCTTGAAATAATATTAATGTCTCAGGGAACCCCTACATAAAATTATTATATTTTATTATTAATATATATTTTTCTCTTTTAGAAACTTGAACGTCATAAGGAAAACAATAGATTTTTTCCGAAATCATAAACTTGGCATATTATGTATCAGTAATGTATAAATTTGTCATAACATGATTAAATCAGCAGTAATGTATAAACTTGGCCTGACATGGCAAAATCAGCAGTAATAACTAAACTTGATATATGACTAAATCAGCAGTAATATATAAACTTGGCATATCATGACTAAATCAGAAGTGATATATAAACTTGGCATATCATGGCATCTCTTCTCCGTTATTGTTGCATGGAGTCTGCTCAGACTGGTAATCAGCAGTAATATATAAACTTGGCAGACTTGCCATTGTGCCTTAGCCTTGCCAGTCTGCCCCTCATACATGATATTCTGACACTCAGATTTGCTAATGCACCCCTGGCTTGCCATTATGCCCCCAGACTTGCCAATGCAATCCCACACCCAGGATATGCCTCATAATCCATGCTTGACTTACCCCCCCCCCCCCAGTACATGGCCCATAACCCGCATTTCACACCCAGGACTTACCCCAGTATATGCCACTAGACCCACATTGCACATACAGGACTTATCCCAGAATATGCCCCATCACCCACATTGCACAGCTAGGATTTACCCCAGGACATGCCCCATCACCTACATTGCACACCTTGTACTTACCGCAGTACCCCAGGATATGCACCATCAACCACACTGCACACACAGTAGCATTTATCCCCTCAACCAAATTGCACACCAAGGACTTACTCCAGCCAATACCCACAGTTCCCTGATGTCTTGTAGGCAACATGGTGGCTGTGCTCTGCCCAGGCACATATACATCCTACCATTCTGCCTCTTGCACTCTCCATATGGTCTGAAGGCTAAACGCTGCCTGGTTGCCGGCAGGGGCTGGTGATAGGAGAACTTCTGATCTTCCCAACCAGAGCCCCTCCCGGCAATCTTTTTTTTGTCTAAAGGCCTGTACACGGCTGGGACTATTTGCAGGTAGGGGCCTGGAGCTGCAGCCTTCAGATGGAAAGTTGGAAGTGTAGGCTGGCTCTATTAAACACCTGTAAGACTGTATGGTATCATGCATAAGCGCTAACTCTTGTAAAATGCATGGGGGAGTTGCTGCTTTGCCCCAGCTGAACTTTTCTTTTTTTTTTTTTTACACATTTCATTGGCTCAATAAATTCTGGAACATTTTCTAAAACTGAAGGCACTGTGCTAATATGCTACTTTTAACAAGTGCTATTTGTGGTCCTTAAAGGAGAACTGTTAGGGGAAAAAAATTAAGTTCTTTTTAATCGAATGTAGGCATTTTAAATAGAAATATTTTAATGAAATACGTCTGCCCCCCTGATAGAGATTAACATACAAGGACGCCTCTATAAAATGCATACATTAGATGCAAACTTTCAATTAAAGATAACTGTTTTTTTGCTGACTTTAAATGTTGCAAACACTTTGACTGTTAGTATTCACAAAATAAATTAATAGTATTATTAGTAATTTAAGCAACTGGGTCCCCTGTTGCACTCTCCACACATCTATGGAGGCTGCACATAAAGGTCACGTGACCCCCGATGCTCTGACGTGTGGGGAGTGAGGCAGCCAAAGATGATGTCTGTAGCCTACGCCCCCAGCAGGGAGTTGTTTTGTCAACCGCTTGGTACCCTTTCACCTATAGAAAGGGATCTGCACACTTATGCCACATGCAAGATATGCCCTACCCCTCGGCTCACATGCCTAGTATATAGAGCAACAATAAGCACTCAAACTAGTACACTGTGAGAGCCACTCCTGCAGTCTGTGTGCCTAATGCACACAGTAAAGACTTAGAGGTCTATTCACTAAAAGTCAAGAATAGCTTGAGGAGGTTGAGTTTGACTTTAAAAGTTGACCACCTCACCCTATCCACTAAAATAAACTCAACCTCTGACTCCCCCACCTCAAAAAAAGTCTTGTTATCCAATCTCAAACTCCCTTCAGTGGAAAGCAATAAAACTTGCTATTCACTAAAAACTGAAGGGAGTTTGAATTGGGAGACGAGTTGGCCTTTGAGGGTCCAACCGTCCCTCCCTCCCACATCTCGGCTTTAGGAGGTGGCAAGCTGCATAAAAAAGAATCCCGTCGAAACCGGGTGCTTCCAAAATGGCCCCCGGAACTCCAAACACATATTGGGGGATGGGGCAAGGACTTCTTGCCCTGGCCCCACCATATGTGTTAGGTGTCACAGCAGCAAATAGTCCTGGCCTTCCTCTATAATAAAAAAAACATTACCAGGAGCCATTGACGCTGCTGGCACCAATAATGCATATGGGAGGCAAGCGCTACAACTAAGGGGGCTGGAGGAATGGGACAGTTACTTGCCCAGGGTCCCTGGCTCGTTATTAAATCCCGTCCCCCACGATGATATAACCTTATAACCAACACCCTCATCCACTGTACAGTAATATTCCCCAGGATCACCCAAGGCAACCTGGAATCAAAATAAATAATACCTCCCAAATAGAATAACCCCCTCGTCCCAGGTTGCCTTTATGGTCCATAGAGACTTTTTTTTTTTTTTTTATATGGGGGAAGGATTATTTATGTTGATTCCAACACGACTTAGACTTAGCTTCATTAAATCCTTTCACCACTGAAATGGAGGATACTTTCATCTCGTTCCCATTGTTTACGATAGTTTTCACTTCACTTCGATCTTTTGCAAAATAGTGAATACCATTTTGAAAGGTCAAGACGAGGCGTCTGTAGGGTGGTTGAGTCTGTCCATGTTTTGAGCTCGAGATTAGTGCCAATATTGACCGCCAATCTCATATTTTAGTGAAAAGACTCCAGCGCCTTTCTATGCAGGAAGAATAGAAAACGGAGAACCCCACCTTTAGAAACAGTTTTAAAAGAGGTTATTTTGCAGAAAAATTAAACCTCTTCCGGCAGCATCTGCAACGGTCCACGCAGCTGAAATGTCTACATGCTGGACATAATGATATAGTTTCCCATCCCACGCTCTGGTCCGATTAGTCCGGTGGATGAGAGGGCATCAATATAGTTATGTATTGACCACTGCTGCTCCCCCTCAACTATATGTCACCTCACCCGAATGAATGCTCGGATTGCACAACATACATAACATCACTGATTGGAAGTGAAGCTTGATAGAGGGGAATAGTTCATGGCAAGGCAAGAGACAGAAATTCTTACACCAGTCACACGTAAAACAAAATAAACAAAAACAAAACATAGAAAATCCAGCTCATCCTCATAGAAGTGACATTGTATTATATATTACTGATGCAATTCACTTTTTACAAACTAATTTGATTCATGAATAGATTTCCTCCTGAACACATAGGATTAATGATTTTGCAGGGAAAATAAAAAAAATTTAAAAGTCACCAAAAATGGGGGATCTTTATTATAACGTGTGCCTGAGAGCAAAGGTTTGGACCTTTAATTAGGCATCAAAACAATAGGCACTGCTATGAACATAGAAAGTGAGGTTTTGCAAGCTGCTGGTGCAATATGTTTATCACAGTACATTTCAAAATCCTTGCATGATACACATCTTTATTGTAAAGATGATGCACAGGCTGTCATGTGGCAACCACCTAGCATGCCACTCTGGTCTAAGCTGCGCACAGTAAAACTGCAGGCCTGTGACTTTGGGAAATTCTGCCAAATGACAGCAGCGTATGAGGAACAGCTGGCAAGAGCTAGCAATCACAATGTTTTGATCTGGAAGTATTGAGTGTTCAGTCAGACCAGCCTAGTGTGACTTCATGAAACAATGGACTTCCAGATCTGGCAGTTCTTATCAGTCCAGATAGTACCCCCCTCCATGATCAGGTATGGGAAACATCTCTATTATCACAGTAATGAATATTCTCTCTGTAACGTGCAATATAAGACCATAGACTCAGTGGACCCACATGTTTTGACCCTTATAATGGAGGAGGACAATGAAATGTGTTCGCTTGCTCACCAGGGTTACCTTACTCTTAGGCCAGACTTTCCACGATATATCTACTTTCATAAAGCAAAGGTCTTGGGTGAGGCAGTTTGTCCAAACTAGCTTTTTGGCATCCTCGGAACCTTCCAAGATTTCAGTTTTGGCCTAAGGCCAGAAGATCTGCTTAGGAGAAACTCATATTGGAAACTTTATACCGAGAATCCCTGTCATGTACTGTGGTCTAATGCATAAAATGCAGGGATGAACAGATGTGGAAATCTTTCCGTTTTTGAACCTAAGACCTGGGTTATATCTTACATATAATGATTAGAGAGTCAGAATGCTCTGCAAGATAGGCATTAGGTCAGGAAAACATCAATGATTGTATTATAGAAGGTCCAAGAAAAGGCCGATTCAGTGCAAAACGAAATAGAAGAGCAGAGACCCAAAAATATGGCCTTAGAGCACTATGGTGTTTGCTTGGGTGATACTGAAATTCTAATGTTATACGATTAAAGAGTTTGTTTGGTCATGATTTAATTTAAAGGTGTCTCGGCATATATTCTTCTCAGGTACAACGGTCCAGCTGTTCTCCGATTCAGTGCAATATACACCTCAAATCAGTGTGTGTTTATCTACCAAAACATTCAGTGATCTACCCATAAGTAAGAAAGACTTGAAAGTAACAACAGGTTGACCAAGTCGCTCAACTTGGGGAAGGAGCATGTGAGAATGACCATCACCCTGACTTCACCAATTTGTCCTTAGTATGTTCATCCTAGATCTTTTATGTCTCATACAATCACACATGGGCTGCATGTGGCTCACAGCTGATTGCATTGCAGTAAATACTACTTACAGCAGATTAATATGAGATCAGAAAAAAAACAAAAACTTCTGGTTTACCATTGGAAGTTCAATGCTGGATGGTAACCCTTTCATTGCATATTAAATAGTAAAGTATAATCTAAGGATACTTTACCTTCTAGCTGCTTACACACTTACTCAAATAGCAGCTCACGTACCCAGAGGAGCAATAGTCCTGTTCAAGTTGCATTGGATCAAGAATGAACATTTACACACTACAGTTTAAACAATAAACGTGTCAATTTGAGTGGAACTAGAAACAATTTTTTTTTTTACATAAAAGATCAAAACAAAACAAAACCACTGCCCATCGTGACACCCTCGCAAACAATGACTTGGCATCTGTGCTCCCCAGCAGCTGTTTCCAAAACATAAGTCTGGATTGGGGAACTTACGGTCCTCCAGCTGTTGTACTACAAATAACACCACTCTAAGCCATCAAGCTTTTACCAAAATACCCTACCCTGCTATTGTTTAACCCTAACATGTCTCCCCTATTACAGTCATTGGACTGTAACTTCTGCCATGCTCAGCAGATTTTTGCTTCCACGGGTAATACAAAAGGCATGTCACACATCAAATGTCTCTTGGACAAAAAAATATATAGATTACTCTATAACATAATTCTCAAATAAAATATTTACAAATCTAAATCTCAGCAATGCTCTTTATAAAGATACCGATCAGTCCAGGCGGAGCAATCAGGTGGCCAATCAAACTGATGGAGCCAATTATACTCATGTGACGAGTTACTTGTGGTGGTAACAGGATGCTAATGAGTCTTTTAGATTAATCGACACCAGGACTAATCATGGCGCTATATAGACAACTGCCATAGGGCTCTGCCAGTGTATGGATAGCAGAGTTTATAAGATAAGCAACTCAGTATCATCAGGAAAACTAACTGTTGGCCGAGCTCCAAACCTAAAGCATTGATGTGCACTGCAGTTGTTACATTGTAAAAACAGATACTTTTTTTTTATATTTAAATGAGATATTACACATACCCATACACAAGCAGGCATTTTCGTCTAACAATTTATTCATTTTTAATCTAAAAATAAAAATGGGATTTTTCCTTATGGTATTCCAGCCAAGGTGAAACAGAAGGGGGCAGTGCTGAGCAGAGGGAAAGTGTTTAGAAATGGACACATATCTCACGGATGCACATAATGCAGAACTTTTCCTGTTGTATTTGGCAATGAACAAAGAAAAATAAAGGGTTTGGTCCACAGATCCACTAGCAATCCTCCCAGGTGTCAGCACAGTGAGCTCCCAACACACAGCAGTGATGACCGAACCTTGGAATTCTTTTACATTTTTAACCCTTTGTAAAAATAAAAAAATGTAAAAGCCTTATAATACATGGGATTGGTGCATCTGCATGGGCGTTCTGGTCACTTGTGATAGGCATACATCAACACAATAGCACAATTACTGAGCACTGCTGACTGTTATACATACATTGCGGATTGCTGCAGTAAAGGGATGCACTCAGTCTATACAGACAGATAGAGAGAACTGTCCTCTACGTTAATCTGATCAAAGTTAGAAGGGTCCACTGCAAATAGCCTCAGCATATCCAATTCTAATGGATGCATGCAGCCACTGATTACAAAGGAGTGCAGGGGACCACCTAAATCAACCGAGCGTAACTGTTGCAAAGTCCCAGATGCAATTTGCTGGTCAGAGGCACCCACTCGAGCCAGTCCTACACAGATGGTATTTTCGGTGAGAGCTGGAGATACAAAAAGCAACACAAAAAGGTTTAGTGTTCAAAAAAAAAAAAAAATAGAGAACATTAAAAGGAGACATTAAAAACAAGAGTGTACTTAAAGGACATTTTCACCAACAACCCCCCCCCCCCCCCCCCCCATCAAAATAACATTGTAATAACACTTTAATGGACTACTTATGCAATTTCTATAGACTGTGTTGTGCAAGTTATTACAGTTTAAACAATATGACCTTATTCCATGGCTTGACAAATCCCAGGAGTCACAAAATCATGGCTTCTAAAATCCCTACTGCAGGCTTCTTCCTTTTGGGAAGTACCATTTGCCTGGCTCCTAAAATAATAATCCTGGCTCCTGAATTGGTCTGTGTGGCTACTAAAGCTGTCCCCGATCATTCCTTCCTTACCACATCACTACAGCTGCTCTCACTTGCTGACTGTAGTTGGATTGAACACAAGTAAAGTTAAACAAGTAGGATTAAGCTAGCAGCTTTCGCTTAGTACCCAGCAATGGGATCTAAGAATACTGCTTTCTCCATGGTAAATAAACCCATGTATTATTTATTAGTTATTTGCAAAATTGTACAGAGCAAAATTATTTCTACAGATGAATGAATGCACATTTATTGCAGATTAAACAAACATTATTAAGAGTTTTTTTTGCTGTGGACATCAAACAGGGTCAGAGGGATTTGGATTCTGCAGATGGACAATTCGGAGTTAAAAAGAGGTAATAAATTGACTCCTTAACCTGAATCATACAAAATTATGATCATGAAGAGCTATCTTTACAATGGAGTCATCACCTACAAATCACATTACTTCCCCTACACGGATTCTCGATACATTCAGTACAGAATTTTTCACTGCGCAATATAAATCGCCTACTTATCACTATATATAATAAATATCCCCACAAAGTCGTTTAATTCGTTATTTTTATTATCGTGCTCAGGATTGAAAGGGTTATATAAGTCAGGTGCTGCCACGTCATGCAGAAACACCAACATCTGCTGAATTAACACCAAAATATTAACACAAATGGAGAAAATATCACAGCTGTGTGTCGTAAGAGGTAAATATAACGGAATGCTTAACCAATGAAACTCCCGTAGAGGTCAGCCCCACCCACTGTGTTAGCGAGGTTTGCAGAAATACAGTTATTGTGTCTGGAGAGGAGGAAGCCTTGTGTCTGTCAAGTCCCCTCTATCTTAGGGGCTTGGGTGTGTCACTTCAGGATGTGGCATCCGCACCCACAGGATATGCTGCTCACATGTAACCCAATTCCACGGGGGGGGTCATTTAGCTGCACACAAGGGCAAGCAATTAAAAGGAGTTATGTATTTTTGGTAAGCATCACTGCTTTGTGCAAGAAATAAACACTATGGACTATTTTTTTAGAAAATCATCTCTCATTATTGCAGTTAATCCAGGGTTAGCAAACTATGGCCATGCAGCAGGCTGACTGGGATTGTTGGGAGTTGCCACATCTCTATACTTGTACTAGAGGAGTAATGTCACCTGGCCATCCAGGAAAGGCAAGGCTTGTGGGTTGCACGGTTTAAATAAAACAATATGTATAATTTAAACAGCATCTTTCAATGATCCAATTACATGTGACAATACTGTGTTATAAAACAGAAAGTTACTAAATAGAGGAGACTAAAAACGAAATGTTGCACAATTGCAGTTTTTTAAAACGGTGTATTAAGTTTGGTTGATGAAGGTAAACGTATTGCAGGGTTACAAAGGTTAATAAGTGCTCTAATGGAGATAGACTGATGGCAGATTGAAGGTGAGAGTGTCTGAAAAATACAAAGGGTTTCTAAATCTCAGAGTATTTGATCTCAGAGCAAGTATTTTAGATCTTATCATTTGTGCAAATCATTACAAGGTTGAATAAGCAAATAGCTGCCCTGTCATATGCTTATTCCAATTAACACATAAGTAGGTTCAAGATCCAGGTTACATTTGACTGCACTAATCAAGGTCTATTTAAACACACTAGCCAAGGTAATGAACATTTAAAGGTACCCTATATTTATAGTTTAGTGTCCCAGTAAAAGGAACCGGAGCACTAGAAATGTGTAAAGAATTGTAAAAAAAAATTGTTTCGCCTCTAACATGCTGAAATCTATCAAATTACCTACACTTGCCTCAACTTCTGATTTAAAGTTTAACTTACTTTGCTGCGCATGTATAACACGATTCACGGTAAGAAAAACTAGAACAAAAAATCATATTTAACTTGCACATGAATAGACAGCAGAGACTGACCAATTTGATTGGTCAAATGTAACATTCATAGATTATAGGGCCTGGTGAACATGGGTGGCATGCTCAAGCAAGCATACGAGTGAGCAGAAGGATTTATAGTGCTCATGTGCTACGTTTTATCACCTAAAAATTAATTTTATGAAAAATATTTTATCACCATTTACACATTTTTGGCAGTAGTATTTAATCCGTTTTTTATTGTCAGTTTAGCAATGTCTTTGTTATATATCTATATACCAATCTTTCCTCTTGTCCCATGTACTGGCAAAAATAACAATCATGTCATTAACACATAATTACCTCTCCTGGGCTAGTCTCTGCTCAGGAAGGGAGAAAACAGAAGGTAGCTCTTCCAACACTGGCATATTCTTGATTTTCTACACTATCTTGAACAGCAGAGGTTTAAATTATACATTAAGGTAAAAAGAAGAGAACACAAATTCTATCACCCCCGTAGCTGAACACTTCAAACTAGAGTGACTGGTGTCACTATTAACTTACTGGGAGTGGTGAAGGGATTTCAGTATTAACAGTATTTGGGGAAAGTGGGAGCAAGATGGGTTTCATCTTGCTCCCACTGTCCCCAAATACTGTTACTAGCACCACATTCCCTTTTGACCTTTTCATTCACCTTATGCGTCTCCGGTGCCCACAGTTCCTCTAGATTTTAAGATCGCGAGCAGGGCTCTGTACAGCATGGATCAGTCTGTTTCTGTTAGTTGAATGTATAAGACTAAAAACCTGAATATAAGACTACCCTATAGGAAAAAAGTTTAACATATATATTAACATGTAAACTGCTTATTAATATTCAATAAAAAAAAATAAATGCATTTCTTGTCTCTCTACCCCTCCCACGTTCTCTCCCTCCCCCCAAACTTCTCTCTCTCTCTCCCCCCCCCCTTCGTCTTTCTCTGCCCCCCTCCCTCCCCTTGTCTTTCTCTGCCCCCCCCCGTATTTCTCTCCCCCCTCCCCTTGTCTTTCCATCCCCCCTCCCCCTCACCTGTCTCTCGCTCCCTGGTGGCTAGTGGGGGCTGCCGGGGGGTGTCTGCACGATACGTGCAGACCCGGCTTCATCATAGAAGTGCCAGGTGGCAGGGGAGGATGTCTGCACGCATCGCGCAGACATCCACCTGCTGTTAGCGAGGGGGATCCAGGTCCCCTGCAGCTCTGCGGGGGACCTGGATCCCAGTCTCATATACCGGACCTCGATTTGAGGTCAGATTATAAAACGACCTCGAATATAAAGCATTTGCTCTAAAAAAAAACCTTGTCTTATATTCGAGCAAATACGGTAGTATGTAGTTCCCCCCTATGTTCTGTCCCAGGTGCTACGAAAAATGGTGGAGCTATATAGAAATGTTAATGCACTGTAAAAATAAAAGGCCACTGATCTGTGATGAGCAACAGCCATTTTACCAATAAGTGTGTGAATATGTACATTTATATATACAAACTCCCTTCCCACTCAGAGCCTAACCTAAGACAGTAAGTACAGAAAGAAAGGAAGGGATCATGCCACATTGATTTTGCTGCCAGCACAGGGAAGAGGAATGGAGGTAATTTAGACACTGATCAACTTCCTACTTGTGGAGAGGATTCTTGTGAGATCAATCACAGCAGCAGATTATAGAATAACATTACAGCACTACAAAATAGCAGAGTTAAAAAAAACAAACAGAAAAAACAGACATTTGTAAAAGAAACAATACTCCTTACAGAGACATGTACTTCTTGGAGTACAATTTATTAAGATGTGAAAATACTATTCTAAAGTTCAAGTGTTTCCACCTTATAGAAAATCTTCTCCCTTTTGTTTTTTTTGGCAAAGAGATTCACAAAAGGTAGCCTTTTCATGTATAACTTACCCAGTTCCTCTCCCAGTTTCCTCCTGTTCTGAACAATTTCAAAGAGCTGGTCTGCTGCCTGATTCACAGTCATATAACGAGGTGGTTCAAACACTTTTCTACCCCTGAAATTAAAGAAAACAATAGAGAATGCAATCAGAAATGTGTCAACACTCTGATCCATGTGTAAACATATGCACACAAGTAAAGGCTTACACATAAATTGATGTTACATATATTTGTATAGCTGTAACTATAATTCCTAATCCTAATACACGCAGATAATATCTTGAAATGTACAAAGAATATGTGTAATGAAACATCTGGAAATTTCTCAAAACACAAAAGCTAGCAGAAAATGTGAACACATTGATCTGGAGATGATTCGTTTGTGAGGACTCAAGAACCCTGTCAATATCTATTGAACTGTAATACTCCATTGGAAGCCATGCTATTGTGGCATAGAATGTCGTTCTCTAGTGCAGTGATGGCCAACATTTTAATACTGAATATCTTTTAGTATGAAGGAGCCTAGGTTGGTGGTGGGTTTAGACATTATTAAATTCATGAGGCCTGCATAGGGGCCACATTAAAACTGTTGAAGGCCACATCTGGCCCATGGGTCGCCAGATCAACAACCTAGTAACGTGTCATTTTCCCTCTGAGGCTATGAAAGGTTCCTCAAATAGAATGACCTGTTGAAAGCAGAAGATGTATCAGTCACTTTCATATAAAGCTTCTGCACATACTTGATACCCTTTGCTTCAGTGGCCATGTTCAGGATGTCCTTGTCCCGACAATTACTTGTCTCTTGTGCCTGTATAAACTTTCTATGTATATAGCCATTATAGATGAATATTGTTAATATTTTGAAGTGTTGCAGACCATCATCAAAATGCCATCTCCCCCATGGCACCCTGGCCATTAACTCGTACTGGAAAATTGCACTTAAAAGATATTGGGGGACAACTTTCAGGTCAACCCGACGCTTGGAATGGTCTCACTCGTGTACATTAACCGGCTTACTTACTTCATGAGGTTTTCTATGGATTGCTCCTTCACCTTTATATCTGCAGCACAAGGAATAAATGATCCATTACAATGGCTAGAAACAGAAAGTGGCATAAAAATTCTAATTAACATAAATATGGGGAACACATCAGAACACAGGATGACATGGTGTAATAGTGCTAATTCCGCACCGATACTCACCTAGTAAACATAGAGTGTGCATCCCACTCAGTCTGTTCCTCCTGATCTTATCATAAAAACTTTCCGGCTTCCATGAGTCTGTCCAGAAGACAATGGAAACAGTCTCTCCAAAGTTATACAGCTGGAATATAAGAAGTAAGAATTAGTAATATCTGCAAATAAAACCATATAGCAGATTGACCCAGTTTATTTCTATATATAGGGCTTACAGCTGCCATCACGAGGGGGCAGCTGGGGTGGGCTCCTTAATATATTGTACATATCTGGGCCATGTACAACTGCAAATTGCATCTCTGCATATGAAAAGGGTGTTTTATTACATTAATAAGAACATCTTGAGCTATATTAACAACAGAGATTCAACAACAGCAATTGTGCTTTTATTTCTAATTTTTACGTAGTATTTATCTTATGGACTTGTTCCATGAACTTTTTGATTAACTTTGATAGATATCTATTTGATGTATTACTGGGGTTATTTATTTAAATTTTGGGGGTCATGTATAAAAACAGCAAAGTGCCAGGAAGCAGTGTGGGAGAGAAGGACCCCCATCCAACGGTGTTTGGCAGGGTTTTTCAGCACCTGATTTTTTTATACATTGGCTGCCCTGGTCCAACAAGCGCCAACACAGTGTAAATCTACACATTCAGCATAGATAACGCAGACACCTGTGAGTCTGCTTTATTCATTGGCGCACACGCTGATTGTGCCAGTATTTGGCACAATCTGCATGTTCCGCAAGTTTATACATTCCCCCCCATAGTGTCTTACACACCAGTAGATTGTTACTCCACTCCTTTTCTCTCTAGGTAACTTTATTTGAACCATACCTTTACAGGGATGGTTATTTTTCTTTATAAAATAAAGTATACCTAACTTTATGGAGGGAAAAAAAACAACAACTTGTTTTCTGAGGAAGCTTGGAATTCAATTTGGGTTCTAATTTCATTCCAAGATGGTATATCGGGTTTCCTCCAGTACCTAGCAAGGCAAATCTTAAATGCGGAGAGAACATTAATACATAACATCTTACCACATCGGTCAACAATTGGTAGATCGATGTGGAAGAGGAACAGTTGTGGCATTAGGTCTTTTTTATATGAAAACAGAGTATCAAGCAAAGATGCTAGATTTTTCTTATAGGTTTCCAGAGCTTTGCACTCCCACCAAATATGGAGTTGTGAGCCCCGTTTCTCTGTGCATCTCCAGCATAAATCATTCACTTCTAGATTGTATTTTGCCACGCGCACTGGAACGAGATACCATCTGTTCAGTAGTTTATAGTATTGTTAACAACTTCTTTTCTAACTGTTGATCTACAGTGCCCTCCACTACTATTCAGACGCTTGGTAAATATGAGCAAATAAGACTGTGAAAAAGTCTTTATTGTTTTTGTGTATTTTCTGGAGAAAAGATCGAAAGGTTAAACAATCAATAAATGTCATAAACATGTTTTGATGTATACAGCTGTGATATACACTAGCTGAAAAAAGTGATATCATATACCACATGACAAAGGGATGTTAAACATGAATGCTTATGCAAGCTTCCAGATTGTTGTTAAATCAGTTAGCCATACAGAACAATATGACAATGTCAAGTAACACCACATATTGTTTATATAACCTCCAGATTTGCACTGATGGTATCTAGAGCAATAATTTGTTCTGACTGAAGAATACAGCAAACAGGGTTAGTAACGAGTGTTTATGGTGTAAAAAATGATGGATCCATTATTTCAGCAGAAATGCTAGCAAATGAAAAGATAAAAAGAAATATTTGTTTTAGAGCTGACTGTTCTGTCTCTTGTTTATGACCTCATTGTCCCCAGATATGTAAAATACACTTCCACCATTTAAATAGTTAATTTTCCCATCTAGACCACACATTTTCTCTTATACTCTGTGACTTTGCTTGCAGCTACGATAACATAATGTTTAGGTTTTTTTTAATTAATATTCTGCATGTAGGGTTGCCACCCAGCCAGGTGAAGGATTTTAAGCATGCGTGGGATAGGCACAGGGCTATCCTAGATATAAGATAGGGAACTGGGGACTAATAAAAGTATTTAGACATGTGGGCAAACTAGATGGACCGAATGGCTCTTATCTCCCGACACATTCTAGGTTTCTAGAATGTGTCAGGCTGCTAAAAAAAAATGGCTTATGCCAATGTTAAGTCTATGATGGCAATAGCTAGGCCGGTATTTTTTTTTAGGAAAAGGTGGCAACCCTATGTACAATACAACCATTGTTTAAGTGATGAGTGACTGTAAACACTGGATAGGTAGCCAAGATGGGGATACTCTGTTTGCTCACTGAGCATGTGGGGACAATCACAGATTAATAAAGAACAAATTTGAAGGGGAAAAGAATGCTTATGGGGGAAAATTGGATTTATCACTGTCTCCAATTAAAAAAAAGGGAAATTTTTTTTTACATTTCAAGAGTTTAAGTACATATTGAAAAGTTAGTCAAATCTTGATTTTTTTAGCGGTATCCTTATTCGGTTGGTCCATGAAGACGACTTTCACGTAGGGATCAATCATTTAGATCTTTTTTTGCTTTTATCCATCTTTATCTTTTTCTGTTTTTCTAAAAAAATTTATACTTTTTCTCAACTAGCTAAACAGTGAACACAGTTCACTCGCACAAACGTTTACATAGCCAAATATGAAAAGAAGTTCTGCGTATGCGGATTTACACTTTTCCTTTAAATAAAACGTGTCAAGCCACAAGAACACATTTGCCTGTTGCTCCAATGATGGTAATAACAACAATATTAGGTGTTTTTATTTAAAGGCGATTTTGGGAACGTTACCCATGCATTTTTGTTGCACTGTTTACATAAACCTATTGAAGACATAAACTAAAACCTAAAAATAATAAAAGTAATGTGATTATTGATATAACTGATCGGAGCCCAATTACTTATTCTTTATTGATCAACCCTGTGGTTTTCAGAGTTTCATGCTTATCAAACTAGCGGATTCTTCAATATGTTCCATATCAACCTCTGGCCAGAATTTCCAATAGGGACACTGTCTACCGTGTTCACATAAGAATCAATATAAAAAAGTAGTGTGTGTGTGTGTGTGTGATCCAGGCACGGATACACCAATATCATCCGGTTCTCTTATGCATACAAGTTTGCATTGCGCAAGATATTCTAGTGAAGCATAAACCACATAATTATCCAGCCATCCTGATATCGTAACCATGCAGATTAAGAGAAGCTCTGACAATCAGGAAATGTAATATTTTCTAGTATTAGCCCTGTTTCCTTTATACATTATTTTATGCCACAAATCCAAAGCATTAATAAATCTGTAAAAGAATCACTATTGATACAAAAAAAAAAAAAACTATAACCTGAATCCAGTATATTATCGTGTCCATTATAATCATTACACAACAAATGTTTTGTCAGTTTGCTATGTGGCAACAGTATATAAATTCATTTCAGATTCTATACCGTGTGAAAATAAAGGAGCCAGCTAGAACTAATAGAACACACAAATATACTAGAGTAGTTCTATTCAGTGATGGAAAGCAATCATCCCAACTATCAAATAGAAAAAAACAAAAAACACTGTTAATAACAAAATTAGAAAAAGGTCCTTGTCAAATGAGTTTACAGTCTAATAAGAAGTTAGCATATAATAAATTACAGAAGGTTGAGGTATTCTGGTTACTCTTGGGGACTTATTTGAAGGATACAGTGCCATACACAGAATCAATATCCGGCTGGAAGAATTATTTATTAATTTATACAGTTGGAATGTAAGGTAGGGATTGGCAAAACAGCAGTAAATGGTAAAAGGAATCAGGGGCGTATCGTGCCCGAGTGACAGGCGTGCTGCCAGCCCGGAGCACGCCTGTCACTCAGAGACACGATGTCTCTCGTGTATTTACGGAGGTTTGCGTGCTGAGAATAGCCGGCACACAAACCCCCGGAAATACACGAGTTACATCCAAAAGGCGACGCTGCTACGAATTCGGCAACAGGGTCACTCACTCTGTTGCCAATTTGACAAGCATGAAATGAATACGAAAATTCGTATACTTTTAGTGCTTGTTGAATTGGCAAAAGGAGTGAGTGACTGTTGCCGAATTCATAGCTGGCGTCGCCTTTCGGATGTATTTCTGGGGTTTGTGTGCTCTCTGTTTGGAGCACACAATCCCCAGAAAGACACAGCGCAGATGCGCGGTGCTAGGTGTGTGGTGCACACCTAGCACATATGGAGCATCCGCCACTGAAAGGAATGTTCAAGTAGTGGTCTGTAGGCCAGGTCTGGCATTCATGGTTTTTGGTTCTGTTCCTATCCTGACTGAAAAGCTCGTTGGCCCCATTATATTACCTCATGAAATGTGTAATGTCCTACCACTATGAATGGGGTGCGGCAATATGCTAAAAACGCTAGGTAAATTCTGCGAATGTTTGGTGCCCATAAAGCTATAAAACAATATTTTGATTGGAATCACACTTCTCGGCATTGGCATGTTTTAAAAAAATATTTATTTTCACTTCTCAAAATAAACATTTAACAAAGAGGGTTGATTTTCACTTCTCCTAATCCTCCTGATCTATCAATATGTATAACTTGGCTCTCGGTGCCACAATAGGGTAGTGAGTAGATGCTCAGGAAGGTCATGATTGCGTTGTGTTCCCAGGGATGCTCGGAAAGAGATTGCATTGCACACACTGTGGCACTTAAAATAGTAGCTAGCGGTGCTATGAATGAAGTGTTGCTTAACACATACATTTCAGAAGAGTACAGCAATCTGCATTGCAAGCAAAATAGCGAATGTTATCTTTTAATGTGATCTTCCTTCATCTGACCCAAGATGTCTGCCCCCTAACAGAGCTATACAAACAAACAGGGCTCAATGTTCAATAAAACAATTCTATTTAAAATGCACACTTGATGCAGCCTATTACACATAAGTTAATCTTTTGCCAATAGTTGTCCTTTAATTTAATTGTCATAGCAGTATTATTGCTCATATCTGCCAATTGCTTACCATTTCTAAATGATCATTGCCTGACTCTCCCACCCTCATTCTGCACAAGCACTACATGCCTAATGTAGAATCACTAGACTTCTTTTTTTGTAGCAGTGATGTATTTACATCACAAGCACCGCAAGAAAAAAATCAATACCTTTTTACCAGAGGGCACAAACAGGAACAAATAGCTTTATGGAATGAGCAAACATCAAACCACAACTATTATCCTCCAGAATTCAATATTTTCTTAGTATAATGCAACTGCAGTTCCACATGTCTTGTTGAAAAACGTGAACCATCAAATTCTTCCACAAACCACCAATGAAGCATCCCTACTATAATCAATTTAAAATCACTTATTAGTTTGTATTTTACCTTCCAAATGGCACACATACACAATGCATGTCTTTCGGTCAAGGCTTAAAAATTGTTATCGTGTCTCATCCCTCTCAGCTACACACTGGATTAAAAAAAGGTTACACGAATAAAAGGTCTATAGACTTCGCATGGATTCATTCTGACTGCCTAATTCATGGTAATAACATGTACTGCTGATCTGTTGTACATTCAGTTGGCAGCATGTTGGCTGACTGACAGAGAAAGATGTCAAGTCAGAACACTGCGATATGGAAGCTATAATAAACAAGTCTAATAATCAAAAGCAGGTATCACATTTTGAAGTGATTTTTTACTAAGTCTATATCATCTGGGTACCTTACCTCACATAATTGTTGTTTACTATTCTAATCCGGATTTAGAAGCTTGGCCCCCTCAATGAAAAGTCTCACAGATAAAAAGAAGCCACTCACCTGCAGGCCACAGCAGCCAACTGCACTCAAAATGGAGGCATTGTGAATTACGCGGTACTGTACTCCTGCCTTGGTGGCTCGCAAAACCAGGTCACTGTGCGTTGTAGCCCTGCATGGATGATGGCAACACAGGGTACATGAGAAATTCTGTACATGGCTGTACACTGAGGCTTCACATACGCTTATATACTTAAAGGGATTCAGTCAAACATTGTTGTTAAAGCTGTGTAACACAGTGGTTAATTTAAAGCATAAATGAAGAAAAAAAGAAGTTTTTAAATGCGTCTGTGGTGCCGCCTATGACATCACTGTGTGGCTTGATATGCAAGTGGTTTACCACAAGTTATGTCATAAACAGGACACACCACGGACACATTTAAAAATCCATATATTTGATTGCAGTAATGGTAACACAACATTGGGATCAGAGAATAATAATAAAAACAAAATTAAATGCAATGTTAACATAATGTAAAAAATTTATACTTTTTATTTATTGGTTCAACCTCCATGGATCTTTGAAACTTTACAATGTCACTCTGTATTATTGTTTGTGTGTTTTAATTATATTGCATTAATTGAGGAGTCAGCCTATTTAAAATAAAAATAAAATCAGAATAATGGTACCATAGAATTCACTGGAAAACAACAATAACAAAAAACATTAGTAGCCAGCAGGAGGGATTTTAGAAGCCATGGCTCCTGGGACTTGTGAAGCATTGTCATAGAGGCAGTAAAATGAATACGTGAATTTGAATATCCTGTACAAAGAGATTACTGGTGAAATGATGGACAATTAAGATCAGTGATCTACACCGCAAATAATAAAATGGTTTGGAAACAAACAGCAATGCTTTACTACAGACTGATGTATAATTAAATGTTATAGTATGCAGCCAGGCCTGCCGTTAAAAAACGGTGCAATTTGCAGACTTAAAATTTACAAATGCAGACATTGTCATTAATATGTCATGGGAAACCAAATCAGCTTACACAATAACAGGGCATAAAAGGAATATGTTAAACACACAGCATTGATATGATAAAAAAAAAAAAGAATATTTTAGAATTACATCAAGTATCTCTGCACACATTATTATCCGATAATGGTCTGGATTGCATTACTTTTTTTTTTTTTTTTACAAAAGCTGAATCTAACTTTTTAACATGCAATATTTGTATGATAGATTCACTTCAATGTGGGCCTTTTATTAATACACCAAATTAAGAGCCAGACAATCCATTGTAGCGGTATCTTTTCTTCCCTATTGTTCTTAGGACTAGGTTACAATTGCAGTACATCCATATGGTATCCAGAGACTATGTTAGCAGTGACATATATTTTACAGATCACGACATCATGGGGTTAAAGTATATACAGTGTACACACTTCTATTCTAAGTATTTTATTTTATAATTTTATGCTTATTCTAATTAAGCTTCCTAATCTGCGCCTGCCACTGTGATACCCAGAGAGGTCACACAGACAGACGCAGGTTGCCTGTGAAGTATGGAGGGGGCCAAACAGATGTGGTCCTAGCAGGACCGTGTACAACGAAAAAAGATTGGGAGAGACTTCTTGCCCAGCAACACAGAGGACAAAGGGAACCTCTGGGGACAAGGACAAATAAATGAGATGCTTCACAGACTCCTTGGTAATGAGGTGTTTAGATAGCCCCCAATGTCCCACGGGAGGTAATCAGCTAAACCCAAGTTAGATCTGATGCCACTTTACAAATGGACCTATGCAGCCTAGGTCTTAATTTAACAATGTATGAATTACATTATAAAAAAGGTGAACAGTGGGTCACCTAATTACCACGCCACAGTGTATTCTGCACTGTGTGTCTGGTGTGGTTTTCCAAGTAGAAAATTTGCATGGTATAATCAGTGCTACTTTGTATGACTCTTACATATTATAATGAAATTGTAAAAAAAAAATTATAAAAAAATTGCACACAATAACATTTAATGGCCTTTAGGCCAGCAGCAATTATCATTTGCAAATGAGCTGACTTAAATAAACAAATCAGTAACAGAAAAAGTATATATAAAAATATGGAACTGAATCAATAAAAAAAAGAGCATAATGGAGTGAAAAGCAGCCTTCAACAAATAGGGGTTATACTCTAACAACAAAATGGGGAAAAGATGAAACCAGAAATGTGCTTAAAGTATCAAACAATTATATAACTATTTCTAGAAACTCATAAAAACATGAATGAAAAAATTATACACATGAGCAGAGTATACACATGGTATCAATAATGTCCTTTGCACGTCCATATGTAAATTTGTACAAGGTAAAGTGTCCTTGATGACCCAACGCATTTCACCTTTCTACAGATGTTTTACAGATATAAAGTTCTTATATAAATGGAGATGAGAGTTTTTTTAGGTTTTTTTCAGAAATAATATCTTCCACAAATTCTAAATGGAGAATGAACTATGTGTAAAGCAATCTACTGACTGTTCAAAGACTATGTCTTAGACTTACACTACATTCAAAAACTTGGGGTCAGTTTTTGACAGACTTTGCCCTAGTGGTCAGTTTGTTGAAGTAATCTGAAGATATTTCACCCCATGAAGCACCTCCCATAAGTTGGTTTGGTAACATACCAAACGGTCAAGAGCTCCCAGAAAAGCTTGAGATCTGATGTGGGCTCTCCATTGTAGACAGAATTCCAGCTGACTGCTTCTTCTCTAAATAGTTCTTGCATAGCTTGGAGCTGTGCTTTGAGCATTGTCTTGCTGTTGGAGGAAACTGGCTCCAATCAAGCGCCGTCCACATGGAGTGATAGCCTTACTCCTTCAAGGTCCATCTTAACTTGTACAAATCTCCCATTTCACCAACACCGAAGCACACCCCGACCATCACACGGTCTCCACCATGCTTGACAGATGGCGTCATGCACCCCTGCAGCATCTTTTCCTTTGGTCTGCATCTCATGAATTTTCTACTTTGTGATCTCTACACTTCATACTCCAACTACTGGTCGGTCCTTTTTTTTTTTTTTTATCTTCCTCTCTCCGGTGTGTGTTGATTTGCCCATCTTAAACTTCTATTTTTATATGTCAGTCTGAGATATTTTGCTTTGGAACTGAGTCTAGAAGGCCTCTTCATGGTTAATGTTAAGATCAGTGTTTTTGGGTACTATTTAATGAAGCTGTCAGTTGAGGAACTGTGAGGCGTCCGTTTCTCAAACTAGACACTCTAATGTACTTGTTGTCTTGCACGGTTGCCCCACTCCCTTTTCTTTTCTGAATCGGATTAGAGCCGACTAGTGCTGTTCTATGAAGGGAGTAGTACACAGCACTGTACTTGCCAATTTCTCGCTGGATTAGTATCCATCTCTTAGAACAAGAATAGACTGATGCGTTTCAGAAGAATGTTAATTATTTCTGGACATTATGAGCAGGAACCCAAAATGCTTGTAATTGAACCCAAAATGCTGATGTTCCAGATATTCAACTAGTCTAAAGAAATCCAGTTTTAATCAGCACAACAGATTTCAGCCGTGATAACAAAACTGCACATGAGTTTTCTAATGATCAATTAGCCTTTTAAAATGATAAACTTGGAGTGGATAACACATCGTGCCATTGGACACAGGAGTGACTGTTGCAGCTCCATTTAAAAATGTTACAGTGTCTACACTATATTTCTGATTCATTTGATGTTATTTTAAATGGACACAATTTTCTTTCCTTTCAAAAGCAAAGGACATTTCTAAGTGACCCCAAACTTTTGAACGGTAGCATTTATGTACTGAATAATTATATGTATAAAATATTTAAGTATGCAGTTTCTCTTTAAATACAAATCAGTGCACAGCTATTGCTTTGCGGTTATACATCAATGATGGATAGTGAAAGCCTCCAATTGTGTAAATATCTACTGGGAATGCAAAAATATATAAAATCTCTTTAAAAAATGGTATCTGAAGTAGAGAAAAGAGCCTAAACAAATAATCAATGAAAGGTAAATGTAAGCTAATATATCTAGAGAAACCAGAATACACATGTAAATTTATCATTAATTTGGGTTTCGTCATTTTTTTTTTGTGGTGTTTACTTGTCACTTTTGAAACATTTTCCTATTCAGCTGCCTGTTTGAGATTTTTTCCACCTCATTACATTGTCCTAACGTTTAAAATTCCCATTTCAAGTCCCTTCAATTCTCTGTTTATTGAGCTTACTGTCTTATCTTTCACAGCATGTTTCACTTTTATTTGCCTCACAGAATGGAGTCCTGGTATTTGTGTTCTTATTTTCTACTATTTCGCGGTGTGCCCTGGTATTCCCCATTTAAAATGCTCTACATGTTGTCTGGCATTTTGTGTAGCCGCAGCACTTGTTATTTTTCAGTGTACAGTGAGTAGCAGGTGGGCATCACACATTTTTACACATTACAGCAATCATGCTCCAGTAGTCAGCCATTGAGTAATTGCATCAATATTTGAGCCAATACTTAGTTGAAGCACCCTGGACAGCAATTAGAGCTATGAGTTTCTATCAGCTTTATGCTTCACCTCGGTTCCGAAAGTCTGCAGTTATCTTGCTGTCCAAAAACATCCCTACAAAACAATACGGCCATTTTGATTTTCTATCATGCACATTGGTCCTTATTATCCTATGGCATTAGGCTCAGCCATTGAGCTCATGGTATCAGAAAATGCAGGCCAGGTGTGTTCTGTGGCAGAGCCTAGGACAAACTTATCTCTAAGACTGGGCATTAAAGCATTCATTGCCTCACTGATATTAACTGACTGAGCAATTTACATGTTTTGGTTGTTGTAAGAGTGATGTAATGCTCACCCAAATGGATCGCCTACCACCAGAAATGCCACATCGCTCACTTTGGCATCTCGAAGGATTTCATCTGCTTCTTGCTCGACAGTCTCACGGTCAGCTAGGATCAGCTCCCGTCCATAGAACTCCTCCTGTTCATGGGGGGGGGGGGGGGGGGGGGGGGGGGAATGTGTGTGCCACAGGCAGAATTAGATATCATTAAACACATAGTTTTCATATACATCCAATGCAATTTTCCCAACACAATGTATAGATTATTCTTTATTCTGTATATTCACAGTATACACAAATTTTTCAGGTGATTCTGTTTAGTTAAAAGTTTACATCAAGTGTAGGCACCTCGAATAGAAATGCTTTAATAAAAGAATACAGATAAAGTACCTTACTGTGCCCTCTTTGTTCTGTATAGCTCGATCACGGGGTGGACACATTGTTTAGAAGTTTATTTTATACTGACCATTGTCTTTTAAGTCCTAGCACCTTCCTCAACAGAAATCAAAATAGCACAGTCTTCAACCAGGTACTATCGAAACAAACTGACCTTACAGATCTTACTCACCAGAGCACTAAAAGCAAATTATTATAAATATAGATACCACTATAAACATATTATCTTAATTACAGATTTAGCTATTCTAGGGCGCACAAGACTGTTCACTCGCTGCACATATGTTAATCAAAATTTGTTCACTAAGAACAATGTTTACAACCAGCACATATGCATTACAAAGTAACATAAAGAGGTGTATATAAGACATAAGTCTAGCCTTCTAAGATGTTCCTCTCTGTGTTGGTCCGTGCAGGGGAATACACCTCCCCAGAACTACTGTATGTTTAGTTCTAAAAATATCTTTATTATAAAATACCATTTATTGTAAATAAGAAAATACATTTGGACCATAACAAGGGTATTATTCCTTTGAAATCACCTGCTTGGTTATGGGTATATAAAGGGTGCCAGCTTAAAACAATAATCCATATTGACTGTAGTCACCACAAACTAAAAGTGCATTTCAAACTTTACTACCCACACTGCAAATAAATATTATTCAGTGCTGTGTGTTGATATTTGCAATTATATAATATTCATCATTCCATTAAATTAGCAGGAAGTCAATGTAGAACTGAATAGAAGCACTGTAGAGCATTGTAATCATATTATGAACAGCAGATTGACATTGTATTGCAGCTCAGTGTGATCATAAAGACAGATATAGAAAAAGACAAGCACACAACTGCCATACCAGAGCTTCCTTTCCAACAGACAGTATAGAGGTGTATGCTTCCAGATAAACACGAGAGCAGCTCCTGATAACCTCCAGGCCTCTCACAGTCACATCCTTCGCATCCCCTAAACCTAAACCTATCAAGTACAGCATGTTTCCCCAGGCAGCTCCCTTCCCACGCTGACAGCAGCAGGATGATTTCAAAATACGGCTGCCGCAAGCAACCCACTTTGACCCCTGGAACGCACGTCGGCCATATTAACTGAGGGCAACAAATTCACACAAAAAAAATTCTACCGGTGAATCGTCATTCACTCATAGGTTGTGGCGGCCATGTTTAATCCGGGCAGCGTTATTATTTACAGTTCCTGGAGCCCCCTTCAGCAAGTCTTAATTTGATCTCTCTATCTTTATAATAAACTGCAGCAGCCGATGTTTTGCAGGTAACAGATGTGTTACCATGATTAAATATTTATATATTATAGCAAAATATGTTTATTTTCACTTTTTTTTTTTTATATCCCCCCAGCTTTCCTGAGAAAAGACTATGGAAAGAGACAAATGTCCCACAGTTGCCCTGTCCAGTGGGCATCACATACCTATTCTAGGATTGGGTAAGTTAATATTAATATTAGTATGCATTGTGGTTTTGTCTCACTATAACTGTCTGTCATGCTGGTTAAACATAGTTTTTAGTTACAAAATAACTAAAAGCATAAAACACAACTGTGATACAACTGAATGTACAACTGTGAATATACAACTGTGAATATATATATATTATTACTGTAATCTTTAAAGGGATTCTTGAACATTGCTCATACTGCCACTGTAGAGAATTTAAACAAATGATCTATACATTAGTCTTCATAACTGTCCTGGTTTGTGGGTACAGACCACACATTTCCTTGGTACCAATCTCATTCTCTGGAGAATGCATCATGTGTAGGATTGTACACATACTCAGTAACACAGCCAGTTTGATTGACATGGCTACTGCACATGTGCAATAGCAATGACACTCAACCTCCCAAGCTCTCAAACGGAGTCCCTAAAAGGGGGTCTTAGGTAAAGCTGGTGGGGCAGAGCCTCAAAATTGTGACAGTCATGCGCAAAAAGTTGGGAGGCATATTTCTCCGATACCATTTTCTTTAAAAACGTTTGTAACGTCTGTTGATCATTTTATGGGTAATATCTTTCTTTTTTGATTAGTGTCTCATTAAGTTTTCAAAATAACCTTTCCCTTCCCGGAAAAAATTGGAAGTACAACAGGAGCATGATCAGACCATGTGACCTACAAAATCGTGGTTGAAATAAAAATAATTACATTGCATTAACATTTACTTATATTGTGGCAACATTGTATAGAGGGGGACTACATACATAAATTAGACGAACAAGAACAGGCTGATAAATGAGCTAGAGAGCCCAGCTCGCAAGCTTACTTCTCTTATATGCTGATTTGAAGTCCTCCACACATCAAATGAACAATTATTTTTCACATTTTTTTTGAAAGTGAATAATTAAGTGTTTATGATAAGGTGAAATTTCTTTTTTTCTTAGTTTTTTTTATATCTATATTGCTACATAGTTACAAAAAAAATAAGTGTACCTTGTGCAAATTTATCCAATATTTTTATGATTCTATCTAAAAAAGGTTGTTGTTAATTTTACACATTAAAATAATATAGCAAATATTAGCATATTTCTTTTATAGTGTAAATGTAACCTCTGTGAATTAGTAGAGGCTAATCTGTTTTCTCTGTTAGCCTATATGTTTTTTGTAACAGGCGAATCTTCCATTACACCTCATCCCAACTGCATACAGTAGATTCATACAGAAATCAAATCTCATATTTCTTTGGGATTTCCAAATGAACCTCTAAGAAAACTCCTGCTTCCCTTTAAAAGCAGGAGTAACGGGACTGTGAGCTTCTTGAAGCTGATAACTGGCAATTACATTTGCATACTTTCTTCCTTTGTTAATTTTAGATACAAGAACAAAGAGTGACAATAGATCGTACAGTTCTGATTTCCCCTAATCAAGGTAGCACTTCCCCACCCAAAAAAATCTGTTAATTAAAATGTTGTTCTCACAATTCATCTGTTGTTTATGAAATTGTTTTTCATTTTGTTCTTGTTTCATTTTTATTTAAGGATGTGGAACTTACTGACTCACTATAGCTGGTGTTCTAACATTTCCTCCAAGAGTAAATAGAGCATGCGCGATCGCTCAAGTCAGTGATTTGACATCTCAGAGAAAATGCACACTAGTGAGCACCATACATGTGTGAGCTGCTTGGCTGAGATGCCAACAATCACACTTCCCATGATGCTTCCTGCCTCCAACGGTATGCAGTCTGTGTGATTAGACCATCACACCATAGGGTTAGAGTGAGGATATGAATTAGGGTTAACTATAGACGGGTTAGGGTTAGAGTAAGGGTTAGGGCTAACTCTATATATTACAGCTTACCCTTACCCCAATACTAACTGCTCTGAACCAATCGACGTATGTGGTTTTAAAACAGCGATAAGAGTTAACCTGAACCTGAGTCAACTTTTTCTCTTTTTAAAAGAACATTGCACCTTGTTTAACCCTTGCTTCCTTGAAGGAAGCACGGATTAAACAAAACTTGTCCCGCGATGTTGAAGTAAACCCGTCGTGTATCTTAATAGATACATGCAGCTTTACTATCTGTTGTGTCTCACATGTGAGACACAGCAGTTCCTGGCGCACAGCCGAATGCGAGGGTGTCTCGCTGCTAGCGCAGAGAGAGAGACTTGTTTTTGCATGGGATCAGCAGGCGGGACCTAGTTAAGGTCCCCCCTGCTGATCCCATGCAAAAACAAGGGTCTCTCTCTGCCCTGGCGCCAACCAGACGGCTGCCTGCTTCCTATGGAAGCATGGCAGCTGTCGGTCAGAGGATAAACTGGCGTGTACTATCAAAAGTATAGTTCATCCTCATAAGAACAACTAAAATTTCACTTGAAAAATAACGTTTAATGTTCCTTTAAAGCTTCAATTTTTATTTTTGATCTCGTTTTGTTTTGTAGTGTGCTTACTTATTTTGTCTCTATGTTCTTCAAACATTTTCCTCAAAGTTGTTCTCCCTAGGGAGATATCAATGATTCAGACTCCAATTTCTAGATCCTGTTTTTTTTATCTGTTTCAGGAGTTGAGTAGTACAATATTAAATATTTATTCTGTGGCTATTTGCCAGATTGGTTCCTTTGGGATGCCATTTTGTGTTTTCAAATATTACACAGTGGTTATTCAGATATCTTTATTATCTATAACTTCAACTTCTATTACTGTGGTACTCTAAATTCAGTTGGCCTGTTATAAAAATGTTCAACCATGATTTGTGCGAAGTGTATGTAAGTGTTAAACCAGCGAGTCACCATTGTAATTATATGCAATTAACGGTTTGATCCGTGTGCAACCTTAATTCTACAACCAATGATTTGTGGATCAAGTAAACTATTAATGGAACTAACAGTTCTGTTGTTTTATTTTTTATTGAACTCTTGCTTATCAAACATTATGTCCAACAAGACGCAATATTATAGACTGATCTTCAATTCAAGTATTTTAACCTGTTATCAATTGAATCAAAGTTCATAAATCATTGAGTCCACAAAAATAGCAGGTATCACTCCCGACCACCGGCTTCTGTTGGTATCTATCTCAATCACTTAAAGTAGTATAATAAGTAATATATAAGTGAGCCATAGACAGATTATCTTAGTCCCAGTTTGGAGGGAATCCATTTTAAGAATCATGTATGTCTACAATGATATATTATGCTATATGCTGATTTTTAGACAATAGGGTTGTCATACCCTTTAAATAGATAGAAAAAAAGGTAAATGCTAGGCACTTATAATCAATTAGTGACAAATTCAGTAACTCACTTCAGGTGTGGCAATACCCTAACCCACACTAAAAGCACGCAAATATAAACAAAGAAGGAGCACCTGTGAATAGATAAAAAGTGTAATAATTGGCTATAGTGTAGTAGTTTAAAACGAAATACTTATTAGTAGTTAGTAGTTGTTTGTAGATATCTTGTTCAACCCCAAATCAAAAACAATAAAACATGACCATCTGTATAATAGATTAGCACCAGACCATAAACTGATTATTATCACACTCACAAAGGTGCAGATAAATAAAAGAGAAGAGAAAGACACAGGGAAGGCCAATTGTGCAGATCAAAACGCAGCTTATATTAAAAAGGTTTTACAACTGACGCTTACTTTATCATGTGAGCCTCACAAATAGCGCATATACTTATTGATGAAACAGGCAATGCTCAAACGCCACCGTGCTATTCATGTGTCTTTCTCTTCTCTTGTATATACCGTATATTCATATATCTACAATGTGTGAGATTCCATCTATATAAGTTATCCCGACCCTGAGATGAGTGGTGAGAGCAAACCCTTTAAAAACTTTCCTTCGCAAGCATTCATATATCACTTGTAACTTTTCCCATGCTATTCATTATTACATTCTTTGCAATACCTTATGGCAAAAAAAAAAAAAAAAATCGATTTCCCATGCAATACTGATTAATTATATAATATAGCACAGTAATGATGAAAATGTTGAACTTGAGTGCCCAATCTTCTGCATCGAGCCAAGGTTAAGTGGAAGATGGGCAAATAAAAGGAAATAGAAACAATAAATGCATTTAGCAATCATAGTTTTTATTAAATATGAAAAAACTGTTTACATGTGAATTGATATTTACTAGTAAAACGTTTTTCCTGTAGGGTAGTTTGATTCTATTTAGGCCCCATCCCACTAAATTTAAATATTATTGCTGATTTCACCATGACATGCCAAGAAAGCCCTGGCAGAAGGCCATTTTGTGAGGTACTTGTTGGACTTCACTGCCATAGATTAAATATTCCATATTGTATATCTAATGGAATTCCAAAGGCCTAAGCCCCTTTTAATCACAACTCAGGAAGCTCCATAACCATGAAGGCGTGGGGGGATACTCTGCTTTTCCTGTAACCTGTCATGATTTTGACAGCTTCAAAGGGTGGAATTGCTTGTATAGTAAAGCACTTTGGCTCTAAGATGTCCTTGCACACCCTCCTTCCTCATCACAAACAATGTAACTGTCCAACTGTTTAATCTGAAATAACACAGACTGACTAAAGAAGAAGGGCTGCAATCTAACAACAACTGTGAGGTCACTGTTGGACAGCTTCTCCATAAAGCCATTTATTTAAAGTGTCTTCATTTTTGAAAATGCAAGGGTTCTCCTAGTAGACTTAGTTTGAATCGGCTCTATAATGGGCATTTATTTTCTGTGTGTTGTACATTTTTTAATATGTGCGAAATTAAAATATTTTTACTTTAAAGGACAACTGTCCTCAAAATATGAAGTTGTGTTTAATTGTAAGCAATTCAAATAGAAATGAAGGAAGTAAAGCACGTATTGCTCCGTATAGCTCCATCAGGGGGCAGACATCTTGGGTCAGATGAAAGAAGTTCTGATTCAGCTGACCCAAGATTCTAAATAACATATCTGCTCCCTGATAGAGCTATACAATAAAGAGGGGTCTATAAGGTACCACGGAGTCTCCACTCTTCACAAATACATAGTTTAAGGATTCAATAATATCGTTACTGCAAAATCAGATTGTGAGATACAGTAATAAAGGACACCAGAAATCAGTTGTCAAAACTGCAACATAAGTCGCTTCAAGTAACAGTTACAACTTGGAAGTTTTAGTAACAATCTGATAATTGCCAAAAGGTTTTTTGTGCCATACATTTATTGTTACATTCCGCCATAGAATTAACTTAGACATAATACAGTGGACTCTCAGATAATACACACTTTTTTAGCCGGGTGTAGAAACCTTTTGTAAAAAGGTTTTTTAACCTCCTGTAGGAAAAAAAATTGAAAATAATTCAGTGACATCAGTGAGAGGAATTACACAGGAGGCAGACTGCATAAGTTATTATGATCTCCTCTGAGAAAGTGTTGTTAGTAGCCATTACTATGGAATCAAACTCACTTTGTTGAACTCAGCTGTGGTCTCAAGTGGTTAGAATGCAAAGAGGCACGTGTTTAGCTTTCTGTTGTTTTTTTGCAAGTTATAGTGCAATAACCTAAAGTAGCTTTTCTCCTAACAATTTCCCCCTACAGTAACCTTTTGACCCCAATCCCAATGATCAACTTAACCCTTCACCTAATCCTGCCTCTAACCCATCTGATATGGCGCTGCTCTTCCACTATACCTTGTGGAGGCATCATGGTATCAAAATCTGATCGCCGGAGGCAATTATTGATTTGCCTCTGACAGTCATTTAAACACATGAAGGTTGTTGTGTAGATAAAGGGTGGTAACCCCAAATATTGATTTGATTTAGATTTTTTCTTCTGTTTACTCACTTTGCATTTTGTTAATTGGTAAAAAATAAACTATTAACTGTCTATTTTTGAAAAACATTCTTACTTCCATAACTGTCTAAAACTTTTGCACAGTACTGCGTGTATTTGGATGCAATTGTCCTATAAATTCTCTACATTAACAGGATAAATGCTGTTTATTGGTAAATTTCATTTGATTGGTGCCTCAATGTGTGTTGACCCCGAGACCACAAACAAAGAGTTGTTCCTCTTAATATTTCGCCACTTTGAATTATTTCTGTGTCGTCGGTTTTCAAAACCATTTTCTTGTTTTTTTACTCTTGAACCTCTAACCTCAAATCACACAAACATACTTTTAAAGATCATTTACATAAACGTACAATTCCGTAACAGACAGATTTCCAATCCGCACCTGTTGCAATAGCATTGCCACTCTATCTGAGCCTTTGGATCGGTGCCCATGCGAAGGCTGGCAGAGGATCATGGGAGTTGTAGTTCTACATCAGTTAGAGGGCTGCTTGTTTACTTCTTGTGTCATCCACAATGCATCTGTGGATTGCTGCCAGACCTCGTAGTCTGCTGAACCTCTCAAAGACAAAGTCTTTCTAAACTTGCTTTGATATCCTGATATCAAACATCCACTGCTATTGCAAAATCATAAAGCACTACCCATTTTTACATATTGCAAAAGGCAAAGTCTGTGTAAAGGAAGGCTAATTTCTCAATATTTCATAAAAGATTTCATGCTAGTGTGCATCTTTTAGATTGTTTACTTTCCATCTCTGATATTAGCAGTGTTGGGGGTGGCTTTATTCTTGAAAGCGTGAAAAGGGAATTGACAAGGCAAATGCAACCTTAAGGCCAAAGTAGGCAACTTGGAAAAATTCTCCAAATCGGTTATACTTCAGACTTGGCTATTTTGACCTTAATTTTGTAATTCCGTTGACCGTTTTCTTTTTCTTGAATAAAGCCGTATAAGATTGTAGTATTTTAGTATTTGGATTGTGTCATCAAACCGTATGCTAATGTATCAGTAATAACAAATAGAAAGAAGTCATATACCATATTTTTCTAAAACTTGTAGACCAAAAATGGGGGTTGTCTTATAGATGGGGGGGGGGCTAACCAGTTGAGAGACTCCTCATTTACCCCTATATAGAGTTGCGCCCCTTTCCCATATCTCTCATGTCAGTTAGTTCAGGCATCCTGCGTGTCACTGGCTTAAACCTGTGTCCTTCCCTTAGCGGGTGATCTCAAGAGGAGCCTGGTGCGGGTGAGTACAACTGGAAAACAAGCGAATTTGGGGTGAAAGCTGTTTGAAATAAGCCTTATTTCGACCAGCTTTCTTTCCAAATGAGGTTGTTTTTCGGTTGCTGCTTTCTCCTTAGCTCGCATGAAATGGAAAGAAAGTTTAGAACAGAACCCATGCATACGTCTGGATATCAACGGGAAGGTGTTGCATGTGACACAGGGGAGCAAGTTGTATGGACCAGGTGAGATTGGGGACAGGGGGCATCTCTGGGATAAGGAGGGTATGGGGCTATCTAAAAAAATATTGATTTCTGAATTTTGGGTTCCAAAAGTAGGGCTTGTCTTAAACATGAGGGCGTCTTATAGCCGGAAAAATACGGTAAATAGTTTTCAGGACTTTAATGAAGTACAGTGATGTACAAAGACTCTTTACTTGGAGTGCTTCCTGCCTTTGTGACAAACCACTTATGAAGCTTTCTTGATTTTTTTCCCCAAGATGTTTCGATGTGACCTTTAATGGTAATACAAGGCCGTGCTTCTTAAAGGAAAACTCTAACCTGAAAGAACATCGAACAACTGAATGAATATTAAAGCTAATATGTAAATTTTTTTTATAGTATTAGTTTATTTCAATACTTACCTTTAAAGCTTATCTTTTGTGGGGCTTATCCTGAGGATGGATCTTCCTCCGTCAATTCCTTCTGGAAGGTGGCAATTGGCACTTCTATAAAGCTTTCCTTGGATGTGTCACCTCTACGCCTGTCCAATGTTTATTCTGTTATCTTCAAGCTTAGAAATACTATTTCTCTTTTTGTCTGGTGCCCCTTGTTGCCACACTGTCTGATATAATACAATTAAATGTGTGCATCATGTATGTTCTGTGCCCAGCATAGTATTTCACTGCCTCATCTCAGTACTGCTATCAGTACTAATATGTGCCCTACTATTCCCTTTACAACACTTTACTTACTCAACATGTTCTTTTTTATCTTTATACAATACCATTTGATGAGTGTTTGTTTTCTAATAGAACTTTTTTTTTTTTTTTTTTACTATATACCCATCTGTAAGTTGGCAATTCATGAGGGAATAGTGGTGGACTGCCAAGGGAATAGAAATAATAAGGCATTAACATGCAAACTGGATATTTTTTGTAATTCTGATATTAATGCCTGATTTTAGTGTTCACTCATCAGTTCAGTTTTAGTAAATAGTGTCCTATGTCCACTCCACCTCATGGCTTATTCCATGGATACACAAACCCCTTCTCTGGGGTGTATTAAATGACAAGTGAACTGCATTAACCAGCTACTAATGTCTTATTTTTGCAATTCCCTCAGTTCACCGGCGTTCAGTATTCATGAATAGACCATCTTGTACATCGATAAGTCTCCCCCAAGGAGGCAAAATTCAAAATAGGTTCTTTAAAGGTTTTTTCCTTCTTTCGGATGAAAAGCAGGAATGATAGGTAGAAGGGATGAAGTTGATTTACGGATGTCTTTTTTCAACCTAAATTACTATGTTACATCCAATAATTATAAAGAATATTATCTGTGCAGTCTAGCTGTGGTTCCTATAAGATCACTATCAGACAGGCTTGCCTCTTGCTTCTGTTTTTCTACTGTCAATTTCCTAGTTGAGCAAAACATCCTCTGTCGCATAGTTGTGCTTTCTTTTCAATTTCCCCCTCACTGCTTTCAAGCTCTGCTTTTTAAACAGCCAGTAAATTAGCTGCTACAGAACAGTTGAAAACACTGCATTGAATTACACGTACAATAGAGTAGATGCTTTGTGGTCCATCTGCAGGGGCTATTGACTGCTTTGGGATCTGATGTCATTGTGCTTGGATTGCATGTACTTTTAGCCCCAAAACTTTAGGTAAATGTGCTTGGAAATGCTGGTATTGAAATTCTAAATATTTGCCTTTAAAAAACAAACATTTTTGGTCAAGTAAAATTGGGGTTGTCACTGTGTATGGTTTGAGTATAACTGTTAAAGAATATATTGTTTGTTATGTATAAAGTTTTCCATATAAAAAAAAAGTGTTGGGAAGATGTTTTTTTTTTTAAAAGCGCAGTTTTTTTTTTTATACACCCCTCAAATGCAATATGTCTATGTGTGGAAAGCGGCGCAGGCTTCACAAATCATAGGACTGACGGAACCACGGCTTCAAAAATCCCACTGCTGGCTCCAAACTTTTTTTTTGGATCGTTTTAGATAGGATTCTATGGAAACACAATCCCTATTTTTCGGGATACTATTTGGTGTAGCATGGGGCATTAAGCATGCTCTGTTTTTCATAACTGAACATTCAAAAAGCAAATTCTGCACCTCATTCACTTTTTAAATACTAAGTGTACAGCTGTGAGCGTGTGGCCCACGCTCGCATACATTTCTGGTGAAGTGGCCCACTACGGGAAAAACTGGGACACCCCTGGTATAGATGATTTCTATTTATGGCAGAACTGACAACATAACAGTTTCTATATGACTGTAGCCAAATAGTTGTTGGCCTACCTCCCTGTTTTAATTCCTAGTCAAAGTGACATTTAACAGGCTTATAAAACAAATGTTCACCGTGTGAAACACTGTATTACCCATCTTAAACATCTGCTTTTTATATCAATGCTGCTGTTTGACTCTGGAGCAAACTACTTAAAGATGGCTTTACGAGACCCTAATATAGAACCACAGTGCCGCCAGTAAGAGAGCTAACATTACTACCATTTAATAAAACTTTTTACACCATGGGAAACTGTAAAATAAAAAAAGCAACCTATAAAGTCAGGTTAAATGTTGAAGGTTTATTCATTGATGTTACATTTTGCCTAAGGTTAACCAGGGAGCTCAGAAGATACATGCAAATTAACCAAGCTCTCCGACTAGCTTTGAAGTATACATTATGTGCAACTACCAATTTACCTTATTTAATATGGCTTTTTATACAGTGGAATTAAAATAAGTTTTGTTAGTTGTTTTAGACCTCAGGGCTTATAACTGCTGGAAAATGTTGTGCTGATTAAAGAACCAATAAACCTGTCCTTCTTTGGACTAATTAATTATTTTTTCTTTTTTCAGCTTTATATTGCATAGTTACACATTTATCCATCGATGGGAACATAGCCTCATTAGCTTATTTACATGTCTATACTTCAATCTTATTATTATTGTTTCACTTACATATTTAAACATTTCTACGATCTACTTTTTCTTCCAGTTATATCATCTCCTGTATATATGTAAAGTAGTCATTTCTGACAGTTATTTTTCCTATTTCTCCATGTTCTCCGTTTATGTATTCAAGAGAAGATATAATATCCTTTTATTAAATTTATGTCTAGTCCATAGTATCGTTTTTACTGATATTATCCGTTTTTTTCACAATCATATAACAAGTTCACATATAGTCCGTCTTTGTTTTTAATCAAATACAATTATATATGTATGAACAATCATTTTCTAATATTAATCTCACTGTCACTAAACATATTTGTTTTTACTCACCTTTCACTTTAGTTTGACTACGCACTCTGCACCTTTTATCCGCGTTTCCCTTTCCACTGGTATATATTCATTCATAAACACTTGGTAGGGGCGTGTTACTGACGTATCAGACTACACGCTTCCATTTACAGTAATACACATACTGAGGATTGATTAGGGGGCGTGGCTTTCACTGGATTGGCTATAGTAGTGCACATGATGTCTATTTGGCACCATATTTAAAACCCTGGTTTGAATTACAAAGTCAGCTTATGATTAAGCGCTTGAATAGCGCGAAACGCGTCAAGCGGTTTGTTAACCTTTTTTTGACACTTTCTGTCCGGATTATTTGCTGTGCCGTCAACACTTTTTGATTATTAAATCATCTACTCTTTGTCTATATTTACCGACTCCTTGAGTGCCGTTTCTACGTTCACTTTTTGGTGTTTGTTAACCGTATAGTACCCACCAAGTGCCCATCAAGCCAATGCAACTTGGGATTTGATGTATGCTTTCATGGAATACAAGGACATTTCTAAGGCACCCTAAACTTTTGAAGAGAAGTGTGTGTTTAAATACTTAAACCATATTCCCTCTACCACATCTGCAGGAAATATATACCATGAATGTACAACATTTATGTGCAGTAATATTGTCTTACTTGGATTACAACTTCTTGTCTCCGCTTTATATACTTGAATGTTTATTATAGGAAAGCTTTAACGCATAGCCATTCCTAGGAAGTATCTTGGTTTCAACTTCTGGTTTGGCAACAGCTTCGGGCCTATGGGTGAAATTGTACTGGATGGCAGTACCAATATTTAGAGCCACCCAGTAAATATGTAGCTTTAACTATATTTGCTTGTGCTCCTGACGCTTTACTGGATGGCAGTGCGACTTTCAAAAGGCCTGCCACTTTGCAGTGCTGGTTTTGCCTAATTTTGGACCAGATCTAACTACTCTTTTTCTGGGACAACCCTTTTCAACTAACAGAGGAAGTAGTATGTAAATATCAACCACAAACTGCTGCAGGTAGAAGTGTTCAGATAGTGATTTGGCAGCCTCCCTGATAACCTAATAATGTACCAACAGTGTTTCGATAAAGCAAGAAGAATGATGTTTAGGATAAATTTACACCAGTCTACCAAAAGAATAAAAATGTGGTAAGATAAAGCGTCAAATGGAAAGACAAATGGCAGATCTTATTGCAAGCTTTGTTACATAGAAACATAGAATGTGTCGGAAGATAAGAACCATTCGGTCCATCTAGTCTGCCCAAATAAGTTGCATTCTGGCTGCAGCTCCCATCTCTTATGGCCAACCAGAGAGTGTATAAAAACGTATGGGCTGCAGTTATAAACATTTCCATAGTTTTATTAAAATCTACTTCGCATGGTGCTCAGCTTGTCTTTTGGTCAGTCTGTAAAACGCTGTTTTTTTGTTCTCTTGTTGCTGTGTCTACATTTTTCTTTTTTTATAACTGGGACAGACAACTCAGTGAAAGTGGTGAAACCTTTATAACTGGATGAGGTGAATATCTCAGAAACAATATTATTTGGGAACAATATCAGCACACGGACAAGTTTTAACTGTTTCTTAGCTGTGGAGCCAGGCCCTTAGTGGTTCAGGCCTGAAATGTAACGGATATCTCTGGTATCACATGGACTGCAAAATAAGGATCTTGCTGGGGTAACTGTTGCTTTAGAAATACCATTACAGGGGTGCAGGGGGCTGAGAAAAGATGAGGGGTTCTTTGAAGTTGGTAAGGGACTCTTTTTGTGAGTTCACATTACCTTCTCACATCCAGGCTTCCCACATTGTACAGCTCAGAATGGATTCACTGAACCTGGAAATGAGAATTGATTTGTGTCAGAGGCCCCCAGCCCTTTGGTTGCCCTGGGTTTCCATGGAAGAAAGCCTTCTTTTCACCCGTTTCTAGGGCAACCTATTGGAGCCGAGCATCCGAGAACTATTTGGCTGAGGTGAGGATGGGTCTGAGATTCGGTGGGAAAAAAAGGCATCCCCCTTCCCTCCTCCCTTGGCATGGTTTTAAAGACCACTTTAAGGAGAGCTCTCTGAAGCTTGGTAGTGTGTGCTAGATTTTGCAGAACATAGTCTTACTGTGCCAAATACCAGCCACTCTGTACTTGTTTTATAAGTAATATTTTTGTATTATATAGAAAGAAAGAAAAAACATAAGAAAGGACCAGAGAGATCAAGCAGAAAAGTTTGGAATTCCCAAGATATATAGACATTAGCAAGGGTAAACGTATAAAAAAGAAAAATACTACTGCTAGGTGTGCAGATCACATTTGTTACTCACAGTGGTTATACATAATAGTGTATAATGTGTTGTAGGGTGTATAGTAATGGATTACTAACTGGATTTCATTCAGTAAGCCTGTAATGCTGGACAGTGGCATCAGTCACTTAGCAGGGGGGGGGGTTATTAGAAAGGCGATACACCTGTCATGGGCCCAACAGGCCTCTATTTAAAAAAAAAATCAAAAGCTTGTCATCAGAGGCACTGGCTAGGGAAATCAAAGAGAGCAGGCATATGGGTATCTAAGCACTGTCTAAGACATCCTCCCATATTGCCTCTCGCTCCCCACGCACTGCTCTTAGGTAAGAGCATCGGCGGTCACATGGCCGCACATGACATCTAATTGGCTAAAGATAAAACATATGTTGGTTATAAAGTTTGAATAGTAGAGACATTAAACATGTCTGTAGAGTCAGCACACCAGTTTTTTCCACACAAATCCCCCATTAACAGTGATATCACCACTGCACGGGATTCTGGGTAGTCAAGTGCAAATAAGGCCAATTATCACCTTTTGAGCCTCAATATCCACTTCATATAGAGAAGCCTTTGAGCAAATGTGCTCTGTTCAAGCATAGCCCAGGATAGAGGTGCAGTTCCAGAAAACTGCTCATGAACAGCTGTTTCGGCCTTAATGGGAACTCACACGCATGAGATTGGTTTCTGGCCTTGTGACTGTCATGCTTGGGGGAGAAGGTGGCACACACACAGCATAAAGTATAGCGAGGTGGATTAAGTTCTGTATTCTATTTAGAGGTAGTGCTAATGAAAATGTTTGTATCCGTAGGTACAAAGATGTTTAATTGCATAGGATGGGTTTTCCTAATTAACTAACAGACATGCCATAATTGACAGTGGCATCAGTCGCTTACAATTATTCATTACTTTTCTTAACTCCTTGGGCGCTAGCCTTCATTCAAGGTTAGTTAATAAAAATTTGAATCGTTTCTTTTTGTTTAAATAGCCGCACTTAATTCTTTGTGTGGATTCAAATGTACCCTGCTTGCTTTATGTGCAGCCATCTCAGGGGTGGGATCCTGGCAGCACATTTTCGCCTTTTTGCCATGACAGGTTGACATTGAGAAACATTTTTTTGCCCTGAGTGTTCTGCCAGAGTCATTAGAACACAAGCATAGTCTGTGCCCATTGGCAGACTTTCTGAATGGTTCCCTTTCATCCAGTGCTGGGCATTATACTTTCAGTCTCTCAGGAGCACTGGTTCCTCTATTCTACTAGGCTGAGCCCAGATCCCAATGCTGAGAACCTTTCTCAATAGAATAGGGGGAAACAATTCCAAACGGTCCTTTTGAACAACTGCACACAATCCATGCCAGAGCAGAGCCAGCAAAGCTGTTTACCTGCTGCTGTTTTACGTGCCTGGGTTATATAAGGTATACTTTAGTACTATATTACTAGGTTCATCTAACGCTTTAAGGGGGAATGCTACCATTTTGTAGTTTGATGTGAATGAATAAAGGAACGTGTGAAAAATTATTTTAAAAAGTTGAAAAATAACCTAAATTATTATGTTTGTTTGTTAAGAATATTGTTTCTGAAGGCTAGTTTGATGCCTCCTCCTCACAAAAAATAATAGATAGACCCTTCTAAAAGCTTGGCAGGATCAAACATCATACATATAGGATTTTGGTAGCTAGATTACTTATTTCACAAATGGAAGTAAATGTGTGGGTGGAGGTCTATTCAGGTGCTAGGGTTGTGAATTGCCAAGTCAAATCCCCCCCACACATATTGTCACATTCCCAAATTCCCCCCAAACACTTTGTCACAGTATCAAATTCACCCCCACACATTGTCACATTTAGATCCCTAAATCCCTGCATTACCTTGGGGAAGGGAGAAGGTGCATGACTTCCTGTTGGTCTAGTGTGAGGTGTGTGTAAAGTTCATTGTGCACACGCCCCTTCCCTCCTCTCTTTACCAGTCAGAGTGTTGGGAGGTCACGTTACCCGGAGCTCAGATGACAGAAGTGCGCCGATTAGCACAAGAGCCCCAGTTCCTCACCAACCATTAATGGTACTGAGGAGAACTAGCAGGCCTGGTACTCTAGGCTAACGCCATCTAGTTTGCCTAATGGAAATACTGGCTCTATGCTCCAAAACATTAACTTTCATTTTTATTTTGCCCATCTACATTTGTGCCTACATATATTTTTGATTTAGGAACCAGACAGATAATATTAATATACATTTTTAGGAGCCATTTATAAAATCTCTAAAAAAAGTATTTTTTTGCACATTTGTTCACATGATTATATAATTTTGATTCTGAATACACAATGTAGGAGACAAAAGCCCAAACAAGGTAATGGGGTGTGTGACTAGCATATCACATCCTAGTTGTGTAATTTCAGAAGGTGTTGTGTTTTGCAGACTTCAAGTAGCATGAATGAAAAAATAAGTAGACAGCGCTAGATATTAATGAATTGAAAATTAGTAGATAATAAATACCTAGATAGTAAACTCTGTATAAAAAAAACTGAATAAGAAATACACGCACACACACAAACATTTTAAATTCATTAATATCTAGCGCTGTCTACTTATTTTTTTCATCCGTGTTCTCTCCCTTCAGTGGTGCTCCACTGTTCCATCCAAGACTAGCAGCTACTTTCTCTCTCAATGTGATTTATCTTAAGAATCTCATTTGGAATCATCGAAGTACTCTCAACATACTAGCTCCACACTCTTTATGTATTAATATAGCCTTTGGGGTTTGTATTTATTTATTTACATTTTTTTATATATATTTTTCCTTTTTCAATATATTTGTTTGGTGGTTTTAGGAGTCATCACCTCACTATCGGTCAGTTTTTGAATAAAGGCGCTGTGTATTTATTTTTCACTGTTTCAAGTAGCATGAGTTGACCTTTAAAAACACAGATTTGTGTTCCTGTGTTCCTCTACAGGGATACTTAGTAGTTAATATTTTATCTTAAATGTACAGATGCAAAATTACGTACCAGTATTTGCATTAGTGCAATTGAAAAATGCTTTATTTTTGTATGTATTTTACATGTGTATTTTAGTTTTACATTACAACCTTTCTTAATCCACAGGAATGTCACATCAGGGAGGATATTCCCACAATGCACTTATTTATGCTCTGAAAAACTGCGGCATTCGTCACATTGACACAGCCAAGAGATATGGCAATGAGTCTATGATTGGAAAGGCTATAGTTGAGAGTGGAGTAAAGAGAGAGGATCTATGGATTACCACCAAACTGTGGCCTGGAGACTATGGGTACAATAATGCCATACAAGCATGTTTGGAATCATGTGAAAAGCTGGGAGTGAAGTATTTAGGTAAGTGTTGGTGAAACATAGAATGTATTGGCAAATAAGAACCATTCCACCCATGTAGTCTGCCCCATTTCTGACAAAAAATCTGTACTTTCATTAGTCCCTAGCCTTATACTTTATCGAGAATAGCCTTATACAAAGTATTCTAGAACTCCTTCACTTTATTAACCTCTACCACTGGAAGGCTATTCCATGCATCCACTACCCTCTCAGTAAATTAATACTTCCTGATATCACTTTTAAACTTTTGCCTTCTAATTTAAGATAATGCCCTCTTGTTGTGGTATGTTTTTCTTTTTTAAACCTACTATCCTCCTTTACTGTGTTGATTCCCTTTATGTATTTATATCTATCATATTCCCTCTTTCTTCCAAGTTATACATGTTAAGATCCTTTAACCTTTCCTGGTAAGTTTGATCTTGCAATCCATGTACTAGTTTAGTAGTCTTTCTCTGAACTCTCTCCAAAATTATCAAAATCCTCCTGTATAATACTCCAAGTGAGGTCTCACCAGTGCTCTGTACAGTATATAATATGAGTATATAAGAACCATTCATTTAAAATATCAACATGTTTCTTATGCTCACCGTTTACCAGACACTAGGTCTTTAATTGCCGATCAAGACTATCATTTGCCATCACTTGTCAGTCGTGGTATTCACACTGCCCTAATACAGATAGATCACCATGGGAACCTACATCTGTTTGTACTGATCCATCTGTATTCAAGCAGGGATTCCACCTGCAAACAATAATAAGATAAAGTGAACAACGATAATAAAATTTAATGAAAAAATATTACCAGGACTAAAAGTTTCATATAACTAATCCCACAATGAAGGCATACAAGGAAAAAAGTGTGTATCCATAGCAACAAACAAACGACCAGGGTGTTTCATGCATGTTTCATGTAATCAATGGCTGTTGTTCCAGAGTGCCTGGCATACTAAATCCCAACTGCTGCACAATAAATCAACAACGACAATAAAACAACAGACGGTTAAAACCAATTAAGAATAAGGCACACTCTGACCAGGGCAGCCCAACCACAGTCACATTATAATGACTGTGGTTCTTGGCTGTAACGATACTTACTGCTTTTTATTTATTGGTGTTAAGGAGTTGACTACTTTGGATCTGAAGTAAAATGTAGCTAATTACACATGTATTGTACTCTGAGGCAAGACGGGTGAAATGTGTAATTAAAACATAAGCTATATATATATATAACAATGTTTCAGATGGCATGTTCTTTTTGCAAATTAAGTATGATAGCAGGGAAATCTCCACTGCACGAGGGCCCCAGCAGCTGCCATATGTATCATCAAAGGGGTAAGGCTGAAATCCCTCAAGAGTGATGCTTTCACCCGCACAATGCAAGTTTAAATCATTAAGACCGGTACGTTCCATGGTGCAGAAACAAATTCTGAGCCCCCTACCAGGCAACGATTTTTCTCTCCATTTAGCTGTTTAACCCCTGAATGACGGGACTGTTTTTGGCCATTTTACATTAAGGATCATGACTATTTTAACACTTTTGCAATGTTTGTGTGTTTTCTCTTTCTCATTTACAGTACGCAAATAAACATATATTTTTTAGGATAAGAAGGGCTTCTATTTGAACTATATCATGATATTTACTATACAAAATAAAATATGGTGCTTTTTTAAAAAAAAAATTAAGTTTTTAAACTTTTACTTGAAAAATTCTGCAAAAGAGATTTAAATATTTGTCCTGATTGTTATACCCAATTATAAGTCACCATTACAAACCATTTATTTTCAAAATTCCCAATAGTGAATATTGATATCTGTCATGAATCCCAGAATCACCGACCACAAGTAAATATTATTAAAATTGGACAACCCAGTGTATTCAACGTGGTGTATTTTGACAATTGTCATGCAGTAATTTTACAACTATTCCTTGCCAAAAGTTTGTGGTAGTCTCTTTTTATGTGTTTGTTTTACACACACTTTGGGAGTCATGTATAAGCATGGCAAAACCCCAATATGTGTACAATAACATCTGAGTTAATGCGGTCCCATGTCCCGCTGAGCTCTATCTCTGTCCCAACAGTGGGATTGCCATCCAAAAATGTGACTTTCCTTGCACCGCGGCACACATAGCATCTTTTTGTGGCACACATGTTGCAGAGCACTGATCTAGAACACTCTCAGTTCCACTCTTATGTCTAATTGAATGTCTAATTGAAGCAGAGCGGTTCACCAGTCGCACCTTTGTTAAAAAACATTCCTTCACCTCTGGCTCCTGAGTGTGACACCCTAAATCCTTTTAGGATTATTCTGGAAAACCTACACGCTAATAAAACTCCACTTCTAAAAAGGATTTGTACAAGGAGTTTAGAATAATTATAATGTGTATCAATGGATTCTGAGATGAACCTGACATTATGTAATTATGTGTGTTTCATCCTCTCTCTCCTGGGTTGGGTGCTTTTGTGTCTCTATGCATTGAAAAAGGGTTGAGCTAAAGAGGTTGAATGCACCCTGCAATGAAATGGCTTTCACAATATAAATGCATAGTTCATCATCATAATGAATACATTGAAAAGTGGTTTATTTTCTAAAGAAACCCCATAGGGCTCGACAAACCGCGGGTGCCATGGCGACCAGGAAATTAGACCTGGCGCCATTTTGATTTGAGGTGCAACGCGCTCAAGTGTCTCAGTGCCGGGTGTCACATGACATCCCGACACTCAACAGGAAGACAAATCAAGATGGTCTGTGCCTTTAGAGGCGCTAACATGGCTTCAGCAAGTATGTCCCCCTCTCCTGCACTGAGGTAAAGCAGCAAGGAGGGGGGACACATTAATAAATTTAATTTTTCTTTAAAAAAATAAAAATAAAAAAAATGCTAACTTGTTTGTGTGTGTGTATATGTGAGGTGTGTATGTATGTGACTGTCTGTGTATATGTGAGGTGTATGTATGTTTGCTTGATTCATGTGCCATTGTTTGGCTCCTACATTTTTTGCTGGCTCCTAAAATTAAATTAACCCCTTAAGGACAGAGCCTTTGAAACATTTTTGTCCTTTCTGGACAATGGCTATTTTAACATTTCTGTGCTGTTTGTGTTTAGCAGTAATTTTCTTCTTCGTCATTTGCTGTACCCACACATATTATATATTGTTTTTATCGGGACAAAAAGGGCTTTCTATGGATGCCATATTTTTGATCATATCTTATCATATTATTAAAAAAAAATAATAAAATATGGTAAAAAAAAAAAAACACACAAATTTCTTTGTTTTTATTTGAAACAACTTCTCCTCATCGACAATAGCGAACGAAAAAACATGCTAAATAGATTCTACTATTTCTCCTGAGTACAGGGATACCACCCATGCATAGGTTTGTTGGGTTGTTTGGGGGCTAAAAGGCCAAATTTGGGAGGTGAAGTTTTTTGTTTTCCAACTTGAAATTTTTACATGCAGACAGCCTGCACCCATGTCCCATTTGGGACATATTTGAAACCAGCCAGTGTATTTTACCACATCAACCCATATATTTTTTTAAACTAGACACCCTAGGCTATCTCAAATGGTGGTATTTTTACACTTTCCATGCACTAATTCTACCACCAGCCTTTGTCAAAGTTTGTGGTAGTAATTTTTTGGTGTTTTTTTTTCACAAACCTTGTACTTCAGACATGAATTTACAGATTTTGGTATGTGTCACTGCCAAATAACACCCCAATAAGTGTTCAGCAACATCTCTTGAGTACAGGGATACCACCCATGCATAGGTTTGTTGGGTTGTTTGGGGGGTAAAAGGCCAAATTTGGTAGGTGCAGTTTTTGGTTTTCCAAATTGAAATTTTGACATGCAGACCGCCTGCACCCATGTCCCATTTGGGACATATTTGAAACCAGCCAGTGTATTTTACCCCATCAACCCATATATTTTTTAAAAGTAGACACCCTACGCTATTTCAAATGGTGGTATTTTAACACTTTCCATGCACTAATTCTACCACCAGCCTTTGTCAAAGTTTGTGGTAGTAATTTTTGTGTGTTTTTTTTTCACAAATATTGTATTTTAGACATAAATTCACAGATTTTGGTATGTGTCACTGCCAAACAATAACCCAATATGTGTTCAACAACATCTCCTGAGTACAGGGATACCACCCATGCATAGGTTTGTTGGGTTGTTTGGGGGCTAAAAGTGCCACATTGTGAAGGTGCGCATTTTCAACTTGGAATATTGACGTGTAGCCAGCCTGAGCCCATCTTTCATTTGGGACTTTTTTTTAAAGTAGGACAGTGTATTTTACCCCAAAAAGTATATATTTTGTAAAAGTAGACACCCTAGGCTATTTTAAATGGTGTTATTTTAACACTTTCCATGCACCAATTCTACCACCAGCCTTTGTCAAAGTTTGTGGTAGTCATTTTATTGTGTATTTTTTCCCACATACATTGTACTTTAGACACAAATTCACATATTTCGGTATGTGTCACTGACAAACAATACCACAATATATGTTCAGCAACATCTCCCGAGCACAGGGATACCACCCATGCATAGCTTTGCCAGCTTTGTTGGGTGTTGAAAGGCTACATTTGAGAGGTGCGCTTTTTGATTTTCAAACTTGCAATTTGAACATGTAGAGCAAGGAAGGGGTTAATAGCTCTTATAAGAGCCTTTGTAGTACTGTACAAAAAAATTAACCCCTAAAAATGCACAGACAAGAAAAAATGTTCTGCTGTGCAGTGATCAGTGGCAGGGAAGGGGTTAATACACTACACTATACAAAGGGTATGGCTTTTATAAAAGCCCTTGGGACTCACAATTTTTTAACATTTAATTTAATTTATTAAAATTAAAAAATTATGTTATTCAGATCTGTCTCTTTCCCTCACTAAAACTCAAGTGAGGAGAGGGAGGCAGATCCATATGGGTCAGAACAATATTTACCAATATTGATCGAACCAGACGAATGGTGATGCTCATCTGAGAAATCACCAAACCACCTTTGCCACTGATCGGCTGTTACTGATCGCTATACACGTGTTCAGACAGCTTCAAAAGGAATACACGTAATCCCCTAGTGGGTATAATTAACCGCTAGCAAGTCTGACATAAAATATGACGTCTCGGAGGCGTGCCCGAACCCGGAAGTTTGACGCACAGCAGGATTCGGTAAAATGTAGCCGGTGCTCGCTTTTCCCGCCTCAAGTCCCTGCAGCGGGATCCTAGCACAGCTCATCGCGAGGAACCTCTGGATGTTGATCGTGGGATTAACCGCTTGACGTTAAATGCTGGACATTAAAAGCTCAGTGCGGGGTTAAACGCTGGACGTTCTATTACGTCCTAGCATCTTTTAGGACCAGTAAAATTAGGACGGCATCGAACGTCCTAGCGTCACGAAGGGGTTAAATGAGTCTGCGGTGTCTGCTGTTTATGACATCACCTTATGACTTGTTATGCAAATTACTAATTTCCCTTTCATTTGCATATCAAGCCACAAGACAGTGTGATAAATATGAGCAAAACATGTTGTTTCTCTCATTGTAAACATTTGCTTCAAGCTTTTTTAATCCTCTACAGTTACAGAAGAAACAATGTTTAGGTGATGTTGTCCCTTTGTATGTCGGTTTTTGAAAAAAATGAACCACTGGTTTAACAAGTCCTGTGCCAGAGTAAATCTTCAAAGTTAGATTATTTTCAGTGAGTTTTTGGGCACTGCGGCCTTGTCACACAAAGGATGCCTGTAATTATTGTGTCATGCTATATGCTGCTATGCTTTGTAGTGGAAGATGTAAACTAGGATAAATAAACTAAAAGTAAGCATCTGACATTAAAGTAAACATGAACAAAGGCATTCCAGTCTTGTGAAATGTCATTACAAGATCTCCACCCTGGCTGTGTATCTGCAGTAAAACGGCCATATGCCGCCGTGGCATAAGGTTTGGAATAGGTACAAAACTAGGGTGTTTTTTTTTATCACATTGACTACCAAATATACCCAGGAGTTTCAAAGGTGTTTCCAATGTAGGTGAACTGCACTTATTTTTGTTTTAACCCAATATATAGTTTTCCCTCTAGTTTTGTACTGAAAATGATGACACGGTGCCTCCAATAAGCAGGACTTGGAGACATAGGCAGGACTGTTGCAATAATCCCTTTGCACTTCATTTAAAAGACAAACTTTTTTTAACCCTTGCTTCCATGAAGGGAGCAAAGGTTAAAAAACATGTTTTCCGTCTCTTAAGCACTCACAGCTGAGACACATAGGCTGTCAGCATTTGCACGGCCAATCAGAGTGGGGGCTTGCTCGGCTCGTCTGATTGGGGTTTGAATGTAGCAGGGCTTTTTGCAATCGAAGACCGGTAAAAAGGTAATCTAGTGAACCTAGTTACTTTGATGAATTTGCAATACATGAAATTCCTTAATGAATTCTTGTGTTTTGTCCCACTCACTTGTGGCCGAGCAAGAATCGGCTCTGGTCTGTATATCGCCTTCTCCTTCATATTATAACCCCTCAATGAGTAGAACAGGGGGTCTCTGGAAGTATCAACATAAGAAAGACTCTTTGGCTGCTTGAGGGGTTATCATTTAAAGGAGAAAGGCGATATACACCAAAGCAGGTTCTTGCTCTTCTAAAAGTGGGTGAGACAAAACATTCACTATATGTTGATGTATTGCACCATGTGTTTATTATTATGTTTGTGTTTATCTAATGCGATGACTACCTTTCTGCATATTTTTCTTTGGAGAATGAGTTCATTCTATGTACAGGTATATCTTGTTTTTTTTAGCTATTGCTCTTGACAGATGTGTCAATTAGCTATCGAGCAAGTCTTTTGGTCCCATTTTCTTTGTGTCTCTGACTATTCCATGTCCCTAGTTGCACATACACAACACTATATTTTATTAAAATTAGACCAATTAATCACTTACAATGGCCTCTAAGCATCAAATATGGACAATAAATATTCTTTATACTTAATCATTTTAGATTATGTAACTCACTTTATTGAGGAATTCAACTTATTGCGGTGGTCCAGAACCGACCCCACAATAACTCTGAGGTATGCCTGTACCCATTTTTTGTTATTTAAAATTTACACGTATGACATCTCTTTATGTGTGTTAGTTTTGAGACACATCACACCTTACTCTTTTGTAAGTCTGGATATGAATTAGTAAGTGTCTTTTTAACCTGGTAGATTAATACCTGACCTGTAAAAAGGCAGTGAGGGCTTGGGTCCTGCACTGCAGACAGGAAGGATTAATTTGGTCTTTTGGTCCTGATAACTGCATTCTTTTGCAGCCAAATAGCCATAATTAGTTCAGTTCCGCCCCATTAACGCTAAGCAATTACCCCTCCAACATGCATGTATTCAGTGGTCAATCATGGCAGCTTCTAACCTGACACACTGTCACATACTTTGTTACTAACCTGTAATTCAAACCTCTTGAAACTACCAACTCCGTGTTTTATATACTTTTTGTATTTCCTCATTGACTTAGGTAGATGGGTAGAAGTACTGTGTAAGCCAGGGAAATACATGAAACAAGTAGAATAAAAATTACACCCCACAGTTATAGGTTTATTTTTACTACGATGAAGAAACTAGCATTTGTTGAGAATTGGCCTATTCTTAAAAGCTTGCAATCAAACTCTTAGTTGGCTATTAAATGGTATCATTTTAACTCTACTTGTCTTCTCATTTTCTTAGTAGAGATCTTATGATCACCCCACAGTTAAAGTATTGTTAAAGGTTTATTTTTTACTCCTAGATCAAGCAACTAACATTCCCAGGATGTTGATCTGTTGCAGTTTTATTATTATTCTAAATATTTATTTAGGAGCCTCTCCAAACTGCCAGGTTGTAACAGAGAATAAACTGTCCTCCATTTGTCTAAATTAGACATGTTTATTTTGTTTTGTTTATTTAAAATAAAATGACGTTTAAGATAAATTATGGAGAAGACAAAACATAACAATTTTGTATTTTTTATTTTACCTTTTATGAAACACATTCATGTCGTAGAGCCTGATTCATGCACTGGTTGCAAACAGGTTTAAATACATCCAAAGCATTCAAAATGGGATGCCAATCATGGAAATGTGTTATATGTATAATTGTACAAATTGTACAAACAAGTGGGAGAAACCGGCAGTGTAGAAATCCTTAAATGCCAAAACAAAACAATATAAGTTAGTATTTTTGCAACATAATATGACTCGGTCAGGCAAGTCATTGCGATTTGCAGAATTCAATGTTTGACAATTGGTAGACTGCTAACCTTCCGTAGTGTCAGAAGATGACATCATACAATTAAAATGAACTTTGCTTTAATGGTTATGTGGGAATCTGTCCTGATCAGTATCCTGTATCACACTTGACAACTGTAAATTAAGGAAATCCTCTCCTCCAAATGTTTTATTAAGTGCTCTGTACATTGTACAGAGCACTGGTGAGACCTCACTTGGAGTATTGTACTCAGTACTGGAGACCGTATCTCCAGAAGGATATTGATACTTTGGAGAAAGTTCAGAGAAGGGCTACTAAACTGGTTCATGGGTTGAAGGATAAAACTTACCAGGAAAGTTTAAAGCATCTTAACATGTATAGCTTGGAGGAAAGACGTAACAGGGGGGATATGATAGAATCATTTAAATACATAAAGGGAATCAACACAGTAAAGGAAGAGAGTATATTTAAAAGAACATAAACTAGCACAACTAGAGGACATAGTCATAAATTAGAGGGGCAACGATTTAAAAGTAATATCAGGAAGTATTACTTTACTGAGAGGGTAGCGGATGTATGGAATAGCCTTCCAGCAGAAGTGGTAGAGGTAAACACAGTCAAGGATTTTAAGCATGCGTGGGATAGGCACAAGGCTATCCTAGCTATAAGACCGGGAACAGGGGACTAATAAAAGTACTCAAAAAGAAAATTGGGCAGACTAGATGGACCGAATGGTTCTTATCTGCAGACACATTCTATGTTTCTATGTTGATTCTAGAGAATCCTGAAAATAGTTGGGAAATACACTGCTGGCTATTATCACAGATATCTGTATATTTCATCGATGTTAGTAGAATTCTAAGCAAATGCAAAGATGTCTCCTTATTATGACATCACCACGTGGCTTGATTTGCAAATTATACATTTATACATCAAGTGATGGAATTCCCTTTAATATTTTAAAAAGGTTATGTGTATACATTCTCCACATTAAAAGTAGATTCGTAAAAGATTTTAAAAAAGAGGTTTACAGGTCCGACAAATCCAAGCTCCCACTGCTAAGCCCTCTGCTATTACCTGACAGTCCGTGGCATCTCAAATTGATATGTACAACATGTAATTAGTGTTTTTGTTGTAGATTATTACCCTAAATGCCTAGCTGACAAAATACCTGGCAGGCACGATTTGACACTTTGAAGTGACCCAGTGAGTGAGGAAGATTAGAGTGCAGGTGTGTATTTATAGGCTGGTCACACCCACACAAAGGTTATTAAGCAGCTCTTCTGACAGGTTCAAAGGAATCATTTTAGTTTTATTAATTTTGTATATATCTCAGTGTACAATGGATAGCAGAGCATTTTTTGGAATGTTGGTGGATGGGTAGTAATGATTAAAAATGGAAACATTTTTCATGATATGAAGATAAAAAAAATACTTAAAATTAACATGTTCTGATTCAGTTAGGAAATTATCAATCAATATGTAGATCAAGAGATATACTTAATGCTGTTGCCTGCAGCATTACTTCCCAGATCTAGCACCATGGAGCAAAACAGATATATTCACATTTGACACGCATATTTGTCTACATTGTCCAGTGTCTACCTGTGAGCCATGCAGATGCACGCTCATCTTTTACTGTCGTCATATTTGTAGTTTTTAAACAATAAGCACTTGTAGTTTTTGACCGTTAACTTTGGCAGAGAGGCTCAGTTCGGAGGTATAGCATCAAAGCATATAATGAAAGGTTCCTATGCATTTGTAGCAGCACGGCTGTCACGATGTATAGAAATCTTTTTTTACACTATGAAGTGATACATTATTATTAAAGAACAATTGAAAAAATGTTTTAACCCTTGTCTCCTTACATGCAGGGTTAAAAACATGTTTATAGATGCACACAGGTTTCCTCTGGGCTCTGCCTCAGATCTGAGGCACAGCTAATATGGTGGATGGTACGTGCTGACATTGTCAGTGCACACACAACCACTCAGAGCAGGGGAGATTGGAATGTGTATTCAGCAGTGGTCTCACTCTGCTAGTGCACCTAGTTAAGGTTACCTCTGTTGATGCCCTTTGAAAACGAGACACAAGTAGCCAACCTGAGCAAGCTGTCTGTTTCCTAGGGAAGCATAGCAGCTGCCATCAATACTACATGCCAGTTTATACTTATACTAGTATATGTTAATCATTTGTGCTTCTGTATAGGAAGCACCAGTTAAAAAATAAAAAGTTTAGTTGTCCTTTAATAGTTCACTCTGAGTAAAACAAAAGTAAAAAAAAAAAAAAAAAAAAAGTAAGTAATGCATGCTCCAGCTGACACTTTAAAAACAATTTTGCATTAATTACTTTTTTTTAAATTTGTGATACCTCCTTGAGCACATTTTCTGAAACTTCATTTTCAAGCAAGAGTCACCTTTGTTTTATAGAACAGTAGACTGTCCTTTCTTCATTGTAGTACATTTACTACAGTTTGTGTTCACCTTGGTAATGAAGGTTGGTGATGCATTGATCTGATCCCCCTACTCACAGGAGGCTTTGAGCTTGGCTGAACGGTGCCTGAGGGACAAAATGTTTGCCACATCTGTACACATTAAACAAAATAAAACCCTGCAGGATGAGGCCTGATATGCAGAAGGAGGGGAAGTAATTACATGCACTACGTGTGGGGGCTGCAAAAATGTCCCAGCTTTGAGAATCCAGCGGGACATCTGTGTAAGAGACTGGAAGAGTGCGTCAGCACAGACAATGCAGCTACTCCAATCTGACCCCTTCAACTGTTCATGTACTTCCCAAGCCCCTCCTAGTGCTTGACAGGAATGTGTTCTTTGTGGAGATGAATTGACCTTCATGAAAGAGTCCTGAAAGGAATGGGATGCAAAATGTCACCAGAGCCCAGAACTTTCAACCAAGTAACCCAATAAGGGGAGAAATATTACGCCTGGCTCCTGGTCTACAATACCTTTTGATTAACATGATTAAATTCTTTCTTAATATTGTTTATTTGAAGTGTCACCAATATGACGTTAACAGTAAGGGTTATTTCTACTTTGGCTAAACATAATTTAATACTTTCCAGTCAATATGTGCCATTAAAATCAGTCACACAAACTATTAAAAAAAAGTTACCTGCTTTATTAATATTCTAACATATAGCAATGACAAAAATCACATTACAGATCAAGTTTAAAAAACAGAGAACAGGAAACCCTCTAGAATCACATGATATTAATTACAAAACTGCTACAGGTTTCAAATTGCTACCACCACTGCAAGGGATTCTGGGTAGGCATAATCAAAGAATATTAACAATAACCACCTTTTTGCTTCTATGTCCACTTTCTTTGCGGACCCCTTTCATTAGTTCCCACGCTCTTCAAGACATGTCCTGTAGGTTTGTGCTTAATAATGCTTTTGCTACCCACTGAATTTTAAGTGGAGGGATTTTATCATCACCTTTACCCCCACCATAACTGATGTTAGCTTTTATATGAATTAAACATGGTTCTAGAGTTGTGCTGAGTTCCCTTAGCAAAGCAGAAGGTTACTCATTTCCCTAAAGTTCAACTACAAGTTCATTTTATGATAATCTTCGTTAAATCTCACATCTGCTGTAGAGCTGCTTAAAAAGCGTATATTAAATACAACACAGGACACTTTGATCTGCCTAGGTCTGTTTGTTCTCAAAATAAGTCCCCTTTGCACCCTCCTTTCTCCAAAACTGTAATAGCAAAAATAATGTAACTTTTTATTGTAACCTGGAGCGTAGGTAGGGTTAACCCCGGCAAGTTGGTAAAAATGACAGGCAGCATACCTAGGTCTGCTTAGGTCTGGTTTAGATATGCTTATTCGCGGTACGTTTGGATAATAGCAATACAATGTAACATTAAATAAATGGCATTATTGCTTTATAGGAACTGTACCTTTAAATCAGGACTGTGCCCCTGTCGCTGGTGGTCTGTACTTCCTGCTATTTAAACAAATGTATAATTCAGATATAATTGCTTGACATGTTCATCATGCAGCCAGTGCAGCTGTGTCCTAACTTGTTCCTCTTTTCTGTTAAATGGATCTTCCTCCATTGGTTTCTTCTTGAATGGGCATCCCAATACTCCTCTTGCTGGCTAATTGGAGGCCTCCAATATAGATGCATGAAAACAGCCAGTGCAATTTGAGCTATGTCAGAAATACATGCACATGCTTTGGATGTCCCCAGGCATATCTGTGGATCCTCCACTTCCATCAGTGTTTGCCAGATACCTATCAAATAGTTGTTGTTTTTTTATAACAATTTTAAACAAGAAGTGAAACCTCAGACACCACCTGCTCTCTTTTACCATTACAATAATGCAACCACGATAAAGTAATATACAAACATAGAGTGTGCCCACAGATAAGGACCATTTGGCCCATCCAGTCTGCCCAATTTCTGCCTAATTTAAAATAAATATATAAAAAATCTGAATACTTTTTTAATTAGTTCCTAACCTTATCTTATATCTAGAATAACCTTATGCCTATCACATGCATGCCTAAACTCCTACACTGTAATAAATTCATGTATGTAATAAGTCTATGTTGTAGGACAGGTAATCTGGATGTGTCTATTGACCCATGGGTTTGTGCTCAGATTTCATTGTTTCATGTAGTATCAATTGTATCACTGTTTGTTATTTCAAATGTTTCTATTGCAGTAAAAGGGATAATTGGTATCTAATTGCCATAGATAAATCAAACCCCTGCCCCACGTGTCCTGAAATTGTAGAATGATGCTATTTATTTCCCTGTTTGTTGGTCTTCTTTCTAGACCTGTATTTGATGCACTGGCCTGATGCTGATATTCCTGGTAAGAGTCCCCGGGAGGCCCGAGCAGAGACATGGCGTGCACTGGAAGATCTATACAAGAGAGGTGAGAAGCGTATGGGTATATCAACCTCTTTGCCAGTTTCTTTTAGCAGTCTCCATCATTAGTGATAGTCTTGCTGTCATAAATCACTCAGACCCTTAAAGGGACTGTATCACGTAAACATTATTTTTCCTGTGCATGTAGAGAACAAACAAGGATTGAAAATGATCTATACATTGTATTAGCAAAATTGCAAGCAAATTAGGAGACAAATTTCATGTAAATGTGTCTGTGGAGTCACCTGGTTATGACATCACCTGGTTCTGACATCACCAGTGGCACAGTATACAAATGACACATTTCCCTTTGAAAATCAGTTCATTTGCATATCATGCAACAGATGATGTCATAAGCAGGAGACTCCACAGACACGTTTAAAACACATTTCTCTTCTAATTTAGGCATTGGCTCGCAAGTTTGCTAACATAATGTATAGATCATTTTCAATCATTTCTATGCTCTACATGCACTGTAAAAACTATTTTCAGGTGATGCAGTCCCTTTAAAACCTTTTGGTTCATAAGTAAATCTTGTGAGACAGAGGGTTAATGAGCAGCAATTCCCTTTATTAAAAGAAAGTAAAATGTGTTAGTTATCTGGTATCGGTTATTGTTTGATGGCAGGCCCCCATTGTTGAGATATAACCGACCTCAGCTGCGCTGGACAGATAAGCAGCCCTATCCGTGTGATAGAATGAGTCCAGGACTGGCCTCCTTCGTCTGATACAGTGTGGTAAAGTTATCACAAGTTTCAGGGACTCTGCAAGGAATCAAGGAGACAGGCGACCTTCACCACGACTAGTTACATCCTGACAAGATATCAAAATGGTGACTGGGGAGGGGGGGGGGGGGGGAGCACGTTCTTCAGGAAAATGGAGAAAATCATACAAATGAATAACGGAACATTGAAATGGTCATAGTATATTTCTCAGCCTTTATTTCATACAGGTTTTAATTAGGGTTTATTTGTGTGATTTGTAGTCATATGAGCAGGAAGCATTTAAGGAATTAACACTAATTGAGTGATAAACGCAACAATAATGGTTAACACATAGGCTTATTATTTTGCATTTTACCAACAATGCAGTCACTACAATAGACCCTTTATTCCACATTTCACCCCTTTATATGCACCGTGATGAAATCTACTGAAAATAAAGTAATTTGTGGCAAATTTGAATAGCAGGAAAGATATAAGCTGGTATAAATGCAGTTATTTAATTGATGGCTCTTCCTTTGGGAAATACTTAATCTCCAGTTTGTACATTCTGTAAATCCATGCATGACAATCTATCAATACACATCCATAGTGCGATGATGAAATAACCACTGTGTAGGTAGACTAAGAAACCTTTGAAGGACTCGTGTAATACAGAAACCATTTATTACATTTTATAAAGCATGGGTGTGTCAACCCGCATGACTGGTGTTATTATTAATTCTTCTCTTCAGTAGAAAGATTATTATTAAATTGGAGCTTGTTAGGATCTGTTGAATACTAGGATTTCCCATTTGTGACACAGATGACCAGTGTTTTTGCAATATAGTTAGAAATTGTGAACATCCTGGGGGAGCTAAGCTAGCTGACCTTAATGGCAGTCACATCCTGTCATAGTTCTGTGATGCCAATAGGGTATGAGCTCTGTGAAGGAGGTGTCTTCATTGGTTCATGGTATGAGCTTTGTAAAGGAGGTGTCTTCATTGGCTCACGGTATGAGCTCTGTGAATGAGGTATCTGTATTGGCTCACGGTATGAGCTCTGTAAAGGAGGGATCTTCATTGGTTCAGGATATGAGCTCTGTAAAGGAAGAGTCTTCATTAGTTCAGGGTATGAGCTCTGTAAAGGAGGTGTCTTCATTGGTTCAGGGTATGAGCTCTGTAAAGGAGGTGTCTTCATTGGTTCAGGGGATGAGCTCTGTAAAGGAGGTGTCTTCATTGGTTCAGGGTATGGGCTCTGTAAAGGAGGTGTCTTCATTGGTTCAGGGTATGGGCTCTGTAAGGAGGTGTCTTCATTGGTTCAGTGTTTGAGCTCTGTGAATGAGTTATCTTCATTGGTTCAGGGTATGGGCTCTGTAAAGGAGGTGTCTTCATTGGTTCAGGGTATGGGCTCTGTAAGGAGGTGTCTTCATTGGTTCAGTGTATGAGCTCTGTGTGTGAGTTATCTTCATTGGTTCAGGGTATGTGCTCTGTAAAGGTGGTGTCATGATTGGTTCAGGGTATGAGTTCTGTAAAGGAGGTGTCATGATTGGTTCAGGGTATGAGTTCTGTAAAGGAGGTATCTTCATTGGTTCAGGGGGTGAGCTCTGTAAAGGAGGTGTCATGATTGGTTCAGTGTATGCGCTCTGTGAATGATTTATCTTCATTGGTTCAGTGTATGAGCTCTGTGTGTGAGTTATCTTCATTGGTTCAGGGTATGTGCTCTGTAAAGGTGGTGTCATGATTGGTTCAGGGTATGAGTTCTGTAAAGGAGGTGTCATGATTGGTTCAGGGTATGAGTTCTGTAAAGGAGGTATCTTCATTGGTTCAGGGGGTGAGCTCTGTAAAGGAGGTGTCATGATTGGTTCAGTGTATGCGCTCTGTGAATGATTTATCTTCATTGGTTCAGTGTATGAGCTCTGTGTGTGAGTTATCTTCATTGGTTCAGGGTATGTGCTCTGTAAAGGTGGTGTCATGATTGGTTCAGGGTATGAGTTCTGTAAAGGAGGTGTCATGATTGGTTCAGGGTATGAGTTCTGTAAAGGAGGTATCTTCATTGGTTCAGGGGGTGAGCTCTGTAAAGGAGGTGTCATGATTGGTTCAGTGTATGCGCTCTGTGAATGATTTATCTTCATTGGTTCAGTGTATGAGCTCTGTGAATGAGTTATCTTCATTGGTTCAGGGTATGAGTTCTGTAAAGGAACAGCTTGCACGTGTAAAATAATAAAATTGTGTGTTAGAGGGATTAGGTGCTTAAGACTCTTATCAGTTTAACAAGGTTGAGCAAATCATATTTCATGGCAGCCTGCTCACTGTAATGAAGAGCATATTTATTACAGATTGCAGGATTCCAGCTCTAAATTACATCTGTAGCTGACAAGGAATGCGACTGTATTTGTTTACTGAAGTTCTGGTATCCAGTCAGTGCACTCACACTTATGAGTAAGCCCCCAACAAGGTGCGAAAAACATTTTCTCACCTTGTTTGTTTTGTACTTTCACGGGGGGGATGTGCCGTGCATTCATTTTATGGTCACCAATATATGGTGATATAGATGCCATGGGCGTGGCAGATAGATGCTTTATGTGTATAGGTGTTCTGTGGTCTTCTGCAGGTGAGCGTGAGTCATTTTGCCACCAGTGGATGGTGATATAGAAGCCATGGTGGTGGCAGATGGATGCTCTGATATGGGTGTTCTGTGGTAACATATGAGTATAGTTTGGGTCAATAATAGGTGTGGTTAATGTAGCCTGGTGAAGGAAAGTTCTCATGCATAAATATGGCACCTAAATTGAATGGCTGACTAAATTCAATAAAGTTTATTTTGCCCTTTTTAAAGCTAGATGGGTAAATAATATACTGTATGGTTTAAACGTACCGTGTTATATATGTACTAAGGAAAATGTGGAATAAATTAAGACAATCATTATTGTTTTGTGCGAAGACAGGGCTTGACAAAAGTTTGTACACTTTAGGAGACAATTAAACCAATTCAGTAGCCAGACTGGTAATTTTATGGAGCCAGGAATTTAGTACTTCATTAAGCTCTATGTAAAACAATCCAACTAGTTAGGAGTCAATAGTAGGGGTGTTCGGAGTCACGGCTCTGGGATTTGTTAAGCCCTGTGCTAAGGTGCAGTTTCAGTCGTTCCTTAGTGCTAGTTCATATAATGCACCCTATGGTCTCTGTGTAATATTTCTCACTGCACTGTATATATCTTTCTTCCATACTCACCCCCCACATGGGAGTCAGCTTCCTCTCAAGCTATATGTTGACTGTCCCGGATGCTGTACTTTCCCTGGAAGAGCTATATGCAGAATAATGCTCTTTTGTTTGAATCGCCATGTTTACATAACATTAAAAACCTTCTTGGAGAGAAGCAGCCACTTCTATTCAATGTTGCACCTTTGTGTAACTTCATAACTTCGGCGACATCCTGTTTCTTTTTACTTATAACCTTTTTTCATATCTTGGAAAGTCCCATACACACTTATCTAGATGTAATAATATAAACAAAGTGAAGGAGGGTCTAAAAAAAAACACTTCCAAAAATAAGTACAGAAATAAGGCTGGGGCAGGCATTTCAAACCCTTGTCAACCCGGCTTCAGTGAACTAAAATTCCAATTATGCCAACATTTTCCATTCTGTACTTTGCTCAAGTCACCCAGGACCACATCTTTCCCTGCAGACTAGGATGGGAGGGCAGGTCTCAGGACCACCAATCTTCCTCAATATGCATATAGGCAATTTATAGTCTGTCTGATCAAGTATTGCACGCAAGAGCAAAGTTATCTGGCATAGGCCACAGAATGAACCCATCAGGGCATGCAAATGGGAAGCAATGTGGCACAAGGCCTGATATTCCACCAGTTGTGGTATGTTATGCAATTGGGGGGATATCCTTTTGATGATATGGAGAATTGGTCAGTGGGACAACCCATGTCTTGTTGACTTGTGCCACAGACTGGCAAGTGAGTAGCAGAAGATAAATATCTTTCATTGGAAATATAGTTCCCTTGTACTAGACTACCAGGAAACCTTTATAATGAAGTCCTAGTAAGTAGGGCACAATGTCTTCCAAAATTGTTCTGTGGAGTGGGCATGCCAGTGCAACCACACAATGATTGTCTTAGAGAATGAAGTTGGGACAGAAGGAAACCGAATCAAACCATGAGTAAAGGTGATCCATTCAGTTTCTCCATTGGCAAAAAAGACATACACAATGTATTTTAAGAAATATGTTCATTTAAATAGACCAATAGTCAAGATAGATCAGTCCATGCCTGCAGAGTGCTACACTCTGAATGAGGATGCTCCAAATTCTCGTAGCTTACATGAAAAATACAAACATAAAGAGCACAATTTCCTAGTGCACCAATAAATGGTGAAAATGTTTTCCTCTAGACTGGCAACAACCCTGGAATGTTTTTTCAGACATTTTTTTAGACACTCAACCTCTCCCAGGAGTCCAAGACTTCCTGTCTGAAGATTGCAGCTCCCAGCATTAAAGAACAATAGATTATAAAGTAACACCACAGCACTAACAAACAACAGATTTATACAAGAGACATTACTAAATAAAATACAAGTCACAGCCTGAATGAGTGAAAGAAAAGGGCAGCTATTCATTAATCATGTCTTTTTGAGATATCACATTTTTAGGGTTTCTTCACGGGGTAAATCTGGGATATTCAACAGCTATCCATGCATTGTGATCGCACACAACATGTTGCCATCTGTTTTGATTAAGTAAAATATATAAATAGCAGAACATACCGTTTATAATGGTAGGTAAATACAAATAAATATTCTCTCCTATCTGGTTCCTCAAATCTAAATCTTTAACACATCTGGCTTCTTCCTCTTTCACAGGAATCTGCCGCTCTATCGGGGTTAGCAATTTTCTCATCCATCATTTAGAACAACTAAAAGACGACTGTAATGTGCTTCCCCATCTTAACCAGGTGAGACTTGCTTCAAATAGATTCTCATTGATTATAGGCACAGATGAAGTCCTGAAAATCTTTATGTTTATCTTCCCCTCCGTGCTATTACTGTGTTTTTCTAGTACAGGTTGAGTATCCTTTATCCAAAATGCTTGGGACCAGAAGTATTTTGGATAAAGGGTCATTTTCACCAATAAGGTATATTAAAGCCTCTCAGAATTCCTGAAATACAGTAGAATTAATGCAAATACTGTATAGAGCAAATAAATCATATATACTGTGATGTAGCTGTGATGTGAGGCATCATTGGGAACCTGCCGTTGGCGTGTCAGGCCTGCACACGTGCCATTACCCTTTGTGGGCGTGGGGGAATCTGAGTATGCATGGAAAGGCTATAACACAGCTTAAGGGGGCTGGACACTGAATAAACTGCTGTGTACTTACTTTCTGACAGGTGTGTGAAATGTATAAGATGCGGCAAAAGCCGGGGGAAAAAATGTGGATCACGGATTTATGGATAAGGAATACTCATCCTGTAGTTGCTGTCGCTTTTTTCTAGAAGATGCAAATATGACTATAGAATACTTTGTAGACTATATATTGGTTGTTGTTTTTTTTTTTTTAAGTTCATCATTCAAATTGGTAATATTATAAATGAAATTCACACTAAACGTTAAAAATAATTTATTTGCGGAGCAAATCATGCAGTACTTACTAGCTGATTAGCTGAGCTAAGGGTGTTGACTACTTCTGCATGCTGATCAGCTTTGACAAATGCTGGGTGAAGCAGCATAAAGAACGGAGTGCTTTACTCTCAGAGTAGGGCCAACAAAAAAGCAGTAGTTATTAATGGAGTTCAGTGGCTCTTATATTAATCTCTTCTCTTTTCATGTGAATTTTATCCTTGTGTTACTTTTAATATGGCAAATGGGATAGTGTATCCCAGAGCTCAAGAGCAATAAAACTCACCATAAAGTATGTTAAAAATGCTGTAAATATGTTTATAAATAATAATTTGTAATTAAAATATATATTTTTTATTCTAAATCACTCACCAAATTTAATAAACAGTTATCAATTGGCGCTTTAATCAGTTAAAATGTCCTGGTAAAGACTTGCCCATATCCACACCTTCAGCCACTCCTACAGAAACATATGTTTCCCTCTTTGGTCATTTAAATTGTTGGGAGGTTTCACCCACACTCCCATATAGCCAAAATAATTATCCCTGGGAAAACTGGTTCACAGTAGGGCAATCGCCCCAGGTGGCACTGAGGCAAGGGTGGCACTTTGCATATGCACACTGTGTATATAAGTGTATGTGACTGGGTATATGTGTGAGTGTATCTGACTGACTTTATGAGTGAGTGTATGTGCCTGCGTATGTTAGTGAGTATCTGTGCCTGCCTATATGAGTGAGTGTATGTGACTGTGCATATGAATGAATGTATGTGACTGCCTATATGAGTGAGTGTATGTGACTGGCTATATGAGTGAGTGTATGTGACTGCCTATACAAGTGTGTGTGTTACTGTCCATATAAGTGTGTGTGTGAATAAGTGTGACTGCATCGATGACTGGATGAGGGTATGACTATGTCTGTGTGACTGTGTCTGTGACTACGTTTATGTGATTGTGCGCGATTATGTGTGTGTGTGGAGAAGGACCCCGCATTTGAGTCTTGGACTCCACCAACAGCAACACCTGTAGCCACTCCCACAAAAAAAGTCTTCTCTTTGGCCATTTGAAATGTTGGAAGGTATGCAATATGTATGAGGGAAGCTTTAAACTTCCATATAGGATAATATATGTTAGCATTAGATCATATTTAATTGTCTCTAAAGTAGCACCACAGATTGAAGACTGTATTCACTAAAGGTGTGAAACTATCTTTTCTCTGTCTAGAAAACAGATTTTGTCTGGAGATTTCTTTGTACTTACAATTGATAGGACGACATTTCCACAGCATGATTTAAGTTGTCATTAGAGTTTGTTGAGGTCAATGTGTAAAATGGGGGTCAATATGGAAAATACTGCCAATGTCTCCAGCTAGGAGATTGGGAACATGTTGATAAGGTCTTTTGTAGAATTGAAGGCTTTTGGGAAAGGTTGCCAATAGGTTAGTGTTTTTGTTCGATGGAGAGATTGGGATTATACGGGACTTTTTTCTTGGGGAAGTTTGGACTTTTCTAGGCTGGACCACTAGTGAAATCTGTTCCTGTTGAAGGTCCTGACACATAGTAGGTTTCTTTTACAAGGGGAGTTCTGATAATTTGAGTCATTTCCTCCAGTTTATCCTATGCTCTTCCCGATGAGATCTATGTCTCTCCGACACCTCCCCTATTAGGAGAGCGCCCCTGTTCGGCTTGAGCTCGGGCCAGATTATTGTTTTCACATCATTGTCGTGCGTAGAGACAACTTGTACTAAAGCAATGAAGCAGGAAATGACCAGCCTTCCTTATTACTGGGAAAGAAATACTCAACGTTAACTACTCCTGACTCCTTTCCGCACATTATTTTTCCTGAAAATTCCTCTCTTATTACTCAGCGATGAGGTCACTAAACAAAAGTTTAATAGAGATATCAAAGTATATGGGAACATGTCATTTTACTATTTTTATATTTTTTGTCATTGAGTTAGGTAGTTTGCCAGATAGATAGATAGATACATGACTTGACAAACCCTTGTTATATCTGTATATTTATACAGTACATATGCATACAGGACTTAACAAACATGCATAGTGTTTCTTAGCCAAACAAAACACTAAAGGAGTAAGCCTCATTATTTTTAGGAGCGAGTAAAATAGCCAGATAGCAAAAAATGCCTTAGAGGAAGCTAGGTTAAAAAAACATGTCCTCCTCCATCAACCTATTATCAGAAAATAAAATTATTCAATTTAAAGTAAAAAGCCAGGTAGATGCTCCCACAGTGTTTTCAGAAATGTGCATTAAAAGTAATAAAACAATCTCTGAAGGTTGTACTGCTTCCCATGTTAGTAAATCTCTTGAGCAAAGAGAAAGTATCCAACACTATCTTAGCACCAGAAAGTGACAAATGGTAAAATGGAGATTAAGGGAGAGTAGTGAGAAAATGTAATCATTATCACAATGTCTTATGTTTACTGTGTTAAATATATATTATAACACTCATTCTAGTAATGGTACGGCCATTGTCTTTCTATTAGAGTGAGCCATTTGATGCTGGCTCTCTGCTTGTCATTGGACTTTTCTAATGTTTTTTTTCCCCTGCTTAGTCATTTGTCTCTGTAGGGAGCTTTCCTCATTTCCCCACCTCTTTCCCATCCCACCTTTCTCATTCTCACCCTTTGACAACTCCTGTCTTTCTTCTCATTCCCCTCTTTCTGCACTCTCTATCCAAACATTTTCACTGTCCTTTCTTGGCAAGTTTTTGGGGACAAACTGTTCTTTGGTTTTGTTTGTGCAGCAATAGGATGGATGGGACTCCACATCCCAGAATGCTGCTGTGACCTCAGAGAACAAAACATGCTAGAGCAGCATATGAATGAAGAGAGGAGGGCATGCAACCCTTTAAACTGCCTGAGTGTTAGGCATGTGAATAATGCCTGCTATAGATTTCTCCCCCTTAATCGGACCCTGTGATGAAAATGTTTGCTTTGTAGCGTAGAGTTGAATTGTTTAAATGTGTAAAGAAAAATATAAAATAGCTATATTTTTGTGTTTTCTTTGCCATGTTTCTTTTGTACATGTCTGCTTTCTCTCTCTTAAAAACTACAGCTAGGTTTTGATTTTATGGAATTTGGAAGTCAGACGACTTGTATATATACATACATTAAATCTCTGTAATTGCCAGTTAGGCATTCTGTGGTTCATAACCATTTTTTCATCTCTCATGTTAATGAGAGATATCGCGACTCGGATGTCCATTCACCACAGTTTATTGTTTACTGAATTATAAGCAGAACTTATGTGACCTAATAGGCATAGCTTGTACAGATGCTCTATGGCCTTCACAGATATTTTGAAGATCACTATGCCAACATCTGTCACTAGTTTTGTGCTTATAGGACAACTGTAGTGTACAAAATCAAGACCTTTTTTCTGAAAGAACATATTGTATTTCGCCTCGATACACTATAACTATGTAATTATGCCATACAAATATCACTACTTTGAGGAACTTTTCCATCCTCTATAGGCAGGTCTGGGTGCTTTCATTTCACAATCAAAGATGCAGCAGTTCGTGCAGGAGCAGGGGCCATTGTGTTGAAGCCCATGAGTCGCATAGATTACATGCAGGTGCCATTTTGTTGGAGGCCATGAGTCACGTAGTCTAAGAAGCTTAAGATTCAAAATCGCTTAATTAGGTCTTCTTGCCATCTTTTGGATCAACAGCAGATAGAAGTATAGGTACAGGTGTTGAACTTGATCGACTTCAGTATTTTCTCAACATAATTTACTATGTTACTATATCTTGCACAGGTAGAGTTCCACCCCTTTCAGAGACCCCAAGAACTACTGGATTATTGTAGAGTGAATGATATTGTATTTGGTGGTTATTGCCCGTTGGCCAAAGGAGAAGCTCTAACTCATCCGGCTATCTTGGAACTTGCAAAGCGTTATGGAAAGACACCAGCCCAAATTTGCATCCGCTGGAGCATTCAGGTGGGACAAAGATACACACACTTTATAATGTTACCCTTACATACAGTGTAAACATACAGTGTCCAAAAATATCATTAAGTAAGTGCTCATCTTATAAAGGTAACAGACCTATCTTTTAAGTTTTCTTTCTACAAAACTGCATATAAAGTAATAGACTTCCTTCCAATCTCCCCAAGCCCTGTCTTCTGCTACGCCATACAAAACTTACTGAAAAAAGCCCTCCTGCTTTCCAAGGACCTGATCCTGCTGAGTTCAACAGAGGGAGGCTGATTCTTCAGTAATGGCTAATGACACACTTTTTGTTAAAGGGGAGCATGTAAATCTACAGGAGAACTTTAGTTTTTTTTATTATTATTAAAAATAAGAGTCTGTCGCATATAATAAAATCATGCACAACATAAAAAAATACACCCTTTACAACAAATAAAATAAATGATTTCGCACATAGAGCAGGCATAACATCCACATAGATCCTGTCTATGGCTATATTAAAAAATCCTTTATTTTCCGTTGTCTCTTCTTGTTGCCGGAACATTCTACTGGTTCCCATAGTGACTGCTCCATATTTGTAGAACTTTATCCACATAATTGTCTTTTATAATTAACCTCCATTGTTTATTTTGTAGTAAAGGTGAACATCAAGCATATATTTTTCTTAAAAAAAACAAACACATTTTCTGTTTTTACAAACTGTGTAAGTTCCAAACTGTGTCTCACAGAAAAGTGAAATTATTATTAGTATCTTTCGGACACAGTAAAAGGAAAATTCCAACTTTAGTGTACTGCACACTGTTTGTAAGAACAATCCTGTCTTGTATGGTGATGATGGATAAATATGAGTAAAATAAGTTTACGCCAAGTCTGGACTTCAAACAAGCTCACACTTCAATTCTGGTAGATTAATTATAAAGCAAAAGGGAGGCAAGGCAACGAAAATAATATCAAAATAAATGGTTTGAGTGAAGTGTTATCTTCCACAGACTCTATCATATTTCTGTTTGTAACTGTAGAATGCAAAGAATTGAGAACATTAAAGCAGATATTTACATTGATTTCAGTAAAGGTTGAGAGTATATTTAAAAGAAGAAAAACTACCACAACCAGAGGACATAGTCTAAAATTAGAGGGGCAACGATTTAAAAGTAAGTATTACTTTACTGACAGGGTAGTGGATTTATGGAATAGCCTTCCAGCGGAAGTGGTAGAGGTAAACACAGTCAAGGATTTTAAGCATGCGTGGGATAGGCACAAGGCAATCCTAGATAAAAAAATAGGGAACTGGGGACTAATAAAAGTATTTAGAAAACTGGGCAGACTAGATGGGCCGAATGGTTCTTCACATTCTATGTTTCTATGCAAATTGCTAGTATTTGATAGTATTTGTATTGCTGTAAACTGGCATGGTGCTGCTAATGTATCGCTTCTCCTTAGAACGGTGTCGTCACCATCCCAAAATCAACTAAAGAGGACAGAATCCGGGAAAACTGTGAGGTGAGACTGACTGACTGTTTAACTGTCACTTCCTTTCATACAGTTTAGGTCATGCTAAGTAGCCCTAGATGTGAGTTTTTTATAGGTGTGTCTGATCATTGTGGCTTTTCTTTCCTGTGTTCTCTGTCTAATCACCTAACATTAGTGAAAGATTTGGTCTCACAGAACATTGGGGCTTATGTATAAAGATATTTTCTTGAGCAACATTTGTAAAAGTGATGTAACCTACAGTAACATTCCACTGGTTCCAATGGTGACTGAACCACTCTAAGAACTTTGGATCACAATTGGCCTTTACACATAACCTCCAATGTGTGAAATGTGGGAGAATTGGTCCCTAGTGAGAGAAATACTGTATGTATGTTTAGTGCTGAGAACTGTGTCTCCTTCTGAAGCATAAATGGTCAGACAGACCCTAGTAAAGACTGATAGGATACCAAAGAACCTATCCATAAAATAACCAAAAACATGTTTTCCATTTCCAGACAGGTGTAAGAGGCAAAAAAGAGACCGAGATTAATGCTGCCTACACAGGGTTGCCATCTTTTCTTCAAAAATAAGATACCTGTCATGACGTAGCTTCCCTAGACAAATTAAAACATTAAAAAAAATACCGCTGGATAGCCACTTTATAAAACACGAACTATTTATGTTTAAGCCTTGCCTACTTTGCACTATGGACTGATAATTTTGGGATATGTCCTGGCTAATTTCACTCATAGCCTCACTTATACATTATTTTTATTAATTTTCTGCTATATTTTAGGAAAGTGTTGTCCAATTAATTTTTTTTATGTCAAGCTCCACTTATCATTCAGAAACTGAGGTTGCAGGTCGGACATTATTAATTTCATGAGGTAATATAAGAGATCCCATGAGCTTTTTAGCCAGCACAGACCCTAAACTCTTGAGGGCCACGTCCGGCCTTTGGACTGCCTGCTGGACATGAACATTTAAGGGCATGGGTAGAAATGCCTAATGGCTCCTGCCACACTGTCTGGTATGAGAGCTGCAAGTTGGACAACCATTGTATCCATGCCAAAAGATTGTAAATGCTCCAACAAGAAAGAAAAAAAAGAAAAAGGTTTTACAATTCTAAAACTATTTTTCACTAATAAATGATGTGATTCCCGTGCCACCAATTACCTATATGTGGTAGTGTGGGGAATATTGGAGCAGGTTAGTGCTGTATGACCGCAGTGGACCACTTACCTCTCCAAGTAAAATCTTACAAAATGTTGACTTCTGGTGTCTGGTTTCCATGTGTGGCAGAGGATGTGTGTAAACTGCACACGCTAGTGTTGGGGGGGGGGGGCACTGTCTGATAGGTTTATTATAAACTCCTCCACCTCCTCCAGTGTGTATATTGTTCTGTATCTATGTGTAATCCTTGTGTCTCCCTCATTGTCCCTCACTAACATCCTGGCACCTGCATCTTCCCAGGTGTTGGGTTTCTCACTAGTGGACGAGGATGTCCTGACCCTAAACTCCTTGCATGATGGACGCCATGTGTCTTGGGACCCCACCAATATACTGTAGCTGACACAGGTTTGGGAATCTTCCTGTCTCACTTTACCTTTGAACTTTAACCTTTCCTGAGTCAAATTAAACTTGTTTACTAAGCATTTCATTGCTTCCATATGAGAAGGGTTAATGAGTATTCTAGATTAAATTGACCAGGTCGATATTGTACTAATTCTGTTTTAAGAGCAGTAGCGCAAGTATAGGGCTGTGAGGTTTTCCATGTTGACTGAGCTGTTCAGCAGCCATAAGCCACGTGTGACAGGATATCTGTGCTCCTGGTGACAAAACTCCTCTCTTCCTGGTGCAGTCTTTAGTCTGTGTAAGAAAAGATTGATGGTGTTTAGTACATTTACTGCTCTCTACTGTGGAACTTGAAGACCTGATTAGAGACTCGACCACATCCACTCTTTGGTAAATGCTAAATAGGGCTTACCACCTTTTCCTCAGAAAAAATACCAGTTGTGCTACTGTTTCAGTAGACTGAACATTGACCTCAACCTGTTTTGCTGGTGCTTTCCAGAGATACCAGATAACTGGGCACACTGCAAGGTATTTCTGACCAAGGAATGCTGTTAATGAAAGATGTTCAGATACATTTATGTAGAACAAAGCTGGGCTTTTCAGTTCCTTATGAGAATGTGCTTATACACTTGATGAATGTAAAGACACAGTTTATTAGTGCTTATGTTATAACTAGTCAGATATTGGCTGTGGAGACTCTCCTTAACAGAATTGGCCAATATATTGCTATTAATATTGGGATTTGACTGAATACATTTTGAAGACATAAATTGGGCCTGTCAGGAAAAAAAAATCCATTTACATTGATCTATGGAATATTAAGTAAAGGTTTCATTTTGTGTGAATTCCTGCTTATTTATTTTTTATTTGTCACATTTTTACCAACTATGTAATCATTATACTATTGACATAGTCCACAGTCAATCAGCACTGGATTAATTATTTGGCGGCTGGAGCTGGGTCTCCAGTGTCTATATTTTTAATAATAAATTCCAGTCTTGGAAACAAAATGGGAAACATGTCACATAACCCCTTTTCTCTCTTCAGGTAGATGGGAGAATTTTTCCAACTCGGCTACTCTGGCCTATCTCAATTCCCTCCAATCCTCTCTTTATTGAGTAGGCCCTTTAACTTTCCTTGCTACAACCATAACAAGTAAATTGTGTTTAAATGTCTTAGCTGTTTAAATTATAAAGATTAACACTGTTATTTCAAGTACAGTGGCTCTCTGCCATTCCCACTTGTTGTTATTGGACTCAGTTATCAGGCATGGCGTAACAAAACAGAAATAGGTAAACAATATGCAGAAACAAAATATTAATTAGTGAAGTAATGGGCAGCCCTCCAAATTAAGCAGGCATGTGGTGAGAGGGTGCAAAGGAAGCAAATGTGGAAATACTTTCATGCTGGTACTTTCAGAAACCTTTCAGTATGATTGGTTTGGAAGATAAGTGGGGAATGTAACATTAAATGGATTTTGTGCAGTTTGCAAAAATACGAGTGGAATTTAATTGCTCTTGGGCCTTATCTTCATGATATCACTGCGTGAGGAACAGAACATTCTGCAGTCAAATTACAGTCTTTTAGTCATATTGGTTCTCAAGACCTTTGTAGAAAGGACTTCATTTTTTCTGAGAATCCATGGCATCTAGTGACTTTTTAACAAGCTCCTAATAACTATACTGAGTATAATTACCTAATTATATTGTTACATAGTTGATTGAGTATATTGTCAACGAACCTTACTTTGCTTGTCCTGTAGCAGAACAGCCTACGGAGAAATTCACACGCTTCCCTTGGATATGAATAAACAGCATTGCACGATAGGGCTAGGTATCTTTTATTATCCTGAAGGAGTATCTTCTTTTAAACCTTAAAACTAAAAATTTGCCAAATAAAAGTATTCTAAAACGTACCTTCTATCTTGGTCTAATGTGCTAGTACAAACACCTTCCCTATAAATCTTCAGCATGTTCTTTGCTTCTTTGTGAACTACAGTGCTGACATCTTGTGTCTCTCTGTCTGCCTGCTCCTTCCTACTTCAGTGTTATACTTCCTAGTTGTTTATGTTAGCATTCGCAAACACAACCTCTTTCCCAGTCACATGCACTCCTGTTTCATTATCATCCTTCCTACCTGCATTTGCATATACCGTCCTATATTCATACGCATTGCTATTCACACATGCCTTCCTCCTTCCCATCTTACATGATTGGCACTCAGACACAGCAGCATACCTCCCAACAATGCTCCCCAGTGAATCGGGATGCTGGGGGGGCTGCAGAGTCTGGGGAGGTGAGTGAAAGCACTTCCATGCAAGAGCAGTGCTACCATGCATGCGCCAAAGCGCTCTTGATTACTCGATTACTTCAGATCCTGGCATCTGAAGCCAGGATCGCACAGTGCTATACATAAGCAGTTAGCATTGTCCGGTGTCTAGGACAACGGAGTATATAATCAGCAGTCCTGAGTCTCACTGAGCTCTACCTCTATCCCAAAAAGCGGGACAGACCTCCGAAATCAGGACTGTTCTACACAAAGCGGGAGAGTTGGGAGGTATACAGAACTAGCTGATAGTCGTGAGACTGTCTCAGTAAAACAGCTACACAAAATGATTTCTCCCACGTCTGTGCTTTTCACAACAACTATAGGATATATTTTGAACTGTAGTTTGCAGAAGTACCATTCAAACATGATATAACACAGGGAGTAATGGCTTTTCATATATAAAAATACATTCTTGAGTTTGCTACCTCTTTAAGGAATGGAGGTTTCAGTTCAGACAAAGGTTTTGTGCTCTTCATGTTGTTCTGGTTAATCAAATAGGTTATACACAGCCGCGAGTTAAACAGCCATGCTATGATGCAGCCTCACAGTGTATCAATAAGAAATATTCCCACGCATTCCTACTAGCCCCATGTCTGCCAGCGGGTGGGGGGATGTCATATATCTACACAGGGGCATCTGTTTTAAATTATGTCTTTCTACAAATATAAGCACACTGCAAAGTGTATGTGTGGAAAACCTAAATATAGATAGACACAGAAACCCATAGCGTCCTGGTCCGATTTGCATCCATTACTTCTGCTTTTCAGAATCTCCCTCACACCTCCTTCCGCAGAGCTTTTTACATTTAGGACAATTGTACTTGGAAATTCCTGTTTCCATAAATATCTGACATGTAAATAAGGTAACTGCTGGCAGCCTTTCTTTTCTTCATGGTAAATTATAGCTGCGATGGATTACATGATAATTAACATGTAACCTATATTGTAACTTGGCTCTTAGGGGTTTTTATGTAGCTGGCAGCACATCTGTAACACACAACTTTTATTACAGATGTAGTGATCAGCAAACTCCATTGACCTGATGAAATAAAACGGACTTTGCGTACAAATAAAAAAAAAAGTTCAGAAATGTATAATTGATAATAAATTTATTAAGAGTTAATATATTAAACAAAATGCTTCACACAGAAAATTAGCGATCAGACAGGAATGTCATGAATATACATCTCTTAATCACATCACTGATTGGATTAGGGTCTGGTCCCCTGCTTATGATGCTCGGTGGTACTTGGCCCTCGGTAGTAAAAAACACTGATATAATTAATACCAATGTTCCCTCATGGGTATATCACTTTGCAGCCAATAGGGGTTATGTTTAGAAGGACAGTTCAGATTTGTCATGGAAACTGGATCACTTTTGGAACTTTGAATCAGAAATGTACTTTATATGTAACACTCAGCAGTCTACTTAATAATGAGAAAACTGCAGGAAATTAAGACAAGGCTTTCAAACTTAAAGGGACTGTCTGGTGCCCAAAATGCATCTTTCAAATATTAAAGCATATTAATGTGCTTTCAGAGTACTTTAAAATGCATGTTTTACATTTTACATTGCCTAAAATATAAAATACTGAATGCTAGATGAATATGTGAAATTATAGCAGTTTGGAAGAAACCAGGACTGCCCACACTAGCTGTGTAAAGGTCAATTTCCTTTTTTTTTCTTTGCTGCAGGAACCAATGAGAATAATTTCATTCAAGTGATGTCATCAGACAATGTGTTGCGCTGTTAAGCAATCCTACTTTGTACAAGAGCAAGTCTATAATAGTCCACACAATGTATTCAATTCGAGGAGCACAGGAAGTGACTAAATGAAACAAAACTTTATATCCTCAGTGCTGCGCACCTGCAGTAAACATGCAGAGTAATCACTGATGAGGGCTTGAGTCAAATATTAAAAAGCGTATTTTATGCAGAATGCCTGCATCAAATCACACTGGAAAATATTCCAATTCGGCTACATTGGCCTAAAGTTTGAAATTCTCACCTCAATTCCCTGCAATTCTTTCTTGATTGAGTAGACCATCTAGTCCTTTCACAGAAATGTACTTTTTTTCATAAAAAGAATTACGAAAGCTATAAATTGGTAGACCATATGGTGGCATTATATGTTCCCTTTCAGTGCTAATTAAAAATAACAACAATAGTTTTCTTTATTTTGTTTCTGACCTTCTGGCAGGTAACGTGATGAGCTATTGGTTTACATTAGGTATTTTCTTTAGACTGCTGATTTCCTGCGTCTGACATTCTACTATAATATATGTCAGGATCACTGACTGTTATCAGGCAGTAGAATAAGCATATTGTTCTAGAACCACATTGTTGCAAACCTCGGAGAGCAACATTCTCCCAGACTTGAGACAAAACCTCATTGTTAATAGTCTGTGAAAAGAGTAGCGGTTTACTGACCTAATTCTGGGAATGTTAGATAGCAGACACACTATTGTAAGACCTGAGTCCTTATGTCACATGTTTATGGTATAAGGGACTTTTAGCGATAAGAGGTTGCCAGTGTAAAATATATCAAAATATTTGTATGTGCCTCAGTATCTATACCGTATGTATATAGTGTAAGAACAGAACGGTAAAAATATCCCTTGTAAAATGAGGAGAATAAGGGTTGAACAACAGAAGAGTAAAACCCTGCAGCAAAAGTCACAATAGTGCACAAACTACTGTAAATAACAGTCATATGGATAACCCTGTGCAAAGTTACAGTGCAAACTTACAAGAAAGAAATGCAATAAGATGTAAATTGCAATATATGTAATATCCAATTGAAATGGGAATAGCAATATCAGGACAGAGTAGATTGAAAACTATATATATATATATATATATATATATATATATATATATATATATATATATTATCCAATCTGGAAAACCTAAAATCTAGCATAGTATTGTATGTTAGGGAAATGAAACATACTTACAAGCGGGGCTCCAATTATAAACATGGAGCAGCGTAAATGCACCTTTCAATACGTCGTTCAAGACTTATGCATACAATGTAAATAATCAACTTACAAACTTGATAGAATCCAGTATGTCTAATAAAACACTGCATATAAGATCCTCAAGTCAAAGTACAAAGAAGCAAACAGTGCCATGATACAGTGACAATCCACGTCTGACGGTGCACTGCACTTCAAGTTTCCCGGGAACCTCATAGACGTCGGCAGGCTTCAGTGTCTTCACAGGCCCAAAAAGGAAAAAGACAAACCAATGCGTTTCGTCTTCTGACTTCCTCAGGGCCATAGATGAGTTGCACTGTGGCAGTTTACCGGTATGTACTCTGATTTAATGTCCCATATAATTAAGAATAAACTCAAATACAAATGTATTCATCATTTAAAAAAAAATGAAATAAGTTGGGAACAGAGTTAAAAATAAAGAAAACTGAATTAGCAACAACAGCAACATTGATAAAACTGCTGAAAATAAAAATTAATATACCATTAGAGCAACGTCAGAGAGCTGTTTGTCTAGTCATACTTCAAGGATCTTGTCGGTTATCTTAGTGTATCATTATCTTGGACCTTGTATATTGCGCTTTATAAAACATCCTGGATACTACCAAGTTTGCTGATTATTCACATTTCATACATTCATCTTTTAAGACATATTGAAAGATGATTATATGCTGCTCTACGCTTATAATTGGAGCCATGCTTGTGTGTGCTTTTTTCACTAATATACTCTGTTTGTTTGAATAAACGACATTATTTTTTTTTTCTTTTCCAGATTAGATATTACATATTGTTTGGTTACTCTATCCTGAATGTTTTTCCACATTTTTATATATACACATATATAATTAGTGAGAGATAAACGTCACTGAAAATTCCTAATCCCTTCGGAAGGCTGAATTACTGGTATATTTTATCATGGGAACTTCAGATACACACTAACAAATTAACTATGGAAAGTTCTATCATGAGTGGGTTTAAGGGCATTCTGTGCTGTGCCAAATGATTTCCCATTTGTGGGAGCCAAAAGTCACTCAGAAGATCCAAAACAGCATTCATGAAAGGTTGAAATATCAGCATATGTTGTTATGGAAACTCACAGAGACATAATTACACAATGAGATGACTTGTTTGAAGCCATATTTTAGGTTAATAGTTAAACACGATTATAAGTAAAGCATTGGTTTGGTCTCAGTGTCTGGATTAGCTGATCTGGACACTGACACCTGGTTTCTTGCCTCTGGTGTCTGATGGAGGCCTGTCAGGTCGGCCATAGTTAAGGTCCATGTAAAAATTACGTACTCTCACTAGTAGCAGTGAGAGACTGTCGGTGACCATCTCAGCCTCCATGCTCTGTAGGAAGCATGATGGCAGCCAGTCAAAGGATAAATAGACATGCACTATATCTCATGCTTGGGCCATTGGACATTTCACATTTGCGTTTGTATTCAAATATTCGGGAAACAATTTACTGCCACTTTAAGCACTTCTGAAGAACATGTCTCCAATTTATTTACTTTATAAAGCAAAATAAAAGCAGCAAATAGAACGTTTCTGTGAGGAAAGTAAATAAGTAAAAGAAAGAAAAATCTGGTTTTGTGGTATTGCACCTACCTGCAATTGTGTGAAAATTGTTCAACACCATATTAAACGGAACACATTGGTAATAGTATATGTGGCCAACTGCCACCAAAGGTTCGTAGAAAACAGCTGAGGTGCTGGGACAGGTGTGAGGTGCACCGAGAACCGTAAAGTTATGTGAAACCCTCTAACACAGGTTCTGACACCTTTCTATGCGCTAACTAAAAACGAGTCTATATAAATAAACGGATATTTTGTTTTTTTTGTAGTGAAAATCCCCTTTATGACATTATAATTTTGATGAAATCTTATGTCTATATTAACTCCAAAATCTAATTAATTAGCGCTGTGTGGAAAGCTAATAAATTGATAATAAAAAAAATCACGTTAATTAGGTGTAATTAAATGGTGTAATAGTCAGGTGTTCCAATACTTTTGTCCATAGAGTGAAAAGTTTCATGGCCGGGTGATGGAAGGAAAATGTTTACTAGATTAGCTATTCTGTAGATCAAAGGAAGAACATGTTGCAACAAAACTCATATGTCTTGTTTTTGTTTGGTTGCTTTTTTTAATAAAGCAAAACAAGCTATCTCCTAAAAGCAAAGATCAGCTGCCTAGTACTGCAGGTCCCATAATTCCACAAAACACATACACGACTCAAAACCACGGTGATCAAGCGAAACCAAAATGACATCAAAACTGTATAATAACAGATACGATGTATGTACAAAACATACATTTAAAGAAAATCTCTGGTACAACTTTAATTTAATTATTTTTCTTTCACCCTTATTTGGACATCAGTTTTTGGATAATGTAAAGTGCTAATAAGGAATAACAGTCGGAGAGCTGAAAATGTGTTCTTTCCTGTTTTTGCACACATACCTTTTGAGCTTTTTTTTTCCTAGCAGTAGAAGCTAAACCCTGTGTAAACTTGACTTGATGAGATGAAACATGCAACTCACCTCTTAGTAGACCCATTGGGCAAAATTGCAGGCGAACGCATAAATATAAGCAAAAAATTGCATGGATGACATCAGCTTATAGCTTGATATGCAAAGAAACTACTATTATGGGAAAAATGTGTAATTTGCATATGAAGTCACAAGGTGATGTCATAAACAAGAGACACTTTCAGACACCGTTAAAACTTCTTCTCCCCTTTATCCCCTTCTCCCCTTCATCTGCTTGAAATTCTGCTAATACAACTATAAAAAAAAGTGTTATTTTGTTCGCTAATATAATAAGCAGTATTTACGTGATAGGGTTCCTTTATAATCAATCTGCATGAATTAGAAATCTGCCCAGTAGTTTAAACGAATGCCAATGAGAGCAGACCCATTAACCACTTGTCACATGATTTGCATGACTATTACCATTATTCCTCTTCTTTGGAGGACACTAATTGGATATGGCAGCTTTTGGTAGTTGGAGTAAAGGAAGTTAATTAGCTATGCAGGTTTTGCCCTATATTACCTAAGAGCTTAGCTAATATATACATGGATGTATAATAATAATAACAACAATTAGGAACTTATTATTCTTATGTGTTCTACTAAAACCGCCTCAACACCAAGAATGTTAATAAATTGATACGGAGAAGTTATTGTGAAATCAGGTTAGAAAATACATCTCCTGTAAAGTGAGCATCATTGATTCTATTGTGTACTACAAGTCAGGTCTACTTTTTACACAACATAGTGTGATCAGACATGTACACTCCAGGAAATAAAGCAAACCACTGCATTTTATACAAACTAGCATTATTTTTCTAAAATATGCAGCATTGTCAAACCTCATGGTTGTACACGGGAGGGAATGAAAGGTTTTTTTTTTGGGTGGGGGGGGGGCAGTTTTGCGGAATGTATTTTGTATGTTTATTTGCAATGTCAAAATGGTTGAGTTTCCTTTATCCCAGAAGTATTTTGGATAATGGATAACTTTCACCAATAAGATATATTAAAGCCTCTCAGCATTCACTATATATACAGTAGTATCAGTGCAAATACTGTACAGAGCAATTAAATCACATTTACTGTGATGTAGGCATTGTTGGGTGCCATTGTATTACCCTGTATGAGTGTGGGGGAATCTGACTATGCATAGAAAGGCTATATCACAGCTTAAGGGGGCTGTACACTGAATAAACTGTTGCACGCTTACATTCTGACAGGTGTGTGTGGAATTTGCAACTTGTCCTAAATAGTTTTTGATAACGGATTTTGGATAAGGGAAATTCAACCTGTACCAATAAAAAGAGTAAACAAAATGTATGCATCATTCCCAGTGAAAGTTACTTAAAAGACATCTGTTAGCAAAAAATGAAGTTATGTTATTTGTAAGATTTCATCAAGTGTAGACATTTTAAAAAGAAATACGTTCATGAAAAAGTACAACTAAAGTACCTTATTGAATTCACTTTGCTCCGTATAGCTCTATCAGGGGTCAGACATGTTGTTTAGAATCTCGAATCCTGTGGGTCAGATCTTCCTTTATATGACCCAACATGTCTTCCCACTGATAGAGCTATACAGAGAAAAGATAGCTGAATAAGGTACTTTCCTATTTAAATTGTCTATACTTGATGCAATCTCTCAATTAAACATAACATTTTTTGTCCCCACACATTCTGTCTGTAGAATAAGATATTGCATTATGATGTCTGAAACAATATTTTTCTAAGCAGTAATTATTTAAGTGTTAGTCCAATGAGCGATCTTAGAAAATAGGAGAAAATAATATATCTTCCCTAATATTTTTGTTTTTGTCACTCTAGATATCGTTGGAAAACCCCACGCCAGTGTGGCCAACTATTCATATGTTAAAATAACATAACAATACCAAAAATACAGCTTTAACTATTTCGTCATCTGTATTCTAAACAAAGTAGGAATTTTGCTACTCTGAAGGCAAATCTAGGTCTGGCTTGGGCCTATGTATACTATTCAACAACAGCTGCAATGTGATACACACACAATCTCTTAATCAATATATAACATTTTCCTGAATCTCACAAACTTGGATGGAAATTTGTTAGTGTGCTTTTAACAACACTACTGATTTATTGTAAAATCACTGTGGATCCTTTGTCATATAGTAATTTTCCACATCCTATTACCGAATAAAGTAGATTGTTTGATGTGATTACAGGGTATTTTTGTACTAAAACCAAAAAAACATTCTAAAACTTTGGCCTTCAATGACCGCTATAAACAACTGAGAGCACACGATCCTGAGCTAGACTAGTCAAATGTGTGTGTCGTTTTAGAAATATAGTTATTATGGAAAACATTACTACATGAGGATCGTTATCTCAAAAGAACTCATCGCAGAAAAAAAACACAATATGGCAGGAAAGCCTAAAAAATAAACAAAGAGTGGAAGGGAGGGGACACACAGAGTGAAGAGGGCATTGCTTCCTGTCTTGGAGCCACACGGTATTAACTCATGTACTGCTGGATTACATCCCACTGCAAACATGGGGCGAATCTGATGATCTGAGATTTTGTTTTCCGTAAACATCTACTCATGGAATGTCATTTACTAGCTGCCATCACTAGCTGGTCATTTCCTGTATTGCTCTGTCCCCTTCAAGAGAAACGATCACATTTTTTTAATGTCTTCCATTGACGTATATGGTGTCGATGTTCCTATTAGTGAGGCATCTATGTAGAGACGTGCACACAGATTATATTTAGCTCTCCCAACTAAACCAATTTGCCGGTAATATACCCTTATTGTAAAATAAGAAAAGATGGAAAAATAAATAAAAACTAACAACACCAGTAGTAGTTAGTTTTATTTGGTGGATTGGAATATGCTAGCATTCGGAAGATGATAGTTCATCCGACTTTCTATTCTGACATGATCACCAGCTCAGCACTGCTATAATCTATTTTATCAGCTATCTGGATGCCCTTAGGAGCAGCATGAACAGCAGAGACACCAACAAAGTTCATGGTACACATTTACTGAACTTTACAGATCTTGCCATTGGCGCAAAAAACACTTATCGCTGGTGAAAAAATATATCAAGCAATTTCTCTTTCATTTGAGGACTGGAGTTGGGCAGTTCTGCTTTGCAGCACTATGTACATGGTCCAAAGCAGTGCTATGTGTCATTCCTTCTTCAAGTCATTTCTCAGACCTGATGGAAGCTTGGGTCATTTTAGATTGCCTATCAAGAGCTGTTTGTGTCACAATGGTGAAGCCATTGGTTGGTGAATCTGTACACATGTAATATGATCGGAAAACCAGCACAGAATGTGGGTGCTGTGAACTGACTTTATATAGCAATATTTTGTTTTTTTTTCTGTAGAAAACTACATATGACAGAAGCCGATTAGCATAAATGGTCATGTGTCGCTAGCCTAAGACAGTTGAGTGCAATTTCAATTAGCGTAAACATATTGTTCACCTAGAGAAATTGATGGAGAAACTTTTTTTTTTCTGGGGGAATGTTGGCTGGGCACCATTATAGTAAAACTTCAACAACATTTATTGGCTATATTATGGATATTGTTTGGCTAAATCCTTTATTTTTTAGGCTGAAGACCTGGTGTATTTGAGCAAACAACTTGATGCTTGCATTACGGAGTGTAATATCAAAGAATATGAGATTAAGGTGCGCTCCAGCTTTACAGCTCATCCAGCGAACTGAATAAAAAGCAATGTATCCTGGTAGTGCACATCCAGCATAGAGTGAAATGGCCAGAGGCCTCAATTGTATACACTAATTGTTCTAGAGCTAGTTCATTGCTTTATAGATCCTTATAGAATGTAGCCCTTTATTGTGGTCTGTAACATACAAATATATCAATTCGCCATTCCTTTCGATATGCCGTTGACACAATTTGCTCTGTCTGTGCAGGTTTTCGATTTCCATATGGAGGAGGCGGACATGGAGTGGATATCTTACTTGGAAAGTAATATGAAGCTTGTTCAGCTGAGCAATCCATTGTGGAGTGGATGAATCAAGATGCAATTTAACACTAATTCGGAAACTAAGGCCTGCACTTTAGAGTAGTTCCTCACAGGCCTACCTGACAGGAAACGGGTTAATGTCATACATTGAGCCATTGGTTTATAGATGATTTTCACATCTCATGCTCAGAAGCTTAAACTGCACTGATTTGCACATACAATAGGGAGACACTGGATGTACCCATGATACTGCTTTGCAGCAATACCATTCCATAAACTGGATTGGTGTTGTTATGGGAACTCCAATAAAAGGCACTGTACAGGAAATTGTATATCCGGCTGGGGCCTTGTATCTTGTTTGTGGCGTCAAATCAACTGTAGCCAAAGTAAAACTAGTTTGAAAAACATTCCTCCTAAATCACCAAGTTTGCCTTTATACTTCTTGTGATGTTTCCCTGCTCCTAAGATTACTACGTGTCAACACCTAAATGTAAAGCATTTCATTTCACTTTCCCATATCCTGCAAAGAAAGCCTTGCACGCAATTCATGAGGAAGCTGGACCGCTTTGGCTACTGGTCTCTGCTGCTTTGCACAGAAGGACGTATTTACTGAAAACTGCATATAGACCACACAATGGGTTAGATTCAATGGCCCCTGTTATTTACTACACCAAGGACTTATAGACTACAGCACACTATTCCATGTCGAACAGTGTGCAATTCCATTGCAATGGGGATCACAAATATCCAGGGCAAAAAATGCAGTTATTCCCTATTTCTCCAAGCCCTTAATAAATAAAATCCTGGGCTTTTGGCCAGAGGAATGCCCAAACCTCAGATAACATACATTTAATTGCCCTATTCTAGTCCTACAATTGGCGGTAATTTCAGACTAGCCGATAGTAGGCTTGTTTAAAAACCAGCCAGTACTAGGGCTGGGACAGGGAGACTTCTGATTGGCTGACAGGGTCATGCTCTATTGAAATCCCAGCGGAATGAGATTTCATTAAATTTTCAATTATTATGAATGGCCCCTTTCCTGTGCTGGAAGCTGAGGATCCACTTTTTTTATTAAATGGGGCCAGCAGGGAAAATTAATTTAATTTTGGTGGGACGGGGGCATTGGGTAGCCCCTGTGCCTCCCCAACATTTTTTTCCTTTCGAAGTAACACTCTCAGTGCTGTAGGGATCACTGCTTGTGTTCCCTACTGCACTAAATTGGTTCAAATGTGCAAATATCGCTTGTGTTAAGAAGCCAATGCACATTAAAGTTGTGTTTTTTTTGGTGGGGGTGAGGGGGGGACTGATCATTTGTTTGCCTGCTGTCATTGAATCACTGTTTATTATGGTAACTGCAGCACAAACAGTGTTTCAATGCCCTTTTTTGAATGGGTCCGGTAATCCTCCATAGAAAGTACAAGGATTATAGCCGGTAATGATATTACCACATCCATTAATTAAATCATCAACATAACGGGAGCTATTGAATCTGGGGAAATATATTGTAAAACATAGCTTTTATAACATACAACTTCCTTTAAAATGTATTGTTACTTATTATATTCATCTTACCTTTTGTTCTAATTTTTATTGAGCTTTATTGTGAAGTCTGAAATACAATCCTGTTATAAACTAAATACTACTTCTAGGGGGCAGTGGACTAAAAACTGGGGCAAGGAGATTGGAAATTATGTCCAGAGATGCTAGTATGAGGATAAAATGGTCCGTACTCTGTAAAATTCAAGGCATTTTACCCTACTCCATAGTGCGCTGTGACGGATGCAGGCTGATCCCATAATCGACTGTCATATTGAGAGACCTTCGTTTTTACATGTAATCAATAGAGCAGATCTTCTGGGATTGCATACAAAATGGGGGTTTAGCCTGTCGGTTCCAATCAGGTTCCATCAGACATGAGTACTCCAGGAGGTCAGCGCCAGATCAGCTCTACAACACCTGAGAGGTAGAGCTGAGAGTTAACTTGTATCTCTAAACATACATGGTGGGTTCACTTTAGTCAAGTGGCACAGGATTTGTAACATACAAAGTATTGTTTGTTGCCACTTTACTAGATGAGTTGGAAACAGTCTCCAGTTTGCCAGTCCTTCCAATACACTTATTAATTCTTGCAGTTTACTTGCAATTCAGTTTCACTGGTTTTGTCTTTGAAGTTGCTATGGTAAAAGCAAGCACTTTGTGTGAGAAGCCTGGATTTCATTAGTGACCCCCCCCCCCCCCCTTTTTGATTAACATGTTAACCAGATACTTTGCTTGTTAACTATTCTCTGAGTGTAACTGGAGCCTGCCCCACTTTTCAGGTAATCAAATCAACAGAGAATTAACTGGAATGGTAGTATGTTTCCAAATCTCGGAATCTCGTCTACAAGGCCCCAGGCAGTAGAACTGACCCGTTACATCATGTGATATGACAAATAATTTAACTATGCCATACAAGTGTTCTTCCAAGCTGTGTGTATCGGTGTCTGTAAAATAAATACACAGATCAGAATGTGTGTGGTCTTTACTTCCATCCTCAGCTGTGTATTGGAATCATCATGGAGTGCTTTTACTATGAATGAATAGCATGCACATTTCTGAGAATCTGCCTGGAGAATGATTGAGAGATTCCCATGTACTTTGATGTAATAGAAATAATAAACTGTTTAACCAGGAAAGGAACATTACAATGTTCTCTGGTGTTCAAGTATGTCCTGGGGATGTTACATTCCATTTAATGGTCCTCATTTTATTTATCTTAGAAGGATGTACCTCTGAATTGACCTGCAAGGAACTGAGCCAGGGTTGAACAGACTGTACATATGGTGTATTAGCCCACTGAGCTATCTCACTGGTTTATATACATTTTATTCTGCCATGTGTATCAATGGCTTTGGCAACTGAATAAATGTCAACCACCAAAATGAAGGTCCGCTAATACTACAGTACAATTCAGGATACAATAGCTTTAACTGAATTAATTAATTAGTTAATGCAGGGCTTGACAAATTCAATTTAGCTTTCGGAGCCAGGAAAAACCCTAGGAGCCAGACAGCAGCCCAAAATCTTGCAAACATACACACACAGTCACACAGTCATATACATACACACACAGTTACACAGTCACACAAACAGACAGAATCACACAGACGGTTATACAGTCACATAGACATTCGCATAAACAGTTACATAGTCATATAGACAGTTACACAGTCACACAGACAGTTACAGAGTTACATAGACAGAGTCTCACGCAGTCACATAAATAGTTACACAGTCACACACAGTTACACGGTCACAGGCAGACAGAATCACACTTTCAGACAGTAACATAGACAGAGTCACAAAGACAGATACACTGTCACATAGCGAGTGTGTTGCTTATTACTTGTGGTGTGTGAATCCACACATTATTTTGTACAAAGACAGATAGACACACAATTGCATAGACAGAAACTCACATTCAGTCACAGTTCAGGCAGTATTATTATTTGTCATTACATAAATATGTCTTGAGAGATTATTCTCTATGTGATGCATAATTCCATGCCAAATGACCAAGGTGACCCAGAGACTCTTCAAAATATCCAAATAAAATATGAATTATTTAATAGTCCACCCCAAATGACAGACATGTAACCTCCAACCTGTCAAGACTGAGATACCTTTAATAAATTCCACCTCTATTCAAGCGCAGTGTAATCCGTGAGATAATGATATGAAAATTGAGTGTAGCATTTTCACCCCTTAATCCCATATAATGGCGTTCGTCATAATTGTAAACAAGGCGCGTGGGCAACATTAAAAGAAATAATATCTGATTTATGAGCATAATTATGGCATAAAAAGAAAGCCATACCTTTCCTTAAAAAACAATGTATAGTTTGTATGAGCACACTAAATGAGAACGCTATAAATTACAGTTAAACATACGCATAAAACAAAATGCCAAAAACACTATCAAGTTACAAAATCAGCTCTAAAATCTCTGACCCTGATAATGTGCTCATGGACCCCCAGACCCTGAGGCTCAGAATTAAATCCCTTAAGCTTCCAAGTATGCTAACCATTCAATGTATTGCATTAATTGTGCTGGCACTTGTGTGGATGGGATACCTGCATTATAATCACTTCCCTATAACGATAGTCAAATATTGTTGAATGAAGCAGAAGGCAAAACCAATTGTGCACTGTTCAAAAGTTATCCACTCCCTAGTGTGAATAAAGCAAAGACTATGGGACTTCCATATGACAATGCATTGCTCTGTGGCAGGTTCTCTCTGGTGTGTGCATGCCAGTGACACAACAAAATTGTTAAGGGTCCTGGTGCAGAAACAATTTCTGGACCCCGCCACTAGGCAAATATTTATCCCCCACTCTAGTCTAAAGGGACAGGCTCCGTGCAGTTCACCTTCTTGTTGTTCCACCCCTGGTACACGTATCAATGGTGCCGCACATATCCAATACCTGGGATGGAGGTGAGCATCTCCTTCCCTGCTCGAGGTGTGTTTGGCATCTCAGACACCAAACACCAGTTAGCACCATATAGTCACAATCATGGTAGCCTGGAAGTCCTAGTGAGATTTCCATTCATAACAGAATGGATTTTGAACTATTCTCCATGATATCATAGTTGAAAAGCCCTTTCAATCAGACTGAAGTGGGCTTCTGTCTGGATAAGAGTTGTTGAGAAGGGTAACAGTCCCTCTGTACGAAAGCACTCTACAAATACAAATGAATGTAATGTATTAAATAATCTGACGGTTGCTGTGTATTGATAATAGGCATCAGATATTGAAATTTAGCCTTTATTAATTATCTATAATCGACCAGAAATCTTAAATTTCCTCAAATGAAATGACTTGCTGTAGAAACATAAACCAAATAATAAGTGCATCTTGGATTTTTTGATAAACTTAGACATGTGTGTGTTTTTCTTTGGCATGTTTCTGGAGAAGGAGGCTTTAGGTTAATTCCCTATTTTGGAGGAAACGCCATTTTCCCCATATAAATGTAACAGTAAATCCTGTCTTCTAATAACAAGGTTGGCTACCCCTCTAGTCATAATAATCTCTTCCAGGAAGATGAGCGGAAAAGAAGAAAAGTGTGTGATACAGATGTTGGAAGTTACTGTACAGTATCAATAGCTCACTGTACCACTCTGCGTGTTTGCTGTAAGTGGCTCCTCTGGTTGCAGATGGGGAATGTAGCAGTATTACATCTGCACAGCCGGTTTGATTGGTAACCTCAGATTAGCTCAGTGATGGCGAACCTTTTTGGGGCAGAGTGCCAAATTTTCTGCATAAAGCAAGTTCCATTACGTGCATACACACATGCAGTACATGCATACACACTAACATACTCACACACACATATAGTCGATGGCTCTTTGGAATATGATGGAGCTTTATAAATTACAATCTATGTAGACTAATATATGGCTCTGTGGAATATGATGGAGCTTTATAAATAATAATCTATGTAGAGTAATATATGGCTCTGTGGAATTTGATGGAGCTTTATAAATAATAATCTATGTAGACTAATATATGGCTTTGTGGAATATGATGGAGCTTTATAAATAATAATCTATGTAGAGTAATATATGGCTCTGTGGAATATGATGGAGCTTTATAAATAATAATCTATGTAGACTAATATATGGCTCTGTGGAATATGATGGAGCTTTATAAATAATAATCTATGTAGAGTAATATATGGCTCTGTGGAATATGATGGAGCTTTATAAATAATAATCTATGTAGACTAATATATGGCTTTGTGGAATATGATGGAGCTTTATAAATAATAATCTATGTAGACTAATATATGGCTCTGTGGAATATGATGGAGCTTTATAAATAATAATCTATGTAGACTAATATATGGCTTTGTGGAATATGATGGAGCTTTATAAATAATAATCTATGTAGAGTAATATATGGCTCTGTGGAATATGATGGAGCTTTATAAATAATAATCGATGTAGAGTAATATACGGCTCTGTGGAATATGATGGAGCTTTTTAAATAATAATCTATGTAGAGTAATATACGGCTCTGTGGAATATGATGGAGCTTTATAAATAATAATCTATGTAGACTAATATATGGCTCTGTAGAATATGATGGAGCGTTATAAATAATAATCTATGTAGACTAATATATGGCTCTGTGGAATATGATGGAGCTTTATAAATAATAATCTATGTAGAATAATATATGGCTCTGTGGAATATGATGGAGCTTTATAAATAATAATCTATGTAGAGTAATATATGGCTCTGTGGAATATGATGGAGCTTTATAAATAATAATCTATGTAGAGTAATATATGGCTCTGTGGAATATGATGGAGCTTTATAAATAATAATCTATGTAGACTAATATATGGCTCTGTGGAATATGATGGAGCTTTATAAATAATAAATGGTAATATAGTGAATATGAATTTTAATCTATGCAGTTCTGTGATGGCAATTTCAATATTTACTGCATCATGGCTTGATTTACTACACTATAATTGTTATTTAGTAATTTGAAACCAATATCTACCTGCTCTCCAATTATTCAGTGTATTTCTGGGAGGAGTATATGATAAAGGAAGCTCCTAACAAGGAGAGTATATGTAATATATATATTGGGCTTTATTAATGAGGGAATTGAGAAGACAGTTGCAAAATTAAGACCAAAATAGCAGAATTTGAAATAAAGCTGACTGGTATAATTTAACCAACTCGATTACATTGGCCTTAAACTTGCAATTCACTTCTCAATTGCTGACAATTCTCTCTTTTCTGAATAAACCTCTAAATATATTTACATGTGAACACTTACTTATTCACACTGGTTTTGACAGTAGTTTGTTATAAGTGAAAGACTGAGATACTATTTCATAACAGCTGACTCATTCTTAGAGGTGTGGATCCAAAACCGAGTGTTATGTGTTTAAGCAGAAGCAAGTTACTATTTGACATCTGCAGCTGAAGAAGGACCAGAGAGGCTGCTGTCCTTACTTTTAACCTTGCAAGAAAACAGACTTATTTTGTTGAAGACATAAGAAATCTTTATTTTGTGATAAAGTTATATATACAGTATATTTCTAGTGTCAATTGCATGCACTATAGATCAGATCAGTGTGCCAAGGAGTGGCAAAGAATCCTGTGAGTCCCATTGTTATGTCAGATCCTGAAGAAGGACCAACAACCCAAAAAAAGGAGGTGGGAGAAGGGAGGAGCAAGAGGCTGTGTTTCTACTTTCAGGCTATTCATTGAGAGTGGGAAACAGGAGAACAGAGTAGCGTCAGCCTGTGTCTGTATTAATTGATTAACCACTTCACACAGTCCTAGTAATAACACTGTGTCATCAAACCCGTTTGAGAACAAGTGCCTATGTGACTATTGAGACATCTGCCTGGTACAGGTGCAACTAATACATCGGATTCACAAATTTAAAAGTCGGATTATGTTGTATCAATTCTGGAAGCAGAGACTGGATGGATGATCGACAGACATAGGAATTTCTACAAGGTGGGAGCAGAATCAGCGTTACTCCTCACCCCAAAAAGACTTCAAACCTGGGTAAGGACATGATGTTTCTCGCACTCTATTGTTACTCTTATTAAAAAATATGTTATTTAATTATTTTTCACCCAACTTTTAAAAGTCATGTATCCTAGAAAAGTACCTTGTGGATAATTACATAATTACATATAACAAAAGTATTATCTTAATTACAGAACAAATACATCTAAATATAATAAAACACTGAATCCTATGGAAATCCAATTGAAAGTGAAATGTTTGTAATTAATTAAAAAAGGGACACAGTTTAGCAATTATTAGTTTAGTCCCCCTTCCAGCACATTAGGGGCTATAACATATCATAGAAATAGATATATATCTATATATATAGCATAGAAATCATATATATCATGGAAATACACACACATGTATTTATTGTTTGCAAGGGGGATTCAGGGAAAAACGAATAATTGCTAAAATGTGTCATTTTTTAATTCATTACAAACATTCCACTTGGATGAAGTTCTCCAAAGTTGTATATAAGGCATAAAACATGTATATAGGGCATGATTTGCAAATATAATGATATATTCAGAAAACATGGGTTACAAATTTAGATTAAACCCTCACTTCTGTAGTACGCTGTGGTTTCTCTCAGATCACGGAGAATCCATAAAATAGGCTTTTCTGTCATTCACCAGGTGTTGCTTAACTATAATTCTCACCGGCTATGTGGCTGATGAGACTTACAGTCTAGTGACGGTGTAACTAGCACTGCTCACAATCACTACCCATGCTCTGTATAATGCAGTTTGGGAGAAAAGTGGAACAATCAGCTGAGATTTTGCATTGATTTTCAGGATATTTGCTCCGCTTATAGCACGCGTGAATTTCTCTTACTAGAAACCCATTGTTGTGTACAGTGCAGAACTGCATGTATGTTACAATGTGCATGTCACAAAGTGATATGAGCAGATACCAATGCAGATCGGAATGGAGTGCTCTACAAAATTGTAGTAAATGTTATTTGTGTTTTCTAGAAAGGGATATATTTAATCAGCTGTCTGAAATATAGATACTTAGCACTGAATGCTTTGTGTAAAAAGCACATCTGGGCGCATTTCTAAAAAGTGGTGCAGTCACCATGGTATCCAAAGGAATGTTCCCTTTTGCATTTTAGAACTTTACCCTGGAATTTGCATTTATACATGACCCCTATATGCTCACAGAAAGATATCCAGCTGTGAGAGATATCTTAGATTACAAACGTTTGTATACATATTTTTGAACTCCTTTCGAGTGCCGGACACTCGCTACCCAGGATTATTTCATAATGTTTTGTTCTGGTCCAAGAAAAGATTGAGCACATGCAGGACAGTAACTCCCATGATCCTCAGTCACCATCTAGCGCAGTCACCCGCAGTGATAGATTAGATAACGTACTATTGCAGCCATTGCCTCACCTGAAAAACACGAATGGGTTCATTTAAATATGGGGTAAACTATATAATTTATAGCAGCACTAGTCATGTTCAGACATATAATGTTACAGGACTACAGTTCCCTTAATCCTATGCCCCCTTTCTGAAGTTTTTGCAAGTTGTGCCCTACTGACAGATCCATATTAGACACAACTTGTGTAAAGTCACAACAGTTCACTATAACAACATCCAAGCAGTTCTGCCAGGGTGATACTCAATATAGCATTGCATGTATACAGAGCACATCATGGCATGTCACTTTCATGTAGGTGGTGTTAATTTCCTCCCTTCCAGTACAAGCTATTTCTTTTCTTTTTTTACTGGATGTTCAGAGCATTCACCTTGCGCAAATACACTTACCCCATGCAGCTTCCTGTAGAGTATTGTACATTTTGTCATTTCACACTACTGCAAACACAGCTTCAGAGTTAAAGGGACTCTGTTACCCAAACATTGCTTATACTGAATAAAACACGTTTAGGAATGATCTATATACATTGTGTTGTGATGGTAGAATTGCATGCAAATTAAATATGTTTTAAATGTGTCTGTAGTGAAAATGTGGAAAATAAATATCACAATCAGCTCAAATATCAGGATATTGGGCATGGAACCTGCCTGCTTCATATGAGATTTGGATAATCATGTAGGGATACAATAAATCTATGTGCCTCTTTTTCTATACCCTACATGATCTTCCAAGTCTCATATGAGACAAGCAGGTTCCATGCCCTACATCCTGATATTAGAGTTTACTGTGATCTGTCTTTTCTGATCTGGGACAAGAGAAGCCCTTGGAGGTTTTTTTCCCCCCTATATTAGGAAAGTGTTGTTTTTTCACTTTTCTCCTGTGTATGACATCACCTTCCGTTAAAGCAATGTATTGGTCATTTTCAATTTTTTTACATTTTGTACATTCACAAAAAAAAAAATTAGGTTACAGAGTACTGATATTGTGGAACTCTTAAAATGATTTTAAAAAAAGTGCATCAATATCTCTAGTGGTGCTTTAGGAAGATCCATCTAAACATGTTATTTATTTGTTCTAGGAAGGATCACTGGTCTGTGCCATCGCATGCCATTGTAGCTACGAAAGCACCATCTAGAGACAATCTTTTGGAACTGCAGCCATCATGACATCTACCATGTTTCCCCCGAAAAAGAGTATTTATTACAACCATGAAGTCATTGTCAGACATTACAACTATACTGGGAAGTATAAAAGCAATTTAAATAATGATATAAAGCCATCGTCCATTATCTTCATTATCATCTGCTGCTTCATTGTGCTTGAAAATGTCCTGGTGCTTCTTACTATCTGGAGGACCAAGAAGTTTCATCGACCCATGTATTATTTTATTGGCAACTTGGCACTCTCAGATCTGCTGGCTGGAGCTGCTTACACAGCCAACATCCTGCTTTCTGGATCAAACACTTATAACCTAACACCAGTGCAGTGGTTAGTACGAGAAGGGAGTATGTTTGTTGCACTCTCTGCCTCAGTATTCAGCCTCCTGGCTATCGCCATTGAGCGCTACATCACAATGTTGAAGATGAAACCACACAATGGTAGCAAAAGCTCCAGGTCCTTTGGCCTGATCAGTATCTGCTGGCTTCTGTCTCTCTTTCTTGGGGGACTTCCCATCATGGGCTGGAACTGCATGTTTAACATGGATTACTGTTCTACAGTGCTCCCCTTGTACCATAAACATTACATTCTCTTTTGCACCACTGTTTTCAGCATTCTCCTAATGGCCATTGTGGTCTTGTACGCAAGGATTTATTTCTTGGTAAGAACACGTAGCAGGAGTTTGACTTTTCGAAAGACCTTGGCCAGAACCAGCAGAAGCTCAGAAAAGTCCATGGCATTGCTCAAAACTGTGATTATTGTACTCAGCGCCTTTATACTCTGCTGGTCCCCTCTCTTCATTTTCCTTTTGCTGGATTTTGGATGTAAGGTCAGGTCTTGTCCTGTTTTGTTCAAAGCGGAGTACTTTTTGGCTCTTGCTGTACTCAACTCGGCAACAAACCCTATCATCTACACCCTTACAAACAGAGAAATGAGAAGGGCTTTCCTGAAAATGGCCTGTTGCTGCCAGTGCACAATACTGAATCAAGGAACGAAAGTCAAAAAGCCAATCATCACAGGAATGGAGTTTAGTAGGAGTAAGTCAGACAATTCCTCCCATCCGCAGAGAGATGAAGTAGACTACCCAGTGACTCTTATGTCTTCTGGCAATGTGACCTCCTCTTCCTAGAACATTTGCACCAGACTGGAATTGGATACATATCATTGCTGTTGTGCAAAAGCTTAAAGGTAAAGCACATCTCCTCATTATCTGGATAATGCAGTCGGCATGCGGAATCCAAAAAGATAGCATTAGTTCAAGGTGGAGATGCAAAGCACCTGAAAGAATATCGAATGATGAGTAGTATAACTGTAGAACTTGGGCGTTACTCAAGGAACAGTTGGGAAAGTATGCTTGGAAGGATGTGGATTTTGAACTTCCATGGACATATGGGGAGCTTTGAAATAGGGTTGTAAATGTACATAATCCTACGTGAAGTGTAAAATGTGATTTGTTTAACATCACTTACCCAAAGCCACTAGGATCCAGTATTTACATACTGATTTAGAGAATATGACTTTAGAAAGAATACCATGAGAGCATGAGTTCTTTCTCATGGAATGGGATAACCATCTCCTATGTTGTGTTTTGTAAAAGATTACTCACTGATGTCTATGATCACAGTGGTTCTGAGTTTGAGGATGAATCAGTAGTCACTGGAAAGCTTGAAGTTGGGAGATTCATGCTGTTGGTTTCTTGACCCAGTAGAATGAAAGATCCAACCAATTTGCTCACGGAAGTATTACTGAGTTGGCAAGAGATAATATCATTTTCTTACTTGAGTGAAATATTTCCAACTTATCACTCTTCAGTGCATCAGTAGTACAGCTCCTCTAGACCTGGCACGTTTTAAAGGGACCTCATAAAAAACATTAGATAAGTACCGGTCAAGTTAAAAAGAAGGTGTGAAGGAGATATCTAATTTATTTTTTTCTCTGGCTTTTTGTGTGTGACGTAACTATAAATTCAAGGGTTTAGTAAATATGTCACACAGCCTACTATAAGTAGGAGGACATCTTGGAAAACCACGATTGCTTGCACTGAGAGAGTGCAGTATATTACTTTGAACCTCCTGTGCTTCTGTATAGTATTTAATGAGCACACTCAGATTTGACTGGCCTAACAAATAGTATGGGGTAAGCAAATCATTTGTTTTCTGTGCTGAAGGGGCTGCACTTAATATCTAGCCAGGCTGTTCAGAATTCCCTGCTGCTGTAGAACTACAGTTCCTATCTCTTGCCAGTATTAGACACTAGTTTATTAGCTGCTAGAGTTCCCTGATTGAATTTAATTACATTTCTATGGACCCCTACATTGGTAAAGGGGCTCTGTCACTTAAATATTGTTTACAGTTTGAATGGGGGCAGGGATGGGGGAGGGGTGGGTAAGAATAATCAAAAATAATCTATACATAATGCAAACAGATTATTAAATGATGAGAGAAATATATATTAAATGTGTATGTGGTGTCACAAATGAACTGCTTTTAATGAGAATATGTTGCACATGAAGCCACAAGTTGACGCCAAAAACAGGAAACACCACAGACCAACTTAAAGCATTTGCTTTCTCTTAATTTAAGCATTTGTGTGCAATTATGCCATTACAATGTATAGATTTTTTTGAAATCCGTTTTTAATCTACACATATACAGCATAAACAATGTTTGGGTTATGAAGTCCCTTTAACTAGCTATTGACCCTATTTGCTCATCATTATAGTCCATATAGGATTTCACAGTTTGCTCAAGTAATTCAGTAAATGAAAGGAATTTAGTAAAATGCTATTTTATTATTGTATGTTTTATTATTGCGCATCCTTAGGGTTCTTTATCAGTATGTCATTTTTAAAGCACTGCCAAACCTATCCCATAAATAGAATTATATCCATCATTATCTCGGTTCAAATCCAAATCAGGGATAATCAAACTGACCACACGATGACACTAGTGTGCATGCCAAGATTTGAGAAGGTCCATAGAACATCATTAAATTGTCCATCATAGACCCCAGTAAACTTCAACATTGACCAATGTGGGTGTCATATCCCTGGTTAAAATGAACAGGAAATTTGGAGTGATAAAATACATATGGATATATAATCCTAACCTTAACCCGTAAGGGATACATATCCTGACAAACTGCAAGGTAGGCATTTAATAAAATACTGTAAAATAGAGTATACTAGGAAACTTACACTGAGAAGAACACAAGGATCTATCATAACAACAGAGGACAGGAGTTTTTTTTAACCATGGGACAGTCAATTAACAACTAAATTAAATAAACCCATTTACTTCATGGGGGGGGGGGGGGGGGGGGGGAGTAAACAAACTGAATTGTCTGAGTGGTTTGAATGGAATAAAGTGGTTTGTTGATTTTCCCTGCCATAGAAACACCTGTATTTAGGTGATTTTCCAGAACAATGCTGTTCAGCCAGTGTATGTTGTTGTTTAGCTGCTACAGTGGTAGACTGGACAAACAAAATTGCCTTTTTCTTTGTGTAACGATGGGGTTTCTTGACCATGTGTGCGTGACATTGTGGTCAAGTAAAACACTGTTTGTTTTTCACTGTTTTCATACTTGGTTTGTGCTGGCATTACAATGTCAACGTAATCTGACAGTGTAGGAATAACGACCATGCATTATTTGCATTATACATTGGCCAACATGGAAATACTGCCACTATTAGGAGCTTTCACCATGTCTGCATTTTTATACATTCCCTGCAATGTCACAAAATGCATCTTAAATGTTTTCTTTTCTTTTTTTTTAAAGACATCTTACAGTGATTTGGAAAAACGATCCTGTTTCATTAAACTGTGATCATTTGCATGGTTAACATAAGTTTTTATAAAGTGCTTAAAATAAAAAAAATAATTTTGAGGAGTCATTGTTGGTTTTCACCCATTTTCTGGCAAATTGCAAATTATCTGCCAATATTGCCAGTATCAGCAACTATTTTCCCATGCACTTGTTTTGGCACTTATTTACTGTGTACCAGGCTGACTACAGGTTTCCTCTATCTGTAGGTTACCATATACTACAGCTTGGCACTAGGGATCGGGGAGTTGAGGGATTGTCTGATTGGCACTGAAACTATCAGTAACTGTTGGCAATAATGCAACAATAAAGTATCTGTGAATGTAAGGGATAAAGCAAATGGGATTATTTATAAAAGTTCATTCTGGAGTACGGTTCCAAAAGTGGAGAAGTTGCCTGGCATGGAATATGAGGCAGCTTCGACCCCCTCCAGAGCTAGAATTTTTATAAGTAACTTCCAAAGTGTTATAAGTCACACTGGAAGAGATTGGAAAACCGTTTTTTTTAGGTTACAAAGTTGTGTTGTTATAAACGCAAATTGTTTGTGTACACAAAGGGTTTCCAATGACCTGTTTGTGAAATATAACTGTTCTTATGTGATGTCTTTTGTAATATTTCTTTTTTTTATCAGTGCAATTAAACCGATTTTTTTTTTTTTACTTAGTATTTAAAATGATCCTGACTTTTTTTGTTGGATTTGCACATAGCGGAATTGTATTTTAAATTTAAACCTTTAATAAAACTGATTTGTTTTTGTAAGTAAACCTCAATTTGTGTGCGTGTCCATCAATGAATTCTCTACAAAAACACATCACTTATAAGGAATAAGAATTTCCACCCTCCTTAAAAAAATATATCTTCCTCATATGGCTAAACTGTAGGATTCAGGACATTGAAAGATTTCAGGAAATGCCATCTGCGCTAGCATAACAAGACAGGAAATCCCAAGAGAGGCGCAATCACATTCACATACATTGTACGCAGTCGTTAAACAATTTTAAACAGTTTAACATGCAACACATGGATACCTGATCCTTCAGTCAGGGTGTTACAGAGCAGCCAAACTTAGTGCACAAGGCTTTTTAGCTGTTGGGTTAACAAAGAAAAGACAACAATTTGCAAATAAATTGCATTTGACTTGAATCTACTGTGTATAATCTGCAAAAAAAAACAAATAAGTGAATGCTATATTTTTTAAATCAGTCTGTGGCCTAACAAAATAATATGGACTCCTTGTGTAATACATTTATCAAGGTTTATCGTTGAAAAGTTATGCATAAATAATGGAATTACCTAATCCATGAATGGCCAGATGAAGCCCTAAAGGCTTATAGCACAGCTCCTATCATGGCTGAAAAGCCCATAGATTCTATTAACTATTTAAATTAATAATGGCCGCCCCCTTCAGTCTAAGTTTCAGCATGGTATGAGACCCTCTAAATTAAAACGTGGTAGTAAAATGTAGGTTAGCTGTTGCCAGCAGTCAAGGAAGGAGTACAGCATCAAAGATCCTGCAAAGACCAAACGAAAACTTAGAATCAAGCAATACAAAGTAAAATCATTTGCAAACAAGTACTTCAGTGTGTTTGGACATCACAGGCCTTGGCTACAGGCATCAAGATCAAAGAGCAGGTTTCTAGAGTGGGGGGAATCTTTCACACTATACATATATTTACATCTTTCCCATAGCAGCACATAGGCTTACTTTCATTCACACTCACGTTAACACATGTGTGTGACTTACACAATCTACTTCATTCATTGGTTTAACCGATATTTCCACACAGTGACTGTTTTGCAGTTTCACACATAGTGACTGTGTGTGAGATACAGACAGGTTTAGCCACAGAGATGGATGGCGCAGTGGAAAATGGCTTTAAAAACAGGTAAACGTTGAAGCCCATGGAATGAGGGACATATTTTTATAAAGGACTGTTATACAATGTCGATTTTTGGAACTTCATAGACAACCTGTGATCTGGATTGATCCCCAAAAGTAACATAGTAACATAGTAACATAGTAATTTAGGTTGAAAAAAGACACAAGTCCATCAAGTTCAACCCTTCTACCTATCATTACAGCTTTTGATCCAAAAGAAGGCAAAAAACCCCTAAGGAAGCTATTTCGAATTTTGCCTCCTGGGGGAAAAAATTCCTTCTTGACTCCAAGAGGCAATCAGATTTCTCCTTGGATCAATAAGCTCTTTTATTAATGCTTATTCTATTAATAGCCCTGTATGTTCTGCTTTGCTAAAAAAAACATCCAAACCATTTTTAAATGCATCTATTGTGGTTGATAGCACTACCTCTCTTGGCAGTGAGTTCCATAACTTTATTGTCCTAACCGTAAAGAATCCCTTCCTTTGCTGTCTATGAAATCTTTGCTCTTCCAGTCTGAGGGGGTGACCTCTTGTTCTTTGTACAGTGGTCGATGCTGTTGGGCTGGGGGAAGATAGAGAATTCATGGGGGTACTGAAGGAAGCACCATGGGGGGAGATATACCGTATTTACTCAAATCTAATGCGCACCTTTTTTAAAATTTTTGTTTCTCCAAAATATGAGTGCGCATTAGAATCGATGGCGCAGTAGATGCGCGTATGTTTTATGTTGCAACTTAATCCAAACCCCCCAAAATGTTGCTATTAACAAAACAGTAAGCACAACACAATAAAGACAAACTGCGCATGCGTACTACCCTCTCTTACTTATAGAAATGCCATAATTATTTTGTATAGCAGGGTCATTTATATAAAACTATCGTAAGTTGGTTGCATAAACTGATTTTTAAAAAAAAAAAGACTACTTGTACAAATGCGCATTACATTCGAAACGTTTTTTGCCTTCAAGGTGTCAAAATTGGAAGTGCGCATTAGATTCGATGGAGCATTAGATTCGTGTAAATACGCTAAGTATCTCCTCCCTGCTAGAAAACACTTGAATGAAACATGTTTCTGGGTCATACTCCATGGTCATGCTGGCACACCAGTAGAAGTAAACATGTTAAGGAGCTGCAGATTTGTGAGATGGCTGTCTGGAAGTCGGTGGTTTTTAAGCAGTGTAACTAGGGACACTGTTTTATGGGGGGTTTCTACACTCTTTAAGACAGACAGTTCTAAATCTAGGACATTATTTGTGAAAGAGAATTGCAGGGAATGGACAGAGGCACAAATCCCCAATTCTCAGCTACTTTGGTCTAAAGTTTGACATCCCCCTGTAAATTCCTCGCTTTTACCTGTTTCATGATTAAAAAACCCTAGTTTCTGAAGTTCTTTAAAATACATCTGCAGTTTAGTTTATAATTCTACTATTTTACTACATAATAAAATCACCATGACAATATCATATTTTAATAGAAGGTACTATTGCTTGGAGCCAGGCTACAAGAATAGGAAACCCTTTGAATTTCTCTAAAATATGACACAGGGGGCATTCATTAACTACATGTCTCTAAAGTTAACTTGCCCACAGAGCCTAAGAAATAGAAATTAGGTTATTCTTGCCACACAAAAGAAAATTATTTACTTTAAGTCAAAAAGGCTGGGTTATTAAATTCTGAGTATCTTTGTTATGGTTGTTATAGTAGAGGGCAGTCTGGTATCATTAAACACAGATGGTTTTGTAATTAAACACTGATATCATATTGAACAAGGGAGAATTTTGAGGGCCATTTTTAGAACTTGTTCCCCTTTCATTTTAACATAATTGTTTGCTTAAGTAGGTTTAATTGGCAAAAGGTTCTGGAAAAGTCTGAATCAGAAGAACTGGTGTGTCTATCCAAATTTAACTATGCAACATTTTTACAAGGAGTAGACAACCCCACACAAAAGTGATGCATTCTTCTAAATTTGCATGCTATGGGATTACATTGCTTACAAGGCTGTTCTACAATACAGGGCTTATTTCAGCTAACAGTCATTGGTCACATTACCCAGTGATGTACAGTCTGGAATGTACAGACAATACTTATAAATATTTATTTGATTAATTTTATGGAAATATATAGCTGCTTCCGTGTTCTAATCATGTTGTAAAGAAAACATGTTTCTGGATTACTTCTGTTATGGTTTAATAAAGGTAGGTCACTCTGCAGATAGTAACCTTGGATGCAATCCATGCAGAATATATTAGCCTCTTACTGGAAAATCCGTTACTCTGTTTCCTTGGAAATGTCTGCCAATGGTCTGCATTCAAATACTCTAAATAGGAGTAAAACAAAATATTTGTTTTTTTCTAAATATTTCAAGCATTTTTTTTTTTTACCTTAAAATGACTGTTTGGTGCCCCAAACATCTTCCAAATGTTAATGCATATTAATGTGCATTCAAAGTACATTACAGTGCATAATTTTGCATTGCTTAAAATATGACAATCTTACACTTAGATGAAATTGTGAAAATATAGCAGTTTGCAAGAAACCAGTACTGCCCACACTAGCTGAGTAAGTCATTTTCTCATTTTTTTTTTTTGCTGCAGGAACCAATGAGAATAATTTCATTCAAATAAATGCAATATCATGTTTCACTAGTGATGTCATCAGACATCAGTTGTGTGCACTGTTTCTATGTTTAGAAGAGCAAGGTCACTTAGATTCCAGATGCAGATTCCAATGTATTCTATTCCACCAACAGAGGAAGTGACTAATTGAAACAAAACTGATACATGCTCAGTGCCTACACAGAATCAGTGCGAAAGTAGTCCTATAAGATAGGATACAGGGTTGTGCTTTTTCAGTACCCCTAAGACACCATGTGATTTTGTAGCAGATCTTTCTAGCCAAAAGTGAGTTATGGACAACATACATTGCCCGAAGGAAGCCCATCTGTAAGTCTAGTTCTAGGTCTTTGAGTGTGCCACATAATACAGTCCTACCTAGATATATTTTAATGATATTTCACCTGGAAGTTTATTTAAATCAATCAGCTTAAAACAGCATTGTCATCAAGTCATTGATATTGTCTTCTACGCAAACTAGCTGTAATTACTGACCGTGTTAAAATATAACTGCTTCCAGTGAGGAAGTGGCCATCTTGGAATTGCAGAACACACCCCTAAGAGATGGTTATTTGTAAAACGAAACATCTGACAGCAACTCATTAAAAACAGGGATTTCTGATTTAAACACTACATGGACAAAGATTACATGGGGTGTCCGTGATTTAGATACTTCCAAATGTATGTGATCTTACAGTTCTACTCCAGGCTTTGACAGTTTTGGGGTTCTCCAGATTCTGTTGGGGGAAAACATGGGGCAATAAGCTACCACATATGCTCCCCACATGGTCTCAGTGGCCATAGTCTAAGGTTAATATTTCACAAACAGGCACTTTTATCATGACATCACCACCCTGACATCACCACCCATTCTAATTCGCCTTGGAGGCCTTCAACATTTGAGAACTCTTCAATATTGCAACCGTGGTCCAGAGGCCCAGCAGCTGAGGAAGAAGTCAAAACGTGTCCTGTATGGTGTCTTTGCTGCCTCTCGTTTATATTAATCCTGGTCAGGAACAGAGAGCTAGCTGGGTAAGAGGCTTTGATTTTATTCCACTCTATACAAGCCCAATTTCCCATGGTTGCACATTTGTACCAATTCATTTTAACTAAGTCTACATGTGGCTAATATATAGATTCTAGAAAATGCTGCCTGTGCATTATCGTTCATGGATATAAATTCTGCAGTTTTCATGGTATATGTATCTGGGTCAATACTCTGTAGACTCTCTATTTGAGACTGGTTAATGTCATTTAATGGTATTGATTTCTATATGGTTTCTATTGACGGTGGGGGGATTGGATGGATATTTTATTAATTCAAATATTTTGATACAAATTGTATTTTCTCCTTTGTGGAATTTGTAAGTGCTGGCTAGGTTTCATATACATCATAATAAGTGATAATGTACCAATAGGAGACCATTTCATAGCAATATAGAAAATATTAATTCATTTTATAGAAAATATTAATTTTAGTGTTTCCAAGACCTAAAAAGTTAACTTCTGCAAGAGTGAGAGAAATAAAATGCTTTTATTCATAGGTCTTAGTCTCAATTCATCTCTGGTAGATCCTTCTGCTCTAAAACCCAAATTCAGTGGCGTTACAATAGAAGTTCCTGGTGTTACAATTATGTACAGCTTTTACCCCCTACTATCCCTATAACTGACGATCCACCGCGAGGGGGCACAGACATCTGGGTTCCAATGTTGCCTATGTCTGTGCTGCAGTATTAACAGCAGTAGATTGTAATACCACTACCAATGCTATTTCTTTCATACCATCCATCCCATTTTGAATATAGACTTTGCTCAAACATAAATATAATAGTATACAATTTGGAGTCTCTGCCACTGCAAAGTTTCATTTATAATGTTGGATTTGTTTTGGTTTTGGTGTACTTTGTGAGCAGTTCAGTCGTATTTTATATTTGCTCTGTTTTTGAGTTTGACTTCTGAGATGCATACTACATACTGCCATTTGCAGTGAACCATCTTTGAGAAGCCCCATAACCATCCGAGCGGCAGATTTGTAAATGAAAATAAAGACACTGGAAGTTATGTACAATTTTTTTTTTTTACTGTGGGAAAACAGTATCAGCAAAATGGAAACAGGTCACGACCCTATATTTCCTAAAGGAAATGCCAAATATTCCTGTTAGACAAAGGTCTGGAAGTGGAAAGGATGTTAATGGAGAGATTGAAATACTCAGGAAGAGGTGACTTCATTCCATCCCGTGCAGACATGAGTTGTAGGATCATCTCTTAGTCATAATGGATGAAGACGTGTATCTTAGCAAAGGGGTGGTTTCCTACTGCTATTAGACTGCAAATCCAGTCCAATGGGTTTATGTAGGAGAAGAAGCACTTTCTAAAATAAAGAAGTATCATGTAAAAATGTTTTTAAATACATGAAACCTGATACAATTCACCCAATTCCTCTATTTATTTTGAACCTTTTATTTCTTTTACATTCTCAGTATACGCAATGTTTAGGTTGACATAGTCCCTTTAAAGGACAAATGTTGTCAAAAAGTTGCGTTTTAATTGAAAGATTGCGTCAAGTGTAGGCCTGTCCGGTCTTTGGGGTGTGCGACTGGTGCGAGCGAAGAGAACAGAGATGGGGGAGAATAGGAGAGAACAGAAATGGGGAGGGGGGAGAGAACAGAGATGGAGAGAAGGGGATAGAAAAGAGATGGGGATGAGGGGGAGAGAACAAAAATGGGGGGGGGGGAGGAGGGAGAGAGAGAGAACAGAAATGGGGGGGAGGAGGGAGAGAGAGAGAACAGAAATGGGGGGGAGGAGGGAGAGAGAGAGAACAGAAATGGGGAAGGAAGGTGAGAGAGAACAGAGATGGGGAGGAGGTGGAGAGAAAACAGATATGGGGAGAGGGAAAGAGATATGGAGAGAGGGAAATAGATATGGGGAGGGGAAGGAGAGGCAAAGAGATTTGGGGAGAGGGAAAGAGAAATAGGGAGTGGAGGAAGAGATAATTGATATGAGGGGGAGGAGAAATAACAGATATGGGGGAGAAAACATATAGGAAGGGGAAAGAGAAAACAACAGGTTTGGGGAGGAGGAGAGAGAGAACAGATATGTGGGGTGAGAGACAGACATGGAGGCGAGGAGAGGAGAGAGTTGGTAGAGTGTTGCAAGTTGTAAGGGGGCCTTGGAGTGTTATTTCCACTATTGCATGGTCCAGTCATGTCAGGTCGTAGATTTTGGCCCAGTGGAGTGTCAGGATGTGGCTGGGAGCCTATGGCAGGGTGGTAGTCCGTGTTGCCACAGGAGAGCAGCAAGGAAAGAGCTAGACGTTGGGCAGTCTGGGTCAATAGGGCAGGCAGCAAAGGAGCGTATACAAAAGTCCAACCCGGGTTCAGTGCAGGCAGAATAAGTAGGGAAAAACTTTAAGTCAAGCCAGGGTCAAAATGTAGGAGAGGTCGGGATATCCAAGGAACAAGCTGAGGTCAAAAATCCGGGAGGTCTGATCAAAAAGAGTATACTGGGGAAATACACAGATTTAGGGAACTAAGGGTGAACACCACTTAGCATCTCAATACATAAGCACTGAGTGAAGTCAGTATTTGGTATTTAAAGGCTGCTTGGCTAAAACCCCTCCCACCTCAATCAGGGGAATCCACCCATCTCCCACAGTGAAGCCTGACTCTCACTAGAGTGAGTGCCAGTCTCCGTCCCCACTTCCGCCGCTACCACCAATGAGAGGGGACCATCGAGCACTAGGACATGCCCCCCCCCCGCCACCTGCATGACGGAGGCGTCCGAAGAACGCTGTGCACGAATTACTGGAGGCTAGGGATGCGGCCTACCACACGATGGTGCCGAACCCCAGAGGGCGGCCGGAGAGGAAGATGGAGATACAGGAGGTAAGGGACCCCTAACCAGTGTGGGACGGAGCCCGGAGCTCCTACATGGAGGTCAACTGTGAGGGATTGGATTGAAACATTTTGTCAGTTCTTGATTAGCTGCTATGGGGGTGGGAGAAGAAGGTGTAGTCTGTAGTTGTGGGGTATAGTAAACTGGTGTGTTTTCATTGGCTTCTTCAGGAGTTTAGACTTTGGCAGGCTTGGTGTGTGTGGTAAGGGGGTTGACCTATTAAGGATGTTTTCTTTATTTTTTTGTTTCCGCATATCCTTTAAGTATAGGCCAAATCCCTTAGACCAAATTCCTATTTTTTCCTGGGGGAAAAAGTTGTCTCTCACCGGTGCTTCCATCAGGGAATGACAAAAACATTTATTAAAGAGGACATCAGGTATAGGAAGGGCACCAAATATATCAGATGGCGGCAAGAGAAGACTTACGATTGAGGAGATGAGACCGTATGGTGGAAAAAGTGGGTATTATTTAGGAGAACAAGAGACTGGTTCATGACAAAGTAAACTGATGGAGGAGAGCATGAGTGATGTAGGAGGGTAGGACTGATGGATGAAGAAGGGAGCTCAGGGATCTAACCAAGGAAAGAAAGAGCGGCCGATCAAAGAGGAAGCGTAACTGATGAGGAGGAACGATCCATCACGTCTACATTTGGATTTGTATGCTTACACCCACAATTTACTCAACACTATCTCCAAACAGTAAATTCCCCAATTAGCATTTACAATCATATGATGATCATCTGCAAATGTAAACATTTTGTTCTTAAAAGCTAATTTTCTGTATATCTTTAGTATATAGATTATAAGGTAGGGGATCCATAATACCCATTGATACTGTTACTAATGCAATTCCTTTTATGCTTGTTTAAAGCTAAAGCTGTTAACATTAACAACATCAGAGGAAATGCATTTTCTAAAAACTCTTTCCTGCCTTTATACTAATCCATTTTCTATTCGCTGTGCCCAGTGGTGTATCTTGATTTTGTGCTGCCCTAGGCAGACAAAATCCGGGCACCCCCCTACCCAAGCTGCACACCCACGTTACACACCTAAGACATGCCCCATCATTCAGACTCACATCAAGCTTACACTCCCATCACACTCAGTCACACACTCCTACTCCCATCACACTCAGTCACACACTCCTACTCCCATCACGCACACTCTGACTTCCATCACACTCAGTCACACACACTGTCTCCCATCACACACACTCTGACTCCCATCACACTCAGTCACACACACTGTCTCCCATCACACACACTCTGACTCCCATCACACTCAGTCACACACAGTCTCCCATCACGCTCAGTCACACACACTGTCTCCAATCACACACACTCTGACTCCCATCACACTCAGTCACACACACTGTCTCCAATCACACACACTCTGACTCCCATCACACTCAGTCACACACACTGTCTCCCATCACACTCAGTCACACACACTGTCTCCAATCACACACACTCTGATTCCCATCACACTCAGTCACACACACACACACACACACACAGTCTCCCATCACACACACTCTGACTCCCATCACACTCATTCACACACACTGTCTCCAATCACACACACTCTGACTCCCATCACACTCAGTCACACACACTGTCTCCCATCACACACACTCTGACTCCCATCACACTCAGTCACACACACACACACACACACACACACACACACACACACACACACACACACAGTCTCCCATCAGCACTTACCTTTCCCTGGCAGGCAGGCAGCATTGTCCCTCCATGCTGCCTGTTCGGCTTCCCGGCGATTGTGCCGACAGGTCACGTGACCAGGCGCGCGTATGACGTCAGCGCGCCCGTCACGTGACCTGTCGGCACTTCCGTGTCGGCACACTGCACGGGGAGCCGAACAGGCAGCACGGAGGTTTCTCTGTGCTGCCTGTTCGGCTCCCCATGCAGCCTGGCAGGCAGAGCGATGGTGAGGGGGGATCTTGCGATCCCCTCTCACCCAGTGGTGTATCTTGATTTTGTGCTGCCCTAGGCAGACAAAATCCGGGCACCCCCCTACCCAAGCTGCACACCCACGTTACACACCTAAGACATGCCCCATCATTCAGACTCACATCAAGCTTACACTCCCATCACACTCAGTCACACACTCCTACTCCCATCACACTCAGTCACACACTCCTACTCCCATCACGCACACTCTGACTTCCATCACACTCAGTCACACACACTGTCTCCCATCACACACACTCTGACTCCCATCACACTCAGTCACACACACTGTCTCCCATCACACACACTCTGACTCCCATCACACTCAGTCACACACAGTCTCCCATCACGCTCAGTCACACACACTGTCTCCAATCACACACACTCTGACTCCCATCACACTCAGTCACACACACTGTCTCCAATCACACACACTCTGACTCCCATCACACTCAGTCACACACACTGTCTCCCATCACACTCAGTCACACACACTGTCTCCAATCACACACACTCTGATTCCCATCACACTCAGTCACACACACACACACACACACACAGTCTCCCATCACACACACTCTGACTCCCATCACACTCATTCACACACACTGTCTCCAATCACACACACTCTGACTCCCATCACACTCAGTCACACACACTGTCTCCCATCACACACACTCTGACTCCCATCACACTCAGTCACACACACACACACACACACACACACACACACACACACACACACAGTCTCCCATCAGCACTTACCTTTCCCTGGCAGGCAGGCAGCATGGTCCCTCCATGCTGCCTGTTCGGCTTCCCGGCGATTGTGCCGACAGGTCACGTGACCAGGCGCGCGTATGACGTCAGCGCGCCCGTCACGTGACCTGTCGGCACTTCCGTGTCGGCACACTGCACGGGGAGCCGAACAGGCAGCACGGAGGTTTCTCTGTGCTGCCTGTTCGGCTCCCCATGCAGCCTGGCAGGCAGAGCGATGGTGAGGGGGGATCTTGCGATCCCCTCTCACCTCCGTCTCTGCCTGCAAGCGCGGTGGGGTTTTTTTTTTTTTTTTTTAAAGGGCCAGATTTTTTTTTTTAATTTTTTTTTTTTTCCAGTGCTGGGGGGTGCTGCCGCCCCCCAAAATTTGCCGCCATAGGCATCCGCCTAGGATGCCTCGCGGTAAATACAGCACTGCTCTCACCTCCGTCTCTGCCTGCAAGCGCGGTGGGGTTTTTTTTTTTTTTTTTTAAAGGGCCAGATTTTTTTTTTTAATTTTTTTTTTTTTCCAGTGCTGGGGGGCGCTGCCGCCCCCCAAAATTTGCCGCCATAGGCATCCGCCTAGGATGCCTCGCGGTAAATACAGCACTGGCTGTGCCAACTTCCTTTATATTAAGGACCAATTTTCTTAGTGGTACAATAGATCAATTACATGTCATTCCTGTAACAGTTTCATTGTATAAAGTTATTTATATTGAAAAATAGCCATCACACAATTATACTAATCTTGTGTCCATATTCATCAACCAATTGTAATTAGATAGGAGCCCTCTTCTGTCTCATTGAAATACCTTTTAAGTGGTGCTTTTTGGCAGCCAACGATATTTATTGTGATAAATTGATATTTCTATATCCATTGACATGGTGGCAGCAATGGTTGGTGTTCAGTATGACACTTAGCAAATATATCGGGCTGGGAGGAGATGCTTTTGTTTGTGTGTGGCATGGATGATGGAGACACATAAACACTTGTCTGGTTCTCGTATATGCCATAGAGCAGAGCTCCATCTAGTGGCTAAACCTTAGTCTTTCATTTTGTAAAGATTAAAGAGAAATAACTTTTGGAAGGTGCACATTAATTCTGCATCATGAAAACTGAGGTTTAGCCCAGAGATCCCTAGCCTTAGCCATACAGTTGTTTAGGCACTACATAGGCTATGATGTGGAGTCAATCCTAAATTGACTTTGCATCATGTGATATGAAGTTTCCATACATCTATAGTGCCAAGGATAGCCATCACTAGTTTAGTCATTGTTTCATTTTGTCTACACTAGCTGTGACTCTATCAATCAGTAATTTGAGGTACTGATTTCTGTGAAGAGCATACCATTGTCACCTCATTAAAATGTTCAGGTGAATATAAATTTCTCAGTACATTAACATTCTCTTTATCTGTAATCAATTTACCAATCTGACCCTTAAAAGCTTCAAAAATAATCCTTTCAGCTACAATATGTTTAAATAGCTATTTAGGAATTTAGAATTGCTTTCTTTGGCAACCACAGATTCATTAATTAATTGAATAGCCAGTTTGCAAGATTGGTTGCTTTTTTTTGTAGCGTGCAAATTAATTCATATTACTTCCAGACTTAATTGATTTAAATGCCCATTTTGTCTTAGTATCTCTCCTGTTCCACTCTAACCACATACATTTCAGCTTCCAGGAACATTACTCACAGGGTGAGCACCAACATTATTCACGGCAGACATTTAGTGGACTTTATGATGGACCATTTAATGATTTTCTTTGGACCTTAACTGACCTTGCCATAGACACTGATGTCCTTGTGTTAACACTTTGCCTAACCACTGATTACTCACAGAGCTGGGACAACTAGGACTCTAGCACAGTGCAGCATTCAATACATTTTAGCACAAAGGTATGCATTAATAATATTGAAGATAGAAGTAGTTCCATTACAAAGAGCAAGAGGGCACCGTTTAGTTGATCCATGGAATAGCCAAATAGCATGAATTAAAGGCACTGTATCATTTAAACATTGTTTTTGCTGGGAATGTAGAGAATAAAAACATATTGAAAATGATCTATACATTGTGTTAGCAAAATCACAGCAATTAGGAGAAAAATGTGTTATAAATGTATCCGTGGAGTCTCCATCACTTGTGGCTTAAAATATTATTAAAATGTTGTTGGCAGGAATTTTGTAGTAAATATGGATCTATACCTGCCAACATTACTCTGGGAACACATATCCTGGTATTAGGCACAGACAAGGCCAACTAAGTGACTTCCACACGTTTTGCTAATTAAATAGAATCAGACGATTCATCTGTGTGTTTTTCCCATTTCAGAGAGATGTGTTTCTGCTTGTCAACATTCACAGGGGAAAGCAGAGTCTCTCTTCATACACTTGGAAGACTTTAACATGTCTTCAAAGTCTTACATCAAAATGTAGGAAACACAGAGAGAAAGTAGTAACTGATGCAGAGAGAGAGAAGGATATCAACAAGCGTCTGCTGCACAATCTTATATGTACTTAAATTAATTTGTCCCTTCTCAGAGCATTACCAAGTAAACTCATTCAAAATGTGTTTCTGCAGTAGAAATGTAATAGTGCTTCCAAACACTCCCTAATCCAGAAATAATCTTGGAAGCTTTTCAGACAAATATGCATTGAATTATTTTCCCAAGATTCCCGTTACACTGTTCGATCCATTTGAAAATTGTGATTTGAAAAGCAACCAGCGGAAAAATAACCTGTTGGCCGTGAACCAATATTTCATTGTTTTAGTATTTTTCAGTATACACAATGTAAGGAAATGACTGTTGGGTTCAATTTAATACCAGCTGAAACCATCTAAATAACCTCAAACATTGGTACTTTGTTCCTGTTGACATGACCATGCTCTTTCTGATTTTTATGGAAGGCCCAAGGAATGGACAGTAGAAGAGGATCTATGTTTCTTACCATGTTTACATTGTCTGTGTAAACCAGTGATGACTAACCTAATCCTCTGTAACCTAGACACCCAACTGCGGCCCTCCACCTGTTGCAGAACTACAAACCCCACAATTCTTTGTTAGCTTTCTACAATGTCGGGGAAGCAGCTGGAGGGCCAGAGTTGGATATATAGACGCTATTACAACTGGTGGCCCAGCAGGACTAATATGGCTCTTGAGATTACTGCACAAGCACTATCCTTAGGTTCATAGGTTCTGATGTATTTAGGGTTGACACTTTTTCTTCAGCAAAATACCGGCCTTGCTACTGTCTCCATACACTTAACATTAGCCTGATGCCAATTTTTTACCGTCCTGCCGGTAAAATACTGGCCAGGTGGCAACACTAGTTGTATTACCGAATTAACTTAATAATGTCTGGCCCTCTAGAGCAAGCCTCTGCACGGTGCATAGCCCTTCAGAAAAACATTGGAAAACATTGTTCTACAAGAATAAATAAGAGATTAATCTGGTTATCTGGTGACCTCTAGTGGTCATCACTGTTCTAACTATGGATGGTGTAGAAAAGATTGAATATTATTTAATGGGGACAATGTCTGTGTTTTTCCCACTTTAAATGATTTAAATCAAATGTGAAATTCATTTGACTAACAACAAATGGGCAGAGCCTGTAGGGAACAGGCTGATGTGTCTCATGATAGCTTACTGAATACCATGAAGCAGGTTTTGTTTCCTACTGCTGTATAATAGTGAGAAGGGGGAGAGAGAACAGAGGAAGGGGGAAAGAGAGAACAGAGAAAGGGGGAGAGAGAGAACAGATGGAGGGTCGGAGAGAAGAAAACAGAGGAGGGGGAGAGAAGAGAACAGAGGAGGGCGAGAGAGAGAACAGATATGGGAAGGAGGGGGAGAGAGAACAGATATGGGAAGAAGGGGGGAGAGAGAGAACATATATGGGGAGGAGGGGGGAGAGAAGAGAACAGAGAAGGGAGGAGAGAAGAGAACAGAGGAGGGGGAGAGAGATAAAAGATATGGGAAGGAGGTAGAGTGAACAGATATGGGAAGGAGGGGGGGGGGAGAGAACAGATATAGGGAAGGAGGAGGAGAGAGAACAGATATAGGGAAGGAGGGAGAGAGAACAGATATGGGGAGTAGGGGGGAGAGAGAGAACAGATATGGGGAGGAGGGGGGAGAGAGAGAACAGATATGGGGAGGAGAGAGATCAGATATGGGGAGGAGAGAGAACAGATATGGGGAGGAGAGGGAGAACAGATATGGGGAGGAGGGGGGAAAGAGAGAACCGATATGGGGAGGAGGGGGGGGAGAGAGAACAGATATAGGGAAGGAGGGAGAGAGAGAGAACAGGCATGAGTGATGAGTGTGGGGAGGCACGGGGTAGGCCCGCACAGGGCGCTGGAACACTTAAGGCCTGCCCTGCCTCCTTCCCACCCTGATAAGCCAATTTAATGTCCAGCTGGCGCACTGTAAAACAGCATACTTACTTTCCTTCCCACCATAAGTATTGTTGTTGGCCACAAAATCACAGATCATCCCTGTGGGCCAGATGCAAGGTTCAGTGGCCTCTTAGTCCCTGAAGCTGTGACCGTAGTCTTCGGTGTCCACCGCCGTAACAGAGCGATACACTTCCAGTTTCTGGAGTCAGGCTGATAGCTGATACTCTACATAGAAGACCCCACAGGATGCGATTCGTTAGTCTTTCTCAGCTGGTGGGCATCAGTGCATAAACCCAGTGGGAAAGAAGTACCTCATATATAGTGAAAATCGCACGAAAAACGAGTACTTCTAGGTACAAGCATCATTGCTATGGCGACATGTCTCCTCTCCGCATAGCTGGCATAGAGGGGAGGAAACATGAAAACACCATAGAAGATGTGTACAGGGGAAAGGCATACAAAGTTTTAAAGCAGCTTATTGTAAAATCTTGTCTATTTCTAAAACGGAAAACTCTAGTGAGTACTATATACACATAACAAGTAAATAAATTTGTCTGAGTATGCCATGTATATATGTATTTTGTAAAGTTTACAAAGGGAAAATATATCTGCACATAATATATGTCACAAATAAAGTGGATATCACAAAAAAAGTATATAGCAGCAAACAGTCATTGCAGGGATCCTTAAAGGGACACTACCACTTACAAAAGATGTAACTAGATAACCTGGTCATTTAAAACACATATATAAATCATATTCCACTTTTTTTTTTAATATGATTGAATTAACTGCATATAAAATGAAAAATAAAAATAAGTGTTTATCATCTGGCTGCATTTTGTGAATGTTTACCATGATGCAACATCGTCCAAAATCTTCCAGTCAGTCTCACTTTACAACTGTAGTTAAAGCCTGCATTATGATATCATAAGTTACTCCACTGATCTCTTACTGGATCCTTGTATCCTAGTGGGCAGGACTAGGTGGCTGTGTACAGTTTTTTTTTTGTTTACCTGCCTTTCAACACAAAGAGAGGACATTAACCTGATCAAACAGGATCAAAACTCTGCCCCCTTGCGATGTAATAGTTACATGACCCTCCCATTCAATGCAAGTCTATGGTCAGAATTCAGACTTATAGACTGGATTATGTGTCCCCGGCCCCAAAGTGAGAAATTTGAGCTGTAAAGTCATTAGGGGGTGGCACCAAAAAAACACTATATTTCACAAAATGGCATCCCCCAGTAACACTTGTTAAATTAAATATTTCATTAAATACAGTCACATAACAAAAGCAAAAGACATTTCTGAAATCAACAATACAAAATAAAAAACCTTTTTTCTCTTTAAAGGAGCTATAAAGGCAGCACATAATCAATGAAATCAGATTTCTATTAACATAATTAAATGAGTACATTGAAATTAGTTATGGTTATTCACATATATCTACAATCCAGCCTCAAGGGAACAGTAAGGACAGCGCTAGATTAGATTTCAATGGATACAATCAAAGATAGATTAAACTTCAAATTGTACAATGTACAATATATAGCAAGCTGTAGTCACTCACATATAATATTAGTGTGGCACATAAATTACTGTCACCATTAACTCATACATTGCACAGTAAAAATAAAACAGAGACAAAAGAAAGAGAACTGGCCATCCATGCAGAGGGGATTAGTAAAAAGATTAATAAGGGGATTTCTGTACCTCAAAGAGACCCCCACATGTACAGTGTTTGACTAGGAGCCAATTATTCCAAAAGAGGAACAAAATCACATTTATTATTTAATCCTATACCAAAAATAGAAACCCTCCATCTGTACAATTATAAAATAGGAGCCAATTATTTAAAAAAAAAAAAAGGCACAATAACAAATTGTTACATTTCTTACATTTCTTACTTAGATTTAATGGGGCAAGTGGTGTCTTGAGGTTAGCATTTTTCTTACAGATGACCGTACATGTGTTGAGTAAAATGTTATTTAGAATTGGATCAGTTTTAATTATATGCCAATGTTTGTCTAAAATATTTTTAATGGTTTTCTTTTTATCTGAAAATATTGTAATAAAGTCCATTTCAAATCTATTGATCTCATTCCTTTGTTGATCCTGCCCTGTCCTTACTAAAGCCCCACTAATTTTATTTATTTTACATTTCTTAATCTTTCTTTTTTTAATTTTTTAGTAACCGATACCACCCTGAACTACCTCTGGGCTCCTCAAATGGACTTAGTCTCTCCTACAAGCTCTTCACCTCTTCCAACTTAAGCCTGCAAGATTTTGCCCGAGCTGCCCCCTCTCTCTGGAACCCTCTACTGCAGAGTATTCAGCTCCCTGCCTCTTCTCAAACTCCAAAAAGCCCCTTAAAGCTCACCTCTTTAAGGAAGTTTACTAGTCATCTCTCTAGAATAGCCGTTAATTCCCCTCTAGTCAATCCCACCTAGTTCTCACTGTCCTCAAGCACTGGTAGGAGTAGGAAGCTGACCATTCATCCAACTAGAACACACATAATCTCTGGCTAAACCCACCAACCATCCTTACTACCACCTTCCCTTCGACCTCTTCCCTCCTTTATGTGTCTCATGTCCTCCACTCCATCTAGATTAAGCTTGCGAGCAAGGTTCTCTACCTCGCGTATCAGTTTGTTCTTGTCCATCTAATTAGTATGTAGTCCCCACTCTGTACCTAGCGCTATATAAATTGTTGGTGCTATATAAATAAATGTTAATATAATATAAATAGAAGATATGGCCCTTGGTGGATATTTGAATACATATATTAAATGTAAGCATTCGTTTTTCGGACGAATGCCAATTCGGACAAAAATCTGTATTTTCATCCATTTGTCCAAAAACAAATGCAAAGCTGCATGAAGGAAATTCATTCGTACATTTGTCCGTCTACTCAGGAAGCTCAGATTTTCTATGAGAAAATTGGAGCTATGACTTTCGGACCCAATCAGATCACTTCAGTGATCTTTAATCTGAATGAAAATTGGCTGCTGAAATGGCCCTGAAATAAGGTTATGTCCTTTTCCCTATAGAAATCCATGAAAAAGAAATCCATGAAATGCAGCTTATTTTGGGAGAACTTGGACAATTATAGAAATAGTTAAAGTTCCCCCATAGAAGTCAGTATGGAGGACTTGGACTATTTCCATAAATAATACGCCTTGGTCCTCCCCATTACAGAAATACCAAAGGAGTTCAACTGCCGAAATTTTTCTCACAAATTTTGGGAATTCCTTTTGTATGAATGGAATTCTTGAAAAAAAAAATAATGGACGAATTTCACCTGATACAAATGCGTTAACAGACAAAACAAAATGTATTACCATCGGAAACTATAATAAAATTAAACAAAAAAATCTCTGCGCCTAACTCTTGCATATATTATGTTCCTTGTGACATGTTAATTCACCGGTGACATCATCCTTTGAATGTGTGCTCTTAGAATTACCATTGTTTTAATCAGCACCATTTCACATATGTTTTAAGTTTTCTTTGGATTTGTTTTTAGTTTATCTTTATTGTAAATTAAATGATATCTTTCCATTTTCTCAGAGGGGCTGTCCATAGCTCATGTATTGACAATACATTAATTCCCTTCTTGAGGAAGTTATTGGCTCTAACATTAGACAGTAAAATCTGATCTAAATGATTTACTATTACAAGACATTTAGCCAAGGGAGGAAAAAAAGATACACAGCACAAATTACAATGCAGAGAGGTATACTCAATCACCAAGACTTAATGAATGAGTATTCAGTTCGCGAGGTATTATTCAATTTTTTTTCAAGACCTCCTGAAGTTATTATGAGTAACATCCATCATCTCTCCAGGTTGGACCAGTAACAGAAACATTGTGACTGAAAGGAAACTGTCTCCGAGAACATTCACTGCCTGTTTAAATTAAAATCAGACCCATGCTAGAACAAAACCCCTTTTCTTTTTTCTTAAAAGGGCACGCCCTTTGGCTGGCCACTGTACTCAGCACATGTGATGTAGACCAGGGGATGTTACCTACAGTAACTGTAACATTTGGATGGAGATATCAGGGACTTCCTCTTCAAGAGCTGCTTTCTAATCATAGAAGCTTTCCTTCATTCAAAGGCGAGATGATGTAGCTGGACCATGATACAATAATAGATCCACCACACATGAAGCCTAGATACAAAATGGATGTATGGATTAAAAGTACAGCACACGAAAGCTTTGTGAAGGCGAAACCAATAAGCAATCACTGTTTCCTATCAACAACTGGAATTGTGCCCTTTTTATCCATCCCAACACTTTTTCTGTGCATTTGTATTAGAGTCTCTTCCTATACAGATTTGACATAGATCCTCTGCCACTAACCCTCCAGAGCAACCCAACGGGACATAGGGGCTGGCGCATATAGCGCATATTCACGTTTTAGCGGGTGTTAATGTTATACATTGGTATAAATATTACTATTTCCACGTGTACCAGTTTTATCCGTAACCCCCATACTGCTTTGTGAATAATACACTCACGCAATGCTTGTCATATTTAATTTACCCTGTCCAGTCTACTCTTTGAGCATTAGAACACTAAATAAAATGTAATTAGCTATTTATGGGAGTCACGGAGGATCTGCGGTGACCTCATTATTAAACATGTTTATTTATGAGGTCTGAAATTGTTTTCTGCTTCTAAGCATCTGAGAAAGGAAACCGAGAATTCTCATTGCCAAAAGAGACCAAATCACAGGAGACCCATCATCCACGAATTAAATCATCTCTACATTACAGTCTGCTGGGTCTCATTACAAAAATCTGCATGAACAGCAGACATTATAGAGAAAAATGCCGAAATACAGACTAAGCGGCCATGACATGCCCTCTCTCAGTTACTAGACTATATGTCTGCAAACTCAGTCTTCTATTAGAATTAATTTAGTAAACAACTCGCTGAATATATGTAGAATCCACTTATGACCGATCCACAGTTAAGTGGGAGCTTTTCATCCTTAATATCTTACTACAGTTTACATATAGCAGGGTTAGTCAAATGTCAGATAGAAAGCAGAGCAATGTAATCCATAATACCAGAAAAAAACACACACAGTCCAGCAATGTTTAATAAGAGAAATCGAAAGTACGAGTAATAATGCACTTGCAAACATGTCTAGACTGTATCTCCCCCACGGGGGTGTGGACTTATTCTTCATAAAAAAGCAGAGATGAAAAATATATAGTGCACCAATATTAACGTGGAAAGTAAGACTTTAACTGAAACACATGGTAAAAAATTACAATCTAAATAAAAATAATAAACACTAATGTCACACTGTTTTCTATTCTATATACTGAGAGCTATCAGAGAAGGTCTCTAACTTACTAAAAAGGGAACTGCTAATATCAGGCAATATTAGCTGAGTTGGAAAAATTCCAACTTAAAGGGACACTACCACTTACATAAGCTGTAACTAGATTATCTGTGCATCTAAAGTAAACCTATGTGTGGAATAGATGCCAATATATTTTTTTGTGTTTGTTTCAATGTATTTCAGTAAAAGGGAAAAATTCATTTGTGTGTTTATTGCCTGGAGCCATTTTGTGAAATGTTCCCATGATGCAACAGCTCAAAAATCTTAGATCAGGGATCACTTTACAGCTGTTGGACAATCCTACACATGATTGTGGATTTGGATTAACCCCTGTTTTTCCACATCTTTTTTTCAATTTTTTTCCTTTTTTCTTTAACTCTATATGTGGTAAGCCAGCAATTTAGGCATCATTTGCGGTCACTCTCCGAGCCTCCCCCCAACACACCCCTCCACTCCACCTCTCCCATCCTTTCCCGCCATACACTTCCCACGCCTCCGTCTGTGCACACTCCCTGTCCTCCCCCTTCCTCCCCCCCAAGCCCATCCCCTCCCACAGCATACCCCGCCACCCTGTCCCCTCCACCGCTCCCTGGCCACCCCTCTCCATCTCCTACACACATCCATTCTCCGATCATCAGTATACCACTACATTCTCAACAAAATTTACACCCACTATACATTTCCAGTGTGCATGTCTGCTCCCTTGCATATCTAGGTGAGAGGGCCACTGGAGGGGATAATGGGGAGGGGGGTGAGAGGGACACTGGGGGTATAGTGGGGATGGGGGTGAGAGGGACCCTGGGGGATAATGAGGATGGGGTGAGAGGGACACTGGGGGGATAATGAGGATGGGAGTGAGAGGGACACTGGAGGGATAGTGGGGATGGGGGTGAGAGGGACACCGGGGGGATAGTGAGAATGGGGGTGAGAGGGACACTGGGGGGATAGTGGGGATGGGGTGAGAGGGACACTGGAGGAATAGTGGGGATGGGGGTAAGAGGGACACTGGGGGGATAGTGGGGATGGGGGTTAGAGGGACACTGGGGGATAGTGGGGATGGAGGTGAGAGGAACACTGGGTGGATAGTGGGGATGGGGGTGAGAGGGACACTGGGGGGATAGTGGGGATAGGGTGAGAGGGACACTGGGGGATAGTGGGGATGGGGTGAGAGGGACACTGGGGGGATAGTGGGGATGGGGTAAGAGGGACACTGGGGGAATAGTGGGGATGGGGGTGAAAGGGACACTGGGGGGATAGTGGGGATGGGGGTGAGAGGGACACTGGGGGGGATAGTGGGGATGGGGGTGAGAGAGACACTGGGGGGATAGTGGGGATGGGGGGAGAGGGACACTGGGGGGATAGTGGGGATAGGGTGAGAGGGACACTGGGGGATAGTGGGGATGGGGGTGAGAGAGACACTTGGGGGATAGTGGGGATGGGGGGGAGAGGGACACTGGGGGGATAGTGGGGATGGAGGTGAGAGGGACACTGGGGGGATAGTGGGGATGGAGGTGAGAGGGACACTGGGGGGATAATGAAGATGGGAATGGGAATGATGTCATAAGATATACTCCCTGTAGCCCTGCTGGCTCCTGCTTATCAGTGAGGCAGGACTAGGTGTGTCTATATAGTATCTTTTTTTTTTTTTGCATGCCTTCCAGCACAGAGATTCACAGAGACATTCTTAAAAACCAGGACTAACAGAGCTATTCCACAATTTACACTGCACATTACTGTGAGCTTTATTGCTGTGGAGCTCAGTGATACACTCACACACAGCACATTACTGCAAGCTTTATTGCTGTGGAGCTCTGTGATACACTCACAGACTGCACATTACTGCAAGCTTTATTACTGTGGAGCTCTGTGATACACTCACACAGTGCACATTACTGCAAGTTTTGTTGCTGTGGAGCTCTGTGATACACTCACACACTGCACATTACTGCAAGCTTTATTTCTGTGGAGCTCTGTGATACACTCACACACTGCACATTACTGTGAGCTTTATTACTGTGGAGCTCTTTGATACACTCACACACTGCACGTTACTGTGAGCTTTATTACTGTGGAGCTCTGTGATACATTCACACACTGCCCATTACTATGGGTTTTCTTGGTGTGGAGTCTGTGACACACTGCACATTACATTTATTGTTGTGGAGGGAGGTTGGGGGGCCCGAAACTGAGGGGGAATGTTAGGGAAGGAGAGAAAAGGGGATTGATGGCAGGGGAAAGGAGGGAGAGCTCATGCTGGAGGGAGGCATGTCAGGGGAAGGAGTGAGAGGGGTTTGATGGTGCCAAATGATAGGGGCATGAAGGAGAGAGGACTTGGCAAACACTCACTCACTCACTGACTGGCACATTCACTGCAGTGGGTGTCCATGTCCCTGCCAAGGACTTTGCTGAAACACTTACTACCAGGTACCCAGCAAGAGGAGTCCGATTAGGATAGTACAGGACACCAGGTAAACAGAGAGTCACAAAACAGGCTGGGTCACGGAATGTAGAGATACGGATAACCAGGTCACAAGCAGAATTGAGGCAAGCAGCAGACATAGGGCGAGAAAAAGGCAAAAGGAAGACGGCACTCTCGGGATCCATGGAAAATGTAATAAATGATCGTACAAACAGCAGTAAGTGGAAAAAAAATCAGTCAGGTTTAAACAGCATGACGTGTTTCACGCTTAAAGCGCTTAATCATAGGCAGCGGACATAGAATGGTTAGGAACAGCAGGGTCATACATGGAATAAATATAGGAGCGCAGGAACAAAAGGATTAGATAGATACGGGTAGTCAGGAACGAACCAGGTCAGAAATCAGAAAATAATCAGGAATCAGAACACTAGTGAGGCACACAAGGCACTATTACAGGCAAAGGTAACCTGTGAAATGAGTGTTTAAATACTTCCAAATGACCAGGACACAGCTCTGGTCAATTTGGCAAAGGAGGGGTTAATTTGATAAATAGCCCTTAAACTGGGCTCATGAATATTCATTAATCACCCGTTCATGCATGCTGAACTCGTGGGTGGATGCGCGTCTCAGTAGGGGAGATTCTGGGGCTCTGACATGGAGCCCCAGCTGACGGGACAGTGTCCTCCTGGTCCGCGATGGTGGCAAACCAGGAGGATTATTCAGGTGGGTGACAATTTGCACAGATTAATGTAAAACACTGTTTAAATTAAATTTATTGTAAGTTGTATTGCTCTGCGGCTCTGTCATACAGTTGTACAAACCAATATATTCTGAGCTTCCACAAAAGATGGACAATAGAGGTGGAAAGAGGGACAGGGGTCTGAGTGCATAATAGGGACTGTCTCCACCAAATAGGGACACTTAGGGTGTATGCAATCATATTGTAAATAACAGATTGTTTTCGTATTCACTGTAATTAAATCCACTGATGTTTGAAATCAGTATAGTAGCAACAGCAACAATATTTGCGAAGTATCATTTTTCATGTAATACAATGTTAGCTTTAATTTGCTGAAACACCCTGTTAGAAATTTGTCCTTTGGTTTTGAATTGTCAAGTGGCCACTAGAGGGAGGTATATGCTTAAACTGGATTTTCTCTTTCACCTTGGATTCAGTCATTCATTTGGGTAACTAAGGTGTTTTATAGAGTTAAGCTATACAAAAATGATAACAGTGGTGCAACACTATGGCTATGCGTAATTTACTAATTTGCATTGGGCTGGAAATCTCCTATGCATCTATTGATCTGTTGATCTGTTGATTATTATTGGCTGTTGGATACCACCAAAAGAGATCCCCTGCACAGTGTAACCTACCTTCCTGACATTTACACCTGGGAAGTCACTGCTGGAACACCTACCACCTATGCTATTTCCTTAGTCTTCTGGGATCCAGTGTTGGTAAAACACCATATTTTAAAACACCTTTATTGCAAACTGAGCTGGTCTCTTTTTGCACATTTTATTTATCTCTACTAGATTCTAGGGTTGTGGATTTTCTGAATCTGGCTCCTGTTTCTTTTCTATAGTTTCAAACTATTTCTATTTTGCCCTACAATTCGCAATTTATTTGTCAATTTGTCACATTTAAATATTTGTAAATATTATTTTAGGTCAAAATATATATTATTCTCCAAATCAAACTTGGACAATTGTAATCCTTAAAAAAGTGAAACAAAATTACTCATTTTCAGTGCAATTCAGGGAAATTCGTGACAACATGAAGAGTGGGAATCCTATGCTTTCTACTTGTATGTGAGTAGAGCGGATTTCCCTTTACCTTGAAACCATCCCCCCCCATCATCTAAATGAAGACACAAGACGGAGATGGAGTTAAAATAGGCCACAGCTTTATTAAACAGATTCCCACTGTATTAGCCACTGAAAAATACTTTTATTTATAATTTATAAACTTTATTATAACACTTTATTAATCCAGTGAAACCTGTCTCTAAGCTATCCTTGCCAGTCATATAAATACGCTCTTAAATAACTTTATTAACTCAACAAATTACACTCAATCAAATAAATTAACATTACTCCCCCTGGGGTGTAGCCTTCCCCCCTCGTCCAGTTGCATACCACCATTACTCTCCAAATGCTAACCACCAGCCTGCTACTAGCTCGGTAGGCACATCCACTGTAAAGGTTAGGGGAAGGGCACCCCAAACTTCTTACTCCAACTCTCATATCCTCCTTGTTCCTTAACTCCCGACTGGCAAGGATACACCCCCGCTAGCTGCGACAAAGAAAGAACCATTAATAACAGAGAACACACAGTATAAAATTAAAACTGTCACTGACCTGGTTAATTCTAAAATGGCTGTTGGGAAAAGGGAGAGGGGACCCCTTATCTAACCTCTGATGCTCCAGCCCCCACCTTTTCCCGCCACTCACACTCTAACACACACCCACCAGCCAATCCCTGCACTCATACATGTCCCCTGTACATCTAGCCTTCAGCTTGCCTCCCAGGGATCTGACATTTTAAGAGCTTTTAATTAACACTGTGCAAATTTGTGTACAATAGCAATCAAAATGCACTATTTGCACAGAAAATTATATGGAAAAAAAAACCTTGACAACAATAACATAAAAATCACCAAAGGAAAATATTGTCTATTTCAAGCTCTATAGCTGAAATGTTATACATTTTCAAGCTGAGGTATAAATCATTTATTGCAATAATAACTTAGCAATGGGAGAGAATCAAAATAAATTCTGAAAATACAAGACATAACATTTCAGACCTTGTTAATGCCAGCAGGTGGAGAATTCAGTTCCAAGAGTTTCTCATATATTCAGAGGTAATTCAATGTGATTTAATGTTGGCTCGTGAATGAGCATCATGTCCTGGCAGTTACTACTGCTTCATTTCTCAGTTTGGCAATGTCCTTCACTTGTCTTATTAATAGTCCATGTATTTTGCAATTTCAACATTAGAATACATTTTTTGATATTATTTTGTTATGGTCCCTTTAAAGTCTTCCACACTCTGTTTTTCAGGTTATAATGCATTGATATTATTTTGTTATGGTCCCTTTAAAGTCTTCCACACTCTGTTTGTTCAGGTTATTATGCATTGATATTATTTTGTTATGGTCCCTTTAAAGTCTTCCACACTCTGTTTTTCAGGTTATAATGCATTGATATTCTTTTGTTATGGTCCCTTTAAAGTCTTCCACATTCTGTGTTTTCAGGTTATAATGCATTGATATTATAACCTTTTTTTCAGGTTATAATGCATTGATATTCTGTTATTATGGTCCCTTTAAAGTCTTCCACACTCAGTTTTTCATGTTATGATACCCTGATATTATTTTGTTATGGTCCCTTTAAAGTCTTCCATACTCTGTTTTTCATGCTATGATACACTGGTATTCTTTTGTTATGGTCCCTTTAAAGTCTTCCACACTCTGTTTTTCATGTTAAAATACACTGATATTATTTTTATCATGGTCCCTTTAAAGTCTTCCACACTCTGTTTGTTCAGGTTATAATGCATTGATATTATTTTGTTATGGTCCCTTTAAAGTCTTCCACACTCTGTTTGTTCAGGTTATAATGCATTGATATTATAACCTGTCTTTTCAGGTTATAATGCATTGATATTATTTTGTTATGGTCCCTTTAAAGTCTTCCACACTCTGTTTTTTCAGGTTATAATGCATTGATATTATAACAAGTCTTTTCAGGTTATAATGCATTGATATTATTTTGTTATGGTCCCTTTAAAATGTTTGACACTCTTCAGTTCTCAGCCATAATGCTATATAAAATACTGGTCTTACAGAGTCAAAATGATGGTCTCTCATGTCTGGATCTCAAGTGTTGAGAGGAGACTTGGCATCTTACCTTGTTAAATGAAAAACAGAGCCCTTTAAAACAGGTTATTGTTAACCTTTAAATGTCAGTGTAATGGTATTATAAAACAGTAAAATGATTCTGTTTCATTAAACTATATGCACCAGATGATTGGCAGCGAGACCTTAAAAACATACCTCTGGCTGGGCCAGTTTCCGTTGTGTTCTACTGATTAGAGCTTTGGTCTCAACCATAGTTTTCAAGTTTCTTCTAGTGAACATGAAACTTATGTTACACCTTGTTGGTGTTGTATTCTGGTGTGTTTATAGGGGCTGCACCGCCTACAGTGTCCAAAATGTTTTGTATAGATAAGTACTGCATGATGTAAAATAAAGAAAAATAAACTGATCTGCCTTGTTCGTTTTTTTTTACTCAACTCTCCTGATCTCCTAAAAACTGCAAATAGAGTGTAACAGAGTTATCTCCGTTGCCACAGCAACACTGGTACCCATCTCTCCATTACATCCTTTTTGGAAGTCAATGAATTTAGGTGCCCATGTTTAAATCATTGTTAAGTAATGATAAATGTTCAAACCGCCCTCTATTCCACTTAGAAGTCCCACATCAAAAGGAGAAACAGAGGAATTTGTGGGCTTAAACTACAGAATGAATATTACATCTGTAATGGCCAGGATTTGACAGATGTTTTCTGCCATTATATAGTAGTTACATTGTGAACACAGTGATAGCACAAATATGTGTTAATCCCCCTTTATGAGTCCTAACACTAAATGCTGTTGCTGATTTGGAGCTTAATCTCAAATATTTTACTTACCAGGGACCAAAAGCCTTCCTGCTCAGAGACACTCCTGCCATTTATGGGTCTGGACACACCCCAGTACTTTGGCGTAGTGGTGGGCTAAGCATAATATGACTAAATGACTAATTTTAAAAAATCTTAGGTGTTTTTAAGTAGATCTTGCGAGATCTGCATGTTCTGTTATGTGTATTGTGTATACATAGGTTTCAGTAAGCACCTTATAATGACTGCTTGCTTAGGCGAGTGCTCCCTTTTTTATAGTTTTATATTTGTGAGGCCCTGGCCAAGCTTCGGGTTAGCACCCCTCCCCATAACAGGGGCTCCATGGGGTGTGTCCAGACCTATAAATTGCAGGAGTGTCTCTGAGCAGGAAGGCATTTGGTCCCTTCTAAGTAAAATAATTGAGATCAAGCTCCATACATGCAACAGTATTTAATGTTAGGAGTAATTTGGCATAGTGGTGGGCTAAGCATAATATGGCCATATATGTGACTAAATCTCCAACTGTTATCTTAGGTGTTTTTAAGTAGACCTTGTAAGATATGAGTGCTCTATTCTGTGTATTGTGTGTGTGAATATATATATATATACACACACACAATACACAGAATAGAGCACTCATATGTATCTATCTCTCTAACTATCTTTCTGTCTATATAAATACATGTTGTATATGTGTGTCTCATTAAAAACAGTCCCATCTACAGTGTATGGTGTATATATTTATTTATATTTATAGTAAGGGTGGGTGTTATAAAGAGATAGTGGGAAGTGGTACTCGAACAAAGCCATAGGAAAAATGCACAAAACTAAACTATAGAAGCAAAGACATAGGGGTTATCTATACAGCTAAGTTCTAAAAGTTTTCTAAACAGAAACATTCCATTGGTTTCCATGGCAACTGCTCCACTTCTAGAACTAGCTACACAGACTTTTATACATAACCCGCATAGTCATACATTTTATAGTGCTTTGTAGTCCCAATATTTTTCTATTTGTTGGATATGGAGCTGCATCAGATGAAAAAGCACGCCTTCTCAAACCTGACTGCAGACTCCCTGTAGAGGTAGATGTTGTTAAATACTATTTATATTTTATATCCCATCAGCTTTGTCTGAGTAAAATAAACTTCTTCAGTTGTCTGAAAAGGGACTTGTTTTGTTAGAACAGACCAATTAAAACCCAAAGCTCTGTTCCCTGAAAGAACAAGATGCAGAATGTTTACACATCACTAACCAAGGCACCATATGTTTCTTCACACCTGTCTGTTGCTGCCACAGTAACTAGCAGTAGGTCCCGTTACTTTTGGGAATATTACCAGTCCACACTCTTCAGGATAACTCATGGCAGCTTTTCAGCAAGACAAGGATTATGGGTAACGATGTGCACATAAAGGGTGTATTATAACAAGCAAAATCGGTAGAAAATATGTTATTTAATTACTTATCCTCAAAGAGTGTTTCAAATAATCTGAGATTTTGAGATGAGATATATTATTTCTATTACCGTATAAATTAACAGAAGGATAATTTTAGGGGAAAATGTAGGGGTCTTTTCACAACAAAGTGAACAGTAACAAACTCCAAAGAGACCAATACAATGAAATCTTTTACCTTTTCAGCCACCAGACTATTGATGCTTACAATTCTTTCTGGCAGTACATGAGTTATGTTATTATCCAAGAGGAGAAAAACACTGTTTTCTTTTAGAGAACTGTCTTGTTTTAATTTACTGAAACAATGAACAGCATTAATAAACTTGTTTGTAAGACATATCTGGGATCATCTCATTTATTATATGCTTTAGTAGCATTTAGTAGCTGCTGTAAAATATGTAACACTTGTAAAGGCTTTGTGCACTCTGCTACACACATTAAACCGATAAGTACTTAAAATCAAACCGTTACAGCCTTAAATACATACTAGTTTAAAACGAACCTTTTATGCAAAAAAGAAAACAGAATTAATTTCTACCCTTTAGCTTTAATTTTTCTTCTTTTAGATATACTCTCCTCCTTTACTCTGTTTATTCCCTTTATGTTTTTACATGTTTCAACCATATCCCCTCGTCTCATCTTTCTTCCAAGTTATACATGTTAAGAATCCTTTAACCTTACCTGGTAAGTTTTATCCTGCAATCCATACACAGTTTAGTAGCCTTCTCTGAAATCTCTCTGAAGTATTAATATCATTCTGGAGATTTGATCTCCAGTACTGCATTCAATACGTTCTTAGTACTGTATCCAATATTCTATTCCCTACTTCTTGGGTTTTTACACCCAATGTGCATTATTTTGTATTTATTCACATAACATATCTGTTACCACCGCTTTAACCATTTTTCTACTTTGCCTAAATCAATTGCTATTTGGTTTATTACTCCAGGAAGATCAGCTCTGTTGCAAATCTTGGTATCATCATCAACAAGACATACCTTACCATCAAGACCTTCTACAAGATCACCAATACAAGTATTAAAGAGAATGGGATCAAGTACCAATTCTTGAGGTACCCCACTGGTATCAATACCCTTTTCCGAATATACTCCATTGACCATAACCTACTGTCACTCACCCACTGCCTTATCCATTCAACAATATTGGGATCCAAACTCAAAGACTGCAGTCTATTTATAATCCTTATATGTGGGGCAGTGTCAAAAGTCTTACTGAGATCTAGGTAAGCAATGTCTACTGCACTGCCCTGATCTGTAATCTTAGTCACCCAATCAAAAAAATAATAATCACTTGTTTCCATTAATTGCCCCAAAACAACTGTAAGACTTACTGGTCTAAATTTGCCTGACTCCTCCCTACTACAGAATAAGCACAATGTTTGCTACTTTACAATCTTCTGGGACTCCTATTAAAAATGATTGGTTAAATAAATCCAAGAATGGTTTTGCTATCTGATGATAAGAATATGGTATATTACATTGTGTATGGATGTTTTTTGTTAAATATTTAGTTGATCCATGAGATGGGAGCATGTCCTTTTTATCATTCAATGTCACATGGATGAGAGGGATCATGGGTTAACAGGTAAAGTGTAAACCTGTCTCCTCCTTGCTATCTGTGGAGTCACTGTTCTTCTAGTAAACCACACTGACTGGTGATTACTAGATCCCCCAAACTTTCACCTACAGTACTATCAGCTATCAAATCTACACTTGTGAACACTAAATCTAGCATGACAGACCTTTGGGTTGGCTCTTCAACTAGTTGTTTTAGAGATAATCCCAATAGAGAGTTGAGAATATGTGTATTCCTGGCACAAGCAGCTATTTTGGTTTTCCAGTTGACATCAGGAAGATTACAGCCCCCCATGATTATAACTTCCCCCTTCATTGTCATTTTAGGCTTTTCTTAAATTAATAGATTAATTAACTTTTCTACTTGTCCAAGGGTCCTATAAATCATACCTACATGAGTTACTGTATGATTGCCAAATTCTAAAGTAACCCAAACTGACTCTCTGCTTGACTTTTATTAGGTTAGGTTTTATGCTGCCCCTCAAAGGGACACTCCTCCCCCTTTCTTGCCATCTCTGTTTTTTCAATATAAAGAGTATACTGGTATTGTCCCTGTAATTCTCATTATACCATGTCTCAGTAACAGCCACTAAATCTACACTCTAAGCTTATCATTTTTTTTTTAACACGCAAGCTGCAGGCACCCTCTATCTATGTTTGGTGCGGCAATTGGACTGATGTTTTATCACCCTGTTTCCCCCCCCCCCCCCTAGTAAATACCTCCTAGCAATGTCTTTGATCTGCACACTGAGAACATTTGTTCCCTTATGAGAAAGATGCAGAGCATATTTTTTGAACAGTTAATTTCTATTCCAAGTAGAGCTACCATGAGAAACAAAGCCAAATCCTTGCTTCCGACACCATTCAGCAATATGCATCTGCCTATCATTCTGAATGTAATGCACAGTCAGAACTTCAGAGAGTCTTCAAGTCTTTGGATTGAATAAGACTGGGGTTCAGAGGGGCTGTTGGGGCATAAGAGTTACCTTGGTGGCAAGAGGGAGATATAACGAGAATGCATTTTATGGTGGCAGCAGGATGACAAAAGAGTTTGGAAAAAGGGTGAGAGAGAAGTGGAAAAAGAGTTTAAGAAAGGTGTAAAGTTGGGGTAGATTGAGGGGAGGATGGCTACAGGAAGAAAGAGAGAGGGAATTTGTAAAAAGCCTGGGAGAGATGTGTGACAGTGGGCACCTCCCAAAGATACTGGTGGTTTTACATATTCCAGCAAATGTTTGCTGAATACATGGACTAATGATTAAGTAGATATAACACCTGAAACTCAATGTATGTGCACATGCACACATTCCAACTTACAACCCAAGTACATAAAAAAACTCACATTTTACAGAATGGAGAAGACTTTGAATTATTAAGAAGCATCTTAAGAGCCATGTGTTTTAAGGGGTACTTTGGCAGCTGGAAAATGAAAGGATTTGTTCGAAAGACCCTGCACTTTATGACTGATTCACTAGAGACAATAAAACCTGCTAATGCTCTTCACAAAGGTTATTTTACTTGGCAAACTGAGGGGAAGTGAAAAAGAATATGTTAGAAGGTTCTCAAAGCATCACTCGGATCAGAAAAATCAGTGTTACATAGAATATGTCTAAACGAAGAGAAAGTCACATGAAGAAGTCAGACACTCCTCTAGGGATATTTTAACTAAATAAGCAGCACAGATCAATTAAACATAGAAACATAGAAACATAGAATGTGTCGGCAGATAAGAACCATTCGGTCCATCTAGTCTGCCCAAATTTTTTTTAGTACTTTTATTAGTCCCCCGTTCCCGGTCTTATAGCTAGGATAGCCTTGTGTCTATCCCACGCATGCTTAAAATCCTTGACTGTGTTTACCTCTACCACTTCTGCTGGCAGGCTATTCCATACATCCACTACCCTCTCAGTAAAGTAATACTTCCTCATATTACTTTTAAATCGTTGCCCCTCTAATTTAAGACTATGTCCTCTAGTTGTGGTAGTGTTTCTTCTTTTAAATATACTCTCCTTCTTTACTGTGTTGATTCCCTTTATGTATTTAAATGTTTCTATCATATCCCCCCTGTTACGTCTTTCCTCCAAGCTATACATGTTAAGATGCTTTAACCTTTCCTGGTAAGTTGTATCCTTCAACCCATGAACCAGTTTAGTAGCCCTTCTCTGAACTGTCTCCAAAGTATCAATATCCTTCTGGAGATACGGTCTGGAGTAGTGCGTACAATACTCCAAGTGAGGTCTCACCAGTGCTCTGTACAATGGCATGAGTACTTCCCTCTTTCTACTGCTAATACCTCTCCCTATTCAACCAAGCATTCTGCTAGCATTTCCTGCTGCTCTATTACATTGCCTACCTACCTTTACGTCCTCTGAAATTATTACTCCTAAATCCCTTTCCTCAGATGTTGAGGTTAGGACTGTACCAAATAGTCTATATTCTGCTTTTGGGTTTTTACGCCCAAGGTGCCTAATCTTGCACTTGTCCACATTACATGTCAGTTGCCACAGCTCTGACCATTTTTCTAGTTTAGCTAAATCATTTGCCATTTGGCTTATCCCTCAAATCAGTTTGCTTGCACATGTATAGAAATAGTTTTATACATACATAAAGTTGCTATAGACATCGGCATCCCACAATGCTTAGCGTGCCCACCCCCATTGTGGAAGAAGGATCGCACATCTTGCTTAAGGCAGAGGTTTTATTCTGGTATGTATATCTCCTGATCTACATGTTTGCTGGTGATTTCTACATATGGTTTTCATCCAAATCTAAATGTTTTCTTGCACAACTTTTGTGGATGACAGTTTCACTTTAAAATCCATCTTTCCACACACCTATATTTGTTGATCCAGTCTCTTCAAGACTCTAATTTCATCTCAAAGAGATAAAAATCCCTTTGTGGCTCCAACATTACCTTAGCTACTTTTAATTGTTTTAGCCCTGTATGTGTTTCATGAGTTTCATTACCAGAAAGGTCTGCTCTGTGACCAGATTGATTGAATCCACCAAAACAACTTCACTTGGAAGTGTTTTCCACTGTGCAAATAAATACTGCTAATGAAAGTGCTACGGTTGTTCTTATTTTTTTTCTGGATGTCAGAAAGGCACAGGAATACACAAAAGAAACAAAAAAAAACTATAGTGCAGATAGTTAAGGTTAAAAAGTAACAACGTTTATTTAGTTAAAACAAACTCCAAAAAAATTGCCATTTTTTTAATTAAAATGCCACGTTTTATGTGAGTCTGTTTTAACTAATTAAATGTTAAAAAGAAGGGAAAAGCACACAAATAATTGTGAGCAAAGGTGGCGCTCTGTCACTATATAGGCCCTAAAAACCAGGGGCAATAATAGTGCTTACAGTATTACGTGTGAAAAATAGGAAAAAATAGGAAGGTGGATATTACAAATGGTTAAAAAAATGTATAAGAAGTGTACTACAAAACATAAAAATATAGATATATCAATGCAGTATTCTATAAAACAAACAAACACAGTGATTATGCTCCTGGTGATAAGTGAAGCTTATGAATCTTGATTAATGCATCTACAGGTGATACTCGAAAAATGTGAATATCGTGCAAAAGTTCATTTATTTCAGTAATGCAACATAAAAGGGGAAACTAATATATGAGATAGACAAATTAAATGCAAAGCAAGAGAGTTCAAGCCGTGATTTGTCATAAGTGCGATGATTATGGCTTACAGCTCATGAAAACCCCAAATCAACAATCTCAGTAAATTAGAATATTACATGCAATCAATAAAACAAGGAGTGAACAATATCGGACCTCTGAAAAGTATAAGCATGCATATGGACTCAGTACTTGGTATAGGCCCCTTTTGCAGCAATTACTGCTTCAATGCGACGTGGTATGGAAACTATCAGCCTGTGGCACTGCTGAGGTGTTATGGAAGACAAGGAGGCTTCAATAGCGGCCTTCAGCTCTTCTGCATTGTTCGGTCTCATGTCTCTCATCTTTCTCTTGGCAATGCCCCATAGATTCTCTATGGGGTTCAGGTCAGACGAGTTTGCTGGCCAATCAACCACAGTAATCCCACGCTCATTGAACCAGGCTTTGGTGCTTTTGGCAGTGTGGGCAGGTGCCAAGTCCTGCTGGAAAATTAAGTCAGCATCCCCATAAAGCTTGTCTGCAGAAGGAAGCATGAAGTGCTCCAAAATCTCCTGGTAGATGGCTGCGTTGACCCTGGACTTAATGAAGCACAGTGGACCAACACCAGCAGATGACATGGCTCCCCAATTCAACCCAGACTGTGGAAACTTCACACTGGACTTCAAGCATCTTGCAGTGTGTGCCTCTCCATTCTTCCTCCAGACTCTGGGTCCTTGGTTTCCAAATATGATGCAAAAGACTGAGAGACCATTTAAAGGCTCAGAAACCCTTTGCAGGTGTTATGGCTTACTTAGCTGATTAGAGTGGGACACTGTGAGCCTAGAATATTGCACCTTTTCACAATATTCTAATTTACTGAGATTGTGGATTTGGGGTTTTCATGAGCTGTAAGCCATAATCATCGCACTTATGACAAACCACGGCTTGAACTATCTTGCTTTGCATGTAATGTGTCTATCTCATATATTAGTGTCCCATTTTACTTTGCATTACTAAAATAAATGAATTTTTGCACGATATTCAAATTTTTCGAGTATCACCTGTACTATCAAAAATGTTGTTATTACTTTTATACCCTGACTATCTGCACTATAGTTACTTTAGTATATTCCTGTGCCTTTCTGACATCCACTTATCCTTGGAGGTACTTATCAACACCCCAAGTCTACAGATTTTTTTATGAGAAGTATTTTTCCATGTGTTCATTTTATTTGTCTTTAGAAGATTTTATATCGGGTCCTATCTGACAATACTTGCTTTATTTCTATCTGAAAGAAATTTGAGTAAAAGATCACAAAAACCAGTGAGTGTTGGTGAGCAATTCTTATTCTTCTCTGGAGATTATAACTGGCTAGTTGTATGTTTTAGGTACTGTCCATTGTCTTTCCATAACATACATGTATGGAATTTATCACATGTCCGCAATAAGGATGTTCACTTTTAAAAAGGTAATACACTCTGATGTCAGGTAGTATTTCCATATATCATGCTGAATCTTAGGTTAAGGGGTCAGACATTATTCCCTTTATAAAGGTAATATAAACAAACCCACTGACTTACGGATGAGGAAGACAAAAAAAACATCACTGACAGTCACAAAAGGCCTGTGGGTGTTTGTTAGTTTTTTTTGACAGTGTCACAGGTATTGAGTGTTTACGCATGAAAGCTGCTACCACTGACCTGACAGGTCACAGGCCTTTACTCGATCATGTGGTAAAGTAGCCTGGGCAAGTGCATTCAGATTGACTTGTTATACTTTTCACATTGCTGTGGGTTTGATGTGGTAATTTTGATTGAGCCATTCATGCCCTGTTCTTTTCCAGAAAGCTAAAAAATGAATGGAAACATAGAATGTGTCGGCAGATAAAAAACAAATGTAATAGCTAAACAAACAGGTCAAAAGTACTACAACACCGGTGATGTGATGCCAACCTATAGCTGTTGTGGCATCACTGATATTGTTATACGGTTATGGCGGTGTGTTAAATAATAATATAATAATATATATGTAATTCCCTAACATTTTGAAATTTTTTTTTTTTTAATAAGTGTCATGTGGGATATATGTGTTTGCTTACATGTACTATCCTTATCAAATACAGTATATATTTGTGTTATATACTATATGTGATCTATGTATTTATTAATGTATTGCTTTTATTGTTTATCTATATGTAACATCTATATGTAAATTTATTTTTATTATTTTTATTTATGTAACAATTTTTATTATTTATTTATATCATTTTTTCCCCCCTTTTTTATTTTCTATGGGAATTTGGCTTTTTTCTATGGGGAATTAGGTCAGTTTGACTGAATTTTGGGCTGATGCAGGATCACTTCTGTGATACCTGACTGGCTTGTTTTAAAAATCAGAGCTACCTGAATAAAGTCTTTGAAATGGCTTAATGGGCGGCATTGAATCTAGACCATTATCTATCTAATACATCAATTTGGCTTCAAAGAGAAATATAGTCTTTATTTTTCTGTACCTGTGCATTATATGGGCATGATGAGAGGAAAGAGCTTGGTGCTTTCCTTTCCTTTCCTATTAGTTCTATTGTCCATAAGCACTACATTGAAATATTACATTCAGACACTTGTAAACATACTATATGGAATTGAGTTCATTAATGTTGGGTGGGCCAGGCCTCCTGTGACTCAGAACTCATTCATATCCCATTAGGAACTCTGACTCAGCCATCACTAATGCTTCCCAGCATTAGTGATCACTATATTATTGCTATATATGCACAAACGACATTTGACTAATAGTGGCTCTGTAATTCATGTAACTGAACCTCTCCCTTACATTTGACTGCAGTGGGACCTGGGAAAGCCAACTGTGTCGATGTTGCATTATTAGAACTGTGCTGTTGCAGTTCCTGTCTGCACCAGACTAAACAGTTTTTTTTAAAACTACTTAACCAATAGTTTTATTTCTGTCACCTTTAAGATTTACATCATAATAAAGTTCCAAATGAACGTGTTTGAGAACTTAGACTGTGCTTTGGTTTTGTGGAATGCTGACATTATTCACATCTCTTATTTTGTACCATAGTTTTGGAATTTCTGCTCTCTTTGCTGTCTGTTGTAGCTTGACCCTTGTGTCTGTTTTTTATTTTTTATTTAATTTTGATATGTGCGGATTTCAACTTTTTATTTTCATTCCTAGCCCTACAGGTCATATGTTTTTAATCTCTTGTGTTTCTTGTGATTTAACTTTAGGTTAGTCTTTGATAGGATTAAAACAATTGGACCTGCTTAACTAAGAAGCTAATTTCTTACTTTACAAAAAACAGTAGAAATGTGATTTCACTTCCAATATATATATATATATATATATATATTATATATATATATATATATATATATATATATATATATATATATATATATAGATCTGCCAACATGGACACGTCCGTGGTAATTCTATTAAAATGTAATAGCTCAACAATTTCTGCTTCTAAAAACAATGATGTAAAATCTAACAAAGATGGTTTAGTAATAAGCAGATTTGTAAAAAGCAATTATCAACTGCATTTGTGGGAAGCAGTTTTTCAATTTACAGTTTATATATTCCACAGAGAAGTGGATTAATACATTTTTAACCCTGAGGCATACGATTACTAAAACTGTTTACTGATGACTATTGGATTTTTTTTTAATAATAATTATCTTTCTTTGCTTGGCCACCTGGTTTATACAACAATCCTGTATTGTTAATAAGGTTTCTGTGATCTATGTAGGACACATTACATTAATATGTATTCATATAGCGCCAACAATTTATGTAGTGCTAGGTACAGAGCATAGAAGGGAACTACATACTAAGTTAGATGAACAAGAATAGAGTGGTACATGAGGTAGAGAGCCACTATTCAATATTGTATTTCTATAGGGCCGTATTTCCATATGGCTGACATGGTGCTGTACAAGATATATCATAACAGTAGTACCACACACTCAGTCAATATTGTGCAATTGGTAACTTATTTTGCTTATTCCCTGCACACTAAGCTTTTAATTAAGATATTCTTAATTTTTAGGGTGCATTGTGCATGTGATGCAAGTAATGAGATCTGTGTCTCTCTGTTTCTGTTGCATTATTCATCTACTGTTGCATTACAAGAGAGAAGTGTGATATACTGCACCTCCATGTCCTACTATATGTAAGTATACAAACAGATATCCATGTCCTGCCCTGCTCCATTCTACTAGCTCCCCAGAAATTCCAGACACTTTACATGCAAGGTTAAGACATGTAAGGGTAGAGAGAGTTAGGGAGGGAGCAGTGCCGGCGCTACCGTAAGGCAGCACAGGCGGCTGCCTTAGGGCGCCCCAATGGGGGGGCGGGAAAATCGAAACTCCATGCTGCTGTTCAGGTCCGTGGCTGAGAGGGAAGCGCTGTGCATTCCCCTCAGGCCGCACGCATTCAATAATGTGTGCTTCCCTCTCAGCCACGGACCTGAACAGCAGCATGGAGGTAAGTACTGGGGTCTGGGGAAGGGGGGAGGAGGGAGGTATAACGAGCATCTGACTGGCACAATACTCCTGGGCATCTGACTGGCATAATATTCCTGGGCATCTGACTGGCACAATATTCCTGGGCATCTGACTGGCATAATATTCCTGGGCATCTGACTGGCATAATATTCCTGGGCTCTGACTGGCATAATATTCCTGGGCATCTGACTGGCATAATATTCCTGGGCATCTGACTGGCATAATATTGCTGGGCTCTGACTTGCATAATATTCCTGGGCATCTGACTGGCATAATATTCCTGGGCATCTGACTGGCACACTATTCCTGGGCTCTGACTGGCATAATATTCCTGGGCATCTGACTGGCATAATATTCCTGGGCATCTGACTGGCATAATATTCCTGGGCTCCGACTGGCATAATATTCCTGGGCATCTGACTGGCATAATATTCCTGGGCTCTGACTGGCATAATATTCCTGGGCATCTGACTGGCATAATATTCCTGGGCTCTGACTGGCATAATATTCCTGGGCATCTGAATGGCATAATATTCCTGGGCATCTGACTGGCACACTATTCCTGGGCTCTGACTGGCATAATATTCCTGGGCATCTGACTGGCACACTATTCCTGGGCTCTGACTGGCATAATATTCCTGGGCTCCGACTGGCATAATATTCCTGGGCATCTGACTGGCATAATATTCCTGGGCTCTGACTGGCATAATATTCCTGGGCATCTGACTGGCATAATATTCCTGGGCTCTGACTGGCATAATATTCCTGGGCTCTGACTGGCATAATATTCCTTGGCATCTGACTGGCACACTATTCCTGGGCTCTGACTGGCATAATATTCCTGGGCATCTGACTGGCACACTATTCCTGGGCTCTGACTGGCATAATATTCCTGGGCATCTGACTGGCATAATATTCCTGGGCATCTGACTGGCATAATATTCCTGGGCTCCGACTGGCATAATATTCCTGGGCATCTGACTGGCATAATATTCCTGGGCTCTGACTGGCATAATATTCCTGGGCTCTGACTGGCATAATATTCCTGGGCATCTGACTGGCATAATATTCCTGGGCATCTGACTGGCATAATATTCTTGGGCTCTGACTGGCATAATATTCCTGGGCATCTGAATGGCATAATATTCCTGGGCATCTGACTGGCACACTATTCCTGGGCTCTGACTGGCATAATATTCCTGGGCATCTGACTGGCATAATATTCCTGGGCATCTGACTGGCATAATATTCCTGGGCTCCAACTGGCATAATATTCCTGGGCATCTGACTGGCATAATATTCCTGGGCTCTGACTGGCACACTATTCCTGGGCTCTGACTGGCATAATATTCCTGGGCATCTGACTGGCATAATATTCCTGGGCATCTGACTGGCATAATATTCTTGGGCTCTGACTGGCATAATATTCCTGGGCATCTGAATGGCATAATATTCCTGGGCATCTGACTGGCACACTATTCCTGGGCTCTGACTGGCATAATATTCCTGGGCATCTGACTGGCATAATATTCCTGGGCTCTGACTGGCATCATATTCCTGGGCATCTGACTGGCATAATATTCCTGGGCTCTGACTGGCATAATATTCCTGGGCTCTGACTGGCATAATATTCCTTGGCATCTGACTGGCACACTATTCCTGGGCTCTGACTGGCATAATATTCCTGGGCATCTGACTGGCACACTATTCCTGGGCTCTGACTGGCATAATATTCCTGGGCATCTGACTGGCATAATATTCCTGGGCATCTGACTGGCATAATATTCCTGGGCTCCGACTGGCATAATATTCCTGGGCATCTGACTGGCATAATATTCCTGGGCTCTGACTGGCATAATATTCCTGGGCATCTGACTGGCATAATATTCCTGGGCTCTGACTGGCATAATATTCCTGGGCATCTGACTGGCATAATATTCCTGGGCATCTGACTGGCATAATATTCTTGGGTTCTGACTGGCATAATATTCCTGGGCATCTGAATGGCATAATATTCCTGGGCATCTGACTGGCACACTATTCCTGGGCTCTGACTGGCATAATATTCCTGGGCATCTGACTAGCATAATATTCCTTGGCATCTGAATGGCATAATATTCATGGGCATCTGACTGGCACACTATTCCTGGGCTCTGACTGGCATAATATTACTGGGCTCTGACTGGCATAATGTTCCTGGGCATCTGACTGGCACAATATTACTGGGCTCTGACTGGCATAATATTCCTGGGCATCTGAATGGCATAATATTCCTGGGCATCTGACTGGCACACTATTCCTGGGCTCTGACTGGCATAATGTTCCTGGGCATCTGATTGGCATAATATTCCTGGGCATCTGAATGGCATAATATTCCTGGGCATCTGACTGGCACACTATTCCTGGGCATCTGACTGGCATAATATTACTGGGCTCTGACTGGCAATATTCCCATTGAAATACTGGTAAGTTTGTTGATTTAACTTTACATTTTAAATATTGTATTTGTTCCCATTTTGTTTCTTCACTGCAAAATAAGATATATGCAGTGTGCATAGGAATTTGTTCATAGTTTTTGTTTTTACTATAGTCCGGCCCTCCAACGGTATGAGCGACAGTGAACTGGCCCCCTGTTTAAAAAGTTTAAGGACCCCTGGGCTAAATACTGGCATATTGAGTGGCAAAATAGTGAGTCTCAGGATTTGTGTGAATTGGTGTAACTGTGTGTGTGTAAGTGGTAAGGGTGTCTCTGTGTGTGACTGCAAGGGTGTCTTTGTGTTTAAGGGTTTCAATGTGTGACACATTTAGAGCATGCGAGTTGAATATTTAGATGTATTTATTTTCTACACTATACATTATTCATATATATATAATGTAAGGAGGCTTAATGGTGTGGGAGGCGTGGCGGATCAGAGCAGGGGGGCACCAAAATGCACCTTCGCCTGTGTAGACGAAAATCCTTGCACCGGCCCTGGGAGGGAGCCCACTAGCAGATAGGAGTTCTCTAACACATATTACCATTATAATATTTGTTATATTATTCTCATTGCTTCCTTCAGCAAAACAAAACAAAAAAAAACTCAGCTAGTGTGGGCAGTCCTTGTTTCTTGCAAACTGCTGTAATATCACAATTTCGTCTAGCTGTAAGTATTTTATATTTTAAGCAATGCAAAATGTAAGACATGCATTTTAAAGTACTTTGAAAGCACATTACTGTTTTAGATACAACTGCAATGATAAAATGGTCCCAATGTTTAGGATATGGGTTCAGATCTTCATTCTTTTTGTGTCAGATTCTGAACAGGTCCATTCCCTGATGCAAATTTTTATTTAAAGATCATTTTTTTTACCTACAATTGTCATTTAATAACTCTTTCATCCTAAGGGCAGTTTAATTGGTGCATTAACTATGCTTGGGTACTCTTTTTTATTGCAAGGTTCATTTTCTTCACGGCCACATGAGTTTGCACCAGTGAAGTGCATTCATTTTGTGACATTCAGCCTCAATGCAACCTGACTCATGATATAGCAGGAGAAGGCATCTCAGCCATCATTAAAAGGTTTGTAACTATGATGAATCAGTTGCAGTTCATTGGCTGCTCTGAAGCTTTTGATTCAGCAATTATTATAGGTGGAGCAGGGAAATGGGCCTATTAAGCCAGCTAACAGTTATTTTATCAGTCTGCAGCCAGATATGCCTAAAACATATCTCTTTGAAGTACATTTGATGCCTTTTTCATCTCAAAATTGTGGGAAAAAAACTGGAGCAAAATAATTGACACAGACTGGAAGCAGATATTGTGATGCTGTTGGAACACAGAATTGCTAACTTTCTATTATAACAAAGATAAGGCACATGCTGCCAGAAATAGTCTGGAAATTGAGATATTAATGTCTTCTTGATAGACTAATATTATGTTTTTTATATTGGTGCTGTTAGTTTGTGTTCGTGTGAGAGCCATTCTTTTCGATGAATGTATGTTTTGTTGTCTGGCATAGAGGTCCTCTATTATCAATGGGACAGGTAAATGCCAACAATGGCCCATGCATACTTGCCAACATACTGGGTCCAGGGACATAATGGGGGTGGAGCTAAAAGGGAGTACGATCGTGTGAAGCCACGTGACTACACACAAAATTGCATTCAGCCTCTCCAGTGCCTGAAGTAATGCTCAACGGCCTGAAATTCTGCTGAAGTGGATCACAAAAAAAGTGACGATTCTGTCAAATCCAGAACTAATGGCAACTGTGTGCAAGGCATGGGATTTGTTATTGACTTAAGTGCATTATATCCCAGATTCTGCTGTGACCAGCCCCACATGCATCATACTCAGGAGCACTGACAGGAGGTCTGACCGTGCTTCTACCTGCTGCCAACTGATGCCAATTAACAAGGTGTCACAGGATACATGGCACACAGCCACCTGATACCTGCGTGCTTCCACTTCAGGAAAAAAGATCTTGGTGTCTGTCCCACAAGGTGTTTATATATCAGTGATTTTAGTTGTGAGTACTGCTGTTCATGTAGGTACACCTTGCCAACTACTGCAAACAATACTGAGAGCAAACAGTTTGACCATAAAATCATATATCAGAACCAGTTAAACACAATGTGTGTACGAGGGAGACAGATCCACACACCTGTGCTTCTGTAACAGGTTTGTGCTTGGTCCCATCTAATCTGGCCGCCTGGGCTGTTTTCAAACTCCCCAGCTGCTCATGGTAGTAGATTCTTTAGCCATGACAGACTGAGTAGAGGTTTACATATGACCTAACTTGCCTGTTACCAGATCGGTCTATATTGGGTATAGGGTTGCCACCTTTTCTTCAGAAAAATACGGTCCTTGCTACTTCCTCCATAGACTTAACATTGCCCCGAAGCCAATTTTTTACCGGCCTGCCGGTAAAATACCGGCCAGGTGGAAACCCTAATTGGGTAGCCCCTTAAGTTATAGCATCGTAACTTGCATGACATTACATCATGTGGCATTAAATGATGAGCCATAGGATCAGCCATGATGAGGTCATAGAAATGTATACTTCCTGTCTATATATTGCATTACAAAAAATTGTTAAACACATATTGACATGTGTGACAGATTCATAGGTGTTACTACTAATGAAATTGTAATAAATTGATAAAAATGAAATATATGCCTAAATAAAAGATAGTGTTGTGAGTAATGCAGAGGCCTATTGCAATGTTACCTGGAGGGTTAAATTCACAGCATATACCAGTAATACCAGTAAGTACATCACTGCATGTAAATATTATGCATCTAATACATATAAGGTTTTACAAGCAGATGGCCAGCTGGTGGCAGTAAGAGAGCAGTCATCAGACAAATTAAGTCTCTGATATTAACAATAATCTCCATCTCTAGGACTAAACTGAATGAGCGTGTTTGATTTGGAAGAAAATGACACAGATGTGCTGGGTGTACGAACGCATCTGAGCATATGAAAACCGCTCCTTCACGGCCCAATAACTTGTAATTTCAAGTCAGATTTAGAAGGTGACGCCTCTGTGCTCCCAATAAAGACCTTTTCATTTTCTCTGGGTAAATCCTGTCGCTCCATCACATGACGCAGAGTCCTAGCTCCAAAAGACAGTTTACGCTGTAATACATATGCAAATTAGACTTGTTTTTTTTTTTCAATCTGTAGAATGTCATTTTTGTGCCAGATCTCTACAGCGCAAGGTTTCATTAACTCATGCATCACCGCTGCCTGGATTAAACAAACCATAGCAAAAGCAGGGATCGTTGGATTGCGGCGGAGAGAGCCAGCCCAGGCGGGCTGCAACCTGAGCGCATAGAAATCCCTGTGATGCTGCTCAAATAAATTATTATTGCTTCTATATGATGCTCCCTAGAAGTGTCATTCAAAAGCTATTTTAATCAGACAGAAGTGATCTTCTGTCTGAAGTGATTTTCTGCCTGATTAAAAGTTGCTTTTGAACATTTTGTTCAGCATCGTGTATTTATTTATTGACGGCAAAATCAACGATGTATTCAATTTGAAATAACACAGGTCTGGCTATTAAATTAAGTTAAGTCTAGTTTTACAAATTATTTATTTATGGATAAAAGGTAGGCTGAGTACTGGATTAAATATCTTTCGTTGGCTTTATATAATGATATTTATATATAGTATTACAAATGAGTTATAATTTATGCCTCTACTAGAATAGTTAGCTGTGTGCTCTGGTAATAACCAAGTGGTGGAATAGGTGAGGACACTAAGAGAATGGAGCAAGAATACAAGAAACAAAAAGGAATTATGGAGAGAAAAATGCACAAAAGAAGATATCACTTATCCAAAATGCTTGGGATAAGTGATATTTTGGATAACGAGTCATTTCTGATGATGGATAATTTTCACCAATAAGATTTATTAAAGCTTTAGTGCTCATGAAAAACAGTAGTATCAATGCAAATACTGTGAAGAGCAAATAAATCTCCTTTACTGTGATGTAGCTGTGATGTGTGGCATCATTGGGAACCTACCGTTGGCGTGTCAGGCCTGCACACATGCCATTGTATTAACCTGTGGATATGGGGGAATCTGAGCATGTATGAAAAGGCTACAACACAGCTTAAGGGGGCTGGACACTGAGTAAACTGTTGTGTGATTGCATTCTGACAGGTGTGGGTGGAATTTGTAACATGTGGCAACATAACAGATAATTATGGATAATGAATGTCTGGATAAGGGATACTCAATCTGTATTAATGGTTGAGTTGTGCAGTTTACTTGTCAGTTCAGCTTTAGTGAATGGCCCCTGATGTTGGTGAACACAAAAATGCACGGGGAGGGCAGAAGTAAAGAAATAATAGAATCAGAAAATAGAGACTAAATGTTATGCAATATTTATTGTATCTCTGTACAATCCTTATCCTAAATGAAAAGCTCCTATGTTCAGTTGTACCATCATTTATTTAATAGTGCCTACTCTCTGACCTAAACGTCCAAATTTTCTTGTGACTCCTTTTACCATCAATACTTTGGTACCAGTGGTTTGAGAAAAATATGCAGCTCTGGACTGCAAGAAAAAACTTAAGTGATCTCTGCCAATGGGATGTTGGCACCTGTGGTTTGAGGTGTGATAGACCTTTACATGAACAGCTAGAACATTGGGGTAATGTAGGCTAACCATTGAAATATCTGGGGTGAACCAATAACTAAAACACAAATAGGAAAGATAAAGTATAATTATTGTTTATAAAAATAAAAAAAGTTTTTTAATTTGTGCATTTTTAATGGGCCTCACACATTGGAAACTGTAGCTGTGCTTTTAACATGACCAAGATAACATCATACAGTGATATTTACTGTAGTCAAACATGATTCAAATTGAAGAGGTGCAGAAGCCTTGTCTCTTATTGACCAAAACCCCAAGAGATGTTCTGCTCAACACCGTAGGTCATGTTTTGCAAAGTAAAATAATATTAGCTCTAGAATCTAACAGTCTGTGTTAATAATTCATTTGCAATAGAATTCACCATTCAAACATGGAGGACATGACATAGACGTACTAACCAAGTAGGGCTAAATGAGACTCTGCTGCCTGGTGATCTAGCACATGGTCCAAAATGAAGGCACAGAAGGTTAGTGCTCAATGCATCAGAAGTTCAAGGCACAATTGGCTTATAGAAAATCCCTTTGAAATTCAAGGTTTATTGTGAATCCATTAAAAAGCAGCAAAATAACAATTTAATCAACTGTAACTCAAATGAATTCTATGCTAGAAATAAAAGAACACATAGTTACAGTGATTTACAAAAGGTAACATTGAATTCATTTGCTTTGTTTATTGACTGAACGTCACCAAAAGACAACAAAGAACAAGAGCCAGAATATTTCAGTGACAGTCAGGCACGTAACACATTACAAGGGACATTAGCAATCAAATATAAATAGACAGAACAGTCCACTGTATGTTAAGCCCTAGAATATGTAGCCAGGGTTTTTTGCATATACTGAAGTGTTTTTCAATATGTTCCACTCACCATGGCACTCCTAGGGTTAAGGGTTGCTGTAACACTGCTGTTTGGTTTTCATTGGTCCATGAATCTAATGTGTCTAGGTATTCAACAGGTAACGGAGAAGAGAAAAGCAAGCAAGTAGAGAGCAGAATTGTGATTATTGCAAATCCCTTTTTGTTTTCTTGGAAATTGGTTGAACATTGCATATCCCCTGTGGAGGTTGCATCGAACCAGGACAAGAAAGCTGCCACTTACATTTATGTTTTGTCCCATGTTAAGGGACTATATGTGAGTGTTTTATATTTCATTGCTTTTATCATCTCTATACCTTCATTTGTGATATTGGGTATATATCCTGTATTTTCTGCACAGCAGATTGATTACACTGTCACTTTATAGCACATATAGCGCACTGTCACCTTGTGTATTTTGTATATGTATTCAACAGGTAACAACCAGCAGTGTCTTGGATCATCTATGCTTCATGCTATGGGTTTCATATGCACAACCAAAGTTATAGTGAGAACTAAAAGGTAGAGTTGAGCGGACACCTGGAAGTTCGGGTTTGGCGGGTTCGGCCGAACTTCGGAAAAAAGTCCGGGTTTGGGGTTGAACTTGACCCCGAACCCCATTGAAGTCAATGGGGACCCGAACTTTTGGCCACTAAAATGCCTCTAAAAAAGTCCTGGAAAGGGCTAGAGGGCTGCAAAATGAAGTAAAATGTGTCCCCATTCCCCATTCTATAAACCAAATGTCGTTCGGTTTATAGACTTTCGGCTTATGGAATACATGTAATACTATTGGCTTTCTATAAACCGAACTAGAGTCCCCATTCATAAGAAATTCTTATGAATGGGGACTCTAGTTCGGTTTATAGAAAGCCAATAGTATTACATGTATTCCATAAGCCGAAAGTCTATAAACCGAACAACATTCAGTTTATAGACTTTCGGTTTATAGAATAGCAATAGCATTACATGTGCCGAAACAGAGTCCATATTCATAAGAATTTCTTATGAATGGGGACTCTATTTCGGTTTATAGAAAGCCAATAGCATTACATACAATGTAATCGCCGAACCCCGAACTCCAACACGGACATACAGTGAAATGTCAGTGTTCGGGTCCGGGGTCCAAAAACCGTAAAGTTCGGTACGAACCCGAACAGTGCGGTTCGGGTTCGCTCAACACTACTAAAATGGTATACTGTAGCTGAAGAAACAGCAGATCTCGCCAGGAACTAAACCTTCCATGTCAGACTAACTGGTACTGACTGGTAAATATCTGGTGTTTCCCTTCATTATTCTATTGCCATCTTTATTATCAATATAACTTTGATCATACTGGTCTTCAAGTAATCGAGTTTTCTGTGTCCCAGCAGAGGGAAGACTTATGGATGATATCACTTCTGATTCAGCGATGGCAGGCGCCAATAGCTAAAATATCCTACAGCACAGAGGAGGCTCTGATCTGCTTGTTAGTACCTATGTTTCCTAAGCTATTATCAAGCTCACACAAAAAAGGGGCATTGCTGAGATTGATTGGGGCTGGACTAATGTACTTGTGAGGCATCCAAAGCTCACACCTATAGATATCCGAGACTGGACATGAGCTATGCAATAAACATCACACAAAGTAATGGCTATATGCTGGCCACCTCTTAACCTCCTGGTCTTGTGAGACGTAGAATAGTCCATACTAAATGAGACCTAACCAGAGAGCTCGGAATAGTTCTCATCCAAGAGAGATCCAAATAAGGATTTATTGTATGGAGAGACATCGTAATTGATTCTCCTGGAAAATGGACTTGTACTGATGATGCCCAGCAAACCAAGCCTGAGGTTGCTTATCTTAGATTTAGGTTGGCATGCTCTATGCAATGTTGTATAGAGCTGCTTCCTTGCACATGATTTACACCTGTGAAAATGTAACATTAAGATGTTGGCTGAAGAAATCAATGAATTAATCATGGTGGTCCCTATAGGTCCTTACCATGAATTAATAATTGATTTCTCTCTGTCAACATATGAGTGGTACATATTGACAGGTGGCTATTTATGTCTGCTGGCTGACAGCAAATTGAAGTTATATGCAGCCAGAAAAAATATAAGGTCAGTGTGACAGCTGTATGCAAATATACAGTGATGAAAAGTAGGGTCAGTGGAATATACAAATCTTCTATTTTTGAATTTTGAAGATAGCTTTTTACATTTTGGAAGTCTGCATTATGTATCAATATACACAACATGGTCAAAAGTATTTGTATTTGATACACATCTTTTACATTTTGAATTCAGATATTCCACTTTCAACTGTTAGTGATATTATTGGAAAGTGGAAGCATTTAGGAACAGCAGCAACTCATCCACGAAGCAGAAGACCACCTAAAATCATGGGTGGGTCACTGGGGAGGAGACAGTTCATCGCGGCTGCAGTAACGCAGATGCTTCACTGTTTCCACTCGTGTGATGGCCAGTTCATCACGCGAGAGGTCATGGTGGGACAGTTCATCGTGGGATCGCTGAAAGTATTATTAATAATGATACATTTTAGTATTAGGGTTTGTGGGAGGGTTTGGTATTAGGGTTCGGGGGTAGCATTACTATTAGGGTTAATTTTAATATTAGGGTTTGGGGGGGTTAATTTTAGTATTAGGATTGGGGGGGTGTTAATTTTAGTATTAGGGTTCGTGGAGGGGGTTCATTTTAGTATTACGGTTTGGGGGGTTAATTTTAGTATTAGGGTTCGTGGAGGGGGTTAATTTTAGTATTAGGGTTTGGGGGGGTTAATTTTAGTATTAGGGTTCTGGGGAAGTTCATTTTAGTATTGAGTTTGAGAGGGTCACTTTTAGGGGGGGTCATTTATTAGGGGGGGGTTAATTTATTGTGGGGTGTACGTTTGTAAGCACTGACAGTTCAGTGCTGAACTGTCAACACTTACATAGCCGCAATGAAGCAGCCGCATTCATCTTCCCCGCTGACAGTTCAGCGTTTAAACTGACACGCTGAACTGTCCTAGACCCAGGTCACCAACTTCTGAGGTCATGGTGCGTAAAAGTCCCCAAAGCTCTGCTGATTCCATAGCTGAAGTGTTCACTGCAGTATGGGTGAGGCTGGTTTGGCGGAAGCCAGGAGAAAGTTACCTGTCTGACTGCATTGTGCCTACTTGGGCCAGGCCCCTTACTTCCAGTGAAGGGAAATCTTAATGCTTCAGTATTCAAAGACATTTTGGACAATGCTATACTTCCAACTTTGTGGGAACAGTTTGGGGGAAGGCCCTTATCTATTCCAGCATAACTGTGCCCCAGTGCAGAAAGCAAAGTCCATAAAGACATGGTTGGATGAGTTTGGTGTGGAAGAACTTGACTGGCCCACACAAAGCCCTGACCTTAACCCCACTGAACATGTTTAAGATGAGCTGGAACAGGGATTGCAAGCCAGACCTTCTCATCCAACATCAGGACCTCACACCTGCTCTATTGGAGGAATGGGCCGAAATTCCCACAGAAACACTTGTTTTAGTGTTTGGGGGGTGGGGCAATTACATATTAATGTCTATAAAATGCAATGTCATAAAAGTCTCTTTTGGTGTAATGGTCAGGTGTCTACTTTTGACCATAAAGTGATGGTGTAGTGGATTTGGTTACAGTATTTGTTTGGTGCTGTGCCATTTGTACTGTGTTTACCATACACCATTTGAATCAGATTTATGGAATTACCAGTATTATATCTTACAATAAGATCATTTGATTGCTCAAAGATGCAGAACAGTGGCACTATCCAGTTGGGAGGTAATTTGTGAGCCTTTTTGTGGATATAAAAGACAGATGGAGAAGAGGAGGAGATCAGCACCAGAGGAGGCCCATTGGACGAAACACATTATGAATATTACAAAGACTCTCTCAGGAGCTGTGAACTGGCATCTCTGTTTTATATTTGAGCATCTTGCACTTTTATTATTAAATCTGTTGATTCTACTGCACAAACCTCTTCTCATTCTTGGTTTTAACCAATCCTTTTGAGTCTGCCTTAAGGGGGTTGTGGTTGTCATTCTACCTATGTATCAAGAGGTCTTATGCCTGCATAGTACGAGTATGATAGAAGTTTCTCAAAACTGAGTGAATGCGGTTTCACCTGTGTAAACACTTGTTGTGTTATTTCCTCCTTCTACATGGTTATATGCACTTTGCGAATCAATGAATAATATCTTCCCCTTAAATATAAGTATATGTTTAATTACCTGTATAAGAATTATTTGGAACTAGACTATTACTGTGCACATCACCACTATATACATACATCTTTATTGTTTGAAGCGTTTGCATCCTGTTATAAGTTGTTAGAACTTATGTGTTTTATGTGACAAGGCCCCTCAAAAAAAGAGGGGGGCTCATACCTGCTGTGCAAGGCATTTGTTTAGCATCAATGCTTTAGATCTTTAATTTCCATGTTTTTCGTTGTATTTGCGGTTTTTAAAAATTTTTTAAGTGATCAGTATAGGTGTGTACCCCATTAAAAATGCCCAGACTACAAAAAAAGCCGGTGTTTTAAACAAACTGGGTATAATGAAATCACCATTGGGGCTATAACAAGCTGCCAATTGGACAGCTGTAGATAAAACAATGTGGCATGTCAGCACAAGGAAGATATGCCCTTATAATTAATACTAAGGAGAGCTTGTTTACTGCAAGGCTGCGATGTCATTGAGAACATGGAAAGGTGGGGAGTTTGCAGAGCGAATTAGAGGTTTTTTTTTTTTATTCCACCACCCACATCACAGAGCTAAAGATTGATGGTATTCTGCCCTGTACAGATATCTGCTCCCAGTAATTAGCTGTCACAACCACACTGACATTCCAACACTGGCACAAGTAGCTGTGCTAATGAACGCTACGCTTTATCCCTGCCTGGAATAAATTCAGAGCTATTTAGAAATGCAATGCTTATTAAGGCAGAAACAGCACCGTACAAAATATGATACAATTTAACAAATGTTCACGCCTGGTACACAGTATGGTTTGCAGTATAATTAATATGTAATATATCTCTGGGCGATGTGTTTGCGGATCGGATAAGTGAATGTGTAAAATTGGTTAATCCTATGATTGATAGGGGTGAGCAATGCAAACCTTTTTACTGAGCTGAACATCAAGTTGGCATTGTAAGAGTTAACATGCTTCGGTTTATTTCATTTTCAGTAATTTGACATTTAAAGGGACAGGGTGTAGAAAATATTAATGTTAATCGAGTAATTAAACAAAATTAGAATTTGATTAAGGTTTCATTATTTTGGAAGGGAAACACAATGTGGTCCTTGATGTTGTCTTTTCCCTGGCTGCTTGGTAAGGTTAAATGCTCTTGGCATAACTATAGTGCTGCATAGGTTCGGTGATACACTCAGACTCCAAAGAGAATGCCTTCGGTTCCAACACATTAACTGAATTGATTACAGTTCTTGTAAATAAATGTGGTTACAATAAAAAAATTTTTTTTCAAACTCAGCTTTACCTGTCTGTTCCCTTCCCTTGGAGATTGATTTTCCCTGCTCCTGACATCTGCGGGAGATTGTCTACTGCCCAACAACGATAATTCTTACTCAAATAATTAGGAAAACCGATTCTGGTTCTGAATCCAAACTTAAAAAAGCTAGACTAAGCAAAGTAATAAATATCTTAAAAACACCACTTAACTGTAATGAATTAGCAGACAGATAAGACAAAAAATGCCTAATACATTTTGCACACTAAGTTCTCAGTCCTACCCATTCGCGCACTAAGGATATGAGGTCACTTGATCAGTTGGGAACTATGGGTTTGTGCCGAGAGACTGCCATCACAGAGCATGCAGTTACTGGATCAGGTGTCTCACGGAAAGGACATGACTTGAGAAAGATGCAGGGGAGTTACAGTGTATTGGAACATGTATGGAAGTGATTTATAGGATTCTATTATTCCATAATAAATATAAAAATATAAAAAAAACAATTGTGTAGGTTTCCAGTCAGAATTAAAAAGATGTGAATATTGTGTTTTGTTTTTTAAATTGTCTGTAATATTTTTCTATTTTTGTTAATATTAGAGAACAGTCGGGCCCAGTATCAAAAGATTTTCCAAGAGAAAATCAGTGTGTCCTACCTATAACAAGTAAGTGTAATATGCACCGTCTGTATTATGGGTTGATAGGGCATTGTTTCATCCACCCTAGAACTGCTGAACTTGCTTTCTGTGCACCTGGTTTGTGTCTGATTAATGCACATTTCAGTATGACATTAGGAGAAACAAACAGGTCAGATATACGGTATATATACTGTGAAAGGTCACTTTCTCTTAGGATACTCCACAAAGGAATGAAGAGTCAAAGAAATGAGACCAGGCCAAGTTTCTAAGTCGAATAACCGATGTTTAACACAAACATATACGCAGGGTAGCGTCTGCACAGACTGCTCTGACGCACCCTAAATTCACACAAATTTATAGTAAAATGCACAGCATAATTTCATAATTCAAAGCAAATAAAAGCATATGATTGGTTACAATTTGTCGCAGTGCTACGTATTATCTTTATCAAACCACATTGTTTACCAGCTAAACTAACTGGAAAATTCCAGCTAAACCGTCTGATCATTGCGCTTGTACCCTTGCTTTATTTTGTTCTTTTCAGCTAAAGTTTAAGCAAGCTTGGTTACTTGTGTAATCTTTCAACACTAAAAGCAATATCACATTTTTACGCTCTTTCATTTCCACATTAACCTCTCACTCTCTTTGGGTATCACAGAGGACAAACATGGAAGAAGGCTTACAAAATGGAGTCGGTAGGGCAAAATGGCTTCCGAGATACAAAATGGCTTCCAGGGTAATTTCATCTTTCACAGTACATTACCACATCGCAAGGTAAAATGTAACAACCTTACGCAGTTATATAGAAACATAAAGATATGTGAGTTTACCTTTATTTGAGTCTATCACTCTCACATTTGTTCATTGCACTCCTTATTTGTTCTCTATATATATTTTGTTGATTTACGAAGTCTGCCTATGTATCATCCCACATCATTTCCTGTCTATTTTGATTCATTTTTTTTGTGGTCTATTACATTATCTGTGGTCTTTGATTTCTTCCTCACTTATTCATTTTTGTTTGTGCCTCTCTCTCTGTAACAGACACCCATTCACATTCTGCCCCTGATATACATTCTTAGTCTCTCATTCAGTTCTATTTGTCTTACTCTCTTTCCCTCTCGCATTCATTCATTTATTCATATGCTGTATCTTCTTTTTATCTGCAATCTGCTTCATTTCTCTCCAGTCAGTGTCAGTTCCATTAATTTTTCTAACTCTCGTTTTTTTTCTCTCCTATTTTTCTCTCTCTGCTTTCTCTAGCTTGTCGAAAGCAGATCATTTTCCCCGTGAATTCACGTCCATGTAATTGCTTTGCGTTTTCCAGTCTTCCCCCCGCAGCCAGGGATACGGGGCCACTTACTGAACATATTTGGACATTACAAGCAAATGCTCCTCCAGGGAACAAAACCTAGTGAAACCTAATGAGTTTTCTCCTGGAACTGCTAATACCAAGGCTCTCACTGAGGTTAGGTACTGTTCTCCTGTCACACAGTCTCCCATTTCACTGCTTCTCCAATCTCCTTGCAGTGCAGAGGGGCAGAAAAAGGAGAATAGAAAAAAATGTGAGGGCAACAAATATCAGGGGATGTATAATGCAAGGTAAAGTGTATGTGAAAGAGGACGGGCCTCATTATAAAAACAGGTAAGTCCAGCACTGGGATTACTGCACCAAAAAATGAAAAAACAGGCTTTAAAGTGTGAAATAGACATATCCGCACAGTCTAAACCAGTATATATTAAAACTACTACTGGGCATCTGCAAACATTTTTCCATGTGGGAGTTGAAAGGGGCAACATTTTAACCCACGTGCCACTCTTTCTTCAGAACATTATAAAGGGGTCAGCAAGGTATGGAATATAGGTGGGCCTACAAGGTGTTAGGGCTATTGCACATCTGCTCACTGTCAATCAGCCTGGATCCTCCTTTCTACTCATTGCAGGAAGAAGGATTACCAGACAAAGTATTTTGTTCTTAAAGGTGCCCAAAATCTTCCAAATATTAATGCATAGTAATGTGCTTCAAAAGTACTTTGGATTGCTTAAAATATAAAATACTTACAGCTAGATGAAATTGTGAAATGACAGTAGTTTGCAAGAAGCCAGGACTACCCACACTAGCTGTGTAAAAGTAATTTCCTTTAAAATGTCCTACAAAACTTTATATCCTCAGTGTCTATATAGTCAGTGCTGCCACATCTATCTATATATAAATATATATATATATATATATATATATATATATATATATATATATATATATATATTATATTTTACATTAAACCTACATTAAACTCGGGGCAGATTGAATTCTATAGGGAAAACCTGTTCCCCTTTAGTCTACATGGAATTCCATATATGTTGCAAACAAGAGAAGTAGAGATGAATCTAAATATGCACATGTGACTCTGCAGGGCTTAATACAAATCAAAAATAAATTAACAACTCCCCTACAAAGAAATTCTCTTATGCGTTAACTCAAATGTATTTGTGATCAGCATTGTGTATTGTATTCCTGTTCACAGGACTATTGTGTTTGCATGAACTGAGTATTGAGCTGTTTGTGAAATTCAAGTGAAATAGAGACTGAGACAGATTCTCAATGTCTCAAAAGTTCTTTTTGCACTGTTATTCTCACCATCTGGACTACTTGCTTTCTCAGATTTTATTGAAAATACTTATTGTTTTACTGACATATAAAAGAAATGGACTACTGTGCATGGAACATCTGCAAATGGTTCTGGAACTGTACATTGAAGCACTCTCAGTGTTCTGGAGATATATACTGCTCTCCAATTGCTCCTTGTCATGTACGTATTAGGGATTATGTGACTTTCATCAATAGAGCTGTGCCACTTACTTCTGTATAGTAACATAGTAATTTAGGTTCAATTCCCTAAGTTCATCAAGTTCAATCCTTCTAACTATCCGTCTTATAATGTTGTAGTTATGAATTAGGCTTAGCCCCTTAAGTACTCGGGTGTATACCAGAAGTGGGATGCAAACTTTTTTTAATCAACCGGGTCTCTTTGTACATGAAGCCGACCTGCAGTAGTATATGTATAATATTTCTATATGAAAGTAATCTGGAGCAGCATATGCATAATCTTTATATATGAAGACAATCTACAGTAGTATGGGTGTAATCTTTGTATATGAAGGCAATCTGGAGAAGCATATCTATAGTTTTTGAATATGAAGGAAATCTGGAGCAGTATCTGCATCATATTTGTATATGAAGGCAATCTTGAGCAGTATATGTGTATTCTTTGTATATGACGGCAGTCTGGAGCAGCATATGTATAATCTTTGTATATGAAGGCACTCTGGAGCAGCATTTGCATAATCTTTGCATATAAATGCAGTCTGGAGCAACATTTCTATAATCTTTGTATATGACAGCACTCTGGAGAAGTATATGCATAATCTTTGTATATGAATTCAGTATGGCATAGCATATGTATAATCTTTGTATATGAAGGCAATCTGGGGCAGCATACGTACAATCTTTGTAAATGAAAGCAATCTGGAGCAATCTATGCATAATCTTTGTATATGAAGGCAGTCTGGAGTAGTATATCTATGATCTTTGTATATGAAGGCAATCTCGAGCAAAATAACCATATTTTTGTATGGAAAGGCAATCTGGAGAATTATATGGATACTCTTTGTATATGAGGGAAATCTGGAGCAGTATATGCATAATCTTTGATATGAAGGCAGTCTGGAGCAGTATATGCATAATCTTTGATATGAAGGCAGTCTGGAGCAGTATATGCATTCTTGACCTTAGAGAGCTCCTGACCCACTGCTTCCTTGTGTTGCTGTCACACTGTCAGCATGTCATTGGAGTTTGGTCTCTGAGAGCTTTGAGCTCTTAAAAAAACATGTGTCACAAGCTAGACAGCTTAAACCTACAATTATGGAGGAAAGTGCTGCTTGAAAACAGAAGACTCAGGGTCCCCGTCACGGGTTTGGCAAACTTGCAAATCTGGGAACTCGGCTGGCTAAATACCACTACTTGAGTATACCATCCAGCAATGGTGCTTTGTCTGCAATAACAGTATTTAATTGCTTAATCACTTATTCCTGCATCAGCCAAGTTTGCTATGACGTTTCCATAAAATCAGCTTGCAGGTGCTCAGCCATCAGTTCTTGGTACAAAAATAAGTGAAATAAAAACATTTGGGGATTGGTTTCACTCTCCTTTGCAATCAGTTTCTATTTTCCAATTTAGCTAATTTAATCTCCTTTGTTGGCATCTTTGTACTTTACAAATGATGCTGCCAATGCCACTCTTTCATAATGTTTGAATGCCTTTTTTTTCTCTTTTATTTCATGTCTTTTGTTACTGTGAAGCCACATTGGTCTTAATTTGCTTCTTTTGTATTTGTTTCCCAAGGGTATATGCTGATATGTATAACTTTGTAATGTGTGTTGATATTTTTTCCAGAAAACAATCCATCCCAGTCTATGTGTTTCTTAGTCCGTTAAAGTTGGCATTTCTAAAATTAATTAAGTTTGGTGGAGTAGTTAACAATTAGCTTTATTGAATTAATATCAAATGACAGCATGCCATGGTCACTATTCCCCAAGTATTCGTTTAGTTGGATGTTTTAGATAACTCATTGTTAGTTATTACCAGATCCAGACAGGCATCCATTCTAGTTGGGGTCTCTATTAACTGTGACATACATATGTCATTTACCAGGTTTAAAGGACAGACGTCCTCCCTAGTTTCATCCTAATTAACCCTCTAACCCTGCTCTATTAAGCTGCATTTCCCATGATGCACAGCGTGTTGACCGGTTATGAGAAATATAGTTAATAGAAATACAAAGATACGCTGTGGGTTATATGACTTGTTGCATGAGGAGGGGGGTGGGACATCACCCTGTGGCTTCAGCCCTGTTACAAATATACAAGCTGCACAGTGTGTAGGTTTGTTTTAACAATATGATCCTGTGCACAGGGGGCAGAGGGTCTTCCAGAATCATGGTTTGGGTTTTCAGTTATCTGACCCAAGGGAGGTGAGAACATTGCAGAGCTACTAAAAAGTAAAAAATGTACAGATTTTAAATTGAGTAGATTAGTACTTAAAGATGCAGCCCAGTAGAGCAGGGCTAGAGGTTTAATTAGGATAGCACTTGCGATAGGGGCGATAGTTGTCTTTTAAAAACTATATATTTTTAATACATGTGGAATGCATTAATTTTTTTATTTTAAAACAATAGTTTTTCTGTATTTAATTATTGAACTTAATTTCACAGGGGCCTCCTAATTTAGTGACATCATTGAGAGGGAATGAGAGGGGGCAGGCTGAATGCTCTGCAGAAGTTTTCATGCAAGAAAACATAGAAAGATACAATGTGTTCATTCGGTCCGTCTAGTCTGCCCATTTTTCTAAATACTTTTATAAGTCCCCAGTTCCCTATCTTATAGCTAGAATAGCCTTGTGTCTATCCCACGCATGCTTAAACTTTTTAACTGTGTTTACCTCTACCACTTCCGCTGGAACGCTATTCCATACATCCACTACCCTCTCAGTAAAGTAATACTTCCAGATATTACTTTTAAATCTTTGCCCGTCTAATTTAAGACTATGTCCTCTAGTTGTGGTAGTTTTTCTTCTTTTAAATATACTCTCCTCCTTTACTGTGTCTAATGCTGTCATTATCTAGAACTGTGTATCATATAACATCTTTCTATAGAATGCTGTTGGTTAACGTGATTAGGATGCAGTGAGGAATGATCAGGGCCGGCCTTAGGGGTGTGCGACCTGTGCGAGAGCACAGGGCGCAACACCCCAGGGGGCGCCCGCCCGGCCGGTAGAAAAAAAAAAGCCGGAGGAGGCACTGGCTGGGGGAGATCAAAAGATCCCCCCTCACAGCCCTCTGCTCGGCATTCTCTGCTTGGGCCGGGGAGGGGGCGGAGCTAACTGGCTGAGCGGTGTAGCTCCGCCCCCACCCTGTGAAGCAGAGCAGCGTCTGCTTCACATGGAGCCCTGGGCAGCATGAGATAGTGCTGCTCGGCTCCCCATGCCTGCATTAAGCATGGGGAGCCGAGCAGCACAAAGTCTTGCTGCCCATGGCTCCCCGTAATGCAGACTCTGCTCTGCTTCCCGGGGTGGGGGCGGAGCTACACCGCTGTGCCGGTTAGCTCCGCCCCCTCCCTGGATCCACCTTTGCAGGCAAAGGTAAGGGAGGGGGGGAGAGAGACAGAACAGGGGTTAGGGGGGAGAGACAGAACAGGGGGAGGGGAGAGAGAGAACAAGGGGAGGGGGGAGAGAGAGAACGGGGGGGGGAGAGAGAGAACAGGGGGAGGGGGGAGAGAGAGAACAGGGCTAGAGAGAGAGAACAGGGGGAGGGGGGAGAGACAGAACAGGGGAGGGGTGAGAGAGAGACAGACAGAAAAGGGGCAGGGGGTAGAGACAGAACTGGGAGAAAGAGGGAGAGAGAAAGAACAGGGGACGGGGGGGGGGGAGAGAGACAGAATAGGGGACGGGGGGAGAGAGACAGACATGGCAAGGAAGAGGAAAGGGACAAACATGGGAAGGGAGAGAGACACAAACATGGGGGGGGGCGCCAGAGGGGAAGCCCGCACAGGGCGCCGGAACACTTAAGGCCGGCCCTGGGAATGATATCAGATAGCTTTATGTGATGTAAAACAATAAGGAAGCCTTGGGGAGATAGGCAAGATGGCCTATGACAACAGTAGTAACTCTACTAAACTTTACATGCAGTTTTTAGGCAATTAAAAGTTTGTCTTTACACTATATACAGTGTAAAGTTTATTTTAATTAACTATTTTGAGTGTCAAAAAAGTGAGAAGTGTTTTTTAATAAAAAATCTAATCACTAATGGATATGTTTCTTGAGAGCTCCTTTTACTCTCTTCGTTATTCAGGGAGCTGTATCTTGAAATCTACTCTTCTTTTAGAAATCCAAGGCATCCAACAGGATTCAGTCAACAGGAAGACAATTTGTTGGCATGTCACGTTCTAAAGCCTATCAGAGTAACACTACCTTCTTGTTAAGGATTCTGGCAGATGTATTTCCATTCAGATGCTTATTTTTACCAGCATACTACTTCAGTGCTCTACGTGACAGTATGTAGTTTAAAGAAAGCTGATATTTTATAAATTCCGGAAGAGGGAAATTAACTTTTCTGGAAGAAGTAACATTAAGGAGTTAGCTAAATAGACTGAAATGTGTTTCATAAATATATGAATGGAATATAAATATAGTCAATGCACCCATAAGGCAGGGAAATGGCATATCACCGCCGAGTCTACCCTTTCACAAAAATGTCTTGCCTATAACTCGATGGGAAGTGTCCACAGGACTGTAGATTTAAAGGTCCCTGAGGTTGGTAAGATGTTAAAACATTTATTTCTGCCTTTTAGGGATGCCGTTAAAGGATCCTGGGAATAACATTGGCTATTGCTAAATTTATGGTTTCATTTTTTTGCTTTGTTTTTATTATTTAATTGTCTTTTTTTCACATTGATTCCCTTTAAAGAAGTGACTGTCAGGGTCTTACCTCACCAGACACTGCATGCAACACTTCCCATGCATCACATACATAGCCTTGCTAGTGTCACTCCACACCTATGGATCACGGATTTTCAGGCACACTACTGCATGCTAGTGCATCAATCAACGGAAGCAGATTATAAAGCAAAGCACTTATTTCCAGCCAGTGCTCAGTTGTTCTGATAGTTGTGCTATTATGAGTTGCTGCCTTTCCACTTTGGATTCTTCCCCCCCACATTTCCTGTCTTTTGTTGCTGACCCTGGATTGTTCCCTGGATATTCATACCTGACCCTGACCTTGGATTGTGTTTTGATGCAATTTTCTGTATTACCCCTTTTTGGCACCCCGCTTTCAGTTGCTGGTCCCCTGGACTGTTCTGCTGTATCCAGTTGTTATTGTATGGTATTGTTAGCTTCCTCTGCATTCTGGACTCCATCCCAGAGTCCAGTCCTGACAGCAAGTGCCTAATAGGAAACTGGTGATTAGATCTTGAATTGGTTGTTTGATGTTATCATTTGTAGGTGTAAACAGTCACACTACATTTGTTACTGATTGTATCAGTATTTACACACAAAATGTTTAGTTTTAGTCTAATGGCATCACAGATGTTAATGTTTAAAGGAATGTGGATTGTGGGGGGAGTCGTAGATAGGTGAGCAGTACAGCAAGTAAAACAGTCAGCATATGAGTTATTCATGGTATAATAAAACATGGAGCCACTCAGTGGGTCGTAGTGATGAAGGATTATGTGGCAATCACGTCTAAGGCTTGTAAGAATGCCTCGCTGGTGGTGAGCTGTACAGCAGGGTTCTGATAGGCTTCTAGGATAAGACAGGTCTAGATAGGCTGTGGCTAAATTTAGTTCCATGTCCATGAATGAGCCTTAAAGTGAGTGGAAATGTTATAGTGTAACATTCAGAAAATGCAAAACCAAGGAAAATATGCCTTATTTTAATCAAATATATCAAATTAAATGTTTAAAAATACTAGTTTATCATATGAAGCATAGACCTACAATATAACATAAGAAATGTGTTATCACACAAATCAATGGAATAACGCTTTGTACAGCTGAATGTATGTTTCCATGTGCATGAGGATAGATGCATCTCGAAACTGAGCACACCACAAGGGTACATGAACTTCCAGCTCACTGTAATCTGTTATTAAAAAATACCCATTGGGGTATCAGTAATACCAATCACAGCTGCCACCTCTGGTGATGTAAAGACAAAACAAGTATGTGATACTCCAAACAAAGTAATAATGTATAAAGAGGTAGCGGCTGACCCCACCTTCCATTCAGCATTTCCACTGGACAGAGACTGCAAGAGTAATACGCATGGGTATCATAGAGATGGGCACCAAATTACATCAGGATCACTACTGTATCTTCAAGATATGAAAAGGTTTATTGCAATCTACAGTGGCAAAAACCTCTGGTGATGTCACTCCATGCTTCTGCCCAGACATCATTTAGTATTCTCCTAATGGTGTATAATTGTGTGATGTCATAGACCTGGCTGCTTTCTCAGTGTTAGATTGCAGAATAATATAAGCAGAAGTCTGATTGGAACTGCCACCTAGTGGAATATAGATTTAGTTGCAGGAACTACCCTGAATATATCTGACCTACAATAATTAGTGGTTCCTTATGACTGGTAAAAACATTTCTGATAAACTGTGAATGATATAAAATTATGTATACCTCCACTGACAGTGGACCCCTAATTGTTGTGTACAGGACTGACCTCAGACTCCTATATATCTTAAAGGTGGTTGAAAGGATCTTGTTGAGAGTCAAAGCCTAACTCCTGATATACTCTGAAGATATATAGTTCCTGGGGTTAGAGCAAAAATGGGCTTAACAGAACATATCAGCACTAGAAAATATTGTCTCAACTCACAGAGTTTAATCCAGAGTCTCCCAGCCACATCTCAGGAAAGCATAGTCCAGTTTTCAGGGTTACTTAGTAATGAGTTTCACCCTTTGTGCTTTGATTACGTTCATAGTCTCATTGATTGTACTCAAGCCTCAGTCTACCATCAGTCTACCACCTCCAACGTAATCTATTTTAAGCAAAGGATCCTACCACTCTGCCTTTGCAGATATGCTTTCAATTCTAGTAGTAACTAGGGTTGCCACCTTTTCTTCAAAGAAATACCGGCCTTGGTACTGCCTCCATAGACTTAACATTGGCCTGATGCCAATATTTTACCGGCCTGCCAGTAAAATACCGGCCAGGTGGCAACCCTAGTAGTAACCAGTAATATATTAGGAATCAAGAGAGGAAGTCCTTGCATGGATTACCCTGTCTGTCACTGTCCCTTCTCTGGATCACGGTCCCCTGAGTTGATTTTGATGGGATTTCACTCCAGTCTCTGAGATTCTGACTCACAGAGTATTATAAACTCACAGACATTTTGTTCCGGTTGGTGCATTTAATCATGCAAAATCACTGCTTAGTAGCAAATGGATCTCAGTTAAACAGTAATGCGTGTTTAAGAGTGAATGGGCATATCCTATAGGTTATTTTTTCATTGTTAACGTGTTCCTTGTTAAAGTTAGAAGAACAACATCATGTATATTGATACACATCTGAATATAACAGGATAAGCCTGATGCTCAATAAAATCACAAGTATATTATCTACTATACAAAGCAATTCACAGAAAAGAGGACACTACATTCTTCTTTGAAAAATGTCCTTTATTATTCACAATATCAGTGAAAAGTGCGGGGATACAGAGCAATATAATCAAGCATCAGACTGCTTCATTATATTTTTCTTTACCCCACGCATTTGCCTGTGTATCACTGATATTGTGAATAAGAAAGGATTTCTTTAAAGAAGAATGTAGATTCCCCATTTCCGTGGAATACTTTGCACATTTCTTTTATATTGCTTTTTTTATTTGAGAGTCCTTTGCATGAATGGTTAAAATGCAATCCAATAGACAACTATAGGGCCCGTAATTTATATATATATATACACAAATCCAAGGGAGGTGCACTCAGCTATACAGCTTATAAGGTGTTGATAGCCCGGGTGCTGTGTAGCACAATACATACACAAGTCCAAAAACAAAAACACGCACTCACGGGTCTTGATAGAAAAACATCTTCATTGTTATTAGTCGATACTCAAGTCAGTAATTAACAAGTAGTCGACGTTATATATATATATATATATATATATATATATATATATATATATATATATATATAAATGAATCTAAATATGGTAGCAATGCACTCTCGAGACTTCATTCAAGTATCGAAATGTATCGATTTATTGAATAAACATAGCGACGTTTCGGGCAGAGACCTTGAATTGACAAACAGCAGGCTGAGTGCTAGTACATTGGGGGAATTTTTATGTATATATATAAACTACATTAATAAAGGAAGTGTGAAATCCTTTCAAGTGTTCACTAGCAGCTCACTTACAATTCAGTATTACTGAAACGCCCCAATGGGTTCTATTCATTAAAACGTGATCTGTGATGAACTTGAAAATTCAGGCATTGAAATTTGAAAGAAAATGGAAAAATAGGCAAGCTGGAGAAGTTTTCTAACCCTGCTATTAATGCCTGATTTTTACAGTTCATTTATTAGACTATAAACCCTACAGCAAATACAATTTGGAGATACAGTCCTTTAACAAGTGATCATTATTTTAATACTTGCTAAATCGATGCTGTGTGCATATTTTATTTAACTTTTCATTTTCATTCACTTATGTAGATATGTTTTTTTTCAATTTCACTTTGTATTGCCTTAGTACACTTCAGAATGGAATCTGTGTTGTTTAAAGTTTAAAAATTCCATATAACCTCTGAGTCGCTTCGCACAGCCCCTCCCTATCACTCACGTTAATGCTTGCTATAAATCTACAGTGTATAGTGACACAGGGCATTTTATGTTCTTGCAGTTCTGACATTTTGCTCCATTTTCCAATGTGTTATTTTAGTAAAGTTAATTTAACGCTGCAAGATAATGAAATGAGATTTTAGGTGGAATGTTTTATTTAATAAAGTTTGACCAAGCTGAGCGAGAGCTATTTAAACAACATTTAATTCAAATCAACCTCTTTCACCTTCTACGCGACAGAACCACTGAAGCGTTTCCGTTTTATTTTTTTTAACAGAAAAGAAAATTAATCATATTGAGCACGAGATAATATTACGGTCACATGCATTTATTGTAGACTTTGGAGATTGGAAAATCACTAGCAAGACCTGACTGTTTGCTAAAAGACCAAAAAAATGTCAAGGAAATGGGATTTCAGCCTTGCAAGCTGTGCACTCCACTAAGTGATGTTACAATGGATACAGAACATTTCAGACAGATTACAGCACCCAAGGCACTTCTAAGACTCTTCAACTAGTTTCCTCTTCAGATTTGACAGTCAGTTTAAACCATGGCAGCAGGTTTAGTACTGCAAGGCTTGTTACTGAGCAAAGAGGTTAGCAGACTGGCTAAATAAGCCCTTTATTCTCTGTCCTTGGCTAGGTACCAGCATTGGTCATGGTGAACAATTATTGGACCTTTTGACATAAAATCTAACAATGTTCCTTCACAGATCTTGCTATGGACGCTCGGGTCCTTGTACAGACAGGGCCGCCATCAGTAATTTATGCCCCCCCCCCATATCTCCCTCTCGCCCCCCTATCCTACAAAAGCTATTTTATGCAGGCCTTTGTATATCATGCCAATCATTTAAATACACCCCAGGACATGCCCCATCACCTGTATTGCACATCCAGGGTTTTCTGCTGCCCCTTTAACTACATTGCCCATCCAAGACTTAATATGCCACAGCCAGTGTTAGTTTATCCATTAATATGCCACTGACAATGTGCTCATTAATATGCCACTGATCATTTGCTCATTAATAGCCACTGACAATTTGACCATCAAAATGACACTGATAATTTGTCCATTAATATGCCACTGATAATTTGTCCATTAATATGTCCCTGACTATCTGACCATTGAAATGCCACTGACAATTTGACCATTGATATGCCACTGACAATTTGACCATTAATATGCCATGGATAATTTGCTCATTAATATGCCACAGATAATTTGCTCATTAATATGCCAATGATGATTGAGGCCTACTAAGTCTTGATCACAACTGGATTTATTTAAATACCCCACTTGATGACACATAGAAAATCAATACTACAGCTGCCTAGCGTCTGATGCAGTCCAATATTGATGCAGTAACCAAGAACTGACCTCATCCATCTCCATGAAATTGTCCTTCTACTCAGCCTTCATGAACAGTGGGACTGACAGCAATCTAGACCCTCATGCACATGACATTTCTCATTACTGAGGCATTTCAAAATGTCACAGTAAGACATGGTACAATGCCTCAGACTAAGCAGATTATATTGTAGGGTCCTGAATAAGCTTAGGAAAGAGACAACTTACATCCAATGTCTAGTATCATCATATCCATTGGTTATTTTATACAAAGTACTGGTTGGATTTGCAAACTGAAACTGAAAATGCCCAGAAACACTGTTCCTAGTACTGTCATAGTCTTATTTATCTAATGCCAAGTACAGTTTTCATTCATCATTAAGAAGACAGCTTGATATAAACCTTCAGAAAAATGGAAAATATAATTTATTGTTATAAAAGCTGTAATTGTTTTTTCCATAAAGGTCTCATTGCCAAATCCATGGAGATATCTAGCACACATTTTACCAGTGCCATGGTTCTATAATAAATTAAACACACTGATTTGCATCGACTGTATTAGATCACATATCAAAGCACACTGTGGGTTTTACAAGAAAACACCTGGGGCTGGATTTAGGTGATATTAACCAAGCAATGTTTATTAATTGGATGAGAACCAAACTCTGTTGCTTTTATACTGTGAGTGAAATGAGATAGGATTTGAGCAAAACAGAGACTTATGAAATTACATGGATTCATTTTTTTTAAATATATATATACCTACATTTTTTAAAGACACAGCATTTCCCTCTTATTCGTTCTCTTTTCTGAGTAAAACATTTGAAAGAAGTTTTTCTCAAGAGAAAGAGAAAAGTGGAGCTATTCACTAAAAGGTGTGGGTGAGACAAACAATTCTTCAGCCTTTAATGATTTAACCTATAAGAGGTTTGTTCCTGCACCATTTATATGGAATTCGGTGAGATGAAATGTTTATCTCACCTAAACCCATTAATTGTATTGGTTCCAGATTCTTGGGCCATGGTTACCCAGTTCCACTCTGGTGTCTGGATTGGCTGGTACAATGGAGAGCAACACATTCTGTGCAAGTATATCCCTGGGAATGAACATTGATATAAGGGCTACATGACTGAGCATGGGAAATGCATGAATGGCTATATGACTGAGCATGGGAAATGCATGAAGGGCTATATGACATGGGAAATGCATGAAACTATACAAGTCACTATATAAGTGAAGGATTTTGTAATAAAATGCCAGTAAATCTGAAAATCAAAGCACTAGCAGTCCTAGAGTAAACATATTGATGTATTAACATCAACAGAAAGAAAAAAGGCAGTGTGGTGTTTTGGGCAATGTTCTGCCGGGAATGCTTGGGTCCTGCCATTCATGTGGATGTTACTTTGACACGTCTCACCTACTTAAGCATTGTTGCAGAACATGTGGAAACGCTAAACAGTATTCCCTGATGGCATTTGTCTCTTTCAGTGTAATAATGTGTAATGAAAAAAAACAAAAATGGTTCCGGAATGGTTTGAGGAACACAACAAAGAGTTCAAGGGGTTGACTCCAGATCTCAATCCAATCAAACATCTGTGGGATGTGCTGGACAAACAAGTCCGATCCATGGAGATCCCACCCCACAACTTACAGGATCTGCTGCTAACATATTGGTGCCAGATACCATAGCTAGCCTTCAGAGGTCTAGTGGAATCCATGCCTTGACGGGTCAGGGCTGTTTTGGTTGGTGGTCATATTATTTTTGCTGATCAGTGTATGTCATCAGATTAATGGCTCCTTCACATGCAGATTACATAATAAGATATACCTCATCAGCTGTGTGTAATGTCCTTTTGAACACCATAGAAGCAAAACAGGACAAGCCTTACATAAACACGTTTAATTTCACATATTAAAATGTCAAAGTAATTGTTTTCTGTCACAATGGACATAGCATCAAGGATGTTAAATAACTGTTTAATAAGACTCTGCTGCAGTAGAGGTCCTCTGGATCAACAAACATAGGTTGTGGAAAGGTTGAACTCAATGGACTACATGTCTTAATAATTAATTAACTATATAAAATAATGTGCTTGTTTAATACTTTCAAGAATAGTCTGATTCATGACAAGGACTTTTTGTCACAGTATCACAAGAGGTGACAGCTTCGGTGAACAATGTTGGGGAAAACCTGAGCTGTACTAGAAGTGTAGAAGACCTTTCATAGATTGAAGGATGTGCTACATCAATTAAACATACTGCACCTCAAGCGACTCCTGTTGGCTAATCAAAGGTCCACAGTGTCAATGGATTGCACAAGCAAAGGACTTGAAGTTTCACTAATGTGCCTTCATCTGCTGTCCTATTGAAATAATACTCAATATACACATCAACTGCTTGTAATCTCATTTTAGCCAGTGAATACATTTTTAAATAATACCAAGTTAATCTACATGAAAAAGAAAATTACAAAAATGCACTATGAAACATGCCTAATGCTTGTGGAAATTTCTATTTGAATATGAACTTTCTAATGCTTTTCATTTCAAATTGAATTACACAGCAATTAGCATTTTTTAAAATACAAAACAATAATATGAACTATATTCTATGGCCATTATTAATGTCAACCTCTTGACGTTGATGGAATGTCATTGTGGACAATGGATAGTCGTTCCCATCATTTTGATGGGCTATTTTTCCTCAAATCCCAAAGAAAGGTACTGATGTAAGAAAAAACAAGTATCAGTCTTTGCTTGGTACTATATATATGGAGTATCATCCCTGTGGCCATATTTAAGGCAGAGTAAAAGAGACATCAGCCCATATATCCACACAGTGCATAGGGGCCAACAGCAGATTTATTTACCTTCCATTCTCCCTATACACAACATATACACTTTTCTGGTGTGAGAAATCAGGATTTCCGTGCTGACTTACTGCAGCCCTCCAGAAAGGATAGACCTCCTTTTGTTGTGATTAGCCAATGAGAGAAAAAAACAAACTAACAGTCTGTGAATAGCGAGTCAAAGAGAAGATACCTCCTTTTGCTATGAGTGGCCCTCTTGCAGGGGATGCACCCCTTTCAGATCTGTGAACAACTATACAAAGAATTGGAATGTTATATATATATATATATATATATTTCAATATACGTGTTTGTCTGTGTACCTATGTATATATCTGTTTGAATATCAGTGTACCAATATATTACATTATTACATTACCATTTATTTATATAGCATCAACAATTTACGTAGCGCTAGGTATAGAGCATAGAGGGAACTACATACTAAGTTAGACACACTAGAAACAGACTGGTACATGAGGTAGAGAACCCTGCTCGCAAGCTTACAATCTAGAGGGAATGGGGTCCATAAGACACACAAGGGGTTTAAGAGGTCAGAGGAATTGAAGATGTAATGACAGTAGTGTGGATGGGTGGCACTAGGTGAGATAGGCCAAAGATGAATAGTGTGTGTTTCAGCTAGGTGGGAACTGCTAGAGGTGAAGTGACAGGTGTTCTAGTGGGTTGGGTAGTAAGCTTCTTTAAAGAGGAGGGTTTTGAGGGACTTTTTAAAATTTGAAAAGGAGGGAGAGAGCTGGATGCTCTGCGGAAGGGAGTTCCAGAGAGAGGGGGCAGCTCGGGCAAAATCTTGGAGTCGCGAGTGAGAAGTGGTGATGAGGTTGGAGGAGAGTTTCAGTCCCATTGAGGAGCGCAAAGGACGTGCAGGGAAGTATCGGTTGACAAGGGAGGCAATGTACAGAGGGGCAGAGGAGTGGAGGGCTTTGTAGGTTAAAGACAGAATTTAAAATGTTATCCTTGAGCAGATGGGGAGCCAGTGGAGGGCGTTGCAGAGAGGAGCTGCCGAATCAGACCGACAAGCAAGAAAGATGAGTCTGGCAGCTGCATTTTGGATAGATTGCAGGGGAGACAAACGAGCCAGAGGTAGTCCAGTCAGGAGGCCATTACAGTAGTCAAGGCGAGAGATCACAAGCGAGTGCACTATAATTTTGGCGGTCTCTTTGCTGAGGAACGGGCGAATGCATGCGATTTTCCTTAAGTGCAGTACACAGGATTCGGCTAAAGACTGAATGTGGGGAACGAAGGAGAGAGCAGAGTCAAAAGTGACCCCAAGACATCGAACACGGTCAGCCGGTATAATTGAAGCATTTTCAACGGTGACCATGAACCCAGGTGTAGGGATAGAGTTTGAGGGTGGGAAGATAATCAGTTCTGTTTTGGAAAGGTTAAGTTTCAGGTAGCGATCAGACATCCAAGCAGAGATGGCCGACAGACACTCAACTACCTGTGACACTAGAGAGGGAGTGAGGGCAATGGAGGAGAGGTAAATCTGAGTGTCATCCGCACACAGGTGGTATTGGAAACCAAAGGAGCGTATGAGTTCTCCTAAAGAGGTGGTGTACAGGGAAAACAACAGCGGGCCAATGACCAATCCTTGCAGAACACCAACAGAGAGCGAAACAGGCGACGATGTCGTTCCAGCAAGTGACACTCAATAAGAGTGTTCAGATAAGTACGAATCAATCCAAGAGAGAGCCGTACCACCTATGCAAAAAAAAAAAAAGGATAATCTGTTGAGAAGGAGGCGGTGGTCAACGGTGTCAAAGGCAAGTATATGGGTGCACGTATAATAGGGTCAACAGCAGTTGAGGGCAATAATTCCCATGATGCTCACTCAGCTCAATATACAGACAAACAGATATGTGTGTACATATGTCTGTATATGTAACTATCTATCTATGAAAAATCTATCTAACTATGGAGACTGTGCAGCACAGGAATGAACTTTTGGGATTTTTCTAGAGAGAATCAAATGTGGGGATTGTAAAAAGCTTGGGGTTTTCCTTTCCCCTGGAAGCACCATGATCCCAGGTTTCAGATGCAGTATGGAAAAGCAGCGGATCCACCAACGTTGGTAAATAGAAGAAATCCAGTGCATACTTCAATAAATCGATAATTCCATTAAGGACTGCTTATGGAGATCTTTATTAGTGTAAAATCATATAACAGAAGCAAAATAAGCTGAACCGCTGCTTGATGCATTTTGCATAAAAGGCTAATTGTTTAAATACACCTCTAATTACTAAATTACTCTTCACATACGTGTTTGTGACAAAGAAGCTGCCAAGAAGTATAGCGCAACTGTAGACACACTTATATGCTATGCATCAAAGATAAATTAGGTCTGCAGTGAAAAATAGAAAACTATGCCTTGCAAGAGTAAAAGTACTGAAGAGATAAAATCACTGTAAAGTAATTAATATGCTCCATGTAAGTGTGGCAGAAAAAATAGGCATAATAGAAAATAGGTAATTATATATATCAGTTATAAATTATTACTGATGAATAAATAATACCTAAATGTGATATAAACTGCTGGGTTATTACTGAAAATAAAATTGAGAGTAAAATATATATATGTGGGATTTTTTTTTTTAAATCACTAAAATAAAACACTCATTAATCAGTATAGAGACCGTGAGAAAAGTGAATAAATGTTGACACATCTGAGTAACTAAATAAACTGTAAAAAAATGATATATATCTTGCCAAGTAGGTAAAAGAAATAATACATTTTAATACTGACAGAAATAAAAGGCAGAATACTGGAAATATACTATGTGAACATTAAATGTGTTTAGAAAAACATGTACACGTTGATACATCTCTATCCCCATATATATATAAAAAACATTTCATATACCACTAGTTAAAAGACATAGTCACAGTCACAATAAATGCCATTCTTAATATAATTTGTCTGATATGTAAATTAAGTAGTAAAACTTTTACTTCTCAGTGTTTTATAATTGTAATATATTCCTCACTGTTGATTAATTGCTATAACAATATAAGTGGGAGAAACACACCTCAATATTTTGATTAACAGCATCAAAGAATAAAGAGAACCCTGGTGTATGAATTCAAAATAATCCGTCACTATGGAATTGATAATTACTTACATGTTTAGAATTTGCCAATACAGATTTTAACTTGAGAAAATGACTCCCTAGGAGATTTAGAAATGACAGTACTGTAATCAATAAATTAATAATTTATGGCTAGAGTTAAATTTATTATATGATATGATATAATCCATCCTCATCAGGATCTTGAGAACTCCAAGATCATAAACATTAAAGATCCATAAAGAACCATAAAGAATGGATATCCCGAGCCTCAATCTACCAATCATGAATTATTCATATCAAAACATAAATAAAGTAAGATTCTGTATGTTCTTTTAATCTCGCATACTACGTTTAACAAAAAAGAAAATATTGCATACTTGTATTACCTGGTCACTATCATCACACACTGTTTCTTATGTATTATTCTATACTATGAATGTCATTTAAGTGATGCAATAAAAATTTAATTTAAAAAAACAAACAAAAAACATAAAGTCTTGTGATAAAATGTGTGACTTCAAACTGGCTACACTTGTCTGCAAAGTATGAATCCAATAGACTTCCCTGCAGCAAAAAGTCTGGAACCAGTGTCAAACCTGGCCTGAGACCCTGAAAGGAGAAATATGTTGTGTCTGGCTATAACATCTTCTAAATGGTCTTTAATCCTCTCCTTCAAACATCTGGTAAAAAAAAACATAAAGTCATATGATAAAATGTGTGGCTTCAAACTGGCTACACTTGTCTGCAAAGTATGAATCCAATAGACCTCCCTGCAGCAAAAAGTCTGGAACCAGTGTCAAACCTGGCCTGAAACCCTGAAAGGAGAAATATGTTGTGCCTGGCTATAACATCTTCTAAATGGTCTTTAATCCTCTCCTTCAAACATCTGGTAGACCAAACCATGTTGTGCCTGCCGCACTGCAAGATCTGCAACAATTAATAGTGATAAAATACAGTGTACTGCAAATACATAAATATACTTATCTAGAAAACATAAATGATGAACTCAAAATATGTTCATAAAATAAAGGGAGAATAAAAGAAACATATATGTGTAAGTCTGTAAAAATAAGAGAAATGAAAATATGAATCCCCCTTGGTATTGCACTCACATGTACTAGAGCCTACAAGCCCAGTTCTGGTATGGATTGCAGATTTTGGTATACATTTCCATCACGCTCAGCCAGCCACTTCAGTCCAAGCAGCAAAAGAGTCTAACACGAAGACGAATCAACATACAGGAGGAACCAGAGAGAGAGGCAGACATAGTGTAGTAGATTTGTATGAAATATTTTGAGTTCATCATTTATGTTTAGGTACATAAGTATATTTATTTACTTACGCTAAACTATATTTTATCACAATTGTTTGCTGTGGTTTTGGTGAGTACTCCAGTGTTTTAGTTGCATCTTAAGCATTAATCTTAATCTTATTTTTTTAAATTTTATTTATTTATTAGCACCTGTCACTTAATATTCAATGTTGCAACATTTAATACACCGTGTCGTATGAAAAGATTCATGAGAAGTGGTACATGTAAAATTACACGTAATCCTCATATCCTGCAACACTTGTAAATGAGGCTGCCACACGGATACATATCAATCATGTTTACCCAGTTCATACCAGAACTAGATCACTATCTATGGGCAACCATACTGGGAGCAAGAATATGTCCAATGTTTTAGCCGTGTGTACTAAAAACAAATACCCATACATACTATTTACAACATGTATTTGTCCAATGCCAAAATACTTCGATTATATTTGATAATTTGCTTGATCTAATGCAATTCTTTTGAGTAAGTAATGACTAAAGTAACTGGGGATTCAGCATTAGCAATCTTGAAACCTTTAAAAGGTTTCAATAACTGCTCTCTACGTATGCATACTTATATTCTTTCAAAAGAAAGGCGTTCTCCTCACAGGCTGTTGATCTCTCACAATCTGTTTCTGTCTTTTATTCTTCACTCTTCTACCTACATTTCAATATATAGAACAGCTGTGCCCTGTCTGATACACTTCAAGATATGGTGACAGAACTGTCCTTTGCTTTGCAGCTGACTAGCTTTCTGATTACAGTTCTTCCTTGCCATCCTCCTATGTGAATTTAAACTGATATTATCTCAAAAGAATTATTTATATCTATAGTACTTCTCATTTCACAAACATTGCATACATGTACATCTGATTATATTTAGCTACAGACTAGAATCCCAAACCCCATTTATACTGGTGACACATTAACTTGGATTGGGATAAGGATTGAGCAAGTACAAACTAATACTAACTTGATATTGCAGTAACTTCCTCCCCCCAAGACAGATATATGGCTACTTTCCATGGGATCTATTCAGTGATAGTGAGTGCAGGTGAGTTGAGATGAGAAGCACATTTCATCTCATCATTATAGCATAGCTGCCAACATCGGCCATGTTTCCTGGGACACATATTTGTTCCACATGCTGAAGAAAGACCATGCAAAGTGCAGCCCGGCAGTATGTAGAATGGATATACGCACAGACACAATCCAATTAATTAATCAGGGTGGTGATCGCATAGGACTTACCATGATTCATTAATTGGATTCTGTCTGTGCATATATACAACTTACATACTGCCTGGCTGCACTTTGCGTGCTCTTTCTGCAGCATGTGGAACAAATATGTGTCCCTGGAAACATGGCCGATGTTGACAACTATGTTATAGATTATAAAAGGGCCAAGCCTGGTGTATTTCAAAATATCATCTGACCCTGCATAATGCATAGTTATATATCAAAACAATTATCACTGATTTAACTATTCCTTCAGCAGGGCCAACTCTGCTCTTCTCACAGTAGATACACACCAGGTTAATTATCACTGATTTAACTATTCCTTCAGCAGGGCCAACTCTGCTCTTCTCACAGGAGAAACACACCAGGTTTCTTCGTGCACAATGTATGATCATCTCCCCTCACCTCACAATTAGTGGATAGCTCCCTATATATTGATGCAGTTAGAACCTGAGAACCTGTTTGACTAGTTGAGGTTTAAAAACCCGAAATTAACTTTACATGACAATAAAGATCAAATTATCTGACTTGATGCTTCATGGATCATTCCTTAATTCCAAAGAGATATGCATGTATGATGTAAATTGGAATGTTCCTTAGTATCTTACCAGAAAAACCTCCATACCCTCCCCAATAACGACACAAGACATGTCTGGAGTTAAATAGGCCACAGCTTTATCAACATAACAAAGAAGAACTGTATGCCAAAACTATCTCCGCTTTATTGTTATATTTCTTATAACTTATTATAAATATATATAAAATTATAAATACTTAAGTTGAACATCCAGTTGACATAAAGCTCCAACTAGTCCTTGCCAATCTGTAAACATTAAATAACCATGACCTTTTAAAACTAAGGTCCCTAGAGTGAACCCCTCTCCCCTCGTCCATACTAAATCGGCATTTTGTTTCAAACTTGATGCTAACTCTCAGCCGGCAGTTAGCTCGGTGGGCACGACCATTACACTTTCATTCAATAGCTGAGAGGTTAGGGGAGGGGCCACCCTGTCCATCCTTTTCGACTCAATCACCTTCGTTCTTAACTACTGGATTGGCAAGGACCACCCCGCCTGCTGCGACAGAGAAAACATGTTAGCACAACATAAAACAAATACAATAACCATCATTAGGGAGGGTGGGCGGGAAATTCCCTGCTGTGTCCGTCAGAACTAAAATGGCTGCTGACCCCAAGATGGAGGGCTGCTTAAATACCCCCACCCCACAGCCACTCCCCCCCACCTCGTCATAGATTCCACTCACACCCTTTCACTCATACATGCCCCCTCCCACCTAGGCTTTGCCTGTTTCCCGGGGAACTTATATTGAACTATAGCTTCAACAAAAGGGACACCTGGAAACAGTAGAAGAATCACCAGTATTCTGCAAAATGTTGAAGCTTAATGGCATATTGTGTACGGCACTGGCAGAAGCACTAGATCTAAAAAGATTTAGTACTAATCAGGGTCATTTCAAATATCCTAAATGTAAAGATACTGCAGAAAAAAGGCGGGTTATGTGAGAAAAAAAGACACTAGATGCCTGAGCAAAAGTAATATTTTAGAGTTACACTTACACTTAATTGGAGATTATTCTCTCCAACACCCTGTGAGCAATTAAGTTGGATGTGTTAAAAGATTAGTTGCTTAAATGGACTGCAGAATCAAAACATGTATCAATGAAGAGCATAACAAATGGTTGAAAATGATCTATACATTGTGTTAGCAAATTTGCAAGCAAATGCCCAAATTAGATGAAAAATGTGTTTTGCACGTGTCTGTGGAGTCTGCTGCTTATGACACCACCTAATATGCAAATTAACTAATGCTCAATGACAAATGTGTAATTTGCATATTAGGCCATAGGTGATGTCATAAGCAGCAGACTTCAGATACATTTAAAGCACATTTTCTCCTAATTTAGCATTTGCTTGCAATTTTGCTAACACACTGTATTGTTCGTGTCAATATTTTTTAATTCTCTACATTCAGAGTAAAAACAATTTTTAGGTGATACAGTCCATTTAAGTCCAGTGCTTCTACACCTGGGGTTTAGGCTGGTGCTCCCCAAGCAAACTCCAAATAGGGGGCAGAGACTAATTCAGGCAAAGTGTTGTTGTGCATATGTCTATATATGTCTATATACTTTATTGTCCCACTAACAGGTTTAAAAACAGAGGGGGCAAGAATGTACTGAAAATGTGCTGAAAATCAGTGTGGACATGATCTCAAAAAAGTTGATCTCTAGGCAAAAGTAATTGATCATATTTTCCTTTCAAGGGGGTGCCTTAAGGACTGCATTAATTTTATTGGAGGCCAGTGTTATACAGTTTTCAGAAGCATCTTCAATTAGAGGGGACATCTGACCATTCTAAACACATCTACCAGCTGGTTTGCTTTTGTACGACCAAATGTTTTTAGTACTCAAAAAGACTCAATGGTTAAATTTATTTTTTTTACATTTTTTTTAAATTATAATGTTTCTCTCTTTTCTTTTCAGATAAAAATGATATACTTTCAATTGTGAAAAAGAAAGCCCTTTAATAACATCATAGCTGTGTACCCTTAATTATACTATATTGCAGCTAAATTAATACACAAATGACATACCAAGTGAGATCTTACTGAATAATGGGATACGTAGGAATATATATTTAATTTTTATTTTAGATGAGTAATTACGTTTTTTTATCCAACAGATAAAAATTGGAAAATTAAGGTCAGACTGGCCAATTACATCCTAGTAACGAAGGGCTAAGTTTAAAGCCTGGGGATGTAAACTAGAAAGTCATGATACTTTTTCCAAGTTCTTTTCATGATATCATCCGTTAAACTGCAGCAGATAAGATATTTTCTATTCCCAGAGAATTCACCAGCAACATTCATTGTCCAGCCTGTCTTATAAAGACAAAGCTGAGAGCCATTTGTGCCTTGATAAGGACTTATCTGTTGCAATAATCTGCATTCACTTTAAACATGTCTTCTAATCCTCTTCAAGAGATCAGCATCACTTCAGTGTCTGAGGTCTCATACTAGGACAGGTAGACGCAGATACCAAATGGAAAAGCCAGCCTTGTCCTTATCCAAAGCTTTTATCAAGACAATGACATACCAAGGTCAATATGATGCACAGACTGTAGCATATCGGTCTTGACAAACTATCTTTCATGGCTGAAAAGTGTCCAGCACAGAATTCTTGGCTGTCACAACAATCTATCGTCAACGCAAGATGCAAACGTTTCCTATTAAGACCTGGTGGAAAATTTCAGGAATTTGTCACCTATTATAGCTACAATTATGACACAGTTCCTTTCTTTATTTCACCTTCCATTGAAATCTATTTCTTTCTGCCTTGGAGAGATCACATATTTCACTCTGACAGGACAATTTCAGGACCTTTGCCTTCGGCTGAGATGTTATCATGGGCCAATTCATTCTGGCATTTCCAAAAGCTGAACTTGCTGACCAAATGTTATTCCTGTTAACCCCTTTTTAACTTAAAGATTAGTCACCTTCGCATTCTGAGAGCAATGGTCCAAGTGTCATCCCTTTCACACATGAAGCTCATTCAGATTCCACAGAAACCGAACTATTTCCAAATCAAACCATTTCTACGTAATGTAGCCGAATCTATGTTGGAATAATTTCTCATATTGTTAATGTGTCTACAGCAGATGGTATTTGTATGTACATAGGCAGGACACTTATCAGTAGAAATGAAAGATGTATGAAATCCTCAGCTTGCAATAAAAATGTTATTGGTGCACAATTCTCTTCTCATTCTTTGTTTCTACATTTTATAGTATATTTTTACATACAAATATACATAGCAGAAGGCTCTCACTCATGTTATTATTATTTTAGTTTGTACTGCAGTGCTAGTACTTTTAGTGCAGTAAAACTTGAATTAAAAGATGCAGTAAAAGGAGAAATGACAAAACTATGGAAAATGTTGATCATCTTTACATTGATTTTGAATCTTTTATTTGTACAGTATAACAGTATATACAAGTTAACTCAGGTAGCTCCGCTTTTGTATAAGAAAGTCGGAGCTCCGAGTTTCAAACCTTATCGGATCAATTCATCGGGCTACTCATTGACAACCGAAGTGATCTTGAATCGTCACGAAAACTGGCCATTGTGAGAGATTTTTGTGCCGACATTTCGGCAGCCGCACTCCTCTGGAGTTTGACTAACAGAAATGTTAGCCTCTATCTTCTCAATAGACTATTACAGAGAGGACTTTAGCTTATTACAAGCTCTTTAGGAAGGACTTTGGCTGTAGCAGAAATACAGTATTATAAAATGTTTAATGTTCTTTTGGTCTCACTAGGAAGTGTTTTGTAGTAGCTAGACTCTAGGTTTGGCACAAAAGGTACATTAAATCTTACTTCTGATTAAAAGTATCTTGTGTCATCTCCAATACCTTGACCACCGCATGTCCAATCTGCGATGACGGCCAGACAAATAGTAGAGACTCTGCTCTGTCCTAAGTGGACTGTGCGGTCAGTAGACTACAACTCCCTTGTCTCTAAGCCAAATAAAATAAAAGGATGGGATTGGGGACCCAGTCCTCTGTCAACCTCCATCCTCTAGCAGTAAGAGCAATGGTTGTTACACTACCTGCTGCTAGAAGCATGTGCATGAGCATAAAACTGACAGAGGGAATTTAACAAGCTAATTATGCACTGATACTGATATCATGTCAGTATCTGGCTATCATATCATGTCAGTTATATACTGACTAGAGCAATAGTGTACTATGTCTGTGTTTGTCTAAATATATAGTAATAAAAACTATTATTTAGCACATTTGTTTCAGTCTAACTATACATTAATAGGAGCTATCCTATGCCCCTCTCTGTGTCTGGCTAACAATATACTGACTGGAGCCATACTGTACAGTGACTATGTACTCTATTTGCTTGAATATAAGGTGACCCTTGCCATATCCATAGTGTCTAGTAGTTGAGGTCTGCCTAGGTGCATAGACTTTCCCTGTGGGAGGTAACATGACCCCTGATGTTCCAGCTTCCAGAGGCACTAGAGTTTTTGAGAGGCAGACGGAGAGGATGTCTATGTGTTGCCAAAACGCACAGTAATACAGCTGCTTGTGAGATCCAGGTCCTGCAGCTCTATAGGGAACCTGGACAGAAATAGTTGTAACCATATGTTTAAGCATCCGCTCTGAAAATTTAACAAACACTTTTTTAGATACACCAAATAAGATAATATCAGTCACATTGCAGAACTCCACAGTAATAAAACCCACAGTAATATGCCATGATGAGTGTGCATGTCACAGAGCTCCACAGCAATGAAATGTATAGCAATATCCGATTGTTGTGAGTGTATCACAGAGCTCCACGACAATAAAATGTACAGCAATATACCATTGTTGTGAGTGTATCACAGAGCTCCACAACAATAAAATGTACAGCAATATACCATGGTTGTGAGTGTATCACAGAGCTCCACAACAATAAAATGTACAGCAATATACCATGGTTGTGAGTGTATCACAGAGCTCCACAACAATAAAATGTACAGCAATGTCCCATGGTTGTGAGTGTATCACAGAGCTCCACAACAATAAAATGTACAGCAATGTCCCATGGTTGTGAGTGTATCACAGAGCTCCACAACAATAAAATGTACAGTAATGTCCCATGGTTGTGAGTGTATCACAGAGCTCCACAACAATAAAATGTACAGTAATGTCCCATGGTTGTGAGTGTATCACAGAGCTCCACAAGAATAACATTTATGGTAAAATGCAGTGTATATGGGTGTGCGGTGTGTATGCCTCAGCTCCACAGCAATACGATTCACAGTAATATGTCAAATCCAGCAGGTTGCCCGGTAGAATAATATTCCATGCAATTGTCACATCCTTGTCCCACACAAACCAGTGTTTTAGTTGTTTGGAATCAGCTGCCATATGGAATCCTCCTGGCGCATGGGGTTTCATTCGTACAAGAGAGAAGTGCAGGGAAGTGAGAAGGGAATTTCAAACGTCAGACTTAAGTAGCCAAGTTGGAAAAATTCTCCCATTCACCTTAATTGGAGATTTTTTCCAACACGGCTTCTTTGGTTTTAAGTTTGAAATTCCCCTCTCAATTCCCTGCAATTATCTATTTCACGAACAAAAGCCCTAAGTTGATAGGATATTGTAGGTCATAGGGTATTTAGTGCCAAGGGCGATGGCCATCATGGCTCAAGGAGAACAAAACCGCTGAGGCTCCATTTAAATCCAGCGATGCAATTGGAATTTACTTTCTCTGGTTTGCATCGTGACAGTCTTAAACAATGCTCCACTCCTAAAGCTCTCTCTAGATGCATGTTTCAGTGTGAGATGTGTTGTGATGGAAGCTGCCTTGCACAGAATTAATGAACGGTAAGCAGTAAGTACATGAAGTCATTTACATTCATTAGGATTAGGAACAGAGAGAATATCTCTGTTCAGGAACATGAAATCAGAGCCAGCCAGAAGCACATTACTGGCTGCTTTAATATCCCTGCTGTGCCACAGATTGATGAAGTGAGTCAAGAAGGGTCTGGCACACACAGAGGGCATATTCATGGGCACACAAAATCCCATTAAAGGTTGGCATTTAAGTGCAGACATCCGCAGTGCAGAGTCGAATCCTCCAATTGTACCATCACATCCCCTTTTGGCAAAAGAGAATCAGTGACAGTTACATACCATTCCATATACAACTAGAAAGCACTCAGGCATTTTACACACTTACAAATGCGTTAGATTTGTTTCATTAGTTTAATGATATACTCTTCCCAGTATTGCCCATATAATTGCTCCTGTCCCTCTACTCTACAAAAACCCATATAAGTGGTGTGTCATGCCAAGTAATTAATATCTTGTACCATGTACTTCTGAATTGAATTAAAATGCTGAGAAAGCATCACACATATTACTGGACATCCTATGACCAGCTATGTAGTAAATTGTCTTATGTGTAATGTAAAAACATCAGTCAGTGCGCTTACAAACCAATAAAACTGGTCACACATCAACGAGCACAGTATGAGAAGTGAATGGAACCTAAACAATATTAAATAATATCTTCACCGGTAATTCTGCACTATCACTTCTGTCCCCATCTTCTGGTCACTCTAGTACCCCCCCCCCTCAAAACAAATATCTCCAAACAGATTTTGCATGCTAATTTGTAATGAATATTTAGATTTAAGTAGTATTGAAGATGATGGATTTTAATGCCGTAATGACCTATAGAGGGCTATTCCTGAAAGGGTCAGCTGCAGGTGAGTTGAAGCGAGTTGAGCTGAACATTTAGCTATACAGTGGGGTATATTCACTCAAATTTGAGATAGGAGTTCGAGATTGGCACTAAGCGTGACTGCCACCTTCAAACAAACTGCCAGGGAGTGTAATGGCAGCAAGATGATACTTGCTCCTATTCATTTCAATGGTGTAAGAAAAAAAATCAAGTTGGACTAAATCTGAAAAGTCCTTCACTCATGTAAAATTAAATAACTCCCCCCAAGGTCAAAACTGAATCCCAGGGGCTCCCAAAATTGTCTCCGGGACCTCTAACACATATGGGGAATGGTACTGCCCCTCTAAAAAAAGAACGGTGCCAGGCACTGTCAATACTCCTTGCACCGATAATAAATATGGGGGGCAAGGGCAAATGGGGGTGACAATTTAAAATAAATGATCAGGTGAGGACAAGGTAGTCAGCGACACTCTCACTCTCACTCATCATCTTCAAAAAAAAAATAAAAAAAAATACATCATACAAAAATCCGCCCGGCAAAAAAAAGGAAAACAGAAACAAATTAGCAGCTCTGCGTTAATGGTCAGTTGAGTACAGACAAAAATTAAATCTCAGCCTGGAAGGGGATTTTGAAAGAAAGACTACCGGAGGCATTTGATTGGCTGACTCCAAAAACTCTCAGCTCTACTATTGATGGAATTTTCAAACTAGCCAACCAGACTCCCTTCTGTATTCTGGTCTGCTCTCTATTGAGAGGCGCTCATTGGAGAGCAGACCATTAGAGCAGGGCTATGTGATGCAGAGGAAGCGTCGTGAAGCTGTTATGGGGACTTTTGACGTGACCACATAATACTGTGCTTTGGCCTCCCCGCATCAGGCAGGAGTCTGAACCGGATCATATAGAAACTTAAATATGTTTAAGATGCACTGTGTACAAGTGTCAGCCTCAGAACTGGACAATGCCATAACAAAATCATATTGTACCAAATCTGGAACAGTTACCAGGCGTGTATTAGACACAACTTACATCATACAACCCAATGTAAATTTAGGGGTTATCTGTAAATGAAGCTGTACAGGCACATCTTTAATTCAAAAGGGCTGGGGGATGTCACTGGTATTTGCAAAACAATTAAATAGCATTGGCTGCAAGTGGCAGCAGAGTACAGTTATGAGAAAATGAATGTTGTGTATTTTTTGGTATTTTTATACAATGTAGAAATATTGTACTTCACCTTGAACCTGCAGTGCCTTTCTGAATTTAAAGTGCATTATAAAACAAACAAAACAGCAACAACTAAACATATTAATATGCACTCAAACCCAATTTTACACAATCCCAGGTACCCATTATATGCTGGGTCACACATCGCATTATTAAATAGTGAAATCTTATGGCAAACTTCACACAAAGCAAATCATTAACACATTAGGGGATCATTACTTAGCGAGGCCATTAACTAAATATTATTTAAACTGTGAAAATAGGAAATAAACAATGATAAAAAATGGTCTATATATTGTATTAGCAGAAATGAAAGCCGATTCATAAATTAAAAGGAAACATATGTTTTTAATGGGTCTGTTGTATGCAAATGACAAATTTCCCATTAAAAATAATTGATTTCTATATCAAGGCACAGTTGATGTAGGACACACAAGATGTATTTCTCTTAATTTATACATTTGCATACTATTTGTGACAAAATTTAGATCATTTTTGATCATTTTATTACTGTGTATATTCACAGTACAAACATGGCTGAGGTGACTATGGCTCTTTAAAAGGTCATTTGCAGGTGATCGGAGGTAAGATGAACATTTCAACTCCCCGAAAATGAACTTGGAATGAACTTGGAGTCTATGGAAACAATAGGATGGAAGGTGTTTTTGAAGAATATTTGACAACCCTATAAAGGACTTGCAGCACTACAGAAGCCTATTATACCATTATACAAAACAACCCTTTGCTTAGCATTCTCATGCTACATGGTCTGCACACTGGAGCATGTGTTGCTCTATTATGAGGTCATTTCATTGGCAAAATATGTGTTCAGTTGTCATTCTGTGTACCACTCTGCTATGAAGACATCATTCCTTTATGTGCTTTTTCCTCAGTGAACATGATATATGAATTTATTAATTGGAGATGATTGGTTTCTCTTTATTGAAAGTGCAGCTGATTTATCTTCATTTTGTATTCACATTTTCAAGTGGTATTACACCAACTTTATACTTTTTAGTATAATGATAAGGACAATGATTGGTACTGCTTGTTTTATGTATTGCCACTGGGGACACTGTTTATTTCTCTTCTATATATGTAGCTTTATTTAAGAAACTGGAGGTTTTGGTACTCTACCATGCAAGGTATAAAAGATTGAGCAGGTATACTGCTACCTATAGAAGCTTTTGTGATTTTAATAGAGTTGACAGTAGGATGAATGACTATAGAATAAAACTAAATTTATATATCTTTGTTTCTGAATGTATTTACTTTACTGCTGGGTTCAGAGTGGCAGATTTGGGATTATAGGTAGTTCTCCATGAAGGACATGCACTTTTAATGTAATCCACATAGCACAGCACTGGCCCTAGATAGTGTCTGTACCCATCAATGACATGGAAGCCTCATAGCCAGGATGTCAAGGTGATGATGTCATAGATTGGGGTGGAACCAGGGTCTATCGGCCATTTAATCTAAGAAATGCCAGAAAGTACTACGGTATAAATAGACATGAATAGAAATCTGATTATGATTCACAAAGCTACTTTATAAAAAAAAAAATACAGAAGAGTTTCTGAAAGAAGAGTTTCTGAAAAATGCCTCTATCAATTTGATCCTATCATTAAAATGTTAGATTGTTTTTTTTTTGTAAATTATACAGCAATCATCATTCTTCATCTCACCGTGCTCTTACAGTGACATTCATTGTCACCTTCCTCTGAAGGAGTAATTCAGCTCTATATGTGTGTAAAATCTCATGACAGATCAGTTGAGTGGATCAGGATCGTCGCCTGTCAATGACTTAACTGACTGCCATGAGATGTCACTTAAAAGTGATGTGTGGAAGAAGCACAATTATCTGGGGACCAGTCAGAGATATGCGAAGCATGGAATTCCTGTTACATACAAAGAGAATCACATTGCACCAAACCTTAGTCCGGAATCTTAGGATCAGAACTATCAACTGACATCATTCTGCAGAGCTGCCTGTTACATTGGAGCAGTTAGTGAAAACAGGACAGGGAGTTTTGGAAATGGCAGCAAATGACTTGACAATTCCAGCATATAATATAAGTAGCAAAGTATACCTCCTTTTTACAAGCATCTTATTATTCCATGGAAGTAACGGTGTGCCCCTTACTGAGTGTAATGTTAGGGTTTATGTTTACATTTTCTATGATTATTAACATTTTATGTTATAGTATTTGGATTTTATTCCCTAATTACACCTATGGCCCTTCATAGTGGGATCCACAGAATCACATCACAATGTAAGGTGGTATTGAGCATCAATGCTAAACTTCCTCTTCAAAGTGGATGAAGGACCAATGGCTGTGATGGATCCACTGCTACATGATGCCATCATGGCACCATGCATTAGCCTTTATCCAGAACAATGCATTAGAAAGGAGTTTACCTGTTGTGAATTGTTAGGAACTGACCTGCAATTGCTAAACTGACACTAGAAGAGTTCTCAGTGTGTCTTAATGTTTAGATCAGACTGTAGGAACAGTAGAAGATTGGAGGTATGGTGGAATTGGCACAGCCAGCCAAGAGTAATTTGTTATGTTTTATTAATGACAATTAACAATATGAAAGTTCAGGTGAAAACTTGAGCCAACAGTTTCATAAATGTAAAAGCAAATCTTGTTGAGGAAATAAATATTCCATATATGATTCAAGGTATCATTAGGATAGCTGACCAGGCATGTAGCCAGTTTCTCTTTTATTTTTAATATTTTATTTTTATAGCTCGATTCCCCAGCAGTGCAGCAAGCAAACAGAACATACATATAATCGTTTAGACATACAGGAACAAGAGATGGGGATGACCCAGCTTGAAGGAGTTTATAGACATGGATTACATGTAGAGTTAATGGAAAAATGGACCAGGAGAGAACACAGATGAGCCTTATTTAGGCATTGTTTAGGTGCTCCTTTGTTTAGGTACTACTTATAACATCTTTACAGTATGTGTGGAATAGATGCCAAGATTGTTTTGGTGTTTGTTTCAATATATTTCAGTAAAAGGGAAAAAGAAATGTGTGTGTTTATTGCCTGGAGCCATTTTGTGAAATGTTCCCATGATGCCTCAAAAATCTTAGATCAGGGATCACTTTACAGCTGGTGGATAATCCTACACATGATGTCATAAGATATATCCCCTGCAGCCCTACTGGTTCCTGCTTATCAGTGGGGCAGGACCAGGTGTTTCTATACAGTATCTTTTTTTTTTTGCATGCCTTCCAGCACAGAGATAACAACATTCTAAAAAAGTACTTTGTGTCTTTTATTGCTGTGGAGCTCTGTGATACACTCATACACTGCACATTACTGCAAGCTTTGTTGCTGTGGAGCTCTGTGAAGTTTATCACAGAGCTCCACAGCAATAAAGCTTTGCACTCCTCAATGGGACTAAAACTCTCCTCCAACCTCATCACCACTTCTCACTTGCGTCTCCAAAATTTTGGCCCGAGCAGTGCCCTCTCTTTGGAACTCCCTTCCGTAGAACATCCAGCTCTCTCCCTCCTTTTTAAACTTTAAAAAGTCCCTCAGAACTCATCTCTTTAAAGAAGCTTACTACCCAACCCGCTAGAATACCGGTCCCTTTACCTCTAGCTGATCCCACCTAGCTGGAACACACACAATTCATCTTTGGCCTATCCCACCTAGTGCCACCCATCCACACTACTGTTAGTACATCTTCGATCCCTCTGACCTCTTCAATCCCTTATGTGTTTCATGTACCCCATTCCCTCTAGATTGTAAGTTTGCAAGCAGGGTTCTCTACCTCATGTTCCAGTCTGTTCTAGTTTGTCTAACTTAGTATGTAGATCCCTTCTATGCTCTGTATCTAAGACCACGTAAATTGTTGGCGCTTTATAAATAAATGTTAATGTAATGTCCTAAGATCAGTTAATTTTTGATTGCCTTGCACATTAATGTATTGTTGGCAACCTTATAACTAATCATGTAGTGTACACATTTTGGACAGCTACTTTTTAAAAATCTACCCAGCACTGTATTTAGCGCTATTGAAAACAAGACAAGTGCCTAGGGTATCAAAAAAAATAAAAAATCTCGCCTGCTAGCAGACAGGATGCCAAGGGGAGATCTCTCACCACCGCTCTGCTGCTGCCTGCCACTAGACACCAGGGAACAGCACTGCCCAGTGTAGGTCCTGGGCTGATGGGGGCATGTAATGGAGGTGATCGGGGCATCTAATGGAGGTGATGGGGGCATATAATGGGGTGATGAATTTTGAAAGCGCAATTTCTGATCTGAAAAACGGAGTTACCTACTTAACGTTTGTGTGTTTCACTATTTCACTTCATGCTTCACGTAGGCCCCCTCTGTGAACTACACCTTCTTACACCATTCCTCACACAGTCTATTCCTAGTAGGACATGGTGTCCACCAATAAATACAGATATCCTTTTGTTTCTCTCTACACACTCATATATAATAAGCATGTTATCAACACACTGCAACTCAATAACTCCATGTGTGAACATATTTCTGCCTTCACACATAATAATGAGGTCTGATTAGCGAGGAGGACTCGTTATTTTTTCTGTCCTATAATAAATGATTAGAAGAGCTTGGAAAATGACAGCAATCATCATTAAAATATTAAATGGCTAATAAATTCTCTCTCATGGACCCTGAATCTGCCGGTGTCCCTCATTTAAAGGACAAATGATGAGCAATGTGTTCTAAAACCTGGAGCAAGCAGAGGGCACTACCCAAGACTAGAGGAGTTCTGCAGCAGTACAAAGTTTAACCCCTTGTACACAAATAGGATCATTGCATAGAAAAAGGGTTTAAGGCAATTCAATTATATAAATGAAAAGAGGCCTAAAGTTATCATGCAGGGACATTTCACCTCCCCCAAAAATTGGATGTAAATCTCTGACAGCAGTATTTCCATTATTTGTACTGAAATTAAAAGACCACCATAAACAGATGAGAGCGACATTATTTAACCATAGCTGAGATGGGAATGGTAACGGTTAATTTTATATACAAACAAATATAGGCTGATATTAAAAAACGGCAGGGTGAGGTGCATGAGACTTATGATTAAGCATCACTTCTGTTGCGAAACGCGCAAAGTGTTTTCTGCACCTCACCTTGCGTTTTTTTTTATCCGCCTATTCATCTAATAAAGCACTCATGTGGATCCTGTTACCCATGTGGCAATATTTTGTTTGTATATAACAATAAGCATTGCCGCCCCTCAGTGTACCGTTCCCATCTCAGCTGCTGTTAAATAATGTCTATTCATTGAATAGAGCACTCATCCGGATCCTGTTACCTGTGTGCCGATTTATGCGATTGTATATACCACAGTTTGCCTCAAATCAAGAGGCTAAATCTGAGCACCTGGCGGAGCAGAGATTTTTGTTTGATATAAGCCTGCGTCTCAACCTTTACTAAGAGCCTGGGAGGTGTAGCATTTGTCCTCTCATGTCAGAGGGTTCCTGAGCAGTGCTGTATTTACCGCGAGGCATCCTAGGTGGATGCCTAGGGCAGCAAATTTGGGGGGCGGCACAAAAAAAACAAAAACAAAAAAAAAACAACAACCCGGCCCTTTAAAAAAAAAAAAAAGACCGCGCTTGCAGGCAGAGACGGAGACGGAAGATCCCCCCTCACCATCGCTTTGCCTGCCAGGCTCCCCGTGCAGTGTGACACGGAAGTGCCGACAGTCACGTGACGGGCGCGCTGACGTCATACGCGCGCCCGGTCACGTGACCTGTCGGCACAATCGCCGGGAAGCCGAACAGGCAGCATGGAGGGACCATGCTGCCTGCCACTAGCCACCAGGGAAAGGTAAGTGTGTGTGATGGGAGACAGTGTGTGTGTGTGATGGGAGACAGTGTGTGTGACTGAGTGTGATGGGAGTAGGAGTGTGTGACTGAGTGTGATGGGAGACAGTGTGTGTGACTGAGTGTGATGGGAGTCAGAGTGTGTGTGATGGAAGACAGTGTGTGTGACTGAGTGTGATGGGAGTAGGAGTGTGTGACTGAGTGTGATTGGAGTAGGATTGTGTGATGGGAGACAGTGTGTGTGACTGAGTGTGATGGGAGTAGGAGTGTGTGTGATGGGAGACAGTATGTGTGACTGAGTGTGATGGGAGTCGGAGTGTGTGTGATGGGAGACTGTGTGTGACTGAGTGTGATGGGAGTCAGAGTGTGTGTGATGGGAGACAGTGTGTGTGTGTGTGATGGGCGACAGTGTGTGTGACTGAGTGTGATGGGAGTCAGAGTGTGTGTGATGGGAGACAGTGTATGTGACTGAGTGTGATGGGAGTAGGAGCGTGTGTGTGATGGGAGTATGAGCTTGATGTGAGTCTGAATGTTATGTGTGATGTGGGGTCATGAAATGGAGGTGATGGGGCATGTCTTAGGTGTGTAACGTGGGTATGCAGCTTGGGTAGGGGGGTGTCCGGATGTCTGCCTAGGGCAGCACAAAATCAAGATACACCACTGTTCCTGAGAATATAACGCTTAATTTTACCTAGAATTTGAAGACTGTTAAGGACCCTGTTGCAGAAACAATTTCAGCCCTGAATATGCGTAATTAAGACAGAAACTGGAGAGAGACAGTGGCGTCTCGAGGGGGGGGGCGGGGGGGGCGGACCGCACCGGGTGACACCTCCAGCGGGGGTGACACCCGTGCTGCCGGCACCCCCCCGCATCGCGCTGGCGCTGGTTAACTTTCTTTCTGGCAGCCGCATCCCCTGGACGCGGCCGCCGGAAAAAAGTAAAAAAAAAAAAACCCCACAGCAACCGGAAGTGACGTTACGTCACATCCGGTTACTGTGTTTCCCTCCTCCGTGCAAGAGGGAAGACTGCACGGAGGAGGCGTCCGGGAGCAGAGAGCAGCCTTCAGGTAAGTGATGGGGGAAGGGGGGGAGGAGGCTCTGGCTGGCACAATATTACTGGGCATCTGGCTGCACAATATTACTGGGCTCTGGCTGGCACAATATTACAGGCATCTGGCTGGCACTATATTACTGGGCATCTGGCTGCACAATATTACTGGGCTCTGGCTGGCACTATATTACTGGGCATCTGGCTGCACTATATTACTGGGCATCTGGCTGCACAATATTACTGGGCATCTGGCTGCACAATATTACTGGGCATCTGGCTGGCACAATATTACAGGCATCTGGCTGGCACTATATTACTGGGCATCTGGCTGCACAATATTACTGGGCTCTGGCTGGCACAATATTACAGGCATCTGACTGGCACAATATTACTGGGCATCTGGCTGGCACAATATTACAAGCATCTGGCTGGCACTATATTACTGGGCATCTGGCTGACACTATATTACTGGGCTCTGACTGGCACTATATTACTGGGCATCTGGCTGGCACTATATTACTGGGCATCTGGCTGACACTATATTACTGGGCTCTGACTGGCACTATATTACTGGGCATCTGGCTGGCACTATATTACTGGGCATCTGGCTGGCACTATATAACTGGGCATCTGGCTGGCACAATATTACTGGGCATCTGGCTGGCACTATATTACTGGGCATCTGGCTGCACTATATTACTGGGCATCTGGCTGCACAATATTACTGGGCATCTGGCTGCACAATATTACTGGGCATCTGGCTGGCACTATATTACTGGGCATCTGGCTGCACAATATTACAGGCATCTGGCTGGCACTATATTACTGGGCATCTGGCTGCACAATATTACTGGGCTCTGGCTGCACAATATTACAGGCATCTGGCTGGCACTATATTACTGGGCTCTGAGTGACACAATATTACTGGTATCTGACTGGCACAATATTACAGGCATCTGACTGGCACACTATTACTGGTATCTGACTGGCACACTATTACTGGTATCTGACTGGCACAATATTACTGGTATCTGACTGGCACAATATTACTGGGCTCTGTGTGGCACAATATTACTGGTATCTGACTGGCACAATATTAGTGGTATCTGACTGGCACACTATTAAACATTGAAAAAATTGTGGGTGTTTTCTACATTTTTATTATGGGGGGGGGGGGGGGGGTGTGCCACACTCAGGGTCCGCCCGGGTGCCAAATGCTCTAGGAACGCCCCTGGAGAGAGAGCCTATCATGCGCCCGTTTAAAGAGACAGGCTCTGGTGGATTGCATCTGCCACATTCCCTAATGTTCCGCCTTGCACTGCAGCAATAAACACTTGGCAGGCTGAGCATCACGAAAGCTGCTTTTGAAATCACTATCAGCGCCACTGTTAAATGCACACACACAGACACACCCACAGTATGCATCCATATGAATGTACCTGTAAGTATTTACAGTTTTACTGAACGTCCTTCTGTCCTCTAGATCTTATGAACCTAGCAACCCACCTGCATGCAGCTATCGGAAAACCTCCGCTAGGTAAAGCATGCTCACACCAAAGTGAGGTTAACTACTAATGTTACAGATACAGAGGGGAGCAATGCACTTGAGTTTTCTGATTAGACAGCAGAAATCTATTGCTTAAAACAAACCAAACACAATTTCACGTGCATTTCTGAGGAAAAATGAAAAAAAAAAAAAAAGCAATTTATAAAGAAAAAAGTAAAATACAACAGTTTTATGTGAGGTCATCAATGCCAATCTACAAACATTTTATGATGCAATTGTAAAGCTTATTTTATGTATGTTGCAGATACCTAGGGGGCCGACCTGGAATGCATAGGTTTGTGGCTTCATTCAGACATGTGTGCAATCATTTAACACAAAAAGTAGAGTTTGGAGAGATAGGCAGGAATAAAACTGATTGATAGGTTTATTTTTATTCACTTTCCATTATCTAAAATATTGTTTTGTACTTTATCTAAAATACTGTTTTAGACATTGTATGTGGAACTGCCCCATTAAAGGTAAGTGTATAAAGGTTTCTTTTTCATGACATTGTCCATTTTAACACGCTAATGGGTGTTGATCACAAAATAGCAGAGAGGGAGCCTGTGATCAATAGGCACTGAGTGGCACTATCTAAAGGAATAACCCTCCTATTGTAATGCTGAATCTCAAACAGTTTAGTAAAATATTGTTAAAGAATAATGCATTTCATTGACAACACTTGTGACATTACCAACACAACTCGTCAGATTTTTGAGTCCACATAATTACATTCAGAATTCCATTATCAGAACTTATTTACGCAGCAATTTTATTTTGCTCTGTAAACGACTGCAGTGAGGAATATAAAAAGAATGTAATTGACTTTGAAAACTATTTGACATTTTCACTGCGGAGAAGTGAACGTGCGAGGGAACAAATAAATAACAGAGAGGAGAGCACAGAGAAATGAATAAGCGATTACTTTTCATCTACGAAACGCTAACCTGTGTAAATTGTTAAAGCCAATAAAACATTTAGTCTTCTGCATAGTGAGTAGGAGAGGGGCATGAAATCCAGAGGAGCATCAACATCAGTAAGGAAAGAAATGTGAAATTAAATAGATAACATTGGTAGAGTTGGAAAATATACATATAACTATGACCACATAATCCTACCCCTTCCTGTCGGACGGACCTTTCATGCCGTCATGGCATTTGGAATCGATCCACCGCTCAGGAGGTGTTGCAATAATGCCTCAATGTCGAAATTTGGTGTTCAAAATAAATGGGTTGGCAGAAAAAATAGAACATGATATAAAAACATGAATAAAACTCACTGCAGGCTGGATCCTAGTAAAATCAAAAATATGTCTTATTTGAGCCTGTAGCTCTACTGAAACTTGGAGACAATTCACAATTAATAACACTCAGGCACAACACCTAACGCATTTCGTTCAGTAGTATGCCATTCCAATACGGCATTCCAATACGGCTGTGGGCAAGAGGTTCGGAAGTGACCAGTGTTAACTTCCGTCACTCTGTTGCTTTTGTTAGACTGCCTCTAGAGGCAGTCAGCAACATAACATATAAGTAAAAAAAAAGCATGAATAAAGCAGCTAGTGCTTTATTCATGAAAGAGGGAATTGCAGGGAATAAACAAGGGGATATCAAACTTAAGGCCAAAGCAGTAGAGTTGGAAAAATTCTCCCATTCAGTTGAATGGGAGAATTTTGCAGCTTGGCTACTTTGGTCTTACATTTGAAATTCCCTTGTCAATTACCATTTTATGAAAAAACTATTAGTTAATTGCACTTAAAATACTTTGGAGGTTTATATGCCCATTTTTCAGTTAATAATCCACTAAAGAGAATACTCTCCATCTCCCCCCCCCCCCCAAATACAGTGGTACTCCGTGTGCAAATTAATGGGGATCATCACACGGTCTGCACATCATTACTCTGAAGATGAAATGTTGATCCATTCCTTTGCCTGCCTCCAGTTTGAACTTTGATGCAACATTAATTTCAAATTTCATTAACATTTAAAGCAGTTTTATAAAATCAGTTGCTGAGTATATATTTTTTTTCTTACAATCAAGGGTAACCCTTAATGCTTACGCTTTTAGTATGTTAACCTACTTTACTGGTTCTTTATCTTGTCAATTTCTTCTAAATAGACCGCCAAAGCCAAGAGCTTAAATCTGGGCTGATAAATCTGTGTCTCCTCTGTGAGCCAATGAATATCATTGCATTCATTACAACAAAATATCCTGGACCCTATATTAAAATGTACCATCCACTGATTTTATAAATTGTATAATACTGTATATTTTATATATGTACTATAAAAATTGTCACATGTTTATTTTCCGGTATAGGGTCCCAAGTCATAGCACCTAATCTCCAGTTTTAAGTTCTTCTCTGTTTAGGGGGTCTTGAAAAAGGGCCATTAGGTCTTTTTTTAGCTGGTCTACTACTCTATTTTTTCCTTCTTTCATTTTTTCTCTGTTTTCAATGGCGCAAGTCTATACAAGTTTTCTTATTAAATGTACTAGAAAGCCTAGCACAATTTTGTGAGGAATGTAATGTATCTTCTGTATACTTCAGTTGACTTATTTTTTGATAGATCAAAATATTAGATATAAACTATTCATGAAGGCTACAAATCATGTATAACAGTCTGTTAGAAGCATCTCACATTCCATCCAAAAGCCCTGAAGCATTCCATACAAAATTCCAGATTATTATTAAAATCTTATATATATATATATATATATATATATATATATATTAAACATATTACAGAGAGAGAAAGAGAGAGAGATAGGGGACGAGAGGAAAGGAGATAGAAATTGCTATATATTACATCTTTCTGAATTCTAATAACGATACACATTACCACTTACACATAATAAACCACTTTAATTTTTACCCCGTAAATAAACTAGTAGCAGTAGTTATTAACGTTCATTTGTAACTTTGCTCACATGTCTGTGAATTATGTTTAATGTGAGACATTTAATATTTCTTAATGCTTTTTTTCATAATCTCTATGAATACTACCATGGCAATATATTATAAGACATTTTTGCTTGTTCTGTAGGCTCACAGGTGACAAGTCATCTTGTACATGTGCAAGTTACATAGAGGTAATTATTTTATGACACAAAAGGCTTGATTCATGCAGGATGTCAGCGAAACCACATTTCTCTGGCATTTTTCGAGTGGACAAAAAATATGTAAGAAATGTTTTGTAATGTTTTCACTGACAAATTTGCCTGGATATAAGTCTTTTCAAAAACGGCATAGTTATTCTACTCAGATTCAATGAAAACATACCGCAGAGAACTAACGTGCATTACTGCAGTAGTTTGGTGGAATTATGGGGAATAAAACCCCCCACGGTTATTCACTGAAAAAAATCATAATTTACCATTAGAGAACGTGTAATAGTTTCCTCTGGTTCCCTAACATCCCCCAATATTATAGCATTAATGAAAAATATTTTATTGCATACATTACCTACTGACATGTAAATGTAGTTTAAAATATGATGATGGAGTGTACTCTTTTTTTTAAAAAAAAAAATCCTTTTGGTGAGAAAAAAAAGCTGCTTGATAACTGCAGTTTAAAGATAGATGTCAGTTTAAAAAAATAATAAATCAAAAAAATAAATCAAATTCATTAATTTGATTCATATGAGTGGTGGTACAAAACTGCCTGGGTGTTTCATTATTTTGGCCCCTAAACTACAGTATTTATGATGCTCATCTGCTTAACATTTAAAAAATAAAATATGCATTATTATTTTTACTATTTAGTTAAACTTATTTTCTGCAGGTTTTTTGCTGTTTCTGATAAAACAGCAATCTCTAGGCACCTCTTCAGATCCAGTTTTAAGGTAAATAGGGACTCCCAAGTGGAAGTCTTGTTAATAGTTTGTATTGCTGTTCAAAGATATTGGCATTTTGGATATCTCTTACCCCATGGTGCTACAGCCCATGAAGAGCTTGACCTTCATGAGTAGGCATGTGACTCTGACCTATTGGCCAGACACTGACCAATAGAATTTTCAGATTTTTTTCAGGGGCCATGATAACGAGATTATCAGTGTTATTCACTTCATCTGTCAGTGGTCATAATGTTATGGCCGATTGGTCTATGTAAAAAATTCAAATGCAACCTGCGATGGAAATAGAATATTACTTTAGCATAATTAATAACTCTAAGTTTTGATAGGATATGGAGTCCTTGGCTGAAGTATTGATTCCCCACCACACCTGGTGTATGGCATATAAGTAATTGTCTTGATTGTATGTTTAGTCTGTGAACGGGTTCAGGGAGAGGTGTAATAATATTCACATAAGTATACAATATATAACCTGGATGAAGTTTTTTTATAGGGAAAAAAATACTTTGAATTGTGTGTTGTGAGACTTCTATATTTGTGTTTATTTATATTGTCATTTTTTGTACCTTATGATTTATTTGTATATGTGTAAATTTCCTAATAAAAAAAAAATCACTGTTTTGTTTTTCTACCTTGGTATAAAGCTGTATTTTTTGTTATTGATAAATCCTGCCTTTCATGGAGTATGTCTGTATTTAATGATTTTGACAGGACGTTGTAAGTGACAGCATTGAAAAACTATGGTAGTTTTCACAATCTGTTCTGACTTCTTATGGATTGGCTGAGAAATGGCAGCACACCACTCTTTGGATCCTATTTCCCTCAGCAGCTCACGCATTTCTTGTCAGTGTTCTTTCATTACTATATCAGTACCTTTCTAGTTCTAGGTCTTTGTGTTTTATTTCCGCTCACCCACTTGTAGTTCTGGTCCCTCGTACTCTTCAGTCCATCTTTGCTAGGCTTGTTAATACAATTATGTTTACTCATTGTATGTTAATTCCTATTTGGTTTGCAGCCTGGAAGTACATCCGGCAGAAGAGCCAAAGATGGTCATTTCAGTGTATGGGTCAATTGTATTTCAAGACGTATTTAATTGGAGGACTTAGTGGGGGACTATGTTTAGTCCCATCACACCACTGTCTACTAATGTCTGTGATTTGATTATGTCTATATAAAAGTCTGTGTGTTCACAATAAACATGTAATTATACTGCATCCTACACTAAGTCTCGCCTAGTGGTCTGGATGACTGGAGATATTCAGGGGATCTCTGGCTAGTGGTCTGGATTACTGGAAATATCGGGGGGATCCCTGGCTAGTGGTCTGGATGACTGGAGATATCGGGGGGGATCCCTTGCTAGTGGTCTGGATGAATGGAGATATAGGGGGGATCCCTGGCTCGTGGTCTGGATGACTGGAGATATTGGGGGGATCCCTGTCTAGTGGTCTGAATGACTGGAGATATCAGGGGGATCCCTGGCTAGTGGTCTGGATGACTGGAGATATCAGGGGGATCCCTGGCTAGTGGTCTGGATGACTAGAGATATCGGGGGGGTCCCTTGCTAGTGGTCTGGATGAATGGAGATATCGGGGAGATCCCTGGCTAGTGGTCTGGATGACTTGAGATATTGGGGGGATCCCTTGCTTGTGGTCTGAATGACTGGAGATATCAGGGGGATCCCTGGCTGGTGGTCTGGATGACTGGAGATATCAGGGAGATCCCTGGCTAGTGGTCTGGATGACTAGAGATATCGGGGGGATCCCTTGCTAGTGGTCTGGATGAATGGAGATATAGGGGGGATCCCTGGCTAGTGGTCTGGATGACTAGAGATATCGGGGGGATCCCTTGCTAGTGGTCTGGATGAATGGAGATATAGGGGGGATCCCTGGCTAGTGCTCTGGATGACTGGAGATATCGGGGGGGGGGGATCCCTGGCTAGTGGTCTGGATGACTTGAGATATTTGGGGGATCCCTTGCTAGTGGTCTGGATGAATGGAGATATAGGGGGGATACCTGGCTAGTGGTCTGGATGACTGGAGATATCGGGGGGATCCCCGGCTAGTGGTCTGGATGACTTGAGATATTGGGGGGATCCCTGGCTAGTGGTCTGGATGACTGGAGATATCGGGGGGGATCCCTGGCTAGTGGTCTGGATGACTGGAGATATCAGGGGGATCCCTGGCTAGTGGTCTGGATGACTGGAGATATCAGGGGGATCCCTGGCTAGTGGTCTGGATGAATGGAGATATGGGGGGATTCCTGGCTAGTGGTCTGGATGACTGGCGATATCGAGGGGATCCCTGGCTAGTGGTCTGGATGACTTGAGATATTGGGGGAATCCCTGGCTAGTGGTCTGGAGGACTGGAGATATCAGGGGGATCCCTGGCTAGGGGTCTGGATGACAGGAGATATCGGGGGGATCCCTGGCTAAAATCGCTGTTACGTCGCACTTGTTTTAATGGTTGGTATTTTTGTTACCAAAATGTTTACAGACTATCATTTGGATATCATAGAGTGCACAGACCTTACTACTTATTACTTACATTGAATTGCCTCTGTACACTTTTATTAATGATTATTTTCCCTCAAGAGAGAGTAAACCTTGGTTGATTTATTCAGCAGGGTTGAAGAGATTCAGAATATGAAATACACATAAATACAGTAAATCTGTAAATCAAACACTCTTTTGCCTTCGCTTTTGAAACAGAAAACCATTCGACTCTGTCGTTTTTCCCTCTAAGCTCTAATAACAAGAATAATGCGCAGAGCTAAATTGAAAATACCTAGGAGATTATATTTCAGAAACACTAACCTTCATCACTCCTTTACACGTACCAATTGTGCTGTAGACGTATACAGTATAAAATAATAAGTGAAACCAACATGAACACTCCTCAAGACAATCCTCTCAAAATAGTGACATAGAGATTTAGATAGAAAAAAAACCACTCAAGTTCTATCACCACTGCTAATGGTTATCAACAAAAGGCCAAACAAATTAAGCACATTAACCCCTTCAGGACAATGTTTTTTTTTTTTTTTAAAGTTCATTTGGTATAAGAGTGATTTTAAACTTTTACAGATGGCGTGATAGGTCTTTCTTTTGAGATAATTTTTTCTTAAACGTAACCCTTTGTGTGCTGTACGAAATTTAATATAGAATGTAAAAACGTGTTGCTTTGTTTCCCCCCTTTTTTTTTTATCTCTCCTCTCTCACAAGATTAATGTGTGTCAGTGAGACAGAGGATTTTGACAATCAGTATTCACACCACACTGATTGTCATTTATTGTATCTTTTTACATTTATCACATCTGATCAATGAGACTGATTCTCACAGTGATCACATTAGTAAATGCCAAAAAATAATTATTGATCCTTGTCTGACTAACTGTGAAGGCACCCAGGATCAACTCACAGCATCCATCCCCCAAATTTGGATCAAATGAATTGTCACCCCATCCATCCCTTAAGATTTATTCAAATGTATTGTCAAAGCACCATATATCTCTAAGTACATTTTCAGATCATCACCCCCCCCCCCCCCCCCCAAAATGAATTGCCACAGTGAACAATTCACCCTCATTAATTATTAGGCCACCAGATTCCCATAAATTAATTGTCACAGCACCAGATTCCTCCTAATTAATTTTATATCTCCTCACAAATACCTCCACCTTATGTTTTACTTCCCCATCCCTTTCTTACCTTGGGGAAAAAAAGATCCTTTATTGTAATAGGGGGGTAGTTGTTGCCTTTTTTTTTTTTTTTTTATCAGGGGGTGGTGTATTGATGGTGGTAATCAGTGTGTCTGTTCAGTCACATGACCTGATGCCCTGCCAGATGGAGTTACAATGGCAGTATGCAGCACCATGCTGGACCACACAGTACCCCCACATCGTCATTGTCTGCTGGTACATAGAGGAACAGGTTAAGGGAGATCTCCCTTAACCAGAGGCGTCACTAGGGTTGGTGTCACCCGGTGCGGTAACTCATGGTGTCACCACCCCTGGATTTCCTCCAATACCATGCCAAACAGATTCCTTAGTAATGCCAGTCATATGGCCCATTAAATATGGCACATACAGGAGCCCCACAAATTATGTCACACACAGGAGCCCATTAACAATGCCACACACAGGAGCCCCATAACTATGACACACACAAGAGCCCTATAAATTATGCCAGAGCCCCATTATTTATGCCTCACCTTGGAGCCCAATTAATTATGCCACACACACAGGCGCCCCTTAATTATGCCACACACAAGTGCCCCATAGTTATGCCACACACAAGCGCCCCATAGTTATGCCACATAAAAGAGCCCCATAATTATGCGACACATGGGGCTCAATAAATATGCCACACATTAATTATGCGACACACAGGAGCCCCACGAGGTGACAATTGTACAATTCAAAAATAATACATATCTATACACACAGTCATCTCTCTCTCTCTCTCTCTCTCTCTCTCTCTCTCTCTCTCTCTCTAACTAGTTGCATTTATTAGTTGAATTTTTTACTATTATATTCAACTATTTTCATATGTAATAAAAATTTTATTGAAAAATTGCATTCCTTGTTTTTATTACCTTCCTCTGTACCCACATTGCACCTAAAGGAATTAACACAGCACCACACAGTACTCACAGAACTTACCATGCACCTATATTGCATCCACAGCACTTGGCTTGCACATATTGCATATTGAAAAAACCAAAGAAAAACAAGTTACCTGCGCTCTCTCCTTTATCCCTATGTATTTTTTAAAACAAATGGAGGTTTTTTAGTTACCTCCAATGGCCATAACTAAAAAAACCTCCATTTGTTTTAAAAATACATAGGGATAAAGAAGAGAGTGCAGGTAACTTGTTTTTCTTTGGTTTTTACTATAGATTGGGGCTGATGTGTACTGTAGTCGTTGCAGCCGCCCAGTGATGGGAGTGAGTGCAGGACTTTTCTTTCTGCATATTGCATATTGCACCTACATGATTTGGCATGCCACAGTGTCACTTTGCCCCACAGAACTATCCAGTGTCACTTTCCTCATAGTACATGTTATTTTGCCCCACAGACCATGCCACAGCATCACTTTTCCAATTAAAATAAACCAGTTTTACCATTAATATGCCAGTGTTTGCCCATAAATATGGCATAACCAATTGGGTCTAGGACACTTCTTCGCCGCATTTTCATCGCTGACAGTTCAGCGCGGCAGTTAGAACGCTGAACTGTCAGCAATGAAGTATAACGCGGCCGTTTCACTGCGGCTGCAGCTATGTAAGAGCTGACAGTTCAGCGCTGAACTGTCAGCTCTTACACATGTAAAAGTAAAACGAAAATACCCCCCCCTAATAAATGATTCCCCCCCCAATAGTAACACTAAACACTAAACCCCAATACTAACACTAAAATTAACCCCAATACTAACACTAAAATTAACCCCAATACTAAAATTAACCCCAATACTAAAATTAACCCCCTAAACCCTAATACTAACCCCGACCCCTAATACTAACCCCCGACCCCTAATACTAACCCCGACCCCTAATACTAACCCTAATACTAACCCCCGACCCCTAATACTAAAGTTAACCCCCTAAACCCCAATACTAACACTAATACTAAAGTTAACCCCCTAAACCCCAATACTAACCCTAATACTAACCCCTAATACTAAAGTTAACCCCCTAAACCCCAATACTAACCCTAATACTAAAGTTAACCCCCTAAACCCCAATACTAACCCTAATACTAACCCTAATACTAACCCCTAATACTAAAGTTAACCCCCTAAACCCCAATACTAACCCTAATACTAAAGTTAACCCCCTAAACCCCAATACTAACCCTAATACTAACCCTAATACTAACCCCTAATACTAAAGTTAACCCCCTAAACCCTAATACTAACCCTAATACTAACCCCGACCCCTAATACTAAAATTAACCCCCTAAACCCTAATACTAACCCTAATACTAACCCCCGACCCCTAATAGTAAAATTAACCCCTAACACTAAACCTAATTCTAACCCCCTAAACCCTAATTCTAAACCAACTAAAATCGGTAAAATACTTACCTTTAGCGATGAAATGTCCCGCGATGAAATCTCCAGCGGCGATCTGTCTTGTGCTGTAGAGTCGGCGGTGAAGCGGCTGCGATGAAGTGTCCCATCCCCTAACCAATTTGCCCAATAGTATGCCAGTATTATTTTGCCATTAATAAGCCAGCCAATTTGCCTAACAATATGCCAGTATTGTTTTGCCTTTAATAAGCCAGATACTTTGCCTAATAATATGCCAGTATTATTTTGACATTTACTATGCCACAGCCAATTTGCCCAATTATATGCCAGTACTATTTTGACATTTAATATGCCCCAGCCAATTTGCCCAATAATATGCCAGTATTATTTTGACATTTAATATATGCCAGTATTTTGCCATTCAATATGCCAGTATTTTGCCATTTAATATATGCCAGTATTTTGCCATTCAATATGCCAGTATTATTTTGACATTCAATATGCCAGTATTTTGCCATTCAATATGACAGTATTTAGCCACTCAAAGTGCCAGCATTTAGCCATTCAACATGTCATTATTTTGCCACTCAATATGCCAGTATTTTGCCATTAAATATGCCATTATTTTGTCATTAAATATGCCAGTATTTTGTCACTCAGTATGCCAGTATTTTGTCACTCAATATGCCAGAATTTTGCCATTCAATATTCCAGCATTTAACCCCTCAATATGTCAGGATTTAGCCATTCAATATTGCAGCATTTATCCCCTCAATATGCCAGCATTTAATCCCTCAGTATGGTAGTATTGTGCTCATTTTTTACCACCCTCCTCCCCCTTCCCCAGTACTTAACTTATTTGATGCTCCGTGTCCCCGGCAGTCTTCCCTCCTGCACGGAGGAGGGAAACACAGCCACTGAATGTGACGTAACGTCACATCTGGTCGCATTGATTTTTTTTTTCTGTCAGCTGAATCTAGCGGATGTTTAGCAGCACAATGCGCTGTGGGGGATGCCAGCAGCACGGGTGTCACCCCCGCTGTGGGTGTCACCCGGTGTGGTCCGCACCCCCCGCAACCCCTCTGGATGCCACTGCCCTTACCTTCCTCATTTCCATCTTATACATAGAGTGTAATAACACTTGGGTCTAGTAATGTGCAAAGGACTTTTCAAGGAAAACACAGTATAGTGTGTAATTATTCATTCATATTCACCTTAACATATTGATGGTCACTAAAATTAGCAGGTTCCTAGATATAGTCTATGTTTCCAATACTGCAAGTAGCTTAGGTCACTCATATCAATGCTGATGAAGCAGTACCTCTAATGTCTGTGCAGACAGCACACCAGAGAACGCCTAACGCAGAATAAACAAAATCATAAAGCTTACAAATGTTGCAATGGTCACGGTTTCTATTTTGTGACCTAAGAGCACATCCATCAAGAAAAGAAACAACCCCCTATTGACAACAACAAAACCATTTTTGGGCCTCATAGTGGCCTCCTGTGAGTAATGATGGAAATCGCTGTTTACTGCTCTCTTGCAATGCTTTTTTATTATTGTGAATGAGGGCATGCTAGATATGTTGTGCACAGCAATCACTACAATTACATGGCTGCAGGGGTGTAGAGATAGAGAGAGCTCCTTGCTCCATCAAACTAAATCACCAGAAACAAGGACTGCTGGGTATATGATTTGTGACCAATCATTAGCTATCACCCCTGTAACTACTGTAGTTATGTCTATGTGTTTTTTTTTACGATTTGTTACGTGTCTACTGAGAGTTTTCTATGGATTTATAGTTTTTCTATATATATGCACCAATCCTCTATCATTGAACTTTTTATTCTGAGATTTCACCTTAAATATCTGAAGCATAAACCTATAGCATTTATTTCAGGTAATGAAACGTTTAAGATATTTATTGAATAAGGAAAATACTGTGTTATTTAATGAATAGTATAATGAAAGCTGAAGGGCAGGACAAGTAGCCTGAATCCCCACTTAATATACATGGATCTGGTAACTGCCCAATGGCTCCCGAAAACCTAAATTATATATGGATGGCCAGGGCAAGTGGCCCTGACCACAATCCTTATATCATCTGGGCCAGGAGATGCTCAATGATTGCTGCACTCCTATACACATATGACCCTTGCCTCCATCATTATCTGGGCCAGTCGCTGCCCAAAAGGCTCCATAATACATATACGGGGAGCCATGGCACATGGGGACCGAGAGCTGCCTAAATAAATGAATGGGTCCATTAATGAAGGGGAAGGGGCTGGGCAAGTGACCCTAGCCATGTTAATAAAATAAACCCCCATAATTAATGGGGTCAGAGGTTTCCCAATGGACCCGGCCCCATTATTAACCCAAACCACCCGCCAATAACACCCCAAAGACCTCCAGTTCTCCTAAAATAATTACATTTATTTTTAGGAGGTATGGAGGTCTCCTGAGCAGCCCCTGGACCCAGACACTTGCCTAGCCCCTAGCCCCATCATTAGCAGAGGGGTCTTTAATAGGAACACTTAATTAAAACAGTCCCCAGCCCTGCTAATAATATATATAATATGTGGGGAGACTTTGGGCAGCTTTCTTTTCAGATGATGATAGGGGGTGAGGACTGCTATATTGAGTAGTCGAATTTTGGAAAAATCGGAAATTCAGCTACACACATTGGTCTATGTTGGGTAGACCATACAGTTTTACACTCACCTACAGATACAGACACACACAAACAAATACAAAACACACTGTACCTTGTGATGTCCTCGCTGGAGGAAGAGCAAGTGAATGGGAGCTGATGAGTGGGAGGACTGACAGATGCTGTAGGCCCTCGGGAGCAGGGAGAAGATTCTGCTTGGAAGATGTCCCTGGAATATGGTGTTTCCTTACCCCAGGTCAGTCTTCTTCAGCTCATCCCCATACCTGCCAACTTCTGTCCCTGGTGAATCAGGATGCCAGGGGGCAAGGCTTGGGATGTCAAGTATCAATGCTGCTGCGCATGCACACAATGTTACACACGAGCATTATGCATTCTCCAGTGTCCCAGACAAGGGAGAATGACATTGGGACTGTGGAATTGTAGTCTTAAATCCTGCTGTGCCACTTAGCTCCACTTGTCCTTAAAGCGGGGCAGAGATAGAACTTGGTGGGACAGCAGGACAGTGACTGCAAATTGGGACTGTCCCATGCAAAGCATGCTAGGAGTCATGCATCCCTGATTTTTGCTGGATCCTGTCGACCCTCTGTATGAGCGCTACATGCCTCTACCAGACCAGTTCCTGTCACTGCAGCAGCTAGTATACCTGTGTAAGCCTGGGGGCTGGGTTACAACATATCCCCGCTCTCCATTCACATAAGCCCAGCTTACAATGACAATTACTGCTATGTGGCTCCCACACACTACATACAGTGTTTCCTGCATAAATCGTGTGGAGCCCCAAGCTTTTATCAAACAGTGCCCTTAATCATATCTTCCAGGATCTGCGGGGGCGGAGCTTGGGAGAATGAGTGTCACTGAAAATGTCAGTGCCACAGCACATGTGCAGTATCCATTCTCCAGTGTTTTGGACAGAGCTTTATCTCTTGGGACTGTCCCGCACAAAAGTGGGACAGTTGGGAGGCATGTTTAATATATTCTTGAGTTAATTTGTATGTTAAGGTATCCAAGAAATATGATTAGGTAATAAGGGAAAATATTAATGCAGCACTGCATTGGTTTATATGTAGAGGTCAGTTCTATTTCAAAATCCCCAAATGGAATAATCAGCAGGAACATTCCATTGGTTTCCATGGGATCTGCCCAACTTTTCGAGATTTGTCCAGCACTGAACTTTATAAAGAGCATTGGAGGTGGATTTGTAAATTCAGGTGCATACACAAGTGTTAAAAGGTAAAAAGAGTGCCATCGCCATGATCGTAGGTATAACAGAGGGGGGTGGGACTCTTCATCGTGGCTGCTTCCGCGCAGCCGCTTCACATCCGACTCTACACAGCAAGACAGATCGTCGCTGGAGATTTCATCACGGGACATTTCATCGCTAAAGGTAAGTATTTTATCTATTTTAGTTTGGTTAGAATTAGGGTTTAGGGGGTTCGAATTAAGGTTTAGGGGGTTAATTTTAGTATTAGAGCTCAGGGGGTTAGTATTAGGGTTAGTATTAGGGTATAGGGGGTTCATTTTAGTATTAGGGCTCAGGGGTTAGTATTAGGGTTAGTATTAGGGTTTAGGGGGTTCATTTTAGTATTAGGGCTCGGGGGTTAGTATTAGGGTTAGTATTAGGGTTAGTATTGGGGTTTAGTGTTTAGTGTTAGTATTGGGGTTTGGGAATCATTTATAAGGGGGGGTTATTTTATTTTTACTTGTACATTTGTAAGAGCTGACAGTTCAGCGCTGAACTGTCAGCTCTTACATAGACGCATCCGCGATGTAACGGCTGTGTTATTCTTCATTGCTGACAGTTCAGCGTTCTAACTGCCGCGCTGAACTGTCAGCGATGAAGATGCGGCGCGGAAGTGTCCTAGACCCTAACAGAGATGGAGACTGCACGTTTGTCACCCAATATATTCTTTTATAAATGGGTTGTGCAGGTGCAAATACCTTGTTCCAACACAGTAGTTTGGGTAGTGGGAACGCCTCTTTTTTCTGTTTTTAGCATTATACATTGGTTCACACAGAATTTGCACATGAGTCATCTTTATTAAAATCCCTATATGTGAGTTCTGCCTAATTGACCAGGTTCCCATCCAACTGCTCATTTCAAAACCTCTCACAGATGAGAAGATGGAGGTGGAATCTGGTAATTATTCACAGGAATGCTTTTTACTTACCTCTGTCTTACCTGTGTCTTATATTCATACACCAGTTTCCATTGTGTGATGTGTCTATTTGTAAATGTTAATGATATAGCAGATTAATAAGCTGGTTTGAGAATGGGGACTAGCTTTACATTCATTTCACAAGGAGAATCCAAGGACATAGAAAAATAACTTTTTGATATCCACACACGTGCTCTTCATTCATATGTGTTCAACTATTCTGCAATGTTTAGCTTTCATACACAGAATCCCCAACACTTTGACCTGCAGGTCCCTTGAACTATTACATTTCTTGTTTGTCTTGTCTCTAGTACATGGAATGGTTACAAACCGTGACAAGCTGCATGTAGGATGTAGTTTTACATGTAGACACAGAAAACTGTCAGCCAATCAGTTTTATAAAAACAAAAAAAAAAAAGTACTGACTTCCACAGATGTGAAGAGATACAATCACACAACACTGATTACAAGAACAAGTTACACAGGCCTCAAATATGGTTGCAAGAGTTAAAAATGTGCTACAGAAGCACCAGGAACAGGGTTAAGGCAAAAATGTAACACAGATATTTCAATTTTACAAAATATTTCCAGCTTTCCCAAGAAGGCGATAGATCAGTGATGGCTAACCTTGGCATTGAAAATGTTTGGGAACTACAAATTCCATCCTGCTCAGTCAGCCTTATGGCTATGAACTGAGAATCATACCATATGCAATTCTCAAACATCTGCCATGCCAAGGTTAGCCATCACTGCGGTAGAATGGGGAATACAGAAGTAAGGTTAATGTGTTGGTAGTACAAAGCAGGGGCTCGCTGAATTGACTGTACTTGTTTTCTTAGTGAAAGGGACTCCATCACCTAAACATTGTTTATACTCTGAATACAGAGAATAAAAAAATGATCAAAAATAATCTATATATAATTTGTTGCATGTATATGTATACATACAGTAGGAAAATGTGCTGTTTGCAGTGTTTTCTCTTTATGACATCACCTGTGGCTTGCTGAGCAAATGAACCAAAAATGTACAATTTCCAAATCAAGCCATTAGGTGATGTCATGATCGAGAGACAACATCTATGCATTTCTGGTAACACAATGTCTTTTTTTATTTTCTGTATTCACAATACAAACCAATTTTTGGGTGACACTGTCTCTTTAATGAAATGCACTGGCTCAGGTATCAAACTAGTATGTTTGTGTGTATATTTACAGACAGAACAAATATTTTGCCTCCTCCATACCCCATCACAGTTCTTTAAATTAACTTTACAGGTAACAGCCATAGAGAACCAATACAAGATTTGCTGTGTATTATTATTTTAGTTGTGAGTGCGAAACAGAAGATTTAGTGTTGTTGGCCTACGAAAAGAACACATACTAAAAATAATATTAAAGTGTTCAAGCAGGAAAAGTACATTCAGATATTCTCTGGTTTCAAAGTACGTCCTATGGATGTTAATTCTGCTCAACATTCAGGGGATATTACTATTACCCAGTTATCATGGTTCCTCATGGAAGGAAGTCAATGGAAAACAAGTTTAAATTGTGTCTTCTGTCCTTCCAAATGTGCCCTGTACACGCACTGTAATGGAAAATATGTCCCTGGTTACATCTAAAAATCGGGGAGAATGATTGAGTATTGTAAAAAATTCAAAAGGTCTATATGATATTCAGTACAGTGGGCATATTTATCACATAGCTTGAGTTATACCATGGGTATCATATGGACCTTTTGTTTATTTGATATCTCCACTATACATATAAATACACATACATATATACAAATACAGACATCATTCACTGTTGATCAGCATAGCATTGCGAATTCTACAGGAGTCACCAGCTCATTGTCCTACTTGTCTTCGACAGTGGTGCAAGAAATTAAATAGTTCCATCCAGTCTTGAGAAGTTTACGAACCACCAAATGATTTTAGGCATCATCATTTTTTTTACAGTAAGGCAAAGAGACTCTGTTCAAACGTTGAGATCGTTGAAACGTTCAAGATGGATCCATATTTGTCTCTGCACCCTTGCTTCCAGGGGGTCATGCTGTGTCAGAGAATGGATTAAGAACAGGATGAAAGGAAAGGAACTTACTCAAAGAGTAGAGCTATAGGTTGAATAAGGAATAAATGGACAGCAATATAGATACAAATAGATCATAGACATTGGTAGCTAAACGATAAAGAGAGCAAAGGCCTTGTAAGTGCATATTATATACATAGTAAATAAATGATGAAGAATAACACAGTAAATGATACTCTATCCTTACAGTGAAAAAATATCATGTTTATAGAGTGTAATAAATAAAGTTTTAATTATATATATATATATATATATATATATATAAATTCTGGTACTGTGATTAACCTTGTTCTGCAGCTGGGAGCTAGATATTGAATTTGAGTTAGTTGCTGACACCCTCAAGCTATTAAGTAAACCAACGTGATTAATAGACCAGATAATTGTCCATCGTTTTGACGTATTAGCAGAGAATGCTCTAGGGTTTTATAACTATAGATAATTAGATTTGCCACCCAGTTATTTAGTGATATGGGGGATGGGCCCTGTTTTCCTTTTTCACTGCCATGGCAAACCATAGTGGAAGAAATAAACCCTGCCGTAAATAGAGAAATGGATTATGACACAGGGTAAATGCAATATTGTATATTCTAGCAGAGAAGCATGGGTGATAAAGTCAATCCAATTTATATAAGTATGCGAATGTGGCAGATGGAGTACGACTCCCATAATTCTTGAGCAGCCCCCCCGAAATGCAGATGATATTAGTCCAAAAACATCTGAGAAGCCATTGTTGGACATCAAGGTGCTAGAGCAGAATACTTGCTAGCTTTCCAATTCTGAGTCCCAGGACATGAATGGGTCAGATCCAGACACAGCACGACACCGCATGACATCACCCAGCATTGTGTGACCCTGCAGCGCAGGCTACCCAGCATAGAGACACTGTGTATGGTGCTGATGTCAGGCTCTGTATGTCTGCTAGACATACACAGTTTAAACACAACACTATCAGTGCTTTGCACTGTGCACTGGCAGCAGTACTTGGACAGACCCAAATTTGCCAGCACAGTAACCAAAACTGTGCCGGCAAATCCAGCACTTTTGGCAACTATGGGGCGGGGCAGGGCTGTAAGCTGGGTTGCCACCTTTTCTTTGAAAATCTTGGCCATGCTATCGCCTCTATAGACTTACCATTGATCTTAAAATGGTTTCCCAGCTTGGCAGTAAAATTACCTCTGGGTGGCAAATCTAGCAATAAGTAGGCTTCTAGTTTGTGCTGAACCACTTCTGGGATTGTAGTTCAGTAATGCTGAATGGGGTGCATATTCCCCATCCTCGTCCTAAAATATATATGCTCAATGTCCTACGTGACATTCCCTTTTAAGAAAGAAGACATACTGTAAAGAATAGCACTGATAAAAAAAAAAATAAAAAAAAAATAATCTTGGGCATATTATATTTTGATGATAAATGTAGATGATCAGTGTATTTGACTATAGAGTTGACCTATTCAGATGCCAGGAAAAGGATAATGTTAAAACACTAGGGCATCCAACTAATAAGACATGACAAATTGATCATACCAGACAAAAACAGATCTAGAAAATAAAATGTAATATGGGTCAATGACTGACCTTCAAGGATTATAACCTCTGCAGATGCACAGTACGACATATTCAGAGCAGGCATCTGCTATATCCATTTAAAGGCTATAGAATTTAAATAATGATAAAGTATGCCCTGCTAATGTACACATCACTGTGATGATGAGTGTGTATGGATGATAGAATGACACTGAATGTGTAACTGACAATTAAACAGTATATCATATATTTACTATAGTTTTACTTTTTATAGTATGTTTGATGTCAAGGTTTCTCAGCTGCCATACTGTCTGTGGGTCAGTTGTTAATCTTGATCTATCTGTTGTTTTAAACCAACAATGGGAACTGCAGGTTATTAAAACATTTTTACAACCTAGTGTTTTATTCATTCTGCTCAGGATAATGGATCAAGATATAATTACAAAATTATATTAAAAATATCATTTAGGTGACCTTAAATAATTTATTTTTAGGCATTTGAATCAAATATATAAAAATATTAAATAATTTAATGTTATACAATATAATATATAGTTTATTAAATTTTCATTTTTTTGAATAAATAATGTGTTAATGAAAATATCTGATTGTAATATAATATTAAACTTAGAATAAAAATATGCATTTTTATTATTACTAGACTGGCATGTTTTGTATATGCAAATTAAAGTCATATAATAATTCTCAATTTTTTTTATTTCTGAAATATTTACCTTGAAGTTGGGAATTCAATCAATATATAAATACTATGTAGGGATCTTCGTTGAAGTGAGTTTAAAATAAATGAAGCTTATATACATTAAAGAGCCACTTTAAACATTTTTTTCTCTTTTACTTATGTTATATTAAAGGATAATGGCCCTTGTATGGGGATAAAAGGCATGTCCATTTTAAGATACAGTACATGCCTTTTATTCTATCCTCCATATGGGCTGATCCAGTTGCTGACTGTCACTCACTGCTAGAGCAGTGACAGAACTTCATTTTTACATATAATCAACAGCATGAGCTATTGACAAGCCTCCCTCTGAGACTCTGCCTCACTGGTAAGCAATAGAGAGGAGTCTGACTAATTCCCCTCTAGTGAGTATTTATAAAAATGATGGTCTTGTCTCTTCAACAGAGACAGAGAGGCAGTGGTGATTGTAAAGATGCACCCCAGGTTTACACTGGAGATATCATTTTTACTTTTGCTTCTAAAAAAAAAAATACAAAATTAAAAAATTAATCTTTACTACCCCCATGCAAAGTTACTTGGCAAATTTTCATAACTTATTAATATGATTTTATAGGTTTTATATTCATGTGTAAAATCAAGGATTATTAAAACAAAAGCGTACTGCTTAAAGGAAAGGAAAAGTTAATATAAAAGTTAATTTTGGTTTACCCTTCATTACCATTGATCAACACCAAGCAAGCAAATTAGAAATACTCATCTTTTATAATTTAATTTGTTGTGCATCATGATCATTTATTTTGGAAAGCTTTCTGCCTTTATTATGACATCTTGTCCTTCTTCTTCCTCTTCTCCCCTCTCTCTCTCTGCATGTTGACGGACATTATAGTGGATATTATCTATAGCTAACTGTGCCCATCAAGTACTTTACACTAACATGTAAACTAGGAAAAAAAAACAACTAGAGACAGACAAAGATAACAGCTATCAAGGTGCTGATGGGATACCCTATTGTAATAAAAATGTAATTTGCTGGAACATACCCTGGGGGACCCCGTGATAAGCTAGAAAAACAAAAATAGAACAGTAGAGTACAGGTGAAAATAATGTAATTCTTTGCAGAATCTATCTAGGGAATGTCAAGATTAGAAAGGATTGAAGAATGAAGAAATGAGCTGTAGAAGAGTGAGCGATGGATCACGCTAGAAGAAGGCTTATGTTTCACCTCACACATCTTCGTCTGTTTTGATGATATGAAACAGAGTGACATTGAAGAGCACCTGGTGCCCGTTGTTCCAGGCATAGAGGGCACGATCCCGGGCATTGTAATCCAGCATGGATATGTGAAAGTACTGATTGTGAAAGGGAATGTCCGTGTATTCATAGGAAGAGGACTTGGTGGAATACGAATAGTGGACCTTAGCCCCAGTAAGATGAGAGTTGGTGACATACAAGGTACCACAGATCATGAAGGACTCTCCAGCACTTCTTTTGGGATATCCTGTACTCCAGCTCTTCACAACCTCCAAAGTGTCCTGGCGTAATTGGCTAATCACAATGTTGCCAGCATTTTGATTTGTAGCATAAATTGCCCACAGTCCAAATTCGTCAGCCATCAGGTCGATGTCAGAATATCCACCCCAGGTATACGGATAAACATTGTTGAAGCCAGCGTTATCCAAGCTACGCTGGGCCAGGACTTTCCCTGTGCCAAAGCTGTACTTGATGATTATGTTACTCTGGTACTTGTTGAAAAAAAGAGATCCATTGTAAACCAGATGACTAGTACCAGCCCATTTTACTGGAAGGGTATAAGTCCTGGATTCTGAGCCAGTGATAAAATCCGCCATTGACTTGTACTCCCGCACCACTTTGTTTATTGTAAAGCCTTCCATGTACCAGACCTGGAAATAAAGTAGAACTCGTATTTAATTTGAGTATTTCTTTAATATATGTTATATTATACAGCATCAAAGTAATATTATAATTAAGGTGTACCTGTCACTTAAAAAAATTGCATTAATATTTTATAGATTATTAGCAAATGTACAGATCATTCTGATAAGTATATTGCCAGCGAATACATAGAAGGTGAACTTGTGATGAACACTTTTTCTGGATGTATATAAGCATGGTCATTTATGTGTGGTGTATTTATATGTATTATTTGAGACATGCAATATACCAGATGTATAAACAGACCCCTATGTGGATAAAGTCGTGTTCATCAGAGATTTATTTAATTTTTTTTATGTGATTACAATGTTAATATAGATGTTTCAGAGACAGTCATTTTTATAATCCTTTATTAAAAATAATATTTGAGTGTGGCTGATAAAAATATTCAGATTATCATTATCATAATTCCAGCCTAATTAAATGACTCATATCTAAAATAGAATTTGACTTGTCATCTATTGTTAGGATATAACCCATAAATTATCATATTTATCCATAAACATTTACCCGCTGGCTTGGTAAATATACTTTTCTAACCTTTACATTTTTGTCAAAGACTTTAATGCTTTCCCGTTTAAAAAAAAAAAGAAAAATATATTTTTTTTCCGACTAGGCCGATAGATACATACACGATTGTTTTTCTCTGATGCAACTGGATCTGTCATCCAAGCTCCGAACCTTGGCCCAGATGCCTTGACAGTCACTGGTCCAGTAATCTTCATTAGCTTTCCACATGCTGAAAGAAAGATAAACTTTATCACAAAATATACAGAAAATGAAGAAAGGCCATAAAAATGTTAGTTAGGTACTAGACTCTTGTTTTATAAGGTACCGCATTTGGCTTAAAAACACAAGAGTCGAGAGGTGGGGGAGCTTCCATGTAAGTATGGTGGTGGCCCCCCATGCATTAATGAGCAATAAGTACCTGCTTAATTCACTTATATAATAGCCCCACAACTGCTGCCACATACTCACAACAACTTCCTATCATTAGACCAGGGATCTGCGTAGACCCTAAACTTGATGCATCCTTTTTCTATACCATCATTGATAACTGACATTCTCTCCCATTTTTGCTACAAATATGTCAAGTTGGGGGGAATGGGTCATTTTTAACAGGGCAAGACCATAGAGAATATGAGATGTGAAAAAGATGACATTTGTAAACTTTAAACCACTGGATATATATTGTAGATAAGATGTACAGATCAACAGCTTTTGTATGTAATATTTTAGTTTACATATCTACTGTTGATAGACAGCACAGATGCTTTTGATGTGGCAGTAGATAGAATCATTGCTTGAAGAGCATATAGTCTGCCTATCACAGAGATCAGTTAGTGTCTGTACCATACATCATCAGAGGATGAAAGTTCAGCTCTAATCTCTGTATAATTCTTCCACCTATAATCATTTCTCAATAGAGTCTACTCAATAAAGAGACAATTGCAGGAAATTGAGAGGCCAATATAGCCGAGTTAGAGAATTTGAAATTGCCATATCTATTCCCTGCAATGCTCTATTTATTGAGTAGAGCCTTATGTGTACCTAGGGTGACCAAATCACAGTTTAATTCAATGATGCATATTCTACATTGGGTAGAATAAAGACGGTAGTGTAGAGTATATACTGTTCACCCTGGATACATCCATAGTGTAATATACTGGGAATTCCAAATTATTGTCTGTTTTTTTTTAATTCTTGGAATTATTAATGTGTCTGTCCTTGTATCTGTCAAATCCTGTATGCTAAGTTATTTTCCACTAATAAATCTCATTATTGTGGATCCAAAGAATAATTAGGATGAAATGATAGCAATGTTCTCAGCAGCTGATGTATTCAAGAGGACTTCCCATGAATCTCTCCGGTCACACATGCAGGTTAACCACATCTGCACATGATTTTAATGAATAAATAGAAAACTCTTCATTAGAAGAAAAATATGACTTAATTTGATTTTCTCATCTTAGAGATAAAACCAACACAGGGACATTTTTCCCTTCACTTGCCAAGCTCTGCAGGGTTTTTACTTTCTTGGAATTTCTATATTTAAAATGATTTATATATTAAAGGAAAATTATAATTACATAATATGTACATAAAGTAAAACCTTCCAAACTGTTTTGCATGCCCTAGTAAAGCCAGCCATATGTTTATATAATTCATTAATGAATTCATTAATGTATCACTGCCACTAATTGAAACCCTTTCAAGTGGTACTAATGATTTTTTAAATATTTTTAATTTTTGGATTAAAGCTCAGTGTGCTATAGCAACATTTGTCAGGAGTTAGTGTTATACATTGGCCCACACGTGGATAGAGCCACCAGTAGACATGGTGTCATGGTGTGTGCTCCTTTATAAAGAATCCCCAATGTGTAACATGAAATATAAACACTAGTTGATTTGGTGAGTTTTGACACATGGAGAGGTAGTTTGGAGAGCTACACTGTCAGACTCTCATACTCGTTCCACAAATCTGTCAAATGAACTAGAAGAAAATTCTGCAGTAATAATTCTGCAGTATCTTAGGAATCATAAATCATAGGAATGGAAAAGGACTTTGTTACCTAAATTTTGTTTATTTTGTGGATGTAGAGAATAAAAAAAAAATCAGAGGGTGTAAACTGCAGTGAGTGTGTATGTGCTTCAGTTGCTGTTTGTAAATTACATCTAGTGTATGGGCGCAATGCCCATTACTAAAAACCAACCAACAGTAGGGCTGAAAGTCAGTCAGTCAGAAGGCCACACAGAGGAGAGCATTGGGCAGCTCCCCTACCCATTTAAATTAGCCATCGTGGATGGCTTCACCGGATTTCAAACTTGGCAGAATGATCAGTGAATGCCGTTTTTGCAAGGTTGAAATAGGGAATCCGAGTTCAAAATTGGTGCTAATCACAGAATTACAATCTTTAGTGAATAGAAACAACTGTTATGTTTATTAAGGCGATGGGAAGTGTCTGGTTGTGTTTGTTTTCACTAGGATGATTTTATGCCTATACGTAGCAGACATGCTCTAATAGACAATCCATCTTTTAATATATATAATGTATAATAACTGAGATAGTCTCATCCTGGGGCTGCTACTATTACTAATTTACTGGTACTCATTTTGTGTTATCCTCTTCAGATAGACGATAGGCTGAGTGACCCCCAACAGGAACTGAATCAGTAACCCTGAGGATTGAACAGAGTCTATAGTTGATACATTGGCCCACTGAGCAAATTCACAGCCAAACAAAGTGCTTCATGCTGGGGAAATTGCTGTATTTCTCTCGCCCCTTGTGTTGCAATCAATATATGACTGTTAGTACAATAATAATAGCGGAGAGCATTGAAAATCCCTTCTTCTTTAGCTGTCAGAACATAATCTATAGACTTAACTGAGCGGAGAAAATCATCACACAGCGTCTAAGTGTTGTGCTAAATGAGGGCGAGGCATAAAAATGACTCCCATAAAACCCCAAATCAGCTTCACCATGCAAGGATTTCAGTCCAATTACACATATAAAAAGAATAAACCGTGCAATAACACTGCACAGAAGAATTCGAAAACTGAGTTAACCCTTCCGGGCCAAGGAAGGAGTTTTGTTAGGACGGATTTACCTCTTGAACCCAGTTGAGGTTATGTATAAAAGTTAATTGGAGGGCAAACTTGTAAAAACTTCTAAAAGTGGTCCAGTCGCTGTGGAAACCAATTAGAGACCCTGGCTTAGTCTCAGCTTTATTGAGTAGACTCTTTTAATTAGTCTACTCACTAAAGAAAGAATTGAAGGTAAGTGAGATGGGAATTTTAAACTTAAGGTAAAAGTAGAGTAATATAATGGTGGCTGCTCACAAATAAGTGAACTGTAAAAATCAGGCATCAGTAGCTGAGCTGGATAGATTTTTTCTATTCAGCTATTATTGCCTGATTTTCACCATGTTCACTTTCTAGTGAATAGCCCCTATAGTGCTTACTGAGTTTCTTCATGCATTCTCTCAGTCTAGTCTCCAGCCCCAATACTCTCTGGTGAAGCTCTTCATAATCAAATGCTCCAATCTCATGCTGGATGGTGGTCAAGATGGCAGTCAGGTTCCGAATCTCTTCTTTGAATTGGGTGATAAGTCTGGCATCAGTTTTATACTGTTCTAGAACTGGGATCAGAGGCAGCAACTCATCCATCTTTTCTTTTAGATCCTACAGAAAAGATAAAGTGTTAATGAAGAGCTTTGCAGAGGGGCAATAACAAGTGACGTTTGAGAGCTCTACGTGTAACAGTCTCATTACATATTCATGGCATGCTCATGAGATAAGTATTAACATGAATTACAAGGTCGGGGAGGGGCGTTCATGACGGGGTGCTGAGGGGACATGTCCAGCATATTAGAGGAATAGTGGGAGGAGTTGGGAAGTTATAAGAGTTAGGGAACAGGAAGTTAGGCAGCTATTTTGAAAGAATAGGTTCCCCTACCTGTTGTCCCTCCATCTTTTCTGTTAATTTGTGTTTCTCTATCTTCATGTCACAGTGTTGGCAGAAGCTTGCCAAGTGTCCAGGAGGGTTAATGGAGGAACGGAATGGGGGGAGTCAGTCAAGACTCTGGTGGGAGGTTCGAGGGGAAAGTGGTACCTCGAACCTCAAGATATGTGGGGGTATTGGTATATGCACAGAACACGGAGGTCATTCAGCAGCCACCTGGATACTCATGCATGCTTGGTTGGTTTTCTGATGTTCTATGGAATGTCATGTTAGCCATTGTGTAATACTGGTATATGTGTGGAATGTATAAAATGTAATGCAATGACTATTTAAATAACGTGCTGTGGCCATTATTTCTACCCCACAGTCTGGTTTTAAGTTATCAGTTATTTCTAGGCCAATACATGCCCTGATGATAGAACCTACCAGGTCATGAGTGTTCCTCTTTCTCTGAAACCCAATTCCCTGTGATTTTGATACATTCAGGGGTTTAGCACAAGAACTGTAAATTTTCACTGGAAATCTCTCAGTGTAAGATAAATATTATTTTCCATTATCCTACTGCTATAGGAAGTTTAAAATGTATAGCTGTGAATACTGATGAGACGTTTTAATAGTGAAATGGCTGATCTGGCAGCCATACTCCTACACAATTTAATTACAATCTAATGCTGCTATACATAAATCACAGGTTAATTCTTATTTTTACATGTTTTGTACCCTGTCTATTTGACATTTTGTGTGTTGCATGCCATGGTTGAGGCTTCCCATACCCAATATTGTACATTGTAATCCACACAACATACTCCAAGCAGTAATTAGCAACATTTATCAAGACTTGGTGTGGCAGATTGGCCCTTTTTTCATGGATACATATAAATCTAAATACTCGGCTATGTGTCAATGAAAAATAGCTGATCTACTAATCTTATACCTTGGTGTGGTTCACAGAGCTCTACAGCAATACATCTTACAATAATGTGTACTTAAAAAGTGCAATCAGTATATTTTTTAAATCTAAATATTTTATTAGCAAATGCATAAATGAATAGACAATACATTTGTTTTAAAAGTGTCTGTAGCATCTACAAATTACACATTTCCCATTGAAAAGTAATTCATTAGCCACAGGTGATGCCATAAACAGGAGACACCCCAGACACTTTTAAAACACATTGGGGTAGATTCGATGCTGGCCGTTAAGGCTGACAAAATGTAAAGTTAAAATGCTGTATTATATTCCTAGAGGAATAACGTGCTATTCAACTGAAATGGTGACCACAGAAATATAGTGTTAAAGCACTGGTACTGTGGTAAGAGAATAACAGTGTTTAGCAGAAAACACCATTATTCCCTATTCCCAATATTTACAATGCTAGGGGACTGGGGGTGTAATGGCCACCACCATACTGCCACCCGCTGGCCCCAAAGAAAAATAATTAAAGCCTCCTGTGCCTGTGGCTCCAATTAAATGAATTTAACTGCCTCCAGGGGTCACAGACCAGCACTGTGCCTGTGGCTTAAATGAAATATAATTACAGGATCCCTGAGGCCAAGGGCTGGTGCTATACCTGTGACCCTGATCAAATGAAATCAATTGCCCCCCCCTTCCAGATCAGAGATTCTACTTAACATGGCTAATTTCGACTCTGAATTGTCAATTTCCACTGATTTCTGTTCGATATTCAGCCATGTTCTCACACAAAATCCTAGCTACCTGAGTAGACCCAATTGTGTATAGATACAATCCGTTATTTTTGTTCTATATGAATTACTTGATTAAATGATCTAATAATTCTTGGTAATGCACCACCTCTAGCTACCACCTAAAAATTGGCCCCTGCAATGCTCCCAGCCTTCACCTGAAAATGGCGAGTGAGCTGTGTCTTTCGATCTTCCTCGATCTGTCTAAACTTGGCTTTCAGCCCCTTCATCTGATTTTCCATCTTCTGCACATACTGAAAATCTCTCTGTGTGCGCAGGTTTAGCACCTCAATCGACTGAGACATATTCTGGACCTGTGGGGAAAAGGTCACGGTCATGGTGAAAGCAGAAAAATACATTATACGATGGACTTCGTGTTGGATGGGATAATTTTTTCAGCTTGGCTACTTTGGCCTTGAGTTTGACATTCCCTTCTCAATTGCCTGCAATTATCTCTTTCTTTAATGAATGAAGCCATATGTGTTGAGTGGGGATAGCTTAAACTAGGAAGTATCATGACAAAGTGCTAATCGGATAACACTGACTGAAGATCATGGGATACGTAGTTCTCAAACATCTTCAGTGGCAAACTTATTCATTATTGCTCCATCAGTTTAGCTAGTGAAAAGAAAGTGTCCATAGGATATATAACCCAATTTTAAAAAAAATAAAACACATGGCGTTTACACGTTGCCTCCTCATGATTATTGATGGACACCATTTTTAGTTAATTTTATTATTTTATGTATTTGTTAAAAACATTTTCTGTTAGGTTGTATATTTAGAAAATGTGACAGGCTTGCTGTGCATAAAATATCATTATATCAGTAATGATAATGGATATCGTGGTTTGAAAAAGCTACAACTAGAATAGAAGAATAAAAAATATGCCTGAATAACAATGGCATTGTTTAAAATCCATATTCAATTTAGTCTGTGGGTTACTTTGTATAAATATGTATTTTTTTTTAAATCAAACCATGAATTGTTCTGATAGATTGACTGGGGATAGATACTCACATCTCAGTTCTGCTGCCAGAACAACATGTGCCATAAGAACATCACCAGAGCTGAACATCCGATAATCATTCCTATCCTATTCTCATTCATTCACTGTAAATAATCGGATATTTTCTCACCTGTTGTCTAATTTCTCAGGTCAGGATAACTGGGAAATGATGTTCACTCAATTGTTTTCACAGCAGCTGAACCAATATTGAGCAAAGCAGCTGGGAACTGGCAAAAGCTAGCACTTAACTATTTATCACCTTAATTTTTGTGAGGATAAATAATGCACTATTTTCCTGACAGTGCTTTGGTAAGGGAGGTGTTACAGGTTCCTGTGTTGTTTTCCTTTGCTCGTTCCATTAGAGATTGTTTATTAGTTTTGCCTGGTGAGAAGAGACTGTCTGCTATGGACAGAGACAGTGGTCTCACTCCTCAGAGAGGTATGTCTGGAGAGTCTGGAGAAAGGGAATATGAGACGTCTATTGGACTGACAGCTTAGTGGATCGATGGCTTCTCTCCATAGCTTTTTGAAGCTTTTACAGAAGTAAAAGAGCAGGGGGTTTGTTTATTATATCCAATAATGAAATAATATTGGACCTAAGATACATAATGGCAGGGAACTGAGATGGGAATTTCAAACTCAAGGCCAATGTAGGAGTTGAAGAAATTCCCCCATTCAGCTGGACTGGATCATTTTTCCAACTTGACTACATGGTGTCAATATATATATACATTGTTTGATTGTAGTTTTTATTATTATTAATGAGTATATGTGGCAGTGCAGGTTTACCAGCTCCTAGAACTTTTAGCCCCATGGTTCCCGTCAACAGTTCATTTGAAATTTGACCTTCATTCAAATGCATTAAGTATTTTTTTCTGTTTAGTCTGCTAATGTTTAAATTCATCCTATTAGGAAAAGTATGACTCTTAGACGAGCGCATGGAGCCAAATCCCCCTGACTGGTAATGAACACACACCAAACAATACATGCTCAAACGGAATAGACCACATATATTTATTCAAGATGATACTGTGTCTGATGTTTATAACATGTTTGTTATAAATGATAGCATACACTGACCAAGAATGAAAACAGGCAAAATACTAAAAAGCTAGCTATATACAATAATTCATTAACAATAAGCCATACATGTTTTCAAGCTGGCAACATTTTCCTCTCATTATATGATACAGGTTGTGACGTGAACTAGAGTCTTCTCTCATTCTGCTGCTAACTTTGTCAAGCTTCCTATGTCCAAATCTAGTTCCTATAGAAATGTGCATGAGTCATAACGCTAAAATACTATGGAATTTGAATCAGATTATCAGGCCACTGGTCTCACTCCCCTTTGGCGTTAGGCACCCTTAATGTACCCCAAACTCGTTGGTTTTCACGGTGGGGTCCTACAGCCACATATTAGGCTGCATCCCCAGGCTAACTTTAAGGACATCTCACATCCACATGCTTCTATAAACTTTGCCGCCCAAGACAAGGCCACCAGAGGGAAGCAGGAACAGGAGGAAGGTGGCGCACCGGTGTTGGGGAGAGGATACTCAACCTGCAGCCCTATAAAAACCCATCTAAACTTCATGTCAGTGCTTGATGACTATTCCATTACTTACTCTGCTATCTGTGCTGTTGCTCAATGCCTTCTGTTTCTTTGCTGGCTATTGACCCCTGACTTATTTATTTGACTATCCCATTTGCTTTGCGTTGCCACCGAACCTTTGATGCCTGCCTTTATTACATGGACTGTGATTAACCCTGCCTATGTCTGCCCGTGGTTTAGTTTATTTTTGCTTTGTTTTGCGCCAGGGTGCTACTGCTCCTGCTAAGTTGTTACCTTTTCCAGGAGCTGGCGTAGCTGTTTGCTTTTGGCATCTCTGGAGCACAGGTTCTGTTCTGGAGCCACCACTGTACAGATACATCGACCATCGGGGTCTTGAGCTGAGCTGTATACTTGCCAGCCTTCTCGAGGGCTGATCTGGGTCTGCAAATATAGATAGGGTATAACATGTCAGTGGGAAACAGATGGAACTGTTGATTAGCAATGACAACAGAACAAATAGTGGGATATCACTAAAACGGAACTGCAAAAAAGTCAGTAAGATTAAATTTACTTCTCACCTTTTAGCGAATATATGCTTTTATCTGGTAACTTAACAATGCATTGTACGAGAACAAAGTTATCGAGTTGTCCCTGCATAACGCATTATTAAAAGAGTTATGTTTTTTTTTAATCTATGTTCTTATTTCAGAAGAAGCTCTTCATGATTGGACCTAGACAGTGCATAGATAACATCTTAATTTCAGCTCAGCTGATTTGTAACTCACTTTTATATTTAACAGGCCTCAGTTCTGTATACATATGCACATATTTAAGTAGCAAGGTCAGAATAACACAGACTGTCTAATATAGTTGAAGATCTGTACTCACATAAAAAGATCACAGAGTCACTCTACAATGGTTCTTCAGGTGAAGAATCAGTATGGTAATACTACACTAAACTAAACAATTGGTGGAAGCATTCAAATCTACTTAATATTTCTGAGGAAGTGTAACAATATTGTGATGCTGTATTACAGAGGTCCATGTATCTCAGGAACTCAATAAATTGTTTCAACATCAATATTCCCGTCAATAAATCAAACAATTTTTCTCACTTAATAAGGTAAAACTTTAACTGAATGCAAAGTTAGAATATTTTTACTTTTTGTTTGACTTGACACTCTAAGGGCTTTATTCATGAGAGAAAGAATTGCAGGGAATTCAGAAGGAAAATACAAACTTACAGGGACACTACCACTTACATAGGATGTAACTAGATAACCTCGTCATTTAAAACAAACACATATATAAATCATATACCACAGTTTTTCAGTTTTTTTTTTATATGATTGAATTAATTGCATATAAAAGGAAAAATTAAATTAGGTGTTTATCTAAAGCATCCATTTTTAGAATATTTCCCATGATGCAATATCATCCAAAATCTTCCAGCCAGTCTCACTTTACAACTGTTGCCAAAGCCTGCATGCTGATGTCAGAATATACACCCCTGCTCTCTTACTGGCTCCTGTGTATCATAGTTGGCAGGACTAGGTGGCTGTGTACATCTTTTATTTTTTTTTACCTGACTTCCAACACAAAGAGAGGAGATTAACCTGATCAAACAGGATCATAACTCTGCTACCTTGTGATGTAATAGTTACATTACCCTCCCATTTAATGCAAGTCTATGATCAGAATTCTGAATTATAGACGGCATTCTGTGTCCCCAGCCTCAAAGTGAGATACTAGTGCTGTAAAGTCTCTGAGGGGTGGCACCCAAAAACACTACATTTCACAAAATGGTGGCACCCAGTCACACTTGTTTAGTTACATATTTTATTAAATACAGTCACATAACAAAAACAAAAGACATATCTGAAATCAACAATACAAAATAAAAAAAGTAAAACCTTTTCATTTTTTGGTGGGAGTGTCCCTTTAAGGCCAATGTAACTGAGCTGCACTAAAGATTTTTGTGATCCCGATTTGAAATTCTTTTGTTGATTCCCTGCAAAATCTTGTAATAACTTTTTGGATATAAAGCCCTAAGTATTTTAATCAATAAAACACCAAAACAAAAAACAATTTGTCTTAATAAAAAAGTTGAGTGACTTATGTGTTTCCCTGTGATAATGCTGGCAAATAAGCCCTTGTAATCCACTCTAGAAAATATACTGTATGTCCTTCATAAGTTGATCATATAATCACATTCTGACCCGTGGGCTGTCAGATGTTGTCTCTCTCATTCCTACCTACAGTCTGTATAATATTAACTTTTATCAGCGCATTCTAACTAGCATCAGCTTGTTCCCGGTTATAAAATGTAATGGCAATACAGTTATTACTGAATGAAAGGTATGGTACCTTAAAGGTCAGCTGCAATCCAAAATAGCTATTCATTTAATACAACGATAACCACTATCATGCTTTTTTGGTTTTAATCATTGCCAGAGACTTGGGCTGATGCAGTAAATTATAGAAAATGAAACTTCCGAGTTTACGGAGAGGTATCTTTTGTCAGTCTTAGACTCTCACAAAAATTGTCGCATGTGGTTCAGGGAATGAACCTCCTCCAAATCTTATCCCTCAAACTCATCTTTTGATCTATGTTTCCCTCAGTACTCATATGTACCCCACAAGGCTTCACTGATCCTACCATTATATCTGAACAGTTACCCATTTGTTAGTCCTGCCCATAAACCCTCATGTTTCTACATCTAATCGGTAAGTATTTATTAGTAAACCAAACAAAAAATATATAGTCAGTTTGACTGAATAATGCCTATCGAAAGCCATATGTCCCTTGTTGGTGCTTACCCCTGTAACTGAGATCTAGATTGTAACTCTGTAGAAATTAGTGCGTATATAGTTGACTCCATAGAAATACCTAATAATGTTTAAGATTTGGGATGTTAACGCAACTGTAGGTTATATAATTTTTGCTATGGAGTACAGTTTTATGCACCACTTCAAATAAAATATTATTGGATTGAAAAGAATAAATGTATGGACAGTATATTCATAAAATTGATTCAATTATTTATCTTAAGTAGACAAACTGGGATTATCTAGTAATATTTATACTTTTTATCTGAAACTTTGTGTGTGTAGTGCATATCTGTAATAAAAACCAGTATGCATGTAATATATTAACGGGTATATCTAGGATGAAATATTATACACTGAGCAGTGTGTATCTGCAATAAAGAATAGGATGTACATTGAACTGTGTTTATGTCTTATGAAGTACAGTATACATGCAGTAAACTGCACAGTATGCTCATAGCACATTGAGCAGTGCGAATCTTTAACACAGCACTATTTTCCAGTATTGGTCTCAGCACAGTTGGATGTCAGATTCGGTGTCGGCTGGTGATGCCTGACACTCAGAGAGTGAGAATTTAGTACAGAGCTATGATAATAATGCTATGATTGAAGATCACAGAACCCGCAAGCAGCGGTTATTAATAATAACAGCTTGTAATGATGATCCCAGACACACTCAGTAGACAGTTCAGTATCTCTCAGACCACTTAATGTCTGATTAAATGATGGCTACTGGGGGTACTGGGAGCTATGGAACTGCTCTCTGGACAGATGAAAAGCTATGGCAGGATAAAGTGCAGCATGAAGCAAAATGAGTCACAAGCCAAAATTTTTATGTTACCCTGGGTAGCGTCACATAGATCCAAAAAGTGCTAGTTACTATGTTGCACTGGGAATACTTAATGTACAGACATAAACCAGACTGAGAGAATATCTCCATTTTCCATGTTATTTCATAGAGCAGTGGTACTCAAACTTTTTTTCTCTTGAGATGTCTTTAGGAAGCTATTAAACTCCAAGGACTATCTCTCCCGCAGATGTCATCTCTGTTTCTTTTGCATCTGCCAAAAATTGAACACATAAACACCTCTCGATACAATTTAGTACATAACTAAAACTTATAGCAGAGATATGTCTTGTGCTGCTTGTATATTCTGTCTCCTGTACATACTTTCGGCTACAAAAAAAAAAAAACCATACAACAAACTAAATTTTTGGAAAAATACTGAAGGCAGTATTTAATAAAATGGTGAAAATGTAGGTGGCCAACTTATCACATTTCAGTGCACTTTCCTATGATGGATGACTACTATAAACAGAGATAGAATAAAGTTTGCAGGAGAAAGCTGATAAAGGTCATAGTTGAAGAATATATAGCTGTTTTTGCCTGTGCATCATGCTCAATGCCTGGGTCACATGACTAAGCTGGAGATGTGTATGGCTCACTTAGAATGGATCAGAGTGAATCAGAAACATCATCCAACTTGTTCCAGAAGACATCATCCAACCTGTTCCAGAAGACATCATCCAACTTGTTCCAGAAGACATCATCCAACCTGTTCCAGAAGACATCATCCAACCTGTTCCAGAAGACATCATCCAACCTGTTCCAGAAGACATCATCCAACCTGTTCCAGAAGACATCATTCTGGTCTATTTTATCACTTTTCTGTTATATTTACAAACACAATCATCACTGGACTGGTACATATTTATAAAGCAATAATTACATACCAATTAAGTGGATCTGTCTCCATAAAGCAAAGAAGCACTTCTAAAACACTACTATACATTTTATTAGCATCTTTTAATTTACATGAGTTCCGGCTTGAGATATTTATGTTCCTTTTCTTGGAGAAAAAGAAGCTTGTTAATTAGTTTCCTTGGTGGACACAAAGCATGTGGCCTAATGTCACAGTTTATGAAACAAAGCAAGACGCAATTCTCTTTTTCTGTAATAAAAGGGACATTTGATGCTTTCCACTTTTTCTAGGAAGTACCACGTCTAAAAGTTCACTTTTTATGAGGAGCTGAGCAAACACTGCCTTGTATGAACTACATACAAATGCCATACCAAGAGGGGAGTTAGCCCTTGAACTCTATTAAGAATCCCAGTGCAGACTGTATCTGGAAAAACAGTCATGTGTAAAACTACAGCATGCATTTCAAATAATTATATAAAAATTTATGGAATAAACATAGACTGCACCATCACTTATGTATGTGATCAAAAGTACTCCAGTGCTACCAGGAAGAGGGCTCCAATATGATGCCTCAAATACGGAGGTGCATAGGATCTGGAGTATATATATGTACAATCTCTGCTGCACTGCAAAATAAATCCATAGGGGGCTGTTCATTAAACGTGAACTGAGAAGTTAACTGCAAAATCAGGTATTGATAGTCAAGCTGGAAATGTAGGCCAGATAGAGATAATTTTGAGACACCCCAGTTTTACTCTTCCCCAATGAAAGTGATGGAAGGCAAAATGATTGAAGCTATTTTTTAGACGAAGTCAAACTCAAAGCCGAATTTGACTTAGTCTCAAAAATATCTTTGATCATTTCACCTCCCATTACTTTCAATGGGGAAGACTCAAAACTGGCTTTTTTTTTTTTTCTGAGTCAAACTGGGTTACCGAATAATATCTCAATATTAAAGTCGACTTACAAATTGTAGTGTATAGAGCCATTTTAGTGGGCAGCTCCCATTGGCATTAATATGTATTATTATTATGTACACTGTTCATGCATGTCAGCTTTCTGATAAGCAAAACACAAACTAGTCCATATCCATTTCCAGTACAATAAGTAACACACTGGCAGTGTTTTTTTAAAGGAGGCCTGCGTGTTTAACAATGATAACTCCACTTTATAAATGATTGGAAAAAAATAGGTATAACCAGAAACGAAGCTGCATATGTTTGCAGGATGACAGAAACATAAACAGACATATGGAATGAAGGAAACAAATAGAGATAGGAATACCACCAGACATATGTTGTTGTGGAAAAAAACTGCCAACACAGATAGAAGCCAGACATAGAAATAAAAGGGAGACATGAGTAGATGTTTTCCAGGGATAAACAGCCATCAGTGCACTTTCAGATGTACATTGCCACTAGACATGTGCATTCGTTTTCGGACGAATGCATTTTCGTCCGAAAATAGAATTTTCGTCCATTCGTCCGAAAAACGAATAACGAAAATGCTAAGCTAACGAAAGCCGAATGAACGAATGGTTAATAAATGAAAATCATTTGTTCATTCGTCCATTCGTAGTACTATTGCATTCTATAACACGAAATAGAGTCGGTTTAGAGAATACAATAGCATAGTACACTAACATTCCATAAACCGACATAATGAACGACTTTCGGTTTATGGAATGCATGTAAGTCTATTGGCATTCTATAAACCGAACGTTCGGTTTATATAATAGCAATAGGATTACATGTATTACATAAGCCGACAGCCTATAAACCGAACGTTCGGTTTATAGGCTGTCGGCATTTCACTACACGGAGACAAAGTCTCCATTCATAAATTTATGAATGGAGACTCTGTCTCCGTGTAGTGAAATGCCGACAGCCTATAAACCGAACGTTCGGTTTATAGGCTGTCGGCTTATGTAATACATGTAATCCTATTGCCTTTCTATGAACAGAACGAGAGCCCCATTCATAAGAATTTCTTATGAATGGTGCTCTCGTTTTGTTTATAGAAAACCAATAGTATTACACGTATTCTATAAAACGAACAAATAAAATGAAACGAAAATAAGGAACGAATTTCGTCTGAAACGAATGCAGTAATGAACGAAATTCGTTTTAGACGAAATAAATTACATTTTCGTCCGAATGGACGAAAACGAAACGAAACTTTTAGGTTTGCACATGTCTAATTGCCACCCCTATGGTGCTCAGGCAGCCTTTTGCATTGTGAGAGTTACAGTCCACATTAGTTGTAGCTAATCCTATACATTTAAGACAGGTGTAATATTTCATTTCCTGGAATACATTGTTCTTTTGCTAAGCATTGATCTTGAAGATCATTTTTAGCATATGTTAAAAAGACTATTCATCTGGGGATTTTTTTTTTTCGTGTGGTTTGCTACATATGTCAGAACACAAGACTCCCTCAGGCTACAGTGCAAGCTCATAATGCTTCAAAGACAGACGATGCTACACAGTGCCTTCTATACTTCCATGCAAACACAAAGTAACACTTTGCTGCTCTCATTAGCTTCAAAATGCCACTTTACACTATACCACCACATTGATTGCGGCACACTACAAATTCTAAGAAAATACAAGACACTTGGGGAGATGATAGCCTTTGTACACAGACAGGAACCCCATTAAAAGGAGCAGTGAGACATATCATGACCTGACTCATTGGGGACTCTTCACTGGAACGTGAACTGTGGAGAACTGACAAGTGAACTGCAAACATCAGTCATTAGTAGCTGAACTGAAAAAAAATCCAACTGGCTATCTCTCTAACTCGGCTATTAATGCCTAATTTGTGCAGTTCACTTGCAGGTTTACTGAACAGACACCATTGTTCTCTGTCTTTTTAGTGATGTGTTGCACATAGACGTACTGTAAGTTCACTTGTCCGTCTCCTTTCCACAAGGAATGGGCAAAATATGCTGCCATAAAGGTGAAATATTTAAAGCTCAGTCTTTCCCACCTCTCAGGGGATCTCCTTAAAAAATCTAAAATATTATTATTTTGCCAATTTTCCACCAGCTCTAAGCTATTGAAAAAAATCTAAATGCTTTTGATTTTGCTTTTCATATTTTAAGTATAAAAGGGATTAATATTCTCAAGGCCAGAGGGTGACATGTTTAAAGTACAGTTTTGAGTTCAATAGATCCAATAGGTATCAGGTTTTAAAGGGTCATGCGGGACTAGCAAGGTATGTAAATTTACAGGAATAGGGAAACATACAACAAGTGAATCCACACACAAAATATAGCACTGGAAAACATCAAAAAGAAATAGAAATGTATAACTTTATAACTGCAAAATCTATTAAGGTTGAACACACTCTACCAGAGATCATTGCTTAAAGGACAACTGTCCCAAAAAACAAGTTTTTTTTAATTGAAAGATGGAATCAAGTGTTGTAAAAAAAAAAAAAAAAAAGTATTTTACTGAGCCCTCTTTGCTTGTATAGCTCTATCAGGGAGCTGCTATTTTGTTCAGAATCTTGGGTCAGATGAATCAGATGAAGGAAGATCTGACCCATCTGACCCAATATGTCTGCTAAACATGCACAGACAGCTCAGTAAGGGACTTTATTTATATTCTTTTGATTTAAACAGTAAATACTTTATACAGTCTTTCAGTTAAACATAATTTAATTTTTAGTTGTCCATTAATAAACATAAAGGAGCAGGGGTGGACCAACAAATATTAGTGATAGACAAACAGGAATTAGTGTATTAAATTAATTACAATAAATCATCTAAACAACATGTTCAACTAGACTCAGGTGCCATGATTGCGATGACAGAGGAAGAAAGCAGAGAAATGTGTATATTGTGCCAGCATGATTACTCCAACAGGTCGATAGGCAGCCTGATATGTAGGCTGATAGGCAGCCTGATGGGCAGCCTCATAGACGGGCTGTGTGAAATGGAGAAACCAGGCACAAATGTGAACTACCGGTATTCTGACAAATGCCACAGCAAGCTTTCCCAATACAGATGGGTGAAAGATCCTGCCACAAAAGTGAAACAGGTGCAAATTTGCCCTTCCTGTCCTTTTTGTCACTTGAATGGTAACCAAAATAAGAGCCACATAGGAAAGGAAAATATGAATAGCTGCATAATATTATTAAATTATCCTGTCATGGTGTAACTTGGTTCAGAACCATTTGTGCTCGCCCCTCCTCTCAGGTCATTTTCACATTCAGTCTTTGTAGAATAAGTTGAATCTGAATGAAAGTAGTTGTATCTCTTCTACTTCAGGCTAATGAATGGCAATTGATATTTGGCTGCAATTGTGAAGGACCCCAATACCTACTGTTCGCCATGATCTGATGATTATTCCGTTTTGTGGCATATCACCCCTTTAAAATCATCCATTCCATCAAACACATGAAAAAATCCATTGTGTTTTTTTTTTCTAATCCCCGCTCTCACTCTGTCATCAAATGGTCTCATACAGTGAACTCTTTTTCTGTTTTTACAGAGCTATTCTTGAATTCTTAGTGTTCTAAATGGCTACAAACAAAATTCCGAAATTGTCATTTATGCTATAACACATCTTTCAACTTGATGACATGTTTGGATGGATTTTATTTTACAAGTTTCTGTTTTCAATGGATAAAAAGCAATAAAATCGGAAATAAAATGACAGCTCCGGGGAGCATTTTAAATTGCATTTGAATAGTTCATAAATTCATGATTAAAGAATGCTCTTCTAAGAAATGATTTAACTCTTAATGGGTTTTCCTGCTCATGCATTAATAATTTCTTTTTTTTTTTACTCAAAGTGTAAATCAGTCCAGAATTAGATAATGCTGGCGGCGAAAATTTAATTCTTGGAAAAACTGCAAATATCCTTTTGCAAGGAGAAATATTTTAAGTCTGATTATGTTGGAAGATTGTCCAGCATGTTATCATAGCTCCTTCTACGTGGCTGGATCAGACACCATCTAGGGCAGCAATTAGATTACTTTTAACCCCTTCGTGACGTTAGGACGTACTATGCCGTCCTGACTTTAAGTGCCTTAAAGTCGTTAGGACGGTATAGTACGTCCTGTACTAAACAGCTCATTGCGGCTCCCCGCGATGAGCTGTTTTCGGATCCCGCTGCAGGCACTTACAGCGGGATCCCATCTGTCAGATGAGGCCACTTTGAGTGGCCTCAGTCTGACAGGGAAAATGTAGCTGGTACTCAAAGCGTACATTTTGCTAAATCGCGTTGTGCCCGAACTTCCGGGTTCGGGCACGCCTCCGTGATGTCACACGTGACGTCCGGAGGTCTCGCGATTTTTTGGCTTTGATCGGGTCTCTGCCAGAGTGTTCCTGGCTACCGATCACCTTGTGATCGGTGGCCAGGAACAAATCGTGACATGCGTCACGAAGGGGTTAACCATTGAAATCCTACCCTTAATTTACCAAATGGTCTTAAAGGGGCAGTTAAAACTAGCTTATTTTCTGTATGTCTTAAAGGGGCAGTTATACCGAGCATATTTTCTAAATGTCCTAAAGGGGCAGTTATACCCATAGCTTATTTTCTATATGTTTTTAATATAGTACATGTGCTTAATATATGTGAAGTGCTGTTATTTTTACCTACAGTTCTCCTGTTGTTTAACATTGTAAATTATTTCCCAGGTAACTTCACTGACATCCATTTAGGAGGGTTTAGATAAATAGGCAGGATTGTTGCTATAGCAACATTGATACCTCTATTACTGATTGCCAGTTTTTTGGAGATAAGGAGGAAAAAACTGATGCGACAGATCCCTTTCCTTTGCTTTACTTTACATTATTTAGTACTTATCTGAAAAATATTGTTTTCTGTCCCTTTAGTAATCTAGTTTAAAATAAACAAACTAGCACTTTCCAGAGCTAGGACAGTCCTTGAATGTTTTTGGTTTTTTCAAAAAAGGAACAGTGATGAAGATCACAAACACCATACAGGACAACAACCCACTTTATTCCTAAGTAACATGGGTAGTGATCCATAATGTTACAGGAGAAGAAACTAGCCTCCTAGCAAACTATTTATCAGTAATAACCGATACCATGCTAGGCCAACAGTAAGCTGGTAAGTTCAGCTGCCACTAAAACATTTGTACCTTGCTGATTCATGGGAAGTTAGTGGTTAGTCACTACCAATCTGATCTCAGGAGAGTTGTAAATCTTGCCTATTTTCCACTGAGATCAGTGACACAGGTCATGTTTTGCTTAATTGTCCAGTTTTCAGTGAGGGCCTCCATCAGAAATCTCAGGGCCCCTTACAGAAAAAAAATCACTCCCTAAGCAATATTTAAGTGAGAAACATTCTGCATTGAACACGTATGGGCATATGTCCATGTTGAAGGCATTATAGCTGTTAGGTGGCTTTGGGTAGGAGTCTGAAATGACAGGTAGTGCCCTGGCAAGAAAGAATTGATGAACGAAAATCTGATTTTGATTCAAACAGGATAAAAAAAAAAAAAAAGTAGGCGTTACTGTCCCTTTAATCTAAGTCTCCAGCAGAGTTAGTCCATATTAAAGGAGGGAAACATTTTAGAGTACTGCTTAGTGAACTACAAAAATATGACATTAATTAAATTTGCCTATCATTCCAACTTAACTATAAAATTCAGTTCTAATTAAGTGAATGGCCCCCTGAGCTATGACAAATGGGACATACCAGGGTAAACGAAATGCCGTCCGTTATGGCTGGCACGAGTTAACGTTTTGATACCACATGTTATTTCGACCAGAATAATGTGCAATGCAATGACAGCTGGAAATTGCGTGAGCTAAAGCACTATATTGCGGTAAGGGAATAGCGCTGCTTTAAAAAAAAAACTAAAAACGCTGTTATTCCAAACAAAAGACTTGAATTTAAACTAGGGAACTGGGGATGTAGCAGACTGGGGCCGTAACATAATGAGTTATGTAATAGACACCGCCAGTCCACTAGTGTCCTTCCCCTCAAAAGAAAATCACACCGGGATCACGGGCTGCCCTAGTGCCCCATATCAGATCTCCCTGGGGCTGCATGCCAGCGGTATCCCTCAGACACATTAACAAATTAATGGCCATCCTGGGTCTGCGTGCCAGCGCTATGCATACAGCCCTAGTGGCTGCCCATTTGCCCATAGCCACACAGATAAAATAGCAAAGTGCCAGCCCATGGGACATTCATTTGTTAATGGGGCTGCAGGCATATTGGGGAGGCACATTCATTTGTTAATGGAACTGTGGGTATAGTGCTGGCCTGCAGCTCGAGGGGCTAGGGGCTTCCCAATCGGCCCCTGCCCCATAAATAAAATACAAAGGGTTTTAAAAAAAACAGCCAATAGTAGGGCTGGGCCCACGGAGAGTTGTGATTGGCTGATTGGATGACTCCTTTCGACATAAGGAATCACAGAATAAAAGGCCTCCACTGAAATTTTTTTTTTTTTTTATATATTACTTTTTTGGGATGTCCCCTTTCTCTGGACTGAAGATGAGGACTCAAATGTGTCACAGATGTTAGGGGGACATGTTTAATAGGTATTTCATTTTCACAGGGAACCCTTTGTGTGCTAAGGGGGTAGGCAATGATTTTTACTGCTTACTTTCTTGGCACATAACAGGTTTATGCATTTTTAGGAACTCCACCGCCCATCCCCAACCTACCTGGACAAGGTAGAGGTGCGGATATGTAGGTAGCGATATCTTTATGATGATCCATTTTATGGGAGGGAGGGAGGTAAAGATTATTTATGGGCCTCGGGGCAATTGGGAGCTCTTAGCACTGGGGCACAGTAAAAGAGGTCTTTGAATGTGTTTTATTTATAGGGCCAGGGGCATTTTGTTTAATTATTTAATGGGGCCAGGGGCATTTTGTTTAATTATTTAATGGGGCCAGAGGCATTTTGCCAGCCCCTTGTCCCGGTATTTGAAGAGGTGGAGGGGGACACGTAAACCTTTCAGTGCTTTAGGGAGCACTTTTTGTGATCCATACAGCACTGAAAGTGTTACAATGTGCAGATAATACCTGCTTTAAGTAGCCAAAGCACATTTAGGTTGGGATTTTTTAGGAGGTAATTTAATGGGGCAATGTTTAATAATTATTTGCCAGCTAACGTTTACTGGTCCTTACTGAAGTGTAGTTACCACACAGTACAGTGTTTCAATGACGTTTTTTTTTTAACGGATGTGGTAATCCTCCATTGTAAGTATAGAGTTTATTTAACGGGTGCAGTAAGTTTGATAATCACCCCATCTGTTAATGGCATTATTGGCAGGCATTAAACCTCTTATTTTATCTACGCTAACACCTTTTTTTTTATATACAATAGCGAGCTATAGAATCTTCCCTAAGGACGAGAAAGTATTAAAATGGCTGAAGAGGAAGGGGGAATGATGATATGATCATGACAACGGTTGCTACCCAACCATTCTTTTCCCGGCAGGCCAGAAAAAAGTTGGCTTGTTGTCAATGTTAAGTCTATGAAGACAATAGCACTGCAGTATTTTTGTTTGAAGAAAAGTTGTCAACCCTAATCATGACTGAATAATGCCATTGGGTAAAGAGAGCATGCACTCAGGATCACTGCCTATCAAATAATACTCATTTCACAGACAACAGCCTGGGCTCTGTGATATAATGAGATCTCATGACCCTCAGCCACTGATTCTGCTTCAGTTTACCAGCTGGAGTGCTAAATGTTAGCTGTCTTACAAATAAACTAAACAAAATGATCTACTGGTCCCATGGTTCTCATCCATTCAGTGTTTACTATTGATTATGTAAACTGCAGTTTCCATAAAGCTCAGCGGGAATTTTGGCTGTGCATGATTAGAGTTGTAGAGCATGGCTAACTATTCAAACCCCAAATGCAGTGATCTTCAGTTCCACTGATCTGTGAATAACCAGTGTTATTGAGGCTTTCTTTATCTTTTCTTGTGAATGACCTACTGTGATTGTCCAGTCAGCGAAAATAATCCATAAAAATCATAGGGAATTATGGCCCTGTTTATAAATTCATGCTAAAACATTTCCTGTATGGCGTGTGACCACATCACGTGGCTTAATGCTCACTCAGGGTGAGGAAGTCTTCAATTTAGTAATCCAAATGGAAAGAACCCATTATGCTGACATTTTTAACCTCTGGCTACCTGTACTACAGCCAGTGGAAATTTGTCCCATGTAATGCAAAACATGCTTCAGCCTTAGATCCTTACGACTTCATTGCTTCTTCAACTGCAGAAAAAGATTATGGGATATTTATATTACCATTAGAACTTATCTGATTTGCATTTTGTTTTTCCAGACACATAAGACATTAGAATGTTAAATCACTTAGGATTCCATATTTAACATGTGACTCTCAGAACGTCTCCAGAAACACGCTGCCCTGAAGCTTAATGTGAGAAAAATATTCCTAACTACAAAACCTTCTTAAACCCTTTGCGACAGTGTACGTACCAGGTACGTCACGTAAAAGCTGTTACTTAGTGACAGAGGATGTAACTGTTGCTGCTTCTGCTTAGTCGGCGTTGCTATGATGACTCAATATTGAGGCATCAAGCAACACCAAAATTTAGCCCCACGGGGCCCTGAGTTGACTCCATGGAGTGTAGTAGGCATCATATTGGATGGTAGCATGTCCCTCCAATGTGGCACTGCCCTGTAGTTGGCAAGGGCTCAGGAAGTTATGAGAGATGATAATGTAAATCGGTAGGAAAGAAAAAACATTACTTTCCGTTACTGCCCTATAACTTATTGACAACAGAAAAACATGTAAATAGGGATTATTTCTAAACCTCAGGACAAATATTAGAATCTGTTTAGTTGTTATTTAGTTGCTTTTGTAGAAAATATTTTTCATGTAAATGTTAGAAAAAGTGTTTTTTGGTTCAGTTTTTTTCATCATATTTTTTTTTTTTTTTTACAGTAAATGATAACAATAATGGTATCTAAATAAAGACCTCTTAATGGTGATAAAAACAGTATATCATATGTGTGGGTATATTAAACAAGAAGGAGGAAAATTACAGCTAAACACAAACATCGCAGAAGTGTATGATTTTCACAAACGCTACAAAAATCATGTCAAAAAGAGCAGAGTTTGAAATAAACCGAATAACCCCAATATATGCATACACAGGAGTAGACAAATTAATGGCAATAAATGGCAATGGAAAAATTACACATGCATCTGCAAAATGAGCATGATATTAATTTGATGTATATTCACTCAACCAAATCTTATGGTTAATATAACCTTCAAAAATGAGGTCTCCATCTTGACTTTCTAAATACCATTCCTCCTCAGTGAATCAATGCTGGCATTGTCAAGAACTCACAGGCACATATCCGGTCCGAATGTTCCAGGCTTTCTGATCTTAAAAAGTGTATAGAACAACACCTAGTTGACCTTTTTTCTATAGAACACAGTCTAACCTCCCAGGCTTTTCTTACTTTCATATTGATCTTCCTGTATCTGATAGGCACAATAAATATTTTTGTATTAATATTTTTGCAGAGGTAAACATGCACTTATCCATATACATTAAGAACTCGTCTGTTCCCACATGGTCAGAAATAACTACCCAAATACATTTTCAGTGGGATGCAGGAATAGAGATCTAAAGATAACCTCTATACAACTACATTTGGGATACTTGGGTTGAATACTCCATCGTATAACTTGACACTGTGAATAAACCATTGATTGACCACACTACCGACATATGTGGATTATCTTTGATTCTGGTATAATACTAAATCTTTCTAAAGAAACTCTTGCTATAGACTTTGGTATATCCGTATTTCTGATATTAATATTTATTTTATCTTGCTATTTTGTTGACTACGTTCTTTTACATTATTGGCTCTACTTTATGTTTGTATCTTTTTAGATGGGATTTTTGCTTTTTGTATACAGAAAATGAATTCAAGATTAATAAACAAAAAAAAAGAGGTCTAAATTCAGGAACAATTACCATGTACAAGTCGTGAAACCTATGGTAAAGGCTGCTAGTTTAATGACAAAATGTTATTAAGTTTCGCCTTGGCTGCAGAACACTACACATTCTTGCCAAGTTCTACTGATACCAATAGGTAATTTGGAAACAAATGCTGCGGCTGAATGGAACACAAAAGTATTTGATAAACAATGTGTTACTAATGAAGCAAACATGTCCTTAGTATAAAATACTCATTGAACTTATGAAAAATGGATGGAAAAGAAGGTCATAAAAACCATTGACAGAATTTTTTTGACAACTTTCTAGGCCATTTTTCATAATTTCCATAATGAATTATAAAGATGGGAGATCAAGTTTCAGTTTGTGTGATGCTTTGTAAAGGTCCCTCAAAGTATCAGTCACTATAAGCACAATGAGCCTCTACAAGCAATCACAATTAATGGATCTTCACAGCCGTCAGGAGATGGCACAACATTTTCAGGTGAAGATTACTATGGTAACGCTGCAGGAGTATTGTATAGTTACATGTCTGACACATTTAATGACAATCCCAAGTCACTTTATTATAGTTCTCGCAAGACTATTTAAACTGGATATCCAGATGCAGACATCATCGCTGCTGTCACAAAACACATCAAGTTTGTTGCTTTACTCCTGCAGGTTTGCTGCAATATGTCCATGTGGAAGACTTATTTAAATTGGATTTCTAACTTGTAATTGTGACAGAGCAGAGAACACATCAGGCTTGTAGCTATACTCCTACCTGTTTGCTACAATTATTTGTGGAAGTTTCTTCTTCTCTTGAGATATGATTTTAGGCAGGGCTGGTGCAAGACTTTTTTCTGCCCTAGTAAAAAAAATATATTTTGCTGCCCCTTAATCCTTTCTCAGGCACTTGCCCCAGCACATAGATTACACGAGGATTTGCTCCTGCGGCCAGATTGTACACAGGACTTGCCCCAGCCAGCACCCTGATTGTACAAGCAGGACATGCCCAAGCCCCTGGATTGCACACAGAGGACTTAACCAGCACCCAGATTGCACACACAGGATTTGCTTCAGCACCCAGATTGCACAAATATGACACGCTACAGCACCAAGATTGCACATATAATACATGCCCCAGATTGCATCCACAGGACTTGCTCCAGCACTCATTCACTGAAAAGGGACTCTTAATGCAATGATGAGAACTGAAAAAAAAAAAAGTTGTAAAAAATCTCCGACTTTCCTACATTTCCAACTCAGCTAATAATGTCTGATTTGTGTTATTCTTTTGTCAATGTACCATGGTTCACTGTTTATCAAACATACATAAATCTGTGTAGTCACCACAGGTGATAAGTATCAATAAGAAACTCCTGCGGTCCTGTGAGCTGCTAGGCCTTTGGTAATGTTTGACTTTGTCATCATAGTAACCTCTGTAAATGCAATTGTTACATCACTGAGAATACAAGTGGAGACAGTTAGATTAATATTGAATCCTCTTTGATACAGCAAGTTGACTATTCGAAGAATGTATGGGAAAATGTTTATTACAAACTCATGGGCATGGAAGACTACATGACAATGTTAAAAATGTATATATAATTTGATGCATATATAAAACTAGATTTAACTATAGAACTTTCTCAATATGATGGAAGCCCTTAAACATATCACACCTTTCTACATCTCATCTTCAGTATCACTGTATTTACATGTACTGTATATGCTGAAACCCATGCTTCCTATAGATTGATGCCAATGTTGGTGTGCACAAATCTGTCTTAATAAATCCCATACCTACTTTCAAATGAAAGTCATTCCCTCATTTCACACCCCTTTATTAATATAGACGTATAACCCATATGCAGCTTTGTGGGATTTTTTTTCTGCCTAATGTGCTTGATGAAGAATTACAAGCTTGAGTTCCCAAAGCTCCATTACTGGCACTCAGGAAATGATAATGAATGTATGTGAAGTCTTGTCTCTGCGACTTCCTGATCTCCCTCCCCAACCATTAATAAAAAGATAAAATGGCGGCCACCACAAAAACCAAAGAAAAAAAAAAAACACTTAAAAGTAATCTTCAATGTATTATATTATAAATCTGATATAATCTCGTACATTGCACCATCCAACTCATTTAACAGAACAGTTTTACTTATAATTCAAGTCAATGTTTGTCAAGTCAATGTACAGCAAGGGGTTATTTTTCTGACTGCTTAGGGAAGCAACTTCTGTTGCTACATGTTTAAAAGATGTCATGGGAGAAGCATTGGGCAAAAAGTTGTAGCACTAGAGGTACTTTATTAGGATGTTTAAAAGATTTCTGTTAATATTGCTAGACCATATTAACATATTCTGTGTTTCTCAGCTGATCCTAGAGAGATTTACAAATATACTTGGCCGGACTTCCAATAGCTGAAATGTATCCGCCACTGAAACATCTATCGTTAAATACTTAATGAAGCTACTTTAATATCTCACATTGAGAAATCAGAGCCGGCTGCTTCTTCTTTAATTTGGCAATCAGACACGTGAATTAACCGTGTGTTTGCAGACCGAAGGGAATCTTGCTGAACACTTTCACAACTGTTTACTAAAGTCTTCTTCTCAAAGAATATTAAAAAAAAGGAACCATGGATGTGCGATTCCTCAATTCAAACAAATACATCCGTGAGCTCATCAGAATCAACCCCAATTGCCACATTACCGAAGCTGAGAAATTGGTGGGCAATCTAAGGTGTGAAGCTGCTCCGATTAATTATTATCTATTAGAGAATTGGGTTTCCTATTCATTAAATCAACAAATCATCTGTCTTATTTTGATTTATTCTGTGGCTCTATAGAGCAAATTCTTTTTTTAACTTCTGCGTTAAATGGCTCACTCCAGTGCCAGAGGATGTGACAACATGCAATAATAATCACAATGCGATAAATTGCACACATAAAAGAAACTTGTAAATAACATCAGCTGAGTAGTGCGTCAACAGTCATTATAATACTAGAAACTAGCATTCTTCAACAAACACATCTGGAGATGAGAGAGTTAAAGGAGACATGCGGTGGATATTACAGTTTGAGAAGGAAGGTTTATATAAGACATGCAGCTTGGGCACTTACCAGAGAGTTACTGGCAGGAATACGTGTGGTATTTAGTCCTACCAGGGAGGGGAGCGTTTGGGACATCCAGTTAGAGATCATTGCCATGGTGCTAAGGACAGCACCCAATGTAAAGAGCGAAGAGCCCATCCTGGGGAAGCTAATGAGTTTTCATAGTGAGTGATCAGTACCAGAGATGAAGAGGAGTGGGAGGAGTAACTGCAGAAAGCCACAAACAGCATCCAACAGGAGGGTTTGCCTCTTATACTAAAAGATCACTTATAAACACTTAAACACTCATCCCAAACATGTGCAGCCCATTCCCACGGGCTGGAGAGATCAGAATTGTACACTCTGCTGCACAGGAAACTTTATTCCAAGTATTAGACAATCACAAAGGGAGAGGTTTATGTAATGTGGCATTTATATTAAACTATGTGACACTGCTTGAAGCTGTGCTTAATGTAGATGTGATTATGTGACATTTTGATGATAGATTCTCTTTAAATTGGGGGGAAGTGCTTCAAATCGGTCAAGATGATATTGTTATTAGAAATATAAAATCAGATGTGTGAACTGACCTGTGGGTTATTCTGTTTCATTTATTTAAGACTGATTCTTAAAGCTCTGCTTGTTACACTTATTGCACACACAACTAAAAGCTTAAAAACAGTGATTAAAAATCAATTTGTTTATACCTAGGAGATTAAAATACCCTGAGTTCCTTTAACCTTATCAACCTCTCATTTCAGTGAGTTATAGGTGAGTTGAGGGGAGAGGAACATAAAATAAATAAGCTATAATTTGTGCAGGGGCAAACCTGGCGAGTTTTCTTAGTGGGGGAATCTCATCATGTTTGTCCTTGCACAATGAATAGCTTAATTGGTGAGAAGAAATGTTTGTCTCACTTCAGCTCACCTTATCTCAACTAATCTCACCTGCAACTCACCGTTCGGTGAATAGTCCCCATAGTTACACTTTAACCCTAGGCATCCATTTGGGGCCCTCCGCATTAAACAGGGGTGTTCTAGGTTTTTGAGTCCTCTTATCGAAAGATCATGGGATACCCGTGTCAGCTATTTGCCCCCTCTTGATAACAGTCTCTTCTCAATTAGCTACTATGGTTTCCCCCCAAAGCAAGTGGATACATGAAGCAGTCTTAATTTGCTTAGTCTCACCCCTAAGCAGAGCATGATGACAGATGTATTCCAGAAACAGCTGAAGGGCCTAAGCTCTGGCATTTATCTGCACTCTTTATTGTTGTGCCAATGCCTTCTCATGATAGGCTTTCCATTTTTTGTTGCTTGGGTGCATGTGTGGATATATCATAACTTCCTTTTTCTCTTATCTCACTCTTCATCTAGGTCAAAGTGGAATACACCTTCTTAGAGAATTGGACAAATCTCTCCCCCAAGATGGTCTGTCAAACCTAAAATCAATGCAAGTTCCCATCTAAAATACTAATAAAGAAGACTCTGTAAACTTTCACATCTAGCCTATATGATGACTTTGTATGACATGGGAAATGGACAAGGTGTCACCATGCATTGGGTGCACATAGACACTCAAAGCTAACTTCATGAACTCGAAGTGTGGATGTATTGGAAATACTGCCCAAAGCTGACAAATATTGAGCAAACAACCTATTATGATATGCTTTCCTGGTTCCTGACAAGAATGGATGTACTACCCCTTTAACCAACTTATGTGTCATCCTGTCAGCCATGTTTAATATTCTGAAGACAATGCTAAATATCTGCTCTTGGGTGAAACATTTATCTTCATAGTAAAAAAAAAACAGTCTAGTGCCTGTGAATGCCAATTCAGGCATGATTAATTTGAGAATAACATACTTTTCACGCTCTCTTCAAACGTCTTCATTTTTTGGAAAGTTATTGAAATAAAAACTTATTTCTCTTGTTTTTGGTCTTGAACAACATCATGTCTGGGATCCATAGAGAAGAGATGGGAATATATGCTGGGGCTCACACTGGGAAACTTGCTGACTTAAGGTGAATGTGCCGGTGCCAAATCTAAAATTGTACTTGTCTTAAAGAAATAGTAATGATTCAGATAAAAATAACCATCAACAAAAACTAAAATGCAAACTGTATGTAAAAGATGTGTCTATGCTTATCTAGAGCCATCAAACTATAATATACAGGGGGCGGCCATTAGTGTATTTTCATCTTTGAATTTCCATCACTCTGACTATGATTTGAATTCAAACTGTGTTCTGATTGGATAAATGGCTCAGAACCATGATACAGACTTTATTTAAAATGTGCCAGTTTTAATTATCTCTTCTCTTTCCCTCTTCCTGCTTCCTCTACAATACAGAGTTCTAGTCAGTAGTGAAAGAAATAACAGACAAGTCATACGTGTTTCATATATGTACTGAAACTTCTTCCAGTGTATGTTCTCATTTCAAACCCAATTCTTCTATTATCGAAGGACAGAAAAGGGGTCAACTGTCCCAAATCCCTTAGGGTGTACTGTTATGAAGCATACAAAATGGTAGACTAAAAAGTTGTGCTCTTGTAGTAGAAAATGGGTGGTCAAAGTAAATCGTACCTACAGTTTGTAACAACCATCCTTGCCTTCACACCTAAATGGTCCTCAAATACACTATAGCATCATGGAATGTCCAGCTCAGTAGATTCCTACCAATACAGACCCCACCACTGTCTACTTCCATGGGGGACACACATTGCCCCTTTTAAATAGTGCCATATTATCCTATTCTTGGCATATAGAATATAATCCAGCACTGAATCCTTTTGACACCTTATGCCAATGTCACAAAAATACTAGGAGCTGAGACTCTCTGGCATTTTTTATCATAAATAACAAACAGTACCTTTGCATGGGTAAGCAAGGACCTACATTTGATTCATTGAAATAAATAAATAAAAATTCCAGTTTTAAATGTCAGGATTTGATAGCCTTTGTCACTCTCAGGGTTATAAAAGGACAACAGCCATGAGCTATTTCCTCTGCTTACATGTGTGTATCAATTTACTCATTTATTTATTCAATATATTTACTTTATGTGTTGTTTTTTCCTATAACCTTAGAAGTTGGTGAAAAGTTTTTTTCTCCCTACTTCCCTGCGGTGTCTGTGCTCATGATGCTTCTTGTAAACTGGTTAGTTAGCTATTTAGAGCAGTAATCAACTTTACAACTAAAAGCAGAACCGCTGGCTAAGCCCGCCAGGCCTACAGCCGTGAAATTACCTTCCACATTGCCCCCACCGCATAGGGAAGATATGAGATTCTCTGTGAGTTACACGAACGGCTTATTGATTTAGCAAAAAAACACAGAAAGTTATAAATCCGAGAGTCTTATTGGCTCTGACTTTTGCCAGAGGGCCTGGAGCAGGAGGAATAAATTTCACAGCATTGTACTTATCCAACTCAAGGTGAATAATAAGAGAAAGCATTCTCTTTCTTTTCATACTGATGGATGTAGTTATTACAAACTGAAATAAAGTATGAAAAAAATATAAACTTATTTTCATTTATCATTAAATAATGACTGTGATAAGATGGAAAGTAGCACAGAGATATGAAAAACTTGCCGGTGCAGTTTATATTTTTTGGTGTAGAAACTGTCCATTTTTTATTACATTTTTGATTTTTGACGATCCATTTTTTTTTTTTTTTTTTAAAGGGACACTAAACGTTTTTATTTTCATTTGTGCTTCTAATGTAGAATCACAAGTGAAATGTCCCTTGTCCCTAGTATGAGGATGAACTGGCGTGTACTTTTGATCGCACACGCCAGTTTATCCTCTGACCGACAGCTGCCATCAGCTAGTGCAGAGAGAATGCTCGTTTTTGCATTGGATCAGCAGGGGGGACCTTAACTAGGAATATCTAGAGAGATATTCTCTAATTTTCATGAGCATGTTATACTGCCCTCGGTACTAATCTGGAAATGTAAATAAGCAAGTGGGCTGTTGATTTAACACTTTAAAAAATGTGACTGAATCATGGGCATTTCAGGTAAAATCATTCAAAAAATTCTTTAAAAATGTTAATTTAACAGACAGGGTAAAGAACACAGAATAGCAGTGAAGCAGAAGTTGTAACAGGGTAATCGGACAAACCCCATGGATGTCGAACAGTGGTAACATCACCAAAATATACTTGGAAACAAGAGAATATCTGCTTAAATGCTTTCCTGCTAATATTATTATTATTATTATTATTATTATTGGACCAATGCACACCTGGGCATCACACGTGACCACAAGCAAGGCAGACCCCCAAAATCAGGACTGTTGGGGGATATGCCATATACCATTTCACAATGCTTTGCTTCATACTCCCATCAGTCACAATCTGACCTACAGGAAGATTATAATGGTAAAAACGGTGGAAGTTCCATTTTTACTCTTTTTGTGAAAAGTGTATAATTTTAATTGGTTAAAATATCACTATAGGTGCCCTTTAATGTCTGATTACTATTGCCTTGTCAGCCCAAAATAGTTCACTCTGATAGAGTAAGTTCACTTTGTAAGTTCGTCAAGAGTTAACGAGTCACCACTTGTAGTGCAATATGTGAAATATCCTCATATCGTTTCTGGCATACCAAAATCCGAAACCAGCTTCATTATGCAAATCTGAACTTGTGCATGTCTGGCTGATGAGCTATGTGAATGACCAGATCAGTATTTACAGAGAAACATGCTGGCAGACAATACTGCATATCATTTAAACCAGACATTGTTCATTTAAAATCTCCTTTTAACAGGGAGAGTAATATGCAAAATAAAGTATTTTGTAAGACAGCAATGATGTAATCAGTGTACTAAGAGGCCTTAAAAGAAAACCAAACTTTATTTTTCACTTGTGCTTCTAGCCTGAGGAGAAGCCGGAATGTGCTTTTGATAGTACACGCCAGTTTATCTTCTGACCGCCAGCTGCCATGCTTCCAAAGGAAGTAGGTGGCCTAGACCAGGCCACCTACTTCCTATGGAAGCATGGCAGCTGGCGGTCAGACCGCACCACACTCCAGCTCAGCCGTGACTCAGCTGTGCAACACAGCATAGAGGAAACCCGCGTGTATTCGAAGAAGCAGACATTTATTTTAACCCTTGCTACCTTTATGGTTTAATTGTCCTTTAAGAAAATGTCTACTCTAATTTAGTTATATCCATTTTTAACTTAATAGTAGTATTACGTATTGAATTGCATCATTGGACCAATTAAAGCTTTAAGCTGCTCTCAAGGTTTCCTTCTGACCTTTACTCAAATTAAATTTTATAATCTGGGTCTTTTCTAAGTTAATTTTATAATTTGCAGAGTAACTATACTCCCTATTACACTCCATAACCTTATTGATCCATTTTTCTGACTGTGTTAGGGTTAGTATTGTACGATTATACATATGATAATATTTATTGCATATCAGTGATCAAATATGGATGTAAATCTTAATGTTTTGTATATATAACAAAAAATTTGGAATAAAAATGTATAGATTAATAAAAAAAAATGTCTTTGTAACTTCAACATTTCTAATAGTAGAACATAATGCACACAATGAAATCAATCTCTTCATGATTATGACTCTCACTAGAGTGACCTCACATCACTGAAGCACAGTAGGGAGGCGGGGGTAGGGTTGCCACCTGGCTGGTATTTTACCAGCAGGCCGGTAAAAAAATTAGCATCAGGCCAATGTTAAGTCTATGGAGACACTAGAAAGGCGGGTATTTTTCTGAAGAAAAGGTGGCAACCCTAGGCGGGGGGGGGTTTAGAAATAACATAAATAAATCTATTCCTTCATTCAGGAATTGTGTGTAGTGAATTACTGTCACCGGTTAGAATCTACTTGAGTATGGACCGGGTTTGGCCCTGTACAATGCGTAGCTTAGACTGTGAGATGAAATGTTCATCTCACTTCAACTCATCTGGAACTCACACACTGTTCAATTTTAGTGAATAGCATCCCCCGGTGTGTCAATGTACAACAAGAAAATACTGAGAAGTACTGCGGGGGCGTGTGCTCACTATTCTTTATGAGGTAGTGATAGGAGATCAGAACAATACAGTACTTTCTGTCAGTTTAGCACCCACAACACAGCCTACACCATAATAAAGGTTGTAATGGTCACCCCTCATGGTGTGCGTTTTACTCTGTAGGTAGATTTATTGTAACAGTTAGTGTACTGTGCCTAGTGTCTCTGGAATAATAAAGTGATTTTCAGACAGCTTCTTAATTGAATAACAAAATCTCGTGGCAGATTATTTTTAGTGTAGCCTATACAAACTAGAAAAACAAAATAAAAAAAACCTAAACACAAGGCAAAAAACAAACAAACTATGGAACAATTGTTACTCTCATTTAGGTGCAAGAAACATAATGACACATTGGAGAAAATGTTTAATGCCTGAAACATGGAGGTGTTAAGAAGTAAAATAGCAGGATATATTAGTGCATGTAGCAAAAGCGCCATTACTTGGCTTTATTTCTGTTTGCACTCATTTTATACAAAACATCCATGCTGTTTTGTTATAAACATTGCACAGTTTGTCCCTGTGACATTTTTTTTTTCTCCCTTCGCTGTGGTTAAAATGTTTTGTTCCAGTGGCCATTTCATTTTTTGTCTACTGAGAAGATCTGTAAAATGGAATCCGGAAGAATAAGGATCGATCCCTAAGATCAAACATTTCCCAGTCCACATGTGTGTGTCTGTATGTGTGTATTTGGTAAAGGGAGGAGGAAGAAGTACACACAAGGGTGCAGTGAATTTTCCGAGTGGTGCCTTACGGCAAAGATCCTAGGAAGGAGGAATGAAGTGTATAGCTGCTTTTTTTCTCAAGGGGGCAGTTTGAAGAGTTAAGATTTGTAGGTTGGCTAATGGCATTTCACATGCTTGTCACAGCTGCACGAAAAATGACACATACAGGAACAATTTAACAATTTCTGGTGAATTGTGGGGTTGGCTGAATAAACCCTTCCAGGGCTATCGCTGATGAGTACAGAGTATGCATATGTCCCAGGAAATGAAAACGGCATTTCATCTGCCATTGACTAAATCAAAACTTCCAAACCACAAAGCGCAAAGGAATAAGGTAGCTGTCGGGTTAAATAAGGTGACAGGAACCATTTCTAGATATTTTAGGATTGTATGTTCATTCTATTCCATACCAACATATTAGTTAGTTACAGTTTGTTGAATGGAACAATGGGGGGGGGGGGGGGGGGGAGTGGGGGGGGGGGGGACATATTGGAAGACTGGTTATGTGGAGCAACAGGAGTATTTGTCATTAAAAGTTATAATAAGGTGAGCATCAAAAATGATATGTACATTGTGTCAGCTGAGCATCATACAAATGCATAAATTAAAGAGAAAAGTGCCTTTTAAATGTGTCTGTGGTGTCCAGTTGGAAACGTCCTGCTTTTCAATGGGAAATGTGTAATTTGCATATCAAGCCGCAAGTGATGTCATAAAAAGGAGACACCACAGACACATTTAAAACACATTTTTTTCTCCTGATTATTTGCTTGTAATTCTGCTAACACAATGAGGTAGATGCAACGGCCCCCGTTAACCCCAAGAAATGGCGATAGCAGTAAATTAGGGGGCATTGATGATACAATTCTTGCTGGTAACACCATTAATGGGTGTGGTAACATCATTACGTTGCACAGTAAAAAAAAACAATGCTTGCATTGAGTAATAGGATGAGGATTATCTGGGCAGTAAGGGTATTGTAGAGCATAATGCAAGAAATTAGATAGGAAATAGAAGACATTATACATGTCGCTGTAGGAAAGTACTATAGAGTGCCAGAAAAGGGTACCATCATAGGAAGCCAAAGGACACATGATAAGGAGAATGGAAGGAGCGTTTGAGGAGCAATAGGAAATGGTACGTGATGTTATATGCAACCACAAGAGCTTTTATGCTGTATAATTGGATGGAGCGTTAACAGGTTTTGTATTGTGAATATATTATAATATTACGAGCAGTGAATTACACTGCTTGATGAAGAGCCCACAATGAGGACTCGCAGGTCAAATAGCTGAATCATTTCTTAGCTGCCAGGAAATCACTTCTCTGAACGGCTTCCTCCAGCGTGATGTTCATCACTCCTGAGTGTGGGAGAATCTATTATCACTGCATTATGAGCCTTCAGAATATCAGGTGGCCCTGGGCAGCAATTTAAAGACTATGCCTTGCCAACCTTGGCTGGAGCTGTTGCAAGCAATAAATAGTAATGAGGGCTACTACTGCACTGGGCATAAAAACAGCTTGACACAGGTACAGCTTCTCTGTGGAATCAGACCCCGGCAGATGTCTCAGTAATGCAGTATTTCTTTAACCCATTCACTTCTATATACCCCCAGGGAACCCATTATGAGCAAAAAAGTAATATAATAAGTTAAAGGAGTTAAAGAGACACATTTTATGACAGAGGTGTCCAACGTGTGGCCTGCGGAGCACATGCGGCCCATTTCAGAGAATGGCGTGGCCCATTTTAGAGAATGGTGAAGCCCTATTGAGTTACCAGTCCATATTTTAATTATCTCTATAAATGTATACTTTTGCTTGAATAAAGTTATTTTTTGGGGAGCTGCCTTATATTGTTTTACAGAAAAATAAGCAAACATTTTTCTATGGCTCACAAGCTATTCTTCACCATTACTGTAAATACGAGAAATAAATGTGGCCCAATACGCACATACATTTCTGATTTCAAAAACATCTTAGACACCCCTACTATATGAGATTTAGAAAGTGGTTAAATAGGAATGAACAATGACAATGTATAAGTAGACATGTATGTAGTAGAAGGTAATGTTCCATGATTCTTACTAAACCTATACATATATCCCATACCCCGTACCCCAATAAAGACATAAGACATTGCTGGAGTTAAATAGGCCACAGCTTTCTTTATTAAACATTATAAATAACTGTATGACCAAAACTAATCTCCATTTTATTATTCAAACTTTATAACTTTAATATATATATAAATATAAATATATATATAAATAACATGAACCAAAAACATAGTGCAAATACAGTTATACCCCCGTCCTTGCCAATCATCCAACATTATCCATTAACCCTTTAAATTAAAAGGCCCCCTGGGGTTAAAACCCCTCCCCCCTCGACCATACAACTTGACCTATGCTTTTAAACCTGATGCTAACCACCAGCCGGCTAATAGCTCGGTGGGCACGGACGTTTTCTGTTCCTTCCTACCACTAGAGGTTAGAGGAGGGGCCACCCGATCCTTCCATATGCTTCGACAACTCCACTTTAAAACTGGATTGGCAAGGACAAAAGAAAAACAAGGGTAACAAATCACAAATATAAATAAATAAAGGGGAAGGGTGGGCGGGAAAATTACTCCACTGTGTCCGGATTTCTAAGATGGCTGCCGGATGACACTGGGGGAAGCTACCTATATAAACTCTGACCCCTCCCCAGTCACTCCCCCAGACATGACACTCAAACATACACACCCCTTCACACATACATGGCTCCCTCCCACCTAGGCTTTGCCTGTTTCCCGGGGATCTAAACTGGAAAATAATGTCCCAATTTGCAGGAAGTAATGAAATACGCCAGATCCTTAAAACATAGCATATATTGTATCAGAATAAAAAAAAGCCGTACACAGAAGCCCATACTCGATGGAACCACCTACAATTAAGTCCTGCCAGGACGAAACGCGTAAGGTGGTCCCATCGAGTATGGGATTCGGTGTACGGCTTTTTATTATTTTGATACAAAAAATGCTACGTTTTAAGGACCTGACGTATTTCATTACTTTCCAGTTTTGTCTACTTACCAATACACGGTCGGGTAGCGCAGCAGACAAGGAGCACCTTTGGAGGTTTGTCTTCTGTTCCAGTACCCTTTTGCACCCCACGCTGTTTTGTTATAATGGCAATGTATAAGGCAAGTTCCTCTATCCACATGTTATTTCACACTTCTTGTGTTAGGATTATCACATGTATTCAATGTACTGGAAGCGTCTTCTAAAATGATGTCTCTCTTCTATCCCTCCTCCCAACAAAAAACAACCATATCAGTCATATGTAAAATGTACAATAGTTTAATTTGGGAAATGATTAGATACCAGTGATGACAGGTTGTAAAATAAAAGTACTATGCATAAACTGAAAACTATCAAGTCCTATTTACATAAACGGGTTTCACTGCATTCAATATGTAGCAAAATGCAAAGTGTAGAACTGAGCAGATGATTTTGGAATAAAACACAGATTGGAAAGTGTTAGATTTTTTTCCAAATCTGATATTATTAAACTATTTAATGAATAAATCCCTTAAGCACATATAAAACAAAACAACAAAACAAAAAAAATGGTTTGGACATATAATGGTATATTGTACATCTCAAAAGCCTGGAAGGTCTGTGTCTTTTGCAAATATTTTTTTTTAGAAGGGTCTACTCAATAAAGAGAGAATTGCCGGGAACTGAGATGAGAATTTCAAACTTAAGGCCAAAGTTGTTGAGTTGAAAACATTCTCCCATTCAGCTGCACTGGAGAATGCTTCCAAGTCAGCTACATTGGAAACGTTTGAAAGTCCCATCTCAGTTCCCTGCAATTCTCTCTTTATTGAATAGACCTTATAGTGCATTGTGAAGAACCAACCATGTTATGAAAGTATATTTGGGCCCCAGAGATGCAATCATATCTGACGTCTAGCAGAGAAGCTACTGAAATAAGTATATTACTGGCTTTATCCATGAAAGGGAGAATTGCAGGGATTTGAGAAAGGAATTTCCTCCCCTCCTCCTCCCCTCCCCTTTTCCATATCATCTGTGTGCACTTTTGTTTTTTTTTTAATGTTTGTCAATGTCTTTATAAAAATTATATAACACATATGATGTTATGTACGTTATGTTTACTTATGTCTTTAAATGTTTGTATTTGTCTTTTATAAATTTATAAAAAGATTAGAAATTTAAAAAAAAAAAGAGAAAGGAATTTCAAACCTAAGGCCAAAGTAGCCAAGATGGAAACATTCTCCTATTCAGTTACGTCTACAAACTCGACTACTTTGGCCTTACGTTTGAAATTTCCTTCTCAATTCCCTGCAAATCCGTCTTTGAAGCCTTTTATCTCACAAGCTCCACAATGTTTAAATGTGGCACTGCAGCTTAAAGAAAAGATCCTACATCCTTGATTAGACCAGTCAACATGACATATCCCACTCCTGCTAGCCCACTCTTGCTGTAAGAGTCCGCCAATACGAGGACTGTCTTCGAAGGAATTGCCAGGTAGTGAAGCAATACAGCACAAAATTATTCAGTATTTAATAAGACCACCAGCGAAGAGACATCCACTATTTTACATTACAGATGACTTGAACAAGATGATTGCAGCTAAAAATCTCTAAGTTAAACAATATCCTGCTTCCTAGCAGCCAAACCCTTGAAAGCTTGTTCATTTGTCCTTGAAAACATTGAGAATTAAACTTCAAATGAGAGATTCCAATGTAGTGAATTTACAAATGGAAATGTGTCACCCACAGAGCAGTGAGGAATACAGAGATTCTAATCTCCCCGTGTGAACAAGGATTATCGGCTTTAGGTCCCAAAATGAGGATTCTGATTTAATCGATAAAACAACATCAGACTTTGCCCTCCAGAAATCAGGGACCTTGATCTGGATTGGAACTAGTACATTCAAATTCAATTACGGATTTAGCACACTTGCGAATGGTGCGCAATCTTCACAGAGCCATACTTTATCTAGATCATCTCTCCATACTTCCCTACTTCTACCCCCAGCGAGTCAGGATGCTGGGGTAACAGATAGTAAGATCGGGACTGCTGGAGTGCAGCTACCCCACCGAACTCTACTTCTGTCCCTAAAAGCGGTGTGACAGCGGACCAAAGCCTCAAAATTGGGACTGTCCCATGCAAAGCGGTACAGCTGGGAGGCATATATCTGTATCTGATGGATTGTATATATGGTTAGTTGAGGTTAGTTGTAATGTAGAGACACTTTAAAGGGGCAGTTCTATCTACAGTGTCTGAAAAAATTTGCTTAGATAAGTACTATATCATGTAAAGTAAATAAGTATTTCCCCCCAACACTTCTCATGTTCTAAAAACGAACTATAAAGTTTAATAGTTATTGTTGTTGCTATAGCAATAGTCCTGCCTATCTCTCAAAGTCCTCCATATTGGATGGAACTGAATTTTGAGAACCATACAAATTTATTATCAATCCAAAGCTACAGAAAAAGTTTACATTTTTTAAATCATGAATTAAAGCATGGACACATGCAACTACAGAATATAAGATAGGTAAAACTGCCCTTTTAAGTATACTTAACAAATGTTTTCCCTCAGACATCCCCAGTGTACAGTGCTCACACCACTGCAAAGAATTCTGGGTATGTCAAAATAAACCAGACAATGGTTGTTTTATAGATTCATAAACTGGGCAACTAAAAAAAAAAATTCCTGACAGGGAATACTAAACCTACAATGGTAACTTAACATTAAAATATTTTTTTTGCATTTTTTTCTCCTTGAAGATGTACAACTCACAATAACCAATGGATAAAATGAACGTGGAACATGCACCCTCTCCACAATGATGTGGACTATCAACGGAGACAGCTCTTGGTTATTTGATGTCAGAGACAAATGGATCTATTCACTAAATTTTGAGAATCGTTAGAGGAGGTCGACTTAGGAGGCACCCAAGTTTGACATAGAAAAAAATCCCAGGTTCGAATCTATTGATCGCAATAGGAGGCAAAATGATTGAAGCTATTTTTGAGACTAAGTCAAACTCAGGTGCCAAATTTGTCTCAAAATGAAAGTCGACCTCCAAAGTCGACCCCTTCGAGCTATTCTTGAATTCTAGTGAATAGATTCAAACGTGTGGTTTTTGTTCTTGTTTCTTCCACCAATACATGTTGTATATGTGGCAAACTGTAAATAACTGAAAAAAATAAATCAAAATAAAAAAGTTACAAAAATTTTTTTTTTTTTAAACAATCTAGAAATTCCTCTATAGTTTGGTTGTTTACAAAAGAACCTCATACCTAGAAGCATTATTAAAACAATATTTTAACTATTTATAATTAAGAGAGTTTCATACTATTCCGGGACAGACAAAGGATAGACACTATTAACCCCTTCGCGACAAAGAAAGTGTCAGGCACGCCGTGCCGGGAACTGTGTTCCAGGCAATGGACATGCCTGACACGTCCTGCGGTGAAAAGAGTGGTTTTCGGGATCAACGATTGCGAAAAACGCTCTAACGGTGCTGATCTAATAGCCAGCACCGTAATTTGCTCTCTGGTAGCGATTGTGGGTGCCAGTGGTGTATCTTGGTTTTGTGCTGCCCTAGGCAGACAAAATTCAGGCCACCCCCCCACCCCCCACATTGCACACCTACGACATGCCTCATCAGCCACGTTGCACACCCATGACTTGCCCCATCACCCCATTACATGCCCCACCACCCACATATTACACACATTAAATGCCAAATCCCTTCATTACGTGCCACCATCACCCACACTGCATACACACTAAATGCCCCCATCACCCCCATTACATGCCACCACCCTCATTACATACCCCAACCCTGTCCCTTACATGCTCCCATCACCCTGATTAACTGGAAGGAGCTAAAGCTTGCTGAACGGTGGGTGAGGGAGCGAAAATGTTTGAAGCACCAGAATTGTGCTTGAACACCCTCTGGCAAAGTGCTGCCCTCTGGCAAAGTGCCGCCCTAGGCGTGTGCGTTGTTTGCCTTGTGGAAGATACACTACTGGTGGGCGCCATATTGACGAAGCAGCATGCTCCGGCAATACGGCTATGCCCTCTTGTGGTCAGAGCTTCGGAAGTGAAAAAAAATTCACTTCCGTCTCTCTGAATATGTTGTTTGACTGCCCCTAGAGGCAGTCAGCAACATTGCAATGTAAAAAAAAAAAAAAAGATTTAATTAGCTAAAAACCAGAATTAGGCTTAGATTAACTATTAGGGTTAAAATTAAATAATTTTTTGCATAAGGGATAGGGTTAACATTAAATTAAAATATATTAAGGGATAGCATAAGGGTTAGAGTTGGGGTTAAATTTAGGGTTAGGGTTAAATTTAGGGTTCAGGTTGGGTCAAAAGGTCAATATAGGAAAAAAACTTGCAAAAAAAATACAGAAAAATATGGAAACATGCATATTTCTGAACCTCGGGACAACATTTAGAAACTATTTATACTGGGTCTTTTTTAATGATTGTATTTGTGTAAATTATATTTTAGGTCAAAGTTATAAAAAGTGTTTTTTATTTTTTTTTATTTTCTCATCATATTTTATGATTTTTTTTGTAGTAAATTGTAGGATAGGATGAATATAATAGTATTTAATGAAAGCCCTTCTTATGACGATAAAAACAACATATCATTTGTGTGAGTACAGTATGTGAGAAAGAAGAAAATTACAGCTAAACATAAGCACCCCAGAAATGTCAAAACAGCCATTGTCACCAAGGGAAAGTCAAGGTAAAAAGGTCTTGTCATTAAGGGGTTAAATTGATAGTTTAATTTGTTAGAGTATTTGTTTTTTTCCAGACATACTGGGAGCTAAACAGAAACCTAAAAAGGGCTGCAATTGTCTTCTAGGCCACCTGTTGGATAACAATGCATGAATTAAATTGGAACCAAACCTTTGCCGTATAGAAATATGCAGAAATATAACCACATGAACACAGACAGACGTTGGAGACTTGTGCGATGAGATTAATGGGGTAGCAGGTGGAATGCGGTTACAGAAAAATATTGATTGGGAGCATAAATGGATGTATTAATGAAATCTGAATTGGAGGATAATTAGGGTCAGGAATACTTGGAAGAAGGCTGAATAGACAGACCATAAGACATTATTAAGCCTCTAACTCTACCTTGCTACATGCCCATACACTATTCTTCACATGATGCTCTGTCTATAACATTTATATATGACACTGCATCATATAATCACACTCTGCTCTATGTTATGCATGCAGCCTTGGAGATGCAATTGCATTGCATGTTACATGTATGTAGCATGCTTTCTGTATGAGCTAAATTTTACATATAAGATATATATGGGCTCAAACAGTTGAAAATGACCCCCATTAGTAACACTGTATTACTAGCATATGTTTGGGGTTTTTACCAGCCTATGCCAGCTCCCATCATGCTGAAGATTGGGCATATATATCTATAGGAAAACGGAAAGCAAACACCAAATCTTGGAGATAACTGAGATTTCAGTGTGTGTACATCTGTCCAACGAGGACAGAAGTGTTAGGTCGATTTGATTAGGTAGATTCATTTTTTGGGGGGTCACCCTTTTCCCTGGGCCAAACGAGGGTGTTGATGACTTTAATTTAAGGTATTTGTTCTCGTAGGGCAGCCTGTATATGCCAAGGGAGTGGGCAATGATTTTCACTGCCCACCTTCAGGGCACTCAAAGGGTGGATTTTTTTTCAGTTTATTTTTTATTTTTCAGAGTTCATCCTCCTCTGTAGTCAAAGGAACATGATGATGAGTGCACAGTTACTGGGCTCTGATGCCGCCAGACGGTGCCCATGGGTGCAAACACGGTAATAATGGGGAATCCAGATGAAAAAGTCATGCAATGAGAAAGGAAAAACTGGATACAGTCTGCATGCTCGGCGAACATTGAGCTCCTGCTTAAATTCTTTATTCTCTCACAAGGAGAAAGGTCAACAGGCTGCTTGCTGCGATTTGGACTGGGATCATTAATTGCAGCAGCCTAATATTGTCCGATTTCTCAGTTGTTGAGCATGCAGAGTCCATGCGATGCTTCCTTTCTCATTTCATATCCTCCTACCTCCGTTATTTTAATTTCATTTATTTTTACCAGTTCCCTTCTGCTACCCCTTCACATCAGTGCAGTTTTACTGACGTGGAGAGGTAGAAGAAAGAGACTAGTTTGGAAGAGTGAGATAAGAACAGACATAAAATAATGTGAGCTTTAAAAGAGAGGGTTAGCTTGATATGGATGAGATGATATACAGGTTGAGAATCTCATTAGAGGGATGGAGAGCAGAGATAGGTGTGCCATTAATGTGTGAGGAGAAAGACAATACTGAAATAAGGAGAATGGCAGCAAAATGCAGAGGAGATGAAAAAATTAGGAAGATTGGGCACTTAGCTTAAAAAGTATTTACTTTCACTTTGCTTTATTTTGAAATGGTTACAGCATATCATAATAAAAAAAGTGTTTAATATTAGTTTACCATAAAAGCTGAATTCGCAACCAGTTTAAACATGGAACATCCAATATTCACTATGTACTGTCCTGATAACAACTTTGAAATGGAACCTTCCATTATTTCTTCAGAAGTGTGACTATTTCAAAATTCAACCAGTCAGCCAGAAATCTTTTTCTTACAAGCTCTATTTCACATAAGAAATAAAATGTAATTTATATATATTGACTAGTCACGTTGGCCTCACAATTCCAGCATGAGTAAGCTGTGCAAATGTCATGATTCTAGAATACAGTGTTCTAGAGTTTTTAGCACTTCAGGCAAACAAACAAAGGGATATTTTCTTTTTATAGTTAAGATTCAACCTCTAAGAAAAGTCTTATTTAAATTGAACTCTTATTTTAAGGTGTTTTGTCATATATAAAGTTGGCACAATGCATGTGGTGCCATGTTGGAATAGAACATATTCACAAAGCATTCTGGGATATAGAATGTTCTATTCAACATGCACAGACAACCAAATCATGATTTATAACTTGTATAAACTTGTCATGTGTATCCATAATACAATAATAAAATATTATACATTAATTTGCTAGTAATTTGTCAGTATGAAACTAATTAAGGATATATAGAAAGTACCCTTCAAAGACATTAATTTCTGAAAAGTAGACAAAATATGAATTATAATAAGTATAATAAAGGTGGAGGAGTAATTATATCGAATGATAAGTGTGCAGGTGGTGATACACATACAGTTGGGACCTTTATTTCTTAGAAAAATTAAAAAGCACAAATGAAAAAAATGGTAATGTTTAAGTAGCCACAATGTAATTTCATTAACATGAGATCGCACAAGCATTTTTAAAATATGTTTTACTTTTAAACTAAGCATATGCTTGCAATTCTACTAACATGAATATATAAAATATACATCAAATATATTTCTACATTAAGACAAAAACGCGTTGCTCTTAATTTATGAGTTTGCTTGCAATTATTAACTATACGTTGTATTATACAGTAGTAATATAATGTATAGACCATTTTTATTCTGTATGTTTGCAGTGTAAACAATGTATAGTTGTTCATCTTAATTCACCTGGAACTCACCTTTTTGTGAATAGGCCTGTATGAAGCATTTTATAGCATTGGGACTGTAACCACCTTATTTAGTAGTAAAGCCTGATTTATATATTCATTGTTATTTATATAGGTGTGGGTGTGTAAAGTATGTCATTTTCTTAATTATCATCCACTTTTAGCAGTGCTGCATTGTAATCCTATTGAACATCATGGCATCTTATCACTGTTGTTTAATGCATTACATTCAATTCCATACTGTGAGGGCATTAATGCAGCCGAACCTCTGATGCCCATTAGTGGAAATCTCAGAGGCCAAAACCCATTGTCCATTTCTGTTGTGTGGCTGATTGATGATCCTCAGACAACATGTGTCTACAGACTGGCCCTTAATGCTCGTTTTACTGGACTGCACCCAGGACTCCAATCATAAGGGGGAGAAGAGAAAACCAATTCTAGTAAAAGTCACATTAGCACTAAGCCTAGAATGATGGGCATGTTGTGCCTTACAGACAAAATAGCTGTGTGTGCTGCAGCATCTAGTATTTGAAAGTAATAAATAACCTATGACGCTTCTACAATAATCTCTATGGCTGGTCTGCCCTGGTTTACTTACAGCAATATTATCCATGAATCCTTGTATCCTGTCCACTTCAATCACTGGAATGCTTATTATTTATATAAAGTATAAGTGATTTGTTGTTTTAATACAGGGATCCATGAGTCAGTCCTCAGAATCTCTAACATGTTGGGATCAAAATTATTAAGAAACTAATAGAGAAGTAGTGCATTATTTTCCAACTGGAATTGCTCACTTCAAGCACCAAACATCCAAAACGACCCGCTGCTAGTCCTAAAACATGATCAGGAGTGATGTCGCGAACATAAAATTTTCCGTTCGCGAACGGTGAACGCGAATTTCCGCAAATGTTCGCGAACGGACGAACCCCGCGTACTGCCATAGACTTCAATAGGCAGGCGAATTTAAAAAGCCACAGGGACTCTTTCTGGCCACAATAGTGATGGAAAAGTTGTTTCAAGGGGACTAACACCTGGACTGTGGCATGCCAGAGGGGGATCCATGGCAAAATTTGTAATGAATGTAATAGTAGTACTATTGGCTTTCACTACACGGAGACAGAGTCTCCATTCATAAATTTATGAATGGAGACTCAGTCTCTGTGTAGTGAAAGCCAATAGTACTATTACAAAATGCCGAAAGTCTATAAACCGAACGACCTTCGGTTTATAGACTTTCGGCTTATAGTAAACGTACAGTAGTAGTGCCTTTCTATGAACCCATTCATAATTCTTATGAATGGGTTCATAGAAAGGCACTACTACTGTACGTTTTCTATAAGCAGAAAGTCTATAAACCGAAGGTCGTTCGGTTTATAGACTTTCGGCTTATGGAATACATGTAATCCTATTGCTATTCTATAAACCGAACGTTCGGTTTATAGAATAGCAATAGGATTACATGTATTCCATTAGCCGACAGCCTATAAACCGAACGTTCGGTTTATAGACTTTCAGCATTTGTAATGAATGTAATAGTAGTACTATTGGCTTTCACTACACGAGACAGAGTCTCCATTCATAAATTTATGAATGGAGACTCTGTCTCCGTGTAGTGAAAGCCAATAGTAAACGTTCGGTTCAGGGTACAGGGTACAGGGTCAGGTCAAAGTTTACTCAATGATAAAGAATAGGGGGCGGACCGAACATCGCAATTGTTCGCACCCCGCGGCGAACACGAACACGCGATGTTCGCCGGGAACTATTCGCCGGCGAACTATTCGCGACATCTCTAATGATCAGTGTAATTGATTTTGATAACTAAGGGTGTGGCATTGCTTCATTAACACAATACTGCTGACCAGGGCCGGTGCAAGGATTTTCATCTACACAGGCGAAGGTGCATTTTGGTGCCCCACTGCTCTGATCCGCCACGCCTCCCACACCATTAAGCCTCCTTACATTATATATATATGTATATATATATATATATATATATATATATATATATATATATATATATATATATGAATAATGTATAGTGTAGAAATTAAATACATCTAAATATTCAACTTGCATGCTCTAAATGTGTCACACATTGAAACCCTTAAACACAAAGACACCCTTGCAGTCACACACAGAGACACCCTTACCACTTACACACACACAGTTACACCAATTCACACATTACCTGAGACACACTATTTTGCCACTCAATATGCCAGTATTTAGCCCAGGGGTCCTCAAACTTTTTAAACAGGGGGCCAGTTCACTGTCCCTCAGACCGTTGGAGGGCCGGACTATAGTAAAAACAAAAACTATGAACAAATTCCTATGCACACTGCATATATCTTATTTTGCAGTGAAGAAACAAAACGGGAACAAATACAATATTTAAAATGAAGTAAAGTTAAATCAACAAACTTACCAGTATTTCAATGGGAATATTATGCCAGTCAGAGCCCAGTAATATTATGCCAGTCAGATGCCCAGGAATATTATGCCAGTCAGATGCCCAGGAACATTATGCCAGTCAGAGCCCAGGAATAGTGTGCCAGTCAGATGCCCAGGAACATTATGCCAGTCAGAGCCCAGGAATAGTGTGCCAGTCAGATGCCCAGGAATATTATGCCAGTCAGATGCCCAGGAACATTATGCCAGTCAGATGCTCAGGAACATTATGCCAGTCAGAGCCCAGTAATATTATGCCAGTCAGAGCCCAGGAATAGTGTGCCAGTCAGATGCCCAGGAATATTATGCCAGTCAGAGCCCAGGAATATTATGCCAGTCAGATGCCCAGTAATATTATGCCAGTCAGAGCCCAAGAATATTATGCCAGTCAGATGCCCAGGAATATTATGCCAGTCAGATGCCCAGGAATATTGTGCCAGTCAGATGCCCAGGAATATTGTGCCACTCAGATGCCCAGGAATATTTTGCCAGTCAGATGCCCAGGAATATTGTGCCAGTCAGATGCTCGTTATACCTCCCTCCTCCCCCCTTCCCCAGACCCCAGTACTTACCTCCATGCTGCTGTTCAGGTCCGTGGCTGAGAGGGAAGCGCTGTGCATTCCCCTCCAGCTGCGCTGATCAATAAAGTGTGTTGAAAAAAAAAGTTTCAACACACTTTATTTAATGCGCGCGGCATGAGGGGAATGCACAGCGCTTCCCTCTCAGCCACGGACCTGAACAGCAGCATGGAGGTAAGTAAACGGGCCTGGGGGAGCGGGCGATTTTCCCACCCCCCCATTGGAGCGCCCTAAGGCAGCCGCCTGTGCTGCCTTACGGTAGCGCCGGCCCTGCTGCTGACTAGGATTCATCTCCCCAATTTATCTATACATTTTGCAGGGATAAACCTGGTGAGTTTGTTTAGTGGAGGCTACTCACTAGGTTTGTCCCTGCACAATTTATAGCTAAATTGGGATCTGGGAAATATTCATCTCACCTCAACACACCTGCAACTCAAATTTCAGTAAATAGCCCCAATGTATAGATGATTCTACATGGGACAATCACAATTTATTAGCCTCTGTCTTACAGCCCCAACTTCATCTGCTGGTGTCTGAAATATTAGAGTATGACTACTGTGCATGCATACATTCCCTCTAAAAAGCCAGTATTTGAGTGTGCAGAATCCCAGTTTAAATGGACACTACCACTTACATAAAATGTAACTGGATTACCTGTGCATTTACAACAAACACAAATATAAGACAGATGCCACTCTTATTTTTCTTCTATGTTTGAATTAATTGCATTTAAAAGTAAAAATAAAATGAGGTGTTTGTCTCCAGCATTCATTTTGAGAATGTTACCCATGATGCAACATTCTCAAAAATCTTCCAGCAAGTCTCACTTTACAACGGTGGCCAAAGCCTACATAATGATGTTGTAAGACACACCCCTGCTCTCTTACTAGCTCCTGTGTATCATAGTGGGCAGGGCTAGGTGGCTGTGTACAACTTCTTTTTACCTCCCTTCCAACACAATGGAGGAGATTGACCTGATCCAACAGGATTTTAACTCTGATCCCTTGTGATGTAATAGTTACATTACCCTCCCATTCAATGCAAGTTTATGATCAGAATTCTGACTTATAGACTGCATTCTGTGTCCCCAGCCCCCAATAAACTCACCTAACAAAAACAAATGACATATCTAAAATCAATAATACAAAATAAAAAAATAAACCCTTTTCATTTTTTGGTGGGTGTCCCTTTAATAAAAAAATTTAGATGAAATAAATACTTATAACACTGCAATCAAAAGTGACTTATTTGTACTCTTCCTCTATGCAATGATTACTGTGTAACTGAGCACTTGCTCCTAGATAGAATTCTACTTCCTTCCGAATATTACCACATATTAAGTATTTGCATTAGAAAATGCTAGTCTGTGTTTCTTAGTGCCTTTATTGTGCTCTTATACCTGTACACCTTCAGCAGAAATAATTAGAAGCTATAAAAATAAATGACCATGCCACGAGATATCATAAAATAAAACAACACATTTAATAGTACAAAAATACAAATGTAAAAATACCAATGGAGCATTGCATGGTAAAGCAATATAATAAACAAGCATCCCCATAAAATCACCATGGGGAAAAATTACACACTTACTTGTTCCCTGTGCTTGTGTGTAATGTATAAAACTGAAAGAATAAAGCACTATACATAAATTGTGGTTGATTGATAAACTGTGCTCATTGCTTTCTGAAGCTTTATCCTTTCTTTGAAGGAACATTACAGTAACACGTAACATTACACTAATTGTAATCTTACTAGACACTCTGTACTGCATTATTATTATTATACATGCATTATTATGACAAATTTAATTAATATCTACTTGTCTGCTTTTCAATACAATGAGCTTAATTTGTCATATGTTGTGAGATCATTTTCCACAGTCCAGCTTGTGTTGCAATTCATTCACATTTTGTACTTCAATTTTGATTGAACTACTGAGATGAGAGTCTACTCAATAAAGAGAGAATTGCAAGGAACTGAGACATGATTTTTTTTTTATTAAGGCCAAAGTAGCTGAATTGGAAGAAATCTCCCATTCACTTTGAAATTCCCATCTCAGTTCCCTGCAATACTCTCTTTATTGAGTAGATCCTTAAAGATAACTCTCATGATTCATAGCCAGCCAAAGGATTATATGATTATCCATTCTCCTTTATAGGATAAAACCCATTATTCATTCTGTAGCTATTAGTTTTGTCAAGATTTACTGAAATATAATCCTAATATTCTAATATCTGTAGTCCTGCATCTTCATTCCAAAACATTTCTGTAGCCCTATCCAACCTTACTCTGATGATCCATCCTAGTAATTGTTTATTCATGTATGGGAATCTATGCATATATTTAAATACAGACACTGTGAATATAACTTTACAGTCTCCAGGGAGACAATACTTTGTGTAGTTACTGCTTTAATTGATAAATCACTATCAGGCTAAAAAGTAACAGCACATAATCTATTGCTTGCACCGGAAGGCAAGTCATGATTATATAAACAGATTAGGGGAAAAGAGGCAAAACATATAAGAATAATAATTACAGCCTTTTATAATGCCAGGTTCAGGCCTACTCACTAAACAGCGAATGTGGTGAATTAACTATCACACTGCTAAAAGCAGGCACTACTAGCTGAGTTGCAAACATTCTTCAACTCGACTATCTTTCCAAATTGGCTATTTTTGCCTGCATTTGGCAATTACCTTGTCAGTTCACCATGGTTCACTGTTTAGTGAATAGATCCCGTTGTAAAAATATATAAATAATCCAAAATATTATATTATGTTAATAGTTAATGTGGCTGTAAAAATCTTTGTGTTAAATTGTCTATATTAATATTTGCAAAGTTATAAATCAGCCATACATCCTTTTATTCTAGAATTGTAATGGAAAGTTGACGGATGCAGTGTGCTAATGCATTCGAAAGTGCTCCATGTTAATTTTTATTTTGGCACATAATTAGCAACATATGAAAACAAAGAAATACACACAAAATAACAATAACCCAACATGCAACTTAGATACATGAGGACAGAATGTTTGCATTCTGAGTTACTGTAACAGCACTATAACACGTGTACCAATACTGTAAGCTATAAGGAAGAACTGTCAAGACGCCAGCCAGAGTTTGTGTCAAGATGCCAACATATAATGTACAACATGTAACAACAATGAAATACACAAAAAAAGTCACATTTCACATGTTTGATAATAACACAACATGCAGCATAGATACAAGAGGAAAGGATGTTTGAATTCTGAGTTACTGTAACAGCACTGTAATAAATGTTCCAGTACTGTAGCAATTAGGAAGAATTGTCAAGATGCCAGCCAGAGTTTCTGTGAGGGTGGCATATTTCCTCTAACTCCATTGGGTGGTGTTAGCGTCAACACATACCACACCCATAACAGAGACCTTGATTCATGTTTATTTTTTACTCAATATAGTTTGTCTAATAAAACAATTATATGCATTTGCTAGAAAATTATACATAACTATCTATCTATCTTTCCATCTATCTATCTATCTATCTATCTATCTATCTATCTATCTATCTATATATTTTTGTTGTTACTTTTATGGGTTTACTCAATAAAGAGAGGATTGCAGGGAATTGAGATGGGAATATCACACTTAAAGGGACTTTCTAGTGCCCAAAATGCATCTTACAAATGTTAGAGCATATTAATGTGGTTTCAAAGTACTTTAAAATGCATGTTTTACATTTTGCATTGCTTAAAATATAAAATACAGCTAGATAAAATTGTGAAATTACATCAGTTTGCAAGAAACCAGGACTGCCCACAGTAGCTGAGTAATTTCCTTTTTTTTTTGCTGCAGGAACCAATGAGAATATTTGTTTTTTCAAATTAATGGAACTTCCTGTCTCTCTAGTGATGTAACCAGACAATGTGTTGCACTGTTAAGAGATCCTACTGTGTACAAGAGCAAGTTTATCACAGTCTACACAATGTATTAAATTTCAGGAGCACAGGAAATGATACAAAGCTTTATAGCCTCAGTGTCGATATAATCAGTGCTGCCGCACCTGCAGTAAACATGCAGATTGACCACTGGAGAGGGCTTGAGTCAAATATTAAAAATGACATTTCTGCAGAATGACTGTATCAAATCACACTGGAAAAAAATCCTGTGTACTTTACAAGCAGTAATCTTCATCTTGCACCAAATTGAGATTGGGGACTAGACTGTCCCTTTAAGGCCAATGTAGCTGAGTTGGAAAAATTCTCGCATTTAGCTGCATTGGAGAATTTTCCCAACTCAGCCACATTGGCCTAAAGCTTGAAATTCACACCTAATTCCCTCTAATTCTCTCTTTATTGAGTAGACCCTTATAAGTAATTTGGCAAAAACTTGGCTTCTTGTTTGAACAGCAATGGTTTTGTTTTCAAAACTTTATGGTAATTCTTTGACATTTGGCCAATTCAGTATTAGAGTTGAGCGGACACCTGGATGTTCGGGTTCGGCGGGTTCGGCCGAACTTCAGAAAAAAGTCCGGGTTCGGGCTTGAACTTGACCCCGAACTTGACCCCGAACCCCATTGAAGTTAATGGGGACACAAACTTTTGGCCACTAAAATGCCTCTAAAAAAGTCCTGGAAAGGGCCAGAGGGCTGCAAAATGAAGCAAAATGTGGGTGAGTGTCCCCATTCATAAGAATAGGTAAATTGACCTATTCTTATGAATGGGGACTCTATTTCGGTTTATAGTATAGCAATAGCATTACATGTATTCCATAAGCCGAAAGTCTATAAACCGAAAGACATTCGGTTTATAGACTTTCGGTTTATAGAATACATGTAATGCTATTGCTATTCTATAAACCGAAAGTCTATAAACCGAATGTCGTTCGGTTTATAGACTTTCAGCTAATGGAATACATGTAATGCTATTGGCTTTCTATAAACCAAAATAGAGTCCCCATTCATAAGAAATTCTTATGAATGGGGACCCTATTTCGGTTTATAGAAAGCCAATAGCATTACATACAATGTAGTCGCCGAACCCAGAACTCCAACACGAACATACAGTGGAATGTCCGTGTTCGGGTCCGGGGTCCAAAAACCGCAATGTTCGGTACGAACCCGAACAGTGCGGATCGGGTTTGCTCAACACTATTCAGTATGCATTAATGTACTGGGTCTTCCCCATAGTGATTTAATCTTGGTCACTGACTGATTGCTCATTTGATAAAACCATCTTTTGCTCTTGCTTTCTTTCTGGTTCTCTCTCTCTCTCTCTCTCTCTCTCTCTCTCTCTCTCTCTCTCTCTCTCACTCTCTCTCTGTCTCACTCTCTCTCTATCTTTCTCGCTCTCTCTCTCTCTGTCTCTGTCTCTCTCTCTCTCTCTGTCTCACTCTCTGTCTCTCTCTCTTTACAATGGCACCAAAGTACAGCAGAAAAGTGGATCAATTAGACATTGTTATTGGGTTAAAACAGATGCTGTACTTATATCTGTGTTCTAGTAGAGGCAAGCCGAACTGTCAGGAGACCATAGTAGTGATGCTTCCGGGAGATATCTGAAATGTCTGGCACAGATTTATGAGAGTTGTATTCACAACAGCTGGAGCACAACAGGCTTCTTACCACTGCATACAATGACCACGTTAAATATTGCATGATTCGACACAAATTCTGTCATCTAGCTCAGACTTTATTGCAGTACGGAACAGTAACTTGGGCCACTTGTTCCATCTGGCGAACCGATTCCTAAACAGTTACAAATCCCTGGCATGATGCTAGTGACTCTGGAGCCCAGCCAGCTCAATCTCACATCTCCAGTCCTGGAGGACCCCGTGTCAGTGGCTCTGGCACTCCGACTACTCTGTGTGTCTATTGTGTATGCATGAGAGGCTACGCAAAAAGAGCATCTCACCACCTGTTCTACACTGCAGAACATACTTCGGAGAGCTTGTCAAAGTAATTGAATTATTAGAAGCAGCTATGATTAACCCAAACGATGCCAGTGTATCATGCGTCACAATTAATGGGGGTATGAAGTATTTATAGTGTTATCAAGTCTATTTGTTACATATCCTTTTGATCCAATCAATTGGATCGTGTAATAGAGATTAAAGAATCAAACAATGACCTTGCCCAACTTTATAATAGTAAGTCGCACAGTTTAGAATCACACACCATTTAGTGTTTTAATAAGCAATCCTTAAGCAGGGATTTAAATTGGTTTAAATAGAATATGAAGTAATGAAACCAAAGGGAGAGATACACAATCTGTGTAGTGCATATAAATGCAGGTCTCATGAAGGTCTAAGAAGGTAGAAAGCTTTATTGCACCATATGTAATAAAAATTGAATAACAGTAATGGTTGCAGAGGGGGCTGCAGTGTTGACACTATGCTGAATGCTGTACTCTCTCCCCCTACTCCATGTCTGCTATGTCAGCGACTGATGGTGCCAACTGGCAGTCTTAGGGCGATTGCCACTATGGACAGGTAAATAAGCAAAATAAGAGAGCTTTGTGTTCTAACAGACATTGATCAGCCCTTGCCTGGCTGCCATGGCTCTATTAAATTAACTCCTTGATTTCTTCCTTGGAAATCTATCAAGGGATGAAATTATGAGACATTTGGCAGGTGGACAGTAGAAGGAACAGAGACATACAAAGGATGGCTCCTTTAAACATATCGAAATCTCTACTGCCAAATCCGAAAATTGACCATTTTATATCCTGGCTTTGTCTGCTAATTAAGTATGCGCAAGATATAATCAGAAATAATGATACAAATAATGAAACGTAACTGGTGATTTCTGGCATGATTGGAATTCACTTAGAACATATGGTACTACAGTATTCATAGTTTTGTACCTGTACCCCCCCAAAAAAAATCTTCATCTACAGAGGATACACAATGCGTTTTTTATGAGAAACGCAGAGATTTTATGTATAAGCAAACACATAGACGCAATGATAAGTGATTTTTTATTCTTACAGAAATCAGAAGGAATTAGTATGCAGTCAATAAAATGTGATAAACAGACCCATTTGTTTGAAACACTGCAATAGTCTTTTGAAGCCGAGCATCTTATTACCATCAAAGCTTTTTTTAAGTATCTCGCGCCGAGAACTATTTGTACTCTGCTGTATATCAGTCAGAGAATCACAGTGGTGAGAAAAATCTACCTATCGCTCTGGGAAATTATCTGTCTTCCAGATGTTAATGGAAAAAAGAAAAAAAAAGAATCAGATGTTTAAAGAAGAGCAGATTTGTGATGTGCAATCACTGTTGTGTTTGCAAATGTGCAGACATGTTCAATAGACATTATGACTGTTTATATAACTGGCTTAAAGGGAAATGGGCAAAATATGTATATTTATGGACAATGTTTAAATGATCCAGTATCCTGTCTATGTGTAAAATCAGTCATCTATATTTGCAACAAAGGAGTTGGTTAATTGAGAATAACTGTGGGATGTTAGGGATTTTGTCTTATAAAGAGAATTGGTACTGACTTTGGTAAACTTGTGTATCACTCAGGCTCCATGTGTCGGTTTCTTTTTAGGACATAGTGCTCACAATTTGTTCTTATATGCATACTAAACACTTGCACTGAGTGTCACTGGACCACCTACTGTCTACGACAAGACATACAGCTGTATGAGTAGCCATTTTTTTCAGGGACATATATAAATTGTATATGCTGCCCTGCAGAATGTAGAATTCATATGTGTTCAAAAGGGAATCAGTTAAATAATCAAGGTTGTTCCTATGATTCCAGAGAGTATGATGGGTGGATCTGTAGAAGCTGCTAAACAGATATTTGTGATTTGATTAAAAAAGGGAATACACCCATTTTTTTCTCTTAATGAGGCATAGGGCCACCTCTGCCTCATTTAATGTAATATTCAACCCTACCAAAGCCTTTGGGAATTCCATCCTACACAGCATAGATCCTGGGCAGCAGAGAGCAACTTATAAATTTGACCTCCAAAGTCAAACTCCTCATGCTATTCACTAAAACAAACTCAACCTCCCTTTCCCCCCACCTTGTCCATCTCCATTTATCATTTCGAACTCCCTTCAATGGCATCTGGTAATATGAATGGGGTTGGACGCCTACCAAATGACTCCCAGCCCCCCCCCCCCCTTTATCCCGGGGCTGGGGACTTGCCAAATGTGTCCTAGCCCCTGAAAATGAATGGCCCAGGGTACCTGACCTGTTTTTAAATAACAGCCCCTTACACAGTGATTGGAGGGTTATTTTTACCCCCCCCCCCATCTTCTGTTAAGTGATATTCCACGGGCTAACCCCCTAATATATAAAAACCCTCCCCCCAATGTAATTACACTATTCTTCCCCCATCAAGGAGCTTGCCCAAGAACCCTGGATGACATAAAAAAACAGCAATCTAAATATTATACTACCATTACCCATCAGGGGCTGCACCAAAGCCCCAAAAGATATAATTATATATAATTAATTAATAAATTAAATAAAATTAACCCTTCCTCTTGCCCCTCTATGAACACACTCTCTATGGGGAACAATTCAAAATACAATTTCAATGTTGTATAAAAGTATCTATAGGTATACAGCATAGTGTATAAAACATGTTGGTCAGTACATGTACTAATATACAGTTGGTTGAACCTTCTGCTGCATTTCTATTGCAAGTTTATTTTACTGTGTTTTATAAAATGTGTTTACCACCTTGTGTTTTATAGAAATTCAAAGTGATAATTGCTGTATTCCACTGCTCTGCTGCTGAATCCCCCAGGTATTTGGTTTTATTCAAAGCACTTAAACACTCTCTACAAGTGCTATATTACAACCTAGAGCTATATTATTTTATTTAGTTTTTTTCACCAATATTTGTTTTTTATGCCCTTAAAAAGCTCCTGGGAGTTGTATGATTTACTTAAGCATTTAAAGGAGATTTAAAGGATGTTAAACGGGAAATGTATATTTATAGAGTCTATTTTGGTATACAATTCTGTTTCCATCATTGTATCAATGTTTTTTAAGTACAACTGAATAAAGTAAAACATACTTAACATAGTGGTACTTTCTGACATTTTCTGCTTGAGCTTAGTGGGTACAATGCATCATGGAATGGTTCTAATACGTTCTTTCATCTCCCCTGCTCTATGGAATTCTGCAAACGTAACAGCTCATCTCAGAGTTCATAGTCCCTTTCATACTTAATGCTTTGCTCTTAATTTGTCATTATATAAACAATTCAAAGTATGTAAAACAAGAGAATATGAAGAGTCTTCATAGTGTAATACCAATGATTATTGAATATACATTATTCACCCTTTCCCCTCTCCTTGGGGTGACCAGTACTCAGCCTCTACAGTTCAGGGCAGCACTGTCTGCTTTAAATGTAAAAATATCAAAACCAGGGAGGGGTAGGCAACCTTTGGCACTCCAGATGTTGTGGACTACATCTACCATAATGCTCTTATATACTGGCAGTGTCTGAGTGGTGAAGGTTTCCTCCCCTGTTCCTTGGTATAGGCTCTTTCCTTGTGGTACAGTTTATCCACATAACTGCGAATGTGATTGTATGTGTTCAAACACACATAGGCAGTGATCAGATTTAGGGCCAGTGTAAAATTAGGGTTAGGGTTGGGGTCACTGTAGAAGAAAATGGTTAGGAAACAAAAAAAAAAACACTAATATTGATTATTACCCTATTACTTGAAATAAAACATAGAAAAACATGGAAACATTGGTATTTCTTTTTTTTTTTTTATTTAATATTTCTTTATTCATTATTTAAATGTTCACATTCCAGATTTATAAAAAAAACACTGTATTCGTTTTCATCATATATTATCATAATATCTACTGTTCCTTAAGTATCAAAATGAATAAAAGTCATCTTCATTTATACCCTCCCTAAATAGTACCCATGGGGCCCATCTCCTTCTATGAATCTATGTCTCTCCCCTTCCAGACCATATCAGATCCTCTATTCCGCATATATATTCTCTAGTTCTATTATCCAGTCCTTACATGTATTCTATAAACTGAAAGTCTAAACCGTTCGGTTTATAGACTTTCGGCTTATGGAATACATGTAATGCTATTGGCTTTCTATAAACCGAACTAGAGTCCCCATTCATAAGAATTTCTTATGAATGGGGACTCTAGTTCGGTTTATAGAAATCCAATAGTATTCCATGTATTCCATAAGCCGAGAGTCTATAAACCGAACGACATTCGGTTTATAGACTTTCGGTTTATAGAATAGCAACAGCATTAAATGTATTCTATGAACCGAAAGTCTATAAACCGAATTGTTCGGTTTATAGACTTTCGGCTTATGGAATGCATGTAATGCTATTGGCTTTGTAGAAACCGAACTAGAGTCCCCATTCATAAGAATTTCTTATAAACTATCATACACCTCCAAGAAACTGCAAAATGTTAAAACAGATTTATTACTACCTATTACAAGGATACAAGGTGGGGTAGGGGAAGAGGGGCTGATGTTTTTCACAATGGTGCAAATAAAAACTAGTTTACATTGTGCATAGAGTTTTACCTTCCTGACACAGATTTGTCTCAGAGAAAGCAAGTAGCGTTGACATACCTGTATCTCACCATATAAGCAGTTTTTGTTCATATTTTGAAAAATGGTATGAAACTATATTCCCTGTGTCTTATTTTAGTTTGCCCAGGGATTTAACAGCAATGCATGATGGGAACTTCTGGGAAGTGGACAAAACAACTACAAAATCAAGGCAAATCACTACTCTGTAAATGGTGTGACATTGCTGACCTTGGAGCACAATATATTTTCTTTTATTCTTTTCTTTTTCTTATGCTGCATGCTCGAGGATGAAATGATTTTAATCTTGGCAAACTTGTACAGTTCCTTTAGGCCTTAAAAGTACTTTATACAACACTTATTGGCAACTTTTGTTCATCAATCTGGCTGATTTTAGAAAAATAAAAATATATAACTTGGCTAATAGTGTTTAATAGTTGGGAATATTGTTCTAAATAGATATTTGTAAAGTTATGTATAGAGGTGGTTGTACAGCCAGTTTAGATTATCCTATTACATTTTTTTAGGATATCTAGTATAAGAATCCTTTTGCTCAATACAATAGCGTAACTCACAACTCTTGCTCCTGGCAAATCAGGACACCAATCAGCACAAATTTGTGTGGTTGAGAGTGAGAGCTACCACCCATGCTCGTTTGGCACCATCACTTACACTGTCTTGTACACTGTAGACCTCCACCTTTACAGCGGGATTTCGGTCTGTAGTCTTGCTGAGCTCTACCTCTGTCCTGAGAAGCGGGACAGAGGTAGTGCTTGGCAGGACAGCGGGATTGTCTCCCGAAAGGGGACTGTCTTACACAAAACAGGATAGTTAGGAGGTATGCAAGAAGCTATACTTTGAGGCCTAGCATGCTGATGATTATGTTCTATTGATCTCTAGACATATATTCAAATCCACCAAAAATGCTATTGAAGGGCCACTTCAAGCATCAGGTAGTGTTTAGCAGGTAAATTGCACAGGTTTCCTCATATAGCTCAGCTAGTGAATTCCCTAATTACAGTACCAGTTCAAAACTCAGATTTGCAGGTTTGAACCCTGGTATGGTAAAGTTGGCCATTCATCCTTTTGAAGTTGGCAAATAATTTGTACCATTAAGTCAGGCCATAAGGATATCTATTTTTCAGCTGCTGATGAGAATAATTTTAAGAGTGTGCACTTAAGGTAACTTGAGAAACTAAATGATAAAAAACAGTTATTATTTGCAGGAACTCCTTGAGAATTGATGATCAGTGCAAATGAACTAGGCCCTCTTCTATTAAGAATATGTTATAACAGTTCCAATCAGAAGCTACTAATGGCCTCCTGTGTGATTGGTGGAGTGGGCCAGTGGTGTGATGTCACTGGTAGCATGACTGATATCCTGCACATGTGCAGTAGGCATCACTATGCATTTCTAAGGAAGACATCTGACAGACTCCCAGGCAATTCGGTGGAGGAACTAAGATTTTTTGATGTGTGGTCCAATTCCCAAGAAAAAGCATACAAAAGTATACAAGTTTAAATTAGGCATTGCCAAAGAATAAAAACTGGAACTAAAAAATGTACTTATTTGTTTTTTAAGTGTCAAAATGAACTTATTTGTCAAGATTATTTTTCAGACTCCAGTGATCTAATTTTTTAGAAAGATGTGCGGCGTAGAAGCAATACCTAATAATACGCCAGTTTTCCAGTCACTTTATACTATTACAGAAAATAAATTACCACTTTAAAATTGAAGGTGTCTGCCCAAAATAACCTTTTTTCTTTAATGTGCTTTTTAACAGTGAAATCAACAAACTAAAAAGTAAATTTGTCTGTCATGACTGCATATTTCTAAAGGTAACTTAGTTCCAATTATCTGGTGGTATAATTTTTCCTTTGACTGACAAATAATCTTCCTGTAATACTACACAAAATATCACCATTATATGATCAGTTGTTATATAGCCAGAGTGATGATTTCCACATTATTTCTTCCTAGCTGACAAAACCAATTGTAGAATAAATGCTGAAAGAGAGTCTTTGTATTAAAAAGTTAGGAAGATAAAAAATAATTGTTCATTAGTTAAGTGAATGGTTACAAGCCTATTTTCTAGTTCTTCACTCCACTGATAAGCCAATTTATTTAGCCATCAACAGGGCCTGATTTCCGCTAGGCAGACAATGTCTAGATGGTTTGATGCCAATTTTTATCCGACCCTACACACTGTCTTCATGTTCTACCTACCTGGGGTTCTACTTCACCCACTATTAGCACATGATTTAAGCACAATCCATTTAACATTTTAGTTGTTTACATGTTATAATTAAAAGCAGCATTACCATAAGAAATTTTGGATCCCCTTACAAAACAGATTGTCAGGCCCTTATAAAAGCACCCTCCACACCAACACTTACCCACTCGTGGTTTAGGGTACCGCTAGATTGTAAGAAGCTTGCGCTTTAAAAAAGCGTTATATTAGTGTGTATGCAATGTGGGTAATGCGGCATGTAATGGGGTGATGTGGCATGTCGTGGGTGTGCAACGTGGGTAATGGGGTATGTCGTAGGTGTGCAAAGTGGGTGGGTTGGGGTGCCCGAATTTTGTCTGCTTAGGGCAGCACAAAACCAAGATACACCACTGCGTGGTGGTGCAGTTATAGAGTTTATGTAGTTCCTACCCAAAATTCATATAGTATAAAGAAAGGAGCTCACATATAATAACATATCACAGCTTTAAAGAGCCACTAAACTTTTTTTTCACATGTGCTTCAAATACAGAAGCTCAAGTAAAAAGCCCACTGGCAATAAGGATAAGCTGATGTACTTTTGAAGGTACATACCAGTTTATCTGGTAAAGACCTTGACTATATTTGTCGCATTGTTAGCATTCACAAAATTAGATGCATGTGACAATACCCAGTGCTGTGACAGTGAGAGGTGGAGTTCAGAGTTAAGATACACATCAAGTGTACTAAGGGAAGATGGCAAAATTAGTGCCATTTTAAAGTGTGATCGACGTGCAGTTCCACTAGGAGAATTGTATCAAGACCTTTGATAAAAGTATCCTAGGGGGACTGAAAGATCATTCTCGCTCTAAAGCTGTGACATCTGTTACTATATACCTAAATATTTGAACAAATGAGCAATAAAGGGTCTTTTAATAATAGATAACACAACCTGAATGTAAATATACGTAAAAGACCATATAAAGGTGTGAATACACTACTCCTTGTTTATATATATATATATATATATATATATATACATATATAATGATATATCTATATATTTATATACATATATATAAAATGCAGATAAATTATTAAAATTATTTTTCACATGTTCACGTTTTATATTGTCTTTTATAAAATCAGTGGACTTCTCACACTTTTTAATAGCATATGAAAGCTAGTGAAGCTAGGAAAGACATTTTGTCTGTCTAGTTTCAAGTCCATAGCGCCAAGTGCATCAAGTACTACCATTAAGTTACTGTCAGCCAAGCTTGAAACAAACTTGGAAAGCTTTTAAAGAGACAATTAATTTGGCAATTTTATTCTGCTCCTGATAGATTTTTTTTGCTTATGTATTTAGAACAGAATTTGAAAGCGCGATCCAGGGAAGTCAAGAGGTTGTGTCTTTCAATCCCGCAACCATTAAGAGCACAACAAAGATCCAGCAAACACTAAACAAGGTGAAACAGTAATATGTCTGTGCAAGGTCATTGAAAAGAAAAGTAACTTGGCTGGCATGAAACTAAGGCATCTGGAATACATTAGTCTTGAATCTATTAAATAAATGTTATATTGGTTTATTTATTTTGAACACAATGTGTTAGGATGATGATATCGTACATTTGCCCAGTCAGACTATGTAAAACAGTTGTCGACTTGGACATTTCTATTCCCTTTTGTTAGTGATGGTCAGGACACCTCATCAGAGAGACAACTGAACCCACTGACTTCAAGCTACCTTATACCTAGGAGGGTTGCATTTATATGGCTAAGATACAGAGAGACTGCATATGACAGATATAACCTTCCTTTCTTTTATTTTCCGTCTCCCAATATACTTATTTGCGGACTGGACTCACCTGCCTTATTTGTACTTTTCTGTCTATTGGATCTGTTTTATTTTTTAAAGCTCTTTGTACATTTTTTGTACACTTTTTACGTACATTTTACATTCAGCTGCACCTTCAGAGGACATCGAATCCGATATTGTTTGAGGCGCCCATCATACAGGATAAGAATAACTCTAAGTGTAAGCTGCTACTTATTTCTTTATTAAATATCTGTATAATCATATACTAATCTACTGCCTTCCGTTGTACCTTTCTTGAGCTGCAACCTACAGAGGAGGACGACACCACGCCCCCTACTGATGAATACAGGCCTTTAAAGTGCAACTTATTTTCTGGAAGTCTGTGAGTGAGATAATAGAGGGGAGATATAATCCCCCTCGATCACACAATATACTGTTCCACTGCATTTTCTTTTGCACAGGATTTTTCACCGAAATTATTTTTCACCTAATAAGGTGTATATATATATATTCACATTGTTTTTTCACCTTACTGTTTTTTCACCTTACAGTTTGTTTAAGCGCACTTTAGCAATTTTGTCACTTTATACTTATTTATGTCAAGGCACTAGACCTGGGAGGCCAATTGGGTCAAGAAGTGGGATGTTTAGTTGGAAGGTAAAGTACTTTGAAAGCACATTAATATGCATCAATATTTGGATGCATGTACACTGAAAGACAAGCTACTTAAAAACACATCTAAAATAGACAATTTATAGAATATGTCACATAATAGGGTCATATTATCATTAGCCTACCACCATGTCAAAGTACTCCAATTTTGGTGGGTCCTAATGTAAGAAATATAGGGTGACTTTATAACGTTTTTATTTTGTATTTAATACATAGATACATGCTTTTGGGTCTGTGTGTTTAAAGAGGACCGTAGTATGTATTTTTTTTTTTCATATTACAGAAAAGCGATGTAATGGGACTGGTGTGGGCGTACAAGATGTGATGTACAAAGAGAAGATTATTAACTTGTATACACATTGCCCTTTTCTGTTATCTGTTGATTATGAACTGGTTGTGTGTGAAGTGTGCATTGTATATTTCATGTATATCCTGTAATAGTATCTGAATTCAATATTAATATACCTTTTTATACACTTGTCTCTGTACTTTATTCCTCATACATTCCCTAAAAAGAATTACCCTGTAGGAGGATAATGTCAAATTTCTTACACTAACACTAGATACTTACCAAGGACCCTGTTCATCTGATTTTATATATATATATATATATATATATATATATATATATATATATATATATATATAATTTGCAGGATAATCTTTGAAATGAAAACAGGGTTCCTGGTAAGTATTATAAATTAAGCTCTTATAAAAGTAAACATATCTAGTGTTAGGAGCCACCAAAATTGGAATACTTTAATGTAGCGGTGAGCTAAGCATTTTATGGCCATGTAATTTGACAGCAGCTCTAAATTTTGTCTGTTTTAAATGTTTTCTGAATGAAATTTATTTAATACAAGTATGCTGATTATTTTTCAGTGTTTTTATCATTTATATTTGATATTATATATTTATATTTATAATTTGGTTATTGCAGCCGTACCTCTTATGATAAATGCTAGTTTGCCTTTTTTCTTTGAAATGTTTGAAAATTCTGTGTGTACAAGGTGAAACTGACAAAAACTTGAGAAGAAACAGTCATGTAAAACTTTTACCAGACACTATGATTGATGGCCTCTGTGCATTATACACGATCAGCTATATCTATATGGGAAGATATATAGTCAAATCCTGAAAGTTTTTCACTCCAGTCTAAAAAAACATGAACAAATACATGCATGTTAAAAGCTGACACTTTAAAAATAAATATATTTGGTACAGTTTTTTTTTTAATTTATTACTTATCTTGAAAACAGCTTTTTGTCTGGGGACTGAACCAGCCCATTATGAGATTATTAGCTCAAACCAAAAAAAAAAAGACAGTCAATCAGCCAATCAATGAATACCCATAGAGATACATGGCTTTGCTCACTGCACATGTACTGCCTCTTATTGCTGTAGAATCAGGAAGGCAGTACCTGAATTCTATAAGATGTTGTTATGGCACATGATCATGAACTAATCCAATGCATCTGCACTGATCATCTTGCAAGTAAGCATAGGCAGAGGGAGGTGCAGATCTGGAATCTTTGCAAGAGATTAATGCTACATGAATTTAGTATATATAAATATGTACAATGTACAGGTTGAGTGATAAAACTATGTAATCATAAGACAAGTATGTATCTGCATCCATCCCCTATATATAGGTCATCTCAGACAGAACTGCTACAGTGAAATAATTGCTGCACTCTACACAAGAGCCATTATCTTCATATGTGGTTTTTTTCCCCTTTTCAATGGAAAATAAAATCATTCTAGAGGGGGTTAGAAGAGAAACTCTACGTGAAATAAATGAAGCAATCAAATGAATCATACAAACCCAATTCAGCAGGAAGCATTCACTGCACCAATACACACCAGGGGGCAGGGTTTGGTTATTATGAACAACATACTCTTCATGCTGTGCATGTTCAAAATGCTTAAAAAAAATGACAGAACAGCAGAACAGACGTGCTGAAAAAGTTAAAATATAGTGTCCAATGGGGACACATGGGTAGGTCTGCATCAGTTTTACTTGATTGAAGACTTAACCAAAGACCCCATGAAATTGGCTACACAGAAATTGCAATAAGAAAGGCAGTTATATGACACTGCGTGATATCATGTGGCATTGCATGACCCCGCAAGCATGGCGCTCCAGACTTCCTGCTACAGATTCAAAATGTCTGGAGTTAATTTCCTCTCATTGAAACTGTGTTTGCAGTGCACTGTCCATAGGCAGTATTAATGCCGGGACAGACCAACATTGAAGGGACATGACCTAAAAAAGTGTACTTTCTCTAGGGGTCTAGTTTACAGAGAGATATTGTAAACTGACCAAGGAATCAGGCCATGAGTTGGAAATATCTTTCAATTCAATAATTATTCAAACTATTTTTTCAGGTGAATGGAAGAATTCCTCCAACTTGGCTACTTTGGCCTTAAGTTTGAGATTTCCTTCTCAATTTCCTGCAATTTTGTCTTTCAGGAATAAAGCCCAGCACTTTAAATTGCAATGAACTTAGATGCATCATATTGCATGACTCCCCGGTAGCTAGGTAGGAAATCACATGAAGAGTAAAAAAGTGGCCCATGATCTCAACACCACAGCAAGACTTGCTACAGTCCCTGACCACAACTGTGCATGCAAAATAGACACACATATAGTGCATACGTATTATTATGCATGAAATATAATGTTCCTGTCCAGATGCGTCGCTAGGGGGGGCTACTGCGGCCAGTGCTGTATTTACCGCGAGGCATCCTAGGCGGATGCGCCCCCCAGCACTGGAAAAAAAAAAAAATGTAAAAAAAAAATAAACCCGGCCCTTTAAAAAAAAAAATTTAAAAGACCGCGCTTGCAGGCAGAGTGTGTGTGATGGGAGACAGTGTGTGTGACAGAGTGTGATGGGAGTCAGAGTGTGTGTGATGGGAGACAGTGTGTGTGACTGAGTGTGATGGGAGTCAGAGTGTGTGTGATGGGAGACAGTGTGTGTGACTGAGTGTGATGGGAGACAGTGTGTGTGATGGGAGTCAGTGTGTGTGACTGAGTGTGATGGGAGTAGGAGTGTGTGACTGAGTGTGATGGGAGTAGGAGTGTGTGTGTGATGGGAGTATGAGCTTGATGTGAGTCTGAATGTTATGTGTGATGTGGGGTCATGAAATGGAGGTGATGGGGCATGTCTTAGGTGTGTAACGTGGGTGTGCAGCTTGGGTAGGGGGGTGCCCGGATTTTGTCTGCCTAGGGCAGCACAAAATCAAGATACACCACTGACTGGGGCTGAAGCCCCGGATCTCCACTCCATAGCCCCGGATGGAGACTCTGGCCATGCCCCCTCGTGCTGGGCCCCACCCCCTCTCGCTCGATCCGCCCCCTGCATGCTGCAATCTGGATGCTGGACAGCACCAGACTCTGCCCCCTCGTACTCGGCTCCGCCCCCTCAAGCTTTGAATGTGAGTCTGGAAGAGTGAAACTGAGAGTGTGCATGTGTATGTATGTATTTATGTGAATGGCAGAATTATGAGTGTGCATGTGTATGTATGTGAGTGGCAGACTGTAAGTGGCAGAGTGTAAGTGGGTGTTAGTGGCAGAGTATAAGTGGGTGTGAGTGGCAGAGTTATGAGTGTGCATGCGTATGTATGTGAGTGGCAGAGCACAAGTGGGTGTGAGTGGCAGAGTTATGAGTGTGCATGTGTGTGAGTGGCAGAGTGTAAGTGAGTGTGAGTGGCAGAGTGTAAGTGTTTGGAAGAGAGTAAGTGTGAGTGTAAGTGTGAGTGGCAGAGTTATGAGTGTGCATGTGTATGTATGTGAGTGGCAGAGTGTAAGTGGGTGTGAGTGGCAGAGTGTAAGAGGGTGTGAGTGTTTGGAAGAAAGTGTGTGTGAGTGAGTGTAAGTATGAATGCCAGAGTTATGTGTGTGAGTGGCAGAATGTAAGTGTGTGTGTGAGTGGCAGAGTGTGAGTGTTTGGAAGAGTGTAAGCGTGAGTGGCAGAGTTATGAGTGTGCATGTATGTGCGTGTGAGTGAGTGTAAGCATGAGCAGCAGAGTTATGAGTATATGAGAGTGTCAAAGTGTAAGTGTGTGAGAGTGAATGTGTGAGTGGCAGAGTTATGAGTGTGTGTGAGTGGCAGAGTGTGAATCCCAGTGAGATTACTAGGAGAACATTAATTACTATTATTCATATTGAATGTGATAATCAAATATGAAACAATACTATCATCTCATACTATTTTTATTTTCACACTTGATTATCACATTCAATATGAATAATAGTGATTCATCTTTATATATAGTCTTTATATTGATGGCAATGAAAGTCCATACACATGGGATTAATAATCGTTATTGTATTAAAACCATACATTATGAATGTATATTCATAGACCTTCCCTTTTCACTTTTTCATCCGTGGATTGTACCTTACCCTGTTTGTTTGGATTTTTTGAAGCCTTAAATCACTTTATTCATTCACTACTTGGCGAGTGGAGTGCACACTTTGTTCTACTTAATGCTTAATTGTTGTGCCTAATCAGCACTGTGGAGCACCCACCCACCTCCTGCACTTTTGTTCCTGTGACTAGAGCCGGTGTTGCTTTTGTTTCTCATTTGTCTATGTAAGGTTGTCTGTGTGTGTGTGTGTGTGTGTGTGTGTAAGAGAGTGTGTGAGTGTAAGGTTGTCCACGTAAAGGTATCTATGTGGGGGTGTAAGGGTGGGTGTCTGTGTTTGTGAGAGGGGTGTGATATCCCCTATATTATGGCATATTATGAGACTGTTGGTCTACTTTTTGTTCTTAAAGTCTGGTAAATGGTGTATGCAACGTACACAACATTTTGTATGCTCAGTTATTTTGAAATCATGAATCACAAATCGAATTTGCTCAAGTGTGTGTGTGATGTAAGTTGGTGTGTGTAAGTGGGATTGTGTGTCTCTGTGTGTAAGGGTGTGTGTATGTATAACTGTGCAAGTGTGTATGTGTGGCTGCCTGTGTATGTGTGTGTATTTGTGTCTGTGTATTTATGTGTAATTTTGAGTAATGTGAGGTTTTTTTGTGCTGTGCGTCTTATTGTGTATTGTGGTACAGTAATGAGTTTTATTGCTGTTGAGACTGTGATACACTCACACACTGCACATTACTGTGAGTTTTATTGCTGTGGAGTCAGTCACAGACAGACAGACACACACACATACAGACACACGCATACAGTCAGTCACAGGCAGACATACAGTCAGTCACACACAGTCAGTCACAGACAGGCACACACATAGTCAGTCACAGACACATACAGTCGGTCACATAAACACAATCAGTCACACACACACACGCATGCAGTCACATACACTTACACACAAGTCAGCAATGTTGTTGTTGTTTACGACAGGTGCATAAAAAAGTGACAAAAGAAATGAGTACCTTCATTGACTGTAACTGTACTCAGCTTCTGATCTCCCTTGTGATTTTCCCAGCTTGTACCATGAGTCCCACTGCACTTAATTACAAAATGATATCCACAAACCTAATTAACTTTTTGTAACTATGTGTAATTGAATCAGATAAATGTACAGGGTGAATATCAAGTCACATAGTTTATGTGGATAGATCTTAATCTTTAGTCTGTTGCTGAATAACAGGCTTTTCCCGGTGTGCTTTTGTCGAAAATATATTCATTAGGTTTGATGCCTGGAGTGTGTCCTGCTCTATGACATGGATAGATACAGGAGGTGGACAAAATACCAGAAACACCACATAATTAATGACTGTTACCTGTAAGTAATTAAATCGCAATTATAAAACATCTGATAGTTGAGTCACAATACCATGAATGCCAAATAATAGTGCAGATGTGTAATCTGTAAGACGTTTGCCAAATATCACTTTGACGTGAGATTTCAAAGCAACATGAGACAACTAACAGAGTTTCAAAATGCCAAGCAGTTGATGACAGAACTGCAACTCCATCAGTCACAAAAACTGCACAAAGAATTAAAAACGTGGACAAACTGCAATTAAACAGATAAACACTGCTATCACAGATACCTAACAGAATAGTTGGTAAATGCCCCAAAGGTACAGCTTCACAAAACACAGAATTTAATCAGCACCTCTGTGACCCAGAGTCTCAAAAAAAAACCCAATCGATTATGAGCTCATCGATGATGGAAAGTATGGCAGGGCTGCCATGCGGAAACTACTGATATGCAAGACTGAAGTACAAAGATGCATAACCTAGACTATGGAGAAAAAACCCGAGCAATGGAAACATGTACATAGTTTGAGGAGTCATGTTTAACCCTATTTTCTTCAGATGGGTTTATGTTTGGATAACTATTTTTCAACCCATAGTGACCACTTCCAGCTGTTCAAATTGATGGGGGATCCGTAAGAGTATGGGCCACCTGGCACTTATTAGGTCAGTTGACTGCTCTAGTCATATAGTTGCGAACCAATATAAGGACATCTTACAGGACAAAGTGAACTATATGCTGCACATACTCTCCTGATGTTTCCAAGTTATACACTGCTAAATAACAATAAAAGTGGTTTCATGAACACAGCTTAGAAGACAAATGTCTTTGTCATTTGTCATGCTAACTCTTGCATGGGTCGCAGTGGGCTAATTGCCCCAGAGGGCACTCAGGCATAGGAGGCACCCAGTCAAGAAATGGGAATTTTTTAGCATTTTTCTCCCTCCCCATGCAGAGCTTTCCTCTTTTTTGGGACAGTGTCCCAGAAAATAGAGGTTTAAGATCTTGTGGAGGTGAGAGCAGAACCGTCACTTTAATAGGATGGCATGCCGCCACCTCAGCTCTGCAGCGTGCAATCCCACATGCAAGCTGCAACTCTGCCTCCTCTCTATCTGCCTGTCAGAGTGTGAGCGCTGAGTGTCACATGACATCCTGGTGCTCAGAAGAAAAGTGCTATGGACAGCAACTCAATGTGGTCTGTGTCAATCTCACAGGCACAGCCACGAGAACCCTTTCCAGAAGGTTCCCTGAGAGGTAAAAAAAGGAGGGTCACTAATTGAAAAATTACTTGTATTGGTTAAATATGTGTGTGTCTGTGTGAGACAATGTGTGTGTGTCTGTGTGAGACAGTGTGTGTGTGTGAGACACTGTGTGTCGTGTGACAGTGTGTGTGTGTTTGTGTGTGTGTGTAAGACACTAAATGTGTGTGTGTGATGCAATGTGTGTTTGTGTGTACGGTGTGACAGTGTGATTGTGGGACAGTGTGAGTGTAGGACACTGTGCGAGTGTGAGTGTGTGTGAAAACAACCTTCATTCTAGAAAAAATGCTTAATCTTGTCTCACTGCTCACTTTCCTCTTCTCTTTAAACCAACACTAGCTTACTTTTTAATTCTCATGAGTGAGGGTTATGTTTGGCTGGCCTTGACTCTATTCAGTCTGCTTTCAGGTCCTTACATGTATTGTGGCATGAAGCTCTCCTGGGTCACAGAATTTGTATTCAATCACATATTTTTCATATCCTTCACTGGTATACCGTTGCCACCTTTTCCAGCCTCTATTGATGCTTCAAGGGTCAGTCCTTGACTTTCTGATCCTCTTTCTTTACCTATTGTCTTGGAAAATTAATTAACTCATATGGCTTTTAATAACAGATAGATACAGATGACATACAAATCTGCTTCTCCTCAAATGACCTTGCTTCCTCTTTCATGTCCAACATCATTAACTGCCTGTCAGCCATCTCTTCTTGGATTCTCCAATGCTGCCTAAAACAGAACTAATTACATTACATTAACATTTATTCATAAAGCACCAAGAATTTACACAGAGGTTGGTATGGAGCACAAACTTAATTACAGACAGTGGACGAACCAGGAGAGATGAATACATGAAGCAGAGAAACCTGCATGAAAGCTTGCAAGCTTAAATCTCCCCTCTATAACCAAATTGGATCTTGAAACTGATAACACCAGTTTCTGTCCAACTAACCAGAATCATTGCCTTCTGTTATCTTTATCTCAAATGTACAGTCCCTTACCAAACCAGCTAACCTACACATAAACCACATTGCTCGTATACTTCTTTATAGTCTGCCATCTTGTCTAGGATAAAACACTTTTCTGCTGAGTACTGGACTTTCTCCACTACAATGTATCCAAAGCGCTGTATCCAGGTTCATCCTCCTGACTTGTATCCACTGGCAGTTCCCATTCCATCATTTAAAATATTTTAAAAATTCACCCTATTATACAAAACCCCTTACCATTTGACAAATATTTTTATTGCTGTTCTTGTCACTCAGTAATCTCCTACATGGCCATTACATATGGTCTAATGCTCATTGCCTCATGTACCTTTCCTATTTATTCTTACAAGACCTAACTTACTTCCAAACCCTCCTTCAATAAGAACACTAGATCATACTAACACAGTTGTCACTGTCGCTTCATTCCACTGTTTGCCATTGCCTATAGACTTTGCTAAAGTATTCGAGACAGATCTGCACAAAAGGTGAGTCTACAAATTGACATCTATAGGGTTGAGATAAAATGTATACATTTGCACTTAATACTAAGTGTATTAAGTCAGAGAAACTTCCATTTACTATAAATCTCTGCATCCTATCTTTTTCCGCCCCTTCAATTTGTTTAGTAATGAGCTCCCAAGTGGTCTCAGTGCTTGCTGATGATGCAACATTAGGTAGGCTAATACAGTCTAAACGTAATGTTCCTTCTCTGCAAGAGGATTTAGACAAATTAGGGGACTGCGCAGATAAGTGGCAAATGAAGTTATGCATTTTGGGGAACAAAATAACAATGCAATATATACTTTAAAGGGACTGTATCAACTGAACATTATTTTTACTGTGAATATAAATAATAAAAAATGATTTAAATTATCTACACGTTGTGTTATCAAAACTGCAAGCAAATGCCTACATTTTAAGAAAATGTGTTTTAAATGTGTCTCTGGAGTCTCTTGTTTATGACATCACCTGTGGCTTGGTATGTAAATGAACTGCTTTTCTATGGGAAATGTGTAATTTGCAAACCATGCCCCAGGTGATGTCAGAAACAGTAGACTCCACAGACACATTTAAAACACATTTTTCTCCATATAGATGTATAGATTTACCGATCATGTTCAATCATTTTTTCTATGCTCTACATTCACTGTAAAGACAATGTTTAGGTGATATAGTCCCTTTAAATGGTCTCTCTATGAGAAAAATGACTAATGATTTAGGAATAACTGTAGACAAACCGGAGCTGCAAAGGCCAATAAGGTATGCATCCATTTTGCTGCTTTTGATCCAAGGGAGGCATTCATTATTTGAGCTATATAATATTTGTTAATGTAATATATTCAAGGCTCCATAATCTCTTGCGTGTAATATTATATATATATATATATATATATATATATATATATATATATATATATATATATATATTCCAGAACAAAATGTCAATCTGGGTAATTTTGTTATTTGTAACAATAAATGATGTTATCCATTAAAAAGTGATTGATTACATTGTATGTCAGCTCCCATACTGTGTTCTTTCAATATAAATCTCCCATTAAACGATATATGTCAAATATCAGATGCATGATTAATGACTTTCCTAAATTGGCCTCAGCCACAAGCTGTAAATGAGGCCGTTCATCACCGGGGTTTAATGTCGCACACAAACACTGCTTGTTGTTCTCCATTCACCCAGCAGGTATAGGACATTTTCTACAATTTTACTGCTGTGGATTGCAACTTCTATCATACTCATTCTGCCTTTGGACTGATACCATGAACTCTGCTTGGCATCCCATCTACCCATGAGAAACAGAAAACTCCTTCTCCTATGGCCTTCAACTCTCACTGTGCTCTGCCAGCACTTTGCTTCATATCAGAAAAATGGTCGTGATCCCATATGGGTAACAAGAAAAGTCAATCACTTCCAAAGGAAAGAACAGAAGTATGCAGAAGTGCCACTCCATTCAAAGTAAAGAAAGCCTATGACTAAGCGCTAATGCACGAAACACATGAGGACGGTTGGTTTCTTCTGCACCAGACTTATTTGATTTCATTGTTACTTTGAACATAAAAAGTAGATTTTTCAGCCAATGGAGTTTTTCTGCATACTTTTTGTTCTGTCTCTTGGAAAGTGGATCTATGAGTTCCATGGTTGGGGAGCAGCGCCTACGGAGACTGAGTGTGATCTATTAGAACTACTTAACTGGGCTGTTGGCCAAAATACAGTTTACGCACTACACCTACTCTGTATGTAATCTTAGAGAAATCAGTGGATCACAAAAAGAAATCAGTGGATCGTTCAAAAAACAAGGAAAGGAATTGATCGGAGTTCTATTTGAAAAAGTATTGTAGCAGAAGTTCTCTTGGGCATCCAATTTGGGAAAATGTTCTTTTTCTTAATGCACATCTGTACAAAATACACACTTATTAAATTAAAGTGGTTTCTGCCATACACCGTTGGGAATATGCAGCAGCTGTGTATTATCCAGTTGGGGGCAGTTTTGAGTGATGCATGTATCTCACACATCTTCATGACACACATTTTCCCACAACAATTAATTTGTTCACGACCCTCTGCAGTACTAACACACATGTTTGCTGTCATCAAATGTTTAGTGACAAGTATCGATGCAGAGAGAACAGAAAATACTTGCAGAATCACATCAGAGGGAATGTTGAATATATTTAATGAAGGTGAAAAGCCTGGCTGTTAAAAATTGTATAGACAAAAAGCAGAAATGCACTGTCCACTGAATCACATATATAGACAAAGCATCTTCTCAAAGACCCAGGTGCATGTGTAAAGGAAGGAAAGGAGTAATGGTATTTGTATTAAGAACAGGATCCAGTTTATTATTATACACTCACAAATAAAATGTGAGTGTAAAGACAGCTTTAAGATGCAGATTACCAGTCACTACTACTGTCTCAAAGATGTATTCATACAGCTTCCTCCAGATGAGAAGATAAGGAGCCCGAACAGCAGCTGCAGGCTAACCAGGATATTATCAGTCCAAAATATAGCAAACGCAACACTGGAAACAGCAGAAAGATAATCTAAATTTAATGATGCCACCCATGCCCTATGTATTTTGTCAAAACACTCTAGACTTCTTCAGGGGGACACGGAAGTGGCACAATATACAGCCTAACAAGAAATGCTATATATATGTGTCTCCTCCCTCCCATCATTGTCCAGGCCACACCAAGTCCAATCATTAGTCAATTTGCCGCTACTGGCATTCATACTCCTCCATTTATCATCTCAACCTGGAGCTCTCATGGTATCTCTTCAATTATCGTGGGACTTCCTCCACTCATGTAACGTTCTGCAATCACGCAACTGGCTTAACCAGTCATCTTGGTTGTACTGGGCTGGAGAAGCTGCGATCATGTGACTCATTTGACTAATTATTTTTAGACATTATCGGACTGGAGAATTGCCCTTATCAGTGTATTCTCGACAAACTCCATGGAATAAATAGTTTGTTGTTGTGATATACAATAAAAAAAACAATTAAAGGTATTTTAACATAATCATAAATGGAATCTTAGGCATAGATTGATTGAATATTAACTGTTATATATGAAATGACCACTTAAATTGGATTTTTTTTTAAGCTCCTTGGTGACTGCAATGTTTTTGCTGTGTCTTACCCTTGGTTTTAACACTTCTGCAGTGTTTGTGTTTAGCTGTAATTTTCCTCTTTCTCAGTTAATGTACACACATATTTTATTTATTGTTTTTCCAGCATAAGAAGGGTTACTGTATTATGTCATTTAGTTTACTTAAAAAAAAATCATAAAATATGAGGAAAAATGTTAAACAAAAAAACTTTTTCTAACTTCAACCTGAAAAATACAAATGGTAAAAATGACCCCATTTAAATAGTTTCTAATATTTGTCCTAAATTTAGAAATACCAGTGTGCACTTGTTTTTCTGTTGTATTTGCATGTTATTTTTATTTCCTAACCATTTTCTCCTACAGTGACTTTTTGACCCCAACCCTATTCATCCTAACACTTAATCTAACTCTAACCCTAGCACTATACCTAAACTGAATTCTAACCCTAACCCAGCTGTAACTCTAAATGGAACCCTAACCCTAGATCTAAGGTAAATTTCGATTTAGGGGTAGTTTGGGCTTTTTTGCCTGAAATATTGCTGACTGCCTCTATACGCTGTCTAACAACAGAAATAAACTGATTGAAGTGATCACTTTTGTAGCCCTTGCTGGCTACAGGGCAAAACCATATTAAAAGGATTTGCTCTGTGGAATGATCACATATACTTTGTCATTCTTATCTCTATGCCTCTTTCCTTATATAAAAAAAGTGTACATCATTTTATACCTGCATTTGAAACAGTCGCATACTATTAACGTCACAAGGTATGACAGGAAATGTATAATACTCAATAGGCAAAACATTCCATATCTTTACCTTATTAGATTTTTCTTCAAAAATCAATAAATAAAAAGGAAAATAAGTGAAAATGAACAACAATAATGAAAATAAAGATGGAAAAATAGAAATGGCAATAATAATAAAACAAATAAATATAACATAGAAAATCAACAATGATGTGATAAATAAAAAATTGTATTACAATAAAATATTAAATATTAAACAAATGAATCAAATTAAATGAAATAAACATGAAAATAAATATAGTTCCAGGTAAAAAAACTATGTGATTCCCTACATATACCTCTATCTCTTTCAATATTAGTGCTTATCTATTCCATATGAATCATATCTAAATCTTGATGTAACCCTACCAGTACAAGAGTTTTTAACGTGTGGTTTAAAGGTCCTCCCTTTGGGGAGGACCACATCACCTCCCCATATGTATCACATCACCTCCCCAAAGATCATTCGCAATATTTTCAATTTCAAAGAACCATACATTTCCCCAACTAAACAGACACTTATTGCAGTGCAAGGGTACAGGATGTTTTTTTCTGATTTTTTACTTTTATTTTTTAAATATGTTCACTACTTTTCTTGTTGTTCTACCAACATATTGCTTTTTACATCCACAGTGTAATGCATAAACAACATTCTCTGTGTCACATGTAATATTTTCTTTAAGTATAAAAATTCTTCTGTTGTTGTGCTAGAAAAATGTAATATCCTTCTGGGGTTGAGAGTACCATTTTTGCAGTTAAAGCATTTGAAGAGTAGAATTTTCAGTCGCTTTTCTATCTATAGCCTGTGGACTATTGGATAAAACTTCTTTTAACATTTCCTCTTGCAACAAAATGGGCCAATGTTTTTTTAAGGTTTATTTTTTAATACCGAATGCCTGACTGAGTTATACTGAGTGATCAATGAAAAGTCTAAACTTACATTTTATTTTGCAAGCTGTTTGTCCCTAACCAAGGCATTTCTGTTCAAAAGATCTACTTCTTCTAAGACCCTATCCAACTTAGTCTCATCACTTTTTTTTTTCAATTAACTTCCCTATTTTTATGTCAGCCTGTTCTCTATATTCCCAGGCACCCACCTAAGCCAACTGGATAATGGCATCTTGAGGGGTTGAGGAAGGAGTTTACAACTGTTGGCTTAAATAAACTTTTGGGACAAATACTATTCAACCTCCCTGGTGAGATCTAAATTCACTGGAATGAAAACCTAAATTGTAACTATTGTAATTTAAATAAGATATTAAACTATTTAGTGACAAAAAATCCCTATCCCCAATAACCAATATACTGATTAATAGAGATAGAGGTATTTATAGGGGGTCAGTTAGAGTCTTACCTGTTTTTATTTTTATTATTTTTATTTCTATTCTTATTTACTTTTTTATCTTTATTTTTATTATTATTTTTCATTTTTACTTATTTGATTTTTTTTTTTAAACTTTTCTAAAGAGGTGAACGAAAAATCTAATAAGGTAAAGAATCCCTTTAATATGGAATGTTTTGCCTATTAATTATGAAATATAATATTTATATATATATACATATATATATATATATATATATTGTGAATGTGATCATATATACTTATTTTTTATATTATTTTATATAAGAGAGACATGGGGCTATTCACTGAAAGGTGAGTTGCAGGGAAGATGAGGTGAGCTGTGGTGAAATTAATATTTAATATCAACAATTTATCTATATATAGTGCAGGGCCAATCCTGGTGAATTTGCTTAATGGCGTAAATGTATAGTTAAAATACACCTCATCTCACCTCAACTCACTTACATCTCACTTTTTAGTGAATAGACCCCACTGAGATAAAATTCATATAGTACATACAAATGTATGTTAGGTGATTTATGGATAGATGATTCATTAAGAATTAAATTCCCATTTAACACCTTTGTGACGCATGGTGCTTGCGTCCCAAACGACGCAAGCACCAAAACGTCACGATTTGTTCCTGGCCACCGATCACAAGGTGATCGGTAGCCAGGAACACTCTGGCAGAGACCCGATCAGGGTTTTAATAGACCCTGTGGGTCCCTGCCAAAAAATCACGAGACCTCCGGACGTCACGTGTGACGTCACGGAGGCGTGCCTGAACCCGGAAGTTCGGGCACAGCGCGATTTAGCAAAATGTAGCCGGTGCTCACTTTGAGCACCGGCCACATTTCCCCTGTCAGACTGAGGGCACTCAAAGTGGCCTCAGATGACAGGTGGGATCCCGCTGTAAGTGCCTGCAGCGGGATCCGAAAACAGCTCATCGCCGGGAGCCGCGATGAGCTGTTTAGTACAGGACGTACTATGCCATCCTAACGACTTTAAGGCACTTAAAGTCAGGACGGCATAGAACGTCCCAACGTCACGAAGGGGTTAAGTGGTCAGTTCATTTTTAAAAGTTAACATTATTTAATTATAAAGTATATTACCAGAAAGGATGCATGTCCTTTTCAAGTATGTCACATTCAGTCAATCTATACCTATGTCTCCATTCATGATTATGTTGACACAGTTTATCATTACCACTGATTTTTTATTGTATGTCACCATCATAAACTGTTTACTCCATAGAATTTGCCAAGCGTACACTGACAAGGGAATGTCTCCAGCCTAGTAAGGTCTCAAGATGATTGGTCAAACAAGCTTCTCCTGTTTAAGGATGATTGGTTAAGCCAGTCATGTGATTGGAGGAAGTACTGCAATTATTGGAGCGATATTATGAGAGGTCCAGGTGGAGAGGATAAATGTAGGTATATGAACGCCAGTGTCAGTGACTTGACTTATGATTGGACTTGATGGGGATAAGGCAATGGGAGGAGAGAAATATATATAGCGTTTCCTATTCGTTTCTTATTCGGTTGTATGTTGTGCCATTAGTATGTTCCCAAAAGAACAGACAAAATGTGTAGGCGTTACTTATATTTTGCTTTTACAATTTGGATTATCTTTGTGCTGGTTCCAGTGTTGAGTCTGCCATCTTTTGGACAGATATTATCCTGGTTCCTACTGCCTCTAGCTGCTATTCAGGCTCTTTATCTTCTCATCTGGAGAAAGCTGTATGAATACATCTAATTTGTGAGTGTATAATAATAAATTATATCCTGCCCTTTCCTTATATGTGCATCCGGGTCTTTGAGAAGATGCTTTGTCCATATATTAGGTCCTATGATTCAGTCAATGATCAGTTTTTTTCTTTCTATATTTCTATTTGGGATTGAGGAGTTCTTGCAGAGTGCATCATTTAACGAGACTATAACATATTTCTGTCTGTTTGGTTTTACAATGTTAAATATTTTAGATTGTCTGCAGTGGCACTTAAACCACAATAACACATTTATTGCAAACAATTCAGATAATAGGCACCAATTTATGATTTACAAAAATGAACCAGGCGCTCTATGTAGGCAGAAAAAGCAAGGACCAATACTGGATCTCACAAAGTATACCAAGAGATTAAGGACAGGCATTCATTTAGTTTCAAATCCATTGACTGGGTTATATTCTCACTTTTGAATAGACCCAATTCTTGATAGGCAACATTTTAAAAAATTTCTAAACAATAAATGAATCTGAAAGGAGAACCAAAATAGTAAAATTGGAGATGACAAAATGTCCCTTGCAAATTACATTTTGTGGCAGGTAGATTGAATTGCTTTTATTTATTTTATTCAAATATACCGGTAAATGGTGGACTGGGTTGAAAAAATATATTTCGCTTCATGAATTTTATAAAGATCTTTTAACTGACAAGTTCACCTTAAATTAAAGAAAACGTCGATTGAAAGGAACTCAAATAGTAAAATACTTCCATCCCCCAACCTGAGTATATATACAAGGGTGCTCATAAAAAAAATTAATAAACTGAAAACGAAGAAAAAAGCATACTCAAGTTAAACAACACTAAGGGAAAGGAAACTAGAATGGCAAAAATATACAAAATATAGTACAACACGTACTAATGCACAACATATATTATATATATATATATATAGAGAGAGAGAGATCTAAGGCTAACAAAGAAAAAACAATATACAGAAAATACATTAAACATAAAGGAAGAACCCCTTACTGCCAAACCCTGTATAGACCATGTATGGAACGATATTGTAACTGATTTGAGCATAAATGGAAGGAAAAGCGATCTCACACTAGTGAACAAAGGCAGGAACTGACTTGATAATAAAAAAGGTGCTCATTGTTTTTTTGGCAGGGCATGCCAGCAAGGTATTTACCGTCATTATCTGGATCTCTTCTGGCAGATCCAAAGGATTTAATATCACCATCTTTGGCTGCTGGTGTACTGAGGACTGAAAGCTTATTCTGTCCTATGCCTGCTTATATCAGCTCACCACTATCATCTTGTACTCTGCTGGTTAATGTACATGCCTACTATATTAAGGCAATTCGCATTATCTATGGGTTATTTGTAGGCATGTCATACTTTTTTATTATCGTCGGTTTCTGCCTATGCTCACTAGTATGAGATCTCTTTGCCTTCTATTTATGCTCTGATCTGTATCAATATCATTCCATGCATGGTCTATACATTTTTATAATAATAAAGTTATTTATTATATAATCTCCAACTATATTAACTTGCAAATAATTGCTCCTAACCGTCAAATACTCCCCTTCTTTATGATCTCCCTTTGTATCAAGTAACATAACCCTACATATGTAATAGACGTCCCCAACCCATTGTTCAGCTCTCTGGCATCCAAAGGGTGAAACCAACATCACTTTGGAACTGTCATCTACTTAGAATCCAAGGCTTTCACAGCTCACTGCTGCCACCTGCCAGCAGAGATCAACACTGTCAATACCACTCAGGATTCTTTCCTTTACTGCAAGGGCCCTTTCAATAAGTATGTAAATATGCAAATTAATACAGCAGAACTGCATGGAAGAAGAGGTCTGGACATTCAAACTATAAATTTAAATAATCCAAAAGAACAATTAAGGACAGCAAAACTGATAAATATTCAGTACCAGTCCAGCAGTAGAATACATTTTTATTTCAACAGTAGCATATCTAGAGAATATTACTATGACTAGAGGGTCTACTCAATAAAGAGAGACTTACAGTGGAGTTGCAGGCCAATGTAGCTGATTTGGAAATATTCTCCAATGCAGCTGAATGGGAGAATTTTTCTAACTCAGCTGCTTTGGCCTTAAGTTTGAAATTCTCATCTCAATCCTTTAACACAGTAAAGGAAGAGAGTATATTTAAAAGAAGAAAAACTACCACAACTAGAGGACATAGTCTTAAATTAGAGGGGCAACGATTTAAAAGTGCTATCAGGAAGTATAACTTTACTGATAGGGTAGTGGATATGTGGAATAGCCTTCCAGCAGAAGTGGTAGAGGTAAACACAGTCAAGGATTTTAAGCATGCGTGGGATAGACACAAGGCTATCCTAGCTATAAGACCGGGAACGGGGGACTAATAAAAGTATTCAAAAAAATTGGGCAGACTAGATGGACCGAATGGTTCTTATCTGCCGACGCATTCTATGTTTCTATGTTTCTAATTTACTGCAATGTTCTGTTTATTGAGTAGACCCTTAGATCTTTTTTTTTTGTTAGCACCGTATTTTTATAGAAACACTATTGACACAGAAATGTTGACTTACAACAAAAGTGGATAAAATGAACATATGGGGCTCTGTAGAATGACATGAGTTATGACTTATCGGTGCTATTCAAGTCAAAAAGTATTCAATGACCAGAAATACATCTCAGGTTACTGAATAAGGCCCTTTTACTGGATACTTCAGTTTTAGTTTTTACTGTGAAAGAACCATTTTTTCCATTCTTTCTGCTCCTTTCCTAATGGCCCAAAGACTCTCTCATCCCACTGGATTCGAAAATAACTGAAACAGTCTCAAAAGCGAACGCAAATCTAGTGAAGATAAAAAGTGATAACAAATCAAACAGTAAAAACAAGTACCACACTAGGAAAATAACTTTTATTTGTTTGTAAGATTTACTTGAAAATTAGAGACATTTCACTGTATTCTCCATGTTAAAAATACTTTATAAATAAACTAGCTTTTCTACCCTCTTCGCCCAGGATTTAGGTAATTGTTTCTGGTTAGTTTGGTGTATTTTGGTGTGTTTTCGATTTTGAAAGTATTCAGCATGTATTTAGCCATAATAGCCGAATTGTAAGGTTCAGGTTCACATCAGGGCATTTTGTGTAGCTCAAAATTCCACTTCCAATATGACCCTGAAGTGCCCCGAATCTTTCCGAACTCTGGGCCAATTAGCTTAGAAATCTTGCAATGTTAGTGAAGTTGATGGGTCATTGTTCTATATCACCAGTGATGCCATCATCTCGTTTTGTCCATGCCCAATGTTCATACTGCCAGCATCCAGGTCATTTATGTTGATTTATATAATAATCATATTTGAAATTTGCATTGGTTCCTCCATTGGTTTATTTATACCAATGTGCTTGTACAAAACAAGTGAGATGTCTACCTAAAGACCTTATGTTATAGGTTTCAAAGGTTCTAAGGGTGGCATGGACAAAAGGAGATCATTACATCACTGGTGATGTAGAACAATGATGCATCAACTTTGCAACTTATGTGTTGTCTAATTACCTCAAAACTTAATTAACTCATAACTTGGGAAAGGAACAATGTGAAGAGATGAAAATAGTTGTGTTGACCTAGGTTCCAGCATGAATAAGCTGTGCAACTTTCATGATTCCAGAGTTCAGCGTTCAAGAGTTTTTCCTGCTTTACACAAACAAACATACAGAAGATTTTCTGTTTTATAGTTCAAATCTGGCTAAACAGTGGACAAACCAGGGTAGCATTTTCCGGTTCGCACACTTGACACGTTTCTACAGAAGCACATCATTTAGATGGTTTAGATAGACATGTTTAATTAAATAAACAAATACATTTCCTTACTCTCTGGGAGCAGACATGTTGTTTATAATATTTTCACCATCCCATGGATCAAGATATCACCATTCCATGGACCAAGATCACTAACTACTAGATTATGACTGGGTTGTACACCTTCTCTCTAATCCTTTACCTACTGCAGCCCATTCATTTGATTTATAAATCTAGAAGAAGTTATTTTATTTGAGGACTTATTTGAAATCTTGCTTTTCATTCCATTAAGTGAAAACACTCCTTCTTTGGTTCTTAGACTACAAGGTTTACACACTTTTTGAAATTTTTTATTCTTAACAAGTTCATGTTATTTGACTAGACATTTGTTTAACCTTTAAATTAATGAGTAGGTGTGTCTTCTCTAAACATTAACTTATGCCACTGCTACCCTAAAGGCAATTTCCTCTTCAGTGATTCTCAGTAAATACATAATGGTTTTTCACAGAGATTTTTTTTGTCAGGTATACCAATCTATTTTCTTGTACATTAACTCAAAATGTGAATGTCATACACAAATGAGTGTACATTCCAAGCGGGAATAATACTTCACTTTATCCTATAATAGTTAAAGTACAACTCTCTCTCTATCAGTAGGTTTTTTTCTTTTGACATTCACCCACAATGCACTGCTTGCTACTCTTTCAGGGACCACTAATTGGCATGGTTTTCGTAAGGCCCATATTTTATAAGTGTGTTTAAGTGCATGTAGGTTTGTTGTGTCCATAATAGCCTCCTATCTCCTGTATGAACGATGATGATGCCTAATAATATTACTGACTTAATTGTGTGTGTAGATACATTTTAGATGCACAAGTTCAGTACAAGCTTGGATAGAAGCATATAAAAGAGCAGAGGTACAGATCATCTGCTCTCTCACATTAGACATCAAGAAACATGTGCATAGACCCACTGATCTAGCTAACCTTGGTAATGCAGATGTTTGGTCCATGATGTTCAGTCAGTCATAAGGCATCCCCACTGCCTCAGTCATCACTCTTTTAGTCTTGGAAGACACAATTGGTGGTGACGGTGGGATTATAAAAAGATGCTCATAGTAGTGGCCAAGACAATGTACATACACCGGGCCCCTTTAATCCTGCTATGCATCAATTTATGTAACTGAGGGTAACAACGCTGCCAGAGTCTTACTGGACTATTTTTGTAAATAATCCAATTAAAATTGTACATCACTGAGCAATGTAATGCATGCTATGTTAACATAATATCCACTGCCCCTAATATCTGCTTCCAATAATGTAATGCTAATGAATAATGTATTATGGGGGCTGGAAAGATAATCAATGCAAACATGTAAAGAGGTTAATTTCATAATTACAATACAATAGTCAAACTACGTTGTCTGTGTCCAAACATAAATGTGATTAAACAAGAGATCCGTTAAATATTATCATTAACGCCCCTGTAATTGTATGTTGATTGAAGTAATATGCAGTGTATTAAATAAATATTGCAGAGATTCTTACACGGATTAATTAGAGACAGGGGTGGTTGTCGGTTTTTGATGCCATTATGCAGAAAAATCAGTTAGGGACCTGTCATTCTGGCTCTAAACCCTTTCTATATATCTGTCTCCCGTCAGATCCTGTTGGTGTACTATAAGTGGGAGGGGTGTTGACTAATCAAGTTAGCGTCTTCGGTTGTCGCTTAATTTGCTCATATGGTAGATCCACTACTTAAGACAACTTTTAGCAAATGAATAATATACATCACACTCAATAATCTTATCAATATTTGGATTTGCAAGAATAACACACAGCTTTAAAAATGCAATAATAATATTTTAAGAAGTTAAACAACTTTTTTGCAAACTTTAAAAAAAATGTAATTGCTAAAGATGGTAGTGTGGAAAGATAAAAAAAAAAACAAGTCTCATTAATATTCTAAACCTGTGTACTAAAGGGAAAAAACAGAGATTTTATTGTGATCATATTTTGGATTTATTACTGCCACGGAATGCAAAGGAGCCAAGTAATCAGAAGGCGTGAGACTAATATTACTGTGATATTGACAGACAGCGCTCTGAAACGCACGCCGAATGAGCAGTTATATGAAGTGAAGATACTTAAAACTTCACAAGCTGACGCATAAATATCCATAAGAAGAGCTCGGCATATCTCAGACAGCTGCATGATAACGAGAATACCATTCTATGCTCTGCTTCCTTGTCAATACAAATGAATGGGATTAAAACCATCTCAGTGTGTAGCGCGTGGAGATGAGCAGAGATAATATGAAAACAAGCCTACACAGGAGACATCTGCGATTTGTAATCCTGAACCCAGACGGTGGAAGTACCACTTTCTCCACTCTCTCTGCTCCATTTTCTAACACCTGACAAAACCTCTCACCCAGCTGATTCCAAAATAACTGAACTAGCGTTGCAAGAGAATGTAAAGGCAATAATGATAAAATATAACTGATTCAGAATCTCCAAGCACCTGTGGGAAAAACATTTGTTTGTAAGACAGGCTTGAAAATAAGATACATTTTAATGTATCCTTCATGGTAAAACACTTTGGAAATAAATACATCTGGCCAAATGATGGGCAGATCATGTGCACTAGGACTGCCATCAAGGGTTGCATTTCCCATTGGGTCAACTTGATTAGGGTGACTTGATTTTGGGTGCTGCCTTAAGCAAGCATAAATACCATGCTTGTGTTGTGAATTAGCAGTAGCATACTGTTGTATACTGCACTGGTGAGGGGATGGGACTGTTCTTCGCGGCAACTTCAATGTAGCCGCTGCACCGCGACCTCTCACGTGATGGCCAGTTCATCACGCGAGAGGTCAGCGCAGAGACTGTGAGAAAGTTCATTGCGGGATCACGTACAAGGTGAGTATTATTAGTATTAGGACTTAGTGTTAGTATTAGGGCTTAGTATTATGGCTTAGGGGTTATTATTGTGGCTTAGAGGGTTAGTGTTAGTATTAGGGGTTTGTGTTAGTATTAGAGGTTTGTGTTAGTATTAGGGATTAGAGGGTTAGTGTTAGTATTGGGGGTTAGTGTTAGTATTATGGGTATTAGTAATAGGGTTTCGGTGGGATTAGTATTAGGGTTTGGGGATTAGTATTAGGGTTTTGGGAGGGTTAATATTAGGGTTCGGGGAGGGTTAGTATTAGGGTTCGCGGAGGGGTAACTTTTAGGGGGGTTAATTTACTATGGAGGGTTACTGTAATTGTAAGCGCTGACATTGCTGTGTTGAAATGGCCGCGTTGTGTTTCACTGCTGACAAACTGTCCTAAATGCTACTGGTGAGGCTGCACCTGGAGTATTGTACGCAGTACTGGGAACTGTCTCCAGAATGATGTAAATACTTTGGACAGAGTTCAGAGAAGGGTCACTGAACTGGTTTATGGACAGGGCCAGAAATATTGAAGGCACATGGGCTACAGGTACTGTGAGGCCCCAAGTAATATAGGATTGGGCATAAGTCGCTAATCATATGTTTCAGTACTAAAATTGCAATCACAGGACTTTACCCAGAGCCCAAGACTTACCCCAGCACTTAGATTGTACTTGGCATATCATATAAACTTGTAATATTATGGAAAAATCAGCAGTAATGTATAAGCATGGCATAACATGGCAAAAGCAGCAGTAATGTATAAACTTGGCATGTCACGGAAAAATCAGCAGTATTGGATAAACTTGCCAATCTGCCAATCCCCTAGATTTGCAAAGCAGCCCCTCAGACTTGCCGATCTCTCCACCAGATTTGCCAGTTTGCCCCCAGACTTGCCATTCTGCCCCAAGATTTTCTGATCAACATTGAACACCCAGGACTTACCCCAGTTTATGCCCCATCACCCACATTGTACACTAAGACCTACCACAGTCAGCAGCCACAGCTCCCTGGTGTCTAGTGGCAGGCAGGATGGTGTCTGTGCACTGCCCAGGCACTCTCCTGCTCCCTCTCATGCTCCCCACCCGCTCTGAAGTCATGACCCCCCAGTGCCTATGCTGGCAATCTTTAATTTATTTATTTTGAAAGGGCCATGCGAACATGGTGAAGGAGGGGGTATTTGTAAAAAGTAGAAAAACTACAAGAAGACAAAGTCTTAAATTAATGGGGCAAAGGTTTAAAAGTAATATCAGGAAGTATTGCATGGAATAGTATCATAAGGATGCATGGAATAGCTTTCTAGCATAAGCGCCATAGGTTAATACAGTAAAAGAGTAGTCATGCATGGGATGACATAAGTCTCCCCTTGATATAAGATAACGCCAGGAACTAATGGAAGTGTTTAGTGCATTTTTATTTTAATTTAGGCAACCCACTAAGCAGACTAGTTCTATGTGAGTATGTTTCTGCCCCCAAATATATTTTATTATCTAAGGATGGTTATCTGTTCTCTTTGTGCCTTGAGCCATCTGAAATTTAAATCAGGCCATTGTCTAATTTGATTATCGAATGTGCCTGGACATGGTTTAATTCATATCAAAGCTTGCAAAATAATGCTTAAATAGGGTTGCCATGTATCCTGTTTTGGCTTTGTCTAGGAAACAAAACGAAGGCAATACTGGATATTTGCATTGCTTTTTATGGTAAAACGCTGTGATATATTTGTGTGTCTAGTATTTTTAACAAAGTCTAGTATTTGTGTCAAAGTTGTCTGACAACCCGGGGCTTAACATACATTTGTATTGTTAAAATGTTTCCCCCATTCATTTTTCGATTAAAAAATGTCAGAAAATGTACTGTTATTTAGTTTTTGCTTTCAGAACTAGGTAATTGTTTTGGAGAAATTACTTTGCATTATTAGCCAGGGACTTATTTACCTTTGCAAAAGCCTTCCATGTGACTTCCTATACATTTGCTGCAAATTCTGCCTAGGTATTCATTTTCAACCTTTCTTTTCGCTTCTTCGACTGCATCTGAGACTTCCAGGGTAGACTGTTTTTGAGTAAAGGACCATGTAAACAAATGGAGAGGAATAATTCTCTAAATTTGTTCGAGACAGATGCCTTTAGCAAGGTATGAGTTTGACATGACATGGTAGCTTCTATCATTCGGGATATGTATTTGCCTAGAAATAACTGAAACTTAAAACCAGACTGTGGAGTAAAATAACGGCCACAGCACTTTATGTAAATAGTCATTGCATTACATTATATATATACATTCCACACATATATATCCGTATTATACAATGACTAAACATAACATAACATTCCATACAGAACAAATCAACCAAGCTTGCACGAGTATCCAGGTGGCTGCCGAATAACTCCATGTTCTGGGCATATACCAATGCCCCCAATACCTGAGGTTCGAGGTACCACTTTCCCCTCGAACCTCCCACCAGAGTCCCAATTGACTCTCCCCAATCCATTCTTCCATTAACCCTCCTGGATACCCTGCAAGCTTCTGCCAACGCTGTGACATGTAAATAAATAAAGGCTCATTACCAGAAAAATTAGGGAGGGTGGGTGGGACAACAGGTAGGGGAAAACCTTTTCCTAAAATGGCCCCCAAACTTCCTGTTCCTAGCTTTTATTGACTCCCAACTCCTCCCACTAATTCACACTATAGGCTGAACATATCCCCTCAGCACCCTGTCATGATTGCCCCTCCCCGACCTTGTCTGGGGGCTACAGGACCACAACATTCAACAAGTAATTGGAACTACCATAACGGTAGTCCTAACGCTCTCTCTTGTGATTTACTGATAGATAGTGACATTGCCCCATCAGTTTTTACCCAGGAAGCACATTTGGAAATATTGTCAGAAGAAGAGCAAAGAGGAATCTTCCCCTGATTTGCTGATGAGCAGTCTATTGTTATTCCAATTTTAAAATGGCAAGTTTGCTGGTACATTTTATGAGATGGAAATAGACAATCAATTTTGTTTACAGAGAGAGCACAACATTGCCAGCAGAAATGAATTAATAAAATGCACGGACTAGCTTGGCTGTGAGAGATGCACCAAATATTGGCTGAGATTCTAGATGTAGGAAAAGAACAGACTGCTATCACTCCTTATGTGACTACCTTGTGCAGCAGACTAATGAATACACACAGTGTTGGGAAGACCTAATTAAGAGCTTTCCATTTAGGAGAAGGAGTGGCATGCAGGTTTAGAGGCAAAGCAACAAGCAAAACATAATTTATAATCATCTCCAAACTGCAGGCTAGGCACTTAATTATTTTGCTGCTTTGAAAAGAGCACCTTGGATTCTGATGTTAAATGCAGGAGCCCTACTGACAAAATCTCACAGTTGGGCTATTAATTAACAGACCTTACTTTCTGGTATTGTTTTAGATAGACCAAGGAGGAATATAAGTGGTTAACAAAGCCACTGGTTGAAGACCCATATGGCAGGCACAGTTTTACATGTTTAATGGCTAGAAGAGATTGCTGTATATTATTTGCTGATGCATGGCAGGCTCCTATTACAGCCAAAGGGTTAACCTCTGATTAGAAAATACCTTGCAATTTAAAATTCTACAGCACACTTACAGGTCCTGAGCAAATGTGCATTTATTATCTTTATTAAGTGTTAACTCTTTCGGCAGCTCAGCACTTACTAGCTTCCTTTTCTTATATGACATTCAAAAGTGAGCACTATCAAACCTACTGTCTGTGGAGTTTGCATCACACCATGATCAGATTGATTTACATTATTACTTGTCAGCATATTAATATTTTGGCAAAATACATACTGAAAGACAGTTCAATGTGAAGAGAAGAGAGATGGTTAATAGATAAGCAGCGAAATGAAATCGGTAGTATAAAGCTTAATTCTAAATCTTTGGATACTGCGGTATATCCTAACTTTTAATATATCTAGTGTGAGAGAGTAGGTCAGTTTTAATTTGTTTGCTATTTTACTGGCTATGTTTCAGAACTCAATGGTGTTACATCTGGCACCTTCTGTAGAAAAATAGTGCTAATTCTGGAGCAAAGTCCTAAAAGCGGAGCAATCACCATGGAAACCAATGGGATGTTCCTGATTGTTTAGACCTCTTTTGGAACTGAATAAATAGCCCCCATTGCATCATAAGGAAATTATAAATAAACAATTGATTTGTGTATAGGTTCTTTAAAAATGGCCACAAATCCTGTACAAATTCTGTGAACTATGAAATGACAATTAGTAACAGAAATATAAATTGTGTTCCTATAGCAGCTCTTTGCAGGCTATTCACTAAAAGGTGAATTAAAGTGAGATGAACATTTCATATCACTATTTTAGCTATACATTGTGCAGGGACAAACACGATGAGTTTCCTCTGCTTAGTGAACTCACCAGGTTTGTCCCTGCTCAATGGATAGCTAAATTGGTGAGTTGACATGGTTATATCACCTAATATAACCTTCAACCCACCTTTTAGTGAATAGACCCCTTTTGTGTTTGATGAATATCATTATAAACTGCAGACATGTTGCAGTTTAGGAGAATTGTTGCTTGTAGTCATTCTATGTTTGAGCAGGCAAAATCTGTATATTATTATATTCTTTTATCTTTTAAATTAGAGAACATGTCTTGCAGTGCTGGCCTGGCACTAGCACATAGGCCACTGTCTAGTTTACCGAAGTAAGCACTTTAAAACTATAATAAAAATTCAAATAGAATAGTAAGAGGTCAACAAAATCCTGGCACACCTAACAATACAATCCTAATTCTTGTTCAAGCATTAATGTATGGAAATCTATCAGTGCTGATCTGATTTTAAGTATAGTACCATTATCCCTTTCCAAAACCAAAGTCCTTATCGTTTGTATCTCTAAGATGCATTTTGTATCAATATCTCCCAGCTGCAAAATTAGGTTAAACATCATCAGAGTATAGTAGAACCCGTAATCCTGAATTTTAGGATAATTGCTAGCACATAAGATTGAGCTGTGCAGATGTTCTTCACTCATGATTTCTTCTTTGTGTTATATATTAGCTTCCTATCACTGTTAATTAACATTTTAAAAGCCAGTAAGGGATTTATTGTCATGATGACATTGTTATGTTGATAAATAATGTGGGGATTTCACTCCAGTCTTAACATAAACACAGAATGTGTCGGCAGATAAGAACCATTCGGCCCATCTAGTCTGCCCAATTTCTTCCTAAAAAATAGAATAATAATCTGAATACTTCATTAGTCTCTGGTGTTATCTTTTATTTAGGATGCCTATGTCATGCATGCTTAAACTCATTCACTGTACTATTCTCTACCACTTCTAGTGGATGGCTATTCCATGCATCCACTACCCTTTCAGTTTAAGACTATGTCCTCTTGTTGTAGTAGATTTTCTTCTTTTAGATATACTCTGCTTTTTAAAGATATTTATTCCATTTATATATTTAAATGTTCCTATCATACCTTCTTGTCTTTCTTCCAAGCTATACATGTTAAGATCCTTTAACCTTTGGTAAGTTTTATTCTGAATTCCATGCCCCATTTTAGTAGCCCTTCTCTGAATTCTCTCCAAAAGATTTATATGCTTCTAGAGAGGGATCTAGGACACTTGTTCGCCGCATCTTCATCGCTGACAGTTCAGCGCGGCAGTTAGAATGCTGAACTGTCAGCAATGAAGAATAACGTGGCCATTTCATCGCGGCCGCGGCTATGTAAGAGCTGACAGTTCAGCGCTGAACTGTCACCTCTTACAAATGTAAAAGTAAAATGAAAATAACCCCCCCTTATTAAATGATTCCCAAATCCCAATACTAAAAATAACCCCTTTTCTAAAAATAACCCCTTTTCTAAAAATAACCCCAATACTAATATGAACCCCAATGCTAAAATTAACCCCCGAACCCTAATACTAACCCCCTAAACCCTAATACTAACCCCCGACCCCTAATACTAACCCCCCGACCCCTAATACTAACCCCCTAAACCCTAATACTAAAATTAACCCCCTAACCCCAATACTAACCCCCCTAAACCCTAATACTAAAATTAACCCCTTAAACCCTAATACTAAAATTAACCCCGAACCCTAATACTAAAATTAACCCCCTAAACCCTAATTCTAAACCCCTAATACTAACCACCCTTAAACGAAAATAGGTAAAATACTTATCTTTAACGAAGAAGTGTCCCGCGATGAAATCTCCAGCGACGATCTGTCTTGTGCTGTAGGGTCAGAAGCAGCCGCGATGAAGAGTCCCATTCCCTCTGGAGAAACATTCTCCAATACTGCATACAATTCTCCAAGTAAGGTCTCATCAGTACAAAAGGCTTCCCTCGTTCTACTTCTTATACCTCTCCCTATACAACCAAGCATTCTGCTAGCATTTCCTGCTGCTCTATTAAATTGTCTGCCTACCTTTACATTCTCTCTAATAATTACCCCTAAATTCCTGAAATAACACAATTGAGTAAAACATACGATTGACATATTCCACAATGGAATACTGCATATTGTATGATAATATAGACAGTTCTAAGAACTAAAAAAAACTCCTTAAAATTGAGTTAGTCTTTTAATTAAAATACAGCAAAATTGAGAAGCATCCATAATTCTGGTGAGTTTCATAATCCAAAACATAAAGTAGACCATCTCCATTCACCTTCGGTAGATCATCTCCACCCACCTTGTTGCTATTCCATGACTGGTACAGGAAAAAGGCAGGATGTATACAATTACATCAGGAAATCCATGGATTGGCCAGTGGGGAGGTTGTACCATCATTGGTCAGCACAGCATCATTGAGCATCTCTATACAAAAGACCTATGATATATCTGGCCATGGATGGCAAGAGCATATGACCATGCTGAAATCTTCAAGTTTCCAAGTGCACTTGACAGCATGAGTCCCAGAGTCATACAGAAATATTATATGTAGTTATATGCACAACAACGTTAATCGATTGATTGATTGCTTGCTAATTAGTGAACTCCTTACACGCTGGCAGATCAGTGGCTTTCAAGGACTAAGCTGCAAAATCCTTGTCTTGGATTATTTTATTGTGTACGTGATAACACTAAGATAAACCAGAGATAGGCTACTTTGTTGCTCTTTTTGGATGAATTGCAAAATGACAAAATATAGCAATTTATTTACTTTGATGCTTTTAAAAAGAACTCAGAAATCTAATTTAGCCTTTCTAAGAGAAACATAATTTGCGTGTAACTGGTTACATTTTATTATTAGATTATATATATTTTTTTTATCATTTAAATAGCTTCAGTTCATTCTACTCCTGTATTAAAACAATTTAACAATGCATTTGTATGGACATTCTTTTGGCACAATCAGCAGTGATTGAGTGCTACAAATTGCCATCACAGATTTTTGATGCAACTGCCATTTCTCTCAGCCACAGAGGATTATGGGACTAGTAAAGCTGAATGCATGAATGGGCAGACGTGTGTCTCCTTTAATCAGTGAAGGATGGCAGGTTTGAACAATATAAAGGAGGCATGGGTAGGTAACAAGGTGGAGGCAAATATACAATAACTGGATGTTCAAAATCTTATTATGCTGCAATATATTATTAAACTATGCAAACAATATCACATACTCAGAGTGAAAAAGAAGAACTCAGGTTATATGTTCTGACATTTTGCCAATCTTTGTCAATGGATAGATCTGATTACCAGTTTTAAAATCTGCCCTACAAACTGGTATCGTCAATTATACTTGAGCAGTGTTAAATGAGCAGAAAGCCTAAGTCTCCTGAACACGTCACATAAAAGATTCACTATGTAATCATGCATGAGCAAGCTTTATGCCCATGTGTGTATGTCATTGTTCATAGACAGGTACAACAGAGAAGGAAGAATTCCAGATAACTCATCTTCAAATATGTTAGTAAAGCTCCCCTGATGTCCATCTTGACATATTATACAGTTCAAAGTACATTATACTATGTATTACTATATAACTGATACACCATAAAGACATTACAAGGATCCAGACTGAGTACACTACTATACACATAATATCAGGACATCTCACACAGGTTCTGGACATTTACAATCTGAGATGTAAGGGTTTTCTCTATTTATGGTATTATTTTTTTGTAAACAAAGCATTTTTGTAACATAATTACACATTGTGCATCTCCATTCTCACTATACAAACGTATTACTGTTTTGGGGACGCAGGCTTGGTAGTTGTGATCCTGTGATAAATTATTCATACTTATTTTAGTATTTTGGTATGCATTCCCTATTCATATTCAAGCATGTTTGTTCCAGAACTCCAGAAGGGTATGTGTGCTTATACCATCACAAGGTTTTATTATCTCTTCATCATTTCAATGTGGTACATTGTTTCCTTGGGTGTATTTTATATTTGTTTATATTGAATGCATTATTTATTAGTGCTTATATTAATTTGCTTACACACTGTGTTTGTTACCTTTTTAATATTACCAACCACATAATCAGTGCTGTGCATGAGGTATATATTTAATTTACACACAATGGCCATGTAGCTGGTAAATATACTCAGTTCAAACAGCTTTCTATATACACTAATATTTTTCACCTGTGCATTTTTACTGTCAAACGCAAAAGCATTTTACTGATATATTCCATTACTTTAATTCCCATAGAAGCCAAATGACTACAAAGGAAAAAAGAGCAGTAGCAATTTTAGAAGGCACTGCTGTATATGACTCCTCCAGGTTGATAGGGGGTTGTATAGACATAGTTCAAATGACCAGTCATTGAGCAACCAGTGGGTTGGTTTTGGGGAAAGGCTATCTGACCTATACTAATTGTGCTGTTAGAATTAACTAGTCTAGCCCTAAAGCACCTTAAATTGAAGATCTATCTGAGGATATCTCTGTAGGCATCCAGTTGTTAAATTATGCATCACTCTTCCAGTTCTACTTAACCTGTAACTCTTCTTGAAGGCTAGATACCAGTGAATATTATATCAACATCAGCGCAGGCGAGTTTTTAGCATATTCTTTGTAGGGACATATTTAACCCCTTAAATGTGGATCTCATAGGGCAAACCCATTTTAACCCTGTACATTCATATTAATAAAACAAACAAGACAAAAAAAGCCTTACTGAAAACATATATGAAGTATAAAATATGAACCACCTACAGATATGGAAGAAGAAATTACTAAAATATACACACAAATAAAACATATATTAGGTGGATGAATGTTTCGGGTTCTATATGTGATGCTCTGCAATGTTTTTTTTAATACTTTGCCCCTATTTTTCCTTTTTTGGCTGGGAATTGACCTGGGTTATTTTGATATATTATTAATGAGTGTGTCTGGATTTTGTGTCTTGTGTTGTTTTGTGGAGAGTGTGTTTTTTTATTCTAAAGTGAGGCTTGCTTGAGTCTGATTGGATCGCATGCTGTGCATCAGGGGCAGAAATAAGCTGTTTACCCAAATACTGCATCACTTTGCTTAAAACTAATTCCAATAAAATAAAACTGCCTCATACTGCTGATTAGAAGCCCAAAGACTAAAATGCATTTACTTACACATTAAACAGAAAATCCTTGACTCCAAATGCCAAGCCTATTACACTTCATTAAGACATAATTAGAATTGCACATCACAAGGAAGAACTGCACATAATGTATTCCTTACAGCATTCCCTGTGAGGTTTTGGGGAGGTTTGCTTGCTGCCTTCATGATCTGAATAACATGCCAGATATCTATAGAAACACCAAATATCAAGGTTTACAAAGAAGAAATGAACTGAGAGCAAGGATTAGTTGGCATTCTGCTTTGGTGTGAAATGCAAGGTCTGGCCAGGCTCCAGCCTGGAGCAGTAAACAGATTAGAGCATGGTAATGCTGCTGTCAGGAGCAGTTTTACTCTGCTATCTATTGCTTTCAGTGGGAAGTTATTTGGGTTGTACAGAGTCTGGCTCTCCTACAGAGCAAAACATCATAAATAAAGTACTTCTAGCATCCTTGGCTACCTCCCTCCCAGGCTCTCTCTGCAGTCTAAGCACTGACCAGTTACACACAGATACACAATGACTGATCACAGACCCTGCATCCCCCTAGTGCATACTACATAAATAAAAGCACAAGGACACCTCTGTCCCAACCTGAAGCCAAATCCAGGCTGAGCCCGTTTCCTGACACAAAGCACATGCAATGTTCAGTGCTTTGTGGACACCTTCCCAGAGCAGGAGATGGATGGACCCTGGGTGTATACATGGCAGTAACACTAACATTAACCACATCAAAAGCACATTGGAACAGGGGGGACCTGCCAGCAAGGAGGAGCATGGAACCAGCTATCAGGGAGTCTACTATACCTTGGAAGGCTTCAGCAGAGCCAGCAGGGTGAGGAGGAGGAGGCTGCAAGGAGTCTGCATGATGCTGCTCCTCTGTCTGGCCAGCTCATCAGCACTGCTCTTTGCTGCACATCCTGCGCTGTCCCTGGTGCTGATCCAGCAGCCAAAGTTTGGTGGCCAGCAGAATGCGAGAAGAGGATACGGAGCTGAAGAGAAAGAGATGGAGGAGGAGAGGAGAGCTACTAGAAGAGGTGTTCAGACCTGGGCAACGGATGTGACATCACATAGGCTCTGGGGGGCTCTTCTTGTAGGGATTTGGGGGAACTGAGATTTAGGAGGAGAGAGAAGCATGGACCCCAGCATTAGGATAGAGAGATTTGAATGAGGTTACTCTTTCTTTTCATCCTTAGCTGTCACTTAGGTATTCAGAGGACACTCCCTGTATTCCTTGTCCTTTCTGCTTTACTTGAGGTGTCTAGGTCCCTCACACCATCAGTAGAAATCCAACCTTCTGATCTTCACCACCTCACTGGATCCAACTCATTGCTGTTCTCTGAATTTCCCTGACAATCTGCAGGGAGAGGCGCTCCTGTTGGCTCTGTGCCTAAATGCTGGGGGATCACACGCCCCTATAGTAAAATAATATACTTTGTATTACTCCCAGCACCTTACCTGTAGACAAGAGACAATTGGGTGTCACTCACTGTTTAGATATAATTAACACTTTATCTGCCGGAGGGTGCAGTAATGCATTTCCAAATCAATGCTAGTCCATCTAGGACAGACATGGTTAAGTTTTAATGTGTGCATATACATGTGTGCTAATGAGGTTTAACCTGATGCTGACGGGGGTTGAGCAGTGGACTGCAGCATAATGCACGCTGGCACTCAAAGGGTTAATGACCAAGTCAGCTGCCTTTTGGATGGGGTGGGCGGGCGAGGTAGTACTCTGTTCCTCTTGATGGTTGGGCAGGGAAAGGGAGGTAGAATGGGGAATAGCTGAAAACAATGAGAGAATTGGCTACACACTCAAAACCTGAGGGGACAGAATTGTTTCACAAATGTTCAACCTGTTAACTCATTTCCAACTGCTGTTGTAATGACTGTAAGAAAAGAGCCAGCTGTTTTATACATTGAATTAGAAACAGTGAGTGGTGTGTTCTGCCTGCTTCGTGTAGGGGTTTGAATGAGGAAACTAAAAGGATAAAGCATTCAAACCTGTGTATGATGTTCACACTGCTATCATTGCCTTACAAATTACAAGATGCAATTAGTTCTCCAGTGTATTCATGTTATATAAAAGCTTCTTTAACACACAGATATACTCATAGGGAGATAAGATGTCAGACAGAGACAGATACAACTAGATACACAGATAGACATGCAGATAACCCCTTGGCAGTCCTTAATTATAGTTGCAGAAAAGCTATTTGACTGACATTGATGTGTGAGCAGTGTATTGAATATTGTCTTTGGAAGAAACAATGTTATATCCCTGGAACTACAGTGACCACTAGTAACACATGCTCCTAACTAATTTCTCTCATTAAATGGGCTTTATTACCTAAACAGTGTTAACAGTGTGGGGAAAAAACTTAGAACAATTTATACCTTGCCTCAACGGAATTGCAAACATTAATGTTGAAAAATGTGTTTAATTGGTGCTCTCACTCATTTATGACATCACCTTGCAGAAGAATCACCTAAAATCAGTTAAATTGAGCTTGCCCTGCTTTATTACATTGATTTAGGCAACCTTTAGAACTACTGGACAGTGGTGAAACAAAGTTTCCGTGGGACTCCAGGGAAAACTCTGTCCACTGGCATATATTGAGCACTCTATATAACCAAGTGATCAGATACAGTTATATAGCATGCATATTCAGTGCTGTGGTTTGCTGTTTTTGGAGAGACAGGTAATAAACTGGGGAAACATATTTCTTATAAAACAATGTTAAACAGCAGTAGCACAAACTCACGCTGCTGAGAAAATAAGTGTACAATTTGTAGATCAATAAATAACAATATAGGAGGTGGAACAAATAAAACAATAGTAGAAGGAAAATAATGTGTGTTGGGGGGGGGGGGGGGGGGAGTAATAAGCCTGATTGAAAGGTAACAGGAGGTGGGAATGGCTGTAGAGGAGGACATTAATGAACTGATGGCTTGTATTTGGCACCCCAAGTGTTGTGTATTGTTGGATGTGCACCTTGGGAGTTATTAAGTAAACAACTGAGAACAGGCCACAAGCATCACTGCTACAAAACTCCTAGCTGTGGTGAACAGTAGATACCATGCTTCTCTCCTTATCCAGTGATGGTTAACCTTTGGTAGCATTTTTGTGTTATCCAAGAGTTACTGTATCTAGCCCAGCTAGACTGTCTGTCTAATATAATGTCCATAACAGCTTATCTCTCATCCAGTGATGGCTAATCTTTGATGTTGATGTAGATAACTCCCATAATGCACACGCATGTGTAGGACAATGTGTAATGCTGGTATTGTTTACCAGTGCAGGGGAGTCCAGCTGCAGGATGATAGTTAGCACGCACATACAAATAGAGACACCAAGCCCAATAGTTGAAGGTGGACACAATAGTTGGGTTGGTGAATCAGTTCACAAGGGCAACAAGTGAATATGCAAAGTCAAAATATAGGAGAGGACAAGGCAGAACTCTTGGTCAGGAGGAGGCCGAGGTCAGCACAGGTAGCGAATGTTCATGGTCAAAAAAGTAACCAAGGTCAGTGCAGGCAGCACAGAATCCAATTTGGAACAGTATAACCGGGCAGCTCCACATTTAAGAAGCACTTAGAGGTTGGGAGGGTGAATTTTATAGACATGGATAACTGTCTCTTGATTATGAGGTAGGAACTCATTTATGACTTGCCATTGACTCACTATGGCAAGAAATGCTTTTCAATGAGTCTTCGGCATAAGCCATATCCCACGACAGTGAAGGATAAATAGGGAAAGAGAGGAGCCGTGTTTGGCTGTGTGGGCAAACCCACATGAGGCAGAGCCTAATGAAGTTGCAACCACCATCTTGGAATGCAGCGAGGAAGCCGGACTGCATCGCACCCACCATTGTGGAACTGCCGGATGTGGTATGTATGTCGGGAACACGTGAGTAGCCATTACACAATGCATTATGGAAACTGCTGTCCACAACAGTTGGACGTCTAATCTAACCTTAGGCACCTTAGTTGTTGAGAAAAACTGTTCTTACAATGCACAGCCAGCTAAAATGGCTGGTTGAACAGCTTTGTCATGTGGCTCACAAAATCCTAGAAGATGGCCATACAGTATTTTGTTTACTTATAATGCCCTGATTAAAATGAGCATTTTAAATATATTCTGGTTCTGCTTGGGAAACATTACTATGGGTGGAAGAAGACTGGTGGAGCTGCAACTCCAGTAGCATTTTGGATATAGCGCGTGCTATCTTCCTACATCACTGCAGCTAGTAAATGAGGAAGTCTATTTGAAAAAAATGGATACGTTTAAATAGTAAGGCTAAGTAAATAAAGAAAAGAGGACTGTGTATGGAAGATAGAATTCAAGAACAACACAAAAAAACAAGGAAGGAGGGAGTCACTTTAAAGCTCAACAAAGAAAGGACAATAATTAAATAGCTGAAGCGATAAATTGTAGAGGTGAGGGAACTGGAAAGATAAAATAGAAATGACTGATAATGGGTAGTAGACAGGCAGAGGTAAAAAGGTTTTCATGGGAAACAAAAATTAATAGAGATCTACCAAGAAATGCTTGAGGATAAAGGATGAAATGATGCAAACAGAGTTGGGCAAGTGAAGATGAACGAAAGGTAGGAATATCAGACTAGAAATTAAGGGCGGAGACATGGAGTGGAGTGAAATTGACAGTAGAAGGGGCAATAGGGTCATAAACTGTAATTGGCTTCGAAATTTACTACTTCAGTTATTAGACATACATATTACATCTTTAATTTGATTCTCAGAAAGTCAGTGTGTGTAAATAAATCAAACACGTTTTTGATACCATTAATATTTTTTATTAATACAATCTTTAAAGAGTATCAAGAGATATTTAATACAACTTTATTGTACCAACAGATAATAAACAAAAGAAACTAAACTAGAAACAGTTAACTATTACATGACTGTTATGTAGCTTACCTCACCTAGACTACTGGAGATGTTTACAAAAAACTCTTCTTAATTAACCTTAAATGTAGCCATTACATCTTTTGTGCGTTTCTATACTGGGTTTGGGAAATGCGCACAAAGGCTGTTTAGAATGCCGATACTGAACATGATTATTAGACCTCTGTTTTTTTCTTCTTATGTCACCTCTGGAGCTTTTTTTTCTGACTCTAGTGATGTAGGAGGACAGCAGAGGCTTGGCATTCCTATTTCATATGGCAACAGAGTGGTTAAGGCATTAAACATGGTAACAGGAGCATGCAATAAGTTTTATACACAACAGTATAAAATGAAAAAGGCATTGCAGTGTATAGTCTGGAAAACATTTCCCCCAATGTCTAAAAATTAAAATTAGCTATTACATTGCTAGTGTTAAAAGATAATATTGGGGTTTTAAATACATAATGATTAGAAAACAAAATGCAACTAACTTAATTAAATTATATGAGGAGGTGAGTAAAAATATATGAGTGCTGCAGTATATGTGATTTATTTAGACTTTGCTAAGGAATTTGATACAATTTGACATAAAAGGTTACTGTACACATTGACTGAAATAGGCTTAGGGCCAGAGGTTTGTTTGTGGATTGGCAAATGGTTGAAAGACAAAAGGGTGGTGGTAAATGGGAAGTTCTCAAATTGGACATATGCGATAAGTGGAGTACCTCAGGGTTCTGTCCTGGGTCCTCTTATTTTTAATTTGTTTATTAATGATCTCCAAGAGGGCATAGGGATCCACGTCTCAGTGTTTGGCAATGACACAAAATTAAGTAGGGTAATACAGTTTGGACAAGATGTATCTTTGCTGCAAGAGGATTATAATAAAAATGCAACATATAGTTTAAATGGTGTTTCCTCTGGGAAATCTACTAATGAAAAATATTTGGGAGTAGTTGTAGACAATAAACTTAACAGCAGTGCACAGTGTCAGCTGGCACCTGCAATGTCCAATAAGATATTGGGGTGTATTAAAAGGGGTATTGACTCACGGGAGAAACATATTATTCTTCCTCTTTATAGGTCCATGGTAAGACTTCACCTTGAATATGCGGTTCAATTCTGGGAATTACGTGACATTACTGGACTATAGAAAGTGTAGGGCTTTTTAGTTAGGAAAGAAGGATAGACAAGTTAAATCTGTACACGCTAGAGAAACGGTGGCTTAGAGGGGATATGATAATGTTATATAAATATGTACCGGGCCCATACAAAGGGCTTTCTAAAGACCAGTACAAAGCACAAAAGGTCACCCGCTGAGACTTGAAGAAAGAAGATTTAGTCTATGACAGAGGAAGGGATTTTTTACAGTAAGGACAATTAAAATATGGAATTCACTGCCTGAAGAAGTGGTTCTAGCAAGCGGCCTGGATACTTTTTTAATGAGGCGGAGCATAGAGGGCTATGCATGTTAGTATAGGCATTAATATTTATTTAATGCTTATTGATCCAAGGAGAAATCTGATTGCCATTTGGAGACAAGAAGGAATCCCCCTCCCCCTCTGAACTCATTATTCGAAATTCCTGAAAGGGTTTTTATTTGCCTTCTTTTGGATGAACAGTGGTAAACATGGCATAGGAAAAGGGTTGAACTTGATGGATGCAAGTCGTTTTTCAACCTAAACTACTATGTAACTATGTAACAATTAATATGGAATTTGCTTTTACTTTTACATTGCAAAAAAACAATGCTATTACTAGATCGCTAAAACGGAGGCCAATAACAATTCCAGAAATATCTAAAACCCGTCAAAACTGACATCTAAATCCCGACTAGACGTGTGCAACTCTGTCTAACTAGCTGTCTGTCAGTGGTCAGATGAAAATTCAATTAAACACTGAGCTTTTCCTTTTGTTGTAGAGGAATTGCGTGATAGTTAATTGAGTTTTAAGCAGCTATCACATTTTTTGAGTAGATGAGTTTGAAACCTGCAATCAGGAATGACCAGACTGCAAGCACTACTCTATTACATTGTATATTAATGTAGCCTGGGTAAATGTACCACTTCATTGACCAGGACTCATTTTTGCATTACCGTATGTTTCAGTAATGTAAGTCATGATAGGTCACATACTAAAACTTCGTGTGGTTCTCTCGCTACCATATCTCTGCAGCAAAATCAAATCGATTTATTTATTTGAAAAATGTCATGTTTTGGATCAAATTCCTGTTCAGCCACCCATACCTAAAATGAATAATAACCCATTCACAGCATCACTAGTACAGGTCTAGCAAAAGAGAAAGAGACAAATGCAAAGGTGTGTAGTTATGTTGACAGAGAACCAATTTATAAATAGCTTTAAATGGTGGAGAGATGCCATAGACACAGATATCTACCAACTGTACTATTCGTTCTTTATATTCTGCATTATGTCTTTAGCATCTACATTGGAAGGCTTTTCCTGGCATTTACTTCTATGTTTATAATATATTGCTACATGTTACATATGGAAAATATCGTGGTTAGACCCATAAATACTCAGTAAAGTTAACATTTCAGTACAGACATTAGAACATATGTAAAACAGATGGTCAGAAAAGCACACCAAAATACAAAATACAGTAACTATAGTAGATAAGGTGCATCACCCCAGGGGGAGTCCACTAAGCACCCCCAGTAGTATGAACAACAGGAGTAGAAATAGGGGGAGCACGCAAGAATAGAGAAAAATGTACTTAGCAAGGGTATAGTACAAAAGTATCTTTAATAAAGTGTCATATATGGAATAAATATACAAAAAGTGTACAAAAAACTATACAAATAAACATACAGACAAAAACTTTTTGGGCCGAAACGTCGGTGACCTCCGTTTTGTGCGCAGTGTGTCCCCTTCTGTCTGATTTCTTTTTGTACTTTTTGTACTTTTGGGTATTTTTGGTACTGTATGGTTTACTTAATTCTTTGTAAGTATTTTTTGTCTGTATGTTTATTTGTATAGTTTTTTGTACACTTTTTGTATATTTATTCCATATATGACACTTTATTAAAGATACTTTTGTACTATACCCTTCTAAGTACATTTTTCTCTATTCTTGCGTGCTCCCCTATTTCTACTCCTGTTAGACATTAGAACAGAACACACACAGTCATTTCAGCAGCCAGATAAATTATTCTAAAATAATTATTAGAATGTCTCCGACATTATTTCAACCAATTAGTATCCATGCTAGCTCCATCAAAATTCCTAATTGCATCTAGGAAAGTTCGCACTAATAGCTGTCTCTCGGAGCAAGTTTTCAATTTGAGGATTTTTTTACTTTTTGATATTTTTCCAGCATTGTGACATAAAGTCATGATCAATAGATCTGATTTACAAAGCTGGCCTCGTTATTTTAGCATGAAATAAAACTGTTTTGATCGTACTTTTGGGAAAGCAGTTCCACACCAAAAACATGGAGGCATCTCAAATGTAAATCTGCTTTTTACTTCATGTGAATTGTAATTAATAATGTACCTTTTGGCATTAATTACTTACCTGCTTAGTTGCATGATTTGTTGTTTCGTTCACCACTACTTCTATTCAGTATATTATCAATTTTGGGGCTTCTAGGTGTTCAATTTGTTTGACTTTCCATATTTGTAACAATATTATAAAAAAGTGATCTTTTGTTCTATTTTTACTTTTCATACAGAATGTTTTGCACATATAGATTTGATTCAAATGCTGAAAACCTGCGTGGGACTTTCAACTGGGCTTATTATCCTTTATATTTCAGTACCTACTTACTATAGATACAAACACCAATACATAGATAAACAAGCATCAAAGCACAAAGATGGATCTAAAGATACCATTTTGAAAAGATAGATACACACCGAGCTCCTAAATTCACTGACAGTCATGAAAAATGTATTTTAATTTTTTTTATTTGTATTTCCCTTTCTATTTTAATCTAAACAGTCTCAGCAGGGTAAACGTAATTTATGTACATATTAGCAGTTATAATACACCCATTTAAATCTACTAATTATCATACATGTGAGAAAACGGATGGATATCAGAAGTATACACTATATAATATATTGTATATTGTATACATTAGTTAATATAATATAACATTGTTGTCTGATTTGTACCATGCACAATCTTTGTACAGTCCATTTAGACAAAAGTTATATTGTAATGAATAGAAACATTATTCTGTAATAATGTGACAGAAATATTAGATTCAATGTGAACAGAGAGTCTTCCATTTCTGTCACATATTCTTTAGAACCGAGGAGTCTTTGTTCAGTTCACCTTATAGGACAGTATTTTATTTATATTTTTCTTTTGTCTGTAATGTCACTAAAAAAACAAAAAACATTTTTGTATAAAATAAACATATCTAGCATTACAGACATGTAATGGATTTTGCCATCTCTCTTGACCTAGGTCTGGCTGACTCAGTGTGTACCTCAGGGGTAGGTCTCCTGCCTTTCTCTGTTTCATATCTCTAGATTTGTAGGTGAGGTAATAAAGGGATATTAGATGCTCTTACATTTCCATAACCCTAATTGTTGGACAGTTCAACATCATATTGGTTCAGGACTCTCTACAGTCAGTGGCGGATGCTCCATATGTGCTAGGTGTGCGCCGCACACCTAAAACGGAGCACCCGCGCTTGTATTTCTGGGGTTAGTGTGCTCTGAACAGAGAGCACAGAAACCCAAGAAATACATGCGAAAGACGACGCTGTGTTGAATTCGGCAACAGAGTCACTCACTCTGTTGCCAATTCAACAAGCACGAAAAGTATACGAATTTTCATATACTTTTCGTGCTTGTTGAATTGGCAACAGAGTGAGTAACTCTGTTGCTGAATTCACCGCAGCGTCGTCTTTCGGATTTAATGACTGTTCTCAGCGCGGAAATACACAAAAGACGTCATGCCTCCGAGTGACAGGTGTGCTCCGGGCTGGCAGAACGCCTGTCACTCAGGGGCATGACACGCCCCTGTCTACAGCACTTCATTTGCATTAACTCTGTAACATGCCTCTCCTCAGGTCTACATGGTTGCAGCACTCTCTGACTGCAGTCTATCTAAATGTATAACAGAACTATTCATAGAAAGAGAACTGCCTGACACTCCTTTTAAACACAACCTCTGGTCTGGGCTGTACCAGCAGCAGGGAATGAGGTCAGCAAGAACTATAGTAGACCAAAAACGCTTACTCAGGGTTAATGTATCCTAAGAATTCTAAGGGGCTACTTTCAGGTATATGCATCCATATGCAATGCTACATGCTCTGGTATACATATAGAAATAAGTCTGCATAAGGTGAAAATCATCTAAAGAACCACAGGAATAAAAAACATTGTTAATGAATGAAATATGTTAAGGAATTTAGAGAAAAGAACAAAGTAAAGGAGCTAACAGAACTGTGAACAAAAGAGAAAGAAGACAAAGGACTAGATGGCAAAAAAAGGCTTAGTTGAATATGCCTTATCTTTTATGGGAGATTGCAGCCTCTCTGTATGCATTAAAACCTCTTTACACATGTATTTCTCCACTGTCTTTTTTTTTGCAAATCCTCAATCTCTCATTCTTACTGAATATGCAAAAACATGTTGAGAGAGAAGAGTTCACTATCACTTAAAAGACAACAGCAGGAACAGAGAAAACATTTATAAGACCATCAGTTGCATCACCAAAATATGAATCCAATTGTTATATGTATGCAAAAAATATGAATGGAACTCAAATATATTGAATATTGCAGGGGCATCCAACATGCACACCTCTCACCGCATGTTGGAAGTGGCGCCATGTGGAGCGCATCATCGCTCCTCTACCCTGCGTGTGACATTATTTTACAGATAAATTGGGGTTTTTTTTTAGATTGTATTTGCTGATTGACAATAAAAAAGAAGATACAGAAGATCGTAATTGTATTTACTGCTAAATAATAAACAGTTCTGTACATACAAGCATGCATGTACTTATGCAACATGCGAGAGCAGGATTTGGTTTAATTACCATATTGCAGTGAGGAACAAAACAAACAGTGGTTTCTTTTCGCAAATACAATGTAAGTGTAAAGAAGTGGAGAGGTTAGCAGCTCTACGGAGACACGATGTATACAAAACCCTCTTAAGAGGATCAGATTTGCAAGATGACATTTTCTTTGGAGTCTTTCTCTCTTTCTTCTTTGTGCTAGATTGTTGAATAATAAGCAGAAATTCATTCAACTGCTTAGTCACTTTGTTACCTGAATTTAGAGACATCTTGAGAATGTGGCTCAAAAGCTCTGTCAACCTTAATATTGTTTGTACTGTGAATGTAGAGAATAAAATAGTCTGTGGTGTCTCAGACCCCGAGAAATCTATTAATTCCATTTTGGCTGTACTCTGATTTCCAGTAAAAAATGGGCACATCTGAGGCCTTGAATCTGGGCTGTCACTGGGCAGAAAAATCCATTGAGTGAAAACTCCCCAAAATACTAAGTATCTATATTTAACTAATATAATACAACCATTAAACAAAGTTATAGCAGAAGAGTTTAACATTATTGAGTGTAATGACGGCAAGCTCAACCGGGCTATATGTAGTCATTTCAGTATCCTTTTTTCTTTGCTTTCTTCCTGCTCTGTTCCTTGCATCCTTGTCTGACCACAGTGTGGCACCCTACCCTTGTTTGGCTGCCCAGCTGGCCCTAGTATGGCACCTTTCCAATTGGCTCCAAAGTGGCACTTGCCCAGTTGACCCTAGTATGTCATCTGCTCAGTTGGCCTCACAGTGGCACTTGACAGTTTGTCCTAGTATGGCACCTGCTCAGTTTCCCCCAGAGCGGCACGTGCTCAATTGGGCTTCAGTCCAGTTCCTTCCCTGGGGATGCCCTGTCTTAGTGTTCCAGTCCTGTCTTAGTATTTCTATCTTAGTGTTCCATCCCTGTCTCAGTTCAGTCCTGTAATAGTTCTGTCCTGTCTTAGAAACCTGTTAAACAGTGTTTCTCTTCTATACTTCTTTGTTCCTTTGTTCTTCTGTTCTAGTCCAGTTTTCCTGCTGTTTGTTGTTCTGTTTTCTCTGTTTCTTTCTCCTATATAATGAGCCACACCCATTTGTTCTGTTTCTCCAAGATTCCAGTCTGTGCTGCTATAAGTAATCCCTGCATCTTTGTGCAATGTAAGTCTTTAGATTCTGTTATTCATTTGCTAATTTATTATTAGTTCAGAGTTAGGGAGTTTCCAAATTGTGGAGTACCTTGATTGATGTGATTGGCAACCCTAATCATCATTTGGCCAGTTGGTGTAACCAAACCCCTACCATTCATCATATTATTTAGTGTTAGTAGATAGAACGCTCATCCTGCTCCATCATGAAGGAAGGAACCAGATATGCTTTTCAGTAATGTTCCACAGCTCTTACTGGAGTGATTCATAATAGATCATCAGCAAAATGACTGTAGGGAATAAGGAGCACCGGCAAATCACAGTTTCAAACCATGCCATACTTATTGCACTAAACAGACAACTGAAGGATACATGTAGTCAGGAATAAAGTCCTGGATGGACTATATATTATCAATTGGATAATTGCATAATCATAAATGATTAGTTAGAATATAATTACCGTATTTATCGGCGTATAACACGCGCCGGCGTATAACACGCACCTCATTTTAAGAAGGAAATTTCAGGAAAAAAAACTTAAATTTCAAATAAAGAACTTTGAATCCCAATATGCCATTTTAATCTGCCAGGATATTTCCCCCAATATGCCATTTAATATGCCAGGATATTGCCCCCAATATGCCATTTACTATGCCAGGATTTTGCTCCCAATATGCCATTTAATATGCCAGGATATTGCCCCCAATATGCCATTTAATATGCCAGGATTTTGCCCCCAATATGCCATTTAATATGCCAGGATTTTGCCCCCAATATGCCATTTAATATGCCAGGATTTTGCCCCCAATATGCCATTTAATATGCCAGGATATTGCCCCCAATATGCCATTTAATATGCCAGGATTTTGCACCCAATATGCCATTTAATATGCCAGGATATTGCCCCCAATATGCCATTTAATATGCCAGGATATTGCCCCCAATATGCCATTTAATATGCCAGGATATTGCACCTTAGTATGCTCGTTATGCCACCCTCCTCCCCCCCTTCCCCAGACCCCAGTACTTACCTCATTCCTGCTCTGTCCCCCGGTGATTTGAAGGTGCGTGGCTGTGAGGGAAGCGTTGTGAGCTTCCCTCCAGCTGCGCGGAACAATAAAGTTTGTTTAAAAAAAACACACTTTGTTGACCGCGCGGCTGGAGGGGAGCGCACAGAGCTCCGGGGGACAGAGCAGGAACGAGGTAAGTTTTAGATTTTTTTTATTTTTGCCACCGATCGGAGTATAACACGCACACATCAATTTCCCCCTATTTTCAGGGAGAAAAAGTGCGTGTTATATGCCGATAAATACGGTAATATTGGCATCACAGTTTAAATTATACATGAGACTATTATTACCAGTGCCACCCCATTTGCATAAGCCGCCCCAGTGTATATAACATTGTAGTTTAAATAAGGACAAGAGATGGCAGTACCAGCATGGGATAAAATGCATCATGAAGACTGGCAACTTTCTATTGACCACCAGTATAGAAACCACAGACCCACTTTGTTTATATAATGAAAACTATGTTGATTTACACATGTGTAATGACCTTATAACCGGTGGTCTATGTTATATGTGTCACTGTTTCTACAGAAATATTGAAGGAAGAGAAAAGCAAGGGGCATCAAATATATAATGCTCATCTGGTGCTGAGAAAATGCCAGAGAAAATGAAATGTATTGTTGTGTAAGTAAGTGCATCCATCTGTCGACACATGACGTAACCTCTTCAGTGGACAACAATGGCCTGAAAGCAACCAAAAAGGATGGACAATATCTTTGCTTGATTTCCTGGTCTCTAAAATAACTATAAGCGTACACAATAAATATATAATACAAGATTGCTTGATTCTTCCTTTCATATCCAGAAACGATTGGCAGCTGATCAGAAAAGGAAATATTTCCATTTATGCGAGTACGAAGATAGATATCCTTCCTGTTTTCATGGAACAATTCTTGCCTTAATGAGGAATATGATTTTCATAATATCCAATGTACTAGAAAAGGTTAACTTCCTCAATGCCAACAGCAACAAAGAATGGTTTGTATTTTTACTATGCAAACAAGTCAGCTCAGAAACGCTATTGTCTCTTCTCCAACTCTATTAAAAATGTGCTTTGTGTATGAGCCCGCACTGCTCTATGAATAACTCATTTGCTTTGCTGCCATGTAGTATTGGAAAGTGATGTAACAAAAGGGCCACTTGGGTTAACACTTGGATCTGAGGTGGCTGAGACCCTATCCAAGTTCTGCATCTGTTGGTATAGTTTGAGAAAGCTGGAGATCATTTTTCTCCGTTGCTTCTCTGTGGTCCATTGCATGAACACTAGATGATTCTGCACTATGACTTCATTCCTCGGCAATCTTGGCCACTAATGCAATAAAGTTTTGGGGCATGCCAAGATTGCTTAGGATTGGGTACTGCAGTGAACAAACACTGAATGTTTCTGGTCAGACAATTCTGCATCTCTAAAACCAACGGATCCCCATTACAAACAATGCATCCCTGTATTTACAATGATTGTCCCTGAGTAAAATGTGGTCAACCTTTACTAACCAAAGGGACTTCAGCCAATATGTCTTGCTTTCTACTTAATGGACACCTGTAGGCAAAACATTACGTTAAGTTTAATTGCAAGATTGCATCAAGTATAGACTACAAACAAAGTTCTACATTGAGCCATCTTTCATATAGCTCTATCAGGGGGCGGACATGTTGTTTAGAATCTTGGTTCAGTTAAATCAGACGAAGGAAAACCTGACCCATCTGATTCAAGATGTCCTCCCATGAAAGCGCTATACGAGCAGAGAGGGCTCAATAAGGTAGTTTATTTGTACTCTAACACTAATGGATTTTAATTTACACAGCCTACACTTGATGCAGTCTATCAACAATTAAACATAACTTAAAGGGTCAGTACCCTCTAGCTTTCTTTTCTGCATGTTATACATATATTTATATACATGAACGGCACTTCTTTTTACTTTAAAACAATCTAGAGTTCTCTTGTGGTTTTACATCAAAAATAATTTCAGAAGGGTCTCTAAATTCAGTAAGAAGGGTCTGGAGAGAAGGCATGACTGTTGTTATAGCAACAACGATAAATATATTACTTTGCTTGCAGTTGTTAGCAGACTTTACATGATGCAGTACATACCTAAACATATTTTTGGGCACTGTAGGTGGAACTACCATCATTTTAGCTGGTAGCTGTCCTCCAAATCTCATTAGAAGACTGACTGCATGTGGATCCATATTTGTATATCTCCAATAAAACTGACCAGAACAAAATACCCTCTTTAAAATTAGTCTTGATGTTGAATGTCTTCCAGTTATGCCATTTAGACGTTTTCACATGAATAACCCACAAAGAATTTGGATGCCAATATAACCCTATCCTTGAAGAAACGTACTGCTTTCCTCTTCCTGCACTCACAGTCAGTCACATAATATTGCAGACTAGCAGATGTGTTCTGTCATATAACCATTGCAGTGAACAGTACTGTCAGCTCCTTGTAGCAGTACTAGTTTGTAGATAGACTGAATCCTGGAAAAGTCACAAAGCAGATGTGCTGAATGATAAATCAAGCTATGGGGGAGAAAGCTTTATTCAGTTTGAGAACTAGTATGTTTCAATGCCTTACCCAAATTCAAGAAGTTCGAATCCATTCAGAGAAGAAATGAAGATAGAATAATATCCCATGTATTTGCTCACTTGTACCTTTTTTTCTATGCAGAGTAGCATTTTAAAGTTATAAAAAAAGTATAGATTCAATAGCATTTTAATACCTGTATTCTGAAAATGTTTTATTTAATCACACACACATCAGGTTTGCAGCTTCTACTAATCCCATTCAGCTTTCAATATTTGGTTACTGACTGTGAGCCAAAAATCTACACTTTAACACATTTAAAAAAAAAAAAGTATTTTAAATGAAAACTATACTTGCAATGTGTGTACTTTTGGTATAAGTAATAAAATTGGTACAAGTAATACATTGTTTAAAGTAAAACAACTGCTTCAACCGCTTCAGGCGATGAACCTTTGACATTTTTAAAGCAAATAGGGTTTGTCACAGGTGGCATACGATTGTTTATCATGTCAATCATATACCATGGAAGAGCTTAGGGCATGTTCCCGGCAGCCTTTCTTTGAAAGTCATTGGGTGCAAGTGCACCCGCTGCCCAAATAGAGAGGACATATATCCATGTACATAATTTTGTACATTTTAAAGTAAAAAAGAAAAAATGTGCATGTCACATATTTTAGAAACATATACAGGTGGAACTATCCCTTTAAGTCATCCTCTGGACATTGAAAGGGAAAATAAATATAAAACATATAAGTACAACAAACAGTAGCAGTTAATATGGTCTTTAAAAAGTGCAATTTCCTGCCTGAGACTGATATTTTAATAGATAGACAGTGATAAGTCATTTTGAAAAGATTTAGAAACCACGGGTTGTATTTATCAAGACAAAATAGTTCAGGAAAAAGTGCTAAAATAGTAGTAGTAACCATGGAAACCAATGGAAAGTTATGGCAGTTTGCTCCAAATGTAGCACTTTTTAAAACAATAGCACCTGCTTTGTCTTGATACGTATTTAAATTTCCCTTGAACAGCTGCATATTCTCTTCAATACCTAGAGTATAAGTGAAATGCAAACAAAGGTGCTAGATCTTAATAGGAAAGGTGGCAGTTGATTTACACTGTAAGTTCCCAGATAATGGGACTTCAGTGAACAATTAAAACAAACAAAAGCAAAAAACATGCTCATCTCATCTTGAAGTAAACTAGTGAACACGTTTTCCACCATCAGACAGATATTTTGCTTACTGACACAAAATAAGTGTGTGAATAGCAAGCCTTTGTATTATAGAAGAATGCGTCTCAATGCATTGTGATTCTGGGTAATGCTGCATATTGTATGAAGTGGGTTTGTCATCATACTTATCATTAGATGTTTTTATAAAAATTGACTATACTGTGTTTTCTGTTCTGCAATAACTGTAATTAGCAAGTGAGTTATTGATTTGCATGTTGGGCAAAAAATACATTGCTAATTAACTCCCTTCCTCCTCATCTTTCTTTGTAAGACTGACAGAGCCAACTAGTAACCTCCAAATTGCAAGAACATTCCAATAGGGAGGACAAGGTCGTTATTTAATTAAGATGGCTGCCTCCAGTGTCATAATGTGGCATATAGAGAGTACATTTCTTTTTTTTTTCTTTTTTTTCTTAAATTATTTCAACTAGTTTCATTATGTTCAGAGATATGTGTTTCTTAGATCTAACACAAATATAATAATATTAATAAATACATACATTTATGAATATAATTTTCCCATATTAAGAGTGTTCTAAGATTCTGATTCTAGTACAATCCCCTAAACCACTCTCCATCAAAAATGCAATAGCTCAAGTAAGTAGACACATAACATATTATTATTTGCTTCGCTGATCCTTTAAGATTGAAAGTAACTTTCTAATAATAGATCATTTATACATCTATATGTATATGCTCCATGTATTTTATATACCTTTAGTTTTAGGCAATAATCTAACAAGATGCTGATGAGCTTACTTGGTGGGCTAATGCACCAAATACAGAGTCTGTTCAATCTTCAGGGTTGCAGGTTCAATTCCTGACAAGATCAGCTCAACCCTTCCTCTTTCTGAGGTTGATAACATGACAACTATTGAATTGGTTAATGGTAACATCCATCTGATGTATTTGAAAAACATGTGCAATGTAGTTTTCCTGTTTGAATACATTGTTTTTATTCTTAACACAACTTATTAGATATAAAAGTAAGAGAAGATTAGTCATTGGTAAATGTGAACAGTTATGTGTCCATTAAATATCATTTTTAATCTGAGAATGTGAAATGCACTGACTAGTTGGTTCATTTAATGCTATCAGGCTCCAAGCCTTTTTTATTTTTTTATTTCGAGAGCTACAGAAAATGTGTATTATGAATGCATTGTGCACTTTAGGAATTTAACTCTGTGAGTGCTAGAAAAGTCTTTGATACCTTATTGACCAATGAAGGTAAACCTATGTCATGGGTGCCGCCTGTAGCTCTCTGGAGCCTCTGAGAAGGCCCTTGGCATCTAAGGACATTGTCACAATCATCATACATGGAGGTAAGTGGAGCACACCGGGGGACACTGAGATGGGGCAACAAAAGGAAAGGGAACAATAACATAGACAAGGGGAAACTAAAATGAACAGTTTACAGTGGAAATGGGAGAGGGAAGCATAATCTCAGGGAATATGGAACTTTGAGATCTCTAACTTGGTAACCTCAGAACACTGGGCACTCTAGTTTAAAATGTTTGCCATCACTGTCATGGACCAATGACTTGTCCGCCACTCTACCATTCTAATAGTTAAAGTAATATATGAAGATGATGGACATACTAGTGACATGCATTATTTAACCTCAGAAGGATATAGAAAGGGAAATTCAGCCAGGATACAGATTGCACTGATAACCTGTTATTATGGCCACAGCTCTGCCAATTCAAAGAGAGATTTTGTATTCATTGTAAAGAATAAGAATCAGTACTATCTACTTAGCATATAATTTTCACCTCACTTTAACTGGCTGCCTACCCTGCGAGATGACAGGTCTGTCAGAGTTTGGGGACATGGGTAAAATTGCTATTCAGCCATAAGGCCCCATTGTGATATGCTTATCCTATAATCATCGTTATGTCCTTAACTAGCTTATAAAAAGAAACACGCTTATTAAGTTCAATACTTCCAAATTTCCATATTTGCTTTAGTTATTCAGGAGGAAACAATTATTCTTTCCAAAAAAATGTTTAAAACTAAAAAAAAGGCAATTTAAATTGTCTTAAGAAAACATTTCTGCTTAAAACATGTACAAATGTGTTTGCTATGAACATGTATTCCATGATTCTTCCAAAAATTATGCTATGTTCTCTTTTTTAATCATATTGGATTTGTGAGCATAACTTGATTTAGCAGTTAATTTCATATTTAGAGAATAAAAAGTGATTGAAATTAACTATACATTGTGTTAGCAAAACTGCAAGCAAATGCTTAAATTCAGAGAAAAAAATATGGTTTTAAATCTGTGTGGAGTCTCCTGCTTATGACATATGGCTTGATATGCAACTGCTTTTCAATGGAAACAATGTAATTTGCATATCAAGCCACAGGTGATGTCATCAACTGGAGACTCCATTTTCTGTGTCAGACTGAGGCCACTCAAAGTGGGGTCATCAGACAGTGGGGATCCCGTGCAAGTTCCTGCAGCGGGATCCGCACTAAGCTCATCGCGGGGAGCCACGATGAGCTGTTAAATGCAGGAATGTTCTACTCTAGGAACTAAAAAGTAGGAGTGCATAGAAGGTCCTACAAACGGGAAGGGTTTAATGATCACTGAAATAGATGTCCCTGCTTTAAAGGTTAAAGGTACACATAGCTCCTCTTTGACTGGGGTAACCCTAGATTTGATTTCTCTAATTCCGAAGGACATCTCAAGCCATCCAGCTGATCAATAAATATTTTAAATATATACTGACATGTCCCCACAGATTCCTTTTACATGTGACATCTATTTTTTCTACACATGTTCCATACCTTCTGTCACCCTCTTAACAGACAGAGTATTATGTCCATTGACCTCAGTCCACTGACTGGTCCCTTGACCTCAATAGCTCAATAGAGTCATGTGGAAAATGACACCAAGACCTAAAGGCTTTGCAGAGAATGACACAGTGTTTACAAAGAGAGAGGTGTATCCCTCACTGGGGTATAACTCATCTCTCTTACCTTGTATTATTTATAAATTGTTTATTATTTATATATTATTTTTTTATTACATATGTATATTGCTTTATAAAGCAGGTGCTTTAAATCTTCCCAAATAACTGTCTAAAGCGAGTAATAAAATGTTACCGTGCGGAATAAAGTAGAAGCTAATTTAATAAACAGGATTCCTGCTAAGTTTGTATCATTTTCAACATCTGCCTCTTCGGTGACCTGTAAAATGAGAATACAAGTATAGGGAATAGAGAGACAATCAAAACAATATCTCCTAGAACATACATTGAACCGAAACTAATACAACACAGGTAATTTATCTCATAAAACAAATTATTATTTCTGATTGATCTTGCAAAATACACTCTTCCCTTTATAGATCTAAGCAATTTGACAAATGCGTATCTGCTTTGTATTGCAAGTCAGGATAACTCGTGTTAAAGCTCCAGTTAATTGGTAGTGTACTTCAGGTATTATTGACTAAGATGAAATGCTTGTGTACCAGATTTACCCTTTTTTTTTTTTTTATTCAGGTGACCTAGCAGTAGCAAAATCAGAGAACCAGCAATTAAGCTGCTGTCCATCCACATAGGAAATGGCAAAATACAGCAAAGGCATGTGAATTAAAAGTACATTTTTACTGAAGGACAATTTGTCTTTCTCTACAATATTATAGAGGAGAAGCTATTTCTTATGTGGCATAGCACTAGTATGATTGTCAGCTAGTGGAACCATTTTGGTACTAAATATCACCTGCTGGCTCCCACTTTACATGGGACAACTTCATTTTGGGACCACTGTCACATGATCTGGACTTATCCACTATTGTCCCGATTGTCAGAAGAATGAATTGGGAAAGAATGTGGGGATAGGTATATGCTAGTTTAGTATCTAGCTTATGAATATGCATTGTAGCATATAAGATATTTATTAGTATAGAAACGTTGGATCGCCACATTGTATCTTTTAGAATGTTCTCCCACATCCTTGTCATCCTCTCCTACGTATTTTTTTCTTTTTCTTTTGTTCTTTGTCCTTCTGTGTGATGGTCTCTCCTTATATGTATCATTATTCTGTTTTTTTTTTTTTTAGCATTCTATTGACTTTCTACCTATATACCTACACCTTCCTATCCCTCAACTTCTGTCTGTTTCACTTTCTCTGGCCACAGCTTTTGTCTATGTCTCTTGTTCTATGTCATTTTGTCTCTCCCTTTATTTTATTTCAGCAGCCTTAATCTAATTATTATTATTATGCATAAAAGTACACAAATGGGTCTATGCACTAAAATACGACTTTGGAGTTCGACTTTCATTTTGAGACTAAGTCAAATTCACGCATACACACACAGTCAAACATGCATACACACAGTCATGCGGAATAACACACAGACACGTGTACTGTCACACACATAAAAACTCACATTCAGAATCATACATACATGCAGAGCGATGTATACCGAGTTACACAGAGCCACATATACAGTCATATATATACACAAATGCATTTGTAAATACACACATCCATGCTATCAAATACACACTCATGCAGTCAATAATGCTGTGCCTCACACACATGCATAGTCACAGATGCACAACACATGCACACACACAGTCAATCACAAATACATACATACGTAGAGTCTCACATGCATAGCCACATATACAGTTATAAATACGCACATGCATGCATTATAACACATGAGGAATGACAGATGTATTTAGTCACACGTAGAGTTCACATATATGGAGTCACACACGCAGTCAAACGAACAGTCATATCTTGCTACAGCAAGTAGACTACACCCAGCACAAAGGTCTTGCCAGAACTTCCAGCTAGATTGCACCCAGCATCCAGATTGTACCCAAAGATCTAGATTCTTTCTGACTTTAAAAGAGATCCACTAGCTCAAACAGCATGGTTAAATTACAGTATAATTTGCTGCCAGTCCTTCTGCACAAATTCTAATTCAAATGAAGAACAATGCAGCCTTCAAAGAATCACCCAACCCTTCCGATTGCTTCTGTCACACACTATCAATGACCGAGTTAGAAAGATTTCATATCAGCACTTTCTAGGTACTGCTCCGTTATTGTCCCATAAAAGACATATTTTTGTACTTTTTTTTTTTTTATCATCACCGACTGTAAAAAGAGTTTAGTCTGCAAACTGCATTTTGTGTTATTGACCTGTTTGGTAGTGAAACTAACAGGGAAAAAACAAGGGTTTGTTATTACAGAATAAAATACCTCAAAGCAAGATTGTATCTAAAACACTTACCAGTGAAACAAAAATTACTGTTACTATTTATTAGATCTTTTTGCAGCACAATAAATTACTAATTTTCAAAGTCCAGAGTTGTATTTCCCACTTGCAGGGTCATCTAGCGTATGGCCTGTGCATCATACATGGTCTAGATGACCTAAATATTCTGTTAGCTAAAAGCCTGGTGGGGGAGTATGGGAGTTGTAGTTGTCCAAGAGCTGAAGGGCTGTAGTTTGACATCACTGTCTTATGGCCAAATCACATTAATTACAGCTCTCTCAAGGTCCTCCACAAGCAATCTTCGCCGGAAAGGTGACATCCCTACCTACAAACAACATCAGTGCTTGTTTTAGTAATAACTACACAACATAAGAACACTGAGAAAGATGATTCAGTTATTGTGAACATCATAACCTTTCCAAAGGAGAGATATCTCCTGCCTTGCAAAATTGCCATATATTCTCCTCACAGCATTCAGTATTACATTGTACGCTTTAACATAGAACTGGAATTATCCCTAGTGAACGTGATTATCTATGAGTAGAATTCAATTGTACAATATACCATTTAATGGTTATTAGCTCTGCAATACATGTCTTAAGCAAACTGACATAAACGGCTCAACACTAACACTGTATTATTGCTAACAAGAAGGTGTTCAAGTGGGGCGCTCATTCCAACATGCAGTGATCGCCTCAGCCGATGGATGGTGACAAATAAGGGAATTGATTGCAAAGCCTTGCAGAACATGCAGTCAGGGTTGTGTAATTGACATTTCACAAGATGTGGCACAAACATTCATTGAAGGTGGAAGCAGGGAAGTATGTTTATTTGAGTGGTAGGCTAGTATTTGACACTGTACGGCTAAGAACGCTGATAGCTATGATTACAAGACACAGGTAAGTTTCCTTAGTATTAGAAACAAGATTAATCAAGTGCATCTGAGACTGAAATACTGAAGAAACAATAAATGCAGTTACTATGCAGTACACATTTGGGTCAGTGTAAGTCTTATCTGTTCAGTACAAAGGAGTAGCCCAGTTAAACTTGAGCAACCTCCAAAACTGCTGTGTGGACAACATCTTCCTACACGGGTAGACTTTCTACAATGAGGATTTCAGTCCTTAGCAAATGCAGAGTTAGTGGTTGCCTATCATTGTTGCCACATTATTTACTTTTATTTCTTGCAGACTTATTTTCACAGTATAGAAAATGTCAGATAACTTTCCTTATTCTGAGAGGTCCACAGATAAATCATGGGATCGACTTACAGAGAGAAACCTTTCTTTATACTGTGATAACCAGGTAAGAAAGTGGGCACCAGAAAAAAAAATAAAAAATAAAAATACATATATATATATATAAACCTACTAATTGGAAACAGATAAATAAATTAAAAATAAAAATAGGTAATATGCAGCAGACACTGATGTGGACCACCACACACACACAATATAAAAAGTGAAATATACAAAAACTGAAATATAAAAATATTATTGCGCAACATGTTTTTGTATATTTCACTTTCTTTATATTGTGAATGTAGACAATATAAAATTATGAAGAACAGTATACATTAAACAGAATTGTAAGCAAATGTATGCATTAAGAGAAAAATGTATATGTGGTGTACTGTTTAAGACAATAACTGTGGCTTGAAGTACATATATGTCCTGAGTCTAAATGAGCCTCTTCCTCCGCTCTTCCAGTGTTGCTGTAATGCCTTGATATCAGAGCCATTGAAAGTGCCATATTCTAAGCCAGCATGCCTTTCTACATTAATACATTGCCCTGTTGTGGATAAGAGCTATGAAAGCAATCAATGATCATTTCTGATGCTTTGGGAAGTTGTTTGACTGCCCCTTGAGGCAGTCAGCAACATCATAGTAAAGAAGAAAAATTACAGCCCAACTTAGCCTTAGAACTGGGGATAGGGTTAGAACTGGGGTTAGTACTAATAGTAGGTTTAGGGCAGAATATTTAATTCACTGATCACATCCCTATTCTCCCAGTAATGAGTATATGTGTTCATTTAAATTCATATACAAGGAAACTGAATCTAAAAGGAAGATTTAAAACATGTAACTATATACATTAGGCTACTATTTCTCTGGGGGACAGTATCTGTTTGGGGCAAAGTTGTATCACTGGCATGATATACAAAGTTTATGAATATACTTTTAGGTGCCATATATACACAACGTATGTATGTTCTGCTCACTGGCATGACATACAATGTTGATGCAGTTACTGCTCATTGGCATGATATACAACATCTATATGTTAATGCTTATTGATATGTACTGCTCATTGGCATTATATAACATTTATGTATTTATTAGTCATTGGCATGCTATATAATGTTTATGCATTTTAATGCTCATTGGCATGGTACACAATGTTAATGTATTTATACCACAAAGGCCTGATATATAAAGTTTATGTATTATATCTCATTGACATGATATACAAAGTTTATGTATTTACTGCTCATTGGCATTATGTACAAATGCAATTTATGTTTATTTGAAATATTGGATCAAGTACAGATGTTTTTTTATAGAAATTGTTTAATCAAAGAATACAAATAAAATAATATACTGACACTTCTTTGCCCCTATAAAGAGGCAGACACGGTGATTACAATCTTGAGTCAGATCTCCATTTACCATACCCAAGATTGTAAGCAACATGTCTGAGGGTAAGAGCTGTTTAGAACAGAAGAGGGCTCAATAACTACTTTATTTGTATTCTCTCATTAAAGCATTTCTATACAACTTATCTACACTTGACACAATATTTCAATAAAACAAAAGTATTTTTTGATACAGTTGTCCTTTAATATGTCCTTTAAAATAGGCCCTGTGTCACGGCTAAACCCAACTTTCCTGCCTCCTGTATATTATATTAAGGTTTGTGGCTTTTTCCTCTTCTGCCTCTTGTGGCCACCACGTAATGCTTCTAGCCTACTCCTGTTATGTTAGCTGCCTTGTAAACCTGCAGCCCAACCCTATTTATACCTGCAGCTTATTGCTAACACTAATTTGGCATATGCCTTGGTTACAGCCTGTATTGTGCTTCTGTGCGTTTCTAGTGTTCCTAGTCTTGGTTCAGAATTCCTGGTGGCTGATTCTTTGCCTGCCTTTGACCCTGCCTGTTTGCTGCCAGCCTTGACCTTCTGCCCGTCTGACTTTGCTTTTTTCTGTCGTGTCACCTTTGCTTCTTTTGTTATTTTTGTACCCTGGTCTCCTGCTGTTTTCGCTGTGGTTCCATCCTTCAGTTTCTGTGGTATCTGTCTGAATGCAAAAGATCCTGGGAGGAACAAGCCTGAGGCTCAATCATAGTGTGGATTCCTTTCAGGCGAAAAACTCCATCTGTTGTTTGGTTCCTTGTGTCACCTCTGCACTACATTTCCTCCTGACCATTACCTTTCCAGTCTCAGCTTCCAGTCATGTCTCTGCTACTTGTCCTGCCTCATTTCCAGTCTCTGCTACCAGTCCTATCTCAGTTTCAGTCTCTGCTACCAGTCCTATCTCAGTTTCAGTCTCTGCTACCAGTCCTGTCTCAGTCCGGTTTCTGCTACCAGTCCTGTCTCAGTCCGGTCTCTGCTACCAGTCCTGTCTCAGTCTCTGCCCAGTCATGCAGCGTGAAGTGCAAACAGAATCCACATCATGCCCTACAACAAGACTCCTCCCTGGTCTGCCATCCCACGTTGTGACACCCTGAGGGTGGAGCCTAAAATAGCATAGCCTGTTTGTCTCAGACCCTTGTAATGGCTCTGCCCCTGCAATGGGTGGAGATAATTGGCCCCACCCCTTGCATCCCGGGACCTTTTTAACGGGAGTGATAATTTTTATTTAAAACATGCCCTGGTTTCATTTTCCTAGTGTTTTACTAGGAGATTAATATTTTATCTCACTGATTTAATTATGTGAAGAAAATTATGTAAAGGGTGAAACCTGGTGAGAGCCTCCTGCTAGAAGAGCTTAAAAAAGTCTCTGAATATTTAACAATGCATTCAGCAAGGCTAACTCTGTTCTTTTAGCAGGTTAATTATGAAGGACAACTTTAACTCTCCCTCTACCTGCCCAATAGCACTACTTACCGGGGAAGGGAGCTGCCAGTATCACTGGGGTCCAACCAAAGAGAGATTGAGCCCAAAGAGAGATTGAGACTATTAATGTGCAAATCACTGTTTGGGTAAAATGGCAGCTCCCTCCTCAGGCAGGTAGTGTTTTTGGGAAAAGAAAGGAATGGTGATACATTTAAGCAGTAATAAATGAAAATGTCATTGAATTTATTTAATACAAATCTGAGATTTTACAGGATATCTGTATTATGACTAGAGTTGCCCTTTAAGATTTCACTGCAGTTTAATCATTTTTGAAATGTGTCCATGTTTACTTGTGGGAAATCATTTCCATGTATATGGTGTTATCAATGTCAAGCCAGTGAGTCAACTGGCTAAGTATTTCACTGTAAGGTAAAAAAAGAAAGAAGAATATATTATAATTTATGACAGGAATTTATACCAGAAAGCTCTTGAAGGTCATCTTTCATTTATGTTCTGAAAAAAAGACCTTGACCACACAAATGTGTATGTAGGAGCCCAAATCGAGGGAAAGGACAGCAGTTCACAATACAATGCCTCATTCAAATGTATGCAATTTATAATTAAAGGGGCAGTACCAGCAAATCTCATGTCAGTATTCTTAAACCAATTCAGTCTTTCATTGGGTCTATTGATTTATACATTTCTTTATTTGTTATTATGCGTCTAAATTATGGATGTTAATACTTTTATGTAATCATACATAAATAAATCTTTATGCTACATTGTAACCCCTTTGTGGCATTAGGATATTCTATTCCCTCCTAATTTTCAGTTCCCATAAGACGCTAGGACTACATATAACGTCCTGAACTTAACAGCTCATCGCGGCACTTGCAGCGGGATCCTACCTGCCGAATGAGGCCACATTGCAGACCCAGGACATGCCCCAATACTCACATTGCAGACCTAGGATTTACCACAGCATCCCAGAACATGCCCAAGATCCACACTGCACACCTTGGACATGCCGCAGCACCCACATTGCACACCAAGGACATGCCACAGCACCCACATTGCACACCAAGGACATGCCACAGCACCCACATTGCACACCCAGGACTTACCCCAGCACCCACATTAAACACCCAAAACTTATCTCAGCCAGAACCCATATGACATCCTACCATGCTACCATGTGCTCCCTACAGGTTACCTGACCCCCGATACTCTGACCTCAGAACACGCAATGGAAATGTGAGGCAGCATGATCTCCCCAGCATGTGCCTCTGCTAGTAATTTTTTTTGTTAAGGGGGCTCGAGCAATGGCAGTCCTGCCACTAATATTGGCACCATTGTTAATTATGAGCAAAGAATGCTGTGTACAGTTGTCTTTATTGTTTTTGACCTTTTCTTCAAAAAATAAACAAAAATACCTTGCTTTCATGAATATCCAACAATTGCAAACACAACACATTTTTTTTGCTGTAAAATATTTGTACTATGTTCATAAACAGTATATAAAAGCAGTGTTTTAATATAAAACCTTAGAGATCACAGTGGCAGTAATAAAGGTAAACAGGAATGATTTCAAAGAATGTGACTAGAAAAAATAAATAAAAAAGTGAAGTATATTCCCCTGAAATTATTCTTCTACCTGGGGGTTAACTGACATCTTTATGTATTTAGGCAATAGATATATTATGGGGTTCTAGGGAAGTGATTTTGAATGTAATGGTATTTTTTTGTCTTTATCTTTACCTTCTTTTACAAGTTTGACAAACGTTTTCTTTATATCTAGGAGGGGGTACTTTTAAGTAGGGCATAGGTGGATGAGTCTTCAAGTTGTCTAAGAATCTCTCTCTATCATAATCTACTGTATTAAATATTACCAGACTGCAAAGATCTTGGATTGGTCCTTAAAGAGAAGCCAGATTAGGTTAGAGCTGCACCTCCCTATCAATAATTAATACTGGAGACTGCATTGAACACCAGTGGTGGAGCCCCTCAACACCAGAAATAAAAATATAAAACAAGGGTATGGTGCAGATGCATTAAAATAAATAGTAAACCAATTCTAGAAGGATTGTAAAAAGTAAACAGTGACTTTTTAATATTGCATGATAAAAACAACAATAAAACAAGAAAGAAGAATATAATAGTATGTCCACTTAATATTCTAATATTGAGGAAATATTTCCAATCAAATAAAGACCTGATGTATTTTGCCCCACAGTAAGGACTTCCCCAGAAGTATTGTGTTTTTTGGTTAACAAATAAGCTACAGTATGGCATAACGAAACACTCTTTTAGAAAAATAAATATAGCAAAACAATACAGTGAGGGACAGATTGTGACAAATATAGAGTGATATATATCTTTAATTTTATAGCAATATAATAATTATATATTAAAACCGGACGGAGATAATTTGTCCATATTTTCAGCAAAAAGTTGGAAATAGGTATATATAATATTGACAACCACAGGAATTTCAACAAGAAACACGATGACTCATTTAATGTGACAAGAGTGATGGAAACAAGGTAAGTTTTTATTTTAAGATTTATACAGTTCTTATGAAGAACCACCCTTTGCTTTAATCATACATTTGTATATTGGTTACTTATTGGAAGTTGATCCAAAACTTTCAGAGAGAAAAAAAAATGTTGATGGTGAAGAAAACTAAGAATAACAGAGATAATGTATGGGTCAAAATTAAAATGAAAGATTAATTCAATTAATTACTTTTAATACTCTGCATCTTTCTAAATGAATGGAAAAGGTGAGATCGTGCTGTGATAATAAATATTAGAAATTCCCTTTTGAAAAATATGTTTGTCAGCTCCTACAAATGCCATTTCCCCCCCTTGATTCTGGAGGCTGTTAGCAAACTTTTAATAATTATGGAGTGTATGTAAGGAGTTTAAAGTTTATTATCAGTATGTAAAAGCAGTATTTTAATATAAAGCAAGGCAGTTGGTTTCAGGCTTACTTGGTGACAGAGATCACAAGGTCTTACAAGATTCAAGTAATACAGAGAAAAAGTAAAGCTATTTTGTAATGGGAAGAATTATATATAAAAATAGAAATATGATGGAAAGGGGATTTGTGCAGATATTAACCTTTTTAGGAATTCAGTGTATAATCATAGCACAGTGTAATCATATCATCTCCGTGGTCTTTGAAGGCAATTAATAATACTGAAGAAGGAAGGGGCAATGTCATCATTAAGAGCATTGTATTCATTTTAACTAACAATTACTTTAGTTTAATGGCAATTACTATATACAGAAAAAAATGTATGGCCATCTGTACACAATTTTCACCAAGTTATCCAAATCTGGTCCTTGGTTTAACTTTAATTGTGTTATTATCACAATATCAATGACATAATATTTATTTGGACGGGATCAGAAACACTATTAAAACTATTCTTAATAGATAAAAAAATTATTGAAAAGTTAATTTTAAGGCCAAATATAGCAAGGAAATTATAACATTTGTAGACCTTGAGATCTTTAGAAAAAGTAGACAAATGAAAACAAAGACATTATTTTTTTTACATTTTTTATTTTTATTATAAAGATACAAGCATATAAAACAAGATTCACTTGGGATATATGAGATGAAACGTATTCGAGATACAGTAATACAGAATAATCAGTTAGTATCGTTATAAGATCGAATGACAACACTTACAGTCATACAAGGTACATTGTAAAATACATTATAAAATACATAGAAAACATAGAATACCTGCCAACAGAGAGGTCTACCCGGATGGGAACTGTTGAATAAACTTTTAAGAACTAGTCAAGTGTTTTTAAGCCGAAAAGGATTTGGAGAGGGCCTCCTGATAAATCCTGTTAAATGCTCGGGATAGAAAAACAAAACAAAAAAAACAAACAAACACATTATTTAAAGGTAGATGTAAAGATATAGCTTTCAACAGATGCCACTTCTCTCCATGCTTCCTTAACATGCCTAAAGGGCAATTACAAAGGTTATGACGTAATTGCACAGATACAACTCCCTATTATATACAGGCAAATTATCTTAAAGCAGATTTATTGAAAAGGGATACCGTGTTCATTTCCTATGTAATAACATAAATTTGATGTCAGATAGGAAGACCTGAATTGCTTAAATTTAAGAACCATTATGTGAGTAGCATCAACAACCTTGCGTTTGATTTCACAGACCAACACAAACAGATCTCATGTTAAGAGAGATCATTCCCCATAAGTCGAGAATTGTCTTAAGGCAATTCTCAATAACATCTAGTCTAAAACAACAAATAATCAAGAGCTACCTAAAAACCAACAAATCAAGAGCTACCTAAAACCAACAAATAAGAAGTTTCTTTAAACATTAATAAAATTACCTACCTTGCAAAAACACCTTGCAAATAATAAAAAAAGAAACCTCCTTCCAATCACTTTTATGCTACTTTGCAAAGTATCACATAACTGGTGAGAAGGTAATTATATGAAAGAACTGGGTGCAAAAGAGATGATCTGGATATAAGACTTGAAAATCCTAATTCCAAAAGGATTAAACTGAGATCTTGAACTCCAGAAATATCAATTACATCTTTTCATCCATCCCCTTAACATTGGCAAATATAAAGGTCACTCAGCATAGGCCATTTATACTACACCAGTCTAAGGGACAATTATAATCTGGATAGACCTGTATGATAGTGTATTACAAAAGTGTTGACATAATGGTCTAGCTTGCTGTATAAGTGTAGTATATTATGATGTGCGTACAGCTTATTATACAAACCCAATGTACAACCACTTTTTCTTTACACAAATAAGTCTCTGAGTTGTTCTCATTTATTTCATTATAACTCACCACATTAAATTACTCTTATAACTGATTCTCCTTTTTGTTCTTTTTTTAATCTGTAGTCATTTTTTTTTATTAATCTTATTCTACATATACCCGATTCCCTTGTTAAATCTATTCTCCTTCTATCTATATAACAATTTTGATAACCCTTTAGCCCTTATACCTAGTTTTGTCAGTTTCACTAATCTTGTCAGTATCATCATAACTAATTTATATCTTGTTTGAGATATTTCTATTCCTCTAAAAAATATTGGTTTATTTTCCTTTTCCCTTACACTATCTCCATTATAGGATATCAATTAATATTTCTTCAAAGATTGTGAATATGATTGCACAGTGCTTTGCTTACACACTGTCCTTAATTTCCTAAAAAGGTTTATATCTGCACAAACCCCCTTTCGATCATTATATTTCAATTTTTTTATATCACTTTTCCCATTCGAATAAAGCTTTACTTTTTTCCAGTCACATTACTTCATCATCACCTTGTGATCTCTGTCACCAAGTAAGCCCGAAGCCAAATGCCCAGCTTTTTATTAAAATACTGCTTTTACATACTGATTATAAACTTTAAACTCGCTACATACATCATTATTAAAAGTTCGATAATAGCCTCCAGAAGCAAGAGAAAAATGGCATTAATTTGAGCTGGACAAACATTTCTTTCAAAAAAGAGTTTCAAATACTGATTATCACAAATAGCCCAATCTGCACTATTCAATTCATTTAGAAAGATGCAGAATATTAAACTTAATTAACTGAGCTAATCTTTTCCTTTCAATTTTGACCCATACATTGTCTCTGTTATTCTTAGTTCAATTCACCACTTTCACCGAGCCTCAATGGGAGAAGATTTGCACCCTCCATCTATAAATGCTCCATTAGTGCCAAAACACAGGAGATGTGCTACAAAATCTTGACTGGCTGGTACCGTAACCCTGTCTTACTCCATGACATAGTCCCCGACCACTCAGATTTGTGTTGGAGGTGGGAGATGGCCAGAGGCACCATCATCCATATTTGGTGGGACTGTCCATTTATTTCCCCATTCTGGTCCAAGATACACTCAATTCTCCATAAATTCTCAGACACTCCACCCCCCTTTCGCCCTACCTCGATGCTCCTCCACCACACCTCTAGTCCCATACAGGTTACCCATTATCAGGCATTTACTGAATGACGCTAAGGCTCTTAACCCACTGCACTGGAGAGACCCCGTCCCCTCAACTTTTCGGGAATGGATACTCCAAGTCGAACAGATCCGTACTCTGGAAGAGCTGATGTCCCACTCTGAAGACAGAGCTGAACCCTACCACAACACTTGATTCTACTGGATCCTTTTTGTTGATGTCCCGCAAACTCAATCCCCGCTCTCAGTGCCTCAGACCTAATTACCTATGCTGGGAACGAAGCCCTGGCCACTACCCTACTCCCCCTATAATCTAGACTCACTTTTTCCTCTAATTTCTCTTCCTCCCTGCCTCTGTGGTTGTCCCTTTTCTCTTCCTTTCCTACATTCACAAGCAAAAGTGTTACTGTTGTAATATTGTAATATGCCTTGACATTGTGTACATTGTGTACTTGCTCCCCCTGACCCCATCCCTGTGTAAATGATTATTGTTTATTTCCCTGAAACTCTAATAAAAACTGATTTACAAAAACAGAAAGTATCAAATGCAGATGCAGTATGTTAAAATATACATTTTCATTTAATAGATTACAAAATATATACTGGATTTGCTCAAATATGAGTCAAGATTTTTGGTTGAGAACTGTAGGGGACCTGGATCAAACAAAGCTATTGACGTAACATGGGAGCAGTGGCAAGTCCTTTGGCCGCATTATGGGTACAGCGGCAAGTCCTGTGGGTGCAAAACAGGTGATGTAACAAGCAACGTGAATGTGATGTGGGTGCTGTGACAGGTTCTGTGGTTGAAACCTATTACAATGTGTGTGTTGGCTTCATCACAATAAAGTTATGTTAACTTTCTTTTTTGTGTGCGGAATATTACATTAAGCCTAATTCCTTCTTGTTACTGAAATAATTAAATTTTTATTTCGTAAAAGATAATTTGTTATTTTGATAAAAATGTAATGTATGTCACCAATTATAATATCTGTTCTGATGGCTTAAACTATAAACCTCTTTCACTTACCTGTATAAGAGAAACCACTATTCAGCACTGTATTTACCGCGAGGTAAACAAGGCAAGTGCCTAGGGCGCCTCTTTTAAAAAAAAAACGTGCTTGCCGGCAGAGACGGAGGTGAGAGGAGAACGGAAGATCCCCCCTTACCTTCCCTCTGCCTGCCAGCAGGCTGCTCGGGGAGCCGAACAAGCAGCACAGAGAAACCTCCTTGCTGACTATTCGCCTTTCCGTGCAGTATGACAGGGAAGTGCCGACTGGTCACGTGACTGGTGCTCTGACATGACCTGTCGGCACAACCACCGGGGAGCCGAACAGGCAGCATGGTACTGGCATTTTATTGGGCAAATTGGCTGTGACTTATTAATGGCAATTAATTAATGGATTACAGTGAACTAAGCATCTAGGTAATACAAAAAACATTTATTGTTTAACCACAAATAAGGCAAACTGACATAAATATAAAGTCAATTTGTCCAGGAGTTATATTTCAAAAAATCACTACACAATCCTACATACAAAAGAGAGAAACACTTTGGGAAGGAAAGGAAGGAATTTCCTATCTATCTATCGATCTATCTATCTATTTCTATCTATCGAACAATCTATCTATCTATCATCTCTCGCATTGTTTTTTTTTTAATAGACTAGTGTGTGGCTTATTGTCATATCCTAATCAACCAATCAGTCTATCTATCTATCTATCTATCTATCTACTTATCTATCTGTCTATCTGTCTATTTATATGTATCTAAAACGCTATCTATCTATCTGTCTATCTATCTATCTATCTATCTATCTATCTATCTATCTATCTAACATCTATCTCATTGTTTGTTTGCAAGTTTGTGAATAGATTAGTGTGTGGCTTATTGTCATATCCTAATCTATCTATCTATCTATCTATCTATCTATCTATCTATCTATCTATCTAACATCTATCTCCTTGTTTGTTTGCTTGTTTGTGAATAGATTAGTGTGTGGCTTGCCGTAATTGTCGACATTCTAATAATCAGTTTATCGCTAGTCTGTTAAGGAGCAGTGCCTAATTTAAATCCCAGGATTTCATTATCTTTTTCTTCTTTATTTTAGAAAAATAATTTAGCTGTCTGTAACGGTTTGAAGAAAATTACTCAGTGGTATTATTTGAAACATTTAGCGTTAGGTAAAGTTGTTAGAAAATATTTAACCATGTTTACATTTTATGTAGCACAAGATATTTTGATCTGAACTCAGTTTATTTATCCCACTGATATAATAGCACACAAAGAGTATATGCCTAAAGTCTGGTATTTGGCATTCATCTTATTGTTCATAACTACGGAGTAGCTGTTATTCATCCTTAAAGCCTACATTCTAGTATCTCTTTTTGAACATTGCCAACTTAACTCCTAAGGCTCATGTGTAATGGCAAAGTTTCAAGAACCATTTTTATTAATTGGAATACATCAATCAGTTTGGGTGTTATACCCCAGGTTATGTAACTCCCTTTCTTTTATAGACTTACACAAACCACATAATGTTATAAACAAATAAAAAAAAAAAAACATACACCAAGTAGAAAGACATATAAAATAATATATTATATATTAATTAATATATTTTCTCCCAATTTCCCTACATTTTATATTTTTGTAATCCCTCTTACTTTTATTCCATGGGTTTTCTTTTTAATTATCTAATTCAAAAATCATTTGCACTTTACAGAAAGTGCTGTTTGAATTTTAACCAGTCTCAAATATTTTAATCAGATACCAAGGGGAATTTCACTTGGTGAAACAATTATTAGCTGTGTCATTATTTGGAAGATAATTTTAAGTACCTTATTTGCATGCATGATCAGCCATATTGTCTCTGTGATACTGTCATCGGGAAGCACAGTGTTAATGAATGAGATGCACAGAGATCATTTGAAGGGATAGAAATGTTTCTCCCAAATATCTGAAAAGTATCTGACCTTGTACATTAATGAAATGAGTTCTCTTGCATACACTATTGACCATGGAGGGGACAAATTGGATTTTTGAAGCTTTTTATCAGACAACGAAGAGATTATACAAATGGCAAAGAAGCCAATAATTTTCCGGTCAATTTTTATTGGACAGCTGCATGGTAAAAGATTTCAGAATATAAATGTCTGCAGTTATTGTAAATTGCCTTAAATATAGAGAGAGCATTATGCAGAATATTGGGACTTGCATCCCTCTATATTAGTTCTCAAACACCTTAAACTTATATTGGTTTACATACATTGACATCATGTTTCTGGACATTGCTTTTTCACTGTTCAGGAGAAATAAAATCATTGTCCTTCTTACCTAAACCATCAGCTTGGTGGAGCAGGTAATGCAATACTAGGACAAATGAGCATAGCATCATGGAACAGCATTCATATCAATATCACCTTCGTCAGATATGGCGAACCTATGGCACGGGTGCCACTTCCGGCACTCAGGAGCCTCTGAAGTGGCACTTCTGACTGAATTGTTACTATCATCATGGAGAAATATGAAACATATGGAGACAATGAGACGGAACAACTGAAGGAAAATAAGCAAAAATAGGGAGAGAGGGAAACTAAAAGGAAGAGGGTCTAGAATATAAAATGGCAGATGGGTCATATCATATGGAAACATGGCACTTTGAGATATTTAACTTGATTTAATGCACAAAAACGGGCACTTGGGCTCAATAACCTTTGTCATCCCTGCCTTAGGTGATAATCTGCTTTCTGCTGTTTGACATGTGCAGAACAGAGACACAACAATAGGACCAAAAGACTAGGAAACAGTGATATGGGGGACCACAAAAAATGTCTTATCAGAGCACAAATAAATAAGGCAGAGAAATTGGGGATAAGCTAAGTAGATGTAAATTGCATAAAGAGGGAAAAAAAGTAACTGGAAAGAACAAATAAAATCCAAGATGAGGTAGAAAGAAACAAAAACTATAAAGTATAAAAGGTAAGCGAGATACAAAGAATATAGGGAGTTAAAAACACAAATGGAAGTAAGGGAAATGCAAAAACTAAAAGGAGAAAATGTGAGACAAAAGCATTAAGAACAGAAAAGGGTAATTTATTTCAGCACCATTAGTACATTGGTAAGAAATTACCACAAATAATTTGAGATGGGAAACAAAGAACTCATAAAAAAAAGTAAGAGGGGGTGCGAAAGATAAAAAAGAGAAAGTGATAAAATGGACAAGGATAAGAAAAGAAAGGTTAGGTGATTGATGGTTGGCTCAAAAATTATGTTCAGCAACCATAGCACATTGACTCAACCAATTGTTAGTCAGACTGCTTTATTACTTTCAAAGCTGACTAATTCAGTTAATAATTGTGGTTTGCCAAGTTTTTGAACTTAAGGACATAAACCAAAATGCTTAATACAAAGAAAACCCCCAAGTAAACAATGCGTCTTCTGCAATTCTGTTTGTTTAAAGAAAACATATGGTTTGTGTTGTAGGAGCCCCAGTTGCCTTTCAGCCATATCTTACTAAATTCTGATATTTCTTCATTTTGATGGTGTGCCAGAGTGCATCTTTATGGTGTGCCGGAGTGCATCTCGATGGGGAGCCTGAGTGCATCGCGACGGTATGCCGGAGTGCATCTCGATGGTATGCCAGAGTGAATCTCGATGATGACCCTGAGTGCATCTCGATGGTGTGCTGGAATGCATCTCGATGGTGTGCCAGAATGCATCTCGATGGAGTGCCAGAATGCATCTCGATGGTGTGCCGGAATGCATCTCAATGGTGTGCTAGAATGCAGCTCGATGGTGTGCTTGAATGCATATCGATGGTGTGCCGGAATGCATCTCAATGGTGAGCCAGAATGCAGCTAGATGATGTGCCCAAGTGCATCTTGATAATGTGCCGGAAAAAAAATAAATGTGGGATGCATTAAAAATTAGAAATACCTGAGTTCTAGCAAAGTTGATTTCATGTCATGTCTTCACTGTTTGTTCACATGCTGTCATGGTTGACTTCTCTAAAGGGGCATGTGTCCTGCAAAATAAGTCCTGTCTTTATCTACTAAACAGTTGCTAATCTGATGTCTATTGCTCTCATAATGTTAATCAAGCAATATAATCTATTCATGGAAACACTATTTAATCTTACATTTCTTTATCCTTAAATGTTTAAAGACAGAATAAAGGTGGACGGGTTAAGTATTTTCATTGCATAGACTCACCCACTTTATAAAAATATATTTTTTTTGCTGTTTGTTTTTTCTTTTCTATTTTGCTGTGTGGATAAAAGGTATCAAGATTTGGTGAGAAATAACAGAGACAACCAAGCTAAAACATGGTGGTTATGATAAACAATATTATTTTTAATTATCCTTGAAACTAAACAGAATAAACATCTGCATCTTTATTTCTTCTTTGTAATAATGCATGACTAAATTGAATTATAAGGGTATAAATAATGAAGGCTTTGCTCATTACTTCTATTTTACCTGACTATCGCAAATAATAATTAGATTACATTTTCCAGGACAAGGCTGGCAGAAGTAGTCCTTTCAATATAATTTACTCTAACCATTCTAAATCATAAAGCTGGGAATAATAAGAAATTAAACTCAGGAGAGTGCTTCTAAATGAGAAGTCTGTTGCCAGGGTCTAGCCATGACTTGATAGCTAAATATCTTCAGTGTTCGTCTCACCAAACATGGTATCAAAAAAATAGCCACCAATGTACTTGAAGCTTCTGGAACTGGTGTAGTTCTGCTATTGCAATGTGCCGACTGAGAAGGCAACAGTGAAGTTTCGAAAGGACAAAGGTTATTTCAAGCTACAAAGGGTCAATAGCAAAAGATTGTCCAAGTTAGGGCTGGTGGATCAGTGCAGGGTCAATAAATAAGACAAATCAGAAAGCAGGAGATCATGGTATGTGATAAATACACTACAAGAGATAGAAATCTCTTTGCATGGACAGTGATGTGATGCAAGGAAGTAGTTTATATTGTTTTTGCCCATAGCTGCATAATTACAATTGTCCTGTATTTTTTTCTGCCATTCTGGATCCCACACTGACATATATTTCATGTGGCCGAGTTTGCACTCAAATAATCAATTGAGAGAGGTGACTAAATGCCATATTATTGCATTTTATAATTGCACTTTTCAACACACTTAAAGTTGCTAATGTATTATTAGTAAATACTCCTGAGATATAATAATGTACAAACTATACGTACTGTGAAGAGTCCTTCCCTCATTTTTATTACACAAGTCAGTCATTGTTTTATACATGTTTGCAAAACATATTTACCCAAAAATTCCTTTGTTCATTATATAATTAAGTCCTACTTAACCTCTTAATGACTGGACCTCTAAAACATTTTTGGTTATTCTGGGCAGTGGCTTTTTTTTTACACTTATGCAATGTTTGTGTTTAGCTGTAATTTTTCTCTTTGTCATTTACTATATCCTTAAATATTAAATACTGGTTTTATCCTCATAAAAGGGCTTTCTATAGATACTAGACATGTGCATTCGTTTTCGGACGAATGCATTTTCGTCCGAAAATAGCATTTTCGTTCAATTGTTTGAAAAACGAATAACGAAAATGCTAAGCTAACGAAAGCCGAATGAACTAATGGTTAATAAACGAAAATCATTCGTTCATTCGTCCATTCGTAGTACTATTGGCATTCTATAAGCCAAAATAGAGTCGGTTTATAGAATACAATAGCATAGTACACTACATTCCATAAACCGACATAATGAACGACTTTCAGTTTATGGAATGCATGTAAGTCTATTGGCATTCTATAAACCGACTCTATTTCGGTTTATAGTAATGCCAATACTATAGCACGAATGGACGAATGATTTTCGTTTATATTAAACCATTCGTTCAACTTCTTAGCTTTCTATAAACCGAAACAGAGTCCCCATTCATAAATTTTTATGAATGGGAACTCTAGTTCGGTTTATAGAAAGCCCATAGTATTACATGTATTCCATAAGCCGAAAGTCTATAAACCGAACGTTCGGTTTATAGACTTTCGGCTTATGGAATACATGTAATCCTATTGCTATTCTATTAACCGAACGTTCCGAATGGACGAAAACGAAACGAAAATGTTAGTTTTGCACATGTCTAATAGATACCATTATGTTCATCTGAACATATAATTTACTTTAAACAAATAATGAAATATGATAAAAATTGAGAAAAAAAACTATTCCACGTTTTACACATCTACAAATGTAAATGACAAAAACCTGTTAAACAGATTCTTATATTTGTGTTTAGTTTAGAAATAGCCCATGTTTACATGTTTTTTTATTTTTTATGCATGTTATGGGGCAATAACTAAAAGTAGTGTATGGCTTTTTCCTCACCATTTTCTACTACCTTTTTTAAGTTAGATTATTTTAGTAACTAAGGCCCTTTTCCTATTAAAACAACAATCTATTTTTTTTAATAATTTAATTTAGGAATTTTATAAAACTGTTAGTTAATGAATTTGCTTTCAGTTTCTACTCTGAAATTTGTTTGTTTTTTGCAAAATCCAACCTACATTAAGGTTTTGTTTTCAAGGATTTAAATATAAAATAAACCTATATTTCAATGGTTCAGATTTGATTGCTTGTGTAATTGCTAGAACACATACATCAAGAGTTGATATTTATGAGTTGCGTTTAATTTCAGGATGCAACATCTCGTTGAGGAATGATTTAGAAAACAGGGTTTTGCACAGCAAGCTAGGAACATCTAATTTGATGCTTAAATGCAATTTTGAGATTTTTTTTTTTTAATTAAAATGCTACGTGAATCAATTTATTTGGACAACAGGTGTTACTGAGAAATAGATGGAAATGCTAATTATTAGATAAGTTTTCTCGCCAAATACAAGATTGCCCTGGAGGGCGTTTATCCACACTAAATATCAAACTTGCAGTCTACTACGAGGCTATTATTTTCAGAATATTAAAAGATAGGATGTTATAGAGAGAACATCTTCATTGTAACAATTTACAATATTGTGATCCTGCATCAGTTTCATGACGTTAATCCACATAGGGCTCTATTCAATGACTTAAAGAGCCACTAAACTTTTTTCACTTGTGCTTCTAATATACACCAAAAATATACACATAAAGCAGATACTTATGCCACAGTGACTGACATAAGTATGAGGACAAACTAGCATGTATGTTTTTAAGGTATATTCTAGTTTATACTCTAACCGGTAGCCATAATGCTTGGTTGGGAAGCATCAGAGCTGTAGCCGACGCCAACAGTCTCTCTCTGCTAGTGCACATGCCAACAACAGGGGCACCCTCAATTATGTCACCTCTGTTGGTTGCATACAAAAAAACAAAGGTCTCTTTCTGTCGGCCATAAAAAACCCCGACCAGATGCACAAGGCAAGCCCTGTACTGATTGGCTGAGCGCACGCTGACTCTGTAAGTGTGCACCAGCATCCAGTAGAGCTCTGCCTCAGCTGAGAGGCAGCGTGCAGAGTAAACACACATGTATCTGCAAAGATACACATTGGGTTTACTCAGGAACAGTGGCAAATGATTTTTAACTTTTGCTTCTATCGGTGAAATAACCTTTAGTTTCCCTTTAAGTTGATTTATCTCAGCCCACTGAATAAAATAGACGGCAAGATAACATTCTGAGTTAAAAACCACTGATAGCTCACCTCATTGAATAGAGCCCAGTGATGGAAATAATATTTACATGATAACATCATTATTAGCAGGATAACATCTTGAGAACACCATTCAAAGTAGGCAATGGACAGATTTGCATTGCATGAAAAAGATCTCTATTTATGTGAATGAATTGTGCTCAAATGCAGAGAAATTGATTTGGATAATGTCTAGTTTGAGATATCACAGGTGGAATGCAGACATCATTGTACAATGTTCTCTAAATGTGTGTATTTACAATTATTATTTTAACATAAACAGTATATAGATCAATACAGGTCCTGATCAGATTATATGTTTATTTTAGCAGAGATAAGGCAACTTATAGGCATAATGGGAGTACGTTTTACAAAGAAAAAGCAAAACACAGAATAAATAGTACATTTTCAATTGCATATTTATTCCATTGCATATATGCTACATATATGTTGAGAGAGCTCTGTCTGCAATTCAGAAATACATTTATTATGGTTAAAGCTGAGACATCGAAAAGTAAAAACACCCAGATATTTTTTTTGTAAATTTAGGACTAGATTTGGTGCACTCATTGTCATTCAAGCTTCCCAACTGCTAGTTATCCCTGTAAAATGCTTGAAAGTGCCCTACAGTTTATCAGATTCAATGAACTCATTAAATTACAAAGGCTGCCCAAGGCATCGAAGTACATGAAGTCTTATCGTGCAAAATGTATGTGATTTAATTAAGGTGATGCCAGAAAAATCAGTATCAATATCCCCTACTTTGGTCTCAACAACAGGGCAGCGTTCCTTGCTTTTCCTGCCAACTGTCCAATATGAAAATAATGAGTTAGTAAAGTCACGTATTGTCCTTATTTTTTTTGTAGTATCTGCCCGTTTAATGCCAATTTATGACCTGCCTCTCCATTTTGGACACACAATACTCCCTGAAGACTCAGCTATACCTTACTTTTCTGCCCTCTGACCCTATTTTCTAAAAGTTTTGAATATTTGGGTTGCTATGTAGCAAAGTTTCATAGGCAATATTATCACCTTATAGTGGTGCAATCTCAGCATGTGATAATGTATAATGCTAACTCCCAATAAAAGTACCTATTGCCAAACCTCTGTCTCTCCAACACTCTTAGTCAGCACAACTCAAATCTAAAAAAAAAGAAAGCACAGAACTGTTCTTAAGACTGTGTTTCTCTCATGAGATGCAAAAGCACAATATCAGGCACAGAAATATAAAAATGGAGCAATTATTTTACTGCATAAAGCATAATGATTTTTAACATTTTTATCTGTGACTTATACATCTCTATAGACGTTTTGCCAAGTCTACATCAATAGATATCCCAATTTTATGAGTTTCAACTAAGGTCAATATATTTAAAATAGTTTATATAAACAAAAAAATGTTGGCCTGTCACAAACATCAACTGCATTTAAATATATGAGTAGGTCACTAAGATATCTAAAATTGTTGGTGATACTCCTCACCCATGTCTGTGAATCCTGTCAGGCTCGCTAGCACAAAAGTGTCATGGCTGCATGACATGATGGAAGGATAATCATAAGGTTCTTGTGAATATTTTACTTACATTCTTATAAAATAATTTATCTACAAATGTTTCCATGGAAACGCCGCTGAACAATCTCAAGAATATTTTATATCAATAAACTTCAGAAAAGTAAAAAAAAAACAAAAAAAAAAGGAAAATAGCATTCAAATGACATAAGCTATATTTCAAGCAAACCTTCAGCTAGGAGCCAAAGCCTAATCGGCGATTGTCTTAGAAAAACAAAACACTATTGTTCATGTCAATCCTATCTCACAAATTTGGCAACACCACTGAAAGATAAACACAATACAGATGTAACAGACAACAGAGAACCAACACTAAAATAGAACTTAACAATATCATACCTCTCAACATGCCCACTGTCATTGCAGGACTCCAGGGGACGGGTGTGTGTCTTGCGGTTTGAAAAGGGGAGTGTCGGTTCTACTGTCCATGTGCAAATATTTAGACAAGTACTAATAAGTACTTACAGTACTAAAGTTCATATAGAAACACAGCAATGGTTCCATGTATGATAGCAGTGTGTCCAGTGTTGTAATTTAAAACCTGGTGAAATTAACCTCCACCCCTTATAGGAATAAAAACACGAGACTTGGGTATATGTGAAAAAAGACCACAGCAATTTATTAAAAATAAAAAAACAGGTTAGAACTGTATCAGCCAATCCCTGTAGCTTAATCTGAAATAAAACACAGCCTAACACATAAACTATATCCTTGCCAATCAACTGAAGCATAGTGCAACTAGAATCAAAACCTTGTCCGAGGGTCTCTTACCCTTTACCTTATCCTTCTCCATGCTTACCACTAGCCGACTCTCCTCTCTCAATGGGCATGTACCATATGGTGATTGATCACCTTAAGAGGTTAGGGGAGGGCTGAGCCCAAAACTTCTTTCAATGAATCTGACTCCTTCTTCTCTATTAGCAACCCTGACCAGCAAGGACATTCAACCAAACCTACAGTGACAAAAGAAACGTCAGAAGACAAGCATATGAAAAACAAAAACACATGAAACAAAGGGATGGGAGGGCTGTAATAACTTTTCAGAGTGTTTTGGATCTTTCTTTAAAAAATGGCTATGGGTAGGAGGGCTGGCAAAGCTATTTATACCCCTAATAACAGACCCTCCCCTTGCCCTGTCAGTAACCCTACACACTCCCCCACCCTCATACATACCCTGTTTGTTACAGGTACACCTAACTACCAGGGTTCAAAAGCACTACGGTTCCACTGAAGTGTGCAGCTTCGAAGGACAAACAAAAGAAAAACAGACCAATAACTATCTAATAGATTGAAGTAGAATCTCCACTTTAATCAATGTTGTCAGCAGACCTTCAACAGAGTTGTTTTTACCTCAAAACGTCTGTGCATTATATTGATTTAAGGGCTTTACACATAGTTGCTCATGCTCATAACTGTTAATTTGAATGAACTTAATTCAGTGGTGTCCTACACATCATACAATAAAGTATTGTCTTAGGAAGAAAATTTAGGGGGGTATCGAGTTCCAATCAAAAGTATTTGAGTTTCTATGCCTATAGTGTCTATGTAGAAAAAAAAAGGTATTTATGAATTGGATAATTATATAAGTAAATGGTTTTCTAAAATAAAAATAAAATAATAATGACATGGTCATCCAATTGAAATGGCCACATTTCATTCTACCTCAAGTTTCTGTTACTTCTGGTTCTAAATTTTGATTCCTTATTTCAGGAATAATAAGGAAAGAATAATAATAATAATAATAAAAGGAAGTGATTTCCAAGAGTTCAGACATGCCTACAAAATCTATAAAAAAGTTAATTATAATAAATAAATAATGAAGCAAAGAAAGGGTAGCACATCCACACTGTGTATATATCGCGAGAGAGTTATATTATTGTTGAAAGGTTGAGGGAATTAGGGCTCAATGTTTTAAAAAAATTAAAAGTATTCAATCTTTATTAGGTATTGCACTATTAAAAACAGACGATTAGACATATTTTTTTTATACAAAAAATGTGAAATAATGTGGAAAAAGTGCATAATAAACTGTGTATTTCTGCAACATCAACTGTGTGATTGGTGTGGAAAAAATAATAAAGACAAATATGAAGTATTAAACGCAAGAAAAGCTGTCAGTGTAACGTTGTTTTCATAGCCGGGGTGAGTGGCGCTCAGTGGAGAAATGCCGAATGACAAAATACAACAATAATGTGTTACAAAGGAGAGAGAACCAACAGCCTACATAGAAGAAACTACAATCAAACACCAAGTAAAAAAAAAGATATAGATTCTTAGAAGAATGAAAATGTACTCTTTTTATCTCAGGTAAATAGATTCATTATTAATTACTCTTTAAAAAAAAAAGAAATTTGATACATCTAAAAATGAGCTATAAAGCTTGACATACCCAGTATATTGGTGATTGGTAATTGTGGTAACTGCTGACAATATTGTACTGTTGTGTCAAATATATGAAACATTTAGTCACCATATCTATGAAGTGGGGCTGCCATGTTCACAGCTTTTAGAAGTATTAAATCCATTCTCATTGTGATGACATAGATACCAAATGGCTAGTATAACCACTATCCACTCATGTGCCACCTTGTAAATGTTCTTTAGGCAGGAAGCTGGTTTTTCATGACTTGCCTCCAGCCTTGGTAATTATATTTTTCTATTTGTGTTGAGATATCTTTATAATAAATGTAATATTTTGCATTAAGAGTGCCCTTATCCAAATGTTTTCTTCAAATTTATAAAGGGGGTGTGAAGGCTTCTGTGAGGTAGCAGCAACATACATGGGAGTACGTGTTTTACAAAACTTTTTTTTTCTTTTTTAGGCACCATGCTGCTTGCTCTTCTGATCTCCCCGGGTGCGTTCAACGTTGGGTATGGCAGTTCCCTTGCAACATATTCACTATACCGGCAGTAACATATGGAAAAACAATAAGATATATTGTTTTTAGTGTTGAGCGAACCCGAACCGCACTGTTCGGGTTCGTGCCGAACATTACGGTTTTTGGACCCCGGACCCGAACACGGACATTCCACTGTATGTTCGTGTTGGAGTTCGGGGTTTGGCGATTTAATGGCACATTTTGAAAGGCTGCAGGGCAGCCAATCAACAAGCGTTTGACTCGTTTGCCCTTAGAAGCCATCACAGCCATGCCTACTAATGGCATGGCTGTGATTGGCCAGTGCAGCATGTGACCAAGCCTCTATATATAAGCTGGAGTCACGTACACGCACATCACATGAGCTCTTCTTAGTGTAGGGAGAGGATGCTGCAGCTGTGAGGGACAGATTAAAAAAAAATTATGGTGTTGAATCTGCAAACTACAGCGATTATTCAAACTACAACGATTATTCAAATTACAGTGATTATTTTAGTGGGTGATATACTACATATCTGTACCTTGACCTGAGCCCAGTGCCACAGAGAGTGCAGTGCACTTGCAACTGCATGTGTGCCAGGCACATGACTTTAATCCTGTTCTGTTAGCTCAGTGGGCAACATCTAGGCATTTTTAAATACTGCAATTTGTTGGTGTTAAATATTAGATCTGCGTCCTGCACTTCATATCTGAGAGTCAAATAGGACCGTCAAATATTGTGCTTACAGCGCACTTTGAAATATTCTAATAGTTTTGGGTGGTAAATAGTACATTTGCGTCTTGCGGTGCACTTCATATTTGAGAGTCAAATAGAACAGTCCAATACTGTGCTTACAGCGCACTTTGAAAAATTCTAATTTTTTTGGGTGCTAAATAGTACATTTGCGTCTTGCGGTGCACTTCATATCTGAGAGTCAAATAGAACAGTCCAATACTGTGGTTACAGTGCACTTAGAAAAATTCTAATTGTTTTGGGTGCTAAATAGTACATTTGCGTCTTGCGGTGCACTTCATATCTGAGAGTCAAATAGAACAGTCCAATTCTGTGGTTACAGTGCACTTTGAAAAATTCTAATTGTTTTGGGTGCTAAATAGTACATTTGCGTCTTGCGGTGCACTTCATATCTGAGAGTCAAATAGAACAGTGAAATACTGTGGTTACAGTGCACTTTGAAAAATTCTAATTGTTTTGGGTGCTAAATAGTACATTTGCGTCTTGCGGTGCACTTCATATCTGAGAGTCAAATAGAACAGTCCAATACTGTGGTTACAGTGCACTTTGAAAAATTCTAATTGTTTTGGGTGCTAAATAGTACATTTGCTTCTTGCGGTGCACTTCATATCTGAGAGTCAAATAGAGCAGTGAAATACTGTGGTTACAGTGCACTTTGAAAAATTCTAATTGTTTTGGGTGCTAAATAGTACATTTGCATCTTGCGGTGCACTTCATATCTGAGAGTCAAATAGAACAGTGAAATACTGTGGTTACAGTGCACTTTGAAAAATTCAAATTGTTTTTGGTGCTAAATAGTACATTTGCGTCTTGCGGTGCACTTCATATCTGAGAGTCAAATAGAACAGTGAAATACTGTGGTTACAGTGCACTTCGAAAAATTCTAATTGTTTTGGTGCTAAATAGTACATTTGCGTCTTGCGGTGCACTTCATATCTGAGAGTCAAATAGAACAGTGAAATACTGTGGTTACAGTGCACTTTGAAAAATTCTAATTGTTTTGGGTGCTAAATAGTACATTTGCGTCTTGCGGTGCACTTCATATCTGAGAGTCAAATAGAACAGTCCAATACTGTGCTTACAGCGCACTTTGAAAAATTCTAATTGTTTTGGGTGCTAAATAGTACATTTACTTCTTGTGGTGCATTTCTTGCAGTCCAATAAACAAAAAAATACAAATAAAAATTGTTGACTATAGGCGGTTACATTGTCGCCTGACATAAACCATCTGTTACTTTGGTGGGTGACCGCAAAGAATGAGAAGAGCGTCAAATAAGGGACGTGGCCCTGGTCGTGGTGCTGCTGGTGTTGGTGGAGCTCCTGTTGCAAGTAGGGGATGTGGTCGATCTGTGCCAGCTACACGCACAAGTGAAACAGCGTTATTTGGTAGGCCGGAATGCCGTTCTTAGAATGGTGAGGCTAGAACAAGTACAGGCAATAGTAGATTGGGTGGCTGACAGTGCCTCCAGTTCCTTCACATTGTTTCCCACCCGGTCCCCTGCTGAAAGCTCAGAGTTGACACCTGCAGCCCATGGCCATCTGTCTTTCACCTCACCCCCTTGCAAATCAGCCATGCAGTCTGAGCCACAAGTCATGCAGCAGTCTCTTTTGCTTTTTGATGACTCTGCTGGCAGGGTCATCAAACCTAGCCTTGCCCCAGAAGTGAAAGAGATTGAGTGCACTGATGCACAACCACTTATGTGTCAGGATGTGGTCATGCAAGGACCACCGCAGCACGTTTCTGATGATGACGAAACACAGGTGCCAATTGCTGTGGCTTTCGGCAGTGTGCAGACCAGCAAGGAGGGCAAGGTTGAGGAGTGGGTGGAAGATGATGTGGAGGATGATGAGGTCCTAGACCCCACATGGAATCAAGGTCATGCGAGTGACGTGTCCAGTTTGATGGAAGATGCGGTGGTCGCAAAGAGGCACCAGTGCAGCATAAGAGGGAGCAGGGTGCAAAACCGTAGCGGCCATCCCCTAGACAGTATGCCTGCTACTGCCCACCGCACCCAGGGGCCGAGCACACCAAAGCCAGCTACGAGGAGTTCCCTGGCGTGGCAGTTCTTTAGACAATGTGCTGATGACAAGACACGAGTGGTTTGCAAGCTGTGCAATCAGAACCTGAAGCGAGGCATAAATGTGCTAAACCTGAGCACAACCTGCATGACCAGGCATCTACATGCAAAGCACGAGCTGCAGTGTAGTAAGCATCTCAAAACCCAAGAAAGGTCTCAGGCTCCTCCTGCTTCCTCTTCTGCTGCTGTCTTGGCCTCTTCCTCCAGCTCTGGAGTCACAGTGGCACCTGCCACCGAGCAAATAGAGGAAGTGGCAGCAACGCCACAACGTCCGCCACCGTCCCCAAGCATCTCCACACTGTCCCATGGAAGCGTTCAGCTGTGCATCTCCCAAACACTGGAGAGAAAGAGGAAGTATGGCCCTACCCACCCGCGAACACTGGCCCTGAATGCCAGCATTTCCAAATTCCTGGCCTTTGAAATGCTGTCATTCTGTCTGTTGGAGACAGTTTTAAAAACCTGATGGCGGTGGCTGTCCCACAGTACGTGGTTCCCAGCCGCCACTACTTTTCCCGGCGAGCCATCCCTTCCCTTGCATCCATGCTTTAGATTTAGATTTATGTTCTTCCAAAGCTAAAATCAAAGATTCCATCTAGTGCTATTTTATGGCTCAGCTATATTTGTAATTTGTCTGTATTTTATGTTATTTTATTAACATTTTATTTCCCTATCCACATTTGCTTGCAGGGCACTTGTCCTACTCTTACCCACATTTGACTCCATTTTGCAGCCCTCTAGCCCTTTCCAGGACTTTTTTAGAGGCATTTTAGTGGCCAAAAGTTTTGTGTCCCCATTGACTTCAATGGGGTTCGGGGTCAAGTTCGAGCATGGACCCGGACATTTTTTCGAAGTTCGGCCGAACCTGCCGAACCCGAACATCCAGGTGTCCGCTCAACTCTAGTAATAATTCTTTTTCAGTCCTTACGGATAAAAGAAAGTATAATGCAAGCCTCAAGAAACCCTCCAAAACAGATGGGAAGATTTGGGGACCTCAAAACTAGACAAATAAGAAGAACTTTTGTGGATGTGACAAAAAACTAAGAGACAAAAATGTGATACATAGATGGGGATTCCCAGTCAGTATCATAATTATACATGACAGACTAAGGTTCATTTTAAAAACCCTGACATCAGCGAAGGAATGGATGGCTAAGAACAAAATGTAGCAGAGTAAAGAAAATAAGTGTCCACAAAATGAGATGGGAGATGGAGTGAGGCAGGGATGAGGGGGAGGAATAAGATAACTAGATTTGGGGGTGGAGTTGGGGGAAAAAAGAAAAATTTGAGAAATTGCTACGCAGAGGGAACTCGGAGGATGGGGCCTAATGCTGGTTAAGGTCTGGTAGCAGAAGATAAAAGTGATCAGAAATAGAAAAGTCTCAATGCTTGCGGAAAATCCCCAATAGGGATAAGGCTCATTTAATAATAAAAAAAAGGGAAGGGGGGGGGTCTGAGAATGGGGGTGTCGGGGGCATTTTTTTTTTTGTGTGGCAGATATGAGGCTAGTGTCTGGTGTGGTGGCTGGGAGGAAAAGGGGGAGGAGGGGACAATGCCGACAAATCCAGACTTTAAATCGTTATTTTGTCTTTCCCCTAGAACCATTCTCCTCTTTTTCCTATTGCTTTTTGGTTGCTCTCTAGCAGTCTTCTCCTTTTGGGGAATTATATTTATAGCATTATTTTATCCTTATATCTATTCTTTAGTGCCCGTGTTCCTTGATCTTGCTTTTCTGTTCTTTTATTCCCTTATTATATAAATATGTTTCTTATTCTTGTGTGTTTTACGTGTATTGTATATGTCTATATGTGGGTTACTTTGTGTGTTCTTTACTTCCCCTCATCTGATACCCAGCTGTGTCCTAATCTGTTATCTATTGTGTATTATGTGCCACTTTGTTATGTGTCTTACCTATATCATCTATACCTATCTGTGCAGGTCTATATTTTCCTAGATCTTGGTTTATTTACTATTGTATATGATTCATAGCTCTAAATTATCCCTTATTTTGAGACTATTGACTGTTTTGTGCAGTTCGTGCCTGTGTTCAGTGTAGTATCTATACCTCTCCTAGACCTTTACCTCTCTCAAATCCTAATTAATGTGCCTTCTTAGTTTGTGTCCTATTTATTCTCTACCTCCTTTCCCCCGTCTCATACCCCCCTCTGCTCCGCCCACTGCCCAACCCACATAATTAGCTTAATGTAGCGCTGCCTAGTTATTATAGTGCAGATTATATCACTACATTTCCACCAACCAGGGCCTATTTTAAGGAAAAAGTCTCCCTGCTTGTTAAACCATCATTATGTCAGACCCATTGCACTGCACCATTATTGTTTTGTTCAGAAAAGGGAAATTGAATGTTGCATTTTATAGGCTCAAAGCTCTGCACTCTCTCCTCCAAGTCATCTCTCTCCCAGCTCTGCACTCTCTCTCTCTCCAAGACAGCTCTCTCCCCAGCCTTACACTCTCACTCCGCCAAGCCATCTGTCTCCCCACTCTCACTCTGCCAAGCCATCTCTCTCCCCCCCTCACTCCACCAAGCCATCTCTCTCCCCCACTCTCACTCCACCAAGCCATCTCTCTCCCTGCACTCTCACTCTGCCAAGCCATCTCTCTCCCTGCACTCTCACTCATATGACCCCTTCTTCCCAAACTGACTCCCTAGACTTGCCAATCTGAACCTCACATGTACCAATCTGACCCTTTTCCCAATCTGATCCCTAGAGGTGCCAATCTGACCCCAGACTCGCCAATCTGACCCCTAGACATGCCAGTCTGATCCCCTCCCAACCTGGGAAGGTCGGGGTGTAAGGCCTGTCATTGGTACCATGCACGTGCGGTGATGCTGCCACCCTTTCTACAAAAACAATACCGGCCTTACTGGTGCCCCCTTAGACTTAACATTGGCATCAAGTAAATTTTTTACTGGCCTGCCGGTAAAATACCGTCTGGGTGGCAACCCTAGCTGTTACTCAAGCTAACAGGGGTGCTGTGCATGTGCACAATGCTGTACATGCACAGTACCAGTGTTCCAGATCCTGGAGAGTGTGATCAGAAATACAAGATTGCTGTCCTGAATCCCGCGAAAATCGGGACTGTCCCATGCAAAGTGGGACAGTTTTGGCCATGCACTAGTTTCTGCCAGGCTGAAATGGTGGCCAAAATATGGGAGCTGCCCTCAATCAGCAGCTGAAAAGTAGCTGCTGGACACAGATTTATATCGCATAATCTATGCCAACCTGAATGACCTCACTACCCCACCCTAGGATTGCGGCCTTTACCAGCCATAATATTGTTCCCATAGAGTTAGCATTGGCCTCAAACCAAATTTTTAACCAGCATGGTGACAAAATACTGGCTGGCAAATCTATCCCCACACCCTGATACAGGTAACAAGGGGAGAGATGGAAATAAGGGGCAGGAGGGGAAACAGATCAAAATAATAAAATAAAATTGTATGGCAATTGCGACTCTAGGACTGTTATGAACGCAACTGTATGAAAACAAAAGTGATTTTTAAAACCCTCAAACCCCAGCATTAAATATCTCTGTGAACTATATTTTTCCATATGGAGTAATATTTTGAACTGTAAATGTACATTAGTGACAAATATATGTAGCATGACATCAGAATAGAATTATGACAGTGCGTGACATCACAATAGCAGAGCTGCATTACTTTCAAACCCAGCTCAGCTTTCAGCAGTTGGTGCAGTAACAGATCCTTTGAACCTGTGAAGGTGTGAGACTCCCTGACAGAGGGCTCCAGTTTAATAAATGCTAACGCGAGGTCTGACGCCTGGAACACTATGCTTCACATTAGATTGTAGGCTCAGCAGAGGGTAGGGTTAGGGTAGGAGTTTCCTTTCTCTGGATGGGGATAGATTTTTGTATTGTATAACTTACCTTAGACTGTAAGCTCTGCAGAGTTGGTTAGGGCAGGTGAGTCGCTCTGCAGGGCAGGGACCTCCTTACTCTGTATTCTATCCTTATTAGATTGTAAGCTTTGTGGGGATAGATTTTTTTTATTGTATAACTTACCTAGACTGTAAGCTCTGCAGAGTTGGTTAGGGCAGTTAAGAAGCTCTGCAGGGCAGGAACCTCCTTACTCTGTATTATATCCTTATTAGATTGTAAGCTTTGTGGGGATAGATTTATTTTATTGTATAACTTACCTAGACTGTAAGCTCTGCAGAGTTGGTTAGGGCAGATAAGAAGCTCTGCAGGGCAGGAACCTCCTTACCCTGTATTATATCCTTATTAGATTGTAAGCTTTGTGGGGATAGATTTATTTTATTGTATAACTTACCTAGACTGTAAGCTCTGCAGAGTTGGTTAGGGCAGATAAGAAGCTCTGCAGGGCAGGAACCTCCTTACTCTGTATTATATCCTTATTTGATTGTAAGCTCTCTGTGTGAATATATTTTTGTATTGTATAACTTACCTTAGACTGTAAGCTCAGCAGAGCTGGTTAGGGCAGGTGAGTCGCTCTGCAGGGCAGGGACCTCCTTACCCTGTATTCTATTCTTATTAGATTGTAAGCTTTGTGGGGATAGATTTTTTTTTGTATTGTATAACTTACCTTAGACTGTAAAGCTCTGCAGAGTTGGTTAGTGCAGATAAGAAGCTCTGCAGAGCAAGAACCTTTTTACTCTGTATTATATCCGTATAAGATTGTAACCTCTCTGTGTAAATGTATTGTGTCCAGCAATATGCAGTTCGATACACTAACTAAATGATCCAGGGACAAAACCGATCGCCATATTTGGGGTCAGGAAGGAATTTTTTTCCCCCATGTGAGACAAAATTGGCCAAAAGTTTCTCTGGGGTTTTCTTTGCCTTCCTCTGGATCAACCAGATATTAAAAATAATATTAAAATCGCAGCAATATTTTAATTGCACATCTGCTTATTGCTGCAAAAAAAAATAAAAAATAAACAAATAAATTTATCCCTGTCTGTTTCCTGATTTATTTCATGGCACACAACACCCATCTATCTACACATCACATGGTTCATAAAAAGTTGAAAGGTTTGGAAGATACACAAGGTCATAAGCTGGGCTTGCCTTTTACCACACTGATCACAATAAGGTAAGGTGAGCAGGTGATAGATATGTGACATATTAATCAGAATAAGAAAGGAATAGTTGCCAGCAGTTTTCAGACTTCACAAGACAGACTTTTTTTGGGTGTTGGGGCATGGAATGTGTCTATGAATGTCTTCAATGTGCTCCAGGCAGCCAATATATGCTTGTACACATACTCAGAAGACTGGAACCCAATTTTGTGGGGACAACCAATGTCATGTGACATTACACAGAGGGGCAAGTACTAATAACACACAAATATATTTTATCTGCAAAACTATTTTTGCTCTTTGCTTCTATTGCAATGTACTAAACATTTAACACTCCAATAGTACATATAAGCAAATTGCGAATAAAAACAGGCATAATTGCGAATAAAAACAGGCAAGTTTGCGAATATTTTTTCTACCTCTTTTGAAAGCATTTGCTAAAAGCTGGTGTAATTTTCACACGCAAATAAGAATTTTTTTCCACAAAATATTGGTAAAACTCTTTAGCATACGCAAATCTAATCGCAATTTCAGCCGGAAAAATGCACGCTAAATAAAAATAAACGGAAGAGGTGCAAATCTCGGAAAACAAAATGTTACAAATAGTCGCAAATTGCTCCTTACTCATGTTTTACCAACTTTTTTTCCCCACTGCACTTGTTTAGTACATGACCCCCACAGTGTCATATGACTCCTGGGATGTTGGCAAATGTGGAAAGGGATAGTCCAATTACAGGGGACAAGTATACTAGGTCATACGCAATAAATATTGGGTTTACACCACAGAGAATATACATTTTAAAGTTTTAAAAAAGAGAGCAGGAGAAGGATTTACATAGTCGTATCCATTCAGAGCTATATTTATATTATACTGGAAAGAATAAAGGGGAGATTACAAATCAATCATCATAGCCAGGGTCATTTTTAGAGATGGGAAGTATGGAGAAGAGAATGCTGGGAAGATTCACAAGTTAACTCATTAAAGAGGAATATATAGGTCATGTGATGTGAGAATCCTCAATGAGTAGTTGGTGACAGTAATCAGTAGAGATGGGCAAAACGAAAATTTTGTTTCGTTTTCGTCCATTCGGACGAAAATGTTATTTGTTTCCAAAATGAATTTCGTCCATTGCTGCATTCGTTTCAGACGAAATTCGTTCATTATTTTCGTTTCGTTATATTCATTGGTATGAATGGAAAATAATTCACCTATTGGAGAATTTGGTTCAAAGAGTCTCATTAATACGAATTCCATACGAATTTCATTCATCCCCTGCCTTAATGCTATTGAGCTGTTGAAATTTGTAACTTTCCTTAATCCGAATTCCCCAACCTTATACTATGTATTGAATGAACATAGGTGAAATGTTCATCCATACGAATTGAATGGTGAAATGAATGCAGCAATGGACGAAAATGGCCTCACTTCAATAGTATAAGGTTGGAGAATTAGGTTGAAAGAGTCGAAATTTTCGAATTTCATCCTTTACCTATGCTATTGAGCTGTTGAAATTTTGCTCTAAGTGGTTGGGAAATTCAAATATAGAAGCTTCTGGACATAATTTTGTTGAAATCAAACAGACAGAGACATAGAAAGTCAAATTTTAGTGTTGTAGATGTAAACCCAAAAGTTGTGATTAAAATAATATTAATAAAAGTATATAAAAAAAAGTTGACAGTTTTAAACGGTATTTGTTGGCTTTAAAGGGCCAGTAACCTTTATTAAGGCTACTTTGTATTTAAATTAGAAATTCCTGTCTCAATTCACTACAGTTTCTCTCATGGAGTATACCCTTTAGTGACCCCCTAAAGATATGTGGTTCATGCATACTTTGACAGTATCCCTGTGAGGTAGATTGACAGCGCCACCACGCATGCACGGTTGCGCTGTCACACAACCAGGCAGCACTGCGCATGTGCAGTATTCCGTCTTCAGTGTCCCAGACACCAGAGAACAGATCAAGAACATGGTTTTGCAGTTTTTATTTCCGCTGTTTTGATGCATTATACCTTTCTTCCGAAAAGTGGAACAGCGGTAGAGCTCGACAGGATGCGTGACACCCCCCGCCAAAATCAGAACTGTCCTGCGAAAAGTCTTAGAACATGTTACTGGTATATTACGCCATTCAGTAAGGGATACTCATAAGGCATGCATTAACCCTTAAAGAACAAGGGATTTTCCAGGGCTAATGACCAGAGGCGATTTTTCCATTTTGATAAGTGGTTGATTAAACTTGGTTTTCCTCTCTCTCATTTAACGCACCCACACAAGTTATACCTTATCATTTATTTTCTTTGGATGGATACCATGTACATATAAATCATCTACAATTTAGTATTCAAAAATACATTAAAAAAAGGGGAGAAGTTTAACGTTTGCTCTGGTTAGAATCACAGCACAGGCCTGCAGGAGTTAACTGTAATTAAATTAATACATGAAAAGAATATAAATAATTTAGTAAAATTGCAAAAAATAAAATTTATGAGAAAAAACTAAATGAGGGCCATAAACTTGGAAGTAAACGGATCACAGTAAAAAGCAACTGTGATCAGCAGGGGAAGGGTTAATTTTTTTTTAAACAGGAAATTAGTTTGTTTTTTTCCTTTCACTGTCCTTTCGCTGTCATTCTCTCTCTGTACTTCACAATCAGTATGTGAAGTGCAGGGAGTGAATTGGAGGCAATTTCAGTGTATATAAGTAGTGTTGAGCGAACCCGAACCGCACTGTTCGGGTTCGTACTGAACATTACGGTTTTTGGACCCCGGACCCGAACACGGACATTTCACTGTATGTTCGGGTTGAAGTTCGGGGTTCGGCGATTTAATGGTGCGTTTTGAAAGGCTGCAGGGCAGCCAATCAACAAGCGTTTGACTCTTTTGCCCTTAGAAGCCATCACAGCCATGCCTACTAATGGCATGGCTGTGATTGGCCAGTGCAGCATGTGACCCAGCCTCTATATATAAGCTGGAGTCACATACACGCACATTACATGAGCTCTTCTTAGTGTAGGGAGAAGATGCTGCAGCTGTGAGGGACAGATTAAAAAAAATTCTGGTGTTGAATCTGCAAACTACAGCGATTATTCAAACTACAACGATTATTCAAATTACAGTGATTATTTTAGTGGGTGCTATACTACATATTTTTACCCTGCCCTGAGCCCAGTGCCACAGAGAGTGCAGTGCACTTGCAATTGCATGTGTGCCAGGCACACGACTTTAATCCTGTTCTGTTAGCTCAGTGGGCAACATCTAGGCATTTTTAAATACTGCAATTTGTTGGTGTTAAATATTAAATTTGCGTCCTGCACTTCATATTTGAGAGTCAAATAGAACCGTCAAATACCGTGCTTACAGTGCACTTTGAAAAATTCTAATAGTTTTGTGTGGTAAATAGTACATTAGCGTCTTGCGGTGCACTTCATATCTGAGAGTGAAATAGAACAGTCCAATACTGTGCTTACAACGCACTTTGAAAAATTCTAATTGTTTTGGGTGCTAAATAATACATTTGCGTCTTGCGGTGCAATTCATATCTGAGAGTCAAATAGAACAGTGAAATACTGTGGTTACAGTGCACTTTGAAAAATTTGGATTGTTTTGGGTGCTAAATAGTACATTTGCGTCTTGCGGTGCACTTCATATCTGACAGTCAAATAGAACAGTCCAATACTGTGCTTACAGGGCACTTTGAAAAATTCTAATTGTTTTCGGTAGTAAATAGTACATTTGCGTCTTGCGGTGCACTTCATATCTGAGAGTCAAATAGAACAGTCCAATTCTGTCCTTACAGCGCACTTTGAAAAATTCTAATTGTTTTGGGTGCTAAATACTACATTTTCGTCTTGCGGTGCACTTCATATCTGACAGTCAAATAGAACAGTCCAATACTGTGCTTACAGCGCACTTTGAAAAATTTGATTTGTTTTGGGTGCTAAATACTACATTTGCGTCTTGCGGTGCATTTCTTGCAGTCCAATAAACAAAAAATACAAATACAAATTCTTGACTATTGGCGGTTACATTGTCGCCTGACATAAACCATCTGTTACTTTGGTGGGTGACCGCAAAGAATGAGGAGAGCGTCAAATAAGGGACGTGGCCCTGGTCGTGGTGCTGCTGGTGTTGATGGAGCTCCTGTTGCAAGTAGGGGATGAGGTCGATCTGTGCCAGCTACACGCACAAGTGAAACACCTTCCTCAGGTGCTAGTACGCGACAGAACCATCAGCGTTATTTGGTAGTCCCGAACAAGTACAGGCGATAGTAGATTAGGTGGCTGACAGTGCCTCCAGTTCCTACACATTGTCTCCCACCCAGTCCCCTGCTGAAAGCTCAGAGCCCATGGCCTGCAGCCCATGGCCATCTGTCTTTCACCTCACCCCCTTGCAAATAAGCCATGCAGTCTGAGCCACAAGTCATGCAGCAGTCTCTTTTGCTTTTTGATGACTCTGCTGGCGGGGTCTTCAAACCTAGCCTTGCCCCAGAAGTGGAAGAGATTGAGTGCACTGATACACAACCACTTATGTGTCAGGATGTGGACAATCGAGGACCACCGCAGCACGTTTCTGATGATGACGAAACACAGGTGCCAACTGCTGTGGCTTTCGGCAGTGTGCAGACCAGCAAGGAGGGCAAGGTTGAGGAGTGGGTGGAAGATGATGTGGAGGATGATGAGGTCCTAGACCCCACATGGAATCAAGGTCATGCGAGTGACGTGTCCAGTTTGGAGGAAGAGGCGATGGTCGCAAAGAGGCACCAGAGCAGCATAAGAGGGAGCAGGGTGCAAAACTGTAGCGCCCGTCCCCTAGACAGTACGCCTGCTACTGCCCACCGCACCCAGTGGCTGAGCACACCAAAGCCAGCTCCAAGGAGTTCCCTGGCGTGGCAGTTCTTTAGACAATGTGCTGACGACAAGACAAGAGTGGTTTGCAAGCTGTGCAATCAGAACCTGAAGCGAGGCTTAAACGTGCTAAACCTGAGCACAACCTGCATGACCAGGCATCTACATGCAAAGCACGGGCTGAAGTGGAGTAAGCATCTCAAAACCCAAGAAAGGTCTCAGGCTCCTCCTGCTTCCTCTTCTGCTGCTGTCTTGGCCTCTTCCTCCAGCTCTGGAGTCACAGTGGCACCTGCCACCGAGCAAATAGAGGAATTGGCAGCAACGTCCGCCACCGTCCCCAAGCATCTCCACACTGCCCCATGGAAGCGTTCAGCTGTCCATCTCCCAAACACTAGAGAGAAAGAGGAAGTATGGCCCTACCCACCCGCGAACACTGGCCCTGAATGCCAGCATTTCCAAATTCTGGCCTTTGAAATGCTGTCATTCCGTCTGTTGGAGACGGACAGTTTTAAAAACCTGATGATGGTGGCTGTCCCACAGTACGTGGTTCCCAGCCACCACTACTTTTCCCGGCGAGCCATCCCTTCCCTGCACAAGCAATTGGCGGACAAAATCAGGTGTGCACTGCGCAACGCCATCTGTGGCAAGGTCCACATTACCACAGATACGTGGACCAGTAAGCACGGACAGGGACGCTATATCTCCCTAACTGCACACTGGGCAAATGTAGTGTCGGCTGGGCCTGAGGCAGATACCAGATATATCAGAGCTGCTGCAGAAAGTGCAGGCCGTCTGTGCCCACTTTAGGCGTTCTCACCCTGCTTCTGCTCGCCTGTCTGCGCTGCAGCGTAACTTAGGCCTTCCCCCTCACCGCCTCATTTGCGACGTGCCCACAAGGTGGAACTCCACCTTGCACATGCTGGAGAGATTGTGCGAGCAGCAGCAGGCGATAGCGGAGTATCAGCTGCAGCACGCACGGGTCAGTCGCTCTGCGGAACAGCACCACTTCACCACCAATGAGTGGGCCTTCATGTGAGACCTGTGTGCCATTTTGCACTGTTTCGAGTACTCCACCAACACGGCCAGTGCCAATGACGCCGTTCTCAGCCTTACTATCCTTCTTGTATGTCTCCTTAAAAAAAAGGCTTAGGGCGATGATGGAAGAGGATGTGGCACAGGAGGAAGAGGAGGAGGAAGAAGAGAGGTCATTTCCACGGTTATCAGGCCAGTCATTCACAAGTGGCTTGGAGGGTGGGTTCCTGCACCAGCATAGGCCAGGTACACAACTGTAAAGCCATGGCACAGTTTTGGAGGAGGATGAGGATGATGATGAGGAGGAGGAACCGTGTTCACAGCAGGGTGGCACCCAACGCAGCTCGTGGGCATCACTGGAGCATGGCTTGGGGGATACGGAGGACACAGATGATACACCTCCCACAGAGGATAGCTTGTCCTTGCCTCTGGGCAGCTTGGCACACATGAGCGACTACATGCTGCAGTGCCTGCGCAACGACTGCCGAGTTGCCCACATTCTATCTTCTGCTGATTACTGGGTGGCCACCCTGCTGGATCCCTGTTACAAGGACAACGTGCCGTCCTTAATGCAATCACTGCAGCGTGATCGTAAGATGCGCGACTACAAGCGCACGCTGGTAGCCGCGCTGCTGAGGGCATTCCAAAATTATACCGGGAGCTCAATGGAAGCACAAGGCGAAGGCAGAGGAAGAGGTCGCTAACGCAGCTGGGGCACCGCCAGCACCTCAGAAGGCAGGGTTAGCATGGCCGAAATGTGGAAAAGCTTTGTCAGCACGCCACAACAAGCAGCACCACCATCTGATATGCAACATCTTAGCAGGAGGCAGCATTTCAGCAACATGGTGGGTCTGCCCCGTTCAACTTCTGGGTCTCCAAATTGGGCACATGGCCTGAGCTTGCCCTTTATGCCTTGGAGGTGCTGGCCTGCCCTGCAGCCAGTGTATTGTCTGAATGTGTGTTTAGCACGGCAGGGGGCGTTATCACAGACAAGTGCAGCCGCCTGTCCACAGCCAACGTGGACAAGCTCACGTTTATTAAGATGAACCAGGCATGGATCCCACCAGACTTGTCTGTACCTTTTGCAGAATAGACATTTATACCAGCCTCACCCAGTCATTGTTATACTCAAGTGCACTTATTCTTTGTTTTCTGTTGTTATGTGTCCCAATATTTTGGAGGCTACCCCAATTTAAAAAAACAAAAACAAATAAAAAACAGTGTTGGCTACCTCCTCCTCCTCCTCCAGCGCCGCTTCCACCTACACCGCCACGGTCACCGCCTCCTCAACCTATGGGTCACTTAGTATAAACTGAAAGAGAATACCCTGCACTCCAACCCTCTCTCAAATGGATAATTCTGTTGATCCTCCTGGCAGCCATGCTTTAGATTTAGATTTATGTTTTTCCAAAGCTAAAATCAAAGATTCCATCTAGTGCTATTTTATGGCTCAGCTGTATTTGTAATTTGTATGTATTTTATGTTATTTTAAGTTATTTCCCTATCCACATTTGCTTGCAGGGCACTTGTCCTACTCTTACCCACATTTTACTTCATTTTGCAGCCCTCTAGCCCTTTCCAGGACTTTTTTAGAGGCATTTTAGTGGCCAAAAGTTGGTGTCCCCATTGACTTCAATGGGGTTCGGGGTCAAGTTCGGGGTCAAGTTCGAGCATGGACCTGGACATTTTTTTCGAAGTTCGGCCGAACCTGCCAAACCCGAACATCAAGGTGTCCGCTCAACTCTAATTGTCTTCTAAGATACAAAGGCTGCACCAGACCTAGAATTTATTTGAGTGGTTGTCCTTTTAAGCTGGGGCATTTTATTATCTGAATAGACTAAAGGTTGATACATAGATCCATTATGCAAATGATCCAAAAAGATAGTGTGATGCTCAACTTCTTGGAATCCCGTTGTGTAGGCATTTTTGTTCCACCCTCCCTGGGCACTATACTATTGATGTGAGCTCTCATGGGAAATGTAGTTCCAGCGGCCCTGCGAGGGGAGGAAAGAACTATCTTGCCTGCACCTTGGTGCTGATCGTTTCTACAGCACCTTGGAGAGGATCATTTCAGCAGCACCAGTGTTATGAATGTTCTACATTACCTAAATCCAATTGTAACAGGATGCTGCCAAAATGATCTGTTAACTGAAATGCTGCCGGTCCCAAGCATTTCGGATAAGAGGTACTCAGCCTGAACATGCATATCTGAGATGCATTGTAGTTCCGAAATCTATTTCTATTTTTAATTTGTTATACATTTTATGAATGTCTTGCTTGATTATTATTATGGATATAATTTGTGTATGTCTACTAGCCTCTCTAAAATTATATTTGTTTTATATATTTATTGCATTTCCAATAATTAACATGGTTTATTTAGGTTATTATTATTTTTATAGGTCCTCTATAGATAAAAGACATTATTCTTTTAATCTACTAACAAAGTATGTTAGGCGAAAGTACACATTTCTGAGACACAGATGTGTGATTAAAAGAGGATCAAACAGACATTGTTTTTTTTGTAATATGAGTCTATTATTGTTATTATCTAATAATCTTATATTTTGTCTATGGGGCATTTAAAAAAAATATTTTGCGAAAAATCACATCATCAAAAAAAAAGGTTTAAAATGTTATTTTAGTCTCAATGTAATGTGTTAATATTTGTGTTGCTATATTTCTAGGAAAGAAACATTTCCCAACAAGACATGCGAAGAGCATGTATTTCCAAACACCTGTGATGTAGTCCCTAAGATAATGAGTCATCAAGTTCATCTCTTTGTTCTAGACTTCATCTCATAATCTATAGAACCTATTTACTTACAGGGAACTTTCGAACAAGAATATTAAAGATAGACGAGAGTTCTAAGCCATAAATAGTACTGGAGGGGATGTCTTGGAGACTTATCTTCCTCCTCTGGAGTTGACAGTAAAACTCTAAACATGAGAACAATGTTGATGTCTCTCCAAATGCAATTACTATAAATCCCAAATTCTGTCAAAGGCGCCGAAGCGTGTCAGTATTTTATGTGTGGAAAAAGGTATCGTTTGAGGTGGAAATCCTCATTATATTTATCACTTGTTCTCTTTCTTTACTTGGAAAAGGAGCCACAGAGGACAGATATCTCAGGCTGACACAGAATGGCAGGGAAATGATCTGACAGCATTTTATGGCAGGGTTAGTTTGGGCCTTTTACAGCTTTACGAATCCCTTTGTTGTCTCAATAAATTAGTTTTTGGATTTATGGCTTTGGAAAATAAAGGTTTAGGGAATGAATGTCAATGGGGCTTTTATACGCAGATTGATAACCTTTAGGTCTTACATAGTATGATATCAATGAACCTGGCAGGCAGACTAGGGTGCTCAATATGCATAAGGATACCAGTGAATAATAGATTTTAAACATTGGGGAAAAAAGCCATCATTTCTATCACTTAAACATTATCTATGAATTCTGACCACAAATAACTAAATGCCTGTGCTGACCAACAAAAGTGCACACAAAGGGTTAAGTAGATGTAAGCACGTAGATGACGCAGCTCACTACTGATGTTTTTAAATAACTGTCAGTTGTGCCCATTCTCAGTCCAACCTGTTGTACAAATCTACGTAGGACAAAACAGTGGCCATCTGTCCCAAAATCAGGTGTGTGAAATAGAAAGCACGACAGTTGGAAGGTGTTAAATTGTATTTTATCCCACCAAAAGGGTATGCCCTTAGGGTATACCCAGACATATTAGCCATACATCAGGTCATTACACTGCACAAAAGAAGTGTATTGAGCTACCCAGGTGGTGTGTCTGAATGAAGGTATGCAATCCCTGTAATCCTCACCCGGACTCCGGTGCCTCCTGTCAGCGCTCGACTTGCACTGTGTTATAGACAAAGAAAAAGTATGATTAAGCTCCTGGAGCGCGAAACGCGTCAAGCTTTTTCTTACCTGTACACCTGCACTACCGCTGTGGATTTATAACCTATTCATGGAATAAACTAATACTTTTTTCACCTTTAAACTGGCTCCAGGAGTGCTGTTTTTCCTGCATACTTTTTCTTTGTCCATTACACTGCACCAGGGAAAAAGCAAAGAGCATCACGTGGAGAATATGAGAATAAATAAAACTTGCTTCTTTAATATCTATCGGATTGATGTTTCAGGGTTAATGGGTTAATAAGTCATGACCTTTCAGAAGTTGGGAAAGAGCACATGGCCACCATTTTTAAGGTCTGAGAATGGCAATTTAAATTCACTCTTGGCTGAACCTAATCCCAGATTGGTAGAAAAAAAACACGGGCTACCAAATCATGGAGATGCAGCCCACCGTCATAACACTACAGGGTCTTCGCAATAGAGAGAGAATTGCAGGGAACTGAGATGGGAATTTAAAGTGTTAGGCCAAAGAAGCCGAGTTTGAAACATTCTCCAATGTAGCTGAAGTTGAGAATTTTTACAAATCAGATACTTTGAGCTCAGGTTTGATATTCCCATCTCAATTCGCAGCAATTCTCTCTTTAGTGAGTAGACCCTTATAACTTTTTTTTGTTTTTTCGGGAACAGCACTATGGATTGCTTGCCTAACCTGGAGAGTAAGTGGAGATAGATCTGTTAGGATGAAACTCGTTTTTTTTATGTCTAATCAGTTACTGTTTTACAATAACGTTCATAAGCCAGACTTTATTGTACAGTAATTGAAGATTCTAATTTTCCAAGTATAGCACCAGCTGGAATGGGAAAGTTGCTATATCCCAAGGGTAATTATTTATTTAAGGATTTTAAAATAATAGTTTTGTGCTTGGATTTCCAAATACAAACATTTACATATGTGAAAACTCATACTTATGCGTCCCAAGTTATAGATGAATTGTAGAATTATTCTAATTTAGCTATTTTGACCTACATTTTGTAATTTCTTTGTGAATTCATCACAGTTCACTGTCTGGGGGATTAGACCTCATTCTGCAGATTCTGACTATTCTATATCATAATATATGAAGCTGCAGAATATTTTAAAATGTAATTTTAATCATAAAGGAATTCATATTTTCAACTTTCTGCCAAATAATAATTGTATTTATAGAATATAAATATATATGTACATAACAAATCATTTCTGTTTGTAGAGTTCTTCAGTTCAAGCCCTGCTACTCACTAAACAGCTACTCACTAAACATGCGTTTGACTTTTCATATTATTTAAAATTGGAACTCAATATTTAGTTTGGAGAGTATACTAAAGAACCTATCCTGTGTGATCACACTAGTAAGACCACTTTATAAAGGCAATAGAGGCAACATTTTCAGCAATCTTTGGCATTCTCTCTGCATACTTATATTTGTGCCATGCAGGATATTTACAACTGATGTGTATATATGGTTGTGTATTCATGCTCAGAAGAGTGCCACTATGGCCCAAGATTCTTTTACTGTTTCACTTTATTGCTCATGTTGGTCTTGGCAGTTATTCACTACAAGGAGAGTTGCAGGTAAGTTGAAGTGAGATTACAATGTTAACTCACTAATTTAGCTCTACATTGTGCAGGGACAAACCTGGTGAGTTTGATTACCAATGGAGAGTTTGTCCCTGCAAAAATATATAGTTAAAATGGTAGGATGACATGTTTATCTAACCGCAAACATACATGCACCTCTTAGTGAATAGCTCCCTGTGTGACGTTAGCCATTATTATTATTATTATTATGATGATTATTCTCCTTAGCAATCATTTTATCATTTTAAAATTTAGCTAATTTTATTGTTTTTTGCAAATGCTGTAGATCTTTTTTCTTTCATGTCTTAGGTTACTGGTAAGCCACATTGGGTTTAATTTGCTTCTTTTGTATTTGTTTCCCAGAGGTATATGTTGAAATGTTTAACTTTGTAAAGTGTGTTTAAACATACTCTAAAACATGTGATCATTACACCCAAAAAACGTATTTAGATGCTAATACTCATATTTAATTAGAAAAAATGTACAAGGGGGAAGAAAACAAATGCTCCCAAACAGATGCACAATATCCGCTGCGAGATGATATAGTAATACATTGGATACTAGTATCTCTGCGTGACACTATTATAATAATCCATAATTAAGCACATATAAGCAAAGAGAAGCACCAGGCACAGATAACCTATAATGTATGTAACTGGACTGGCTAACCAAAGAAGCTTAGAGGAAAGCACTTTCCTCCAACAAGTGCTCTGGCAATAATAAAATCTTGGTTGGTAGAAAGAAAGTTTTCTCATGTTTCTAGTGTTAGAAGTGCCCATATTATTACTCCATAACACTGTAAGGCCGCTGAACATATCAGGCAACTCCCAACCAGACTTACCTGGCTCTTTTTCTAATTAATGCATAACTGATCAAAGAAACATCAGATGACATAAAGCTGGTGTAAAAAGCAAACTTTCTGCATAATGCTTAAAAGCTTGAGTAAGCTGTTTCTACTCATTAAAGAGAAAGTAAACTCTAGCTAGTCATAAAAACTCACTAACTCTACCAAGTTTAATATAAGGACTTGGCACAGTCTGATCTCTGCACACCAGACATCCTGAGTCCCACTAGAAGTGCAAATACTTTCAATACCTCAAAAAGGTATTGCTATTTGCTTTCCGTTCTTAACAATGTAATGTATACTTCAGAGAGAAGATTTTTACATTTATTTTTATGGCAGGCCTGAGTAAGAGACCTAAGATGTCTTGAAAGCATGCACTGTAAATCTGCTCAGTCACGAAAGGTATCAACTTGACTCTACGTGTCTCCTGTGTTGCTATGGTATCTCACCTTTTTTAATTAAATCAGTCATTTTAATTTGTTAATTACCTCACAGTTTTCTGTAAGGCCAAATAAAAAAAAATATGGCCAAACTCCCCAAATGCAATTCAGGAGAATTCACTATTGCTGTGGGATTTTTACCCAAATGTTCTGTTATTCCACAATGTGCAAGGGAACATCAGCACAAATTATATTTAACATTTCTCTTTGTCCTTTTTTTGTTCTCAACAAGGACAGACAAAAGGTCCAAGAAGTGCAAGAAGAGAGATTTTCTTTGCTTTAAAATGGATGTGGCAGTTGGATTGGAGAGAAATTTACAGTTTGCCTCAGGCCTTGCTCTGAAGGCCTTATTCAACTCACTTGCTAATTCATTCTGGCATTTCCTTGAAACCCATTCTTTCTTTCCAATACAATGCCTGGCTCCCTAACAATGGTTCCAGGGTCTCATATTTAATGTTATATTATGTTACATCTTCATTTTTATGTGTTAAGTACAAAACAACTCTACAGAGTCCCATATTGGAATAAGAAGAGGAAGCAAGAAGCTAGGATTCACCTCTGTGGCATGGAGGGCTTGTATAATGTCCAGATAGCATACTCATAATCTCTAAAGATTTACTACATCCATATGATTGAGAGATCAAGGGCACTGTGTTTCTGAGAACCAAGCTTCTCTATTGGAGTGACAGGTACAAGTCAATTTCTAAGTGTGGGCCTGCCATAAAATTCCTTTAATAAGCGTAGTCACTTGTCAGTATAGGACTTTGAAGCATATCTACATATATATGCAAACCAATCACATTAAATTTGAGAAGACATTTAGCATGCTTATGGTGCTGCTTTAGCAACAAGGCTGGAAATGCTCAATCCCCTGTTGGTTCTGGCACCATGGGACATATCAATAGGAAATAAAGGAAGGATGAACACAGGTTAGCAAAACTCTAAGAAAACAGTTTCCAATTTAACTAATTTGATTGCCTTTTTGCAGATGCTTCAGATCCCTCAGTTTTCTAATGTTTGATTGCCATTTTTTTTTATTTCATGTCTTATATTACTGCTAAGCCACACTGGGTTTAATTTGCTTATTTTGTTTTTATTTACCAAGGGTATATGCTGAAATGTTTAACTTTATAACTTGTGTTTAAAGGTACTCCAAAAATGCTATCAGCACTCCCATTTTTTTTTTTTTTTTTTAGATGCTTATACTCATATTTAATTAGGAACAATAGCAAGGTATTCACCATTGGTAAACTTATTATACAAGACCAGAAATCCTATAACATAAAAATACTGATAAGTGTCATTGAACGTTCTTGGATCCCTGTTTTAAAGTTGCACATTCCACATTCTGCCTCCAACAGCATCTTGGAAGATGGGAGGGACATTGAGGACACCCCAATGACATCTTCGGAGAGCGGTGAGACTTCCTGCAGCCATCACAAACATCCATAAAGCAGGATTTCAGCTTCAATGACTCCAAACTCACCAAATGAGCTACAAAAGCCACAGCTGCCACTTATTCACACACAGTGCTGTATTTACCGCGAGGCATCCTAGGCGGATGCCTATGGCGGCAAATTTTGGGGGGCGGCAGCGCCCCCCAGCACTAGAAAAAAAAAAATCCGTCCCTTTAAAAAAAACAAAAAAAACCCCACCGCGCTTGCAGGCAGAGACGGAGGTGAGAAGGGATCGGAAGATCCCCCCCCACCATCGCTCTGCCTGCCAGGCTGCACGGGGAGCCGAACAGGCAGCACAGAGAAACCTCCGTGCTGCCTGTTCGGCTCCCCGTGCAGTGTGCCGACACGGAAGTGCCGACAGTCACGTGACGGGCGCGCTGACGTCATACGCGCGCCCGGTCACGTGACCTGTGGCAACAATCGCCGGGAAGCCGAACAGGCAGCATGGAGGGACCATGCTGCCTGCCTGCCAGGGAAAGGTAAGTGCTGATGGGAGAGTGTGTGTGTGTGTGGGTGGGTGTGTGTGTGTGTGTGTGTGTGTGTGTGTGTGTGTGTGTGACTGAGTGTGATGGGAGTCAGTGTGTGTGTGTGTGTGTGTGTGAGACTGAGTGTGATGGGAGTCAGTGTGATGGGAGTCAGTGTGTGTGTGTGTGAGACTGAGTGTGATGGGAGTCAGAGTGTGTGTGATGGGAGACAGTGTGTGTGACTGAGTGTGATGGGAGTCAGAGTGTGTGTGATGGGAGACAGTGTGTGTGTGTGTGTGTGTGACTGAGTGTGATGGGAGTCAGAGTGTGTGTGATGGGAGACAGTGTGTGACTGAGTGTGATGGGAGTCAGAGTGTGTGTGATGGGAGACTGTGTGACTGAGTGTGATGGGAGTCAGAGTGTGTGATGGGAGACTGTGTGTGACTGAGTGTGATTGGAGTCAGAGTGTGTGATGGGAGACTGTGTGTGACTGAGTGTGATGGGAGTCAGAGTGTGTGTGATGGGAGACAGTGTGTGTGTGTGTGTGTGTGTGTGTGTGACTGAGTGTGATGGGAGTCAGAGTGTGTGTGATGGGAGACTGTGTGTGACTGAGTGTGATGGGAGTCAGAGTGTGTGATGGGAGACTGTGTGTGACTGAGTGTGATGGGAGTCAGAGTGTGTGTGATGGGAGACTGTGTGTGACTGAGTGTGATGGGAGTCAGTGTGTGTGATGGGAGACAGTGTGTGTGACTGAGTGTGATGGGAGTCAGTGTGTGATGGGAGACAGTGTGTGTGACTGAGTATGATGGGAGTCAGAGTGTGTGTGATGGGAGACAGTGTGTGTGACAGTGTGATGGGAGTCAGAGTGTGCGTGATGGGAGACAGTGTGTGTGACTGAGTATGATGGAAGTCAGAGTGTGTGTGATGGGAGACAGTGTGTGTGACAGTGTGATGGGAGTCAGAGTGTGCGTGATGGGAGTAGGAGTGTGTGACTGAGTGTGATGGGAGTAGGAGTGTGTGACTGAGTGTGATGGGAGTGTGAGCTTGATGTGAGTCTGAATGATGGGGCATGTCTTAGGTGTGTAACGTGGGTGTGCAGCTTGGGTAGGGGGGTGCCCGGATTTTGTCTGCCTAGGGCAGCACAAAATCAAGATACACCACTGTTCACACACCTGGGACAAGTGGATGCTGTTTTTTTTTATATGTATGTATAAAACAGGCAAACTACTGAATTGAACAAAGCACACCTATTAGCACCTTCTCCAGTAGTAGTTATAATCACCAGGGGATCTGCTATGACCTATGACTAAGCATGGCAACACGCGAAACGCGTAAGGTGGTCCTCCCCCTGCTTTTTGTCTTACCAGTCCATGGATGTTATTCATCTCGTCTGTATTCATAATTTTTAAAGAACAAAAAGCACCTAATTTTTCACCATCCCGGACCGAGGAGTGCACACCTTTTTACTACTTTTGGATCTGCTATGTTGTTTTTAGGAAAGTCCAGTCAACAATGAGGCAGTCCTTAATAATATAGTTCCAATAATCACAAAAATGTGTAATTATTCACTGACTGTAGCTCCAAACGATACTCAGGAACAAATCCCTTCAGCGCTGTTCTCACCGCTTCCTAGTATTTACAAAATGTCTGGGGTTATGCTGCACTAAGCGTTTCACTGTTTAACAGCTTCCTCGGGTTCTCATGGAATTTAGAAGATCAGCATCCTCTTCTTCCTGGTGTGTTTATAAGCTGCAACTGTGGATTTTGGAGGTTAATTGGTGAATTTGGAGTAACTGAAGCTGGAACCCCCGACTACAGTTGTTTGTGGTGATGACCTCTCCCTATTCGCTGTCTGCTCAGACCCATGTGAATGACTCAATCTATGCATTGTATTTATATTGTTAAAATGATTTTACACTACTGTCACTGTTTCTCTTTTGTCTTTAGAGGTACACTTTGAGTGGAGCCCTTTCTGAATTACAGAAATAAAATGTGTTGGTCACAGGGCAGAAGAGCTGAAGGGCCACCAATGGACCACCAGTTTCCTTGAATAGCCTTCCTCATCCTTAAAGAACCTCTAAACTTCAAAAATAACTGTTTTTTCCCTTTTTTTTTTTTCTGTAACCCTTATATTTCATGAAAAAAGTAGAAAGTACACTGGGTGTCACTTCTTGAAAGACATTTTAGATCATGAGCCAGAGTCTGGAAACAAAATTAATTAATGGAAAGAGTTGTGTAGTGCTATTTAAAAAGTGTTTCTACTTGATTGCTACAGTAAGTAATCACACAGATGAAAGGAGGACACTGTAATATACTGAGAATCTTTCATTTTAGAATTCCGGCATGGCTATGCATCACATTTTCTGAACAACCCAAAATTCTGAAATATATATTTTAGTATATTGTTAATAACCCAATGTTCCATTCCTTACATTTTTTTTCCTATGCTGATGATACAGCTCAGATTATCCTGGCCAATAGAAAAATGTTCCTGTTTCCCGGTGCTGGGTGTGTGAGGAGTTACTAATAAGGGAAGATATAAACAGATTTTCTTTGGTTATTCAAGATAGAGATAAGCAATTTATAACTAATACAAAAGTGAAAAAGAAAGAGAACATAAATTAAAACAGTGGGCATTCTCATTAAACCACGAATAGCAGATCCTCCTGGAAAACATCCTTTCATGACAACCTGGGAGAAGGATTTGGGTTGCAAATTATCAAAGCAACAGTGAAGCAAGGCATTTCTAGTTCATTTAATGTCTCCTATTGCACCAACCATCTGTAGTGCTGGTACCTAGTGCCATCAAGTTTGTCCCATATGTTTCCTGGAATGTCTAACCTGTGCTGGTGAGAATGTGAGTAGGTGAGATCTATGATACATATGTGGCGGGCCTGATCACACACCATTCATTTAACCACCAAAACATACCTATAAGACTTGAAACAGCCCTCCTGCATGTCATATTATGCTATGTTCAATCTTTAATAGGTCACATTCTCTTTGCAGCCTTTAACTAACATTGTAAATCTACTAAGATTCCATCAATAGCATTGCTATGCTAAATTATTGACAATACTTACACAATAGAAAATATACACTTTTTATTACAAAATGCTCTGACAAATGTGGTCCCCATGGATCTCCAACAAGGAAAAAAAGTCAGTAAGCACTTCAATCAGATTTAATATGATTCATCTTTACAGACACATGGGGCAGCCTGGAACCTGTATCGTTATTCACTTTTTCTTCTGCTCCTTTAGTCTTTTTCTTTCTTTCTCTGTCCTGTCTACACTCCCTCCTCTAAGTGTAGCTTTCCTTGCTTGTTTCCTTTTTTATGTTTAAGTTAATCAAATCCAAAGATGGGAACAATGTTCTTTTGCATCATTTTTTTTTTTTTTTGCCAGGGAAAAGCTCATACTCTTTATTTTAAGATAGATATACATTGTCTGCTGGGTTTTATCTATTGTTTTATAATGATGATGCAGTATTCCCTTGTCTGCAACTAGTATATGATTTAATACAATGTACAACATATCTGTTCATGTGCATGACAAAACACAATTAAAATATTTATTTTAAACAGGAAGAGTCTGGAAGACCCAGTCCCCAATTTGTATCACCAAGAATCCTTTTTTGGGCAGAAAAAAAGGGGCAATTGGCATGGGCCAAAGACTGAAACTCGGGGGTAACAATGTGCCCAAAATATTTCTGCTGACATTTAAAAATGAAGATACTTCCTAACAGTTATTTAGTTATTATGCTTTGAAAGAAAAAAGAAATGAAGAAGGATCTTCATAGTGTAGCAAACTCATATAGTTTGAACCCTCAGCCATAGTATCTCCATTTTTATATGTGTTTTATTTATATATGATTCTGGGACCATTGTAGGCTTTAGTTCCTGTATTATATGCAGCACTGTGCATTTTTATATAGATAGTTATTACACTTGTGTGAAAGGTGATTCCATAAACTATTACACATTTTGGTGCACATTATCATATTTTCACGTCAGCAGACACGTATGCATAAATACAGTTTAATCTGAAAATAACTATTTTATTTACAGCACAGTCAGAACACCTCTGAACAAAAAGATTTGGTACAAAAATACATAATATGCGTTTATCAGGCTCAATGCATTTAAGAATATAGGCACAGGGGTTTTGCACAGCTGTATGTTATTTTCCCTGTTTATTATGCTTTATGAACAGTAATATAACAATAATAAAGCTTTCATGGTGCAATATGGTGCAAGGCTCTGTCCTTAACCATGTTTACTCTTCATAAATTAATTCTCCTGACCCCAAGCTTCTCAGTCCATCATCTTAATTCAAATTGATTTCTACACTTAGCAAACATTCATTTGCATGAATCAATCCAGGGATTCAATGGCTGAGAAAACTGATCAGTGAACTGTCTGTTTTACTTATGCATCACTCTCCATCAAACGGTATGCATGTATGTATAAGAGTAAACACCATCCAATCACAGCTTGCTATTGTTACTATCATATAGCTGTAACTCTCCTACACGTCAACATAACCAATAGAAATTGAAGTATGTAATGTAATGTAAGGCTAGGTACAAATATGTTTAGTGATTACCACTACATTTTACTTTTAATTCTAAGTAAAAAAATGTATGGAAGGTTGTCACCCAGCCAGTATTTTACCTGCAGGCCTAAAAAACCCAAGTGGTAACACTATATACATGGCAACTCCTATTTAGAAGCTTACTGATGGGTTATCAGAGCAGTACCATACTCTCCAAGTTGTCACTGTTTGCCTAATGCATGGTTCACTCATCTTTTCCTGCTCTTCACACCTTTGTTGTTATCTGTTCCTCACTCCATTTATGTTGTATGATTATGCAAGTTTGTAAATACACAGTATTTAAACTCGGAGTCAGTTAGATTGTAAGTTCTGTGGGTTGGGATTTAACATGCCCTATCATTAATTTGGAATTTTATTTATGCTTAAAGCTTTTAGCTTTAAAAATGAAGCTGCCCTTGTTATCTTTATTTTTTATTTTTTTGTCTATTACACAGGGTCTGACCCCGTCTTTCTCTTGCTTTTATCTTGTTTGCTTGATAAATTCAGAAGCCGCCTCTGGCCTCCATCCATATCTGTCTTACAAATGACTCTTCTGCTGTGAGCGTCTTAGAAACAAATGGCATCTACACAGAGCCAATTGTCGGAATAAGAAGCTGTTTATGAACCATGGAGATTTTATAAGGACAACGATTTTTTTTTTTCCATCTAATCTTGTAACATTATTTTTTTAAATACTTCTCTCAAGCCCAATATTGATATGAGAGGCATATAACAATAACACCCCCCTGGGAGGATCACTGAAACAAATCGCTGTAGGATGTTTACCAGTTGGTCATAAACTCTGCTTTATCAAAGGATGTGCTGACCTAGATTTATCAAGCTGAGCCCTTTTATGTTATGTGATAATGTAATATATCATTCACTGCATGTGTTACTCTGCAAGGAGTGCCCATTTGTACCTGTCCATATTTTATACTTTCATGTCTCTTGTTTTTTGGTTTTTCTTTAGAAAACAGTAATTGGAAAATATATGAGCACATCACAATTTTGTGTTTTCAGATATTTGTATGTTTGTATGTAGTGTTCCCTGCTACTGTTATAGATATTGTTTGTACTTCTGCACACCAAACCAACCATCTATCCTGTGTTCCAATTTTCATTCTTAGTTGTGCAGAGTTGCACATGGTAATAGCACTGGAAGTTTGAGTGCAACCACACATGCTCAGCAGCGCTGAAACGTCCCCTTCCAAATTCACGCCTCTGGCATCACAAATTGCCCTAGGCACAAGTTGAGAGGTATGCCCATCCGTTAACGCTTGTGTTTGTACACTCCATTCAGACTGTAACCTGTTTAGGCAGGGGCCTGCTCTCAGCCATCTTTTATTCACACTAGCCATGATCTTGCTTCCACAGATTTTACTTTAAATGCAAATTGATTTATTTTATGAACCTGTCAATAAATACATTCTGGGTGGAACGCTACCTTCTGACCTTTTGTTTTGGGGATCACCTTTCCTTAAAAAAAATTACTGACCATGCTATTGCCTTCATAGACTATTTTCTTACCAGACTGCCGTTACCATACTCACTGGGTGTCAACCAAACCTTTCTAATCTCTCTAATTTATTTATTCTGTTATATGTATGTCGTGCTTCTCTGTACAGCACTGTGGAATATGATGGTGCTTTATATACAAAAATAATAATAATAAATGATTTTGTTTTGATTAAAAAGGCAGCGCTTTAAATTAAGACTGCACTTCAGCTGTAGTGCCTATCACACAGATTAATATATATATATATGTATATATATATATATATTTTTTTTTTTATTGTATTATAGCCACCCCTAATGTAACACTTTGACACAAATATGCAATGGGCAGCGTTGTGTTTCTAATTAAGTGTTTCTTATGACCTAACATAATTTGTACTTCATTCCAATAATGCTAACCCAATCCTAAGAGAAATAAAAGCCTACCCTCAGTTTATGTTTAGATAAGATAGAAAAGTGTTTTTGTATTAAGTAATTAAAACAATGTATACTATTTGGTCACAACCCGTGTCAAGGCTGTCAAGACTTTCAAGATTGGCTCAGGGTATTATCTATATTAATATTTTTTTAGTAACAGGGCAAAGTGTTGACATTGTGGAGGTACAACGACTACAGGCTAAATATTTGCCAGTATACCAATAGAGATAATCAAAATGTCACCCTGTCGCAGTCATGACAGGCTAACTTATCCCACCAATCAGAACATACGACTGTCTAATTAGACACTGATAGTAGTCAGAGCCATTATGTTCCACTAAACACAGATTAGCTGTAGACCTTTAGTTGTCATCTACCTCTGCCTATGGCTTGGAAACAGGGCGTTGCTAGGTCTCCAAATGATCTGGGGCTAGAGCCCAGTTGGGCTCTGTCACACACACTCTCTCTCACACATACACACACACACTCCGTCTCTCTCTCTCACACACACACTCTGTCTCTCACACATTTACTCCAGCTCTCTCTCTTGCAAACACTCTGTATCTCTCGCACACACTGTCCATCTCTCTCTCTCTCTCACACAGTCTATCTCTCTCTCGCACACCCTCCATCTCTCTCAAGCACACTCCGTCTCTCACACACACCACACACACTCCATCTCTCTCACACACACACACTCTGTCTCTCTCACACACACACACACACACACACACTCCATCTCTCTCTCACAAGCACACACTCCATCTCTCTCACACACATACACACTCTGTCTCACACACACACTCCATCTCTCTCACACAACACTCTGTCTCTCTCTTTTTCTCACACACATCGTCTCTCTCTCTTTCTCACACACATTGTCTCTCTCTCATTCTCACAGACATCATCTCTCTCTCTCTTTCTCACACACACAGACACCCTGACACACACGCACCTAGACACACACTTACACACACTGACACACACAATCACACGCATACACTTACACAAACACTCTGACACACACACCTGGACACCCTGACACACACATTTAGATTGATCTTGTATTTGGCTGTGTAGCTGTAGACTGGTAGTAGGCACCTTGCACAATCTGTTTATTTACTAATTACAGCAATCCTCTCCAGCCTGCAGTTAGTTAACTGTTGAATGATAGAAGGTATACTATATTGTCTGTGGTCAGCCAATTGTTCACTGATAGTGATTGTGGAAATGTATTTAAAACAGGTTGTTGGGTGGAGTAACAATCTCTCTTTTTTGCACAAAAAAAACAAAAAAAATAAGCATAAAAAGTAATCAATGAATGACTGTGAAGTTGAGTGTCTCTTAATAATAACCAATACATTTTACCTATGACAAGTCAAAATAGGGTGCATCCTATAGTTTACTTTTATTTTGTTACAGGATGTTCTGTTACTTTTTTCTATTATTAAACTAGATTTTGAATCATTTTCTTATTATATACAACCAATATCAATTATAAAAGTGGGAGGTCCCCAACTGTTCAGTTACAAAACAAGCCACTATATTGTATTTGCCCTCTAGACCAAAAATGATCTGCTTTCTCCTATATGGGCGGCAACCTTTTCTTAAACCATTGGGCTCAAAACCATATGCAAGGTAAAATACACCACTCGTGTATTCAAATAATTAGGTCATATATCCTCAGCATGTGACATTGTGACAATAAATGCTGGTTGCATATTATATTTGCATGGGAAGCCTGGTGTGAGCTTAAATGCAGATTGTTAGTTTTATGAGAGAAGATGATTCAAATTGGCTGCTCAGCAAAGTGAACTGGAAAGTGCATAGATTTCTTATCATGTCCTGTTGGTAAAGCCTGAGTTGCTCCCATCCTGTTCTGAGATCTGTTCCCTAACCACACAGATCATATCTGTAGGACACACACATTAGAACTAGTGAGTGGTGATGAAGGTGAACAGGGCTACTCTTTGCAAGCATTATGTGTGTCCTATAAATCATACAGACACTTTATAATATATAGCTGGGGGCAAGAAATGCTCGAAGATCCATCATACTGGCTGGATTTCCATAATAGTGCTTCACTAACACTATATTTTTCAAGAGAACTGATAGGAAAATAAAATATTAATAAAAAAAAATCAATGGGACATAGGGAGTGAGAAAGGTCATTACTAATGATTTAAAGTTAGTTAGGAAGAGAGAATATATATATATATATATATATATATATACATAACATAAACATCATATACAGTATATGGAGAGGGCTCTAGGGATAGGTCCCTGCGATAATGCTTTTGACACCATCTTATGCAAGGAGACAAAGGGTCGATATATTTTCGTGTGATATGTTGGAAAGACAGCTGCACAGTGAGTTCTAAACTCTGCTGCCCTACTTCTTATATGGGGTTACATTTCATTAAAAGTATCAGATGTATCATGGGTAATGCTGATCCATAATGATTCAGTACTGTCCAAGTTGGTACATTTAAATATATTCCAAAGACCAGCCCACCAAAATTAAATATAGTCATCTCTCAAAAACAACAAGACAGGGAACTGTTCAATCCTGGCAGTGCAATAAAAAGTAAAATGAGGGAATGAGTCCCGAACTCTATCACAAGGACACCACCCCTGTTGTACTGCAGGAAAACAAAGGCGAAATAAATCCAGGAGCCTCCAGGAGTGAAGTCCTTTGTTTTGTCTCCCAGAGAAAACCAGATGAAATGAAGGGGGCACCTGAAATTTTAGGGGGGCTTAACGTATGATTTTATAAAGAAGAAAGCAAACAAAAGAGAAACAAACAAAACCCAAAAGCCCACAGAAACCTTTCAGGAAGCTAGTTATGCTGCTCCAAATTTAATTAAAAATTCATATATATATATATTCTAGTTTTTTTTTATACATGTAACAATCAGTGTGCCCACACTATGTCTAGTGTAGGACATGTTATGAAAGTTATCAACAGCTGAGATCTGATGTACTGTTTTATAACATTTCTTGCAAAACCAAAGCTCAAGTCTTCATTGTGTTTTACTGCTATATTTAGAGCTCAATTGTTTTCTTCCCTTTGTTCTTCGTTTGCACAGTAAGTCTGAAGCTGAATTTAGACTAATATATAGAAGTGGCAAATCTATAGGAATCCTGTGTATTTAAAGGACAGCTGATGTTTGGACCATTATGAGAACTTATTTCAGGTTCTACGTTGCCATAAATCATTCTCACAGCAATGTAATTCAGTGCACTTCAAGCTACCACAAGTTATTTAATAAGAAAAACGGCATGCGTCGGTCAAAAGAGAGCTTGGTAAAAAAAACACAGATGTAGCAGAGGTAAAATAGTGGAGCACAACACTATAAAGACAGTACAAATACATAGATGGACCCCGCGCAAGGATGAGGACCCAGAACTCAAAAGCTACCACTGGTGCCTTTTGTGGAACTCTGTGTAAATAGCATTCTGGGCTGGGTCCCCAGAACATACGTGAAAACAAGAGAAATCTCAATGTATTCTTTCTGGTAAAACACTTTCTAAATAGATAATAATAACGAATAAAACACACTTATTGAATACTGCAGTAGGACATTAACTGCAGTGTAGATGGCAGATGTTTTGTCACACTGTAAAGGATGAAACCAACAATAGTGGTACAATATAAGCCACTTGAAAAAAAGGTTAAAGAGTGGAACTCACAAGCTAAAAGTGTCAGAAAGTCAAGTATCCTCTGTGGATGGATAATAGATGGAGAGACTGGGTGATTCAAGTTGTAAAAATATATTTAATCAGCAACAATGTTAAACTAAATACATATAGAGGGTAAAGTGCTAAATATTAATAACAATAAAAATAGTGAAAATTAGAAAGTGATTAAAAATTAACAAAACATATTTCTTACCAAGTAATACTTATGGGTGCAAACAAAAAAATCAATCAATAAAGCAACGTATCCTTTAACCCCTTGACGACAAAGGACGTGCCAGGCACGTCCTGGGAGAAACTCCCTTAATGACAAAGGACGTGCCTGGCATGTCCTGCATTGAATGAAGCGGTTTTCGCAATCAACGATCGCGAAAACCGCTTTAACAGTGCTGGTCTATTGCCTCGACATCGAGGCAATAGCCAGCACCGACATTTCTATTTCGGGACCCCCACGATCGCCCCACAGAGCGATCGTGGGGAGCCATATTGACAGAGCATGCTGCTCCGTCAAAATGGCTAAGTCCTCTGCAGGTCTGAGCTTCGGAAGTGAAAGTAACTTCACTTCCGTCGCTCTGAATATGCTACTTGACTACCCCTAGTGGTAGTTTAGTAGCATTGCAATGGGAAATATTTAAAATAAATATTTAATTAATTAAAAACAGGTTATTTAGCTATATTAGCCTATAGGGTTAAAATTAAATATTTTTTAGCATAAGGGATAGGGTTAAAATTAAATTAAAGTTAAAAAATATTAAGGGATATAATAAGGATTAGAGTTGGGGTTCAATTTAGTGTTAGGGTTAAATTTTGGGTTCGGGTTGGGGTCAAAAGATCAATATAGGAAAAAAACAAAAACCACTATTTTTGGTTTTTGCCCCATAACTCGCAAAAAAATACCGAAAAATATGGAAACATGCATATTTTTGAACTCGGGAGAACATTTAGAAACTATTTAGACGGGGGCTTTTTTAATGATTTTATTTGTGTAAATTATATTTTAGGTCAAATTTAGAAAAAGTGTGTTTTTAAAAAAATTTCATCATATTTTATGATTTTTTTTGTAGTAAATTATAAGATATGATGAACATAATGGTATCTAATGAAAGCCCTTCTTATGACGATAAAAACAACATATAATTTGTGTGGGTACTGTATGTGAGAAAGAAAAAAATTACAGCTAAACACAAACACCCTAGAAATGTCAAAACAGCCATTGTCACCAAGGGAAAGTCAAGGTGAAAATGTCTTGTCACTAAGGGGTTAAGATATCCCTGGACCATATACAAAACAGTATTACTCCGAGAAATGGACCTCAGAAAGAATTAAAACAAATATATAACAAGTATATAGGGTGGACAGTGCTAAATAAGGTAATAACTACAGACACAATGGTTAAAAAAAGTAGAAAGTAGAAAAATAATTTCTACTTTTTTAACCATTGTGTCTGCAGTTATTACCTTATTTAGCGCTGTTCACCCTATATACTTAAGAAATTTAAACTGCTTTAAAATTCGATAATGTGCCACACAAAATAGGTTCTATGGAAGATGACTGAAGGAGTGTGGTTCAGTCCAGCACTTCATCTTAATTCCGATTTTGTTTGTACAGGCTCAAATCACTGATCTTACATTATCTCAAATCAGTGAATATCTTAGACTGCAAAGAAAAATGTATTAAATAGAACCCAGCACTATATGTCTTATGTTATTCAGCAAGCACCCTTTAGCTTCACTTACTTTATACCTTTCTACTGATACACTTTTGCATTCTTTGTAAGTCAGTTTCCTGGCTTTTTCTGTTCTTCATTTATATTACACACAGTCCACCAGATCACTTTCACCTGTTATAAAGTCCTCCACTTATTTGATTTGAGGTTTTTAATTATAATCAATAGATATAAACTTGTTTAATTCAATGCCTGTTACATTCTTACATCTGCACACAAATTACTACTAAAACATATTGGGGGTTATGTATAACCACTTTGCACATGCAGATAGTGTCAAATAGTGGTGCTATCTGTGTATGCGCCCATGAATAATGCCTACAACAGAAAACTACTTCTGGGCTGTGTTGGCACTGCAAGGCAGTTATAAAAATGTGCATTTGCTGTTATACATAACAAATGGTGATCGTGATTTTTTAAAATAAAACTCCCGACAAGAGTTGAACGGACACCTGGATGTTCGGGTTGGAGAGGTTCGACCGAACTTTGGAAAAAAGTCCAGGTCCGTGCTCGAACTTGACCCCGAACTTGACCCTGAACCCCATTGAAGTCAAGGGGGACACTGACTTTTGGCCACTAAAATGCCTCTAAAAAAGTCCTGGAAAGGGATAGAGGGCTGCAAAATGAATCAAAATGTGGGTAAGAGTAGGACAAGTGCCCTGCAAACAAATATGGATAGGGAAATAACTTCAAAAAACATAAAATACATACAAATGAAAAATACTGTACTATTTAGCACCCAAAACTATTAGAATTTTTCAAAGTGCGCTGTAAGCACAGTATTTGACGGTTCTATTTGACTCTCAGATATGAAGTGCACCGCAAGACGCAAATATACTATTTACCACCCAAAACTATTAGAATTTTTCAAAGTGCGCTGTAAGCACAGTATTTGACGGTTCTATTTGACTCTCAGATGTAATACATGTAATGCTATTGCTATTCTATAAACCGAAATAGAGTCCCCATTCATAAGAATAGGTCAATTGACCTATTCTTATGGATGGGGACTCTATTTCGGTTTATAGAATAGCAATAGCATTACATGTATTCCATAAACCGAAAGTCTATAAACCGAAATTCGGTTTATAGACTTTCGTTTTATAGAATACATTTAATGCAATTGCTATTCTATAAAAAGAAAGTCTATAAACAGAATGTCTTTCGGTTTATAGACTTTCGGCTTATGGAATACATGTAATACTATTGGCTTTCTATAAACCGAAATAGAGTCCCCATTCATTAGAAATTCTTATGAATGTGGACACTATTTCGGTTTATAGAAAGCCAATAGTATTACATGTATTCTTCAAGCCGAAAGTCTATAAACCGAACAATGTTCGGTTTATAGACTTTCGGTTTATAGAATACATGTAATTTTATTGGCTTTCTATAAACCGAAAGTCTATAAACTGAACGTTGTTTGCTTTATAGACTTTCGGCTTATAGAATATATGTAATGCTATTGGCTATTCTATAAACCGAACTAGAGTCCCCATTCATAAGAATTTCTTATGAATGGGGACTCTATTTCTGTTTATAGATAGCCAATAGCATTACATGTATTCTATAAGCCGAAAGTCTATAAAGCAAACAACGTTTAGTTTATAGACTTTCGGCTTATAGAATACATGTAATGCTATTGGCTATTCTATAAACCAAAAGTCTATCAACTGAATGACTTTCGGTTTATAGCTGAACCTCGAACTCCAACACGGACATACAGTGAAATGTCCGGGTTCGGGTTCGTGGCATGGACACCGTAACAGTGCGGTTCGGGTTCGCTCAACACTACTCCCGACATTTTGCGGTGGTTTTTATGCTTGACTCCCATTGCGTATAAGACAACAGGCAAGTCAGTACACAGTATTGATAGTAATTAGCAAGTCATGTAGAAAAAGGCCCATGACTTCCACTGTGTACCAATAAAATAGCAGAATTAGCCACTGACTGGTGTGACTTTTTGCTGGTTCACCCTTGGGTGTCAGAAACACATTGACATGCAATTTTCTCCCCCGAATTGCACTGTTTACTCTCTGGTGAATGAAGGGGTTAATCTTGGATAGTTTTTTGTTTGTTTCAGTTGTACAGATCGGTTGTGAGTTAAAAGGAAGAAAGAAAGACCAAAAATCCACATCGCAAAAGTTCTCCTTAGAAGAATTGTTTCTCTTGGCTGCCTGCCTATCTGTTTATTGTGAGAAAATCCATTGTGTTGTAAGGAACAAGAAAAAAAAAACATCCATTGAGATGTTGTACATTAAATGCTCGATTTAAAAAAAAATATGATCTTCATGAAAGAAAATAGAAACAAAAAGAAATCACTGCAACTGGCAGAATAACAAGACGGTAGAATTTGTTTTTTTGTAGATATTATTTTGCTTGCCATAGAATTCAGGCTGTCAGCATTAATATTTCACCATTAATAAAACCAGAGCACAATCAAGAGAGAGACGGAAGAGTCTTTTTGTTTTTGCTGTAATAATGAGAAAGAAGCTTTGTGAAAGATCTTTTTTTGGTGGAATTTACAGTTAGAGGGCCTCATATGCAAACAGATATAAATAATTTAAAATACAAGAAGAAAAGTGTACAATTCATACTACGAACAAACAAAATGCATAGGACAAGTAATCTGTTAATAGAAATATGCCTCATGTCAGATTGAAACTATAGAATATGGTCAGATAATGGGTAGCTCTCTAGTACTTATTGAATTACAAGTATGATAGTATTCAGACAGCAAGCAGATACTGCTGGGAATGTAACGGAGATAAAAACTGACATAATCACTAAACCTCAAACTCAATGTTTGAGGGCCAGACCTACATTCCAAGGGCCCCCTGGCAAAAATGCAATAAAATTGCTACTTTATCCAGAACACATAACAGCATAGACTGCTTAATATTGATATCATGTCAAATGATCAATTCAGATGAGCGCTGCCTCAACTGAGAGGCAGAGCTGAGAGTAAATCCACGTATATCTATATAATAGTACATATCAAGTTTAGATTGGAGGCCTTCTAACGAGGCATAATTAAGGGCGTGATTACGTGAGATGTGAGGTTGTGCATTTCAGAAGGCAGATCCTTGTGGATGAGAACGCTGTCTCTTCCAGGATGCGATAGCCGCAACGTAGACAAGCTCTCAGCAGGGCTACAGGGCCAAACGGCGACAACCCCCACTGGTAGCAAGAGCTACAGGAACAAGCTGGGATACTACAGTGATCTAGGGGGAGAGGAGAGCATCTGAAGGTGTACAGGGCAAGACAAGGGAAGAAGCTCTGCCTGTTCTGTGTGTGGAAGTCTGTTTTTTTCCCCAACCGTGATCTCACCATTGTTGGATAACCAGATAAGTTTTCATATTGCACGTTTTCACCTGACTGGTCATATATTTAAGCTATCAGTAAATACTATTGTATAACAGGAAGACTGCTTATCAAACATAATCTCCCATTCAACAGTAAACTATAGAACTTTGCCAGTCTAGGGTCCGGGAATGAAGGGCTTGCTGTTTCACTAGGGGTCAATATGTCCCCAACCCCCCCCCCCCCAACTCAGCATAACTAGAGAAAAGAATGAAAAGGACTCAAAGGAGAAGGGGTCCACATCCTTTTTCTCACCTAGACCCACTAGGGATATACTCGAAAAATCCCATGCGGATATAATAGCACCAACAGAGGAAGCAACGGATACCTCGGGGGTTAATGGAGGAAAATGTGGTCACCCAATCCTATCTACAGAACATCATGGAAGGTCTGATGAATGGCATTAAGAGTAATTCTAAAGATATAAGAACTGGTATTTCCATGTTGACCAATCAGCTGAATAATTTAAAAAGGAAAATAGAGGTGCTGGAAACACATCAAATGTCCTCTAAAGAAAACAATAAAGCAGTAAAAAAAAATAACTAGATGAGATGGAAAATAAAAAGAACATCACTGATATAGGTGCAAGAGATGTGGTTGTATGCTTCTCCTCGTACCAATACAAAGAACTAGTCCTGAAAGCCGGCAGAGATAAGAATATGAGAGACGCAAATTTCTTAAATGTTCAAATTTGTTCTGTTCTTTCTGATGCCACCCGAATTTGGAAGAAAACCTTCCAAACAGACTTGAGGCTGCTAAGAAAAAGAAACATAGTTTACCTGGGGATTTCCTAGAGTTCTTAAAGTCATTTGGAAGGCCAGAACGGAACTTTTCACCAACGTGGAAGATCTTAGACACTAGATAAAACTGAGACATCATCCTTAGAGTTCAAGGCTATCTCAAGGCAATTTTTGATAGAAGGACAGATTTAAGCAACAAGCGACAAGGAGGCTCTTTTTCCACCACCTCCTGCATCACAAATGGCACTTAAATATAGAAATGCATAATGCAGAATTAAAATTGCAGGAATATTGAGAATACGACGGGTTGAGATTGACAAATATATATATATATATATGTTTATATATATATATATATATATACGTAGGTGAATCTGTATTTTAAGAGAAGGATTAGCACTTGATTTGTTCGGGATCTGAGCAAATATGGGGTACTATTATAATTCACTTATTTATTTATTTTTATTTTTTTATTTATTTTTTTCTCACTGATGACACTTTTTTATTATAGAAACATGTAACTTAGAATTAAAACTGTAGGAACGTTGAGTAAATTATATATTACCCAACATGGAGAGTAAAAAGGCACACGGGTTGAGACTGACTATTTAGTTTAAGAGAAAGATTAACATTTTGTTTGTTGACTCAGGTTTTGAGTTGATATTAGATCCCTACATGACACTATGCTTTTTTTTCTGTTCTTTCTCTCCTTTCACAAAGGGGACTTTTACAATATAGGAATTTACAATTTAGAATCCAAAAGAAGGAATATTGAGTAGACCATATAAGCACAACCTGAAGGAAAATAGGACATGGGGTGAGATTGATTAAGTATCTCAAGAGGAAGTTAGATCGAGCACTTTAAGAGAATTATTAGCACTTTACCCAATAAATATACGATTTTGAATTGATATTAGATATTTGCTTTAAGTTGAGCACTTGGCTTGGCACTTGTGCACATAAAGGTTTTTTTGGTGGTTTCTTTTTTTCTTCTCCTTCGTGTTTTTCATCCTAAATGGTATTTTTATTTTTTTTGTATATAAATTTTTATTATACATTTTAAACAGATGTATAAACAAATATATAAACATACTTGGTATGGTAACCTCATTAATTTCCATAAATATATCAGCAGTAGAAATGTAGCAATAGAAAAGGGGCAGGCGGAAGTGAGGTCTCAGTATTCTATACAAATAATAATAATAATAATTGCACCATTTATGGACAGTTGAAAAGGCCGATAAGCAGTGATTTTTGCAGAATATGGGACACATTTCTGGGATTTGGCCCTTTAAGAATAGGGGGACATTTACTGAATAGTCGAATTGCGGATTTCTCCAGAATGCAACTATTCGACCCGATCTGAGCCAAATTCAAATACATTTGGGCTTTATGAATAGACCCCTTAAACGTGAGATACAACTTAATTATACATTATGCAGGGCCAAACTTACTGACTTACTGGATGTTAGAGATTTGTAAGGCTTTAACTATGCATTTTTCCATGGCCAGCTGAGCTCTTCTATCATGAGAATGAGCTTAACTCTTTAAATATCACATACATTTCTGGAATATCTATTTGCACCAATGTGTTGCACTGTGTAGCTTGCAAACAAATTAGGAAACGTAGAGGTTAATGCACATTATTCGTACATATAATTCAAAGCACGTCCTTAAAACCAGACAAGATAATGAACGTGGTTTCTACACACCTACAAATGCCCCGTTAGTTTTAATTGCTTAAATATTTCATAAAATGTTAATTAACTGGAGCACAGCAGTCATTCGAAATACAGATAAACTCCCTCTTCCACTGCTATAATATAATAAAAGCTTATATGACGTATTAAATTATCTTCTGGTATTAATTAGCAGTAGTTAGGGACACTTTCATTTTGTTAGATCTATGCTGTCGTGGATTTTTCTGCAAGGAACAGTTTCTGTATTTGTAGTAAATCAAAGTCCCAGCTCAGTAAACACATTTGATTTGTCCATGCATTCTTATTTTCATTATGCATTGACTGTATTCATTGTAGGTACAACAACTAGTCAAATGTAGGGTTGGCTCCCTTTGGTCAGTTCATTTTGTCTTTTCCCCCCAATCATGTTCAATTATTAGTAACATAGTAACATAGTAACATAGTAATTTAGGTTGAAAAAAGACACAAGCCCATCAAGTTCAACCCTTCTACCTATCATTTCAGCGTTTTGATCCAAAAGAAGGCAAAAAAAAACAAAAAAGGAAGCTTTTTCGAATGTTGCCTCCTAGGGGGAAAAAATTCCTTCTTGACTCCAAATATTAGGGGATTAAGCAAACTGTATAGCTATCCCTGGGAACTAAACCAGTGGATACTTAGTGCCCACAATTTTGTTAGGGTAACATGTACCATACCAAGTGTGTGAAGGCTAGTAAGATGATGGAATTTTACTTGACTTTGTGAGGGTCAATTTAATGATGGTCTATGGTTGTTCAAAGACCCTGCCACATCTTGTGGTGTACTTAAACCAAAACCTTCTGATCTGAAGGTCCTGTTTTAAATCGCCATAGAAATAGCAATGTTCTCCTGTTATAATTCAGATATATTCAGACATCAAGAGGTAGGTGTAGAGGAAGCAACCCAAGGCAGCTGCCAGATGCAGTGACGGCAGCCTTCCATAGCAAACTGACCTGCTGGATTTCAAGGATGAGCTTCTGCACATCATGTCAACCAAAATTGTCTTGGGTGTTGCGATTATCCCAGACTTACCTGCTACTTGAGCCTTATAGTTAATGAATCTTTTTTTTCATATTCTCACTTACGAGGGTGAATGATATTAGACCGTTTTTAAATTATTATTTATTTTATTCTTGCCCTAACTCTCAAATAAACTTCTTTCATTATCGCCCAAGTTCCTTTAGCTTCATCCTACTAGCATTGATTTCATTCATAGCAGAGTGCAATGCAAAGGTGGCATGGTGACACTACAGCTACATTCTGGCTGGTGCATCACATTTTAATGGCTAAGAGTATAATACAGTATGATACAGGCAGGGCCAGTGCAAGGATTTTTGTCTACACAAACAAAGGTGTATTTTGGTGCCCCCCTACTCTGACCCGCCACACTTCCCACACCACCAACCCTCCATACATGTTATATAACAAGTCTAATGTATAGAGTGAAAAACAAATAAATCGAAATATTCAACTCCCATGCTTTTAATTTGTCTTCTATTTTAGGAGTAAAACATACAAGGTATTGTTATAGGTAGGAAGTGGCTTGCAGGGGACTTTGGGAGATGTAGATTACAGCTGGAGGATTGCAGTTGAGACACAAGATATATGTTCTAATATGCTTGAATTAAAATTTTTAAAAAAAAAAGGGTTCCATTCAAATCACTATTTAAATCTGTTGACCTGCAAGGACTATCTGGACTGACTACTTTCAGTTGTCATGACCCATAGGTATCCCTAAGATAAGTTATGGATATGTGTGCATATAACATATAGAAGCATTGCACAGACAGGTTTGTGTTTAAACACACACACGTATATTCTGCCGCACGCACACTCACACTTATACTCTGCCGAACACACATGCACACTTATACCCTGCCGCACATGCACACTAATACTCTAATTTCTCCCCCACCCCGTCATCTCTTTCCACTTGCATTTATTTTCTCCCCCCATTCCCTGTCATCTCTTTCCCCTTGTATTTTCTCCCCCATCCCTGTCCCCAGTCATTTCTGTTTAAATTATATTGGATGCATTTTCGAGTCCCTCCACCCCCAACCACTGTTATCCCTTTTCCCTTTCATTCCTACCTTTGGTATAGTATAGGCTGTGGAGGCACGTGAAGCTGCTGCAGTAGTTGACCTTAAACTGTGGTCCCCTAACTTACACTTACACAGTGAAACTGACATTGTGCTGGCAGTGACAGCAATACCGGAAGGAAGCCCTTGCTCTGGCCAGGCCGAATTGCTTAAAGTGGCTGTGCCGAATTGCTTAAAGTGGTCACGGGGCAGGCTTTCAGTTTTTCCTCCCCCCACTACTGGAACCCTAAGGCGGCTGCCTTGTCAACCTTACAGTAGAACCGTCCCTGGATACAGGTACCTTGTTTTAGGAAGTGATCAATCAATTTCATGCTGGTTGGTGCATCACATTGTAATGAATAAGATTGTAATACAGTTCTGGCCTGGAATAATGCAATATATGTAAGGCCATCATGACAAAGGTTTCCTGTCATTTCCCTCACCTGTCAGTTAAGCCAAGAGCCCAATAAGGGCATGGCAGGGGGGTGGCAATGAGTGGATAGAGGGGATGGCCTTAGGCTATATATTGCAGGATTTACAGAAATGATTTCCTGTTTAAAGTAAAATGACAAGTTCCTTACCTGCTGATATGGAAGCCCTCCTGGCCCAGCACAGGACTGCTGCTTCCATCCATGGTCCAGATTGGCTGATAGATAGAGTGGGTGAGCTGTTACACCTTGCACACACTGTGTCCAGCCTCACACCAGCTTTAACTAATGCCCCTATTAGGCCCATTAGAGCTAGGGCCTCCAGACCCCCAGCCCACTTTAGCCATGATGCAGCAGGGTAAAATCATGGTTATTCCCCCACTCCAGCCTGCCTGCTAGCAGGGAGAGGAGAAGACAGAGCTGCATGGTGAGCAGGCCTCATGTGCAGTCTCCTTCTCCTTCTCCCCCTGCATTAGTATCAGCTGCCTCTCACTATGACAGGAGAGCAGCAGCTAGGCAGGCATTAACCCACCACGTGGCCTCTCGGTATGGGGATGCCAGGGAAGCCCGTGGTTATAGTAGTGCAGGGTCCCCACAGCCTGGCAGCAGCAGGCATCATGCTGAAGAGGATTCATCAGGCGAGGATTCCCCTACTCTACAGAGGGGTGGAAGCAGAGGTGACATGCAGAGCAGCAGTGCGCAGGGGACAAAGAGGAGAAACAGGCCAGCTGCCTTTCTACAGGTCCATTAACCCACGACAGCGCAGCAACTCAAGAAGAAGAGGAGAAGTTGCTGGCACGAGTCGGTCCAGGCAGCGCTCATCAAGGGAGTCTTCAGCCAGGTCCACAGTTCCCTTGCAACTGGTCCGGCACCGCAGGGGAGGATCATCCGATGTCTCCTTCTCCCTCTCCCCCTGCATTAGTATCAGCTGCCTCTCACTATGACAGGAGAGCAGTGGCTAGGCAGGCATTATCCCACCACGTGGCCTCTCGGTATGGGGATGCCAGGGAAGCCTGTGGTTATAGTAGTGCAGGGTCCCCACAGCCTGGCAGCAGCAGGCATCATGCTGAAGAGGATTCATCAGGCGAGGATTCCCCTACTCTACAGAGGGGTGGAAGCAGAGGTGACATGCAGAGCAGCAGTGCGCAGGGGACAAAGAGGAGAAACAGGCCAGCTGCCTTTCTACAGGTCCATTAACCCAGGACAGCGCAGCAACTCAAGAAGAAGAGGAGAAGTTGCTGGCACGAGTCGGTCCAGGCAGCGCTCATCAAGGGAGTCTTCAGCCAGGTCCACAGTTCCCTTGCATCCGGTCCGGAACCACAGTGGAGGATCATCCGATGTCAGCCCGTTGCTGTGCTCGCAGTCTCCGAGGGCTTCTCCTGTTCCACTACCCACGGCAGTTCTGCAGGTCAGGGGCTTGTCCGGTGGTGAGTCTCATATTTACCCTTTTACTATCTCACAATCAGCGCACGACACTCAAATGCAACACACTATAGTGGGGAGAGATTCAGTTGGGGGGGTGGAAGGGGTGGGGAATTTGCACACACCTCAGAGGGAGTCCCTTATACTTTCCCAACTGGTGGGAGAGCTGAAGGATATGCTAAAAGTGGTGGAGGCAAGTTCATTGACAGGCCCCCTCCCCCTGACACAGGTATGGGGTGCTTATGCGTCCACAGCTTCTGGTGCGGCACAGGTCCCGGGTGTTCCCCAAGTCAGTAAAGAAGTAGGTGTGACATCTGCTGTGGTCGTTGGGAACCAACGTTGCCCGCCACACCGGCTGTCATGGCGTTGTCCGTCCCGGCCGCGGACACATCCCAAAAAGATACAGGTGGAAAAGGAAAGACACGTTCCGATTATCGGACGCTGCCAGGGGGACATATATATATATATATATATATTTTGCTTGCTACGAGGGCCCCGTAGGTGCGCACCTAATGCAAGAAGTGAGGGAAAAGATTGGTAAGGGCGAGTCTGTTGAAACATTCTCCCTGCTCCCCCTAGAGAAATGTAATCGTGATGAAGTTTCCAAGCCGAATGATCATAAGAAGGAAGACGAGGAGAAGAGGCGGGACCGCCTCATCCCTCGGACTTTCTCAAATTGGCTGCAAGCCTTTGCGATCTTGGCTGGGGTGATTGGTGTAACAAACCCAGAGCAATGCACGGGTTTGTTTTGCTACATGGACTCCATCCACGAAGCGTATAGGGTGTATGGGGGACAAGCTTGGCTTAGATACGACGAACTGTTTCGTCAACGCTTAGCGGTTCGCAAGTCATCGCAAGGACATTGTGATATGGCTCAGGGTCATGGCTCCCGGGCGCAATTTGGCAGTAGCCGCAGGTCTACCTGATTAAGGACCTTCGGCCTCGGCAACAAAAAAGGGCGCATGCTGGCAATTTAACGACTCTACTTGCAAGAGGGGCGGTTCATGCAAATTTAAGCATGACTGCTCCGGTTGTAGGGGAGGCCACCCAGCCTTCAAATGCTTTAAACGGCGACACCAAGAAAAAGGGGGTTCTTTTAACCCATCTGGTGGGAAAGGGGACGACACCAGAGGCCGTAAAGCCAATGGTCTCTTGGCTCAATAGGAGGCAGCTGCCTTGCTGCTGGCTGGTTTCTTGTACGGTTTTGTTATCGCAGCAAAACTCGACTCGGTTTTACCTGTGCCGAAATTTTTTAGATCAGCTGCGCATTTCCTGAAGTGGTGTTTGACAGGTTGCAAAAAGAGGTATTGTTGGTCAGGATGAATGGTTCGTCCTTCCTAATTCCTGGATTGCGTATATCTCCCCTTGGAGTGGTACCCAAAAAGGAACAGAGCAAGTTCTGCCTTATCCACCATCTGTCCTTCGCAAGGGGCAGGTCTGTGAATGACGGAATTGACGATGAACTTTGCAAAGTGTCATACACCTCTTTTTATCAGGCAACCCGATGGGTGCGCAGGATGGGTCAGGGCGCCTTCATGGCAAAAACTGGCATAGAGGCGGCCTTTAGGCTTTTATCGGTACACCCTTCTTGTTTTTATTTACTGGGTTGTCAGTGGCAAGGTGGCATTTATGTTGACAAATGTTTGCCAATGGTATGTGCGATATCATGCTCACTGTTCGAGATGTTTATTTCATTTTTAGAATGGGTGATCAGGGAGGAGTCGGGTGCGGCATCTGTCATTCATTACTTGGATGATTTTTTGTGTGTTGGCCCACCCGACTTCTCCTTGTGCCTTATGCTACTGCGCACCATTTAGAATGCGATGCAGCAATTTGGGGTCCCATTGGCTAGCGACAAGACAGTGGGTCCAGCTACCACATAACGTTTTTGGGGATAGAATGTCCACGGAATGCCGCCTTCCCCTTGATAAAGTGGTTGACCTCGTAGGGTTGTGCCGGCTGTTAAAAGAGCGCGTAAAGTACAGCTTAGACAACTGTAGTCTCTTCTGGGTAAGCTAAATTTTGCTTGCAGGATCATCCCTATGGGCAGAATTTTTGCAGGCGTTTGTCGCTAGCGACAGTAGGGGTGCGGGCGCCGCATGATTACATACGACTGACGGATGAGCATAGGGCTGACCTAGCAGTTGGGGATTCTTTCCTTAGGACATTTAATGGGAGGTCATTGATCCCTGATAGGGCAGTTACCAACAAGGAATTGAATCTTTGGACAGACGCCTCTGGGGCGGTGGGTTTTGGGGCCAATTTCGAACACAAATGGTGTTGGGATTCTTGGCCTCGGCATTTTTTTTTTCCAGTCTGATCTAACAAAAAATCTTGGCCTTTCTGGAGCTATTCCCGATCATAGTCTCAGTGATAGTATGGGGCCATCAGTTGGAAAACATGAAGGTCAGGTTTTGGTGCGACAGCTTGGGGGTGGTGCAAGCCATTAACAACGGGGCGGCTGCATCCCCCCCGGTGATACACCTGTTGACGGAGCTGGTCCTTATTTGTCTACGGAGGACTTTTCTGGAGCAAGTCGTGCATGTTCCCGGGATACAGAAGGATGTGGCTGACTCTTTATCCCAGCATCAAGGGGAGCAGTTCCGGTTGTTGGTGCCCGGGGTGGACGGAGAAACCACTCCCGTCCCCCAATGGATTTGGAAAATCGCGGACGGAAAATAGTTTTTTGATACACCATCTCTGGTACCTGCTACATGGGCCGCGTATAAAAAGGCGTGGGAACAGTGGCGTTCCTTCCTACTATTTGCAGGCAGTCCGTTGGATGTGGACGGGGTCAGCATTATTCGGTTATGGTTTAACGGACAAATGTTTGCAGACAACATTTCTGTGCCGGCCATTAATAGGAAAATGTCTGCAATAGTGGCCTGGTTTAAATTTAGTGGGTTTCCTGATTTGACCAAAGAGTTTTTAGTTAAAATGGCGTTGAAGGGGTATAGGAGGGGATATAAACAGGCCAAAACAGGGCACCTAGTGACATATCAGTTATTATTGCGCTTGCTCACAAGTTCGGCATCCATTTGTAGGTCAAGTTGCGCGGTTCCGTTGTTTAGCATGGCATTCTCCTGGGCTTTTGTTGGTGCCTTCAGAATCAGCAAACTTGTTTCCCCCACAAAGAACAGGCACGGGGGTATTTTGTTGGAGGATGTCCAAAGCGCACAGGATAGTATATGTACAATGATTCGTAAGTCCAAAACAGACCAGTGTGGGTGGTTTGAAAGTCACTATGGTGGCTTTACCTGGTTATATTGCATGCCCGGTATTTTGCTTTAGTCAGTTTCTCCAGGCACGCCCACCGGGCTGCCACACTTTGTTACTGCCCAGCGTCGGGTCAGCTCTGTGTCTTGGCGCTCGGTTTGCAACCACTGCTGTTTGGGTCTCATTCATTTAGGATAGGGGCGGCCACTGACGCAGCATGCTGGGGATTAGGGGATGAGGTGGTGAAATTAATTGGGCGGTGTGAATCGTCTAGATTTCATACGTAAATTGGAACACACCTAGTCTGAATTTTGTCTAGTAGTGCAATAAAAAATATAAAAAAAAAATAAAAAAAAAAAAAAAAATAAGAGAAAATAAAGGCTGGCGGAGAGATAATTCAATTATCTGATTATGTTATTCATTTGCAGGTTGCTAGATTTGCAGAGCTTGGATACTAGGGCATTCATTCAATTTTGGGCAGCCAAGAGGGCTGAATTACGCCCCAACGGCGAGCATTTGGGCCTAGGTCCTGTGGGAGTCTAAGTGCGTTCGATAGGCGTAAGGGGATTACGATAGGCTGCCATGCCGCAGCTGATATCCCAATCAGTAGCCAGGTGGGGCCCACCTCAGGTGTTGGTTCTACATCTGGGTGGCAATTACCTCTGCTCCATTCCGTTGAGGGAGTTGATATGTCATATGAGAGTGGACATGCTTCGACTGTGGCTCCAATATCCCGAGTTGATTATCGTTTGGGCTAACATGGTGTCCAGGATGTCATGGCGTGGAGCGAAGAGTCTTCAGGGCATTGAACGTGCTCGTAAAAAACGAAACTGAACCATCTCTCGTTTTGTGGTGTTTAATAATGGTATTGTAGCTCGGCATCTTGACCTTAACGGGACCGATGCTTCCTTATATAGGAGAGATGGGGTCCATCTTAACCCTGTGGGTCTGGATGTTTGGAACCTGGCGATCCAGACCAGTTTGGAGAAAGCGGTAGCTGTTTGGAGGAGCCTATACGTGTAAGGGTTCACGCGTATTGGCCATGGCGGGGGTCCCCGAGGTTTGGCGCTTGTGCAGGGGGTTGGTCATCTGGGGTATGGCCAACCCGGTTGGGCAGTAGCTGTGGGAAGCTAGCTGCACGGGCTCCCCATGGGCTTGTCCCTGGGGAGTGAGGCATGGCTACTGTGCAAACAGGGACGTCAGTAGCCGTGAGTCATGTGGTACGCCTGCGCCAGATTCTCGGGGTCCTGATCCTAGATGGTCTAGGATAAGGCACACGCTACCGCTAAGGTTCAGTAGTATTGTTTCATGTTGTTTATATTTATGGTTATAAAAGCATGTGTTGGTTGGTATATATGTATATGTATATAATGTTTGTATATATATATAATTGTATATGCCCGGTTATTTATTTATTTATAAAGTTTTAACCATATTTGGTTTACAGTAATATTCGTTACTTATTTCAGCTATATTTTAGCTGTCAATTTATGTTGCAGCATTTCAATAAAGACTGCGACCTTTCTAGCCACTCAGTTGTCTGTCTCTTTATTGGTGGGGGGAATGTATTATCAGGTATACCTTGGTCAAGTATGATACAGGCACCTGTGCCCATTAGTGTCACATTTTGGGTGAGAGAGAATGGGGTTTAGAAGAGACTGGATGTGACATATTTCAGTTTAGCAGATAACCTTGAGCAGTGCTTGGACATGCAATGGGTAAAGCTAAAAACAGAGCTAGAACTGATAAATGAAGGAATGCTCAGTAACACGGTGAACATTAAAAAAGATATCCACAACATAGGAGAAAGAATCTGAAAATCAGAAGAAAAATAGAAAGCATTCTCTTACAATTAAACATGCAGCAAGATAAAAATATCAAACTGGAAAAAAAGATTGCAGATTTGGAATCTGTGACATAGAAGATAGAACACGCAGAAATAATCTCAGAATAAGAGGGATCCCAGAACACAATGGTCATGCAAATTTCCAAAAATACATAAAAGTGATTTGTGAATTCCGTGGACTACACCAAGATAAAGTTACAAATGGTATGGAGAGTATGCCACAGAGCCACAAAACCAGCAAACATTGGAGATCGGTTTCCTTGAGACGTGATTCTGTGCTGTCACTCCTTTAAATTGAAATCATTGGTTCTCTTTACAATGTGGACCTTAGAGGATCTAAATATGAACCAATACAAATATTTATGGATCTATCATGCGAGACAGGGAGGGCAGGAGAGCTTCCACTCAACTCACAGACGAAACACTAACAATTAATAAGTAAGAGCCTTAAGCGATGTTTAAGTCAAACGTTAGTCATAGCAGCATCAAAGGCTAATGTAAATTGTAAACAAGCCTACACTATGATATATTTTTGATGCAAGTAGTTGGGGGGTGTTTTTTTTTATTTTTTTTCTAGCATGTGTTATGGTTGGACGAATATCGCCTTGGTATACGTGCAATTAGAAAAATGGCTGTTTGAGTTGGATTTTTTTTTTTTTCTCCTTCTTCCCCTCTTTCTCCTAAAGCACCACATCCCGACTGGTTACTTGTAAGGGGAGAGAAAGAGGTGGAAAAGGGTAAGAAATAATGCTCTACCCCTTTGCACTATAGATAAAATCTGTGTCAATGTCATTTGCAAAGTTCCAGTATAAGACCTGCAAAGGGTTGCAGAGTCTTTTTTTATCTTTCTTCTCTTAACAGCTATGCTTTCACTACCAACAAAGCTGTTTAGTTCAACAGAATATGGGACAGAGGGTAAAGGAAATAAATGTTTATGTCTGTGTATTGTCCTTGTTTATATCTATATAAATAAAAGGTGGAATTTTATTCTTCAAGAAGAACTGGAAAACTCGAGAAGACCCACTGGAGGCAGTAGGATAAAATATATCTAAAATCAAAATATTACCGTTTAATTAATAGGGAATCACTGAAAGAAAAGAAGAAAAGGGGAGTGGCTTTAATATTTGCTAATAACTTGAAAGTGGGAATAAAATATCAAGAGTTAGTCCTCGAAGCCAGATATTTTATAATGGTGTGTGAGATCAATAACATATTGTATGAATTGGTAAATGGTTATTCCCCCAATGTGTCTCCATTGGGTCTTCTTGCAAAGATCTTGGAAAAAGTTGAGGATGTTAAACAGGGAAATATATTGTTGTTTGTTTAATTGTGCACTACACCTGGGAATGGATAATTTAAAAAAACTCATAAAAAGATATAGTAGGTTTAGAGATTTAATTAGAAGCCTAGGGATATTTGAAGGACGATGCACCCTGGAAGAGAGATTTTGCCTTGTCCTCCAGGGTGCATCTCTCGTACTCAACAATTTACCTGTTTCTGGGAGAGGTAAAGTTAGTAAAAATAGTGGAAAATGTTTATATCAAAGAAATGGTATGGTCCGACCACAATGTAGTAATTCTGGTTATCAAAGAGGAATACGAAAGACCAAGACCAAACGGGAGGCTAAAATATCACATCTTAACAAACAAGGCTAATAAATCCCATATTGAGAACTTAACAGATTTATATTTTAAAGAAAATGGGGAAAAGTAGCACCAGCCACTGTTTGGAAGGCATATAAACCAGTGATAAGAGGTAGTCTAATAGAGTTACAAGCTAGAGAAAAGAAAAAATGTCCAACTAAACTGACGGAACAAAATAAGGAAGGCCACTGAAAACAATTTCAGATATAATCTAATATTAGATAATAATATAAAAGAACATATGATTATAAAAAGCAAATAGGAATATGGAACCTTTTAAAACCAAGCTTAACTATAAGGGAACAGAGTAGATAAAATGCTCTCGAACAAATTAAAAAAAAGAAAGGGCAAAGCATTTCATTGTTAACATATTAAATTAAGATAAAGTTATGTCCTCAAAAAATAGGAGAGGCTTTTAGAAAATAATATTCTTTATGTAATCTGCCGGAACCAACAAACTCCGAACTGATAGATAAATATTTGGGAAAATGTAAACAATAGTTAAGCCAAAATATTTGGAGGAAATATGTGCCCAGTTTACAGAAAAATAAATATGTACTGTAATAAGAAACCTAAAAAGAAATAAGACCCCTGGGCCTGATGGCTTTAATGATTTGTTTTACAAAACTTTCAAGAACAAAATAACCAAACACCTTACTAATGCATTCAATGAGATAATGAAAAGGGGAACATCCCGGGGGATATGAAACTGGCTGACATTGTCCCAATTCCAAAATCTGAGAAAGATCATATGAGAATAACTCAATCTAGGCCTAGCTCATTGTTACCGATCTTAAAATCTATTCTGCAGTTACAACTAATAGGTTAAAGGAGATTATACCTTATCTGATTAACCTAGGTCAGGTTGCTTTTATACAAGGAAGATCTGCATTAAATAATATCAGAATATCTATAGCTATATTAGATTCTGTAAGATACCCCTTTTTTGGCTCTCGCCCTTTTAAGAATTTTTATGAATAAAGTTTTTTTATTGTATGCATTTTTTTGTTTTGGTTTCCTTTGAGTTTGTTGTACTTTATGTATTTTATGATATATTATAATAAAGACGATGGCCTGTTTTGTACATTTATTAAAAAAATAATATATATATATATACTCCAAATGATTGGTGACTGAGTAGTGGATGGGCATCAAAAAGATCCACAGGGAAATCATGGATAAGAATAGAAAACTCAGCACTCAAAGTAGTTAAGGTTAATTGCTACAAAAAATCTTTAAGTCAGCATAGTGTTAAGCCTGACGTTATAAGAGTTACATGAATATGTTTTTTTCCACAGTTGAACAAAGAATTAAATATACTGTTTGAAGCACAAAAGTTTATCATGACTGGAAGCACAATTTTATTTTTTATTAATTAGACGCTCCCACACCTCACGCTGGAAGCCTTTCATGGATTTTTATTCTGAATGGTTTAGCAAATAGGAATATAATGCATGTGCTACAGAGTGTGACTTCCCTGGTTGAACACTGATTATCTGATCTTGTTTTTCAGAACACATTTAATTTGGTCTCCAAGCGGGTACACTTAGTCTATACAATTGTGTCTACATGCATGATAGAAACTGGTTATTTGACCTCAGAATATCTAAAAACAGAAACAAAATATTACTTAGAGTAAAAATGTCATCCACAAAATTTGCCAATAACAAGTTTAGACTCATGTATATTGCTTAATCTAAGGCTTTTATTCATGCTATTGCTTAGTCGAAGGGATTTATTAACGAAAGAGAGAATTGGGGGGAAATGAGGAGGGCATTTCAGCTATTAAAGGGACACTACCGTGATAGTTTTTAAAACTTCCTATGCAAATTTAAGCACAGTTTATACAAGTGTTTTCCAATTTCTTTCAACCACCTCCCTTGCCTTCATCTTGACCTTGAAAAATGGTATTCACTAAACTGAATGTGAGAGTTTTTCCAACTCGCCAACTTTGGGCTTAAGTTTGAAATTCCCTCCTCAATTCCCTGTAATTGTCTCTTTCCTAAATAAAGCCCTGAATATTTGGAGAAATCATGAGCAAATACCAGAATGTTCTAGTGTTAATTATAGTGTTTTCTATATATAAATGGAGTGAATTTCCTGTCACCTGTTTCATATTGATGATACTTGATGCACTTCCATTTAAATATGTAGAAAACACTATAATTTGCCCTATTCTTATGTTTTTCAAGTAAACCAAGTTGCTGGAAAAATATAAATATAAGTATTGGTTTTTATTAATCTTTTAACCAAGGTGTATAATTTTATTTATTCTTTGATTCACTGATGCAATCCTTTTTTTGGGGGGGTATTTTTACTTATATATATATATATATATATATATATATATACTGTGCATATACACCATTGCATATGAGTATAAAAAAAGTCAAGGTAGTGTCTCTTTAATAGCTATGGATCTCTGTTGCTTATTCCATCGTTTATCTATCCTATTTCCATTACACCAGCAGGTATCCAGACACAAGACTGACAGCACAAGCAATCCTTCTAAATAGCTGCATCCGTAATATTGACATCTTACAGACTTCTTTATACTCTGCCATGATAGAAATAAGACAAAAGATGCACAGACATAATACTCGTATTGAGAATCTATAAACTGGAAAAGTTCAGTGTGATGAATCTTTGTTTCCAGACAGCATAGTTCATTCAAACCATGATAAAACAACAATCTCTCACAAAGTTGTTCTGCTCTGTTGCCCTCAAGGATCAAACATCTGTGGCAAAAAACAGGGCTACGGGTTACTTGCCTCTGGCATCGTTTTTAGACTGCTGCTTCCTGTGAGGGCCATTTGCTCCTTCCCTTTGTACTCACTAGGAGGCAGAGCTTCAGGTGTCATTTGACATTATGGCACTCTAACTCACTAAGGGTCTTTGGACGATGCAGAGACAGAAAGGAAGAATCTGAGCAGTCACAAGAGTGACACGGTCCACCATGGCCCCCTCCTGAGCCGTGAAAGAGGGGCGAGGAGGTTCTACAAATATATCTTTTGGGGAGCTGAAAGATGTACATTTGGAGAACTGGCTACCTGAAATATTCTCCCAAACGTCAGTGAAGAATAATGTTATCTCACTTTAATTAATGAACTCATTTTCCTTATTCTAAAATATCAGGAAAACATTGAAATGTTACACCCTGTCAAACAAACCTGTGCTCAACTAAATGAAAAAAAATGTATCAAGGCTTGCCAAGGTAACGTCTATAGAGGCCACAGCATGGCCACCAATTTTTTGAAGACAAAGTAACAACCCTAACAATCCATTACCATATGTCAGTACACATAATGTAATCTCCTGACTTTTGTTGTGAATTATCATTATATATTGTCGCCTATGTAGATATTGCCAACGTTTGGCTCTATTCTTTGTGTATCTATTTTATATATAATGTCCACAGCTTATGCCTCATTAGGACTTCTTTCTGAAACAACCATCATATTTCATGTTGTGATTTTGTTAGTTTGAGAATGACCCATACCTTCCAATCACTATGGTTTATGTAAAAATGTTCCATTTTGCATATTTAAAATAATATTAATAATTCATTTTGTTTTCTACTCAGTAAGTGAAGCACTTGTCATCTAGAAATACATCTTCTTCCATTTTAACTCCTCCCATATCTCAGCGCTGGACCAGGGTGTAAGGTTTCTATTCTATCTATGGACACATTAAGACACAGCTTGTTATCTGATGTACTAGTTACAGCCAATTTGCAGGCAGAATATTGGAGCTCAGTTCTCGTTTCAGTTTAATCTCTCCACGGTGAGGCCTCGGATGCACTGTTTGCTTTTCATCCTTTCCGAAAACCACTTTGCTTTCTGAAATTATAAAAATTGCTATTTGCTCTGGGTCTGGGCAGATATTTTATTCCTATACTTGAGATAGAATCTGTGTGACCCGCTCTGCCTGTAATATCTTATTTAGAGGCTGAGACGGAGATGCAAAAGCAATTCATATTTATAGCAATGCTTCAAGAATACCTGAGCTTTTAACCCATGGTGCATGGGGTAACCCATTATAGTTAATAGCACTGCTTATCATGAGAACACAGAAAAAGCAGAAGACTATGCAGAAACATACAACATGAAGTTGAAAATAAAAGACTAAAAGTCCATCAAGCTTACGGTGCTCAGCATTACTCTGCAAATAGAGACAGTTATAAAATCATAACCTACAAGCAGACACTGAATGTAATGAGGATTTTCCTGTTACTTTAGAACCCAAACCTTTTTATTGCTCAAAACTGTCAGACAAGTTGTCTCACTGCCCTGTCTTTCAAGGTGTTATTTGCAACAGTTCACATATGACAACAATCTCTAACCTCCCTGGTTCTTTGAACTGTATGGCTTTGAAGGTACTCCTTCACCAATCAACACTCTATCCCTGGCCCAGCATAAGTGTGTGTAGCATTGTGTGTGCATGCACATGCACTGTGAGAGAAACCCCTGGGCAGAGGTGCTGATGTCACAGATTGGTGATGGAGTGCCATTAAAAGGCAACTGTCAGCAAAAAATAATTTCCGTTTCGTTGAAAGATCGCATCAAGTGTATACATTTTAAACAGACATATTTTAATGAAAGAATTTATGGTACATAATGCACCTTATTGAGCCCTCTCTGCTTGTATATCTCTATCAGTGAGCAGACATGTTGCTTAGAACCTTGGGTGGGATGAAAAATGATCTGACCCAAGATGTCTTCCCCCTGTTAGTGCTGCAAAAGCAGAGCGAAATCAATACGTTTATTCTTTGTATTCTTTCATTAAAGCATTTCTGTATAAACTGCCTACATTTGATGTAATCCTTCAGTTAAACATAACTTAATTTTTACCAAATGTTATCCTTTAATCTCATGAAGGCGGAAGCACCAAGAAGAATAGAGATCATTGCAAATCTGTCAAATGAGGGCCTCTTACTAGCAATAAAAATTCAGTAAAAGATTAATATCCCAGGAAAAATGAGCTTTACTCACCATAAAAGTGTCCTTTCATTTAAGAAATTATTTGTTTACTCCTCTTTAATAATACATTCATATTCAGTTAGGATAGGTATCGTAAAGCAAGTATTTTCCAGAATGTCACCACAAACTGTTCATCCCTTAGTACGAAAAAACCTGTAAGTATTTCTTGAACTTTTTGTGCTGTTGTGTAGCAAATAATTCAAATAATTTATAATTAAACCAACACTACAATTACACCAAAATTTGACAGATAATCATAAAACTGAGGTGAACTGACAATCAGACAGCAAAAAACTAGCATTTAATAGCAACACTGGAAAAACAGACAAATTGGAGGATTTTTTCAACACAGCTATTTGATAGTTTAAAAATAAAAAATTAACATTTTACATTTTTTAGCAGAAATAAAGCAAGTACAAAGCATGTAGTAGAAAACTGAAATACCACTGCATAATAGTAGCATAATAGCTTGTGATTAAATTGGATATATTCTGAAAGAATGGTTTACTGAAGAGTGATTTCTGGAAGTATTCCTTTAAAAATGTCCATAAACAAAAAAAACCATTGAATACAAATGTGAATCTCTGCAAAATGTGCATAGTTTTAAAATAAATATTAAAATACGGCTAAGAGCATGTTAGCTTTGGCATAGTTCACATACAATGGATTCTGTGATGAAAGCCAAGTATAAGCAAAGCTGAATTATGTCCGTAATGTCCCCACACATAGAGTAGCTGTTTTCATTAGGTAAACTATTTACCAATGAGTGATATTACTTTAGTTGTACTAATAAGGCTTTCATCTTCACTAATGAAAAGGGAGGCCAGAAAGAGACCATGATCATAATGAAAACCTCCCTTGATTGCTGCCATCGAGGAAATTGTTTTCCTTAAATTCTATTTTTACAGAGTTATTTGCAAAAGCGTAGTAATTATAGAAGCTTTCTGTATACAAGCACTGGCTCTCAGAACAAAATACACAATGTAGGAAAAGAAAATTAAATCATCATCAAACGAAATAAGAATTTAAAGACCTAGCAAAAGAAATAAACATTTTTTTTCTATTTTCATTGCTTCCAAAATGTTCCCAACCAAACAGGTTTTCTTAGCAATCCCAAATAGCTCCTTGAAATAACTGTGCAAAATACAATTTTGATTCATGAATTTTGTATGCTCTCTCCCCAACGTTCCTGTTCAATTATATGTATGTATGTATTTTTCTGATCTTCTGTTAAATGAAAAACACTGTGTAGCACCATTCTGGACTTGGTCCCTGGGACATACATGAAAACAAGAGAAATTTCAACACTTTCTAAACAAAAATCCATAAAATAAATAAATTACAATTAAAACACGTTTGATGGTTTCTTTAATTGACATAAAATTGATAATATTCACATTTAAATCAATACAAAAGATGGAGACAAGGGGAGGGAGGGGGTGACAGAGACAAGGGGAGAGATACAAGGGGAGGGGGGAGAGAGACAGAGACAAGGGGAGGGAGGAGAGAGACAGAGACAAGGGGAGGGGGGAGAGAAACAGAGACAAGGGGAGGGGGGAGAGAGACAAGGGGAGGGGGGCAGAGACAGAGACAAGAGGGAGGGAGAGACAGAGACACACGGGCAGGGGGGAAGAGATGAGGTGGAGAGAGAGAGGTTTAGGGGGAGGGAGAGACTGATAACAAGGGGGAGAGAGAGAGAGAGAGAGAGAGAGACAACACTAGGGGAGAGAGAGGCAGCATTGGCACATAAAAGGAAATAAAAACAAGAAATGCATTTGGTTAATATCATATTTTTTTTATTAAATATTAAAAAGCAATTTACATGTTAATATATACAAGTTGAACTTTTTTCCTATAGGGTAATCTTATATTCAGGCTTTTAGTTTTTTTCCTAAAGTAATATCTAAAGTTTGGGGGGTCGTCTTATAATCAGGGTCGTCTTATATTCAAGCAAATATGGTACATCTAATAATACAAGAATACATCTAAAAATACATCTAATAGAACAATAATTTTGTACCAGCAGCAATTATCCATTTTAATAATCTAAGCTCCATGACACATATGCTACTGAGCTGAAACCTTTAACAATAAAGTGTGCTTGACATTTCTAGACAGCAATAAATGTGGAAATAATGATCTACATGCAAACATTTTGTTTTTATATGACTAATTAACTTTACCTTTAACTCTTAATATTAAAATTAGCTAAATTATATTTATGCAACAATTCATGTAATATTTGATTGTCTTTGTGTTATGGTTGTTTGTTACTAAATTGTACTTTTTGAACTTTAGTTTAGTAATTACTTTTTGTCAGTAATAAGTTGGATGTCTGTAGCAGTTGGATGCACACATACATACAATACAAGGTTAACTCTGTCGGAAGTAGGGAGCCTGGTACTGTGAGAAGGAATCCAACAGTGAAGAGAGTGTGGGCAGCTGGTTTATCAGTGGAATCAATCTAACCATGGGCCCCAAATGTTGAGAATCTTTGGGGAGAGTCATGGAGGTAAGTGGTTAGTTCATCCATTTCCACAACATCTTCGAGAAGGGCATTCACAGTGCGTAATTTTGGAATGGTAGATTGGTTCCGAACTTGAGCAAGGCCTCGTCGGTTGGGAAGGTAGATTATGGAAAGTAAGACGTTATCGTACTTTGTTAGGTCATCCTGAGGTTAGGATAGCAAAACAGAATAAGGGTCCATGTGCGTCAGCTTGTGCAGAAGTTATATGTTATTTGTTAAAATGATTAGAGTTGAGCGGACACCTGGATGTTCGAGTACGGCAGGTTTGGCCGAACTTCGAAAAAATGTCTGGGTCTGTGCCCGAACTTGACCCCGAACCCCATTGAAGTCAATGGGGACATGAACTTTTGGCCACTAAAATGCCTCTAAAAAAGTCCTGGAAAGGGCTAGAGGGCTGCAAAATGAATAAAATGTGGGTAAGAGTAGGACAAGTGCCCTGCAAGCAAATGTGGATAGGGAAATAACTTAAAATAACATAAAATACATACAAATTACAAATACAGCTGAGCCATAAAATAGCACTAGATGGAATATTTGATTTTAGCTTTGGAAGAACATAAATCTAAATCTAAAGCATGGCTGCCAGGAGGATCAACAGAATTATCCATTTGAGAGAGGGTTGGAGTGCGCGGTATTCTCTTTCAGTTTATACTAAGTGACCCATAGGTTGAGGAGGCAGTGACCATGGCGGTGTAGGTGGAAGCGGCGCTGGAGGAGGTAGCCAGAATTTTTCAACGTGTGCTTTGATGAGCCATCCAATATGCCAGGATTTTTATGCCACTCAATAAGCCAGGATTTTCCCACCCAATATGCCAGGATTATTATGCCACTCAATATGCAAGGATTATTATGCCACTCAATATGCCAGGATTATGCACCTCAATATGCCAGGATTATGCCTCTCAATATGTCAGGACTTAGCCACCCAATATGCCAGGATTATTATGCCTCTCAATGTGCCAGGATTTAGCCACCCTCTTCCTCCCCCCTTCCCCCTTACTTACCTCCTCGCTGCTGCTCTGTCTCCCGGTGCTGCAGGTCCATGGCTGTGAGGGAAGCGTTGTGCGTTCCTGTCCAGCCAATGCGCATTTAATAAAGTTTGTTTAAAAAAAAGTTTAAACAAACTTTATTGAATCCGTATCGGCTGGAGGGGAGCGCAGAACACTTCCCTTACAGCCGTGGACCTGCACAGGGAGACAGAGCAGCAGTGAGGAGGTAAGTAAGGGGGAAGGGGGAGGATTTTTTTTTTCACGGTTCCAGCGCCCCCTGCTAAGTTACCCCCTAGGCGGCTGCCTAGGTCGCCTTACAGGTGGCGCTGGCCCTGCCGAACCCCGAACTCCAACACGAACATACAGTGGAATGTCCATATTCGGGTCCGAGGTCCAAAAACCGTAATGTTCGGTCAACACTAAAAATGATCCATTATCCAAAATGATCCATTATCCAAAATGGGTCCAAGCATTTTGGATAAGGGATACTCAACCTGTACTGGAATAATAGTATCATAAAGTCAAATATGGAAAAAATAGCAGTGCAGGCTAAAATATATAACAATAGTTGCATTTCACAAATAATATGAAAAAAATATAGACATGCTAAAAGATGGACTAGCATTTGTGGAAAGGTGGAATAGGTAAATGTGTAGGACATCAATGATCAGATCTAAAATGTTTGATCTCACTGCTTTTAGCTTTGTAAAGAAAGGACATTAAAAGTAGCAGGACAAGGTACTAACAACTTAATAATCAACATTGACAAACAAAGACAAGACCAATTGGTATTTTGTATTTCCATTACTAAAGAAAACACCAGATTGCTTTGTTCAAATAAACTTAAACCAAGATCAATACAAGGAATTTCTGTAAGAAAAAATCCTGCAGATCACAACTCCTGTTCATACAAACAAGAGATATTGTGGCATGTACACACCTCATATCCAGCTGCCTAAAAAATGATAATCACTCAATATTTATTCACTACATCACATTGCATGCAAATAACTTGCTACAAAAGAAAATAATTAATGTAATCCAATTCTATGTGGCGATATCTGGAAAAACAAGCTTAAAAGGAAATCCCCTTCATCTATGGGAAATCGGTACTTTAATATGTTTTTCTTATACAATGAAAATGGTCTATTAAATAAGGACAAATTTCCCTTTAAGTATTAAACATTGGTGGGAGCACTCTGTGGGGTTTGAAGCTTTCAACTCCTAAAATGTTCTATCATTACTCACTAGACATGCCACTTTAGGTTTGTTCTTTATTCAGATTAAAATCCCAACTTGTCTTATGTTTGAGGGTCTAAGGTGCTCAGGCTGCAGAGCATAGTATTAAGATTAATGAGAACAATTCCTGAAACGTTCAATTTGAGGAATACTTGTGGCACCTCGAATTCAGCTTCTCAAAGGTTCTGAAAATTGAACTCATTGTTATTTAAATTTAAATCACTTAGAACACCTTAGGATTTCCTCAAGTATTCTGAGTTTTAGTCCAAAATATTTCCCCTAAATTGTGCCTTATATTGTGAACTTAATTCTACTTCTGACATTACTCTTATTCTAAATCCTCATAGTAAATTTGGAAGTCTACCTACTCTCTTATCTATTTCAGTCTCTCACAGAGTCGTTTGTACTCAGAGGATTTGTACAGCTTCTTGGCATTCAAAATATTATTTGGCGATCCTGTTTTAAGGACACTGATTGCATTGCACGGTGCCTGATTTATCCTTTGCAGGTTTTTCGAGCATTTATTTATTGTTTTATTTAGTAGACTCATCATGGAAACACTGGAGATAAGTTTCTGATTTTTCACTGACATTGCTGCATGTCAGAAAACAAATGACATGAGATTTCTAATAGATTTATTGAATGTCCCCTGGCACAAACAACAATTGTCGGAAATGAATAATTTGACAGAAAATAGCCTTCAACTGCAGACACTAGATGATATACACAGTTACAGTTTAAGGTACAACCTTCATATTGATTAGCCACTTAGATATCTAAATCTATTGAAATGTTAGAGAACTATCAAAATAGTTCCAATTAATGGTTGTTCAATACTGATGACCTATCTGAAGACCTTTAAACCAGGCTCCTATACGTGACTTTAACTGGCTTCCTAACCATACAGCTGTCTTAACATTCCAATTAACCTTTATTTGCTTGCTCTAATGGCTTTACAATCTACATAATAGTAGCTGTGGTCAATATTATGTCAAGAAAACTGTACATTCACATAAATAGCCTATGAGAACCACCTTTCTCCTATTAGAAAGCATGTAAAAAAAAAGAGTAAATCAGCTGTGTATTTACAGACACAACCTCCTGTCACATCACTTGTGCCCACGATTATAGACTAATATGTAAGAGTAATATAACAGCACATCTAAACCTCTGCAATAAATAGTAAAGATTGATGTTCTGCTCTTCCCTACAGCACTCTAATTAAAGGGACACTAACTTCATTAGCCCTTGCTTCTTTGAAAGAAACAAAAAGGTTAAAAGTAGTGTCCCTTGTCCAGAGTAAACCCGATTAGTAGAAAAAAGGTCCTGAGTAAAGACAGACAATACTGTTGGTTCCCAAACTTTCAGTCAGGTACTCACACATTCTGGAGCTCTTCCCTTGCTCAATAATAAATGCACATAATAGAACTCAGTTTTAGAGCTCAAGAGACTTGCCTATTTGTGAGGTACCATTGCTGCTGAAAGGGTCAAGGGCTGGGGCACATAATGGGGCTGGTGTGGAAAGTGTGTGGGTGGAATGATTTTATTAAGAATAGGAAGTTTCACATATGAGATCCTCACCGTTGCCCTGGCAGTGCTGGCCGAAGCATGATCTCCTGTGACACTGCATGCTCCCAAGGGCAGTATTATACACAGTCTTGCTAGGATGCAAGAACGGGGAGAGGCACACCTATGACGCACTGCTGGAGGCATGTTCCTGACAATCTCGACCAGGCCCGGACTGGCCATCGGGCACACCGAGCAAATGCCCGGTGGGCCGCGGTGGCCATGGGCCGAGGCCGGCAGGGGAGGTCCCAGAAACTCCCCTGCCGGTCTATGCAGGGCCGGCACTATCCGAGCGCCGGCCCCGCTGTTCGACATGAAGGGCCGGTGAGGACATCGAAGATCTCCCTCACCGGCCCACATGCCTTCAAATACGGCCGCCGGCGGGGAGAGAGGGAGGGAGAATGGAGAGAGGACCCGGCGGAGCTCTAACTTGCAGCTCCACCGGGTTCCTCTCGCGAGATCCAGAGCATTGCCATAGCAACGACCGGATCTCGCGAGAGTGAACTCTAGCCGGCAGGCTAGAGTTCACTCACCACGAGGGAACATTGCCACCGCCAGTCGCAGGTACCAGCGTGCCGGTCCCCCCCTCCCAGGCTAAAGGTAAGAAAGGAGTGATGGGTGTGAGAGTGCTGTATAAATGTTAGAATGGATTGTGTGTGTGTGTGTGTGTGTGTAGGGGGGGGGGTAGGTAAATAAACAAATAAAATAACAGGCATTATGTCCCCATAATGCCTGTTATTTTATTTGTTTATTTACCCCCCCCCCCCACACACACACACACACAATCCATTCTAACATTTATACAGCACTCTCACACCCATCACACACAGCACTCACACACCCATCACACACAGCACTCTCACACCCAGCACTCTCACACACACAGCACTCTCACCCATCACACACAGCACTCTCACACCCAGCACCCTCACACACACAGCACCCTCACACACAGCACTCTCACACACAGCACTCTCACACCCAGCACTCTCACCCATCACACACAGCATTCTCACACAGAGCACTCTCACACACACAGCACTCTCACACCCAGCACTCACACCCATCACACACAGCATTCTCACACAGAGCACTCTCACACCCATCACACACAGCATTCTCACACCCATCACACACAGCATTCTCACACACACAGCACTCTCACACACAGCACTCTCACACCCAGCACTCTCACACCCAGCACTCTCACCCATCACACACAGCATTCTCACACAGAGCACTCTCACACACACAGCACTCTCACACACACAGCACTCTCACACCCAGCACTCACACCCATCACACACAGCATTCTCACACAGAGCACTCTCACACCCATCACACACAGCATTCTCACACCCATCACACACAGCATTCTCACACCCATCACACACAGCATTCACAGCATTCTCACACCCATCACACACAGCACTCTCACACACATCATACACAGCACTCACACACATCAATCTCACACACCATCACTCTCACACACCGCCCCCCTCACACACCGCCCCCCTCTCACACACCGCCCCCCTCATCACACCGCCCCCTCACACACACATACTGCACCCCTCACATACACACAGAACCCCCCAACACACTGCACAACAGACATACACAATACTTACATATATATATATATATACACACAGCACCCCTCACACACATACTGCACCCCTAAACACATTACATTCCAGACACACACTAGATCCCTTACCCAACTCTGGATCATCTACACACATACACACACTAGATCCCTATATACACTCTGAAACCGTTATAAACACACACTCACTAGATCTCCTATACACATTCTGGGTCCTTCAAACACACACTAGACTCATATATATATATATATATATATATGTATATATACACACACTAGATTCCTTGTAAGCAAACACATACTACACCCCTAAACACACACTCCATCTATATATATATTCACACACACACACGATAGCCTGTATGCACACACTTGCTATATCCCCTATACACACATTCTCTACAGCCCCTAGCCACATATGCATCACATTACACCACAAACACAACACAACTAAAACCGAACCTTATTACACAATACCACACCACAATCAGCTTACTCTACACACACGCAATCCCACAAGCAGGCTCCAAACACATGCTCAATACTCTTTCCTGGCATTTTTGTCTCTTGGTATCCATTTATAGAGACACCAGAGACAAGTTGCAAGGAAACACAGTGCAAGCCTGTTATTACATTTGCTTGCACTGTGCAGAACACATACATGGCTTTTTTCTCATGCTAGAGCTCTTCAGCAGAGCTCTGCGCATGGTCTGCCCTGGAAGAGCATTGAACCAATATGCTCACTTTGAGAGGGAGCGTGTTTGTCATTGGTGATGACAAAACACACCTCCTCTGCTCCGCCCCCTTCTTAGTGGGCCGCTGTGATCAAAAAATGCCCGGGCCGAATTTTTCTCCCAGTCCGGCCCTGATCTCGACCCTAGATTTTAAATGGCCCAAGTTTCACCTGCTCACTCGAGTGGGGTCTCATATTAGTTTCATGATTGTTGCCAGTTTTTGGCATATTGGCCCTGGCTATTTCTGACTATCCATTCTGTGAATCTGACCTGGCTTTGTATCACTACCTGATGTATGCAATGATTTTCTCTGATTTTATCAAGATAAGTGTAAGCTCTATGCTACAGTCTCCAGTCTGATTCAATATCCAGATAAGTGCAAGCTCTGCCCCCCAGCGTCCGGCTCATTACAGATACCTTCTAAGCACAAATGTTACAGGAAATAGGTTGTTTGTTTAAATTGATGTCATAGGTTTTAGTTGCTCAGAAACTGAGGTTCTGAATAGTGGATCTCAGCATGCTTCTCTTCTGAAGAATTATGCCAAGTTATTTGCATTCTTATATGGTTATTATGTTGTTATACATTTGGCGGGGTCATTGTCATATCGTTGCCATGGAAATGGGGGAGCTGTGTTTTATATGCAGTTTTTTGGTGTTGACAATGATTTTATTGTTGTGAATGTTATTCTCATAGATATTATACTGTGACCATATTAACCCATCAGGAAGTTACACAGTGCCTGTTTTATGGGGTTTGGGTTTAGAACCAAGCATCTCTCAAGGGTTTGTAGGAAGTCGAAATGCATAGAGGGTGATGTATAAAGACAGTGCACCACGAAGTGTTAGGGAAATGCTAGCAAAAGATGCAATCATTGAAGTATTATGTATAAAATGCATTTATAAATTCTGACACTTTGCTGGTGCTGATGGATTTGATGGAATAGTGCAATCTATCTGGAGCAGTGCCCTCAACAATTTATGGGTATGAATATAAGTATTTATGTTTTGTTATCAATACATTTTTGTTGCATGTCAAATTATCTCTAGCCAGCTTTTATTTTAAAATAGTCAAACACGTTTTATCTCCTGAGGAAGCTGTGACTGCTGCTCCAGCGAAACGCGTCAAGTTTTTTATCCTGTGCTAATTCTCCAGCTTCTGCTATTTACTTCATCCAGCCGAGTATCATTTGTGGACTTGTATATGTGCACTATTATTTCTGCACTTTGTAAGTGTGATTCCATAGGGGATCCAATCTATGATCCATCTGGTCCTGCCTATGTCTGTTTTTATGTTCCCACAGATTGAAGCCTGTTCTTACTGCCAGCCATTATTTTGAAGCTCCATTATTTACATCTGTTTGTAAGTGCAAAACTTGCCTTTCACTGAAGATCGCATATATTTTTTTTTTTTTTTACTATACCACACTATTAGTGTTTCTGTATTTATAATGTTTAAGGTTCAACTTGTTACTGTGCCTTCTTGATCCCCCCCTCCCCCACACACACATTTACTGCAAAAAATCCCGGGGATTTAATATAAAAATAATTATTTTCAAAATAATAATAATATCTTTGTACATAAGAAGTACTGTTTTCTGGTGGGAAATGATTTTAAATAGCAGCAAGTCATTCGCTCATACGCTTTTGGCTACTTGACGAGCAAATGCCTGGTCCTATTATGATAGACGTTAGGAATTATGCTACCGTAGATGTTCATCCAGTGTGCTTAACTGCCCGTGCACTGTTGTCACTTGTTTGCTACTTAAAGTGTCAATTCCACTATAAAGTTTTGTTGCATTGCAGTGTCTTCAAATGTTTCCTTTTCTCTAGTACTATATCTGGTAGAATGGCACTTAGCATAACAGACTAAAACGGGGGGTGCCAAACCAGTCTTCATGAACCAGTAACTGGCCAGGTTTTTTAGATATCAACATTTAAACACTAAAAGGGAACTGGGGTGAACCAACGGCAAGGGAAATGCAAAAATCAGGCATTAGCAGGAGAGCAGGAAGTTAAGGCAAGCTTGACATTTTTCGTTTCACATGCAGTTCATTTGTCGTGAAAAGACCCACTTTGGGTATTTCATAAATGTAGCCTGCAAGGCACTGGGACTAAAAGGATTCACAGTGCAGGGCCTGGATTGGGTTACCACTATTGGGGGTTCTCACCCCAGTGGAACCACACCTTATGGTTGAGTCACAGGAGGAGAACACTGAGGACTTCGCTGCATCACAACACCACCCAGGCACCATGAAGTGGTAAAAAACCCAATAGCAAATGTCACAAATACAAATGGCAGGAGATTTGAAAGTTCAAATGATTGTGTTTGATGGCAATATATCTGCAATCAACTAGCCAGTCTAGTGGTAGAAATTCATATCTGGAAACCTATCTGGAGTCACACCTTAGGTCTTAGACCACACAATTGCTCTTGATGTATGGAAGTGAGTTTTTGGCTAAAAGTGTGAACTGCCACACGAAGAATGCAGAATATAGTATGTCCGAGATGGTAGAGCGTATATGTTGGCAGCATCCATGGAATGAGGTACATAGACCAGTCATCTGGTTTAGGTGGCAGATGGCATAATGCATTGCATTGTAGCCAGGGAAAGGGAAAACTTGAGTACACTGAGTGAAAGATGTCTCAGCCAATCAGGAGAGACGTCTCAACTCTCCTTGTTGGCTGAGAGTTCAGAAGCCTATCTAGATTTTCATGGAGCTCAGTATAAGCTGCAGTAGCCCCAGGCCTGCACAGGCAAGAAACCCACACTCTATTCACTAACAGGTGAGTTGCAGGTGAGTTGTGGTGATATTAACATTTTTATGCAGGTTAGTTTCCCCCACTATACAAACTCACCAGAATTGTTCCTGCAGAATTGTCAGCTCACCTCAGCTCACCTGCAGCTCACCTTTTAGTGATTAACCTCCTCTGTCTGTATGTGTGTGGAGGTTAGTCACTAAAAGGTGAGTTGCAGGTGAGCTGAATATTTAATCTCACCAATCTAGACATACATCATGCAGGGACAATCCTGGTAAAGCATGTGTGAGTGATTGAGAGACAGTGTAATTGACTGTGTGTGGGGGTAATAGATGATAAAAGGTTAATTCTCTAAAATTGCCTCTGTCTACTAATAGAGTGGTTAATTCTCTGAAATTGCCCCTGTCTGCTAATAGAGGGGCTAATTCTCTGAAATTGCCCCTGTCTGCTAATAGAGTGGTTAATTCTCTGAAATTGCCCCTGTCTGCTAATAGAGGGGCTAATTCTCTGAAATTGCCCCTGTCTGCTAATAGAGTGGTTAATTCTCTGAAATTGCCCCTGTCTGCTAATAGAGGGGCTAATTCTCTGAAAAGGCTCATGTCTGTTAATGACTGTATGCATATTATAAATATTAAATCTGAAATCAACATGTTTCCCAAGGCTTCCTAATCATTTACATAATATAAAATGTGTCCTGTGATTGAAAAAATAAAATATGGTGACCCTATTCCTCTACCAACCTAGTCATTAACAATTAAAAACAGCATACATCTTACATGGAGAGAAAATTTCCCTTCAAAAAGATCTAAATGAACAGTGACAAAAATGTCTACTCCTTCATACAGAGAGCACTGGAGGATGAAAAAGGCGTGGATATCTATCTACATATTATAAAAAATGTGCTATTCATTTTCTCTAATTAATATGTGTGTTTTTATTTCATGTGTTAAATAGGAGTACAAGCAACCAGCTTCTTGGAGGATTATATTATCTAAGCCCAAGTATTGATTAAATAGCAAACACAAAAAGGTGCGCATTCATTGTTTGGTTTCACAAAAGCCCCCATTGAGTAAAAACCTGTGAGTATTCCTTTAAATAATATGGCTAATGAGGGTACAAAGAAAGACACGGAGGTGGGAATGTGTTTCATAGGCTGTGTTGAGTGGTTTATACAAAAGGTCATAATGGAGTGTTCATATCCAAAGATTTTCTGTCACGTTTTTTCCATGGAAAATACTCTTTAGATTCCGCCTGATCATTCTGCGAGAGCGGATTTGCCACAGAAAATTTTCCCATTATCAACAAGACATCATCAGAGACCCAATAATAGCTCAAATGGATAACACTTTTTCACATAGTGAATAAATTGCTGGAAAAATAGTGGTAGTATTATTATCGCCGCTGAAAAACAGTTCAACTTTGTGAATAATCTAATATAAAAAAACAACAGTTTTCTGTATGTAATGCATGTATTCCAAAGTCATCCATCTGGGACAGCTGTACCATGGTTCAGATTTTTCTTTCCCCGCTGTTTAAGCCATTAGTATTGGCTGCACATGTGCTGTCAATTTCAGTGACTCTTCCCCTCCCAAGTAATGTTAGGAGGACATTTCTGATCTATAATTGTCTTAATATTTTAATTGCAGAATAAGATATCACAGCAAGATTCCTGTCTAGATTTCTTCAAAAGAAGTTTGTGGTGCTTTTAAAACCAATAAAATTCAGTGATTAAACATGAATAAAAGATCCACTTAATCAGTTGAATATGTTTTGAGGCAAAAGGCTAGAATTGAAATGTTCACATGGCCTGGTATGAAGATACATTGGCATGTACTTTGTATGATATTCTCTGACCAGCCGCCTCCATGCTTGCCTGTGATGCATGCAGAAGATCCGGTCGCTGGCTGTCACTCACTGCTGATGCAGTGAGAGACCCTAGTTGTTAAAGGATCTCTGTAAATCCTAAAGAGACTTTGTAAAATCTAAATACTGCTTAAACTGTGAATGTAGAGAATAAAATGTTGAAACATTAGCTATACATTGCATGCCTCCCAACAGTGCTGCTATGTGTGCGACAGTGAAGGTTGTGCCACTCTGAGCTCTACCACTTTTTGGGACAGAGTTAGAACTCAGCAGGATTCGGTGTCTGCTACACCAGAGAATTTCAATGCACATGCCAGCATTGTGCAAATGTGGAGTAATGCTGCAACTCTAACCACGCAAACTCCACCCTGCTGTGTCTCTATTGACCTGTAGTAGAAGTTGGGAGGTTATATATATTTAATGTGTCTTTGATGTCTGTAAATGCACTTACCGTTTTTTCACCACCTGGTACTGTTATTCCCAGTTGCATTGACTACATTCACAACATCCTGTCAGACCTGGTTCATCTACTTCTGGCTTGTCTTTTTGGCTGCAGCCCTTATCACCCAGTTGTAGTATTGGCATGGCTGCTGAACCAACACCTGGTTCTCCTCCTCTGAAAAAACTCAAGGAATACCTTTTAGGTCATGCCTCCCCATCTACTGCCACAAGTGACATGGCTGTTGCCTTGATCCTCTTCTGCCCTGATTCTTGGCTTCTATTTTTTTTTTTTATATATGAGTTGACTACTGGCTTCTAACCCTGCTCTAAAATGGTGGTCTTGCCAAATGTTCACTACTTATACTAACATTCCTCGACACCAATTGACTGTCATTTGGTTGCAACAATAATTGTTATCAATTTCTTGAACCTGGGTCTATTTCCTAAGGAATGTTTGCTATAATCCAGTTCATTTTCAGATTAAATTCAGTAGTTCTCAGCTATTTTTTTTAATTTACAAAAAAACTTGCAAAGGCTATAATTTGAGGCTACTACTTTTATTCAGCCATATTTGGATAGATTTCATCCAAAATCGTGGACCAACCACATTGGTCTCCATTTGGCTATTGTGTCGGCCATTTTTTGAGGCATTTTGGTGATACCTGAATGGCCCAATTTTAAGGGTCATTCAGATTAATGGCATGCTCTGTATCAACCCGAAGCTCAGGGCTGCTATTTTCTGTGTGAAAATCGGAGCTACCAGAATAATCCCCACAGAGAAAATATAGTTTGGCATAAGAACAGGTTATCCTAAAAAAGTTTTAAAGAGAGGAGTACTCTTAGAAGGTATAGGAAGATATTATATGGAGCAATAGGATGACAAATCAGAAGGGGGAAAATGAAGTAATTTGAGGACTTACATCAGGATTATTTGGCATAATCGCATGAGCTATAGTGAGGTGGGTGATATGGGACAACATAAAGCTAGTAGTTATATGGAGCAAAAGGAGTAGAGGAGAGAAGCCATATAATTCTGCAGTTAGGGCTACAGAGAGGGATTATAGGATTAGACAGATTAGTGGCAGAGATATAGAACATATTTTATATATATATACGTTTTTGGGGCTACATTTATAGAAAGTTACCAAAATAGCACTGTCTGAAAGCTGCGTAGTGTCCATAAAAGGTTTGTGTCTCTATGTGAGGCGGGGAATCTCCTGACAAGTCTTTAGGACAAGCAATTTGAATGGTTTTTAGGTAAACCTTTTCAAGCAGATAATTTTCCATTAAAATGTAAGAGAGGATCTGTCATCTTACTGCTAGAGGCCAGGAGGGGCGGACAGGAATAAATAATTAAATTGTCGCAAGCTGCAGCATGCTTTCTAAGCAACATCTTATGTCCTGGAGAAAACAGACATTTCTCACCTGCTGCAATGTAGAACAAAAAACTGAATATCAGCCTTCCCACATAATGATTTACACATAAAGGATTTATCATAATTTGCTTTATATTCTGACTTATTTGCAGGTGCATATCAATGTTCAATAAAAAACAAAAGACATTTCTGAGAGAAGCAAGAGATGTAAAGTTGTCAGTCACCCCAGCTCATGGGTGCTTTCAAAAAAAAACAGACAACAACATGGCACTCTTGTTCTTCTACTACATGAATTTGAAGTCACCAAGGTCAAAGGAAAAGTAGCATGCAGTTCCATAGTTGCCTTTGTAGAACACTTCATAAGTTATTCCATTTTAATCATAACAGTTGGAGAAACAAGAGTTATTTCTAAGCAGTCTTTGGAATATGAGAAATTTTCGTTTTTAAGTTACATAGCATGTTCTCCCACTGGCTGAAAGCTAATTGGTTCCTGCTTAGTGACAGATCCTCCATGAGTGCTCCTGCCATAAGAAATACTTGGTTTGTCTCAAAATTGGTTTAGATCGAGTTTTTAAAAATAAAGATCTTATTCTGCTAGAGAATGGAAAAAAATATAGAGCTGGTCAAATTTGCTGTCTGCTTTGAGTGAGAGTTAACCAGGTAGGGTTCAATTAGGGGCAAAGAAACTTTCAGAATAAAAAGTGAAGCCAATTTGTACAATTCCCAAATGCTTTCTATGTATAACATTAGCTTTTTTTTTATTACCAAGTAAAAAAAAAAAAAATTAAGTTTCACACTCATGATGGTTATTCTCCCACAGCAGTGGTTAACTAATATAGTAATGTTGTGCTTTGGCCATGTTGATTATCCAGCTATTAACTACAATGTCTACACCTGAAGATAGATAATTAATTACTTAAAATTCAACACAATTATACTACTTAGCCCTGATCTATTTATCTCCAACCATGGAATATCAAGGTCTATGTTAATAATAAGAATATCCAGTATCTACTGGGAGCTGATTAGATGGCCCCTGCACTGGTGATATACTATTACTGCACATGCTTGATGCAAGAGGTTGCAGTTCCCAGGAAGAAATCCTCTTACAGTGTAAGAATATGTTAATTAACAGGAGCCTATGAAATAGTTTCCCACAGATTCCTTGCAAGCATTTGTGTATAAAAACACCTGTACAATGTTAGACACTGGCAATACCTGGTGGTTTATGTTTTGCACACCCTGGTAACTTTTCTCAATGTTAGGCATTCTTTGTTTTGTAAAAAGGTGCAATGAAAAAGGTGTTCAAACCCCTCTGATAATGAAAGTTCCAAGACTTATGTTTATTCACAGACCAGTGCAACCCAGATCACAGCGCAGATCAACCAATACGCCTTAGTAAATATAAAATTGCAGTTGTATTAAAAAACATATTGAAACAAATTTATGAGTGGGATATTGCTTTTTTTACCTTTACTATTGTTTTATATTTCAGTCTGAATTGTCAATTTACTATTTGCAGCACAAGTTACTATACAAGCTAGACTTGTACAACTCATAGGTTTTCCAGGCAGCAAGGTAAGCACTATATTTAGCAAGAGGCATACAAGACAAGTGCCAAGGGTGCCACTTGCCTTATTTGCCTGGAGGGACTAAAAATGCCTCCCCTCACCAGTCCCTCTCATGGGTCATGTGACCTGCCAGTGCTCAAACTTCAGACACATGGGAAAGTTTTGTCCAGATTGTTTATTTAACATTGTTTTTATTGTGCTATGTGTTGACGACCCTCACTGGGAACATATTCTTTGTTCTGTGACTACTCATTTCTCTTTTTCACCAGGCAAATAAGTCCTGCCCTACTTGTCTTTTTGTGCTGCATTACATAAAAGTCACCAGAGGTTAAACTAGCTCATCAGCAGAATGAATTTTACTGATAAAATTGCTTCAATTTACCTTTTTTGAAAGAAATATCTACACATAAATAAAATACAAAAAAGCCACCACTATCAAAAACAAATCACCTTCTAGTTGGTTCAGGGCCAGTTTCCATGGATGACCAACATTATTCTATGAAAACAAATATCTAATATTTTACTTTAGTTAAAATGAAGCCCGTGAAAGGCTTGACATAAGCTCTTTGTGATCTAAAACGTTGCCACATTGTAGTAAATGTCATGTTGTTTTATCTGTAGAGTGCTAGATTTTTGTGCTTATTTCCCTCATATTCATTTTCCCTCTAAAAAAAGATAATCCTTCCATAAAATAACACAGCCAATGGGGCCGATATCGAAGCAATGAAACACGACAGCAGGTGTATAGTGTTGTGTTATAACTATAATTAAAGGTTCTCCATTTCTTTAAAGGAACCCCATCATCTAAACATTGTTTATACTGTGGATGTAGAGAAGGAAAAATGATGTATGCAGTGTGTTAGCATAGATTAAGAAACACATGTTTAAGATGTGTCCATGATGTAGTCTGTTTATGACATCACTTGTAGCTCGATATGCAAATTATTTTTTTTCAATGGTAAATTTGTAACTTGCATATAAAGCCGCAAGGTGAAGAGAAGACACCACAGTAACATTTAAAACATATTGTTCTCTTAATTTATGCATTTGCTTACGAACAATGAATTTCACATTCAAGTACATTTTCTTTTTGTAATCAATATTATTATATTTTTTGTTGTTTTTTTTTTTAACATCCTTCTAAATTTCCTTTGTAAAATATTCTTCCTATCCGAAAAAGATCCAAAATATTTAAACACATGTAATTTTCATGGTCAAATAGAGTTTAAAAAGAACCGGGACAAAACACCCTCATCTGTCTCAAATAATTAAATGAAAACTATCACAGCCTTCAAGACGAATGGCGCTCTTCTTCTTCTTGTCCCGCAATCAAAAGAAAGATGAAAGGCTAAGAAGAATATATGATCAAATTCTGTCGCCCTGCCTTCCTGTTTTGGGTTTGATAAGCTCGAAGTCCCAGTGCTGCTAAAGCTGTTCTCCATCATCACCCCACCACCCCAGCTTTGTAGATCAAACGCACATATTTCTGACCACATGAAAGGGATACAAAGTGTCACTGTTAATATCCATAACTATTTATCACATTATACACTAGAGGCTAAAAGCTGGGAAGGAAATTGTGTCTAAAGTCAAACTGCAAAGAAAAACAGTCTAAACTTTTGAACATTTCCATTATCAGTGGAGATATGATTTTTCTTGTTTATAATGTATGATAATCATTAAATAAAAATTGTGAGATTCACCATTTAAACAGTATTTTTTAGATATTGTAATGTGCATGTTTGTACTCACTGTATTTACTACTGATAAATAAAACATTGAGTTAAGACATATCATAACAATTATGTTTTTAGTTTGATGCTTTTTTAATGGTTACATTGTATAATAACCTGCCAAGCAAGGTTGTTTGGGCCAATTCAATCAATACTATTAAAAACATTTGGATGCTTTTCTAGCTATTAAATGCATACAGGCTTGTAACAATTAAAACTAGCTTGGGTACACTTGATCTGGGGATAATCCAATTGCATCTGTATTCAAGAAGGTATTTCTCCACCCCTTTTTAGATGACATTAGACATTAGACTTTCTTTTGGTTCAACAAATATGGCTGTGTGGGATACAAGACCACAAATAAAAAACAAAACAAACATATATAATTTTCATCTGAATAAAGAGATTCCACAGGGATGAACCATTTCCTGGTTTCACTAACACCACTACCACCTATATCTCTACCTTTATCAACGATGTTTATTAAATGTGTGCTGCCCTAAGCAGTGTAAATTAAGGCACCGTCACATTGTCAGACGCAGGACTCAGCACCTCAGGACATGCCCCATAACCCACATTGCAGCCCCTCAACTTACCTGAGAACCCCAGAGATGCCCCATCACCCACATTGCAAACCCACAGTATACTCCAGTATATGCCCAATCACCAACTTTGCAGACCCAGGACTTACCCAAGAACCTGCCCCATCACCCACATTGCAGACCCAGGACTTAGCCCAGAACATGCCCCAACACCCACACTAGGGGGGAGGGGGAGAGAGAGAAAAGGTTGGGGGGAGGGGGAGATGGGTAGAGAGAGACAACGTAAGAGGGAGGGGAGAGAGGCAACAAAGGGGGGAGGGAGGAGAGAGGCAACATTGGGGAGAGGGAGCATTGGTCAAGTCTGGGGGGTAGGGGCAGCACTGGCACATAAATGGAAATAAAAACAAGAAATGCATTTTTTTATATCATAATTTGTATTAAATATGAAAAAACAATTTACATGTGAATATATACAAGTTAAACTTTTTCCTACAGGGTAGTGTTATATTCAGGCTTTTGTTTTTTTTCCCTAAAGGAATAGTGGTAAATATTCTTTACCAATGCAGCTGCTGCGTTAAAATTTAATTTAGATACTGGACAGCCCCAATGGCTCGAGATGTTCCCACATCTTATTAAAGAAATAATATGGCTTCCTCCAGCTCCATGACCAAGTTACATAAATATGTTCCCATCCACCAAAATTACTATAAAATCATGGAACATATTATATAAAAAAAAATTTAACTCTTTGCAATTTTGTCTAGGGCAACTCCATTATCAGTTTTAATTTATGCCATCCCCGACTTAAGTTAGACTATAACATTCCATAACACACATTGATAATTTCTTTACATTAAACAAAATTAGAAATTCTGACCAAATGAAAAACAAATTTGATTTGAACATTTCTGATGAAATAATATACAACAAAATAATTAATCTTATTATTGTTAATTGTGGCCTTTCAGGACAGGATCCAAACCAAAGTAAACTGGAATTATCACAAAAAGAAAAAATAAACTATTCGAATCCTGATCAGAAAGGAACCATTTCTATATGCTACACTCATTTGGCTGGGGAACTAAATGAAAACATTGATTCAATGATAAAATGGGAGGGAGAACAAGGGAAAACATTCAACATCACATAATGGATTAACTTTATAAATACATTGATGGGTATTACACAGTGTGTGGCACATTTAGAGTCCAATTATAAAATGTTATACTGTTGGGACCTTACTCCCTCCAGATTGCACAAATTGAATTCCACACATACAAATACATGATGAAGGGGGTGTGGAGAAAGGGGGTCATATGTTGTGGCCGTGCCCTAAAATAAGACCTTATTGGAATTCGATACATAAATTAATTAAAACTGTTGACAATTCAATTGATAATTTGACACCAGAGCTTTGTCTCTTCAAGCACATTCCCATACATCTACCAAATTATAATAAAATTATACTAGGCCATATTCTAATTTCTGCAACGACAATTATCACCCGACACTGGAAAGATATTAAATCACCACACATAAATGAGGTCATACAATACATATTGGAAAATAGACATTGCGAGCCAGCTTTCCGCTTACCAACACCAAAAACTGAAATTTTGAAACAAGAGTGGCTTTTATAGGAAGATAACATCAGAATCAATTATAATCTTATTTCATAGTTCGTTCCTGACTGGATGATGATTGCTAATATGTTGAATATATTTGATTGTATATAATAATATAGTATAAATAAACAGATAAGTTGTTACTCATTTCCCACTGGATGATTGTACTTTTATAGTTTATCCCCTGTTCTATTATTATCTGATATATTTTCTGTATTAATTAATATTATTATTATTATTGTATACATGTTTACATTGTTATTTGAAAAATCTTCAATAAAATAATTTGAATAAGTTCCAAGTGCACTAGAGCCTTGAGTGTGGAGACTTTCATTAGTATGCATCTTATTAGTTTTTACAGCCCAGTTTACTCCGCTTAATGTTAGTGCCAGTTTGCATAGCCTTATATAACGTTTTTATGCTCTATAGTGTAATGCAACATTCCTTAAGGTGACAGGTGAAGTTTAAGATAGAGCCTTTTTTTCTGATGTTAGTGTGCCTTTAAAGAGAGACATTAGGTACTACATGTTGTGTTCTATAGTTCATTTTCATTTTCTCTCTGCTATTTTTATTGTTGGTATATAAAGCAAAAATAATAATAAAAAAAAATTTGGACGAGATTTAGCAAAAAATAAAATATAAATATAAAAACAATAAAGCCCAGATGGATCGTTATGAGATTAGAAGCGCAGCTTTGATTCAAATTCTCCATGTTTAATTTATTCAGAACTGATAAATATGGAACACTTTTCCCGCAGAGAAACCCTTTTTTCTGATGTGGAGGATCTCTGACGAATTTCCATTTCAGGACAATCATGAAACAGTCACTCTGTATGTTAAGACTATGATTCATGATACAAACAGTGCAGAGTGACAATCCTTCTCATAATACATCACATGGAAGCTGTTAAACACACAACTGAACATAGTCATCTACAGTAGCGAGTGAGTTATACTGCGGAGTTTACTTGTGGACGGGAGAGAGCGGTCACTCTAATTAAAGGCTCGCGGCCTTTCTATTCACTTGTGATGCCAGTACTGTCCGTAAAAGGTCCATTATATGCGTCTTCTATGTAATTATTAATGTCAGTGAAATCAATGTCTTAATATGGAAGTCAAATTACTCTTGTTTTCTAGATGTATTTTCTTGGTCAATTTTGTTAGCCCGTTGTGTCAGCTGGCCCTTAACCCTATAATGGCAATTATAGAATAGAACGTCCCACGGGCGCAAAGCGATTAAGATGCTAGCTTGCACACCCCACTCGGTCAGAAAATGATGTCATACAGCTGTCTAACTAAATTATTAGCAGGTCTTATGGCCAAATAAATTATATTAAAACAATAAAGGGATCATGAATACATTTATTGTTAGATCTCTTTTTTTGCTCACTTACACGTTTTTTTCCTTTCTGTGCATTGGTAGACATTCCAATATTTATTTATAGGTATTAGAAATCCACCCATGTGTATCTATACCAGTAGTCTCTTTCTATTTATTGTCACAGCAACAAAACAGTCATTATTGTTCAATGTAAATTATCCACCTACCACACAGAAAAGGGTTAAACAACACAAATATCTGATGCTCTGAACTCACCCAAACTGTCAAATCTTCAGCTGCAATTTGCATAAATTATTCCTAACAGTTCCTGTGCTCACTTCATACATTAATTCAGATGGTATTCTGAGCTAATTAAGTAGCAGGTAGGGAAAGTATCGAACTGATTGCATCTGTTTAAATATGAGGGACACAGACTGGCTTCTCTTTTGCCTTCTGTTCCGCATACTCTTTTGGTGTTAAAAAAAAATAACCTATGAAGTTTTAAAAATATTATACAACATAACAACTGCTAAATAATGTACTCGCTCGGTGGAAGCAATGTTACCCTTACTCTCACCTTGAAACATGACAAGGATGTTACACTCCAGTATTCTCGTCAATCAGGATCGTGTTCTTCAACACCATGGTTACAGTCCAACATATTTGTTTAAGTCTTTCAGTTTCGGGGACCAAGGAAAAGCAAATAAACCAATAGTAGAATCAATTTTAAAGTCAATTTATGAAAGTATACAAACAAATTAAAAATATGTCAGTCACAGGAAATGGATCATATAAATAAATACAAAAGGGAGTAATAAAGCACCATAAATCAATAATCAATAGATCAACCCTGGAAAAATACCTACTATGCTATCAGCGGACTGAAACTGCAAAATAAGTAAGAAAAAAACATAATTACTACAATATATGAACAAAAATTAACGCAAAAGATCTGACCAGAGAGGAGAAAATGGACTCGGCTAAAGGTTTCGGCTAAAAAATGCCCATGGAAAAGCAACCATGAAAAAAATATAGTACAATCTAGTTAATGGATGAAAGTCACATTATATTTAGAAAAAAAAAAATTCACTATAAGAAAGAAACTAAACAATACAAGAAATAGAATTGTATAAAAAATACATTGAAAAAAAAAAATCAGAATTCTAAATATATCTGTAGAAAAAGATCTTAATTCATCATCCAGTGGCATGGATCACTATTCTCCTGTTCACAAGCTATGCTATAGATCACATTGGTATGTAGCCAAGTTTAATTCAGGGTACTATTAGCTGATAGCACCTAACCCAGGTATGAAAATTGGAACATTGGGTATTTTGTTAGTTGCAAATGGAAAGACAGGACCATGAGCTGATTATACAGTAATGGTTTAATTTGAAAACTTACCGCTAACAAAAGAAATGGAGCAGGAGTGGTGTATGTAATCCAGGCGAATCAGGTCGACAATCATTCAAATATCTCCAAGGGGCACTGTAAACATTCAGATTTTTACACTATTATACTGGAATGATTGTCGACCTGATGTGCCCTGGATTACATGCACCCCCCGCTTATCCTGTCTTTTGATAGTTGGTTACTTATCTTATATGCATATTTAGGAACTAACCTACTTTTGCAATTTGTCCTATAATTTCTACTCTGGCTTGGCAAATAACACCATCCTATCATTGGATTCCACCTTTACATTTAGTATTCCATAGATTACACAACTTGCATTCTTTGTAATATGTTTTTTGTTTTCTTTTTCTTTAATATAATTGCTGTAACGCTGTAATGTTAATTGAAATCTGAAACTTCAGCAATCTAATCTAATCTGGAGATGGCTGAAACCCCTTTACATGATCCCATGGACTGTGAGAACGGCATAGAAAGTCCCTCCCCCCCCCCCCCCCACACCATGCCAAGCATCCCACATTCAGATGCTTCACACAGACAGGTTACATTTAACCAAGTGAGTGACTGTTACATGGGCATACCCTCGCAATTTCAGACATTTAAGGCCAAGTAAGTGGTAAATTTGGAGCAAACTGCCATAACCATCCATTGGTTTCCATGGTTACTACTACTATTTTAGAACTTTTTCCTGAAGTAGACATGTGCAAAACTAAAATTTTCATTTAGTTTTAGTCCATTTGGATTAAAATGTTATTTATTTAGTCCAAAACGAATTTCGTTCATACATTCAGACTAAATTTTTTCGTTTCGTTTTATTCATTCGTACGAATTGACCTATTTTAACCTCTCTATCGGTTTATAGACTTTCGGTTTATGGAATGCATGTAATGCAATTGGTATTCTATAAACCAACTCTATTTCAGTTTATAGAATATAGAAAGCCAATAGCATTACATACATTCCATAAACCGACAAAATGAACGACTTTCGGTTTATGGAATGTATGTAATGCTATTGGTATTTTATAAACCGAAATAGAATTGAAATAGGTCAATTCGTATGAATGGGGACTCTATTTCGGTTTATAGAAAGCCAATAGCATTACATACATTCCATAAACAGACATAATGAACGACTTTCGGTTTATGAAATGTATGTAAACCACGGGCGTCCAACGTGCGGCCCGTGGGCCAAATGCGGCCCGTCTGCCAGAGAGGTGCGGTCTGCCTGAGAGTGGCAGCGGTAGCCGCACCTCTCGCCTGCTCCAGCAAAGTGCGCACCGGGATGTCACCCACACCCAGTGCTCCAACACAGTCAGTGCGCGAGGAGACGGTGCTTTCTCCTCTCATGCAGGGGAGAAAGCTCCACCCCTTCGCACTCTGACCCCGATGGAGCACCGGGTGTCAGTGACATCCCTGTGCTCAGAAGGAACAAGCCCCCTCCCTGCAGATATAAGGTAAGCGAGCAGGGAGGGGAAACAAGATGTTTTTTTTTTCTTATTGTAAAAGTGTGTGTGTATGTAAGTGTAACATGGTGTGTTAGAGTGACTGTGTATTTGTGTATGTGTGTCTGTGTATGCACGTTAAATGTGTGCATTTAATGTAAGTGTTTTTTTTTTATTGCAAACAAAATAACGGGGTTTTTCTTTCTTAAAAAAAAAAAGAAGCAAAACTCTTATGTGTGTGTGAAGTGTGACTTAGTGTATGTGTCAGTGTGAATCAGTGTATGTGTGTGTGTAAATACAACTATATGTGTATTTGTGTGTGTGTAAGTGTAATACTGTGTGCGTGTAAATGCAACTATGTGTGTATTTGAGTGTGTGTAAGTGTAATACTGTGTGCGTGTAAATGCAACTATGTGTGTATTTGAGTGTGTGTGTATGTAAGTCTAACTTTGTGTAAGAATGACTGTGTGCATTTATTTTGAGTATTTATTGGGGCTGTATGTATGTATATCCACGTGTGTGTGTGTGTGTGTGTGTATGTATGCATATCCACGTGTGTGTGTGTGTATGTATGTCCACGTGTGTGTGTGTGTATATATATCCACGTGTGTGTGTATGTATATATATCCATGTGTGTGTGTATGTATATCCTTGTGTGCGTGTATGTATATCCACGTGTGCGTGTATGTATGTATGTATGTATGTATATCTACGTGTGTGTGTGTGAATGTATGTATATCAACGTGTGTGTATGTATGTATGTATGTATATCCACGTGTGTGTATGTATGTATGTATGTATATCCACGCGTGTGTGTGTGTGTATATATATATATATATATATATATATATGAATGTATCCACGTGTGTGTGTGTATGTATATATATGCGTTTATATATGTGTATATATATATATATATCTATATGCACACGCGCGCACACTCACACACACACACACATTTTTTCCCCAAAATGAAACATCAATGCGGCCCACACACAAATAAATTTATGGTGAAGTGGCCCACTGCAAAACAAACTTGGACACCATAAACCGAAATAGAGTTGAAATAGGGCAATTCGTATGAATGGGGACTCTATTTCGGTTTATAGAATACCAAAAGCATTACATGCATTCTATAAACCGAAAGTCGTTCATTATGTCGGTTTATGGAATATATGTAATGCTATTGGTATTCTATAAACTGACTCTATTTCGGTTTATAGAATGCCAATAGCACGAATGGACGAATGAACGAATGATTTTCGTTTATTAACCATTCGTTCATTCGGCTTTCGTTAGTTTAGCATTTTCGCTATTTGTTTTTCGGACGAATGGACAAAAATGCTATTTTCGGCCGAAAATGCATTCGTCCGAAAACGAATGCACATCTATCCTGAAGTAGCACTTATTTTGTCTTGATAAATACGGCCCATAATCATGTCTCTGTACTGTGTCCTTCAGATCTGATCACCATGTGATCAATTTAGGAGCAGAGATCAGCAATTCTTTCCTTAGATAATATAGCACCCCTGGTCGCTAATGGATTATTGGGAAATTGCCCATGTAGCCTATCGAATAAACCAGCCTTGGGGAGAAGTGTTTATAATGTGAGTGTGTGTTTCAGAAATATAACAGATAAAAAGAATCTCTTTAAAATCAAGGATCTTGTAATTCTCTAATACACACATGATTCATTATTGAATTAGTAGTTTCTGTCCATCAAATTACAAAGTCATTGATTGTTCCCCAGCTTGAAGGATGCTAATCCTGTCATTTTGCTGGCAGTAAGAATCTGTGTTTGAGAAACAATGACATAGCAGACACATCTGTTCCTGGTGTGATTTATATAATTTGCAAGGCCTAAGGATATAATACCAGGTAACCAGTCCACTGAGTACCTTTAAATATATATCTTGTGGCATTGTATCCTTACCCTCTCAGCTGTCTTTTAACTGCTTCTTTTTCTAGTGTTTCTGTTTATTTAAAAATCTCCAAAATGCTCAGCAAAGTTGACATTGATACTTCTTTGTGGTCCCAGTGTTCATAATACACTTATGGAAATAACACATTTCTTACAAAGCGCGTGCTTCATGTACCGCCTACTAACCATCACACATAATGGCTGTTACATAAACACTATACAGCAGTGATGGCAAAAGTTTTTGGACCCAAGTGCATCATTTTTCTGCATGAAACCATGTTGCAGACCTTGCCACTGAGCCATGTTTAAACAGTTTGAATTGTGCCATTGAATTAATATACAAAAATAACTGATATATTAACATTTTGCCACAATTTGGCTCCTATACAAGACAAGCCCTAACTGGCACATCAGGCAATGAAGAATTATTTTTGCAATTTTTGTGGGGCAAATTAATTCAGTGGTACAATTCAAACCTGTTATACAGGACTCCAATAGTGATGGAGATCTGGAGCATAAAAACATTTTTACCCATCACTGCTATATTTTGTAGTGCACATTAATTCAATGAAAAAAACACAGCAATACTAATGATGCCTAGGCTGTAGCCCAGCTTAGCCTTGGGTGTACGTTTTATTTCTAAATTCATGGACATAGGCTGTTGTCACTTATTAGCACGTTTTTGGTGTTTTTATATGTATTAGTATTTATTAAATAAATTTTCTTTTTTTAACACGTCTGGAATAAAGTGTATTTCTTAATAATGAGTTGATTGTTGGTTTTTCTTTTTATAATAGTGTATAAAGAATGATATATTATATATGTATTTATTTTTTATATTATTATATTCATATATAATGACTATTTTGTTTCTTAATATTTATGTGTATGTTACTAATATGTGTATATATATATATATGTATATATATATAGAGAGAGAGAGAGAGAGTTTATTACTGTTATTTTTTTTACATGTATTATTAATTAAGCAGTATTATATATAAATATATATATAATTTAATACATATTAAAAATGTTTGCATATTAATAATTTATATATTAATTCATATATTATTTATTATTTAATTATATGGCCACTGATCTTGCTATTGTTATATATCGGTGCATTTTTATTGCATTTCAATTTGCAATCCAGGTCAGTTTGGCTAAGCAGTTTTAGTCAATTCTACAATGTAAAAAGGAATGTTTGAGGTACTGTTTGCTATTTCAGCACATATTGAGTCAATTTGGGTCACTTTGGTAGCAGTCCATTCAATTTAGTGCAATTTTGGTGGTACATAAATAGCTTGTTTTGTGGACCGATTTGAACACTGAACTGCAGGAATTGAGTAATTAGTGCTACATGAAGAAGACATAGTCTTACATTATAGGGGCAAAGGCTTAAAAGTAATATCAGGAAGTATTACTTTACTGACAGGGTAGTGGATGCATGGAATAGCCTTCCAGCAGAAGTGGTAGAGGTTAACCCCTTGAAGGAGTTTAAGCATGCATGGGATAGGCATACAGTCTATCCTATGCATAAGATACGGCTAGGACTATTTCAATTATTTAAAAATATGGTGAGATTATATGGCCCGATTGGTTCTAATCTGCCTACAAATTCTAGGACTCTATGTAATAAAGCCTTAGATCTTAGCCTTATATCTTTGTTCTGAAAGGTTGTCAGAATGATTGGACTCAATATGCACTGGGTATATATGCATATTCTTTGTGGATCAGTAGAAAAACAATTATTCTTCAAAGAGAGAAATGATCTATGCAAATGGAGAAACTATATATAAAAATATGGGTAAATAATGATTATGGGTGAAGCTTGGATAACATCATGGTTTAAAGTTTATAATCATCTAGACGCTGCTAAGTCATGATGGGTTAGTAATGGTGTAGCATAGAATTACAAATCCGGGGGAGACTTTAACAGACATAAGCTAATAAGCGAAAACATTTTATGTATTGCATGTATGCCTGGACTGAATATGATTTGAGTGTTGGAAGAGCTTCAAAGATGCACAGATTCACACATCTTGACTGATCCCCTGTCTTCCTGCAAATTAACTTCTTTTATGTAAACAATTATTATGAAATACACTTATAATAAGGTACATTTATATAACTAATGAATCAATAATCCCTACTTCATCATATATCTACTTATTGTTCATTCAATGAAGGTAATTACTATTTCAGCTATTTTCTAAGAGAAATCCCACTTAGCCATTACCCTGGTCTGTAAAAAAAAATCTACTTCTGTTTTCAATCTTAAAATGAATAATTAAATATAAAGGTAACTCCATTTTGTGCATACAACTTAAAAAGAGATTTTCCAGGATGTTCCTGGAAATGATTGTTCAAAAGATTTGCTAATTTGCTAAGACCTCTTGTAATCCTAATTCAGTTATATCTGGTGTGTGGGCTGTGGTGTAGAGCAGAGTGTTTTGTGTTAGGAGAGATGTTTATTGTATTTAATATTCTGTGTTTAATTAGCATTCTAGTCGCCTGTGCTACAGAGTCTATTCGAGCATAAGCAAGGATGTTTGTAAGTATCTGCTGCCTACATGATGCTTGTGGAAGGAATCCCAAGATATTTGTACCAAAAGAAAGCTCTCTGAGAACTGATCAACAGTTACTTGTCATTAATACTAATGAGAACAGTTTACCATCTAAAGAGAATACACTAAATTGGTACCACATTGACCTCCACGTGTAACTGCAGTCATAATATCCTGCTTTCTCTCTTACTTCCTAATTAAAAGGAATTGTTTTTTTTTGTTAGTAAAAATAAATAGCTGTTCTATGTCCCTTCAATAGTAGACTCAATAGTTAAAAAAGAAGCAAGTTAAAAAAAAATTAGTTAAACAAACCAATTTCATACTTTACCTTTTAAAGGGACTGTATCACCTAAACATTCTTTTTACTTTGCATGTAGAGGATAAAAAATGATTAAAATTATCTATATATCGTGTAGCAAAACTGCAAAAAATGTGTCTGTGGAGTCTCCTACTTATGACATCACCTGTCATAGTATGCAAATTACACATGTTCCATTGAAAACCAGTTTAGTTGCATAACAAGCCACAGGTGATGTCATAAGCAGAAGACACTACAGATGCATTTTTCTCCTGTGTTTGCTTACAAATCTGCTAACACGATGTATAGATCACTCTCAATCATTTTTTTATTCTCTACATGCACAGTCAAGCAATGTTTACGTGATAAATTCCCTTTAACATTAGAAAACCTGGAGGCCTAATACCATAACCATAAACCAGAGGCCAAGATCCGAATCACTGACCAAAACTGCGTAACCTTAATTAAAATCCCGACTTTCAAATAGCACAGTGATTTCAAACTTCTGTGGAACAAACAGTCCCAATATTTATACCACGGTTGTGTTTGTGTTGGTGGGCCAGATCAAATAATAATATTAAAGGTAATAAAGGACAACTGTCGTCAATAAATAAGTTATATTTAACTGAAAGATTTCATCAAGTGTAATCATTTTAAATATAGTTTGTTTAATGAAATAATATAAATAAACCATGTTACTGAGACTTCTCTGCTTGCATTGCTCTATCAGGGGACAGACATGTTGAGTAAGATCTTCTTTCATCTGACCCATCTGACCCAAGATTCTGAATAAAAAAATGTCAGCCCCCTCATGAAGGTAAGGTACCACAAAGAGGGCTCCGTAAAGTAAAGTATTTATATTTAAAATACCTACATGTGATGCAATCTTTCAGTTAAACATAACTTGTCAACAGTTGTCCTTTAAGGGTCAAGATTAACACTTTCTGTTTATCTAGCTGCATAACTGCCAACAGTCAATGATTTGACAAGACAGCTCCAGTGTTGTGGGATCCTATGCCATCCATTGGAACTCTAGCCTGTGCACAGGGGCATTGCACTGAACAAGATGTCAGTAATGTCAATACTTACATCACACAGATATCCTATCTCTATCAATTATTAATAAGAATAAGGCGAAAGAGGAAGGCTGCTTTAATGACATTAGTTATTCCAAAGCACTAATAAAAAAAAGAAATGAAAACATGAATATATGAGTGTGACAAACTGTACTTTTGCAATGTTAACATGAGTGTGGAGAGGCAAACTAGAAAAGGAATGCATGTATGTATTTGTATACATAAAACTGTATACGCTACTACTAAATCCATCAAACATAGCCTGATACCTTGAATGTCCTTTAAAACAGCTGATGCTTTATTAGGTTGATAAAAGGTTCCTATATTCTATTAAACAATGGAGAAAAAAAGGTTCTGATACCCTTCTGTAATGGTTATGTTTGTTTAGAAAGATTCCATTGTTCACAAGGCCACACTGAGATTAAAAAGCAGCGTTGGAAAACATTTTATTCCAGCCCTATAGGGCATTATATGAGCAGAATATACACATTTATAAATCAAAACAAATACAATAAAATGCCAAATTATAACAGAAAAACACAATGTTTAAATCACTGTTTGACTTTATTTGTGTTATCCAAGGCCTGAGCATTTATTTGCATGTACACCAAATGCACATGTTTCTTATTCCCTAGTGATACTTTGTTCTCCTCACCAGATGCCACTTCTGTATACACAGATCCAACTTCTCAACCAGTATTAAAGGGAATTTCCAGTCAACAATACATTTAAATTCCCACAGTTTCTGTGAGCATTTTATTTACCCTTCCATTGATTGTAGCTGATAACTAATTAAATTCTGGACATTATTATCACAAACACTATATTATATGAAGTTGTCATGGTGTAAAATAGACAGAGTTTCTAGTCTAAACTCTACAAAGCCAAATAAATCTAACGTGGGAACAGACCCGAATAAGACTAATAACTGAACCTTAAATTATATTTATATAGAATAAAACGAAGTAACCATGACACATATTAAAAGTCCAAAGTGGTATAAAAACAAGTGTAATAGATATATACAAATAAACGTTGAATATCCCTTATTCAAAAACGCTTGGGGGCAGAAGGATTTTGGATAATGGGTAATTTCAGATAACGGATCGTTTCCACCAATAAGATATATTAAAGCCGCTCAGCACTCATGAAATACAGTAGTATCAATGCAAATTTATTTTCAAATGGTAAAAAGAGCAAATAAATCAATTTTACTGTCATGTAGCTGTGATATGAGGAATCATTGAGAACCTGCTGTTGGCGCATCAGTCACATTTCTGAATAAGGGATTCTCAACCTGTATACAACCTGTATACAAACATTTTAGGAGCCATGGATCCCTGGAGTTTGATAAGCTCTGAAATGCAATCAGGACTGCAGGTGGACCTGCATCTACATATTGAACACGCATCTTTCAGTTATACCTTGAAGGGCACCATGGAATTTGCTTATTACAAGGCCCATGTTTGATCGTGAGAAATGTAGCCCTCCACATTTGATTTGCTAATGGTTAGGTAATTACTACCTTTTGGCATGCTGACTGCAGTGCACTTTATTTAATTTATATGCATTATGTTTTTTTTGTACATTCTTACTCAATAAAGAGAGAATCGCAGCGAATTGCAATGAGAATTTCAAACTTACTTAAGTAGCAGAGTTGGAAAAATTCTCCCATTGAGCTGCATTTGATAATCTGTAATTCTCTCTTTATTGAGTAGACTGTTCAGTCATTTTCATCACTTTTTCTGCACTGTGTTTTGGGTGCAGGTCAGGTCCTTGATGAGGACCTATATCACTTATTGTTTCTAATGTTATGATGTCCAAGACTGTGTCTATACATAAGGAAACTCCAAAGAAAAACTTTAACCGGGAACCCCACACTAAATTTGAAATGCAGAGGAGACTTGAGGGCAATTTATGTTTTTTTTTTTTGAGAAACTGGACACAGAATATCCTTTTGTCCATTAAAACAAGCTGAGACTTATGTTCCTGATAAACCTAAAATCCAGGCTGGGATACATGAATATAATAGAGGTGCTAAATTTAATGAACAATAATAAGATTCAGCGCTCCGTCACTGTTAAAGTCCACATTATGATAAGTAGTATGTAGTATGTAGACCAACTTTCGGGGGGGGGGGGGGGTAAAATGATGTCAACACGTACAATGCATACACACAGCCATTACACTATATGTGGAAAGGCGTGACGGAGATTACAGGATATGTCACTTCGCCCAGACATAACCATAGTACACAGCGAAAGTAATGTGACCGGTATGGAAGAGGCAGTAGCCACACAAAGCTCCGATGCCACCAATGGAAAGGTTAGATTGCGGGCAGCTTCCCAGAACAATAGCTAATGTTATTTTAAAGAACTCCACTACTGCCAGCTACAGACGATTTAGTCTACAGGGAAATCTCCACCAGCACTGATTGTTCTTCTCTCAGCAGTTTCCACAGAAGAAATCCCTGCATTGGAATCTTAATTGATTAGTTTATTCTCAGGGTTGAGCATTCATCTATTTTGTTCAAGTCTTTATTATTTTGTTACATTACATAAACGTGTATTCATATATAACGGCAATAATTTGCTCAGGACTTGGTACAGAGCATACAAGGGTATTACAGACTGCACTAGGTGACAGTGAGTGTCGGATACATGAAGTAGAGAGCCCAGCTTACAGACTTCATCTACTGGTTCTATATATACAGGGAGTGCAGAATTATTAGGCAAGTTGTATTTTTGAGGATTAATTTTATTATTGAACAACAACCATGTTCTCAATGAACCCAAAAAACTCATTAATATCAAAGCTGAATATTTTTGGAAGTAGTTTTTAGTTTGTTTTTAGTTTTAGCTATTTTAGGGGGATATCTGTGTGTGCAGGTGACTATTACTGTGCATAATTATTAGGCAACTTAACAAAAAACAAATATATACCCATTTCAATTATTTATTTTTACCAGTGAAACCAATATAACATCTCAACATTCACAAATATACATTTCTGACATTCAAAAACAAACCAAAAACAAAATCAGTGACCAATATAGCCACCTTTCTTTGCAAGGACACTCAAAAGCCTGCCATCCATGGATTCTGTCAGTGTTTTGATCTGTTCACCATCAACATTGCGTGCAGCAGCAACCACAGCCTCCCAGACACTGTTCAGAGAGGTGTACTGTTTTCCCTCCTTGTAAATCTCACATTTGATGATGGACCACAGGTTCTCAATGGGGTTCAGATCAGGTGAACAAGGAGGCCATGTCATTAGATTTTCTTCTTTTATACCCTTTCTTGCCAGCCACGCTGTGGAGTACTTGGACGCGTGTGATGGAGCATTGTCCTGCATGAAAATCATGTTTTTCTTGAAGGATGCAGACTTCTTCCTGTACCACTGCTTGAAGAAGGTGTCTTCCAGGAACTGGCAGTAGGACTGGGAGTTGAGCTTGACTCCATCCTCAACCCGAAAAAGCCCCACAAGCTCATCTTTGATGATACCAGCCCAAACCAGTACTCCACCTCCACCTTGCTGGCGTCTGAGTCGGACTGGAGCTCTCTGCCCTTTACCAATCCAGCCACGGGCCCATCCATCTGGCCCATCAAGACTCACTCTCATTTCATCAGTCCATGAAACCTTAGAAAAATCAGTCTTGAGATATTTCTTGGCCCAGTCTTGACGTTTCAGCTTGTGTGTCTTGTTCAGTGGTGGTCGTCTTTCAGCCTTTCTTACCTTGGCCATGTCTCTGAGTATTGCACACCTTGTGCTTTTGGGCACTCCAGTGATGTTGCAGCTCTGAAATATGGCCAAACTGGTGGCAAGTGGCATCGTGGCAGCTGCACGCTTGACTTTTATCAGTTCATGGGCAGTTATTTTGCGCCTTGGTTTTTCCACACGCTTCTTGCGACCCTGTTGACTATTTTGAATGAAACGCTTGATTGTTCGATGATCACGCTTCAGAAGCTTTGCAATTTTAAGAGTGCTGCATCCCTCTGCAAGATATCTCACTATTTTTGACTTTTCTGAGCCTGTCAAGTCTTCTTTTGACCCATTTTGCCAAAGGAAAGGAAGTTGCCTAATAATTATGCACACCTGATATAGGGTGTTCATGTCATTAGACCACAGCCCTTCTCATTACAGAGATGCACATCACCTAATATGCTTAATTGGTAGTAGGCTTTCGAGCCTATACAGCTTTGAGTAAGACAACATGCATAAAGAGGATGATGTGGTCAAAATACTCATTTGCCTAATAATTCTGCACTCCCTGTATATATTAACAAAACAAATGATAAAGCATCATTTCTCATAGTCACATATATACTGCATTACCACCAAGCATGTCAATGACTAGAGTAGAATAATCCTCAAGTACAGCATTATTTATCTCCTTCCAAAAGCCATGGAGCATGTACCAGTCAGTTTTGTGCTAATTTACAGTCCTATCCACATTTGTATTAGTCTTTACACAAAGTCTTGTAGACTTCACAGGTATTAGTCCTAAATTAAACAGTGCAGACTTTAACACATATACACACTGCTGTAGTTCATAATCCTTCACACTTGAGAATGACAGACCTCTTTATTAAGTGTTTGCTTATTCCACACTTCAGCTCACTACAGGTGTAATTCCTGTAATCAAATCCCGCTGCGAAAGTGCTTATCTTCTTAGTTTACACACCTGCAAGTAAATAAAGTGTGTTTGTGTGCATGCTTGGATTTAATCCTCTGAAATGTTGGCGTGAGGGTATTATGGAGTTTGCTATATACAAATTTGTGTTCAAGTCTAACCACAAGAGATGTTTTTATAATATACTGTATATAATATTATTTAGGAACATTTCTGGCCATAATGTTACATGTACATTCATTTATAGCAGAATCTTGAATCAGATTTTTCTTATTCCCACCCAAGAAGAAGGATTCGAAACATGGAACTACTAATTCTGATAAAAGCAGTACGTTTCTGAATTTTAAAAATGATCATTTTTTGTCTCCAGTAGTACCGAGTTACCAGAGGGGATCTGGTAATAACTAACAATGAGGCGCTTATCTCTAACATCCAAGTGGCACATACTGGGAGAGGAGATCAGGAAGGAGTCTTACTGCAGCGGTTATTGTAGAGTTTGTCTGCAGTTCACAATTTATGTCATAGGGCATGATGTAAAATACAGACAGAACTGAATGTATGGGACTAGCAGGGCAGAGACAGGACTGGGAGCCCACTGGCAGGTCACAGGGAGGACTGGAAGCCTATTGGCAGGGCACAGACAGGACAATAGCTGCAAATATCTAAGGGCTGGGCTGCACTAGATAATGAGGCCAGGTGACACCAAGAGGAGGGGAATAGAAACATAAGATGGATGGCTACTAGAGGCTGAAATGGTAATAGCCACAAAACCTTCATATAATATACAGGAGCTAGGATAATAAGGTAGATAGTGATACCAAGTAAGGTAGCATTTGGGGAATAGTTACCATAACATTGTATCCTTTGAGATTGATTCAAAAAGGCAAATTGGTATGGTTGCCACCAAAAAAATCAATTTTAAGAAAGCCAATTTTAGCAAGCTTAATACATCTCTTGGTCTTGTTGACTGGGATGGATTATTTTTTGGGAAAAAAACACAGAAGGTAAGTGAAATACCTTGAAACTAACTTCAAAAAGATACATATACATTGACTGATACATGTGACTGTATTTAATAAAATATGTAACTAAACAAGTGTGACGGGGCACCAACATTTTGTGAAATATAGTGTTTTCGGGTGCACCCCCTAGTGACTTTACAGCACATATTTCTCACTTTGGGGCTGGGGTCACCGAATGCAGTCTATAAATCTGAAGTCTGACCAAAGACTTGCATTGAATCTGAGGGTAATGTAACTATTACATCACAAGGGGGCAGTGTTATCATCCTGTTTGATCAGGTCAATCTTATCTCTTTGTGTTGGAAAGCAGGTAAAAAATAAGTTGCACACAGCCACCTAGTCCTCCCCACTATGATACACAGGAGCCAGTAAGAGAGCAGGGGAGGATCTTATGATATCATCCTGCAGGCTTTGGCCACAGTTGTAAAGTGAGACTGGCTGGAAGAGTTTGATGATGTTGCATCATGGGAAATATTCACAAAATGGACCCAGGAGATAAACACCTAAATTTATTTGTCTTTTTAAATACAGTTTATTCAATCATATAAAAAAAAACAGTGGCATATGATTTATGAATGTGTTTGTTTTAAATGACCAGGTTATCTAGTTACATCTTATGTAAGTGGTAGTGTCCCTTTAAATAATTTATTTTCTTCTTTTTTTACCATGGAAGAACTGATGAACAAGAACCTGCAATCTATAGAACAGTCACATGCATGTGATTAGCGGACACACGAAAAAGTGTTAAAACCATTAAATAGAGTTATGTTACACAAAGCCCTGGGGCCAGATGGTATACACCCATCGATACTTACAGAATTAAGCCAGGCCCTGGAAAGTCCCTTATTTTCAGGGAGCGTTTTATTTCAGGCATGGTGCCTACAAATTGGAGTAAAGCCAACATGGTGTCCATATTTAAAATCATATTTATGGTGCCCATGGCAAATACAGACTAGTAAGCTTGACATCTGTGGTGTGGAAATTGTTTGAAAGTTTGCTAAAGGATTATATACAAGCTGTCATCCTGAACAGAAATTGCATTAGCAGGAGCCAACATGGCTTTGTGAAAGATCCTATCAAACAAACTTAATTGCATTATATACTATTATTAACTTTGGAATTCCTGACCTACCTGGTGTTTTTATTGATCATCACCATCCCTTCAGATCATTTGAAGATCCCTGTCTCCTCTGACCTATGGATTGTTTGTATAATATTATGAACTTTGCCATTCCTGACCAACCATTGTGTTTATATTGATCACCATCCCATCAGGCACTCATGCCAATACCACAATTTCTAAGAACTATTGCTATCTAGATCCCACAGTTCTTTTGGTGTTGTGGCAAGAATGTTAACCAACCAGGTTCCACACCTGAATCACAGCACGTAACCCTAACAAAAATGTATAGTTAAAATGATGAGATAAAGTGTTCATCTCACCTCACCTGCAACTCACCTTTTATTTAAAAGCTCAATGAAGCCTTAATGAAAGTTCTCCAAAGTCCTATTATGTCTCTTATTGTGTTATTTTAACTGATCTCATATATCACAAAATATTTTTAATGTTAATAAAAGTTAATATGGATCTTGTACCTTCTGCTTCTTCTAAGAAGTAAATATTTCTCTATGACTATCACTTACAAGCCAATACATTTTTTTCTCCTCTGCTTTGATGCACACAACGTTTGTTATTGGTGTCTCTGCTTCTGAACTATCCTTATGTTATGTTTGCTATTAAAAAGGCATCCTGCTGGGGCCAGGCAGACTCTGCCACATTATTTGGCATCAACAAGAGTATTTGTTTTTTCCATTTTTACTCAAATGATTGTCTTGAGAAAAAGATAATACTTTGCACGAGAAACAAACAACTCCACTGCTGTTTAACTGCTAGCGTAATGGCATTGCCTAGGCAGGGGAATTAAATATGGGATTTCAAAAACAGAGAGAATCATAATAAAAATTTCTCAAAAACACATTTTATCCATAAAAAAACTGTTTTGATGGTTGTATCGGTGTTTGAATGAATATTTTTTATCTGACCACTTCAATTTTTTCAACCTTTTAATTTTTCTTTAATTTTTCTTAAATCATGTATAAACATGGGTTTCTTTTTAAAAAATATCTTGCTATTTTGTAACATGTATCAATGGAAAAGAGCTGGCTAGTAAGGATGGCCGTTACCATAGTTGGAAACTTGCATTCTTTCCCCTCTTTAAAGAGCTTGCCTGGCTGTCATCTGTCATGCATGTCCATGAACATGTACTGAAACAGATTAAAGTGATAAAAAAGAAGATGCCTTGCACAGTGAATGAAAAATTAAATGGTAGCAACTATATTCAAGGAGGCTTCTTAAAAGGACCCTTAGGAGTGGATGTTGCTGGATAATAATTTAAAGTAAATGACATCTCTTGAACATATTAAAAACTATTGGTACTCTTCACTTCTCCATCATCATTAAAGAGCCTTGGGTTCCCAAAGGTGTGGGGCCTTAGGACAAATTGCTATGTACACATTACCTTTCAATCAATCGTCAGTCAAACACATCTAGCAGTAAATGATACAAGTATCCCTCTAATGATATAATCCCTTAAAACCTATTACACCACAAAAAGAGATGAATGACTTGCTGACAGAAAGACCTGCTGCTCACTGCTTTGCCATGTATTACAGACCTGGCAGCAAATGGTGATTTATTTGTTGGATGAGCAAGAGTACTGGAGAGGGTGAACTGGCAGATACATGTCAAGACCTAACTGCCCTCAATGGACCTAATTGGAGAAATAAAAATAAGAACAATTAAGCAAGACTCATAAAAAGAATAATGAAATCATATCTCACAAATATCATTTTTCAAGAGGGGCAGTCTCTTTCTTACCTCAGTGTCCCTTATTTTCTACTAGCCCAGTGTATCCCAGACCATTTAAATGATACTTATATGAAGCTAAAAATTCAAAAAGATATTCTACAGCCCTTGCCCACAAAACAAAGGCTTGAGAGAAATTGAAACTTTGAAACTGCTGCTTCACTGAGCCAGTCGAGTGAATTCAGGTCACACCTAGTGGTTGTGTCTGTGTGTGAATCATGAAAGCTGGGAATGGAATTGTGAATGTGAATATAACTAGTTACAAAGAATGACAGGGACATTGACAGTGAGATAGAAGCTAATGTGAACAGTTATGAAGTATGTCAGTGAAGTAGGAAGGCACAGATGGTGGGAAGACCCAGAGCCTCAGAGGAGTTTCGCAAGATGTCAGCACTGGAGTAGAATAAAGAACATAGAACATGATGAAGAGTCATAGGAAAGTTTTTTTTCCCCAGCACACAGGCTCACAGCAAAAAGTATTAGGTAAATCCTTTATTAGGGTATTTTTATAAGGTGTATACCTTCTTTATGCCTTGTTGATTTTATACATATACATGTTTTTGTTAGGGAAGTTATGTGGAGCAAAGCCAACACATTTTAATTACAAAAATAGCTATTAGTTAATTGATCAGGTTCTGTGCTAATTCTAGGCAATACCCCAGCTACTGCCTTTATTTTAGTGACTCTCCCTAAAACTAAAAAGTCCCTCGTGTTGAAAGCTATGGTAAAAGGCAGTCTTACCCTGCCTTACAAAATGTTTGGGCAGTTAAGAGTTAACATTAAGAAGCCCAACAATTTTTAAGGAAGAAAAATTGACATTCCATTTTTAAAAGCATGGTTAGCCAAGTCTAACTTTTTAAAGGTTTATAATGAACTATATATAAAAACAATGTTCCAGACTTAATTATCTAAAAAGAAAGTGTTTTACCCTGAATTGAAGACCTCCCATGTCATTGTATGTCTATGTCTCTTAGTTCAGTTTCCACAGCAACCTCAAGTAATTTAATTATACCTTTCTCCATTTTATTTCAGGTAGATATTTAAGCCCCTGGATTAACTCAGCAGTGACTTCAGAGAAAACATAAATCTGGGTTGATGTAGTCTCTAATTACTCAGTATGAGAAATATATTAAATGTTCAGTGCAGAGGTCACACTTTCTCAGCATTAATTGAAGATGATGTGGCTTGTAATATGCAGAATCACACATATCCGTGGGAAGGACTGTGGAGAGCAAATAAAGAATTTAAAAATGACACTGTTCATGTTAAAAAATATGTACCTTAACATGTTCCTCCCACTTCAGAAGTTCCTGCTGGGTTTTTATGTTCACTATTAAAATTCATGTTGTGTTTTAGAAGTTTGGTCATTGTATAACTTTGCTGCTGCATCCAGTTTTCCCAGAATTCTTTGCAAGCTCTTGTTTCCATGTTTAAAACGTTACTTCATCATCAGTAGCCTTCACTATTACACAGTTGTTTGTCACCCCTATGAAAGTATGAAGATATTATTGATCTAACGATAAAAATCTATATAGGGAAAAGCTGTGCTCGATTGAACGTGAGTAAAGTTAGAGTAAAGACTCTATGGTCGCCCCTCGATCTTAAAATAATAATAATAAAATAATATTGAAGACTTTGTGGACTTGGCATAAACAGAAACAAGAGTCAAAATAAGCATGTTACAAACTTTCATAGGTTCCTAGAAAATTGGTGCTTATGGTCAGTGTGTAATATCTCTTTTTATAAATCTGACCTTGAGAAACATTTATAAAATGATGCATGTTTTTGGCATGGAGCCTTTAAGTTATACAATTTCGTGGCATGTTATCAGTTACGCAACAATTGATACCTGGGTCATACAATGGCACAGTTACAGGACAAATGGTTTTATTTTTGTATTTGTATAGGAAGAAATGTTATCAAAAGAAAATGGACTCGGCAATCTGGTTCGCACTTCAACGTGGAATGCTGGTAAAGAGCAAGTTGTGACAAAGAGCTTAATGCATTTCACGTTTGTGGTGTCTGACCACACAGGCTGAATTTCCCTTGGAATACTAACTTAGAGCAGGAGGTGGTTGACCATGATCCCAGAGTGGAGTCTCATGTCACTTGGATACTACTGATCGGCATTACTGGAGTAATATTGTTTATATTGCTTATACTTCCCACTCTTCTCACGTCACAATTTAATACTTTTTACCAACAAATTTTCCTTACAGGTGAACTTTTAGCTAAACTCTTCTTTATAAGATTACATGTGATAACATTCACAAATATTGGAGGAACACAGTACTGCTTAGTGTGATGTAAGTTCTACAATAACATTTCTCAGTTTGACTGCTCAAGGCAATATGTTTGTTGTACTTTCATACTAATATGTCCGAATACAAGATACAAAATCCCCATTCATACAATTACCAAAAAGGAAAAACACTTCTTGACAACACAATGTCAATTTGATTTTTCTCCCAACAAGATACCAGTTCAAATAACTCTTATTTTTACTGTGGATTTGTTAGTTCTGTTTTGTTAAAAACCATCCAATACTTTTTTGCAATCATTGGTTAGTATAACCTCACTAAGCAAAGGGTTCCAAATGTGTATTATTTTATACTATAAACTCTCTCTTCAGTGATGCAGGTGAAATCTCTGTTGTTCAAACCATAATGGATAATCTAGTATCCTTTGTAGAGTACTGTTAATGAACAGGGAGTGTTTTTTATTGATTATAAACAGGATATAGTTTAATACTCTTATCATTGCTCTTCAAATATCCACATTAACTTTGGAGCATACTTCAAATATTTTTACCATTTCATTATGGGTTTTTTCTATAATTGGTGCCCAAAATAGAACATCATATCCAAAGTGGATTCTTACAATTTACATATCAGAAGCTTGAGGCAATATCCTTTTTTCTATATTACAACATTTTTCTAGACGTTGTAGCAGTTCTGTAATCAACAAATCTTCCCAAATATTTTCCATATAGTGATTTACAAAACCAACTCTATTTAATGCACATATTGCATGTTTGTGTATTAAATGTATAGTTTTGTATTTATCAGTGTTGAATCCCATCTGCCATTTGTCCAAATCTATATGCAGAGATGTAAAATAAATTCAGGCTTTATTGCATTTCCCAATTGGGTATAATTTGCATCTACACACTGCTTTCAATGCTCCCTGCAAGGTCAGTAATAAACACAAATTAAAACAAATTTGACCCAGTTCAGATTTACTCCACTAATAACATTAGACCTTTTCCTTATCTATTGTTGTTTGGAGTCTAGTGATGCAGATTCAAAATAATAGAATGTTTCGCCACTAGGGCTTTCTCAATGGAAAATCTGGGTATTTTGCGTGGGACATCCAACACTTATAAGTGTCTGCTCTATGTCGTCCTCTGTGTCCGTTCTGTCGCCTTTGTTGATTACTATATATGGTTACATATTTCTATATATACTGTACTGCGTGTTTCATTTTTTTGTTTATACTGACTGGCTATTTGTTGAACATTTGAGTATTGTTCATCTATGTGACATCTAATGTAGTACTATTGTCCATAGCTAAACATTTTTAGCAATTGACTTACATGTCAGTGTATTTTTACTATTTCATGTTTGCACCTTCTACCCATTATTTTGATTATAATTGTGTCTGTGGGGACAGGCCTGGGGTGTGGTACCCTACTGCAGTTTAAAACAGTATATTATTGTCTTTAGTGTGCTACCACTCACCCTACATCTTTAGCCATTTGAACATGTGCAGTAACATGCAACATTCCCCATCTGTACAGTCATAGTTATTTTTGACACAGCTATTATATGTGTTACAGGAACTACAGATGTGTGAGCTATGTGTGTAGTGTAATTTTACATGTAGCCTATAGTGTATGGGTATTGTAAATGCAATTAACTTTTCTTCACCACCTCCAGGAATTGGTTCTTCCTCCCAACTTAGTTGACATAATCCAAAACCTCCTTCAAAATGTACTTCCTTCTGCTCAAGGTTGTCTTCTTGACTGCTGCCCCTATCACCCAGTTTTAGTGTTGGTATAGCTTGATGACCAGTGCCATGTTCTTTAACGCCAAAAAATCTCAGAGCATAGCACTTTTTCCTTGCCTTTCCCTCTCTCCTGCTACTAGTCTCCTGGTCTGCCCCTGCCCTGCTTCTTGGCTTGTCATCACTTTAATTTGCCAGACATTATTTTTTGTCTGCTGTCTGGCAATTCTGCTCTAAAATGGTGGTCTTGACATGTTGATTCTAGCAATATTTTGTCTCAATTCCATGAACCTAGGTCTATTTCCTATGGAAGTTCCATTTATTTCAGTTGAATTTTGGATTATTTTTGATATGTATGGCCTATTTTTTTAAGGTGTGAAATCCCCAGAAAATATAATGGGGTACTTTGAGTCCATCACTGTGGTTCAGTGCAGTTCGAACATATTTCATCTCCATTCAGTTTAGGCAGATATCGGTGTGGAATCGGCTATGATTTCCAAATTGTGAAAAATGAAGAACCTAGTCAACCCTCGAATGTTGCAGAATCTTGTAAGACCTTTTTTTTATTGGACTAATACTGTTATTTTGCATCCTTATCTTTTCAAATATGACTACAGATTTACAGCAATGTCCTGGCGACTGTAAGCTTGCAGCTAGTTTGTCTCTGTCAAAGAGAGTGTTGTAATAATTTGTCATGTCCTTTGGCAGTTTAGAATTTGAGGCCACTATAAAAAATACACGAATAATAATAATGCAGTAAGGTAAGATTTAGAGTTTATTAGTAGGTTTTAAAAATAACAAAATTAAGAAATCAGTGCATAAACATTTTGGAAATAATTTATAATATTATGTTATAACTCTGAAATTGGCTAGCTAATTAATTATCAAACTGTTTTAAACATACCTTATATATAGGTTATTATTCCTTTGTAGTGGAACAAATGCAGGGTGGACATGCATCTTTTCTTTACTATGACACGTTTATGATGTAATGAAGTGACAGCCATGATAGAGTGTTAAACAGAACAGTGGTATTAGGGATCCCTGCTTAAACCAAGGTTTGAATTAACATCTTCAGTGCTGGAAAAAGATAGTATTAAGACTACCAGTCCTGTACATGACTCTGTACCAAGTTATTATTTTATTTTAAAAGCAAAGCGATTGGGGGTAATCTTCATTCCTTTGTAATGTGGAGCTGTTTCAGGAAAACAGTAAGATATATCTATATATATATACTTTTTTTCCCAAGAATGTTACTAGGTGTATTTAGGTTCTTTCGCTTATCCCTTATGGAAAACCCCCCATTGCTAACCTCTTAAGAGTTAAATTCTCTGCATTCACTTAAATAGTCATCAAGATGTAGACTTGCAACAATGAACTCAATAAATCCTTTGGCCGATTATAGTAAAAAATATGAATAAATAGTTCCCGGTTGAATAAACCATATATATGTGGCATACCCTGTGAGATAGGATTATGTCTTGAAATGCTCAGTGTTTGATTGTTCTGTTTATTATTCATCGTATCTACTTGATCCATGCCAAAGTCAGCAGCATCAGCACCCTTTGCTCCATTTATGATGTCCTGAACATGTTACCCGTTGTGATGTAGCAATGAATATTTAATTACTTTATATTTATGGACTATCGTGTCTTATACATAACTCATTGACTTTCTATGATTGGAGTCTGTATTTTTAGAATTACCCAGAAGCATCTTGATACACACTTTTCTTTTCTCACAATAACATTTTAAATTCAGGATTTTAACAAAGCATAAGGGTCCATGGTGAGTTAGTGCCGGAAAGGCACATCGAGCATGTTTGTTTTGGTGAGCCCCGCTAGTCTGAGATGGCGGCTTGTGGTGGACTGAAGTAGCGAAGACCCGGCCCTGGGTCTGGAAGTGGTCTGACCTCGGGTCTGATAGTGGGTCTGACACCTTTATATATAAAGCCATATAATTTTATGATGGATACAAAATGATTAGTCTATCTAATCTGTCTTTGTATTTACATTGGCTGTGAAACATCTAATGTTGTGCCCCTTGCTCTTATCTTATGTCCAGTGTTGCTTTATGCCTTTCTCAGCTTACTCAAATCTCTTTACTATATTATTTTTAGAAATATAGCCCATCCCTATGAAAAAAAAATCTTTTCTCACATCATATCTAAACTTCTGAGCTTATAGTTTTAGACTTTGGTCTCTTGTCCTAACCTTTCTCCTTTGAAATTCACTTTTCCACTATGCTTTGTTGAAATCATTTATGTATTTGTGATGATTTTCGAACCCAGGTAAAGCAATTACAAAGCAGGCTGGGGCACCGCACATGGTGAATGTCAGATTACGGAGCATGATAAAAGCTTCACACTACAAAGAAGATATTACAAATTGTGCACTCTGGAAGCCTAGGTAATTGGTTTACAATGGAAGATTAATAGTAAAGATCATAGGGCTACTTCTTATGGCACTTAAACAAAAAAGGTAGTTATTGCGAGAGATACTGTGGAAATAAACACACGCATTAAACAATATGAAGCCACAGAAAAATAAAGAGTAGTAAAAGAATAGAGAAATGGCTAAATAGTGCTAACTTTTTTTTTAAAGTGGTAGAAAGGTTAAATGAAACTTTCAGACAGAAGTGAGCTTTGCTCCTAAACATTTGTAAATTTTAAGTGACTAGTGAGAGGTATCTGAATGATATATTGTACAATTTCAGAAATAGATAAAACAAAATACTTACAAAAAGTGTAATTGATGTACAGTATTTTTTAAAATGGATGTTACAGATGTGATTTAAGAAAAAGTTGACTAAATACGTAATAAGGACAAGTGGGCCCAACAGAAGGAATTAGCCAAACAATTATCGGGACATAAGAGAGAGAAACTGAAACCTAAACAGAATTTTAATTAGGCATATGCCTAATTAAAACTACCCTTGGAACAGTGAACTTATTGTGCACTTTAAAAACATATTGGTCCTTTGTCTTTTCAAAAACATAGTGTAAGGTACTGCTATTTGATGGAGCAGCTCTCTGTAGCACCATTCTAGTGACAATCTATCTCCGAGTTGGTGTGCTCCCCGTGTCATATACAATACATCCATCAGTGCTGATATGGAGCTGCAGCTTCCTGACCTGGAGACCTGGAAGTCTATCTTACAAGTCCACGTACGCTTAAATCACATTTATATGGTGCATTGCTCAAAAGCCATAATCAGACAGAAGTGTGCTTCTATCTGATTAAGAGTTGTTTGGGGGCTTAGTTTCAGTTTAAGAAGATATTAGTAACGGAGTTTAACATGCACAGTCTTTGAAACATGAATAAATTAAGTGGATTTCAGACTCAGTGTACATAGTGGTCTGGCAATTAAGAAACAGGTGTACTGTGACGCCATGCTGAACTGGGGACAATACACAAAAAAATGAACCACAGTGTACTGACAAGTTAACTGCAAAACTAAGGGATTACTAGCTGAATTGGAAAGAAGTCTTTCCAGTACTCCTACAAATGCCTTAAGTGCTGCAGGGGTTAATTAATACTTAGTATTTAACAATAACATAGATAAATAAAGAAATACACAATACAATTATTTTGCAAGATAAGCCTGTGGTCTTTTATTTGTATTATACATCATTTGCAACATCACTTCTATTCACCTCTCGAATTGTAACATTTATAACCACACATCTCCTGTCTTTAAACCCCCAGAGAATTAACTCATAACTTTCACCATTCAGCCTTAATATCCTTAAAACGTAAGTAATTAGCATAACTTCATATTGTTCAGCCCTAATAGCCAGAACTCAGATATCAAATAACTTTAAAATCATGAAGTCCACCTCCCCCTTTAAATAGGCAGGTGACCTCCCAACAAAAGACAATGGCAATATTAAACATTTAATAACAGAAAAAGGGGGAGGGAGGGTGGGGCAGTAGTTATTTCTTCACCTCAAGGCTCCTAAGAACACCTGAAGTAAACTGGTAAGTATTTATACTTTTAAACTTCCCGTCAAATAGTGCGGGAAGTTCCATGTCCAATCAGACCGCTAACCGTGTGGGCACAAGTGCAGTTGCTGTCCACGAGGGCATCATGCCAGCAACAGCAGATGCCCTTGCGGGGCCCAACGCACCACCAACCAAATATCTACACGCTTTAACGTGAGGCAAGCACATTTAATAAAAGAGAGAGCACATTAACCCTTTTCTAACCCCGCAGCACTTAGGTGCACATGGTCAATGACCATGTACATTCTGATTTGTAATTCACTTACAGTTCATAGTGTCTGTTTTGTTTTTCACGTGGTTGTAAAAATGCTGGGTTCAAAGTACAAAATTATATTTGGAGTATAAGATGATGGACTTGTAGGACAGAGAGAAAATGAATGAAACATGTAAGTGACCAGTTTGAAGCAAAATTCTACTATAGGAATAAATACTACATTTTACTCCAAATTCCACAGAGGTTCAGATAGCAAAAGTCAGGCAATTTATCAGTACATTTAAATAAGACTTGTTTTGGTTGGAATGTTTAGGGAGCAAATACACAAAGAATAGTTGTCAAAAAAGAGGGGGAAGAATTCCACTCAACAAAAAGTACACATAAATAAAGCACTTAACTGCAACTGAAGGCTAGATGTGAAGGTAACATAATACATATAAAACCCATTAACAGCCTGCTCGCTCATTTGAAATCAAAGTCTTTGCTTACATACTGTACAAGTCTCAATTTAAGAACAAAATATTATTTTCAAAAGATAAACAATAAAACTGAATTTAACATTGTTTAATCTGGAATACGTAGAAACCTAGAAACCGATTTTGACAGCAGTAGAAACTGTAGAAACAGTTAAAGCCTACTTATATTTTGATATGTCATACTTCCATGATATTTAAACTCATTGTGAGAACAACCATGAGTAAGGCTTAATGCCAAAGCTTTGGGGATCTCCTACAGTATTCTAACTTTGTCATTTGTAATGGTATTATACTATATAACTTTTCTCTGATCACCATTTGTATATCTTTTTGATCCATGTGGTATTTGTTTGTCATTTTGTGAATAAATATTGGACTGTGTATTCCATTTTGTATGTGCGCACCTCCAATTCACTTCTATAATATTTGTAATTATTACTGTATTGTGACTGACTTATTGGTATACTGAGAGAGTCAAATGCTAGAATTCAGAATGTGGCCATTGACCAGAAAATGCACAACTACAAATATATTAGTTGACAGTGCTCTCTGTGACACGAATCACAGAAGTTCTGGAACTATATAAAGTACAGTCAAATCTCATAACATTTACATATAAATTGACATTTATTGGATATTATTTTTAAAAGGAGTGTATCCCCTAAACATTGTTTTTAATTTTAAAGTAGAGAATAAAAAATGATTGAAAATTATCTATACATTGTGTTAGAAAAATGACAAGCAAATGCCAAATCAGGGAAAAAATAAGTCCTGAAAAGCATGGTCATATAATATAAATTACTATATTAGGAGAAAATTTGTTTTAAATTAGTCTCTTGTTTATGACATCACATGTCGCTTGATATGCAAATGAACTGCTTTTCAATGGGAAATGTGCAATTTGCATATTTAGTCAGAGGTGAAGTCATACACTGGAGACTCCAAAGACACATTAACCCCTTAGTGACAGAGTTCTATGCTGCATTTGATGTGCCTTGATGCCTCGTTCATGCCACACCTTTAACACATAGGCAGTGATCTGCTTTCACTGCCTATGTGATTGAATGCATATGATCACATTAGTGGTGATCGTATACGCGAGGGGGGGTGGGCGGGTGTTCCGAGGGCACACTCAGAGGCGGCTTCGGATCCTGACTATAGCTGCCAGAATGTAGCATTGCGCCATGGAGTCCAATGCTACATTTAAACTCAGGGCGCATATGTACTTTTATATATATATGACCATGCTTTTCAGGATGTATATATACATCCATATGCGTTAAGGGGTTAAAACACATTTGGCATTTGCTTGCAATTTTATAACACAATGTATAGATCATTTTTAATCATTTTTTATAACCTACATTCACAGTGAAAACAATGTTTAGGTGATACAGTCCCTTTAATCTTATCATAACAAGTCTTACTAGAATATGATTAAAGTGAAATGTGTTAGATTTTTTTTTATCCTTTACTTTCCTTACAAGGATGCTTTTTTGGTATAATTTACTGAAATTTCTAGTGGGACCCAATGTATTTGGATCTAAATGCTATGGCCAGTCATGCCTACACTGATACACACTGCATGATTATTGTAGTTAGAGTTCTCAAACCCACAACATAGTATTTTATTAGGCATTAAGTAATACTGAAACACACTAGTGGAACAAGAGCTACGGGTCTCAGTAAGAAAAAAAAATCAATGTGTTTTGCTACCAGCGTACAACAATGTGGCGTGTACTATATTTGCTTTTTGTTGTTTATTGTATTCATCCTTTTCTCTATAGCTCATTTACTGTGCTCTGGGGCCTGCACCATTTGCAGGAAAAGATAATTCAGCACATACTTCACACATGGGTAGAAATTGCTGAATTGTTTTGTTTAATAAATGTAATTGTCAGTTTTATATCCAATGCATGGTATCTTACTGCATGGTTTGTGTGCATGAGCTGAATATCACCATAATCAATGAGGCTATCTCACTGATTCAACTACAGGAATATACTGACCAGCAAGGCAATAGGGCACAGTCTGAATGGAGTTCCCAGTAACGTTAAGCCTGTACACCAAACTAAATGCATGTCCTGAATTGGTCGGGGTTATCTTCTAATGTCGTGAAATTGAAATGCAGTGCTGTGCAAAGCACCAGTATGTAAAGTTCCCTATTTCCTATATAAATTTGGATTATTATGCAGTTATGAGCGTAATGTGCCTTTAGAGACCATAAAGGGACTGCACCACCTAAACATTGTTTATACTGTGAATGTTATATTATGTCATTATATATAAATATATATATATTTAAGGACAGGTAGGGCTTTCTTTTTTTTTTTTTTTTTTAGATTTAACCCTTTGTGTTATGTATAACATATAATAAAGAGTGTACAGATGGCAAAATACTGTTTTTTTGTGGGGGGGGAGGGGGGGGATTGTGGAACACAGTATATTTATCTCCTCTCTCTGAAACATGATCAAAGTGTATTAATGAGAGAGAGGTAGGATTTAGACAGTCAGTGTTCTCGCAAAACTGATTGTAATTTACTGTTTGTTGTTTTGCCTTTATTGCATGTGATCAATGTGATTGACTTTATACATACAGAAATAATTACTGGTCCTGGTCTGCCTTACTGTTAAAAAATTGGGGGGAGGATGGCAAAGGATTGTGACAAGTCCTTAGACATATCAAAATTCTCACTGCAATGGCTGAGACAGCCTGTCTCAGCTATTGCAGGCGAAAACAGACACTTTTCTGGATGTTTCAGACACCCCCTCACTTGATTTGCATAGGGTGAGGGGTATGATTGACAGGTCAGTGACTGTCACTTTAAGACCACCCATGGGTGGTGGCGGTGGCCGTTTGTTTTTACTTTCCTGGACATACTTCACTCATGAAGCTCGAGGTAAGCTAAAAATAGTGCAAATAAGCAGCAAAAATGCAATGATTGTGCCTTTTTAAAGACAGTCCGTACATATACTGGCATCAACGTGAAGGATTTAAGAAAAAATGGTCAGGTGGTTGACGAACCTGATGGTTCTAGGTTACATTTAAGTTCCTGCTTGGTGAACAATTGTATTGACAATGGGTTTTATTCCATTTGAGAAAGGAATTTTCAACTTAAGGGAGTTGAATTTCAAAGGAGTTGGCCACCTTAAGTATGAAATTCCCTTGTTAATTGCCTACAATTCTCTCTTTCATGAATAAAGCCCAATATGTTCAGCGTGGGATGAAATTATAATGGCTTCTTTTTCTTCATTTTTGCGTCATCTGTCATCTTTATAGTGACAATGAACATCTCCCTCTGAGATGATCACAACATTCTGTAAACACAGTTATGGCTTATTTCACACAGTGCTAGCAGCTAGATACTGGTAATCATCGAGTATAGTATGTAGTATATCACCTGTGTGTTTTTTGTAATTTTGTCTCTTCTTTTTTTTCTTTCAACTACCATCTTATGGATGTATGCCACTTGCACAGTTAGACTGCAAATTATATTACAATGACTCTTTTTTTTTTTTTTACAATTATTGACATTTCCTGTTATGTATTGTGCAATTTATATCTGAAATCTCTATCACATATGTTTATTAGTTTTACCAAAACTTTACACGTTCAGTTTCCATACTGTTCTGAAAAATGAGTGCTGCATGATTGGTCTATTTGTCTGGGATTGATGGAGATGGGGTTGTGTGCATATGTGTAGCAGACATTTCTTTCCCCTCACTCCACTCCATTGTAGATGATCAGCCATAAACAGCTTCCCTCTCTACCATTACATGTTGCTAACATTGTTTTTCTTGTCAGTCAGGGATATTAAGTAGAGGAGAAGGCAAAACATGTTTGCAGATGCAAGTAAGGTCTCAACCCTTCCCTGACCTCTTATATGGCAAGGCTTTGCTTACTAATGGACATCCGAGCTTCAAGACCGGCTGGAGGTTAGCACTGAGTGCAAGGGGTTTGGCGGTATGTGAAGGTTAGTGGATGATGGGGAGGTGAGCACCTCCCCCTTGGTGTTTCTACTTGGTGATTGGCAAAGAAGGCTAAGGTTTCTTAATATGATATATATGGTATTATTACAATTATTACTTATTAACAATCAGTGTTATTTATGCAATACATTATGGATGTTAATGTGGCTTTATACTTGACTAATACAGTATTTTATTAGTAGTAGTTTTAGTAAATGCTGTGGTCTGTTTTTCATCCATATATTTGTGTCTGTCATTATTGGGGTATAAGAGATTCATTAAGGGGGATTGGTTTGTTTGGTGCCTTATTAGAGCACAGTCCCCAACTTCGTCATACATGGGAAATGTGTGGGTGCGCCAAAAAAACCCAATTAATATAAAATGATAATTATACAACATCATAAATTATGCAATTGGATAAAAGCAGTGCTTATCATGCTACTATTTATTATGTGTGCATGTTGCTGCCACCTTGCTGTATAATATATTTTACTCATTCTTTGTAGGTATATTTTTATATATATTTTTTATACAATGTGATTTTTTTATTGGAAGTGGGAGGAAAACTGTGTCCCGAATATCTCCAAGAACACATATTTACAGAATAATAACTGACCTTTCCTGGTGTTTCACAAGCTTGTGTATTTATGTGTAGCATTCAGTATCCAGGCAGTTATTCTGTCTAGTCTTTCTTCATACTGTGTTTTTTTCAAATTTATACCTGAACTTGGCATGCATTTCATCACTTGCCTCTATTGTCTATTTTTGTGAAACAAATATATGGTTTGCAATAAAAAACAAAACAATAAACCTGACATGTACATGTTTTAGTGAACATATATTTAAAGATAAAAAGCACACAAGCATTTTTAAAGGTGTTGTTCCACAAAGACATTTTTGGGAACATTTTTAACTTGATTTTCACCCAGGAACACATATTTACTCCCTCAAGTTCCCTCAGCCCATGTGTGCCCTCCCACATCTGACATCACCACTAACACTGCTCAGGGCAGGAGGCTGCAGTGTCTAAAATAGTACAGAACTAAGTCTTATTTTTTTCTCCATTTAAACTACCGTATTTGCTTGAATATAAGACAAGGTTTTTTTCAGAGCAAATGAGAGAGAGAGACAACGTTGAGGGGAGGGAGGGAGGGGGAGAGACAGACAACGTTGGGGGGAGGGAGGGGGAGAGAAAGACAGACAATGTTGGAGGGAGGGGTAGAGAGAGACAGACAATGTTGGGGTAGGGAGGGGGAGAGAGAAACAGACAACGTTGTGGGGAGGAAGGGGGAGAGAGAGACAAGCAACGTTGGGGGGAGAGAGCCAGCATTGAGCAAGTCGGAGAGGAGCATTGGGCAAGTCTGGGGGGGGGGGGAGCATTGGGAAAGTCTGGGGGGTAGGGGCAATTAAATATGAAAAAGCAATTTATATGTGAATATATACAAGTTAAACTTTTTTTTCCTATAGGGTTGTCTTATATTCAGGCTTTTAGTTTTTTTCCTAAAGGAATACCCAAAGTTTGGGGGGGGGTCATCTTATAATCAAGGTTGTCTTATATTTGAGCAAATACGGTATATATGTCCTATAGACATAAATCCTTTATGTGCAATGCTCGTTGTGCATGCCACAGGACGCAAAAAAAAACAAGACAGTCAAATGTGGGACAATTGGCAACCATGATTGGCTAGTATGCATTTGTTTAATGGAGTAGTGTGTCAAAAAAAGAGTGTTTTTTTGGTGAAGCTGCACCACAATTTGGGTATCCACAACATGTGTAAAGGTTTGTAGATTCCATTTGTAACTTGACAGGTAAAGAGAAGGTTAGTTATGTGAACACAGGAAATGGCAGGTATCCCATATCAAACATACATTTACATATTCATTTCAATATACTGGATGTGTAGAGAGATTATCTGAGTGTAGATGTGCAGAAATCTCTTTCCATCCTGTATTTCATAGTCAGGCTCTTTTGTTATGGAAAATCATTTCTCAAACAAACCCTTGATGACCACAAGGCTGATTCATCACTAATCTCCCACCACACAGAGTTCATTTGCTTCAGAGCAATGTGTTCCAGAAAATAAATATCCTGTTAGACTAAAAGGCGTGTCCCTGTCCCGGAACAAAATCTACATATCCAGATCATTAAGGGTCTGTACCATCCTGTTTCTCCAAATATGCCAGTCTAAAGGAATATTGTGCACGCAGTATACAGTGACAAATGTATCAGATCAGTGTATAAAGAAACTGAACAGATAGAATAAAGGACGTAAAGTAGATGGATTATGTGGTATGCAATTCTTTACAATCCTTTCTTTGCTGTAGACCTGCTTAAAGTTGCAAATTAGTTCTGCACTGCATTATTTATGTAACTAAACTGTCCTGTTATAAAGAGAGAACTGTATAGGGCAGTGATGGCGAACGTTTTTGGTCCCGAGTGCCCAATTTTTGACCGACACAAATTTGCAGACCACAAAGTGCCAACACCGCATACTCACACACGCTTATACTCATACACACACACGTTCATACACACTTATACTCATACTCACACACACACTTATACCCAAATACACGCACACTTATACTCATACAGACACTCATACTCATATACACACACACACACACACACACTCATACACACACACACTCATACACACACACTTATACTCATCCATATACTTATACGCACACACACACACTTATACTCACACACACACTTATACTCACACACACACTTATACTCACAAACGCACACACACATACAGGTTCAGCTCTCACCGGTAATCTGCTCCGTTGTCCTGGAGGTGCAGGCATCAGTGTAATAGGCGGGCGCTGCCGGTCACCTGCTTCTTCTCCAGATGATTGGCGCATGTGCGTTATGTGAAGAAGTGTTCAAGTCGGAAAGCAAACAGTTATTTGCTTTCCGACTTGAACGCTTCTTCACAGAACGCGGATGCACCAATCATCTGGAGAAGAAGCAGATGACTGGCGGCGCCAATCTATTACGCTGATGCCTGCACCTCCAGGGCAACGGAGCAGATAAGCGGTGAGAGCTGAACCTGACCGCGTGCCACAGCTCAGGGCTCGGCGTGCCATTAGTGGCACGTGTGCCATAGGTTCGCCACTTCTGGTATAGGGACTACTAAATATAGAGAGAATTGCAGGGAATTTAAATGGGAATTTCAAACGTAAGGCCAAAGTAGCCGAGTTGGAACAATTCTTCCATTCAGCTGCATTGGAGCAGTTTTCCAACACAGCTACACTGGCCTAAATTTTAAAATATCCATCCCAATCCCATGCTATTCTCTCTTTATTGACCCTTCTATGGTTCTGCTGTATTCCATAGCTTTCAGTGTTATAAACTGGATCAAGTTGGCAAGAGAGCCATGGTGGCAAATAGCCCTCCGTCTGGTCTTTTATAAAGAATATGGGCACCTTGCATTGTGAATATAATATATATGAGTGCAAGCAGTCTGTGTTTATTTTTGTTGGTAATTAGTTTACCTAGTAAAGAAACACTAGAGAGTAAGTCATGCAGATAGCTTGGTTGGATGCTCCAATTTGCAGCATCAGAGTAGCACATTGATTCTTGGTAGGATCAATTGACAGGGTCAACTCAGTCCTGATTGTCAAGTACAGAGAGTGACAGACAGGTGAGAAAAACTATTTCCTGTAAATAAATAAAGTTAACCCTTCGCATCCCTTGTTTATCACAGTTTGTTAATGTGATCCGTTTCCTTCCCACTTTATGGCTCTTATTTTGTTGTTCTCAACATTATTATTTTTTGATTAATTATATAATTTTAACATTTTAATTGAACTGCAGTTAACCCCTGCATGCATGTGCTGCAGTTCTGATGACATTTTGTCTGGGGACCTATATTTTTGCTTTAGTTAGTTGGGATAAGAGGATTAGTGTTAGTATTTTACTAGTTGTGTGGAATATTACTGGGAAAAAAAACATGTTCTATTTTTCAAAATGTTCTCCTTTTATACCTATTTTTGAATACTAAATTGTAAATTCTAACAGGAGGATTCTGCACATTTGGTTTCCCTTGTTTTCTCTTTACACTTCTTAACACTTTTTTTCAAGTGGTTTGCACACTCACACTTGCGCCATTTAAATTAAATATTACTACACTATGAGGGGCATGTACTAAAAAAAATTTGTATGTGGAAAACTATATTTGCGCTTTGCTCCTGTTGCAATGTACTAAACATTTAACACTCAAATAGTACATACGAGCAAAATGTGAATAAAAAAGGGGCCCTTGCTAAAAGCTGGTGTAATTTTCGCACGCAAATAAGAATTATTTTTCACAAAATATCCGCAAAACTCTTTAGCGTGCGCAAATATAATCACAATTTATTAGCGCAACCAGAAAAATGCATGCTAAAAAAAAAAAAAAAATGGAAGAGGCGCAAATCAGGAAAAAGAAGCGCAAAATGTTACACATAGTTGCAAATTGCTCCTTACTCACGTTTTACCTACTTTTTCCCCCACTGCACTTGTTTCGTACATGCCCCCCTATATATTTCTCTTTTATATTTAAAGTTTTTTCCAGCGATTCAGCACCATACCCTGTTTCTGTGGACATAGTTTGTTGATTAACAATTCTGCTCTCCCGGTGACCTCTTTATGTGCCAACTTTCATACTTTCAGCGGCAAAAACAAAGAGTGTACCTAGTGTTGTAATCGTAGTTGTAGCAGCACTAAGGCAGTGTGTCCCTAAACCACACACAATACAGTAAATCTAAAAAAAAGAAACAAAAGTCCACTTTAACAAACTGTATATAAAACAATCAACACCTTTTAGGGGAAATATGTGAGAAAAAATGTTTGTTTGTTTTTGTATTAATTCATAACCAGGGGAGACTGTCTCCCTTAAGGTAACGCACTCACAGACTCGTAGGATATAATTGCACTTCAGAGGTATGTTGCAATCTGCTTACATAGAGGGTTTTCTTCTGCCTGCAGAGTGGGTGCCACACCACCATCAGCATAGATCATCTCCAGTGGTAATTAACAGAAAAACTTTAAATATAGGTTAAAATAAAGTCCAGTAGTAGTAAAAAATCCGGTGAGTGCAGGTGAGTTCAGTGCGCTACACGTTTCGTCTGTGGGTTTCAACTTGGAGCAATTTAAGTAGGATTGTCTATTCTACATTAGAAATTGTAGGCATTTTACATGTAAAAGTACCTGGGAGTCGACGTGAACATTTTAACGCTCATGTTAGGAGACTATCAGAAAACTATCATCATCAGAAAACTATCTAAGCAAATAATACTTTTTTAAATGGAGCCTGTCATTTAAAATAAGGGCTTTAAAAAATTGTTAATATCTCATGAAGGGTAAATGATAGATACAAATTCAGAAAGTATTCTATTCAACATAAAGGCATCATTTAAGGAAAAACAAAAACTTTACTCCCACTTGAACATAAGATAAGGCCAAAAACAAAATAAATTATTATAAATACACAGCAGGTAGAAATATAGGCAGACTAAATGGGCCAAATAGACCTTCTGTCGACACATTGTTTCTGTGTGACTCTTCTCCAACATCATTCTCTATTATATTGTAGATCTTTTTTAATATAAAATATCAAGCCTAAACTTATGTCCATCTAACTGAGTGGTCTGGGAAATTAGAAGCATAATAATCAGTTCTTCTTATAAAACCATTAAATCAGAAATCCATTCATTTCGCTTGAATTTGTAGCTACTCATAAATAGTCTGATTTGTTCCAAGACCATTATGTTTCAGTCGTTATCGAATACAAATAATTCTATCAAGGTTTATGTTTTTTTCCCGGTACTTTTATGTTAAGTTTACCATTTAGATGTAACAATGGTATTTGAAGGAAATTGGATTGACAAAATTAGTTTTCGATACTATTTTTATTTGATGGTGGAAGATATTCTTAAATTTGTCAGATAATAAGAAACAAAATGGGTACCACAGACCATGTATTGATTTCACATAAAAGGTTCCTCCACAAAATAAATATCTGGCCTCATGGTAGGAAGACAGAAGAAGTATTCGTAATATTGTTAAGCAAGCAAAGCAGGAAGGGGAATTGCATGTACTTGTCCATCTATGGATAGATTATTTGGCTTGCAATGAGGTTTCAGAGGCAAAGGATGTTTTTTCATGTTCTTGGTGGTGATATTTGGCAGTTTGCAGACACACTGTCATTCTCTTAAGTTCTGCCTGGGTATAACATTCAGGGTGATAAGCAAATGCATATTAGAGACTTCAACTTGTGGCTATTTAGAATAGAATTGAAAAAAAGATGGTCTGCACCTTTCTCAGATGGTTACATGTTCTCAGTGAGCAGTTCAGAGATTTTGCTAAGATGTTTTCAGGGTTCTACCCTGACCTCCTGACACATGCATTTAAAAGTCCTAATTGTTATCGCTCATATCACTCCTTCCTCCTCTAGAGGCACCCTACCTTTTTGTTTTTCTTGTATTTCTTCCCCTCTGTTGGTGTCAGTTGGGCTCGTTAATTTGTGCAACACACATCTATTAAATAGACTTTCGGTTTATGGAATGCATGTAATACTATGGTTTTCTATAAACCGACTCTATATCGGTTTATAGAAAGCCAATAGCATTACATACATACATTCCATAAACCAAAAGTCTATAAACCGAAAGAGAGTTGGTTTATAGACTTTCGGTTAATGGAATGTATGTAATGCTGTTGGCTTTCTATAAACCGAAATAGAGTCCCCATTCATACGAAATGACCTATTTCAACTCTTTTTCGGTTTATAGAATACCAATAGCATTACATATTCCATAAACCGAAAGTCGTTCATTATGTCGGTTTATGGAATGTATGTAATGCTATTGGCTTTCGATAAACCAAAATAGAGTTGAAATAGGTCAGTTCGGATGAATGGGGACCCTATTTCGGTTTATAGAATGCCAAGAGCATTTACTACATACATTCCATAAACCGAAAGTCTATAAACCGAGGAGCGCAACACTACATGTAAACGGAGGACGTTTATATACGTCCTCATGGTCCTCAAGGACCATGCTTTTCAGGACGTATATATATGTCCAAATGTGTTAAGGGGTTAATACAGTGAAGAAGTTTAAGCATATGTGGGATAGGCATCAGGATATCTTAGATATAAGAAAAGGCCAGAGGCCTGTTATCTGCCAACACATTCTATGTTTCTATAAAAATACAAATAATACAAATAATGGTTGGAATTCTTTGATGTACAAAGATAATCACTGTGAAGACTAGTGACTTAGCTGAACTCGAGGCTTTTCACCAATGCATCTCAGATGATCTGAAATGTTTTAATTTGTATAAACTCTAAATAAGTATAAAAGTTTAGATCAATTATCCTTGTTCTGGCATTGTATGTAGATGTGCTCAACCCTGGCAAACAATGCCAGCACAAAGATAACATACAGCACCAGGCCAAGAATAACGATCTTGCACTTATTTTCATTTTTTCTATACAAAAGAGAGAATATTTATTAAAGGGACTGTCTAGTGCCCAAAATTCATCTTCCAAATCTTAATTTATATTAATGTGCTTTCAAAGTACTTTAAAATGCATGTTTTACATTTTGCATTGCTGAAAATATAAAATACTTACAGCTAGATGGAATTTTCAAATTGCAGAAGTTTGCAAGAAACCAGGACTGCTCACACTAGCTGAGTAAAAGTAATTTCCTTTTTTTTGCTGCAGGAACCAATGATAATAACTTCATTCAAATGAATTGCATTTCCTGTCTCTCTAGTATGTCATCAGACAATATGTTGCACTGTTAAGAGATCCTACTGTGTACAATAGCAAGGTCACTCAGAGACCACACAATGAATTAAATTCCAAGAGGCAGGCCGTCAATCATCCTCATTCATACCACATCACTCATACATAGTCTCTTGCCACCTAGGCTGCGCCTGTCTCCTGGGGAACTGGTGCGCACTCGAATGATATCTGTTCTTCAGAACCTGGCTGTGTCACTTCCCGAAGGTGTTTAAGTAGCGCAATTGACACTCCACATCTGCTACGGCAACATTTGTGAAGCTGGACTAACTAGCTCCCCATATAGGGAACTAATGTGATTACAAGAAAAAAAACTCCTATTGTACTATGTGCAAAACTTTATGGGGCTAGAGAATGTAGAGGCAGTGTGTCCTATTTTTTTAATTCTACAGATTGACATAATACTATTATTATTGTGAAAACAAATCACGGGACAGAGCTATAAAATGAATTTGACAAGTATGTGGGCTTGTCACAATCTACAGCAATCTTCCCTTAAATTCATGGGGTTAAATGGCGTGGGTTGATCCTGTTTGCCTTAAGAGTTAGCTAGACCAGATTCAACCATTATTTTTTCAATCACATGCGATAAATGACAATATAATAAAGGGTCTGCAATTGCGGGAACTAATGTCATAACAATTGCATATAGAATTTGACAGGCCTAGAGACTAGGGTTGCCACCTTTTCTTCAAAAAATACCGGCCTTGGTACTGTCTCCATAGACTTAACATTGGCCTGATGCCAATTTTTTACCGGCCTACCGGTAAAATACCGGCCAGGTGGCAACACTACTAGACACTTGTCACAAGCTGCAGCCATCTGCCCCCCAAAATGTGTGAGGGTGGATGGGTTGGGTTGATCCAACCCATTTATTTTCAATGTACATCTTGGTCATGGTTTCTCTGCTGTTTTTTTAAATAGAAACCATTTCCTTCAATGAGTTAACCAGCTGGTATTAACCAGCAGAGCCTTTCAACACAGTTACCATGGTTACTCACCATGCTCCTATTTGTCAGCTCCTTTGAATTTAAGCAGCTAGTCTTAGTAGCTCACTTGCTCTTGCATTGTTTCCAACTTCCAAGTGCAGTTCCTCGTTTCCTGTGATTTCTGTGTTCCTGACCCAGCTCAGCTGACTTCTCTTCTGGTTCTTGATTCCTGGCTTTGTTCCTGACTGGTTCATTTTACTGCGTGCTTTGGTTCTTGACCCAGACGTGCCTCCTGGATATTGTTTTTGGACTATTTTTAACATTTTGCTATTTATTATTAATAAATGTATTTTTGCCATAGGAACCTTTGCACCGGTGCCCAGTGATTTCTATTTACACCTCTGTGTATTTTAATATTTATAAGTATGTAATATGTATGTATATATAATCTGTGTGTGTATATAATATGTGTGTGTATATATAATATAATATGTGTGTATATATAATTTGTGTTTTATTGCTCCCTTACTTTTGTCCCTGGCCTTCTCCTATATTAGCACTGGATTGCTAGATACATATAGGCAGTGTCAGAGGATTTAACACCTGCAATGCTAGACAGATATAGGCAGTGTCAGTGGACTTCACCCCTGCAATGCTTAACCTCTGCAATGCTAGACAGATATAGGTAGTCTGTCACTCACACATTCACACATACACACATAGGCAGTCTGTCACGCACACACAGGGCCGGCGCTACCGTAAGGCAGCACAGGCGGCTGCCTTAGGGCGCCCCAATGGGGGGGCGGGAAAATCGCCCGCTCCCCCAGGCCAGTTTACTTACCTCCATGCTGCTGTTCATGTCCGTGGCTGAGAGGGAAGCGCTGTGCGCTCCCCTCAGGCCGTGCGCATTCAATAAAGTGTGTTGAAACTTTTTTTTTCAACACACTTTATTGAATGCGCACGGCCTGAGGGGAGCGCACAGCGCTTCCCTCTCAGCCACGGACATGAACAGCAGCATGGAGGTAAGTACTGGGGTCTGGGGAAGGGGGGAGGAGGGAGGTATAACGAGCATCTGACTGGCACAATATTCCTGGGCATCTGACTGGCATAATATTCCTGGGCATCTGACTAGGATAATATTCCTGGGCTATGACTGGCATAATATTCCTGGGCATCTGAATGGCATAATATTCCTGGGCATTTGACTGGCACACTATTCCTGGCATAATATTCCTGGGCATCTGAATGGCATAATATTGCTGGGTATCTGACTGGCACACTATTCCTGGGCTCTGACTGGCATAATATTACTGGGCTCTGAATGGCATAATATTCCTGGGCATCTGAATGGCATAATATTACTGGGCATCTGAATGGCATAATTTTCCTGGGCATCTGAATGGCATAATATTCTTGGGCTCTGACTGGCTTAATATTCCTGGGCATCTGACTGGCACACTATTCCTGGGCTCTGACTGGCATAATATTACTGGGCTCTGACTGGCATAATGTTCCTGGGCATCTGACTGGCATAATATTCCTGGGCATCTGAATGGCATAATATTCCTGGGCATCTGAATGGCATAATATTCCTGGGCATCTGACTGGCACACTATTCCTGGGCTCTGACTGGCATAATATTACTGGGCTCTGACTGGCATAATGTTCCTGGGCATCTGACTGGCATAATATTCCTGGGCATCTGAATGGCATAATATTCCTGGGCTCTGACTGGCATAATTTACTGGGCTCTGACTGACATAATGTTCCTGGGCATCTGACTGGCATAATATTACTGGGCTCTGACTGGCATAATATTCCCATTGAAATACTGGTAAGTTTGGTGATTTAACTTTACTTCATTTTAAATATTGTATTTGTTCCCATTTTGTTTCTTCACTTCAAAATAAGATATATGCAGTGTGCATAGGAATTTGTTCATAGTTTTTGTTTTTACTATAGTCCGGCCCTCCAACGGTCTGAGCGACAGTGAACTGGCCCCCTGTGGCAAAATAGTGTGTCTCAGGTTATGTGTGAATTGGTGTGACTGTGTGTGTGTAAGTGGTAAGGGTGTCTCTGTGTGTGACTTTGTGTTTAAAGGTTTCAATGTGTGACACATTTAGAGCATGCGAGTTGAATATTTAGATGTATTTATTTTATACACTATACATTATTCATATATAGATATATAATGTAAGGAGGCTTAATGGTGTGGGAGGCGTGGCGGATCAGAGCAGGGGGGCACCAAAATGCACCTTCGCCTGTGTAGACGAAAATCCTTGCACCGGCCCTGCGCACACATACAGGCTCTCACTCACACATACACACACCCATGTCAGCGTTATTACCTTAATTACCCACTGAAGGCAGGATGCTGCAGCTTTGAGCTCTTTGTGAAGGAGGGACTCAGCAAATCAGGAGAGGCTTCTGAACTCTCAGCCAATCAGGGGAGTTGAGAGGTCTCAACTGACTGTCTGAGACCTCCCTATGTCAGAACTCTCAATCAGGATTTTACACTGCGTCTGATTGAGGCTGCACAGGACAGTCCCGGGCATTCCGGGACAAGTGGTCACTCTACCTCTTGCCCCCTAATATATTGCTGGAGACGCACCGATTGAGCCAACTAGACGCTAGTAATTGAATGCTATTATGTTATAGCGTAGTATTTTTACCTTTAATGCCAAGGTGGTGGGTTAACCCAAACTTACAGTGCCATGGACTAACTTAATGGATACCCCAATAGTAATGTGATGAGAGGTTCCTTTCTACATTCATTTAATCAGTAGGACATGATACTGTCTACTGAACAACGTTTGTTAGGGGTTTAACAAGTTAACTTGCTAGTTGGCATGTACTAAATAATACTGTTGCATATATGAGAGAACATGTGTTCAATCAATGTTATTCATATTGAATGTGACAATTATATGTGAAAATAAAAATAAATCTAATATGAGATGATATCATTGTTTTATTTTCACACTTGATTATCACATTCAGTATGAATGATAGTGATTAAACATTTTCTCTATTAGTATTCACACTGGGTTTCTTATTTTTTTTTTTTTTTAAATAATAAAGTTTCCGTATATATATATATATATATATATATATATATATATATATATATATATATATATATATATAATAATAATTTATTTATCTTGAAAACATGTGCAAAGGGGAGGAGTGAGTAATATAGCCATGCCCAACATGGGGGCGCCCCCAAAAAATCCTGCACCCAGGCACCTGTGACCCTGGGATCGGCCCTGAGCTAATACAGTCTATTATGCTCACGCTACAATAGTATACTGCTTCATTGTTATCCACTCAATGGTTAATAAGTCACTTCATAGGAAAAAAATACAGTTGGCAAGTATATTTAAACTGAAGCTCCATGTGTAAGAGATAAAGTAATCCTCAGTTATTATTATCTGACTTCATTGGATAGCAGGTCTGACACTGGGTGTTTTCTATAGACCATAACTTAGCACAGCAGCATCCAACTAATCAATGAGCACTTAATGCAGCTGAGACCCCAAATTACATCCCTTCCAGATATTGATGGATAATAAGGACCTTTGGGCACAAAATTATCTACCTTTCCTGTAAAACCTTCACCGAGTTCTTGCTTTTTTTCTTTTCAAACTTGGCAATGCATTTCCCTTTCTTTAAAAAAAAACGTTGCCTCTATGTATTGAATTAGAATAACATTAAATGTCTGCCGAAATCATTCCCTTCTGTCCTTGAGTAAATGACCATATTTCACCCTAAAGGAACTTCACCATCTAAATGGTGATTACAGTGTGAATGTAGAGATTAAAAAAGGATACACACATTGTTCAAAGCATGTTTCTCTTCATCTATGCATTTGTTTGCAGTTCTTTATAGACCAGTTTTGTTTTATTCTTTACATTCACAGTACAAAAAAAAAACAATGTTTAGGTGATAGAGTTCCTTTAAGATGTGCAGATTTAGATTTTAAAAAGGAGCGTTAATGAAAAAAGCACCCTACAGGGTAGCACACATTTTTAGTGCAACAGTGTAGTATACATTTTCCATAACAGACAATCCAGTCACTCTATTTTACATGCTTGAAGGACACTGTAGGGTCATCTACATATGTCTCGATTTGGTCAAAAATTGAGTCAGTACAGTGCATACAGCCAAACTGTATAAAATGCGCAGTTTAGCTACCCAACATGGCTGATTTTGCCCCGGAATCGCCAATTTCCATCCAATTTTGTCAGCTTTTGGCAAAATTCAGTTCAGGCAGGTTGGACAAGTGAAATCCAATGGATTGCAGAACAAACCTCTTTTACAGAAATTGCTATCTTTCGGGTTCTTCAATTCCCCAGATTTTAGCCTGAGAACGAGTGTAGAATAATTAAAGTTAATATATTAGAAACACAAAATATTTGCATACATTTACAATATATATCATAATACATAACATTATTAATAGATACTATTATAATATCAAATTAAAGTTAAAATATTAGAAACAACTAATTTACATACTATTATATTATACTATACTATATAACATTATAAATACATACTTTTATAATATACATTAATGTTACATATTACACTAGTATATTTATATTAAAATACTATGGTTTACATTTTAATAAAAAAATATTTTATATTATTTTAAGTTTATTTTATTTGTATGTCATTGATTAATGTGTTAATTTTGGGGGGCCATTTCGGGAGTACTTTGGCTATTTTCGGAGTTCGGCTTCTGAAATGTTGGCACTAAAACTGCCCACATTGGCTGATTTTTGCACCTATTCAAGATCACTTCGGTGGTCTCTGAGTTGCCCAAATTTGAGGACTACGTAGATCATCAAAGTGATCCAATTGGTTCCCGAAACGTGAAAAAAATGGTCTTTATATTATATTACCATTTATTTATATAGTGGCAACAATTTTTGAAGCACTTGGTACAGTGAATAAATCGGAATTTCAGACCATGTTGGAGTAACAGAGACAGACTGAAACATTAGATAGAGAGCCCTGCTCACAAGCTTACAAGGTATGTAGCCAAAGCAATTATAACAACATTATAACAGTCAATATTTTTGACATTTTCACTTCAACAGAGAATACAAAATTCACCGAATTTCATATTTTTTAAGGCTATAGTTTGCCCTATGCAGACCTGAAGTCTTTTTTATAAGTGGACTGTATTCTACTGAAGCCCAAGTTATCAAGCAGCAATCTCAAGCAGGGACACTGTGTGAAACAAAATTCAGATATCAGAACTGTACTGGGTAAAATAGCTTATGTAAAATCAAACATTATAGACACCTTGGATAAAATGGATTCTGAAAAAAAAAAAAAAGCATTATCCTAAAAAATGCCTGACCCCAGGAAGAACTTCCCTCTTACAGTGCGATTTGTTATATCCCTTATGTGGAAACTTTATCTCAAAGCATAATATAGTTTCCGTCTATATTCATAGCACATTTCTGGTCTATGTGGCTGGTGATCATTTATTGGTGGTTTGCACAGAGCAATTAGGAATGAGCAGGAGTTTTAATGATCACACAGGGGTAATTTGTAATGAACTGCTCAGAGAATTGAAAGCATCATTGTTTACATGAACACAGGATTAATAAATAGAGTAAGATGATGAGCGACAGCATTAGTATCCAGGAATGGAGACAGAATTAACAGAATTTACACTAAAAGGTTAGTTAAACTCTACTGGGCAAACAATTCAATTTCCTACCACTAATTAGTGTAATTGGCTTTTTAGAAAAACTAATTTTCCTGTAACATAACTCTTTGCTTATTTCCATCTTACAAAAATATTATATTTTTCTCTTTTTTTTGTCCGGGAACACTAAATTAGAGTGGATTGGTTTCTGACGTGGCAAATGATATTAGGTTGTTACATAATCTGCAGTCATTTGTTGCTGGCTCCCCAGTTATTCAACAAACTAATACAATGTTAATGAAGCCAGTACTTGTTTGCTCATAAATCATATCCTATTAGCACTCCCAGAGGATGCTCTTATATTTAGTAACAAAATATTTAAGTGTATTTAGTGTATTAACTCTTTGAGCGGCAATTACTGCAGTTGTGCTATCATGGTTGACGCCTGATAGTCGTAGTGTAAAATTACTTACAGTAAAAAGATAAGCTTTTAACCTTCATTAGATTCCAGGACAACTGTCGGCAACAAAACACGTTCTGTTTAATTGAAAGATTGCATCAAGTATAGGCATTTTAAATAGAATTGTTTTAATGATAGAAAATGAATGATGTGACTTCTTTGCTCTGTGTAGATCAGTTAGGGGGTGGACTTCTTGGGTCAGATTGTCTCTCATCTGACCTAAGATTCTAAATATCATGTCTGCCCCCAATAGACCTATATAGAGCAATTAACCACTTACAGTAATGTGAATGTAGCTTTATATTTAAAGTAAATCTGAGTTAAAACTATTTAAAATACAAAACAATTCATCATATCTCCATGTAGTAATTACAAAGAAATTTACAGAAACATGGTTATATGGAAATAATATTAAATTTAGTGGCAAGAAACTACATTTTGTGAATAAAATGGGTTAACACATGTTTGGACATGACAGGTCATGCCTATTGTGGAACGATAAGGGGAGATGTTCCATATTGGTATAGTTAAGATACCATGCACACATTTTATAGGAACCTATTAAATCCGAGAGCAGTTTTCAAATGCTGATCTTTTGATGTTCTGTAAATAATACCATTAAACTCTGAAAGAGCCTCATCAGAGAAGGCATGAAATAGCACATCACTCTGAAATTAAATCTGGGACAATCCGGGCTTCAGAAACACGATAAAAATAGATAGAAAGCGATATAAATCTGCAGATGCTCAGGCAGGCACAGTATTCCGCGGTTATTTCACATCTTCTGTTTGATCTCTGGACCATTTCAGGGCTTGATATGTTTTGAGTGTGTCTCACACGTCCAGATTTAAACAAATCACTCTGATAATCAGGCTCTCGGGTCTCGATTTAAAAAGCCAATTCTATTTTTTTGGAGAATATGGCAAATGTTAGTGTTCAAATAGCAAGTAATATCACTGTGTGTTTATACTGAAAAATCAGCTATTGCTCTTTAACTCCTCACCCCTAAACTCCATTGACTCTTTTCTCCTTCCTATTATCTTCGAATCCTTTCCTTTTTCTTTAGCGTTACAGCATTTTTTTTCCCCTGTGGTTTTTACTTGACCACCTCTGCCCACCTCACATGTCTTCTTTACTGCCACACTAAGCTTTTCTCCATCACTGTCATTATTTGCACAATTGTTTTGTTACTAATGTTGCCAGACCAGGCATTTCTTAGCTAGGCTCATGCAACTCATAAGTACTTCTCTGTAGTATGTAGAATTCATTTGTGTGTGTTAAGAAACCGATCAGTTAACAAAGGTAGTTTGTATAGGATCCCTTGCTTGTGAAGACATGTACAGATTATTTGTGCCCATTTTGAAGTGGCTGATCAGGCAACCCTACATGTTCTACTCTACTATGTGCAAGACTCTCTATGTTGTTCTCTCATTCTGCACTTTCCAATCATCAATTTCTTCCTCTTTGTTTTTATGTGTTCTACCTTCCTTTCCTTTTTACCTTCACTCTCCACTCTGTACAATGTTTCTTCTAGCACTGTACATAGGACTACCAACTGAACATTTGCTCAACTTGCTAGCTAAATTTAATATACTAGTAAACAATTTTCACTTGTGCTTCCAATATAAAATAATAATTGAGAAAATAATCTAATATAAAAGCTCAAGTGAAAATATGAATGTCCTTAGTATGAGAATAAACTAGCATGTACTGTTTAAGTATATTCCTGGTTGTTCCCTGAGTTCACCTTAAAAATGACATCTCAGTTTGTGGAATGTTAAAATGAAGGTCAAACTGTCAGCTCCGACAGATCCTGATCAGTCGTGCTGGGTGTTCACATGCTCAGATTGGCTGAGGGGACCCTGACTGTATCGGCATGTACCAGCATCAGAAGAGGTCCACCTAGCTGGGAGGCAGAGCTCAGAGTAAACCAGCGTGTATCTGTAAATATACTCCGGGTTTACTCCAGAGTAGTGGCACTACGTTTTTAACTTTTGCTCTTAGCTCTTATCACTGATGCAGAAGTTAAAAACAAAGTGTAGTGCCACAAAATAACTGCATGGATTGAAACTAGACATGTGCATTCGTTTTCGGACGAATGCATATTCCGACAGAAATGGTTCTTTTATCCATTCGTCCGAATAACGAATGACAAAAATTAAAAACAAAGCAGAATGAATGAATGCAAAATGAACGAAATTCATTCGTTATTCGGTCATTTCTTCATACTGTCATTTAAACAAACCACCTTGTCATTCTGCTAATAGCATTACATATACAACAACTTAAGGTTAAACTGAGGGGAAATTGAGGCGACATTAAGGCGAATAGCCGAATGGACGGATTCAGATTTGTTTTTATTCCACATATCATCATTCTATGCCGAATAAAAACGAATCTGAAATGAATACTGGTGGTCTGATGACTCTGGTTTGATCTGATCTGTTGAATTGATCCATTCTGCAATTTTGCCTTAATTTTTGCATCAATTTCGACTCACCTTAAGTTGTTGTATATGTAATGCTATTAACAATGCTGTTAACAAATACATACAAGAACTGAAGCCGAAATGATGGTATTATTCAGGTGAAATTGAGGCAAATGTCCAAACAGAAAATAACAAACACATTTTTTTCATCTGATAGGATGAAAACGAAACAAAAATGTTGTTAGCGCCCAACTCTAAATGAAACTACAAAACAAAAAGCAGCAGCAGGATACACTTACGCTATCTGTGTGCAGTACTCCACCCTGCTCGCTCGTGTTATAACAAAACAAACACCAGCTACTTTACCCGGTTACACAGCTCAGGATCCAAGGTATAATTCATGGCTCGGGTCAACTGCATTTTCAGTAAAGCATAGCTTTTATTGCTTCAAATATGAAAAGGGACAGGCTTGCTCTCTGCTTTACTACACAGTGTCAAGTCTGCTATACCTCCTGTCTTTTATATATGATACAATAAAAGCTATGTTTTACTGAAATTGGAGTTGTCCCGAGTTGTGTAACTGGGTAAAGTTCCTGGAGTCTGATTATTTGTATGTATTGAAACTAGCCATGCTAACCCACTGTAACAATAAGGCTATCTTGTCAGTAGTTTGGCATATAGAAATTCTCCAACACTGGGTGCATCATGTGGGAACTGTAAATATGGTTTATGCTCTAAGACTATTACTTTGTCTAATTATACATTCACTAAAAGTGTATTAAATGTAAATGCATGATAAACAGAGTAGGGGTAGGCACCACGATTGTTCATGGTTGATATTTACTCATCTTTGTGAAAGACCACTTTTACCAAGCCACACCTCCTGGTACACTGTGTTGTTATGGGAAAATATTGGGAGATGTGTGTAACTATAGTGTTACTAGACCCCTCCAGCCCTTCTCACTGCCTATCTATGTTTAGGGTGTCTCAGTGTTGACCTCAGGTGGATTAGAGGAAACTTAGAAGATGAATAAATAATCTTCGAACTATGTACAAAAAATTGAGAAGGTCGTGTATTGCATTCCCAGCTTCAACAAAAAATGTTTTTTTGATATGGGAATTCATTGTTCACTTTGTGCACACCTTCTGCATCTGTCTTCTTTGTACTAAGATTTGGAGGGTATGGGTCAGCCATCACTGATTTAGGAAATAGAAGTAGGGGCAATTGGCTGAAGCAGAAAAAGGTTCATGTTAAAAATCAAGTTGGGAAGAGAGGAGAAAATATAAAACAGTTTGAGGGACAAGAGGGGTTTTGCACTAAACCTAAACTCATAAGGGATTTAGCAGGGAACTCCAAATATCAGGCATTAATAGGAGAGTTGGGAAATGTATGATTATTGTAGTTCATTGGTTCTCTTGAAAATTGACCTTGTATTCCATGTTCCTCTTCTCAAACCCTTAATCATTGGATCTTCAAAGCATCCATCTCTTCCTCCTCCATCAATTACAAATAGTGTAGAAGATTTGAAATGGAATCTACACTACCTTTCATAGATTGGGGTCATTTAGAAATGACCTTGTTTTCCATGAACACATACATCAAATATGTTCCATAATGAATAGGAAACACAGTTAAGATGTTGACTTTTAAAATTATAAAGTTGGGCTGCCTTCTATCGCACCTCGGGCCATTTAGAACTTTACCGAGACATATGGGCTCCTTGGTTGATACTAAGAACTACTTAGCCCCACCGGCTTTTGGGACCGGTCAAGCCACAAAAATCATTTAAGCCATAAACAATGTCCAAACTTTATTTCGGATTCGTTTGATGTTATTTAATGAACAAACAAATACTTTTCTAAGTTCCAAACTTTTGAACAGTAATGTATATTGGATGCCAGACTAAGAAGAAATAAAATTGAGTATCTGGTATCATGGAAGGATTATGGACCAGAGGAGAATTCTTGGAAACCTGTAAACATGATTGACATGCCAAATGTAATCACCTACATCTCTACATCTTGAAAAGCCTTCCAGTTTGGGCTCACAGAGGTAGCTCTTGAAGGGGGTACTATCATGGGGCTTGTGATCACCACTGTGGCCCCACTACGAGCAGAAAAACTTCTGCTCTATGATGAGCAGAATCATGTCTGAGAAACCATAGTTACGTTGACTTTCTGAGAAAAAAAGGAAATTGCTAACTCTTATGCTATTTAAAGTGGTCTGAAATTCAATACAGCATACTTTGCTATGTTACCTGAAGCTGCGGGAAGGATCATGGATTTACTTCCAAAATCATAACTAGCCTCAGTTATATCCAAAAGTGGAAGACTTTTCCTAGAAAGGTTCTCATGGATATCCCTGCCTAAATTGGAGACTCTACTTTGTTAATTAACATGACAGGAGTAGCTTCGGTCATCGGGGGATGTATTCTCCTAGAAATAACTGATAACTTAAAACCAGACTGTGGGATAGAATAATGGCCCCAGCACTTTATTTAAATAGTCATTGCATTACATTTTATAACATTCCACAACATGTACCAGTATAATACAATTACTAACATAACATTCCATACAACAACAGAAAGACCAACCAAGCATGCACGAGTATCCAGGTGGCTGCTGAATGACCTCCATTTTCTGGGCATATACCTTATCCTGAGGTTCGAAGTACCACTTTCCCCTCGAACCGCCCACCAGAGGCTTGATTGACTCCCCTCATTCTGTTCCTCCATTTACCCTCCTGGATACTTGGCACGCTTCCGCCAATGCTGTGACATGAAGATACAGAATTAGACAACCTTAAAGAAAAAAAAGGTGGGAGGGTGGGCTGGACAACAGGTAAGGGAAAAGTGCTAACTTAAAATAGCTGCTCACTTCCTGTTCCCTAACTTTTTAAACCTTCCTAACTCCTCCCACTAACTCCTCTATTGGGCTGAACATGTCATCTCAGCACTCTGTTATGAACGCCCCTCCCCGACCTTGCTTGGGGGCTACAGTGCTTGCCTTGTTTCCATGCATTTGCTATCTGCAACCCATAATATACAGACTTACTTACCTTACTCCTGTTTTCACCAAATCTGCATTATAGCAACTGTGCAAAAATACTTCCCTTGTTTCTATGCATTTACCACGTGCAATCAATAACTCAAATAAGTATTTATCTTGACCCTGTGATCACCAATTATAAGAAATGTGCAAAGTAGACAAAGAGATTAATCAATTTGCGGAACTTTCAATAAGATTTAGTTTATCGAGTAGAGAATTGTTTTTCTTTTCTGAGGATAGAAAAATTCACATGGAAGAAAATATCTGGAGCACATCTTCTCACATAAAAAAATCCCTAAGGTGGTGGCAAGGTGTCGTGAATTATTGAGAATGGCTCAAAGTATAGAGGTAATAACAGCAAGAAATGGGGAAAAATATTGAGTATTAAAATAGATATTATTGACTGGAACAAGGCGTGGAATTTCGTGAATAAAACTTTTCATTCTCTCAATGAAAAAGAAAACCAGTATAAAGTGAGGGTATTTGGTACGGGACATATTGAACAAGATGTACCCCCCTACAGCCACCAAACTGCTGGAGATGTGGAGAACTTGAGTTGCCTGAAAGTGAAGCCTCTATGGAGCTGGACCTATAGCTGGATAAAACTAATAAGAAATCTAGATATGGAATTAAGTCCAGAGGTAGTGTTGCTTCATTTAAACATACAAAAGATGCCTAAAAAGATCCACAGCTAGTAATCCATTGCCTAGTAGCTGTAAAAATAATAATAGCTAGAAACTGGAGGTCGAGCCAATCATTTGATTCAAAAATCAGCTGATAAAAATGGAAAAGGAGACCTGCTGGTCAACATATAATTTCAGTACCAGAGTATGTATGTATGAAAGTTGGCTAAATAAAATATGAAAATCATAAATTGACATCAAACCTTGTGTGCGTTAAGTGGTAATATGTATAAACTGAGAATTTTTTTTATATATTCTTGTATTACGAATGTCTGCAAAATGTTTTAAAATTTGAAAAATAAAGATGAAAAAAAAAGAATTGTGCAAAGTACTTACTTTGTTTGTGAGCATTTACATACTTCAACTTTTCTGCAGCAAACCTCTAGATGAGACCTACAGATGTATCCACACTTAGTGTCTCTTTATCTCCCCCTCTAATCTATTATTTTCTGGACCAACTACACAAAGATGTAGTAATATAAGTGTATCTTCGTACAGAACACCATTCTAAACTATTTAATATAATATCATCTCTTTCTTTCTTTCCTATCCCTGCAGCGACACCCCTCTGTGCTGACTTTTTTGTTTGTTTGTATTTATATGCTGATTGAACAAATGTTCTAACATTTGTCATCTCTCAATGTTCAGAACCTCTATAGAAAATGTAAAATGGCAATGAATGCAAATCTTCCCCAATTACTCCAATAGAGAATCTCTGTATGTTGTCTGCATCCTTATTGTTGCATCATATACCTGTCTCTTTATCCACATCTCTCTCCCCTCTCTATCACTTTCTACCCCAGCACCCAGCATTGTCTTTGTCTTCACTCTCAGCCCCATCCTTCCAAAACACATACTATCGTAGAGTCCTCTTTTCCCTAGGAATCAGCTCTATATTCAGCTTCCTCTGCTCATACATTGATTTTTTTTTCTAGGAACAATAGCACAGAGATGAGAACAGAAGACAGAAGATTGCAGCAAACTGTTGTGACTCTATATTGCTCCAGTCTGTGTCTTTGTAATATGCAGCATCCTAAAGAAGAGATGTCTGTAGCTCACTCTATGAGAGGGAGTACAGGCTGGGATAAAATGGACACTGCTGATAAGCAGGGGAGGAGATGTAGAGCATTTGATGCAAGTGCCCAAATTAAACCTTAGGAGAGCATAAAACCCTGTTATTATTTCTATTGTCCCGACAGCCAGTTTACAAAAGAATGGACAGCTGTCTGAATGGACTCACAGAAAAGGATGAACAATCATATAATCTCAGTTTCATTTTCAGTGTTTGCTTTTCTTGGCTACCACAATAAACAGAATAAACAATTTTGTGCAACAACATAAAATGTAGATAGATCAAGAGTTTAAAATTACATTTTTACATGACTGATGAAGACCACTCATCTAATTGGATAAATAAATCCTGACCTAATGATCTAACCTCTTCCTGTATGAGTCTCGGTTGTTGGAGTCATTTATACAGAAAGAATGGGAGATCTAACATTGTCTACTTATAGTGTGAATCCTGTATAGCCGACTGTATAGTGGGGCCTATTCACTGGCCTATTCACTAAAATGTGAACTTTGGAAAAATGACAAGAGAAGTGCAAAAAAAAACAAAAAAAAAAACATACATTAATAGTTGGTTTTGAAAAATAGGCAGGTTAGATAATTTTCACAACTCAGGCATTTTTGCAGTTCAGGTGTCAATTCACCACAGTTCACTTTGCAGTGAATAGACCTCAATGACAATGAATTCCAAAAATATATGATATTGTTTTTAAATTGTGTACCTGGGAGATAGAACAGATTGTCTTTGCAGACAAAAATTTTATCCCACTATATATATATATATATATATATATATATATATATATATATATATATATAACAACACAAATAGTGCTATAAAAAGGTGAACAAAGTGGTGTTGCACCTACAAAACAATATACTAATCATTTATACTTGGAAAAAACAAGACCACATATTCCAGCAGTTTTTCCATGGAAAATAAAAAATATAAAACAAACATATGTATGACTCTGTATATACGAGAGAAAATATATTTCCTGAACCCCCCTGGAGTTACACTCACATGGGGCATAGCCACACAATACTGGCTATAATATAGGGAGTCTTTGTTGGACGACAATGCCCATCATCCAACTGGTGATAGCAACTTTATGCCTATATGTGTTCGGCAGCAAAGTCACCCGTAAAAAAAATTATATATGCAGAGGAGAAACAGACATAGTGTGACACAGTAAACAAATTGATTTATTGACCCCCAACATATAAGACTTAATTTAAAGGAATATACAAGTGCACATCAGGGTAAGAACAACTTGCTTATCAGTGACTGCATGGAGTGCATAAAGAGCGCATATATTATATTATAAACATTAGAATTTGGGTTGACTTATGATGGCTATAGGTTTTAAAATATGTAACATTTCTAGAAGACATTATTGTTCCATAACGTATACATAATCTAGAACACTCAAGTAATTTTAATAGGAGTCATTGTGCATCTGGCCAGTTCACCACAAATTAATTGCTGATCAATTAGGCTGCTGGTCAATTACTGACTTGTCATTGGTCAATTACTGCATAGATAAATTGCTTATTACCAGTTAATCAATTATCCCACAGGTCAATGACTGACAACCCACTACTCAATTATATAATTGAACAGTTATCCCACATATTGACTATAGATCACGTAAGTTTTCTCCAGTTTCTATATTGTGCCATGAAGCGTATACACTGAACAAGATATGATATATAGTGTAGAATAACAAGGTTCCATATTTTTAACGCATGCTGAATTCGAAATTTACTGAGGCTTTTTCACTATAGTTGCCAGGGTAATAGTGTGAAATGCATGGTAAGAAACGTGGCCATCCATTATATAGCGAAGTATGGTAAAAAATAGATAAAACAAGAGTAAAGAGCTATTTGCGAATATTTGCAACCTGTTTCCTCTTTTTTCTGTTTTGCCTCTCTTCCATTTATTTTTATTTCATGTACATTTTTTCGGGTTGCGGTAATATATTGGGATTATATTTGCACACTCTAAAGACTTGTGTGCTTATTTTGTGAATAAGAAAAATATTTCTTATTCTGCAAATAAAAATATAGCAGCTTTTAGCAAGTGCTAATAAAAAAGGCATGAATAATATTTGCAAACAGGCCTGTTTGTATTCGCAAATATAGCTGGTTTTTTTTTTTTTTTTACACTTTGCTCATATTTATTATTTGAGTGTTAGATATTTAGTATATTGTAAAAAGAGCAAAGAGCAAAGATAGTCTTACACATAAAATATATTGGCATTAGTGTATAAATCTGAGGTCTATTCACTAAATGGTGAGTTGAAGTGAGATGCACATTTCAACTCACCATTTTAACTATGCAGATTGCAGCTACCAACCTGGTGAGTTTCCCCTTCTAAGCAAACCAGGAGTGAGTGTCCCTGCACAATGTATAGCTAGAAAGGCTGGTGTGGGAGGCACACTTCACTCTCAAAACACCTTCATAGCCACTTCCCTTTTGGAGGTCAAAGAGGTTGTGAGGTATGCTATCAGCTATATCCAAGGATACATATTACTCCATTGAACAAATTGTTTTAGACGTTTGTTCTCACATCAGTGTAATATTACGATTCAACGCACATTTCAGTTGATCAGGAGAAGAATTCTCCACTAACTTTGTAACGCTGAAGACATTTAATTTTGTTAAATGTTTATTAACAAATGAATGAATCATGACTTGGATACAGTCCTGCTCAATTTAGCTGTCCTTGTGCAGATTGTCTAGGACATGCATATTCTGAGGTCGCCAATATGTGAACTTTTATAAACAATGCATTATTCCAAAATAAAAATAATCACCTAATAATCAATCCATTCTATGGGGTGAAGCCGTTGTTAAAATAGGGATAATGATTGAATAACTCTCAGCACAACTTCCATTACACATTAAAATGTAACAAACTAGCCAAATAATGGAAATAAGACCAGAGGAGGAAGATGGGAAGTCTATACGTGGATATTACAGGAGAAGACATTCCGGTCCTGGTGGTATGCAGAAAGCAGTGATTCCCAAACCAGTCCTCAAAGCCCACCCTAAATCCTGGGCTGTTGGATGGACCTTGAGGGCTGGTTTGGAAATCACACATTAGATTAGTAGCAAGAAAAGGAGATGATCAGCTCCAAACATCAGTGGATCAGTGTTGAGATCTCTTAAGTGTTAGTTTTGGGATTGAACCAAGCCAAGCTGACCTTGGCCCTACACCTAGCTTGTATAAACACTAATAGCAATGAATGCTATACAAATCAGTATCATCTTGTGATTGCTTCCCCACTACTGTTATTAGTGTTCGATTAACAAATCTAAAAGGAAACCATCTACTGTATAAACAAATGTTTATGCAAAACGCCATCAAGACTATTCGCTAAACAAATGGACTGTGGTAAACTAAAAAGGATTAACAAACATCATGCATTATTATCTGAATTGGATACATTCTCCAGCTTTTCTATAATTCGAATTAAGCAATTAATGTGTACTTTTTGCTATTCCCTTTTCAGTTCACCACACTTAACCATTAAGTAAAAAGTTCGGCACTTGAACTATCACATAATGATTTTCTCAGTACTGCCCTTATAAAAAAGTCTGTGACACAACTTACATGAGATCACCCAACGTTCTCGGATCATATCCATGGAAAAGGCTTTGGGGCTGGAGCATTGGGTTTCTCGTGTAAGCCTTCCCTTTTGTCCCTTACTTTTGTGTAAGGTTTGTGGCTTAGTTTTCTAGGACATAACTTGAATAAAAGTGATTTTCTGCATGTGGTGCTCCGCTTTTTATCTATCATTGTGTTTGCTTATAAACTGGCATCCTGTCATTATACCAATTTTTGTTCTTAATGCGTAGTTTGTTTGTGTGTGCCCCTGACAGCCATATAAGTATTTCTCAGTTCTTCTGCCTGATCTGTTTAAATGTGTTTAGTTTGTTGTAAAGTATTGTACTTTAAAGGCCAGCAATGGGCAACGTAGCAGCCTTGATTAGTGCAGGAGTCACGTGTATAGAGTACGCATTCAATATATACATCAGTGCAAGCTGGTGAGTGATAGTTCTCATCTCTTTAGAGATAAAGTAACTGTTCATTAAACATTTCTCTGTCACAATGAAATGAGCCAGCCGGGATTAGAAATTTATCACTAAACTGCAGCGAGGGAAAAATGAACTTGCATTAGTTTTATGCAAATGATCTTATTTGGAATTGTACAAAAGATCTGAGTCATTATGTTTTCCGACAGCTGAGAGACGGAGCTCCTCATTAGGACGACTGAGATCTGGGCCGTGATCAGTGCTATCCAGTGCTATTCTAGCAACACGGTGTGATTGGGAATATGATGAGATGTGGGGAGGGGAGTGAGTGATACTCTGTAACTATTCCATGTCCTGTGCTACCAGTTATTCCTTTTACCTTTCAGATGCACTGCGAAGAATAAAGGCTAATAGGCATTGCAGTTATAACTGTCAATCTATCTATCACTGTTAAAGTAAGGGTTAAAGTACAACCAGTGGATACCTGATATTTTTCTCAGTAATGTAATGGATGAAAGTACAAGACTGAACTATAATGCAATATTATTTGCTGTTGTCAGGTTTAGTGAAGTTGCATGTTTGGTTAGCTCTGCCATGATGAGATGGATAGGTGGAGGAATAGATCCAAAGTGTGGGAAGTTGGAGCTGGACCAACAATCCCTGGCTGGGAGGATGTGCAACAACAAAGTCTGTTGAGGATTACAGTGTCAAAGCACCCAAGCTGAGTTAACACAGGCAGACCCAGCACTAGTATCATTATAATTTAGAGTGTCTTATAACCACTTGTCTGAAGAGTGCTGTGTCTGCCTTATGTCCCAGAAAGAAACCCCTGCTCTATCAAGGAAGGGGACAAGGCAAGTGCATACATTGTATTTAAAAACTCCCATAACCCAATAGCACATGGACTCCATTTTTTTTGGTAAAATTATTGTCAACAGCTTTAATACAATTATTCATATGAAAAAATCAATGTCATAACAAACCCCCATAATACTGTATGTAAATCACCCCTCTTTCCCCATCATATACATCATATTGACAATGACCCCACATTTTAACATAACACTATAACAATATAATAGTGTAAAAAACATCCATAAACATTATAAAGTTCAAATAACTTGCCCTATAAAACAATGAAGGGGTATACCGAGATACCCCAACACCTCCCCAGGTTTTGAGCCACAGGCAAGCTCAACAATCTACCAAACCAACTTTTAAAGCACCTAATTAGTCCAGTACCCTAATCACAACCCATTGGACCCGACCCCATTTCCCTATCCAGCCCCCCGCCGCTGTAACTCAAATGGGGAGCAAAGAAAGAACCTTCCTAATAAAAAAGGGGAGGGAGGGTGAGACAACTTTGAGAAAAGTTAAACTGACTGAAATTTAAAATGGCCTCTATTTATAATAAACCCACTCCTTATCATCTAGCAAGCCAATCAACATACACCCTTTAATAATGCTTGACTCTTAGCTCTGTCAAGGACCTATTTCTCTGCTGATCTGTGCTTAATTTTTCAGTTTGTACATTTTCCTATTGGTTCTGTTAATCAAAACAAAGTGTTATGCTTACCAAGATATGTGGCACCCTGGTAGCTGACCCTACTTGTTTCTTGTCACTGTTTTGTAGTCATGGATGTAATCTTCCTTGCCAGTGCTGGTTCATTATCTGGCGGAATCTGCTCTATCGGGCAGGAACAGTGTCTTGCTGGTGGTTTAGAAAGACCACCAAAATAGAGATCTTTTTAATCATTGATTCAACCACCTGTAGAGGCTGATGGTTTATCAACTGAGAGGTCATTCAGTTTAAATTAATTATGGTGGTTGAAAAGTTGGATAAAGCTGTGGCCAAGCAATTGCCCACTATTTCTATTTCTGTGTCCGTAATTAAGTGGGATGCTTGGTTTTAGTCATTGACCATATCAATCAAATACAATTATAGAAAACATGGTGATGAACTCCGGCTATGAAGAGGGATCCTTCCCCACATCATTTTTGCAGTTTTTAAAAATCTCATAATTTGACTAAAAACTTTTTTAAAACTAAAAAAGTGAAAACATCCCGCAATGGAAGAGGCAATGATGGAATCAGGCAGACTTGTTTTCTTGCTCGGAACTCTCATTTGAAAAATGCATCCACATCGGTAGCCATTTTCCTGACATCATCATTTATCTTTGACTGTAATGCAGTCATATTCTGGGATCTATTCCTAAGAAATTATTCAGCCATTCTATTTGTTTATATTTGCCGACAAACACCAACTGTTTGACTATGGTTTCATTTTAATATGGATTTTTTTTTTGCTTTGCTTCATCTGGCCTAGCAGATCTTTTCATTGGGTCTGTTTGCTCTTTTATCATTCTTAATGAAAAAGACAGAAGAAATGGAGAGTTTGGAGAGTTAACACGATGGAAGCCGCAAACTGTAGTGTTTTATTCCATTAATATATTTCAATTTGACCATATGAGTGTCATGCCAAACATAAAATAATTGTATAGGGTAACAATAGAAAGTATTTATCCTTCATTTAAAATAATTTTAAACTAGATTGCTAATCAGAATTGTACTTTGAATCATCAAATACAATTTTAAAGCTTATTTTTCAACATTTTCAGCAGTTTTTTAATAAAACTTAATAAAAGATTTCTGCATTGCTTGACATTTTTCTTGGGGTACATGGGGCATATTGCATAATTTTCTCATTTTGTACAGTGAACCGCTGTGATAATCTAGGCAAGCTGAGTAAAGCCTGGTTTGTGATTGGCTACTGGTTGCAGCTTTCGGTTTTAAACATTTACTGGAAGGTTTAAAAAATGTGATGCAATTCCATGTCGACCCACACCACACAGGAAGAAGCAATATCTTCATAGGATAATTACAGGTACATGTGTCATAACGCTGGTTAAATGAAAGTCATTATTTAATTTTTTTCCATGATCTCTTTCTACACTGACAAGTTAAACATGTTTTTTTAGTTTGTTTATTTTGGCCCATACCTTAAACTAAATGTACAATTAATCAATAACCAACTGTTCAGTTAACTAAACCATTTGTATTCATTCTCTTTTTTTACTTCAGTTTAAATGGATTCTGCCACCTTTGTGTATGATGTTACTGCAGAACAAGAAAAAAATAAGAAAAATGGTCTATTTATTGTATTAGCAAAACTTTAAGAAAATGCATAAATTCAGGAAAAAAAATTGTGTTTCAAGAGGTGTCTCATATTTATGACATCACTTGTGGCTTGACATGCAAATTACACATTTTCAGCAAAAGTAGTTCATCAGCATGTGAATCCACAGGTAGGTTTGTCGCCCCAAACATTTTTTACTGGCCCTTATATAACTTACATGTTGCCTGACAGCGTGTAGAAGTTATATGTGATCAGTAACAAAATGGCCGATTTGGCAACCCTATCCACAGGTGATATCATAAACAGGAGACACACCAAATATACTTTTGCAATTTGGTTTCTGTTTTGCTAATACATTAAATGGATCAACCTTCATCTTCTCTGCATTCGTGGTATTAGGTGATAGGGACCCTTTAAATTTAATTTCTAGGTTTACCTGATGCCCAGTAGATATTTTGGGTGCTACAAAAGGGAAAAAAAAGAGTCTAAAATCAGTGGTAAAAAACTAATTTTAAAAAGTTCCAACTTTCCTTCATAATGCTTTTTTGAAATTGTACTACAAATTAAAACTTTACTCATCATACCAAATGGAACAAAATGTTGTTTTATGAAACAATAAACAAACAGTAAGGCTTGAGAAGGGCTGACTGATATATTACACTTTATATATTGTCACACGGTGGACATTAAAAAGGGCTGACTAGTGTGTATTTCTCACCCAATTCTACAGGGAGACTTAATGTTCTTTTTCTGTGTGGTTTCTGCCACAATAACAGTTTTCAAGTCCAACAAAATTTGGAGCTTTACTAAAATATAAAGAATATCAGTTGTTTTGGATCTTTTTAATGTCTCCCTTTATATTGTATACGTTAAACATTATGCAACAATGTTTAAAGGACAACTGTAAACAAAAAATCAAGGTATCTTGAATTTAAAGTGTATATGAGGCTTTTTCAAGTGTCAAACACTTGTGTTTTAGTGTGACACTTGAAAAAGCCTAAGGAGCCAGTCGAAACGCGTTGTGTGTGGGAGGAGGACATCTGTGGGACACTTTCCATTTGGACTTGCATTTTATGAACGTCTCTACTGAAGATTGCTTCTTTTTTTAATGTAAGATTTTATATGTTTTTTTCTATGCAATAAATGTTACCATCTTGAGATTCACTCCCTGTTTTCTCTAATCCAATACTGCTTGGAGTCTCCCTGAGATACTGGTGGATCTTTGACCCTACGAGGGGCTCCCTGGATGCACTTTACACTGAGTAGTAATCTGCTCAGGAATATGTGAGTTTTCTCATATAAGGAATTTTTGCTGACACTATATATAATTTGTTTGAAAATACTACACTATGTTATATATTTTTTTCTGTTTCCCTTTGTATAAAACACGGAGAGGATTGCCTCATATAAAAAGGTAATCACAGGGTAAAGTGTTTTTGGTTGTAGCACACTTTTTCACATTTTTTTTTTGTTTAATTTCCTATTATGCTCAGCCCAATTTGGAGAACATTGTGTGTAAGCGCTGTGTGTCTCTTGTTTATGACATCACTTATGGCTTGATATGCAAACTACACATTTTGCATTTATATTTGAGTTGTATGCTATGGATTATTTTTCCTCTGCAACTAATTTCCCTTATTCCCTTGTCCGCCTTTTGCAAATGCTTCATGATTAGAATGGTCAGCCTTCTTATCGGTCATGCTGTACACTGCTAATAGCGGAGAAAGAGATGAACATCTCCTACCAAGTGGGAGGTGTGTTTGGCATCTCATATGTGACATGGCACCCTGAAAGTCTCTGTGAAATAAATTGTAATCACTTTTGAATGGTGCTGCCTGGGAGTGAGAGTCTGGCTGATTAGAAGTTGCTAAGGAATGTTTAGAATGTTTGCTTTGAAAAATCTGTACTGCATAGTTGAATTCAAACTAATGTTACACTATATGAAGACCTCCCCCCATTAAAATGTAATGTGGTTGTATAGAAATAATATAAAATTACATAACTTCCAAATCTGCCCCCCATTAATCAGGTCTCCAGGGGGCAGAGCCTGGGAGTTTGAGTTTCAAACGAACAGAATTACTGCGCACGCATACAATACTGCACATGGATAATACACATTCTCTGGTGTCTCCGACATTGTGAATGAGATTGGGACTGCAGGATTCCAGTCCTGAATCCCACCGAACTCTACCTCCATCCCGAAAAATGGGACAAAGCCTTAAAACTGGGACTGTCGCACTTTGGGAGGCATGACATTGGGCAATAAACTCATATCAGTTCTAAAACTTTTGCACATTGGCACTGGGAAGGTTCATTATATGAGAGCCCTCTCACTCGCTCTCAAGATTGTTTATCAGACTGTTTGTTTATCAATCATTTATTGATTGATTTTTTAGACTAAACTATATTTTCCATGCCCGGCCTGACTAGTTCATGTTTAAGAATTCTTTACATTCTGCTGTGAGATTTAACAGAGATAGTAAACGCGTAGTCCAGCAAAAATACCCATTAAATTAAAAAAGTATCTATACAGTGTATTTTAGTAGTAACTTTGCAGTATGGAAGATAATCCTAATATTTTTTTAAAGTTGGACTAAAAAGTGCTGATACAGATACTTCATTTTTTTTTTTTTTGCAAAGTTTCATTTTATACCAACTGTGAACATCTATAACTTGCAAAAGGTTTCCTTTGTCACCTTGTATAAATGATGGATCATAAATCTCCCAATCCGCTCTCTGTGTTAACCCATTTGACTTGGCAGCAGACTATGTACATACATACTTTATTTTTTTCATCTCTCATAAAGTGATATTTATGAGTGTGGATCAAATTATGACTATAGGGATGGCAATGCTATGGAATGATTCATTTCCTCACAATTTGTGCTGAATGCATCGTATCATTGGCCTTGCTACCTCACAATACATCAGCATTTCTCCATTGATAGCGGCATGATAAACCCTGGGCATGATGCAGTGTGAGACACACAGGTACAATGTAAAATATGTGCATCTGTTAATCAAATGAATTAAAATATGCCTAAACAGCCATCAGTTTGCCTCATGGTTTATAGTAATATCCGGATGACTTGTCAGTACGTCCATCTCTTATATTGATGTGTAATTGCAATCAGTAAAAATGTGGCTGCTTTATCTACACCATGGATATTATACATGCAGCAAATCAGATATGGCAGCTTGTTATTTTTGTGGAAAAGTAATGTTACCAGGCCAAGTCATTAGTATGCTTCTTATTTCTATTTCAAAAACGTAGAAAAATAGCACTGTAAAAAATGATATTAAAATGTTATTTACATAAAAGAGGTTTAGATAAAATGCTCCTTTGTCTGCATCAGAAAGCCTGGTAGCCTCTCTTGTTTACAGTTGTGATGTCGTAGAACTCAACAATTCCGACATTTTGTTTTTCAAGAAAGCTTTGCAGATCAACTTCTTATTATTATCTACCGCAGGTGTCCTCAAGGATAACCAAATCTATTCGGAAATCAACTAACAATCTGTTTTTAAAATTGAATTAGTATATATAGTGAAACAATTAAGAGGTGATAAATGACCAGCAGCAGCTCTTTGACAAGTCCTTGAAACCTTTTTCAGTAAGTAAAGGTGTCCTCCTATTGATCTCATCTGATTTGCTTCCTTACATTGTTTTCCCAAGTGCGTTGGCCTATGAATAAGCAAATGCTGATTTATGGTAATGTTTATATAGGAACTATAACAACCAATTATGGATTAAACAGCAGCATTTAGCCAATGATCCAGCTTTACTGACCCCAGGGTTTTATATTTCATCTCTGACTCAAGTATTATTCATAAGACAGAGTAACACTGTAGAATGCATATCACATTGCCATCTACACCTTCTACAACCAATTCATCATCACAGATACTGAGGAAACCATCCATAAACTCCATAGATAGTTCTCTCCAGTGCCCGCTCAACCCATATTGCTTTATGCTTACAAACCTCTACTCTTAATATTATTTGTGTCTTTTAACTCTTGTATTACTCTCTTAAATAATAATTTGGAGTGTAGTCCCACTGCATTAGTAAAGATGTATGTGTCTACATGCATACAACTAAAGATATTTCTATGTGTGTTTTACTAATTTCTCATTTAGTTTGCCCATCATCATCATCAATATACACCCAGCTGTTTTAATACTGCTCGGCCTCCTAAGTGTTGTCCAAGTAGCAGTATGGATTTGAGAACCTAACATGCTTGGGCGGTAAAATGATAATATGCATGTCAGGGATATCCAGATCTATAAAAAAAACAAATGAATGGATTTTATGGCAGCTCACATATCTACATCATCTTACTGAAAGCATTAGTCAGGGGAATATAGACCTTGATAGTAAAGATTTATTGCCATTGGATTAAAATCATGTGCAGATGGGGGAAAAACTGGCCATACCTGGGCTTGGGCTTTCCCTGGAGAACATCTGGATTCAGAAACTGAGAAATATATCATCATTAGGACAGGAAAGGAGATGGCTGAGAAAGGGGGGGGGGGGGCGGGGGGGAGAGCTGAAGATTTATATAACAAACGTGTGGTGAGTATGTATATTACATACACTACAGTGCATATTTGTATATAAATAGATGCTACCAACAAGTGTCATGGCTAGATCTGTCACCAATGTTCCATCTACTGACCCTATCACACATACTTGTTCTCTCTGAAACTATTGTTCAGATTTAATGGTTCAGTATCTGACACTCTGGATTGATGTTTAAGTCAGTGCCCTAATACATTAGCCCAGATTAATTCTCTGTAACATCCATCACTATATTAGGCAAAATCTAATGGATGAGAAACTGTGTTTTGTCACATTATAAAATAAGAATGTCCATTCTTTTATAATAATTACAATTATTTAGATTTTTTTATATAATAAATTACCTGTGATACACTTCATTGGACGGCCATACCTTATACGTATCTGTATACCAGTGGGTTCTAATGCGCTATAGTTTGCTCTGATCTGTCTTGTAGTCTCTCCTTTGCTGGAAACTCATCCTCTTCATTTCTTAGTGCGTATTTTCAAGTGGTGTAACTCATGATTGTTTTCTGGTTCTCTCCAAACATCCTCTTTTAGAAATCGAATAACACCGGTATGTTTTCAGTACAACCGGTACACCGAAAAAGTTCAGATCTGTCTTTCCTCTCCCCTTTTTGCATGCCTCCCAGGTAATCCCAGATACCATTTGAAACTCCTATCCCACCATCCCCGGTTATTATCTGCGCATGAGTGAAAGATTTTTTGATGTCCTGGATCATCCCAGACCAGGGAAAAAATAAACAAACCAAGAGCTGCTATGATAATATATCTATATATACATGGTTATTCCCTAACTTTTATTTGGGTTACTAAGTGGCTTATGTGATATGTGTATTTTATATTACATGATGTGTTTATTGACATAGTAAGTTCACCATTTAAGCCATAATTGCATATTTTTTTTAAAAAAGACAATCATTCATAATAATAATATAATGGTAAAAACTACCATGCCAATGAAAAATTGATTTCTGTTTTTTTTTTTATTATATTATGTAATATGTATTACTCCTGTGACATATTTAACATTAACACAATCATTTTTAAAATATTATTATTAATTTATTTTAATGGGGTTTTTATATTTATTTATTTTATTTTTATTTATTATAATTTATTTTATTAGAACTTTATAATGACATTTTTTCTTTTATTTTTTATCTTATTTAAAGTAGGGCAATTTCGGGAGGACTTCCAATTGACGTTTATGAGAGGACTTCAGCTGATTTCAGGAGGTTCTTGGCTATTATGGAAATAGTCTAACTCCTCCCATTGACTCCTATGGGATGACTTTGTCTTTTTTCAGGGCCATTCACACTGGCCAATTTTTGTGCCATTTAGAGATCACTTCCGTGTCGCTTGAATGTAAGGGCTGCTAGGTTCACTGAAGTGATCCGACTGGGTCAGAAACTTAAAGAAAATCATCAGAATGGAATTAAAAAAACAAAAATATTGGACAAATTTAGTCAGAACAGAAGTAATATATATTGTTTTTACCTGTCTCAGCCAACTGCAAATATTTTCCTGCCAGCATCTGAAACACACAAAACAGAAGCAAACTAATAATAGAAAATCAGTGGTCAATAAATATTGATAGATATATAATATATGATAGTACTGTGTGCATATATATATATAATCTAAACAATAAGTAAAGAATACTACCTAAATAATAATCAAATTTATAAATATAATATTTTTATATAATACCGTCTACATCTGCATAATGTAACTTCAAACTATTAAGGATACTATATATTATTTGTACTACCAATACAGTATTTTGTATTTCTTATATATTATGTTTATGATACTTTCCACAAATACATTTGGTATTAAAATATACTTGAAGTAAGTGGTCTAAGAACACCAATGAAGCCTGAAATTTTTCTTTTGTATTTTAATTTACCCAAAATGTCCCACAGTGAATGACATTTTGTTAACTGTTTAACAGCTAGTAAAATATTGATACCCAGAAATTGGAAGTCTGCAGTGACCCCGACTTGGAAAACTAATTTACCAAATAAAAATGGAAAATGTAAAAGCCATTAGGACGTCAAGGAAGTATCAAAACGCATCCCATGCCAGGTGAAACCTAAATAAGGAGGTGTGTATTGTTACTTGTTTCTGCATAATGTGCAATACAGATTTTTTCTTGCCTGTCTGTTATACTGCTTCTTACTAGAAGTGACCAATATCAGCCTGTAGATCAGTTCATAGCAGTTATTATATTTAGCCCATCGGAAGGTCATGTGACCTCCCGGCTTCCATCATAGAAGTCTGGACGGAAGTTCAGGGCAGCATAGGAGGATGCCTGCGTATATTGTGCAGACATCCACTGGCTGCCCCAATCTCTTGTGGCTAGTGGGAGCAGCCGTTGCTCCGATACGTGCAGACATCCTCCTAATCTGCCCGACACTTCCGTCTTTTATGACGGACAACCAGAAGGTCATGTAACCTCCCAGCTTCCGTCATAGAAGTTTCAGGGAGCACCGGAGGATGACTGTGCACATTACACAGACATACACTGGGTGCTTGCAAGGGGAATCCATGTCCCCTGCAGCTCTGCGGGCGACCTGGATCCCAGTTTTATAGTCAGACCTGTATTTGAGGTCTGATGATAAGACGAACATCGAATGTAAGACGAGGGGCATTTTAAGAGCATTTGCTCTGAAAAAAACTTGTCTTATATTCAAACAAATACGGTATTATCTCCAGTTGAGTAGCATAGAATATATCTTGTCTATTAAAATATGCTCTGGATTCCCGCAACCCCCACCATGCCGTCAGCAGAATGTGTTACTGGTAGTGTTGAGAGGACACCTGGATGTTCGGGTTCGGCAGGTTTGGCCGAACTTCGGAAAAAAGTACAGGTTTGGGCTCGAACTTGACCCCGAACCCGAACCCCATTGAAGTCAATGGGGACCCGAACTTTTGGCCACTAAAATGCCTGTAAAAAAGTCCTGGAAAGGGCTAGAGGGCTGCAAAAGGAAGTAAAATGGGGGTAAGAGTAGGACAAGTGCCCAGAAATTCTTATGAATGGGGACTCTATTTCAGTTTATAGAAAACCAATAGCATTACATGTATTCCATAAACCGAAAGTCTATAAACCGAAAGACATTCGGTTTATAGACTTTCGGTTCATGGAATACATGTAATGCTATTGCTATTCTATAAACCAAAAGTCTATAAACCGAATGTCTTTCGGTTTATAGGCTTTCGCTTTATAGATTACATGTAATGCTATTGGCTTTCTATAAACTGAAATAGAGTCCCCATTCATAAGAAATTCTTATGAATGGGGACTCTATTTCAGTTTATAGAAAGCCAATAGCATTACGTACAATGTAATCGGCAAACTCCGAACTCCAACTCGAATTAATTAAAACAAAAAACAAAAAATGTTTTACCTTTGTCCACCTCTTTTTGCTAATTTCATTTTATTTCTCTTATTGATGAGTTGAGTGTTCAAGAAGAATGTGGCCAAGATGTCCTGTTCCTATGCCTTGCTGTACATCAGTTCTTAGGCTCACAGGAATTCTGATGCTTTGAAAAAGAATCTTCATTTTGGTGGGGAGCTTTGGTGGGTCTCTTTTTTAAATGGAATTACAGTGTTTTGAAAAATATATTGGGGTCTTAGAGCAACACAAGACATTAAGAGAGATTAATCAAGCCTCTTCTCAAGGTAGTAGTGTAGCACATTTTAGTAAAAATCTTTGATAGATCATTAACAGATCAAGTCATTGAGAGCACCTGTCATGGTCAGCCACTTGGCTATCTCCTTAACCACTTTGTGACGCATGGTGCTTGCGTCCCAAACGACGCAAGCACCAAAACGTCACAAATTGTTCCTGGCCACCGATCACAAGGTGATCGGTAGCCAGGAACACTGGCAGAGACCCGATCAGGGTCTTAATAGACCCTGTGGGTCCCTGCCAAAAGATCGCGAGACCTCCGGACGTCACGTGTGACGTCACGGAGGCGTGCCCGAAACCGGAAGTTCGGGCACGGCGTGATTTAGAGAAATGTAGCACCGGCTACATTTTCCCTGTCGGACTGAGGCCACTCAAAGTGGCCTCAGATGACAGGTGGGATCCCGCTGCAAGTGCCTCCGATGTTTAACAAAGGACGTTCTATGCCGTCCTAACGACTTTAAGGCACTTAAAGTCAGGACGGCATAGAACGTCCCAACGTCACAAAGGGGTTAAAGTAGACCTGCAGTATGCACCACGGGATGACAGGGAACATGTTTGATATGGTTGAACAGATGAGCCTGTACTTTTGCTTTACATTTCATGCTTAAGGTCAAAGTATATTAGTTGGAAAAATTGTATTTTTTTTCAGCCAATTGATGTCCTTAACTATGTTCCTTCTGTATCCAGTACAGCTCAAGTCACTACTGGCTACATAAAAATGACTATAGTTGGTGACATTCATAGATTAACAGCAGCAGCTTCTGTCATTGCTTGGTCAATTTAGCTCTAACGCCATACTTCCTAGTTAGATGCGAGGAAGTTTCTTAGAATTTTATTTCTGAATCATTCATTAAACCAGCCACAGAAACAGATCTTCAAATATTTTGTTGATCATCATTTTTGGAATGCATCATTTCTATGAATCACATGGGCGTGGCTGCAGCCATTTATTGGCACAAGACAACAGACCTTTTATAAGGGCATACAATTCAGGGAATTTTATTTTAGTTGCCACTGGCCGAAGGTAATTACATTATCTACTCAAGTTGGTAGAAAGGTGTAATGAAACACTACATTTTAAAGTCCCATTTATACAAATATTTGGCATTTTCCCCTATTTTGCCATACTTCCCAACATTTAAAATGGCTAAAGAGGGACAATTTTATTTTTGTAGGCTATAGCCACCAGGCTATAGGTGTATCTATAAGTGGGGCATTAACAGAACAATTTCAGTGACTTTTCGGCCAATTGATAGCTATTATATATATAATATATATATATATATTGATATGTAATTTGGTAGCTCGTATAGATTAAGAATAAAGTATTTTACTTATACAAATTCATATAGAAAGACATTTACTGCAGTTTAAACACACTTAAGTGTAAGTTTTATTGCTCTGGAGTTCAGAGGAATTTGTGTGCAAAATAGGGAATATCCCCTCCTAAATACAGAATACTTGGGATGTGTGCCATGTATAATCCAACACGTCTTAATAAACATCTAAGAATATTGTGTTATATAGAGTGTTCAACCAACTACATAGTGACATTTATAACTCTGTCTCATTTTTAAAATACAGATAATTTTTATAGTGAGGCCTACACTGAAATAGGGTGTCTTTAGGACCTTTATTCTTTATGTTAGTCAAATTACTTGAAATTTGTTTTAAAATGAGGTTAAAACCTTACGCAGAGTTTGTTCATTGTCAAACATATAAATAACTTTGGTACTAGAAGCACTAGCAATAAGTTGAATAGATAGTATATTAATATTTGACATATTTATTTATAAAATGTCTTTTTTTGTTTGTTTAATCATTAATTACATTTCAACAGAAGCCTGGCTTGGTGAAGTCATTCCTAATTGAAACAGAAGGCAGATTGCTTTACCTTAGACTCCACTGAGTATATTTGTGATAGGAATATGATTTGAATTTATGTTTTAAATAAAGTAAAAAAAAAAAATGAAAAAGGACATTTAACGTAAACAAGACTTGAATTTATTAATAACATTCTCATAATTTCTTTGCGGTGACAGTGACAAACTTGGGTTAAAAATTAAAAATAGAATAACGGACTTTGAACAGCAAAAGAAATTTTAAAAAAAGTGAATTAATTGTTTTCTGTTAATTAAATGTCACTGGGAAAATGAACTAGTGGGATCTGAGACCAATAAATTTAACAGTTTATTTATGAAAGAGTTACACACAGTTTTCAAGTCTTACATATATTATGAAAAATAATTACAAAATAATTTTATTTTATTACTTTTTTTTTTAAAGTTAAAATCATTTTCTTTACTTCCAGCTTAAACCAGAAAGGGGAGGAAAACCAAAAAAAACTTTAGAATAGTGACCAAAAATATTTGGATGGCAAATTAACCTGTGTAATTAGGAGCCCCACTTATTTTTTCAACTTAACCAGGTAGAATCACATGACCTAGACAAACTGGCTTTTATGTGTGTGTACATATTTAAACACATATGAGCACACACACATGCAAACACATGGACATCTATCCCAATAATAATTAGAAGGGCCTAGGGCAGCCCAATTGGTCCTTGTGTTCTTTTGAAAATATAAGGATTTAATATGAATTGCAACACTAACATACAACACCTCAGAACATTGCTATAAAACGACTGCTCTTAAAAGTATTGTCAGACGCTGAACAAATACATAAAGAACGTTTTCGAGTCCAGTTTTAATATTAAGTGATTTGAAGATGTACAAGCCTTGATGATACAGAAATTCAAACAAATTCACGTTGACCACTGATTTCACATAGAATTGACAAACATCTTACACAGAAATATTTCTTTTAATACATATTTCCCCCGACCACAAATAATAATATTAATAATAAAAAAAAAAAAATGTAGGTATATACATGCATGTCATGACATCCTAGAATGAGGTATTAGCACCAAATATTGCACCTAAATGGTTTCTTTTTGCAAAAACGCAGCACAGGAAAAAAAAAGGGTAAATTTAGATTATTTCTTATTTTGTGTTCCAGTTTGGCAACCTGAGGCTTAATATATAAAGACTGTAAATATATAAATTTATTTTGTTTAGCAACAGCAAATAAGAGAGGTCTTCCACATCAATATATACAAAGGGACTTTATTTTGAGTGAAGAAAAAAATGGGTGGGTGGGGGGGGGGTGGGGACCACTGGATTTACATTATTTTGCACAATACAGACACGGTATCCGTTTTACACAGTGGGGAACCTTTCATGTTTGTTAGATCTTAATGAACAAGGCTCAAACCACAGTCACATGCAAGTTTTGGAAAAGGACATGAAAGCCTTACACTAGGTACGAAGAAATATTACATGTAATATATTTGGTAGACCCATTTATAAGACATTAATAGCACCTCTGATGGACGAAGCTTGTATTAAGATATTTTTCAGCACCAAAAGTTTCACATGGAAGGAAGGCACAGCCGGCCCTACAGTTTTGCATCTAAGTCCTTCATATTTTGGCTTTTTTTTAATTTATTTGTTTTGTTTAAGTCATGTGATTCTGCCTAAGTAATTCTCTATTCATTTTCTTCCCCTCTGCACCATCCATATTCAAAACTTGCATGTGGAAAATACGTCTCCGGTGGTATCCCAAGAATGACGCTTATTAAAAAAAAAAAAAAATTTGTTTTTTTTTTTACATCTTTTATTTTTTTTCTTTTATTAAGCTGCTTGTCTGCATTCCGGTCTCAACCTAAGAAGCAGGCTGGCCCAACCTCAAATCCAAACTTTTGATTCTGTTCCCCAAAGTCACTGAACATCACATCTGCAATAGGCAGTTGATCTATCTTCAGGGTGTTTATTTCCAGGACTGTCCGTGCGTAACCTTTTCTTAACTGCAAAAAGAATGAGAGAAAGGAATTTGTTTAGAATCTTACACGGTTACACATATGTATTTACAGGTCCTGAATAATGATGCTGCCTGTTATGGAACTTTAGTCACGTCGCTAACATTTGCCTTCCACCAGGGAATCTCTCACGCCATCCAAGGTAGGCAATCTAGTTGCCGTGAATACGTATTCAGGGGATAGAGAGGAAACGTCCCGTTCCCCCCTGGAAAAACGATACGGATAACCATTGGCATTATGGAGACTTGGCTGACTTATGTTTTGCCCATCATCGTTCCTACAGTCGGTGCTGGACTACTTTTCAGCTATATTTGCTCCAAATCCCTGCCACAAATATCACACTTTCTCCATGTTCTTTGCCTTGCTATGTAGTTGTACAGTGATCAGTGAATGACCATCAGTAAACGTAACTGAATGCATTCAAAATCCCACAGTAGGTAGGGATTTACATTTCATTACTTGCAAGCAAGCTGGGAAAGGTCAAAGTTTGGTGCGCTAGCTCAAATAATATACATGGGTAAAATAAAGCTTACCAAACAGGTGTGATCATGCTGTAAATACAGTGTAATTGGCTAGATAGTGTAAACAAATACAGAACTTGTGACTAGCTTCTACTCCCTGCTTGCAAATAATTGAGGTTGTTGGATTGTCTAATTTCAGCTTACAGTGCGGAGGTTTAATTGGACGGAGACTTAGTTGCACCTCCTTTCAAAACATTATCCCTTTAGCTACAATTGACGTGCCACACGTGATGCAAAAAATAGCAGTTAATGACAACAGAAATGCCTGGCATATCATGCTGTAAATCCCAAAGCGTTCAGTGATCCTTTCTGGCATAGCACTTGTGTTAGTTTTTATTTACTTTTGCATTACTTCTATTTTTGAATGATGTTTAGTTTCTAATTAAAGTTACTTCCTTCCAACTGCTTTATACTATATGTCCATTTCCATATTTAATTTTAATGGAGGACATAGATTTCTTCCCACTACTCATTTTATTTGATACTATTTTACTTGGGTAGCTACCATTTTTTTCTCTTCTGCAGTGTCTTGTAGATCATATTCCATCTTTCACACCATTTCTACATTATTTTGTCAATACAAACAAATCTTGTTTGTACAAATATGTTCCATAAACTGGCTAATATCAGCACAGCTTCGGAAAGTGTATTGATTAGCAAACACGTTAGACTTTAAAAACACTTCCATAAGTCAACAGAGTGGCATTGTAGATAGAGATATGTAATTGTTTTATGCTTGCTGTAATATTTATTACTGATTCAGAACAAATTAAAACAGAGGCCCATCAAAAGTCGAGGAGAAGCAATTTGTTTAGTTAATGTCCAAGGACATGTGTGTGTACTGGTCTGGAAATTACTTTACAGTTTATCCGTTTCAACAAGGAATTAATATTCTTTGATTACTTGTGAAAAAAAAAAAAACATGTTTAATACGATAACTCCCTTTGTACAACTCCTCAGGAACTGAAACTGTATCCTGTGGGCATTTCCTGAAAATACGTTTGTTTTTTTAAAAAAGTTCTCCCATTCCATCTAATTCAGAGTTATAACGAGGGTGAGGGGACTGAAGCACTAGCCTCAGGTGCACACAACTGAAGGGGTACAGTGATGATAACTAGAATGGTACCCTTTCATTCAACAAAGCTGCAGGTCTCTGTCCCTTTGCAAGAAATGTTTGGCTAAATATACAGGAACATGTCTTTGCCAGGAAGAAGCAAGACCTACAGCTGACTCAACACACTGAGCAGTAGGGAAGGTCCAACAGTCAGATAATGAACCTCCCTCCAGAATATTTTTAAACAATATTACCGCTATGAAACCAAATCATCTTGGTCCCAGAATACACTAGCTAAGGCTCTGATCTAATTTTTAAATCTATTAAACACAATCATTTTAAATCTTCTCACTGATATTTTTATATACATCAACACTTGATACACCAAGTACTACCCTCTATTACATAACACATGCCTGCATGGGAGGCATATAGACACTCACCGCACAGTCGTCATGGATGGCTCTGATGTAGGGGCTATTGTCGTAGGAAATTTCTTCATCATTGGATCCTAGGAACCTCAAGGCCTTGTCATAACTGTCGGTCACAGCATCGTGCCAGGCCACTGACTGGTGACAGCTGTATGTGAAGTTTTGCCGGGCAGACGCACTGAGCAGTTTCAAGAAGGTCATTTGTACCTGATTGATGGTGTTACCTTCAGTATCCACATAGGAAAGCTGAGGAAAGAGTTAGAAAGGTTATGTTTTGAACACATAAAAATTCCAAGGGAAGACCAGGAGGCAGGGAAAATGCCTCCATGGCTACTTTAATTTAAAGGAAAATGGGTTTTTAGGATTTGATTTCACCCACAGAATTATATATGACAGGTAGAATAACACTACAAAATCTCTGTGCAATTTGATGCATTTGTTATCTCTTTCAATAACTGCGGAAGGTGTATATTTATTGAGCTGGTCAGACTGTTTTGGTGTCTTTTTTCAGAGTTATTGCATCAACTTGCTTCTAGGGCCGAAATGTGTCACACACTTGCTGACAAATAGAGTAATAGTAGAAGGGGGATCATAATCACTGTATGATATATGGTTTTTGGGACTTTGGATAGCAATGTATGATGATCTTCAGCTAGATGATTTTTGAAGAGAATATGGTACAACATTCAATTGTTTTCTGAAAAATGAAAAAGGGCCACTCTCTCCTCACCCGTGACACTAGGTTCATGTGTTGCTTTTTATTTCTTTCATTTGTTTTTATTAATGATATTATTTTGTCTGCATGCTCATTTTATGGACCTTTTAAACACTTTTTGTCTTGGGTCTCTTAAAATTACAGTCGGACATAACTAGGTCCCTTGAGTCATTGGAACACTGGAAGCAACTTGGACTTTGTGGAAAATCTAATCCATAGACAGTTATGTTGTCAGACAAAACATGATGCTATTTGAGTGAGCAGGTCAATTCTCTGGACCTACCAGCTTTCCTCTCTTGAATTCACTGTACCAGGATCCAGGAGTTTCTTTGGGCCAGGAAGAAAGTCGTGCCTAGGTGCAATAAGAAAAGGGAAATACATGATGATTTGTAACCTGAGCTGACGGCAGAGCTCTGTTTTACTTGCAGACATGGTCAGTGTTGTATTTATGCCTAGGCTGGCATTGTGACGATGAGGGGGCTGGAGATTGAAGGGGGCAACAGCAGAGCCAGTGGTACAATTGTTGGTGATACATCCTCCCTCATTGCTCTGCACTTTCTACACAGACACCTTTGATGGAAAATGGTGCAGTGGAAAGGCATGTGGGGGCTATCTGGTATAGTCAAAAGGTTATGTGAGGAAGGGCTGCAACCTGGAGACAAAAGGTTTGCAGCAAATGAGGGATGGGGGTGATTAAGTTTAGTCAGGCCTAGGGCAGTACAAAACTGAAATATACACTGGACACAGCACATAAATGTAATATCTGCTGCTGTCATCAATGCAAACTAAGTCACCAGCTATAACACACATATACGAAGCACATTAAATTAGCAACAGTAACCAGATAAACATTATAGTAGAACCACTGACTTCAGTCTGTCGGAGGTGACTGATCTACTTTAACACATATAGAATTGTTATTCATTGGCATTTTTTATTTCTTACCTCCAGTTTACCTCACCTGCTTTTGGGTCTGGGGGTTAATGTGCATTTTAAAATGATGCAGATTTTCTGTGTTTGCTATTATAATCAATCCACAAATATCTGTCTAACCAAATAAATAAAATGTGTGTCCCTGAGGAATCTTTATCTAATCAAGGCTATCCCAGGAACAACTTGCTATATATATTCCTCTAGGACACACATTTTAGTCTCATTTTAGTCACATTACAGTCTCTTAGTCTCTTTATATAGGGATTATATATATATATATATATATATATATATATATATATATATATATATATATATATATATATAAATAAAACAGACATTGTGGACCATATCTGCACTATACATACCATAAAGAAAGATTATGTAATGTAGAAGAGATACCTGACAAATGGCAGCAGCTCAATTTGGAATATATATGTGTATCTATAAATATAGCCACTGGTGAAAGGAGCCCTCAAGGGACTTAGTGAAGATCAAGTCTTTGAGTGATCATTTCCCCAGTGAATGTAGTATGGTGGGGGTTCAGGGTATCATTATAATCAGGCCTTACAAATGGTGGAAATCAAACAAGCTTAACTAACTCACATCCCATGTGCAGTGATAATCAAACTAATTCCTGTAACAATTAACCACCGGCCAAACATTATTTGAGATAATTTAGTTCCCCTCAGTGTGAACCAGTTAATCAGTCTGATGGCAATCTCACTCACTCCTTCTGATTTCTTGTCTGCATAAATACAGGTTTCCCCTCCAGCTGTGAAATTACAGAACACTTTGAATGAATCTCCAGAGCAACCTTGGTTTGGATCGATCCAATATTCACCTGGAGGAAGAAAAGAAAAGAGGCAGCTCAATGTGTATCCTAAAGTGAGGCACAGGATTCTTTACTTGGGGACCGTAAGAGTACAGCATGACTGCAAGTTCTCTGTGTCTCAACCTTCCGCATGGTCACATAGTTGCAATGCACTGTGCACAGGCAGCATTGTGTTTCTATTGTGAATGTCTAGAAGACATACATAGTTCAAATTTCAATAAATGACCACCAGTCACCAAAATCACCAGTGCTTGTACCAGGGAGACTGGAGCTCAACATCATAGGTTCACGCAACATCACATCTGCCCATTTTTAGCTCAGTCCCTTTGAACCCATTCACTGAACAGTGAACTGTGTTCAATTGATAATGGAATAGCAACAATCAGGCATTAAAATCTGAGCCAAAAGAATGGAGAAGGTGGAGACTTTTTTCAACTCTGTTATTGCTGTCTGATTTTTGCTATTCTATTGTGAATTCACCATGGCTCACTGTTTATTGAATAGGTCCTAATTGGTTAATCCATTTGATGGTGGAGCAGAGAGCAATAGTAAGTGTTAATAGGCATGGCATGTTCCCAGCTTTGTAATGAAAACTGCTCACATTGCAGCTAAGTGCACACTATAGAGCCCGATAAAAGCAAATTCCCCAGCATCTGTCTTGAGACAGCAATGGCATTCATTGGGCATTGCTGTAGAGATTATTGTTTAAATCATATAATAAATACTCTAAGCACTGACCCACTAAATGTTAAGCTGACACATCTCTTTATCTATCCTCTATCTATTTGTTAAAACATAAATAAACAGATTTGTTTAAGTTATCTCAGATGGGCAGTTCGTAATAAAGGCTGTAATAAAATCTTAATTTATCAGCGGTTTGTTGAACAATAGAAGAAAACAAATGTGAAGATGTTGGCATTTTCAAAATGAGCACTGAATCAATTTACAAAATTGTTTTGTCCAAACATTTGTGAAACTAACATCTCCGATCTGTAACCAGGAGATTATGTGATGTGATATCTAGCAATTATCATGCCTCAATGTTATGTTAACTGCCACAGACATGAATGGGAGTAAACAAAGAAGTGAAGCGAGAATAATCCCATCAGTCTAATGCTCAGAAGCTGAAACTCCTCATATGTAATCTTTCAGGATGCATTCAGGGATTGTGCTCAGTTCTAGAAGAAGAGGATACTTTTTTTTCCCCTCCTGCCCAGAGAAGGGCATTTTGTCCCACCTACCGTCAGGGAATTCTGGATGGCAGAGTTGTAGGTCTTTGCATGTTCTAGCTGGGTTGTTTTGAGTACCCATTGGATACTTCATACGCTCAATGTCCTGCTTCAAAGTGTTGAGGGAGCCAAATATCTCTTCCATGCCATCTGAGTACTCTAGTATATTGTCACCAGCATCTGCCATCATGTCATCTGAGGATCTGCGGGTCTTCTTTGGTGTCTGGATGGGTAGTGGCTGGATGACTTCTCCAGGAGGACCCTGATAAATGAAATGAGCTTGAATGCAAACTGGGATTTGGAGTGGGAGAGTTGCAACATCCAAAGAAGTAATTTATGGAAGAAATAAAAGGACCCAGATATCCCTTTCCAAAAAATAGTGCAGGGCCAGTTGTTTGAGTAAAAAGTGTGGCCATATTCTGGGCTGAATGTGTAAAGTGAACATAAACGTGAATGGACTCAAGTAAACAAGGGTAAACTTTAAATACAGCAGAGTAGACTAAAGAATAGACTGCTTTACTAAGGATACGAAGACATATATAATGTCATGTTGTACTTTATGTCTCTAACATTATACGATTTAGCCAAGTACTTACAGGTGGCCCAGGAGGTCCAGGTAATCCACCATCTCCCTTCTGACCAGCTGGACCCTATAAAAGAGAGAGAGAGAAATCACAAATTTATGTAGCAATTCAGAAAATAAAAAATAAATCTAAAGCATGATTAAATGCACGTACATGGGAGTAGGAGTACATATATCTTAAGGGGGGATCAGAATGCTAGCTAACTAGGATAGAGTAAAAAAAATAAATAGTAAAAAGAATTGTAAGAAATCCTTTTGTTGCATAATGAAGAGTAGGATTGTCGAGATGAAAGTGTAAGATGCTTATGTGTCACTACCTGAAATTATATTAAAGAATGCTCCACATGCAGAAATGCCTAGCCCATGACCAGTCCTATTGTATGTCACACATAATGAACGTTTTGCAGGCCTAAGTAAAACGCACTTCACCCATACAATCTCCATAAATGAATGCCTAAAGAGACCAGCATACTAATTGGAGAAATCTAGAACCACATACAGGAGAGTAAAGCCCAGTGATCCAGTGGCATACAATAAGAACAGCTGACCTGCTTTTCTTACCCAGTTAAGGTTGTTTCATTTTGGGTCTCACTAAATATATATATATATATATATATATATATATATATATGTTTGGAGTAAGTAAATTAAGAGAATATCGATGATGAGGAATCAGGTTGAAGTGTATACATTTAATTTAAGATTTGTTAAGGCAGGTAAAATTGATATGATGCTAATACAGAATGAAATGTACATAGAAAGGGAGTAGACAATAGAAGTTGCATTAAGGATACAAGATGCAGGGTGGACATATACAGACAGAAACAAATGTACAGATGACAGCACATCCATGATAGATACTCACTGATGATCCCTTGGAACCCTTTGGACCTTGAGGACCCTAAAATTAAATAAAAACAAAATTATATAACTTATTCATATAATTTAATTTCATATCATATCATTTTAGGTAAGGTAATAACATTTCATGCACAAAATAAGTGGTGAAAAAACCTCCTTATAGATGTGATGTTCCAGTGTAAACCAATGTGCTTCTTAATTACTTTTAATTAGAGTCTATGACATCTAGAACCTTATGGTATACTTACAGGTAATCCAGGGGAGCCAGGGGGACCTGAAGGACCAGCAGGACCTTTGATACCCTATAAAATATAATAAGAGGAATCATCAACAGGACACAAAACAGCCACTAATATTTGTGATCATATTAACCGACATCTTAAGACTTCCAATAATCACATCCATGACAGTGCATGATGTCATACTTGCTAACATTTTATCCAACTTGTCTAGTGATACACTCCACAACACTGCTCATATTACAACATGGACTTTCTTACATTAAGGCTGAGTATGCTCACAAATTGTTCACTTTTGCACATGAAAAAACAATACTATCTGACTACATAAAAAAATCAGCTTAGGAGAACAGATCACAAGAAGGTCACATGTCTCACTGTTGAGACTGTTGACCAAATCTGGATGGTTAGTAACTATGATATAATAATTTTAGTAATTATAATATGGCATCTTCAAATATACATAATATTCTAGTTTAACAATAACCACCTGTGTGCCAAATGGTCTTACACATCATTATCGGCCTACAAAGTATTTGATATGACATTTTAGAATTCAGTGAAACATTTAAAATTTCAGGTGACTGTCTTCCATGATCCTGCACAAACAGAACCTCCCTCTATGTATAAGGTCACAGATGTTGAGATGCACGCATTAAATACTTACTCCATCTCCCTTGACTCCAAGAGTTCCTTGTGGGCCTGGAAGTCCTCTGTCTCCCTTCTCACCCTGCTCTCCAGGGGGACCGATAAGACCAATCAGACCTGGATGACCCTACAATTCAAATGTAAGTAGACTTTGATTCAAAAGAAACAGACATGGGAGTAATGATAAATTACTAAAATGAAGGACTTAAGAATACTACATCACTATAATTATTACAGTACATTGTAACAATCTTCCTAAAATTCCATTTCTGATACTATTATTATATCTTACAGTTTCTCCGATTGTTCTATACGTTTATAACTATTGCTGCTGCTCCATACAACTACCACTGATGACTTTCACTATTCTCTCACTTCTGCCAGCCGGTATTTCAAAAGCAGACCGGTATAAAATGTGTCAACCTTATGCTTCACATATATTTTTAACGTAAATTCCCATAATGTTCAATACATATTTATGCACATACTCTAATCTCCCCTAATTATTGGTATTTCTCCTATTAACCTCTTTCTATCATTTGACTCCATATAAACTCTAGCTTTAAACCCTACCGGCAATTTTCCATATTACTCCATATAGCCTATTTCTTTATATCATCCTTTAGTCCCTATATTACTATACCACTCCACCATAACACACCCATTTAATAATAAGTATTTTTCTTAAGTGCAGGTAGATCATTATTGAGCATTGGATACATAATACATAAGTGCATTACCTTCTCACCCTTGGTACCAGGATCTCCCTTCAGCCCTGGCAATCCAGGTGGTCCCTAATAAAGAGATGGGGATATTTATGACATATGCTCATAATATAAATTAAATCAATCAGTTCATGTCAAACAATACTAACCTACATTAAAGGGACACTCCCACCAGAAAATGAAAACTTTTTTTAAAATATATTTTGTATTGTTGTTTTCAGATATGTCTTTTGTTTTTGTTATGTGACTGTATTTAATAAAATATGTAACTAAACAAGTGTGACTGGGCGCGGCCATTTTGTGCAATATAGAGTTTTTGGGTGCCACCCACTAGTGACTTTACAGCACAAATTTCTCACTTTGGGGCTGGGGACACAGAATGCAGTCTATAAGTCGGAATTCTGATCATAGACATGCATTGAATGGGAGGGTAATGTAACTATTACATCTCAAGGGGGCGGAGTTATGATCCTGTTTGATCAGGTTAATCTCCTCTCAGGCAAAAAAGGTGTACACAGCCACCTAGTTTTGCCCACTATGATATTTTTATAAATAAAAAAAAATTGTGGCATATCATCTATATATGTGTTTGTTTTAAATGACCAGGTTATCTAGTTACATCTTATGTAAGTGGTAGTGTCCCTAATAATGAGTAACTAGCATGTACTAATATGACACACTCCATACGTCGAGGATCATATGGTCCTGCATGTAGAATAGACAACATATTCTTTGCACAGCTATTGTATTATATGATGAATGCAAAACAGGTCTTAGTTCCTTACAAGCTGCACTCCATTCACATAAGTGTTTCTCTAATAGATTTAAGTGTGACAAAGAGTGATGAATGGACAATAGCAAGTGGTGCACTTTTGTGTTTATACTCTACTTCTACTTCTTAACATTAAAAAAAATGATCATAACATAAGCATCAATATCTTAAAGTACAATGGTCAGAAAAAAAGTTAAGCTATGTTTAATTGAAAGACCACATCAAATGTAAGCTTTTTAAATCCAAATGCTGTAACGAAATATTACAACTATGGGGGTCATGTATTAAACACATGCAGTGGGAAAAACAAGTAGGTAAAACATGAGTAAGGAGCAATTTGCGAATATTTGTAACATTCTGCACTTTTTTTCTCTCGATTTGTGCCTCTTCTGTTTATTTTTATGTAGTGTGCATCTTTCCAGTATGCCAATATATTGCGATTATATTTGCACATGCTAAAGACTTTTGCGAATATTTTGTGAAATTTTGTATGTGAAAATTACACAATGTTTTAGCAAATGCTAATAAAATGGTAAAAAAAAAAGTCACAAACATGCCTGCTTTTATTTGCAATTATGCCCATTTTTATTCAGAGGGTTTAGATCCTCTTTAATGGTAGCTGTTATACCAAGTTTATAGCATGTAGTGGACTCGAGTGGCGACCCACCTCTGTGTTGGCGTTATAGTTGCCATTTGTTTTGTGCGTTACTTACTGGTGGACTTGTTTGCTGCCATAACACAATGTATGCAATAGGCAAATTCCTATGCATGAAGCATTCTTACTATCTTAGTTACTTATCTTAGTTTGTAATGGTGGGCACATGGCTACTTCATTGGTAGATAATGCAATAAAAAAAAAAAGTGTTTTCTAAGAAATAATAGGATATTGTATTTCTAGGTTGTTGCATTGCTGTCTCATTGTGTCTGTCTAACTAAAATATATGCTATTTGAATAAAGTTAGTGATACAAACATACCATTGGACCTGGAGGTCCATCCTGCCCAGGAGCACCGGGAAGGCCTTGTTCTCCCTATAAACCAAAAGAAAAAATGAAAAAAGGATCAGGGGTAAAAAAATAAAAAATTCAAGAAGCAAATGTAACTCGTGCTCTTCTACTGCAGCATGCATAAATCCATTTTGGTAATACATGGAATAATAAGAAGAAATTCTTGTAATTTAAAAATAGATACAATAATTACACATAATAGCTGAGAGTAGAGGCATGAACAAAGACAAAGATATTCTTTGAGCACCAAAAAAAGTGACTGATGCATTACTCTGAAATGGGTTGAACACTCATCTGCAAATCAAAGAGCTAGCTTATAACTAAACATGGGTGGAGGGCTGATTTTAATCCAGGTTAATGTGGAAAGCAACATATTTAAATGAGGTCATGAAACAGATATATTGGGTAAAAGCAATTGCAGAATGTCAGTACAAGGATGCCACTGCCTGTGGCAAGGTCTGTGAAAGTCCAAATAACAATGTTAAATTGTCTGTCAATGTAAATGACCACCATGAACAATGTTGGTGCCTATCCCTGAGTAATATATTATTGGATAGTGCATTAGTGCTTACTCACCACAGGTCCTGGAATGCCTCTTAGACCTTCAGGTCCTGGTTTCCCTCCAGGGCCCTGAGCACCAACAGGTCCTGTCTTCCCAGGAGGACCTTCTGATCCAGGTTCACCCTAAAACCAAATGAAGTATGAAGGTTAATGGATGGTAATAGTACTCTGCCAAATGTCCCACATTTTCTCTAACCTGATATGTCATAAATTAATGTGAATAGAACTATGTGCTCACCTTTCCACCTTTCTCTCCTTGTCTTCCTTCTGCACCAGCAGCTCCAGGAGGACCCTACAAAATAGCATATCTCCATAAGCAAAAAGCATCAGCTAACAACAAAACAAAGTGTGTTAAAGAATGGTTGTATTCCACAAAGCAATTTGTGAATAGGGTGAATGGGATGAAATATGCATACTACATTCGGTAAAATTAATACTTTTTACTGGTCTATATTTTACTTTCTGTAGATCAAGAGCATATATATATTTATCAGCATTCTGGAATAAAATGAGTATGTCCATTTGATCTGCTGATGTTCTTATTTACTACACATATGCACTAAACAGTGAACTATGGTGAACTGACAACCATGTTACAACAATTAGACCAAAATAGCACAGCTGGAAAAATGTTCTGCTTTACTGTGCATTCACAGTTTAGACCCCATAGGTGTATACTTAACAGAAAATATATATTTATATATGTATTCTATATACAGCACTTGCAAATATATATATATATATATATATATATATATATATATATATATATATATACATACATACATACATACATACATACATACACACACACACATACATACACGCATCAATATCAGGTCTTTCACACTGGTTCCTGTCTACTATTTGCTGATTATGGCCTGTCTTTTTCCCAGTTACTTGCACTAGGTAAAGCTGAATCAATATCCTATTATGCCACGCAATAATTATTCATCTCTGCGCGTTCTCCTAGCAGCAGCTGTTTAAATCGTGCTCAAGTTGGGAACAATGTTTATTTTCATTGACCTTAAAATCTATTTGTATCCCAATTTATTTATGTAAATGGGCAGGCTTTTTATTTAAAGTTGCATTTATGGGAGCCTTATCGCAAATACAACGTGCCTCAAACTGCAATAGTCAACAGCTACATAACATTGCTAGAATTGCAGAAACAACTTACCCTCTTTCCAGGTGGGCCTGGGGGTCCGGCTTCTCCTGAGGGACCAGGTGGACCCTGAAATGAAGAAAAAAATAATATGTAGTCAGGAACACATATCTTGAGAATGTATTAATGTAACATGCTTCCTTCATAATAAAGTTATTTTCTTTGTACTTTTCAGGTTCATTTTTTCCCCATCATTTTTCCCAGGTATTTCAAGGTACAATCTTCCCTTTGCTATGCTCAGTCTATAGACATTCCTTCTGTTATGGTCTATAGCAGAATGTAATAAGGCGCTGGATACAATGTCATATTTGACACATGTATTCACTTTCACATTGTATCTGGCAAGAGAGTTGTTTAGTGTCCCCATCCCATCGTATATTAATATACTCCATTTGTAGTACAGTTAAACCTATGGGAATGTCATGCAAGCTCTACACTGTAGTTGAAAAATCTGGCCCCTGGATCTCTAGTTGGGCATTCCTGCTATTGCAGAGCAGCTGTTTACCAGTCTGCTCCTACTTAAATACAGAAATACATCTCCTATGAAATTATGTTTATTCAAATTATTTTTATTTTCTAACATCTGGGACTGTAAGTTCTGGAATCTGTTTACATTTTCAGGTGTTTTTTTTTTTATTTAAGTAGTCTTTCAAACAGATGGGCATCTTAAACCCAAAACAGGTAAGAGAGAACTCTTTGCAAATTCTTCCATTTGATTTCATTGCTCTAATAATTCATCAGCAGGTTAGCCACTTATCAGGAATACCTTTATTAACTAGTTCAGCATTACTGTGGTGTCCAACTGAGTTCCTGTTACCTCTATATGGACAACTACTGGGATTCCTGGTTGATTTCTTGAGCTATGAATTGACCTACAGTTTAAATCTCTTCTACTTACAGGAAATCGTATCATATAATTGAAAACATAAAACCTATGATATCTTTGGGAACCAATTTACTTAGGATTTATAAACCATTTTATGTTTTATCACAGAATATTACAGATATCATGTTATTTTTTTTTTTTACAAATCACTTAGCTGGAAAATATGAAGAATTACAACCATTCGGGTAAGAGTATTAGAAGGAATAAGATTATAGGGTCTGCTAAAAAAAAAATTGCAGAGAATTGAGATGGTAATTTCAAACTTAAGACCAAAGTAGCAGTGTTGGAAAAATTTTCCCATTTAGCTGCATTGGAGAAATTTTTCCAGCGTGGCTATGTTGGCCTAAGTTGAAAATACCCATCTCAGTTCCCTGCAATTCTCTCTTGATTGAATAGACCCTTATGTCCATGGTTTGCTAAAATAAGGTTGAATGCTTTAAAGTCAAAGGTTTGAAAACAGGTCTATGTAACTGGCCAGAATGATAATATCAGGATAAAGCTGAGAACATGAAGAAGAATCTTCTGGAGACAGTGCTGAAGGCAAAACTAGAGGACATATTCAAGAGAACATTCTTAAAATACAGATGAGCTAGTTTATAGGTGAGTGAATTTCCATAGTATATGGGCCATTCCGTTAAAATAGGCTAAGAGGTCCCCATAATATTGAACTAGATCCAGAGAACAGCAAGAGCACAGGTCCAAAAAAAGGTTGACTTTTTTTGGGGTCTGAGCATCAGAGATCGTCAAAAAAGCTCACTAATGGATTAAATGTGAAATACATTGATTAGAGACTATTCGGTCTCTTCACTAAAATTTGACTAAGGAGATCAATTTTCGTTTCGAGACTAAGTCTCTTGAGCAGAAGCAGTAAAAACGAAGCAATCAGAGCAGTTGTCGTACAGTTCAAGTTACTGGACAACAGAGTTTCTAATTTTCAAGCAGGCCCCCCATTTCACAGGCTTACATAGACTTTATATGTTCAAGGACATCAGGAACATACTTACAGGTTGCCCTGATTCACCATCTTCACCTTTGTCACCAGATACACCATCCTGACCCTATAAAGAAAACACAACGTATTTTAGAACATCATTAGTGCCCAGCGTGAATAGGCACTAGCATAGCACAGAAGTCATATATCATACAGCCAATTCTTGTCATTTTGTTATGAGATGTAAACACAAACAGTGTTATAAAGATTTGTGAGAATAAAACAGCACTTACACTTGGACCAGCTTCACCGGGAGGACCAGGATCTCCTGGGAATCCAACAGGACCCTATGCAATATGAAAGAAAGGGAGCGTTGTTATGGATGTCACCAACCAGAGTTTAAAACACAAACATACAAAAATATATGCGTCACTTACGGGGTTTCCTTTGGGACCGTCATCCCCTGGAGGACCTTTAGGTCCAGCAGGGCCTGCAGCTCCTGGGGGTCCAGCTTCACCCTTTTCTCCCCTTTCACCTTTAGGACCCTGTATAAAGATAATATTACTAGGATAATGTATACATAATGGGTTATAACACAACACATTATGCAATGAATTAATATTATTTTGACTGTTCCCTTCTGAAGCAAAATGAAAGATATAACAAGTGTCATTTATTCACCTGTTACATATCTTCTACAATTTTGAAGTCTGTAATGTCTGAAAGTCGTGAAATGCCTTTACTCTCCGTTAATCATTAAATGACAGAGTCATTTGTGCTCTGTTTTCTAATATGAAATCTCATTCCAAAGCCATCAGCTAAAGAGAACTAGCACAAAACGACGAAGAGCACGGAAACAGGACTACAATATACCAATAAATTACACAGACGTACTAAAGGGAATAGGTCTTCTCAAGAGCCAATAAATAACTATGAATAAGCTAATTATATGAATATTTTATTGGTTCTGCTATCAGAAAGTCATGGTTTTGATACACTGTCAGTGATTAGAATGGGCTGCAACAGCAGAGCCAATATTTATGCCATGGCACTTGTAGGATTTGGCTTTTCAGCAAGTATTCTTCACCTCCCCTCAGCTGCTGCCATCACTAGGACCATATTATATCTGATGGCCATACGAACAAGGAAAAAGCCCTGAGTGGAAGTTGACAAAATAAATAGGCAGAATTATCTGGGCAATATGTATTGCTTTGTATCTGATTTTTACTGTTACTTTATTATTGATGTAATATAGGACCATTTGCCCATGGCCCCAATAGCCACATAACCATGTGTACCTAGCCCTCTGCCTCAACAAGACAGGAGTGTAAGTGATGTGGAGAGTGCTTTAGGAGAGTTGAAGGGCATATATGTTCCACAACTGGGTCCCCGTATTCAATGACCAGGCACATTACTAAATGTAATGAAAATAACAACTGTCTAGGGTTCCAGTCAGATGTAAATGGAGTGGAAATGCTAAAGAGAACTAGCACAAAACGACGAAGAGCACAGAAACAGGACTACAATATACCAATAAATTACACAGACGTACTAAAGGGAATAGGTCTTCTCAAGAGCCAATAAATAACTATGAATAAGCTAATTATATGAATATTTTATTGGTTCTGGTAACATCAGCCAATGATGACGTTGTGCTTGGTGAGGACTCGTGGGTTTACTTACACCATAGGAGTGCAGTGCTTGGAAGCAGATAGCTGAATTCATAGGTACTTATAACAGGCAATAAAGAGACAGGTAAAAACTTACGCCAACACCAACTTCTCCAGGGGGACCTGGGTTTCCAGCTTCTCCGGGTTCACCCTAAAAAAAAGTTTTATAGAGAATATTGTATTTAATTAAAAAAAAATAACTATCTTATTCAATTTATTAACTTCACTGCAATAGTACCTGAAACTGTAAAAAGTAAAACATTATCTCCCCACAGAATTTAAAGCATACCTTAAAACCATATGTTGCTCCATCTAATTGTGTATACACTATTTGTTTTATTATTTTAGAGTGATGAATGCAATGACACTACAGCCAGGAAGAAATGGCTTTAGTTATGGTTAGAGTGGAGAGCATATTTTAAACAATGTTTAAATGACCAATAGAGCTGCCAGTGTTGCCAACTACAACATGTTTGAAGCTAGTGTGTGCTTAAACATATAAGAAAGGAACTGGGCAGCAACCACCCCTGTACTTTCCATAGGAACAAAGGGTATCTAAGGACAGTCGTTGACTGTCTGTCTGTCAACTCCACCTGGATGTCTGACCACTACCTGAAACTTGATCTCTCTACAACGGAGCTGATCATCTTCCCTCCCTCGAGCTCTGTCCCTGGCCCTACTTCCCAAACGTACCCCTCTTTAACTAAGAAAGCCCATTAATTAACCTCTAGCCAATCCCACCTAGCTCTCACTGTCTTCAACTTATCCAGCTAGGAAATATGTAATTAATATCTGGCCAAACCCACCTAGCTCCAACCATCCCTTATATTGTTAATGCAAGCACCTTCCCTTTGACCTCTTCACATCCTTATGTGTCTCAAGTCCCCTACTCCCTCTAGATTGTAAGCTTGTGAGCAGGGTGTCTTCTGGGACGCAAGCACCATTTGTCACGCAGGGGTTAAAAACCAGACACTGAGTCACTTTGTAAGGTGACTGGTTACTTGTTAATGCAAGAATCTGGTCGCTGACAATCAGATTAAGCACCGTCAAGAGAAGACTGATGTGACATTATTATTTTGATTTATTTACAAAGCATCAAAACCTTTTTCCAGGAGTGTTCCATGGGTAGATAACACAAATAATGAATATGTCACACTAGAACATAAGGAGAGATAAACTGTTTGAAAGAGCTCACAGTCTAAATGAAATACAAATGAGTTTATATCTTTAACCTGTTTTATGACATTACACAACCTTTGGGCAATAGAGTATGGCGTTAGGACTAAATGTATGAAAGCAAGAGAATGTTTTATCCCCCTTATAAACACAGAGCTCCTTAAACTGTTGGTAGCATTTTTTTTTATTTTTTTTTAGAAGGCAAAATTCACATGAAATGTTAATTTTGGCAGTAAACATATTAAGGTTTCTCAGCGGGGAAATTTAGATTTTAAATCCAAAGCACACATGAAATATTTTGCCATTATTTTTCTAGCTCAGTGGACTGATAAATATATTCAGAGATAGCAACATTGTATTAAAATGCTTCTAATTCGGTATGGTTACATACTGAGAGTTTGCAGTTAACATCTCCTCTCTTTATCCAGATCTGCTAGTGACAAATTATAATAATACTCTGTGGTGTTGCATACCTCCCAAGTGCCCCAATTTAGGAGACACAGTCTCTATATTGCACCCAATAGCCTCTTTTCTCCTCTATTGTCCCTCTTTTCTGGGAGCCCAAAAGTTTTGTCTTGTATGAGTGTATCTCAGAGCTCCAAAGAAATACAACTCCCAAAAGAGTTTTGCTTAGATTGCAATAATTGTGCTTAAATATTAATTAGTGTAAGTGAAATACTTTATTCCTAATTTAAATGAGTTACCAAATGACCATAAAGTTGCTGTAAATTGTAATGCCCGCCCACAGCCTCACCTCAAGCCACTCCCACAAAAATGTTGGGCCGTATGGTGTTGTCATGTACATGTCTTGGAGATGAATGCCATCCAAGTGGCTGAAATTAATGGAGGTCTAATTTTTAAGGACTTGATGTCGATCTTTAATAAATGATCACAAATTCAATACGTACTCAATTGTACCACAGCATTATGAATTGTGCTGCTACTATAATACAGCACATTGAAGTGTCCATTAATTCTACTGTGATTAAAAAAAACCCAGAATAAACAGAGTCAAATTGAGATAATTTAAGTAGAGAGGACGGTGTCACGAATTTTTTCAGAGTTTATGACCATAGTACAAAGACATCATGAAAGACCAAGTCTACCTGATCTACTTCAAGACTAGACACGCAATCAGGGTATACTATGATTTAGGATCTTATGTATATAATACAGACAGTGCTCAATGTACAAAGATGGGATATCTCTGCAAGTATTTATTAATACACAGATTATAAACTGCCAGTCTTCACTGAGAAGGAAAATCAAATTTTCCTTAACTACAAAGCGCATAGTGGCCATCAAGCTATATCCTGTGAACATACACCATGCGTATGAGTAAGCCTAGATGAAAGCATGAAATGCGTGAGGCTTCATGCTCCGCTCTGTACATGCTTCTTTGAGGGTATGTTTGTGTTCTTTGATCACAAAATAAAAAAAACACTGTTATTCTATGTTTTTTGGGCAAACAAAGGAAAAAAAAAATTACACTAGTGCTTTATTCGTCAATGCATGGTAAGCACAATAATCAAGACCCAACGACTGACTGGATGATAGTCCTAATATCAAAAAAGGGTGCAAACAATTAATAAACAGATGCTATAATAAAAAAAGAGCCACACTCTGAACCTAAAGACAGTATTAAGGAATAAATAATCATGTTGGTAGGTATTTCCTTTTGTAGAATGTACGTGACTTTGGTATTCAGATAAGATGCCCCCTCCTTTCCCATAACTGTGTGGATTAAAAAAATTCAATTGAAACTTTATAATTTTCCCCCAAAATCCAACATCTTGGAGAAAAATGAAAGGATTATGTAACATGTATTTAATCAGTGATGCTTAGAAAAAAATCTTTCCTATCTCAGGGCCGTATTGGATAAAGACTGCAGGCTGCCGGCTACATTGTACTGATTGCGACTCTGAAATATGCAAAAGGCCTGATTAAAGTGACACTGTGGCCACTGCATTCGACACTGCACATCCAATGAACCCATTTGAAGCGTATACTGTGATTGTATTATTATAATGTTTCTGTACTAGCATTAGAAAAGAGCTCTGTTCTTTCACTACATGGAGCTCAGCAAAAAACATCTGCTTTGCAATGAACATGAATTATCGTGTTACAATTCAAGTGGATTGCCTTAGTTATTGGATTTTGTACGTCAACAAATGGATGGCAAAGGTTTCATGTGTCTGATAGTATATTTGACGACTATGTAAGGAAACACATGGAAAGGGATCATGTCATTAAATAGAGGGCTTTGTTAACATATCTGAATAAGAGGCTATTGGAGTTGTCTTATTGATGCATTTGATGTATTATTAAGAACTTACACAGTTGTGTTCTTATGAAAAAATTTCCTGTAAAGGTGTCTAAGAGATAGAACAGATCTCCTACTTTACACATAAACACTTATCCTCATGGGCATTCACATGTCTAGGGGCTTTGCACGTAACACCATAGGACCTATGCATCCAGCTGTGGCTCTCCAGCTGCTGCTGAATTACAAATCCCATAATTTCCCACTAGCTTCCTAAAATGACAGAGGATTATGATAGTTTTAGTCAAAAAACAGCTGTAGGGCCACAGATGAATGCCTAAACCATAGGAAGAGCAGCAGCATCTACAAAAACTGTAGAATGTGCAGGTTAGACACTACAAATTACATGGAGTGTAGTTTGATGCCTGGAGTGTCCCTTGAGAGACACCCTGTTTTCTTTCTTTGTGTTTGTGGCGTATATTTGAGTAATATTCTCTATGAGTGCTACAATTTATTTCAATAGTTTTGTTTTATTATAAAAGATTTTTATCGGCATCTTATGTACAGAACTAACCCGTCATTATGATTTGTCAGAAGGACTTGCAGTAACACTCTAGTTATGCTCGTACCCAGTCTACTGCTTGGATGGCAAGCAGGGTTCTGGGATGTGTGAGCCCTTTAGATACCAGTGCTATACTGTTTTGTAAATAGAAGAATTAAGCTAATACCTGGATGTCTGTGCAGGCAGTGAGGGAAGATGTACCACCAACATTGGTAGAGCTGGGTCTGGTCGGCCTAGGCATAAATTCACTGGATGGGGCTTCTGACTGAAAGGCTTGGGTAATTTACTGAGTTAATTTCTGTTTATTTTGCTGATAACCCTTTGTTAATTGGTGTCTTATGACACTAATCATAAAAAATATTATATTTTATGTGACAGTGTTTCATCAAAAAATACTAAATTCAGCATATCTTTGGTTTAGATATTATTCCGTGAGTGGGGGTTGTATTTGCAATATCCTTATTATGATAAAATGTGTATGCAGTGGTGCATGTGTTTAAGTTTTCAAAATCACCTTGGCAAGTGCTAAGTGAGACTAAATGGTGTCTCACTAAAATGAGACTGGAGAGGGCAGGGGAACTATGAATGGTACATGGACAGAATATGTTCACCATGCGTGAAGCAAATATACAGCTCCATTCAATTGCCCTCTACAATGCCTAAAAGTGACACTATAGACACAATACCTGGTGTGTCTGAGATTCAGGTGCATACAGTTACATACAGCTACTCTGACATGAACATTAATTCAAGCAGTGCATTTTGAAAAACTACTTAGCATTACACACAATAATAGGCTTCTTCATTTCTTTGTTGGATTCTTGAAAATCTCAGAATGATCTGTGAGTAATGGAGCTGAGGTGTATTGTTGTAGTCTAGAGTGTTGAAAGGACATATATGCAAAATACTCAGATTTCACAGAGCGTTCGATTTTTTTGTGAATGCGAAAGCAGAAGAAGAATCTTTTAAAAAAAAAAAATAATAATCTGTAAAAATATTTCTATTTTGAGATAATAAACCCACAGAGCCTCTGTGTGATAGGACTGTGCACTTCTAAAGCAATACAATCCGGCATCTGTCTGACTTAAGAAGACAGCTATTATTATACAATACGTCTGTATGCAAACACTACAGGCTGAATCTTGTAATGTATGGGAGCTCTAGAGAGATGGATAAAAGCACTGGAGACAGGATGTTCCCATAATGTAAGGTACTCAGAAATGGATTTCTCCTGGTAATAATCCTAATTAAACTGAGAGCTCACTTTTACGTTCTCTCTTAGCACTGGCTTCTTTGTCTTTTACATTTAGAGTTTGGTCTTTGATATTTCACTCACATAAGCTGGTCTTCTTAAAAGCTGTGTGGCATGTATGGTTCTGATAACATTACTCTACAGAGTAATAGTTTATGCATGAATCAGACTGACATCAGTCTTACAAAACACTCATATCTCTGTGACTATCTTGCAATAGACAGAGATGACACCACTCTGAGACCTGTCTGCAGACACATAATAATTTAATGAGAAACAGGGCTAGCAGGTTCATTTTTTTTAAATAGACTTATTTGAGTTCTTCTCAAACTATTTCCCACCTTCTTTATAATGATTAACCAATGAATGAAATGCTACATTATTTATTGTAAGGTATGTTTGAACCAGCTTAGAATAAAACAAGAGAGAAAATAACTGGGTTCTAAGCAAATCATTTCGAGACAAAGCCATTATTACCAGCATATTTTATGGACAGAGCTGATGACCTACCTTCTCACCAACACCACCAGGAGATCCAATAGACCCAGGAGGACCTTGTGGACCCTACAGAACAAAAGATAGTTATACATTCAGAGGTATAAAATGTTGCACTTTAAAACAAAAAAAAAACCCCCAAAAAACAAACGAATAGAAGACTATACTTACATCTGCTCCGTTAGGACCTTGAGGACCTCTTGGACCAGGGGGGCCAGGTGGACCCTGTTCAAAACAAAGATTACTTTTTTAAAGGAATTGTAATAAACAATATACAGATAGTAAAATAAACATAATTCAGTTACATGACAAAAAGCAATGATCATAGTTGGTCTAAGGGGATGCTAATGATAAAAACTTGAGATATATGGTGTACCAAATACATGTCATTATAGATAGAGGGGACCTGCCTCCACAAACAATTACTAATACTTAAATTATCTAATTTTGGTGTATAACAGTCTGGAAGTTACCATTTGGATGCCGTAATGGACCACATAGAGCTTAACCCCAGCTAGAGCAGACATACAAGGCTACCACTGGTTAAGAAGATATAGCTAACATATTGCTTATAAAAAAGTGGCTCCAAGTGGCCCAATGATTTAATCTAAATATGGTGTCATAATGCTACAAATGCGATTCTCCATAAACAAAATAAAGAAAACAAATCCAATAACAATGGCATAAGTTAAAATGTGATATTTTAAATCTAAAATAAATTATTTGGTATAGTTGTAACCCTCTAATACATATCCACGGTACACATATGTAAATATTATACTTACCATAGGACCAACGTCACCATTCTCTCCTTTTTCACCTGGTGGTCCAGGAAGACCCTGCAAACAAGTGAAAAACATAAGGTTATGATGTGATAATTAAACAGATGTAGGCATAGCTAATTTGCTTTTAAATAACAATGATGTTAAAGTATAAAGAAGTAGGTGACAAGAAGAGCAGTAGCAGAAGCCTCACAATAGTTGCAAACAATGTCTGCACTGGAGTAGAAGAGGGTCATAGAACATGCTAAAGATCCATAAGTAAATAGATTTTTGGCAAATCTATAATGGTTTCCATAACCATATGCTCTTAAAAGGGAGGTCCTGTTACTATAGGAGACAACGTACTATCCTTTGTAATGCAAATAGTTTCTCAACTCTGAGCCACAAAGGGAGTAAGTATGTAGAGAGAAAGTTAGGTTGTATGGAAACAAATCATCAGTTTTTGTTTATGAAAGGACTATTGGTTGGGGTTTTAAATTAGATGTTTTTAATAGTTGTAATGTAATAATCAAGACCAATGCATATGGATATAGTCAATAATTTAGTAAACAGTTTCTCTTCAATATATACAATGATATTACTTTCCTCCAGCTGATAAAACACAGCACCTACAAATTCAAGCACTCTAAATTCTGCAATGACATTAAACTATTCTGTAGGAAAAAAAAATGATATTGTAACTGTACACTTATTTAATCACAAGATGTTCCCACTTATTCTTGGTTATATTGATACAATAACTGTTTTGGGACCTTATATCTGGAAGAGTTGAACTCCGATGACTTCATTTACAAATAAACTATTACAACATTTCAATGATAGGACTCCTGAACCCAAGTGTTGTGAGTTACCATGTAAGTCAAAGTCTATAAAGTGAGGCTAGAAGAGTGCTTAGAGGTGTTAAAGGCAGCACTGTGTTATCTATGCCAGGGCTTCAGTTCAGCGATACTGATGTCCTGTTGGTCGGAAGATGTTGGCGGCTAAAAAACAGATGATGAGAACTGTACACAGCACTTCTAGAGCGAGACTGTTAATAATGTATACCCTGCTGGGCTAGACCGATGATATGTGAAGCTGCTACTGGCATTATAGAAAGGACCATCATTCATGCTCTCTCTCTGCAGCTTTTGGGATATTAATATGTATAGAATTGTATATTGGTATTATATTTAGTTCAGTGTGCCTCTGTGTTACACAATGATCAATGTGCATGTTTGTAATATGCACATAGAACTTAGTGTGTCTGTATTATTCCAAGTAGGGAGTGTATTTGTATTATACTGAGCAATTATACATTGTACAGAGAGTATATGTATCATGCTCCCCCAACTGTCCCGCTTTAAGCAGGCCTTTCCTGATTTGGACCACAATCCCACAGTCCTGATCCCTAGACACCAGAGAATGAATATTGGGCATGCAGAGCAAAACCGCTGTCACGCCCATTCTCAAGCCCCGCCTCAGTCATGATGCATTCCAGCGGAATGTATGCTGTATTATGAAGAATATAGAAAGCACTGTGTGTACCTGTATTATGGACAGAGCAATATGTGTATGTACATTATACTTGATGTCTTCGGCTTTCTAAACTGTTAAGTGATTGAAAACACAGTAAAGCTTGTAAATATTAAAAACATTTAATTTAATTGTATCTTTGTTAATTTGCAAATACAACCAAACATTAGTTGGCATTAGCAGTGGATCTATAGGTGCTGCATTTCCATAATATGAGTACAGCTTTTGATGTGCAAGAGTATGACATGGCAAGCACAGCTGTGACTGGGAGGAGGTGCTCTTCTCCTCTGCAGCTATTGGTTGTGTCCTGTGTAATTGATACACCCACAACCCAATAACAGACAAATGGTAATTTGCAACATAAGGGTCTGATTTAAACAATACAGGCCACCGTACTTGCAATCCCATATGTAACCACAAGGGGCATATGCACATTTTGCTATCCACTTTCATAACTTTGACATGAAGATACATTTGGGTGCTATTTTATGTATTGCACCTTTGGCAGCAAGACTCGATAACTCAGGTATGGGTGTGTCTCTGTTAGTGTGACATAGCCTGTAATTACATTTTATACCATGTACCAAGTGCTGCATAAATTGTTGGCGCTAAATGTTAATGTAATTTAATATGCTCCAACTATATGTCCTTACATATGATTTTATTACAGTGGTTCCATTCTGTGTGAACGTATTTGACACTTGCACATAAGTGATATGTATCCATGCTCCTTCTCCTGGATCAGCAACATCAGTGAGTTGCTATGCTGAGCAGAGTGTCACATGAATAAGCTCTGCCAGCTGGCGCTACACTGATTACTGAGCTGATCATCCATTTATTCATTCTACCAGCATATCTGATGGAGGCTCTGCCAGACCCTCAGATGTGGGCTCTGCCATTTCGTTTGCTTATGTTTCATATGCTAAGGGCACAGGGCACCTCCCGTGTTTCTGTAACAGCTTCATCTGGCGAGTGATGCCAGCAAAAAAAAAAATCATTATGCTGTAAACAAATAAATATGCGTATGCTCACACACAGTCCCCTGTGTATGCATGGCAGCATAAACCTTAACACTGCATAGGAAATGAAGGCCTAAGAGCTGTATAGCTATACAAATGACACATACTGATTAAATATATGGAAAAGTCTATCCATCTATCTATCCTATGTGTTGATATATTTATTATTTAATAAAAAATGCCTATTGTTCACCATTTCAAAGATGGCTGAGTGTTCCAAGTGTTCAATTGATGACTATGCTTGTGGTCTGCACCTAGGCTAATTGAAGAATATTTTTAATATTTTTAAGTCATGGACAGCATAAGGTGTACAGAGAGTACACCTTATATGATATATGAGGTAGATAATGGATTTGACGATTGTTCAGATTCAATGAACCAAAAAATATGGCCTATCTCCAGGGAAACCAAAACACATTCGATCGAAGATGGTCATCATGGTTGGCCTTTTACCCTGAAACTTAAACTTCACACCTTAACTCCAGGGCTCACATATTATAAGTAGTGAACATCCGGTCGTGAACAGGGCGCCACCCCCTACATGTTTGTATGTCAGTATATGTCAATGTATGTCAGTGTCTGGTTTTGTCTGGTACAACACCCCAGTTAAGGGGATATATAAATTCTATAGAAACTAAGATGAATCACAATATATGTAAATAAGCACCAAAAGGTTTATTTGATTAAATGACTTGGAGCACCCACCAGATCTTATGATTCCCCTGAAGATACACGTTGTACCTGTTTTTTTTTTTTATTAACTTTGTATGGAAAAAAAACAAAAAACCCAATAAAGATTATATTTAAAAAAAAGATTCAATGAACCAGACATCACTTACTTGGAGACCAATTGGGCCAGGGGGACCTGGAAATCCTCGAGATCCTTCATCTCCCTTTTGTCCAAACATCCCCTGCTGACCTCTAGGACCAGGCTCTCCATCGGAACCCTGCAAAAGGTGGATAAATGTTACTGAGACATGGTATAATGAAAAACATGACTGGGACATATCAATACCAGGGTACTCTTTATTTAGAAAAGACAGATAAGGCAAGAAAGGGGGAGTGGTGGTCCTGTATGTGAGGGATAGCTTAAAATCTAACTTAATACAAGTAAGTGAGGCGAACATAGAGTCCGTTTGGGTTACATTAGAATTTGGTAATCATACGTTAACTCGGGTAGGTGAGATTTATAGGCCCCCTGGACAAATAGAGGATTAGATAATCTACTAGCTAAAATGACAATGAAGGAGGAAGTGATCATCATGGGTGACTTTAATATTCCTGATGTGAACTGGAAATCCAAAATAGTTACTTGCGCCAGGAGTATGCATATCCTAAACGCCCTACTGGCATTATCTCTAAGGCAAGTAGTTGAGGAGCCAACTCAAAAGCAGACCATATTAGATATAGTGTTCACAAATGGAGATTTGTTATCAGATATTACTGTAGGTGAAAGTTTAGGATCTAGTGATCCCCAGTCAGTGTGCTTTAATATAAGAACAAAAGTTTTAGATTTTTGAAAAACCGACTTTTCTAAAATTAGATTATGTGTACAGGAGTCACTATCAGATTGGAGAAATTTAAATGGAGTCCAGGAGAAATGGTATTATCTGATAATTATGATTTCAGGAGAAATGGTATTATCTGATAATTATAATTATTATGGTAATGGTATATCAGTTGTACATTCTCCCTAAACTACTTGTAATTGTTATAACCCCTACGCATTTCATAGCTAGAAAGTCACACAACTGCTAAGTGAACTTATTGATTGAATTAGCCAAATATCTTCATTTGCCAGTCTATTTCACAATCTAACTGCCCTTACACTAAATAACCCTTTTCAATAGCTACTTTTTAATCTTAAAGGATGCCTTTCTGTCACCTATGAACAGATTACCAGGAAAGTCTAATACTGATCTTGAACATACATTATAATGGAAATCATATCCCCTCAAACTGTATAGACATAGAGATAATGTATATGCTAAGTGGCAACACATATTTAACAATCTAAAAAACTAAGTATACACCCACATGATATAATATTGTCTGATATTATATGTTGTTTGTCTAGAACATTTCAGTTGTTTGATTTCTAATCACTTACCGCTGGACCTGGTGCTCCAACTGGACCTTGTAGACCAGCTGGTCCTGGAGGACCCTAAAACAAAAGGAATATATGTCTCATTACTTTCAGTGAGAGCAAATACAATATAATAATATCTTTGGGCCAGGGGGTATATTATCTTTGGGCATGGTATATATTACCAAAAAGCCTCTTATTTAAGCTAGTCATATTTTTTTTAGGAAAAACCTTGCAGCCTTCTATGGGCAGACAAAACATCAAATCTTTGGGGGCATTTCAAGTAGCCTGAAGCTTCTTTGGAAAGCAAACTAAAAGCATAAGAATGATTTGGATCTCAATGTCTTTATTGTAGTGTATGGAGATAAGTTATTTCCTAATACATATATTGCCATCAACAAAATCTAATTCTTCCATGTACCAGTATAAAATGCATGGCTTTTAACTAAAGAATATTAGTGCTATCAATTCATTCCAATTAAAGGTTAACCCTTTACTGTAATCGGAATATTTGTGGCACTGAAATGGTTAAATTCCACTGGGGATGTCCAAAAAAACAGCAGTTGCTATACTTTGTAATGAAGTCTTGATAAACAACCAATGTTTCCTCAAAATACATATTCAGTGATATAAGGAAATGTGTGTGTTCCAAAAAACAAAGCATACTTCCCCAGTTACTATGTAAGCACTCACCTGTTCACCCTTGTCTGCCTTTGCTCCTTTCTGACCTGGCTCACCAATTTCCCCCTAAAAAAAAATGAAAATAAATAAATAAACAAATAAAAATAAGGCACAATTTGAAGATTTCTGGGTATTACCCATAAATCCCTGTGAATGTCATAGCTGGAATTATGACCATCGATTTGTCCTTCATACCCTGACAGCTTAATCCTAGCACTGAATAGCGTGCTACTCCCTGGGATTTGCAGAGGTTTAAGTAGATGATAAATAAGAAGGAAGTGTGTGAGGTTGGGGAGAGCAGAGAGGGATTGCTAATGAGATAACACTTGGTGGTTCCAGGGTCAGCAAAGATATGAGAAAACAACTGACATTGTTTTAAATAATATAGATACAGCCACACATAGTATGTTTTCTTCAAAAACTGTTAGTAACTATGTATATAAGACATAGGTTCCATTTCAAACATATAGTCTTATCAGAAGACTGTTATGGGACATTTATATTACTGAATGTTTGTAAATTATGGTTCATAACCACCACTGATTACACAGCTCAATTTTGATTTAAAAATGTAATTATCCTGGCTTTGGTAACTCAAAAGATTCTAGGTAACTTAATCTATAATCCAGGTATTCCAAAATGTTTACTTTTATATGCCTAACTTCCAGAATCCTATATAGTATATAATCAATTATCACTCCATGACTACAGTATGTGTCTGATTTAAACAATCTTGGCCACCATACTTGCAATTCCATATGTGACCACAAGGGTCATTTGCCCTGAGGTATATATATTTACTCAAATCTAATATCCACCTTTTTTCACCAAATTGTGTTTCCAAAATTTGAGTGCGTGTTAGAATTGATGGCGCATTTAGGTTTTTTTGCTACTTAAACCAAAAGAACTAAATTTTGCTATTAAGAAAAAGGAAAGCACAACGCAATAAACACAAACTGCGCATGCGTACTATCCTCTCTTACTTATAGAAATTCCATCATATTGTTGTATAGCAGTGTCATTTATAATAAAACTATGGTTAATTGGTAGCATATATAAATTATTAAAAAAAAAAAAAAACTTCTTGTACAAACATGCACAGGTGAATACATTTTTTGGCTTCAAAGTGTCAAAATTTGAAGTGCGCATTAGTTTCAATGGCGCCTTAGATTCAGGTGATTACGGTAGATATACCATGCATTTGGCTGAAATTAACATGCTCACCCACTTCGTTTACATATACTTTAGCAAATCCACTATTAAATAGATCTATAATTTCAACTAACTGATGGACTCAATCCGTAAGACTCTATATACACCCGAAATATTTTATTTATGATACACATAATGCTTACGGTTAATTTGGTTATGCAAATATTTCCAAATCAAATTAATATATTCAAACAACCTAATAATAATAGTTCCAGATAAAACCAATATTTATACTAACCACACGCCTGATACACAATTCTTTTTGAGCATACATTATAAACACTCAGAGTTTAATTTTTACAGCATATACAGGACAATACAGATATATTCAATGCATACACTGTATAATAAGGTTCAAGGCTCTCAAGCAGGCTCAAAATCAATGCTCTGAGACAAATCAAAGGATATACTCAATAAAGAGAGAATTGTAGGGAATTGAGATGGGAATTTCAAACTTAAGGCCAGAGTAGCTGAGTCAGATAAATTCTACCATTGAGCTGCATTGGAGAATTTTTTCAACTCGGCTACATTGGCCTAAAGTTTGAAATTCCCATTTCAATTCCCTTGAAATGCTCACTTTATTGAGTAGACCCTGACATGTTTAGACCAGCTAATACAATGTGGTATTCATGCTCACAGAGAAACCTCTATTCTCATTTAGATCGCCTGGTTTCCAATAATTCCATGCCCCTTATACTTAGCACTCAGGGCCATATTCATGAAAGGGGGAACTCCCTGGAATTGACAAGGGAATTGCAGAATTAAGGCCAAGATAGCAGAGTTTGAAGTATAGCTGACCTGGAGAATGTTTTCAACTTAGCTACTTTGGGCTCCGTTTGTAATTGCCTTGTCATTTTTCTGCAATTCCCTCTAAGTACTTAAAAATATCTAACCTCATGTTCTCCAATAGAGCATTGTTCTCACACCCTTTCATTATCTATGCTCCTACTACCAAATAAGCAGTTCTTGCTCACTGTCATCTCACTAAGCTCTACTCAAACACATATTTATCTGTAGTTTATGGTCTCCCAGACCAAGATGCCCCTACATAACATTTAAGGTTGCGATGTTTAGTCTATGCAGGCAAAAGCATGGCCGGTATTTTTTTATTTGAAGAAAAGGTGGTAACCCTAATACCCTCAGGCATGTACCCAACATGCAGATATCTCTTCATCCTTCTGGGAACAAGCTGAGAAACAAAAAGCTACAACCATCTGCAACCATGTAGTTGATATTACTGTGGTTTATAAAGGTCATCCTTGATCTTCAGTACTCACACAACTTTATACATATACCACTTTGTCCTCACCTTGTCACCATCTTCACCGGGTGGTCCTTGTGGACCTGCAGGTCCAGGAAGTCCAACTGGTCCTTGTATACCATCGCGTCCAGCTGGTCCCTGAGGTCCTTTCTCTCCCTGTATTTAGGTAACAGTGTATCATCAGTGTTTTTAAACATGGTTTTATATATTGTTTGTATGAAGAGAGCAGATTAACCTACATGGTTTGACCATTAAGCAAATGAATGTATCTCTATGTGATTTAAAGTATAGAAGCAGCGTGTAAACAGTTGTTACACAATAAAGGGTTAAGTACAAAGCAAATCTGTAGATTGGCAGCGGTTATAAAAAACATTGGACTTACTATAAATGCACCATGTGGCGATCAATATGTATTAGCAATATACGAGGCTTTTGAGAAAGGGGAAGGGTTAATGAGTCATTGTGTTCTCGTACACTTATATTGTGCCAGTGGGAGAAATAATGGTGTTGTTTTTAACATTGGTACAATGATGTGCCTATTACTTTGCCGATTTAGAGGGTAACCGTAAAGGCGATCAATACTAGAAACTATTCTGTGTTCTGAGGTCAATGTATTTTTAATGAAAATGAGAAAAATCAGTAAGCATTCTAACTATCTGTAATTGTAAAACCTATATTACGTTTCTACTGCTGTATTAATAGGATATGTATTCTGCAAATAAACATAGATTTCTGCCTCACTATAACCTTTAGACTGTGTTTTATGAAGAAGGAGCAGTGCACAAGGAAATACTACCTTTCATAGTATTTTTTTTCATTGCACAATGCAAAGAAATGTTTTCTTATTCTGCTCATGAAAATCTCAGAATATAGAATATATATAGAAAAAGGTATACAAAAGGAATATAATTGGTCATTGTTTTATATGCACACACTATTTAGATGTTACCCCGGCAGCCATCAGGGGGTACACTCATTACAGTTGCCCCGGCTGCCCTAGGAGTCCCAGCTTGCTAGTCTCCATCCGTTCTATGAATCTTCCAGTTTTGTATCCATTATAGATACCATTTTGTTGGGGCCAGTTAACCTGGAACATGTTTTGGTCTCTAACAATATAGCCACCGATCAGTGTTCTATGACTGTCTATAGATCCTGGTCCCTGTGTGATGTAACCAAGTTGGTGCTACTGAGGTAGGGCAGCCAATGAGAGATGTCTGTAGGTATCTATCTCCATCCCACTATCCCCGAGTGTCCACTTCAGCACCGTCCCCTCTATCCTCCCAGTGTAACTCTCACCACTATCCCCTTCAGGAGTGTGGGGAGGCCTGATAGATTGTCCTGTAAGGGGCCCCAACATATAATGGAGGCCCTGGATGTTACACACATATTACGTTACATAATTTACAATTATTTGCTTTCTATAGCCATGAAAGTGGTGCTTATTTAATGTGTAAGACTAAATATCCACACGGGACTATAGAGGGCAGACCTTTTGTTTATTATCAAACCTCTAGAAAAATGTTTTTTTTTTTTTTAATTGAATACATTTGTTGTTATATTGTTAATATAACTTAGATTTCTGTTTCTTAGCTTTTGGTAATATATAGCATTTATTTTATTTTACCAAGCCTTGACCCTTTCCACAATGGAGGAGAGTGTTGCAAGTATACATGCACAGTAGCCTAGCATTGTGTAGTCTATGACCCTCAACAGATGTATGCTTGATGAACATGTTTTGACAGCATTGACATGAATTTTTTTTAAAGGGATTCCACTCTACCAAGACATAACAACTGTCTGATTGCTAGCCCGTCTCTTACCGGAGCTCCCTTCTCTCCTGCTGGTCCAGGTGGGCCTTGTGGTCCGGGTCTTCCAGGCAATCCAATAGGCCCAGCAGTACCTGCGGCACCTCTTTCTCCTGCAGAACCCTGTAGTAAAGGAAAAACCAGGTCTCTAAATCCTTATATAAAAGCAGTACATAAAAGGCAAGACTATCATTGCTATGTTGGGCACCTCCATATGAAAGTAGAACCATTTGCATTGTGCATGGTCCTTCCTTGTTTCATTATTCGATAAATATCTTTGAGATATAAAAAAAATGTAATAATTTCTTAGACGATTATTCCTTGTAATACAAAATACGTTTAGTTCAGGATCTGCCATTATTTCAATATACTGCAAAGGTTTCAGAATGTTATTACTAGTATTTTTGTTTTGGAATGACGTCTGTGGCATTGAGACAAGCCCTTGTGAATAACATGACTTGTAGAATAGGGAATCATGTAGACTTGTAGAATGATTTGCTTATTCACACAGTTAGTGGCCTACAACATACGACCAGCTATTGTCTGTTACAAAAATGGGAACAGTTATTATGAAAACGTCTACTTACAACGGGACCGGGTGGACCTTGTGGGCCTTCTCCACCCTTCAAGCCTGCTGCACCCTGAAAGGTAAAAAGGTGGTATTGAAAAACAAACTGATACAAATAAAACACATTGACATCATAAACACAAGGCACAGACAAGTCAATAATCACTAACACAAATTGGATGCAAATCCTTAGGATTTATTTCCTGGCAATCTCAAATTCGAACTCTGTAGTTAGTGTTCAGTATCACTGGCAGACCATTTTGCTCTAAGTCACTGTAGTGACCTCTCTGACTTCTCTAATTAGTTTATTTGGGTTTCTGTGTTGGGAACATTTAACTGAGGTGGATGGTTATTGTTCAAATGGTTGAGTTTGTAAAGGGGCAAAGGAATAACTTGAATCTTATTTTGTTCATGAGGGTAGTGGTTTATTCACAGATTAACCATTAATACATGTATTATCTGTATGTTAATTGCTTACATTACAATGGAATTGAAATATAGTTCTGAGTATGTTATTACTCACGACAGAAATGTATGTATGGTCGCTCTAGAAAGTCCTCGTTTGCGTCTTAGGCTAGACCAACTATACCTATGCTCTACTGAGGGAACTAATTCACTCTTTTATTGGTGTCTGTTTTGTAGACAGTTACATCATTTTTATTTAACTCAATTTAGGTTTGATTACTCAAATTTTACAATTCAGGCATTGTATCTTAAAGTATAATACTAAACACAACTTATTCAAATGGGCCTTTAGTCACCAGAAATTATATAATAATTTAATACATCATCGAGGAAAACACAAGGAGATAATTAATCACAATAGCATGATCCAACAGTGTTTTTGTGTAATATCTCTGGAGATAAACTCTTTGCCAACATTCAGGGTTTTTCTTCCTTACCTGCAAAACTCTAAAACTGGGCAAAACCTTCCCATATTCACAATTGTGTTAGCATGTCCAACCCAATTAATAATAAATACATGCCTGTCATAAGATTTGGTTTAAAAAGGCCCTTTTTTTATAAAAGTAAAAAGTTGAATGGATTTCATTTGCAAACCAAATTTACATTTATCAGTCTTATTCACTAACTGAAACACATTTAAAGTTACTTATTGAAACAATATTCATTGCTCGCTCCAGAGGCAGAGATTTTGGATCTTACCGAAGCACCAGGAAGACCTCTCTCACCGGGAAATCCACGAAGACCTGCTGGACCATCCTTTCCACCAACACCTTGGGGACCTGGATCTCCCTGTGGGCATTTGAGAACTTTAATGTCACATATTTATCTTCGAATACAATAGAAAAAAGTATGCCATCTAAATTAGTCATAGATCTCTAGTGTGTTCGTTTAAATATATATATAAGATATCAGTGATGAGCAATCACTGCGTTAGAATGTGTCCAGCTGTTTGACCTTGTAATGCCATATAGTCCATAGAAACATTGATAGTAAGATACAATGTTTAAATAATTAAACTCACCTTTGCACCCTCTTTTCCAGCTGCCCCTGGCAAACCTTGTTCTCCAGGTGGACCTGGAGGTCCAGGATGGCCTCTCTCTCCAATAGGACCAGTTTCTCCAGTAGGCCCCTTAACAAAACATAAGCCATATTGAAGATTTACTTTAATAGTCTTAACTGAGAATGATTAAGAAATTAATAATGACACTGACATACAGGTGTGATGATACTTAAAGGGATGTTGAACTTTGGAGATTATGATACAATAAAGAAGGAGTATTAGTATTAGGGCAAGGTCTATTAAGTATTTAAAAAACAGCATGTTGGAAGATAAGGTGTGTCTTTTAAAGATGATCGGGATTGTGAAAAGATGAAAAGAGGGATGGAAATAATTATAAAAATGGATAAAAACAGTAATTATCTTTAGGAGAAATTACAAAGAAGTGAAAATAAAATTACGAAGGGCATAAGAAAATGAAAAGATAAAAGAAAAGTAGTGTGTAGAATGATACGTTATTGTTGTTAAAAGATGAAGGAAATGGCTAGAAAATGGGGAAAAAAATCTTATTAGCAGATCGTGACACAGACTGATAGGTTTGGAAAGATAGAGAAAAATGAGTTGAGTGATGGTAAAATATGAAACAATTACAAAAAAAAAAACAAGATATGGTAAGAATACATACCTGAGGACCAACTACACCTCCGGGACCTGGGGGACCAGTCTTGCCTTGAAAACCCTACAAAGTGAATCATTTATTAATCTCTTTACAATGTAATGGAAAAAAAATAGTGGGCCACTTACAGCTTTAGAGAAGGGTCACTTAAAAGAAACCTTGTATAATAACAAGCATTTCCCATATACTAATAAAAATCCTGTTCCCATGAAAATAATGAGCAGGAGTTCCCAGAAGCAACACTAATGTTTTAAAATATCAGTGTTGGCTTTAGTTAGCAATAGTCTAAATACTATGTGTTTGGGTTTATACACCTTTCTATTTGTTGTGTGCATATTGCTATGTTTTACCAATATGTACCAGAAGAACCAGCACATATGTCTACAATGTCAGACAGGCCTTTTTGACAATGTCGCTCATTCTGGTGTGGCATGTATTCTATTCTACTTACCGATTCTCCAACACAGTTAACGTGCGCACTAGCAAGCTGAAGCACTTCTAGCTTGTGCCAAGCGGCGCTAACTCTTTCAATATGGTGCACATTGCAGCTCAATGCGTGATAAGGTTAACAAAAATAAAAGCATTTTTATCCGCCTGGAAATAAGAGGTGAGGTTACAATGGCAAGGGGTAAGAAATATTACAGATGATGGATGATGGTGAGGAAGGCACAACTAATCATTAGTTTTAGAAAGCAATCAGACACTCTGTTAATTGGTTGCAGCATAATAAAGAAGTGGAGGACCATTTCTTATTATTTTGTTGAAGATTACAGTTGCACATATATAGAAGTGTACCAAGGATAGGGATGGACCTGTGTATGATTACTACCCACTCTCTATTACAAACCTTCCAAGTATGGTCAGAGATGTCATTCAAAGTCTTAAAGAAAAACATTTCTGTAAATGTGGTTGGTTTTCCCTGAAAGATCTGCATGTAAGAGGTAATTGCCATCCTTCCAAGACAGCGCCCTCTTCTCTGAGTGGGGGAGTAGGAATTGACATTGATGGACACATATGAATTACCCCTGTCCATTTTCATGGCCTTTCCTGCACTGTGCAACACGGTAAAGTTCTTTAATGATAGAATTCACCTTGTTTAGCCCTCTTTGCTCTGGATAGCTACCTCTCTCAGGGTACAGACATCCTGTTTAGAATGTTGGTTCAGATATTACATTATTTTGTGTTGGATGATGGAAGCTCTAACCCAAGATTTTAAATAACGTGGGCACACTCGGTTTGAGCTACACAGAGCAAACAGGGCCAAATAAGGTGTTTTATTTGTGTTCTTTCATTAACTCATCTCTATTTAATATGTCTACACTTGATGCAATTTTTACATTAGAAATAAGTAAATTTTTTGCCTTCAATTGTCCATTAATAAAGGATTAAATCCAGCATGTATATTTCCCACCGCACTGGATTACATGAAAGTAAAATTCATTTAATGATCCAGTACACCAAACTATATTTTAGATGGCTAACTCTTTTACTACTAGACTGTAAGAGCTATACACAGATTACATTATAAAATAAGGCATAACTGGGGTTGCTAGATCAGTCACTTAATACACAACTACATATGCTAAAGGCTGACATTGGAAATATTCCTCCCAGCAGTATGCAAGAAATTACGGAATTAATTAATCATGGCGGATGATCCCATAGGAACCACTGCTGAAGAATTAATGAATTATATTAATTCTGGCTGACTATGAATTCTATATATCACTGAAGAACCCGTCCTCATGCATGGCTGGCAGCACGTGTAATTCACATATGATTTTAAACGCCTGATCTGTTAATCCTATGTATGGCTTGTGCCTCTGGTATTGAACGGATTAATGTTAGGTTCCTTCCACAAGGATGATTTATCATTGTTGTAATGGTTATAACGTCTCGAGAGAGATCAGCTTTTGATAAAGCTAAGCTTGCATATATACATAAGGCAGTAATTATCTAGCCCAGCTCTGATGATGGACAATATGTAGCCACGGGAGAGAAAATTACTAGATTAGCTTCACGGAGAGGCTTGTAACAGGCAAGAAGAAATGTTTATTTTATAGAGAGGACAACCTGATTTTCAGTATGTTGTAAAACTAAAACTGCATCTCCAGCTGAGCAGCTAACAATTGACAACATATGCTAACAATTTATGTTGTAAAGGCTAAAAATATCCCTAGAAATTTTGGATATCCATGGAAACTATCATGTCTAGCTAATGAGGAAGGCTAAAATGGAATAGCACTGTAGTAATAATAGCTATAGTACGCTATATTGATAACATTTCTCAGGGCTACACTAGTTAATGGAGAATATTTTTGCATAATAATTCATGTGACAACATATCAACATGAAAAGTCCTGGAAGGCTTTCTGGGTAATCTAATTAGCAAGGACACCTTTACTATGCCTTCGAGATGCCAACATCAGACTTTTAGAGGATGGTGGATATGGTAATTCACCAGCTTTACCCATTTACTTAAGACATATTGAAATATACCCTCTCTCCAGACTATTGGCTTTAGTCAGAGTACTGCAGGGAATTGAGAAGGCAATTTCAAACTTACGGCCAAAGTAGTCAAGTTTGAAAAAGCCTCCCATTAAGCCATTCTGGTGCCTTTTATATAAAAATTATGTTTTACTGGCAATTACAGATAAAGGAACAGGCTTAAGGACCATAAATTATTTTACAAACTCCAGAATCAAATAGCAAGGCTTTTTGGCTTTCTCTGTAATCTACTATATATTGTGAGTACAGCTGTCATCTTTGTCATTCTGTATTGGATGCCTATAAATTCTGTCAGCAGGTACATGGAAAGTGCTGTACGGCACTGTGTAGTATCAATATGCAGGCGGAATGAAACCAATAAATCACAGTGGATATCCCACAGAAGCCACCATGATTAATTCATTGATTTTACAACCTGACGGCAGCTCTTTTTATCCATCCAAAAGTGTGTGGACTTAGCCATATATGACTAAGATCACTACTAGTAAAGGGATAAAGGGACTCCAAAAATAGTTTATACGATGATGATAAAAAATGCTAAAATATGAATTCTATATTGTGTTACCAGAACTACATTCAATGGAATAAGAGAAACATGCATTTTAAATGCATCTGCAATGTCTTCTATTTATGACATCACCTTGTGGTTTGATAGGCAACTTATATTAAAGTAGATTATTTGCATACAAGAAAAATGATGTCATAAAAAGGAGACTTGTTTTTCTCAATTACTCATTGGGATGCAATCATGCTAACATGATATATAGATTATTTTGTGTAGCATTCACAGTATAAACCCAAAGAGCTGTAATACACATGTCCACAATACAGCATTTTTTACATGTATCAGACAAGTGGGATGAATATCCTGGAGAGCACCTGAAAAGGAACGACAGGTTGTAAGAAGCACAGGCACACTTCATCAGTGGATGGAAAGCCTATTATTAGCGGCATTTAAATAATAATGAAGATTAGTTCGCACAAGAAAGTAAGTCACTATATGAATCACACACATAGCAATTCTGGGGGAGATTCTGCAGCAGGTTTAATAGCTGAAGCAGTAAGGCTGATGCTTTGGAGATCTGGTAAAACATGTTGTGGATCATATTTGTCGGAGTGGTGTGATGTTTAATAATAATAATAATAATAATAATAGCAGTTTACCTATCAAGATTTCCTTCCCATTGCATGCTAATGCATCTATCAATCAATAGATTTTTGTTTTAATTATTATATTGTTCTAGACTAGACGTCTGCAGTTTTATATAGCTGCAGATCCTGAATACCTTTATTTCTTTGTTCAACCCCATTGCCCACATGAAGAATTCTAAACCACATGTCCACATTCTGATAATAACACAGCTAATATTGACAGTATGGAAATGATGGTTTAACACTGAATGTAACATTGAAGGCTGCATTGTTTCTACATGTAAATATACAAATAAATATAGGCACAAATCTATCAAAAATACACCAGTCTGCAGTAGGGAAGCATCACTTATAAATATGCTTCTTATTTTGTAGTATATGATAATATTCTTTCATGTTTTACTTTTGGAGAAAAATGGAATCAATGGTATAGACTTATAAGAAAAATATAAGTGATGCGTGATAAAGATACAAAAATACATTATGCCTTGAGTTTAAGGCTATTGATGAACATGGGGAATGTGTGAACGTATTCCATTGTTCTTCTACAAAACTTTAGAAGTGTTCATTCTCCAAAATGTATTCTCTGAATCAATCTAGCCTATATGTAGCACTCTTTGTGCAGCTGACAAATCTAGTAATAGCAATTATAGAGAGGAAGAATTAAAACCTCACCCAATCAGACAGCCCATTCATCTATGCACTGCAATAAAATAAGCTAGGCACAGTAGAATGGATTCATTTGATTGGCTGACTGCAGTAATCCTCCTTTGGTCTACAGGATGAAATTTACAGCAGCCTGACACTCAGTCCTCCAACTTTAAATGTGTACTATTTTCCATAAACAAGTCTGATCAGGTACAAGAAGACAGCTCTGCCATAACCACTGGTGGGTCTTCTCCTACCTGGGCAGGGATGTTTGGAGAAAATAGAGGTCAGAGGACAGATGAGTGTGCAGCTGAAGCTGGGTGCCACAAATCTGTGTACTTACTGTCTCTCCACGTTGTCCGGGGTGGCCGGGCAACCCATCCTTTCCAGGAGGACCCTGAAAAAGAGAAATAAATTGTCAGCTTTAAGTTAGTGTCTCTGGTATTCTAGTCATCTATAAGTATACCCACAAAGACTCTTTATTATAAAGCACCAGTCTTTTTATCAGTATGTAAGAAGAGTATTAAATCTGGTCATTCTCATCTTTTCTTTATGCTACAAGACCCATGACTCTGTAACAGACAACTGCCTTATTAGGCTTGTGGAAGATGTACTCATCACCTGGAGATTTACAGGTTAGTGACCTGCAGGTCACTAGACTCCAAAATTCTCATGGTCTTGCACTATAAAAGTTTATTTTTTTTATCAAGATAAATGTTTTGTCTATATAATGAATAAAATGCAAAGTGAATTAACTCAACAACATCCCAACTATAAAATACCCATCAAACCCCCCAATGTTAAAATAAGCACAACTAATGTGAGTTTGTATATGACAAACTAGATACTTACAGGGGGGCCCTTCGGTCCTGGGAACCCAACGGGGCCCTGTGGTCCTTGAGGTCCCTTGAAGTGGAAGGAAGCAGAAGAGATTTGATCATTGGGAGAATTTTGTGAGGTTTTTTGACGTATTAGAAGTGGTGTGGGACAATGCTTCAAGATGGGATCACCTTGATAAACAAATATGGAATACTCTGGTTCCAAAATGATCCAGTGGGAAGATTGTCTGGCATCAAGTCATTGATATTTCAATATTTTTAAGTGAAGGTGTAAACCTTCAATTCACATTACACCAATTCAAACCAATCACTAAAAGACGGCCCCACAGGGCACAAAGGACCAAAATGGAGAGGCCCAAAGCAAGAGTCTTAAAATCCCAAGTATTTCTCCAGGGAGCCCTCTATTGAGGTTCAAATTATTACAGGAGCACAGCAATGTTAAAAAATGGATATTCTGCTTTTTGTTATTGCAAAGATGTTCCAGTTATTTAACAATAAATCCCATACATTCCCAGCCTCTAAGAATGGATGGCATTTGCCACAAGTGCTAAGAGCATTGTTTCTGAAGCTTACTGGTGGCAGCGTTGTGATTAATAAGCAATAATATCCTTCATCAGGAAGTGTTTATCAGCTAGAAAAAAAAAAGCTTTTTTTGAGCGCACAATCTTTGATAGAGTGAATATTTTAATTAAGGGAAATATAATTTACATTTTGTTAATGCTCATCAAATACAGTGCTGCTGACCTTTGCAAGTTTTTACTCTCCTAGTAAATAATGTCTTTTTTGTATACTTAACATATCAAAGTTGATATGGACCATAAAACTGGAGCTATCAATGTTAGGGAATGGAGCTTATAATTATTCATATTAATAATTATATTCCACTGAATGCATGAAAAGCTATTTTGCCAAATGTAGTGAATTATGTGTAAGAATTTAAATAATATATGGGGGAAAACACTTGTTTAAGGGAAGCTGCAGATGTAAATTTACAGCAGTCAATATTATTCTCATATATCAGGACACTGCCGTTTATTTCTCTAATGTATAGACACGCATATACCATATAATGGCGTTCCTAGCTTCTGTGCGTTGCAGGGATCCATTACGTTGGAGCACAGGGAGCTGTGCAAATAATTACAATATACTGCATCGTAATGGAGACTTTTTATTATGAAGGCAAAGATAATATCTTCACTGGCACAGGGAATGGTAAAATACTGCAAAACAATACGTAGCAGTTTGGGAAAAGCAATGTATTCTGTGGCATCCAGCAGCACGGCAGGTATTCATTACATTCAATATGTATTACATGAACGGAAAAAATTTATGGCAGCTGTGAGGGTACAGGCTGATTTTAAGAAGAAAATGAAAAAAATCTTGGGAAATGTATGAAGCTACAGTGAATGTATCATAATAGAAAACCTGGGACATTCTACTGAATTAGTGGCATATACCCTGGATATATACACTAGATGATGAAGTGCTTGTTATCTAGTGTTATTGGGTGGTTTATATAACTCAACTTTGAAGTTTAATAACTTGTAAGGCAAGATCAAACACTCAGGTCAGATAGGGAATCAAGCAAGTCCTAATGCCAGGGAGGGCAACAGCGGGTGCTAAAATAAAGTAAAACCAGTCCATATTTAACTTCCATTCTCATAACCATCAATTTCCCATCATGTTTACTGGTCACATATTATGTTTGGAAATCTGGAATATAAAACCTGTATTTGACGACTACTCGCCCAAACTTACTCTTTCACCAGGTGGGCCAGGAGGGCCATCATTTCCGGCCGTGCCCTAAAAGAAACAAAAAGTAAAGTGGTTTTAGCTATTGCAATAGAGAAATAACAATATAAAAGAATCATTAAAATGTGATGTAAAATAAGGTAGCAAAGGGAAGATGAATCCGGCTGATATTATCATATCCTGTAAGATTACCGGTTCATCATGATATATATATATATATATATATATATATATATATATATATATATATATATATATATATATATATATATATGTGTGTATTGTTTATATTTACTTATTGTTATGCACATTCTACCCATTCACTGTAACGTAGTAAATATGATCAGTGTGATGGAATTTGTGAGCCCCCTATACTTGGGAATTCTAAAGCAAAACATGAAATAAATAATTACCTTAAGACCTGGTTTTCCAGTGGGACCTCTTGGACCTCTAGCACCCCGTGGACCCTAGAAAAGCAAGCAAGATAAACTCCATGAAGAGTGGTTCAGTGTTTTAAAACAACAATCATTCAGTCATTGAGTTCCATTTGGTTCCCTGACCCTCCATATTTGCAGTTTTGCATATGTTCACAATGGAAATAATTATATGAGAAAAGGAAACACTCACCGTTGGACCTCGTTGTCCCCTTGGACCTGGTTTGCCAGCTACACCCTGTTAGTATTGAAATATAAATGTTAAGAATGTACAGACAAATGAAGATTTTGTACTTTAAGTTGGAGCTCAGCGGCCCCCCCTTCGTTTACAGACTTAATAATAGGATAATAGGTTCTGCCCTACCCCAATCAAAAACTGGATAATATGACAATGTAACCTTTTACTATATATCAGGGCTGACAGGTAATTTACATTGTGTAAAATTTCATTTTGTGAGATATTTATTTGTACATATTTATTTAGTATGCTATTTTTTGGGGTAGAACATTTTAAAATGGTATACTAACAATTGAAAACACATGCTTTGAAGACGTGAAAAATAAACATATTCCGCTCATATAAAAAAAATATTAAAATGACATTATTTGAATTTGTATCATCACTGTTGAAAAAATCTACAGCATGAATGTACCTTAATGGGGAACCTATGCAAGCCTTTAAACAGAACTTTTACAAACTACATAAGACTACACAGCATTTAATCCAATGCCACTGCCGTGGATGGCAATTTAAAAAAAAAATGTAAATCTTGTAATATGGACAGCAGCGTCGGTCATATATACATATCGTACCCGAGCTCCTTTCTCCCCATTGGCTCCTGGGAATCCTGGGAAACCTGTGGAACCCTAGCAGAAATAACAAGAATTAAATACCATTCATGAACGTGTTAAAAAAAAAGACGCTAAGTGCAAAGAATATATGTCCTAGATAGTGCAATGAAATTCTTACCAGAAGTGCTCAGATCCAGAAGGCAAAAAAAAAAATCAGAATATTTTATGAAACCAACTAATAATTAACAGATATGTTTTTTAAAAAAATCTTATCGCAATTTCTGTATTAATGTTGAACAAGATTTAGTGAATTTACATAGACTTGTGGTTTGGATCGTTTCTTTTATTTCAGCTGTTTTCTATATTTATGGTATTTCGTGCCACTGTATATAGATATAGCCTTAGGGATGTGTAGTATGAAAATATAGAAACATTCCTGCAATTGATCGGTTGTTAGGATGATACCATCTTCCAAGTTGGATCAAATCCCAAAATCAATTTTTTTTTTATAAATTAAAGATCATTTTCTCCCCTATTTAAATGTGATTTTTATATGAACTAGCATTCAGAATTAATCCCATAGAAATGTGAATAGAATCTCAGTATGGCTGCATATCTGATAGCACGTAGATAAGTGCCAAAAATACAATGGTCATTTTTAGAATAAATAAAACCATTAATGACGCTGTAAGAAGAAAAAAAAGGAACATTAGCAGAATGATAAGAGGAAAGTTATTTGTTTGAACATAAGAATGTGACTAGGGTCTTGCATTCATAATGAGGTATTCTGGGGGTTTAAACGATGATGGCGAAAATGTTCTGCGGTTGAATAAAAGGAAGATTTGCCCTACCTTGTCCAACAAATGCTTACGTATGTTAATGGTCAAAAATGGACTTGTTTTTTGGCTAATTGTCTGGATGTTTTATTTCTTTGTTGTTGGGCTGGTGTTTCAATATGTAATGGGATTTGAAGTTTGCTGTACTTTCAGACCAGTACTGGATAGTGCTCATAGACTAATGCAATACATCTCATTGAGAAATAGTGTACTACCTTGGGACCCTGTCGTCCGGGATATCCTGGTAATCCTGGTACACCAAGTTTACCCTAAAATAGAAACACAAGATGGACACAATTATAATGGTCCCGAGCCAAGAAAAACACCTCTACATAGCACGAGTGGTTAGAGGATGATAAAATGAAAGCTTGGTCCTCTGTGGTCCACATGAGGTCACAGCTGCCATTTTATTAACATGTAATTTTCACTGTTGTATAAATAGTATAATCCCATTAAATAACAAAAGTTCTACATTTAGACAATGAAGGCAGATAAAGGCTTTGTGCCCAGAGAGACTTTAGGGAACCACAGACCCACTAGTCAGCAGATAATGAGAAGCATTGACCTTAACGATAGCCAACATTAGGGATTCAGTCAATCAGACTGATTAATCTAGGCTAAAGTACAGTGTCCTTAGAATCTGTTATGCTGGGGATACCTGAGTACAGCAATGACAAGCAATCTCTTGATTTTTTTTTTTAAATGTTATAATTAGATGGACTTTATGTGTTTAAGATATATATGCCACTCTGCAGACCTCTGTCATAACAATGATTTCATATATTAAATTGTGTGGCATTTTCCGGAATTTTATGTTGCACATAAAGACCCATGCTGAACATATCCGGTGTATATGTATGACTTTTAATTTGTTTAAGCTTTTGCCTATCCATCTTTTCACAAAATGATAAATATGACAAGAAAATGCCTACCTTTTGCACAATTAGGCGGGAGCTAGACTATATTCAGACTATCCACAGACAGGGCTCAGTCATTTAAATTATAACACATTCTAAATGAACCAAACATATGCTAACACACATGACATGATGAGATGTTAAAGGTGCTTACCTTTTCACCAGCTAGACCAGATGGGCCAGAATCTCCTGTTGGACCAGCTCTTCCCTTGGGACCTTCTGGACCATCCTCACCTCTTGAACCAAGAGGTCCAAACTCTCCCTGCAAGCAGAAGTCAGAATACAGTCATGGCAAAATGTTTTACTGCACTTATAAACTACAACACATTTTTAGTAGATTTCAATATAATGTCTTCAGAGGTGGATAACGGAATGAAAAGCATGTTGTCTGTTGTACAACTACAGTTCTTTTTTAAATAATTTATATGGTGACATTCTCTTTCAATATAAGGCTTTTAACACTTCTAATATTGCACCAATGTCCAAGATCTAATATCGGTAAGTGGTTAATCGTATTTTAGCAGAGGTTTTACTTTTTCTATGTCTTATCTCAAAACTGTGCAATGGAGAGGATATTCCCTAATTAATATCCCAAGACAAAAAAGATCAACCTGGTTTCTTGGCATCGTACATCCAGTTGTTCAACATAGGCAGAGGTTTAGTATTTAATAAATGAGGCTCTTGGACGCTGTCAACAGCAGCTAGGTCAGAGCTTATGGTTAAAGGGACTATCACCTAAAGGAAAATGTGTCTGTGGAGTCTCAGGTTGATGACATCACCTGTGGAGTGATATGCAAATTAATTGCTTTTCAATGGGTCACAGGTGATGTCATCAACAAGAGACTTCACAGACACATTTAAAGCACATTTATCGGCATTTGCTAACAATTTTGCTAACACAATGTATAGATAATTTCAATTATTTTTCATTCTCTATGTTCACTGTAAAAACGGTGTTTAGGTGATAAGGTCCCTTTAAGCTCTCTAAGGGGAATCACAAAGTGCTGAACTAGCTTGAGATATTTCCTAAATAAATATTGTCAGTGATTTTCCTCATGATATTATTTAAACATGGATATGGGGCAGTCTAGCCCAGTCTACTGGAAAGAAAGCTTACCATGATTCCTCACAACTTGGCGGCAAGGTCTTTAGACACACAGTAAGGAATCAGAAATTTACTCTAATATATGTGGAACAGAAGTCAGAAGACATAAGAATGTGAACATGTGTTTAAAATAAGTTTCTTGCAAATGAATCAACCAGTAAAAATATGCAAATAAGACCAATTTCGTATCAAATTGGAGCTGTAATGAAAATTTGATTGACTGTGGTTTTTAGTCCAAATGTGCTTAATTTCCAGTCTATTGCAATTTGCAATATTCAGAGACAATGTCAGATTACTGTAGGCAGTTCTAGCGGTGCAAGTGGTCATCCATTAACATAGATATTCAACTTGAAAACATTTGAACATTTTTATTTGAGCTTCATTATCCATGTGCAGATTGTATATTTAGATGGATACAAATGTTTGGGGGGGAAAATAAAGCTAATGAATATATATATATATATATATATATATATATACACACACACACACACACACACACACACACACACACACACACATATATATATATATATATATGTGTGTGTGTGTGTGTGCGTGTGTATGTGTATGTATATGTATATATCCCCATTCCTGCTGAATTAGCTTTGCATGGAAAGTTTAATCTGCAGATTATTTCAGAATTGTCCATGATATTAATCTCTGTACTCACCCTGTCTCCTTTCAGTCCCATGTCACCCTTAAATCCTGGGAATCCGTCCTCCCCCTGTAATAGAAAAAGAAATCATTTACTGAAGCCAAACCTTTGTTGAGATTATAAATCCTCCGTCACAGTGTATTGAATATAATCCCATCACTTATTCCAGGTATCAAAGGACATTAATCTGTTTCTGCACAATGAATGACAGGGACAGACTGGCATGTTTTAGCCTAAAGACAAGCAGACAAGATGACCAGGGAACTTGTCAATCTTACAACACTTCAAACACTTCACATATCGTCTATTGCTTATGGTCTGGCTAGCTCAATAAATACATACATACTGCAGTGCTTAAAAAAGGATTTATACAATGAGTAGCCAGATCATAGAAAGCTCCTGCCTAACACAATGCATGTTGTATCATATGTGGTACGTGTACAAAAAATATAAGACAAACAAAATAAAATATTAGCTGAAATCCTTTAAATCAGAGCAGTCCAAGGGCACAGTTCAGTTATCACTACCTGGATGTGGTATACCCCACCTATAACTGTGGGTACCATACATGCACCTGAATTCTTAGCACCTGTGTGTGGCTATGAGGAAGCATTAGGTCCAAAACCAACATTACAAAATACTACTGTGGCCTATTTTCATATACTGGTATACCAGATTTGATTACAATGAAAAAAAGTTATATCCTGTAAGTTTGGTTCTGGAACTCAGTTTGTGTCTATTTTCTTTGAATCTTTGCTCATTCTTATTCCCATGCTAGTGCTAAGGATTTATCTATGAATCAAAACAGAAATGTATGATCTCGTCACACATGCACCTGTGTATATGAACGACTGTATGGTGCGTGTATAGGCAGACATGTTTTGCAGCATGAAAGAGGAGGGATTTTTAAGGCACCTACTGTTAACCTGTTCTTCCAAAAAATATATGATGTATATGAAGATACAGCAGCTGAAGTAGTTATTGATTTTTTTTTATCCCTGTATAAATAACTTGATCTTTCCAGTTCGGGTCTTCAATGCTACCAGTATAAGCAGCCATAAATATATATCATCTTTAGACCATTAATGTTTGAAAGACAATAAACAAAAATGATGGAATTTATTTTGAAATTTGCAACAGTAGCCATATTTGACACAGCCTTGAAAGAAGTATATAATAGTCCCTTTGATGTTTAAATCTGTTAAATGTTCTTGCTGCAAGGTTTGTAATTAGAAGAAGATTGGTGGATGTTGTTAGCACAGTTTATATAAAACAAATACACAGTGCGGAGCTGGGATCTGATGAAGTGTATTTAACGCAGTGGGATTATGACAGGATGCTCCGAGTGATAAAAACGCTGAGCGGGTCTGTTCTGGGTCGTGCAGATGAGGACAGGCAGAGCACTAATAAAGAAATGGAGCTGTAGCAGGATTATTGTCTGTTTGCTTACATCTAATGACCACTTGTAGATGGATCAGTACAGTTGTACATAGAACACCTGCCAGCCGCACAGAGACCGTCTCTGGATTAAGTGTTATTAGCTCTGCTAACAAATGGGAGCTCTGCAGTTTGTCTTGAATTATGGAAGTGAAATGTGAAGGGCCTGAAATTCCTCAGTTCGCAGTGCAATCAGCAGTCAGAGGAACACTTCTAATAAAACAACGAATGACTCAAGTGCATTGACCGATGCTAGCCTGTATTTGGAAATCACACTGACAATCCAAAACACATTTGCGGATACCTCTTGTGTAAAAAACCCATAATTCCAACTGTGCAGTATTATTGTACACTATCTGGCTTAGATATCAATAACAGAAAACTAAAAACAAATACAGACACTAATTTGGGAATTGACCTATCGTGTTTATTGAAAAGGTCAAACCAACATTTTCCTCCATCTAATTTGGTTATATACTTTTCAGATGTACCCATGTCTCAAATAAAGGGGAAGTCAAGTTAGAAAAAAAAAACCTGTGGTAAAATTCAAAGTATAGTATTTCTGAAACAAAACACTGTATAGTGCCTTTTGTCGACATCACATCCAATTGTGTCTGAAAGGCTTCCATGCAAGGACCAACAATAAACTACTGTTTCCTGTAGTTCATGTGCTTTCTTGGCAATGGTTCCATGTGATATGTTTTGTGTGTCTTGATATAATTAGGCAGCATCCAATTTCCGATGTAAGGTAAGAGGAAAAGAGGTCATTGCGCTGGTGAGTTACCCTATTTATTCAAATTCCTGACAAGTTTATGTGCGAGACCTACATACATATCCCCTACAAAAAAAACAAACCTCAGATTTGAGGACTAGCAGGAGCCATATAATCCTACTTATAACAAGCCATCACGTCATCTTGTTAACTATACCAGGATAACATAATAATTTACAACTCACTATGGCCCTCTCATGGTAAACATAAAAGATAATTAGCCCAGGGATTACATCGCTAACAATTGGGTTAACAGGTTACAGAACAGCCTGACAACCCGACTCTTTATCCTTTTTACTGGGTCAAATATTCTCATTCATCACCATATCCTAAATAATTTTAATACTGAGAGGGGTACAAGTGTGTAGAAGCAATTATCATCTCTCTCTTGGATTTACACGTGTCTTTCAACTGTCTGTTCATCAACAATGATGCTTTGGGTCATTAACCCAATACTGTGTAATACATTTAAACATTTTGTAAATATTGGAGGTTAAACATTTCCCCACATTTATTTGCATAGTTACGCATAGAGTAGGGCTTGATCTATATATCTGAAGTACCTTTTCTCCTTTGCCTCCCTTCAAACCACGGACACCATCTGCTCCCTGTGACAATAAGAAAGAATATGTTAAACATGTCAATATGCATTTATAGAAACAAAACTAAATAACAAACAAACACCCACAAATGCCATGTGTTGGTGTGGCTGTATGATTTAACCCCATGGTCAGAAATGGATATACTATCTTCTTGATGAAAGGTCAAATTGCTAAACAGAATGAACATTTCAGTTTTGGTTTCCTCTTGATTGTATCGTAAAATGTAACCTCTTGACTGTAGGCCCTATAATTGTCATTGGCACAGTAATAATATTTTCATAAATAGAAGTAATTGGGTATATGATACGAGATGGACTGAGGAGCTCACAGCTTTTGTCCCAAGTTTATACTTGATTTTTGTATTTTTATATATCATCATATCGCTTTCTCTTCTTTTTATATCAAGTGGTCAAACCTAGGCTGTGCTAAGCACTTAACCACACAATAAAAGAAACCAAAAGTACAGATTATATAAATGTCCTTATCGTGCAGCTTCGAAAAACACATTCTGCCCAGAAGACCACGAAACAGATCCGAACTCAACAGATAAAAAAATGTAAACATATAATAACATGTTAAATAATACGTGCTTCTAAATTCTAAATGACTTATTATTGACTAAATATAAAGTTTATAAGTGGAAATATAGTCTATTTACTAAAGATTGGCATCAGCTCATTCCTGAGAATAATCAGCTAGATACTTTTTATCTTGGGTAGTCAGCAAGGAGCAACCTCTCTTTGCCCTGTAACTCGAGGGGGTCAATGGGAAGTTCCACTGACTGACAGGAGAAAGCTAGAGGAACCTGCAGTAAACTTGGTTGTGGGGAGTACACCATGAGTTGGACGATACAGCCCTCCGTAAGAATAAATGTAATTTCATATTATTCTGGCAGCAGAGTGAAAACTCAGTAAGCAGAGTTTGAGGAGTTCTCATTTTAGATACACTGTATACATATGTTCTTAGTTTGTCCAAATTTTTAGCAATTTGCTACCTGACAATGAAGGTTTAATCACGAAAATCTATGTAGTTAGCCTTCTGCCATAAGTACTTATGGGTACACATTTTAGATGGCTTTGTGGAATCATGTTCAGAGTGAGGGAGAAAAGTATGTGGATCACTTTTTCTCATCACTGTTGAACCCATACTCTAGTTAGCAGATGCAATGGAATCAAGGATATGATGTTGCATGCTGGTAGTCTCCATTTCTAGCTGGAGAGGGAGTAGCTACGAGAGATGTATGCTTCTTGTGGTATTATCTTCATGCTTTCTCACGGTACACAACAAGAGGCTATAGGGTGACAGGAATACAAAGCTTCCGAGTCCTTGTGAACTGTACACTATTTTGGATATTGTTATTTTATATTATATTTTGTAATATTTCAAACTTTAGCACCATGGGTCTTTTAATTTATAACAAAAGTATGGTCAATATCTTATATAAGTTGAACACTGTATTTGGATTTCCAATATAATGCAAGTCATGTCATGGGGCTTACTAAAGCTTTAATAGTAAAAAAAAAAATGTCTACCCAAAAAGACAAAACAAAACTGATCTCTTCAAAAATAGACTTCCAGACGGTTAACAAACTTACCTTAACACCACGAGGTCCGGGGTAACCGATGGGACCTTGAGGGCCAGTGGCACCCTAGAATTAGAGAAATAACTTTATTCTTTATAAAGGACATCATTTATTTAATGGATCTCAGCAGAACAGAAGAGAATGAAAACAAAAGCATGAATAAAAAAAAAAACATTGGTTTCATTCATGAAAGAGTGAATTGCAAAAGGAATGTCAAATCTAAGGACAGAGTAGTTGAGTTGGAAAAATTCATACATTTAGCTGTAGATATACCAACACCAATAATATACATATTGCAAATGCATTTTGAAAACCTTAAGATCCAATTGGTTTCATCAGTTATAGAGGTTGATATATGTGTTGCATGTCTTTTCTTTATCTGCTCACCAAGTAATTCATTGGTCTGTCTATCCACAGAGGCTCTAACTCTTCTGTATAGTTAATAATTATACATATGCATTGTTGCACAATATTGTATTGTGTGTCCATTTGACTGTGATTTCATCCTATATAGGAAACTGGGGTAAATTAACAACTTTGTTGCAAAGCCCAGACCAAGATAGTTCAGATAAAATGTTCAACTTGACTTTCGACCTAGGTTTTGCTAGCTCACCACAATACGCTGAGGTCTATTCACTAAACAGCAGTCAAGAGTTATGAATTGGGGGAATTTGAAAATATCAGGCATTAATACAGCTGACTTGCAAAGATGGGCAGAGAATACGATCAATCAAGTGTCTAAATTGTCTGATGTTTTCTATTCCATTGTTAGCTCACCACTATTTACTATTTCAGGACTGTGTATGTTATAATACACAATATTTTATTTATTTAAGACAAAATGCCAAATGCATGAGTCACTGGGCTTATTATGGTCTCTACTATTATTAAAGTAATGCTACCTAACCCTTTCTAATGTAATAATTTCTGGAAGGTTGAGTACAGTTCTTTTTTTTTTTTTTTTTATCTCTGCCGTGCCCTATTTTTCATTAATTTAATGTAAAAATACTGAGGTGTTAAATGTACTCACCACTGATCCCTTTTCTCCAGGTGGTCCTTCCTTACCAGGATGCCCCTAAAAAAAAAATAAATAGAAAAATGATATGTTATTCCAGGTGGAATTTTTGGTATTTTACATTTCTTAAAAAACAAAAAATAAAAAAGATTATTCATAACTCTATGCAGTATGGAAATTATTTAATCTCAACATGCTACACGTGCAGCTCTTGTTAGGGGCCCTTTAAGGGTTCCTACAGAATTCTGCTCTTGCCCTAAACTGTAATGAAAAGATAAATTCAATCACCAGGATGTGATGTGCAGAGTATTAGTATAACTATGTAAAACAGGAAATACAGTTGTATAATGAGCATGTTTACATTAATTGTAGCAGATGAGAATCATTGCACCTTTAACGAATACACAATTAGACACATCATAGCTGATTAGTGCCTTGTGATGAAACTCAAACTGACAGCCCCTACATAAGATTCTGGGTATTCGATTTATATGGTCATTATCTACACTTACTCTTAATGTATAATTTCACTGTAGCTTCCATCATTTAAGGTGTCTCTCCATGCCACCTTGTGTTTTGGAGCATACTGGACATGTCAAGACTGGCTAGTGTACATATATTTCATGTACAGTGGCATCCACCCATTTCAACCCATAGAATTGCAGATGCAACAGTGGCACAGGGATTGCCAGACATTGGCAGCTCTCAACAGCTTCAGGGAGTAAGAAACTGGTAGAGGCCAATAGAAAATAATTTTACTACCCATGCATTGTTATGATAATCCTTCTATGTGTTCTACTCACTGGGGGTCCATCAGATCCAGATAATCCAGGCAGACCAGGTTTTCCATGTGGACCCTAGATACACAAAACACAGAGATGTGACACACATGTACAAGAATGCAACATACTCAAGGTGAACCAGGAGAGCAGACATTGTAGTGATAATGGTTGCTGTATGGTTATGCCCTAGATTATGCATAATTTGCTACAAACTATATTATTCAGTATATATAAATAGAGCAATGACACACAGTAACTGGTATGAAAGATACATGCAATACTTTCTGTTAGGATGCTCTGTGAGGCTCCTGACTAACCATACCTCAGTCACCTCACCTCTCTGTCCACCCTGTATATGTTTATTCTGCAAGTACCTCATGGAAGATGGACAAGGGAGTGCTACTACATGGTTAACACTATAAACAAGGACACAGAGGAGTCTTTACCTTCTCACCAGGGGGGCCAATGGAGCCTTGTGGACCAGGGAGACCCTGCAGAGAAAGAAAACAGTATATCATAGGATCTCATTCATCACGGAGGGTTGAGAACAGACCTGTACTTTATACTACAGCCACCGTGCTGCATTCCTGAACACACATACACTGCAGCCAGGAGACAGGCTTACAATCCCTCATTATTTTCCACTGTAGCTTCTAAGCACTCTGCAGAGAAGGGGCTTTTTGTGCTGAAGTTTTGATCCATATTTTACTTCAATATTCTTTGATGATAGAGATTATTCCAAATACAGGCTCCATTAACAACTAAAAAAAACTGCTCAGCAGTGATAGGTATTGTTATGACCAACTTTTTTCACACTATTTACATAATATAACGGATGTAGACCTAACCTTGTGTGTGGCCTATTTAACTGGCAATGCAATAAGCGCTAGAGATGTCAAAATGGCTATGCTTATAGCATCTCGGCTTACATTATAGCGATACTTCGGTACCAAACAATCATATGGAAGGTAAGTAATGAATATTTGCACTTTGAAGCCAAAATTAATTATAAGGCATTTAAATGGTACAAGTATTCAGTCCTAAACATTGTTTGTTCCATTTATCTCTTTAGGTCTGTGTTTTTGCTGTTCTGTCATAACACTGGGAGAAAAATGCCATGTAAAGGTTTATTATTATTATTACAACTACAGCACCACAGAACATGGTGCTTTAAAACTAAACAACTTTAAAAATAAGGTATGTGTTAGGTTTTAAATAATTGTGGTAAAATGTCGCCCATATATTACTTTTCATTAAGTAAAAATAGTTAATTATGTATTAACATATTATGCTCCTCAATAAATAACAGATGTCATATTTGAAGAAAAAAAAATTGAAAATGTTTACTTGTTTTGCTTGTTCTATGCCTCAAATAGTGATAAAACCTAGAACTCCAAAAAGACTATATTTCTGGGTGGGTTTGGTAATGGCAACAGTTCTTGAAGTGTCCACACTTTCAGAAACACACTGGAGTTTGCGATGCCCTCATAGAATAGACATGAACATTTGGGGGTCAAGGGTCACATGTTGGCAGCCTGTCTGTACATGATTTGTAGTATTATGAAACTAAAGGGCCAGGGATAATATATGCCCTGTTCACTTCATCTGTATAAGTGATAGTAATCTATATTCTTTTTCTCCACACAGACAATCTATATGGCCCTTACTTGAGTCCCAGGAATTCCTTGTTGACCAGCTGGACCGGGCTCTCCTTGTGGACCCTAGAACAAGCACAGGAAGAGTTATGGGCTTGTAAACACTTTATGTTTATTTTTCCTTGTCCGATTCAGACATTATTATATTTGAGACAATAAATTACACCATAGATTTAATGATTGCATTGCAAAAAAAAAAAAGATACTTAACTCCAAAGCAAATTCATGGTGCTTTCTTTTAATGCATTTTATTTTATGTCAGCTTGCAGAATAATCTGCAGTCCTACTGCATTATGATTTCCCATCATATAACTTCTTCCATTAATAGAATCCACTTCTATTTATTGGAGAAATAGTGTCTTTTTCCACTGGTTTTAGAATGCTAGACCAATGCTTGTATTTCATGCAGCAATGTCTCAGGTTTAAATTCATTGTGTTATATTGATTTGATTTTACTTTATAATATTTTTTTTTATAAACAAGGACGAAGCAGGACAAAGCAGTGGCAGTTATTCTCACCTGTGCTGGATACCTCCACCATCTCTCTACTATGCAGTTTTTCCTGGTGATGGGGAGCCATCTTAACATAATCAGTAATGTTGCCAGCACAGAGGAGGAAGTAAGGTATTTTAGACACTAATCCACTCCTTCCAGACAATTTTCTGCCTGGTGTCTTCAGCCCCACAGCACACAAGAAAAACCCATAAGTTACAAAATAACATCCAACCACTATCAAACATAGTTGGACATAGTAAAGGTTTGTGATGGTCAGATCTACATTCTATCTTTAGTATTTGCATACAGGGAACTTTTGATTCAACTTTTTTCAGATCGTGAGTGTATTTCATCTGGTTTTGAGAGATTGAACTTGCAGAGAACTATACCACATATCCAGGTTCGTGTGCTGATGCAATATTCTCTTCCCTGTTTTTGATAACCAAGCTTTTGTCTGAAGTAGTAGTTTCCATAAACACTTTAGCAAAGACTACCCCCATAAAATGAAAATATACTACAAAAAGAATCTTAAGGACAGCGGGGTTACATGTTTCTGAACAAGTCATAGACTTGTAGTATCTAATTTTTACCTATTTCTTTTAACATGTGAATTAAAAAATAATGATACATTGTTCTTGACTAGGCTATTTCAACAACTGTTACTTATGTGCCACTTTAAACTCATGACTCTTAAAAAAAGTCTAACCACTGTGATTATAGAGACTTTTTCTTTCTCTAAAGAACCTACAAAAATAACCAAAAACCTACAATGTAAAAACAGATACTTTAATGAAGTTGTGTGTACTGTAAAAAAAAAAAAAAAAGTAGCCTTTACCCCTACTTAATAAGCCTGCCTTTTAAAAGTAAAACATAAATGGTTATTTAATCTTAAAATTTCTACTGGGGTCTCTGAAGGCAACAAAATAACCATGTGGGCAAAATAGTAAATTGCAGGGATGCTGAACAAAGTAATAAAACATTTAGCTATGTGAAAAGGCACAGCAACTTAAAAAAGAAAGCAATGACGAAAGATACAGATCAAGCACACCTGAGGTACAATAAAATACAGGGAACATGTAGGCAGAACCTCCACTGATATAATACCCACACTGAGTAATATAAGAAGCATATTATATTGAACTATGAAACAACACAAAGAGCAATGTGATTCAGAATGAAAAAACATGCTGAGTGATTCAACACATAGTGATAAAATACACACACATGTGGCAAAATATCAAAAGAATGCAATATATAAGTGATGCAATCAGAGAGCCAAAGGAAGAGTGTCAGCTGAGCCAACAACACAAAAGAGTCTTCATAGAGCCAGTATAAACAAGATATGCACAGGGAACATATCACACCTTGGGTCTAACTGTAGGGAAGTCATGTGTATCTGAAACCACTAAACAATATACAGTAGAAAACAATGGTTCTACGGATGCTACCTCTGCACTTCTGATATGAGAAGGTGGTCGCTCACATTGTTATATTCAGGAATGTTTATGAAAATGTATACTCTGGGGTTCTCAACCTGTCTGTATTCCTTATTCTATGCAATGCATCCCTGACGTAAGCTATTTTTATAGATGTCCCTGAATAAAATGCCACTCCTTGAAATATTGAAATAACCATCTTTACACACAGGGGGTGCAGAAAGGGAGCAACAGGAAACCTCCTGTGTTTTGAGCCTCGATGGCTCTTGGTAATAGACTAACAGCAGTGTTTAAAATAATTTGTGTATACTTAATGCTTCCATCAACTCAGCAGTGTTATCCTATGATTAAGAGCCATTGAGGGCTGAAATGCATAATGTGTTCGGCCAACTGCTGCTCCCCTTTTATGTGCTCTATGTCTAAGTAAAGTTTTTGACTTTATTAGTGTATGGACTTTTCTTTTCTCAATGTATGATGTCAGTGGAGAGATTGCTTTAGAGAAAAGTAATTTTTCAAGGGTCACATACTTGTTGCCAGAGGCAGCAAGCAGAAAGAAGCTGGATTTCATGTGACAGCATGCTGGGTGTGCGGGGTCATAATTGAAAGAAAAATTATGCAGTGCTCTGTTTGTTCCCTAAGCCACAGTTTGACCAACATTCGCGTGAGTACCAAAAATATAAAATAAGCTACCTGCAAGACTTTTTTGGCTTCCTGAGATTGTGTATCTTTTACAGTGTCCAACGCTAAACATAAAATTACTGGATACCAAGCCTTGCCAAGTCAATTTAAAAGCTGGATGGCATGCATCCCCAGGTACTATCCCTGGTACTGAGATGGGTAAACATAAATTTCACAGTGGAATTTCAAACTTCTCCTGACACTTAACTAAAACTGCTCTAATAAAAGTAACCTAGTCATTCAATACTTTCTAGTAGCATGTAATTCATGCATTTGTACGAGTTTGATTATAGCTGGCCCAGGCTACTGTTGAATTATTACATTTTCTATAATAATCAACCAATAGTTGGAACTTTTTTGTTTTTCAATTCCCAATACACTCGACACTTTGGACCACCCACTTTAAACGTTAAATACTTAAAACCCTCCATAGCCTAGGTTACCATGATACTTCTTGAAAACCACTCATCTTTGCCATCTTCCCTTGTGTCACATCATCCAAATACATATTTAGTGCCTGACCTTACATCACCTTCCTACTGTACAATCTAGTCCAATAATTGAATTTGTGTTCATAATTGTATAATGATTGTACACTTGCCATTCTTTCACACTGGACACTTAAAAGTGGTTAAGCCACTTAATAAACTCTATTGCACTTCTCCCTCATGCAAATATACCTTCCATTCCTTTTATAAAGTAGCCTTGTTTGGACAGGTCTTTCCTCGACTCTTTCTTTCCAGTATGTCTAAACGTGTTATCTGCTATATGCCCATTGTTGTATAATATAATGGAACCAAAGCAACAATAATAGCATGGATTTTCCAAACAGTAGATCCATTAACATTCCAGCACAGTTGACATTTCCCCTGCCTTTTCTGCATGTAGAGAGAGGCCGTGCTATACTTAGTGGTAAAAACGAACCACATGGAGAGATACCGTAGAGAAGTTATCTGACCTACTGCAGCGGAAAGTCCATCTCTGTAGTTTCTTTACAATGTTTTCAATCATGAATTAGCTCTAGCCACAGAGGACACGAAGAACACCCTATAATTCAGATAGCTGAACCACAGAAGATGTTATACCTACTTTACTATAGCAATAAAAACACATTAAGTGACTTGACTAATTACCGTAGAAGGAGAAAGAATACTTTTAACCTTTAACAATAATTCCCCTCACTGCACTATTAATAATCAGTCAGTGAGAACAAATTACACAACTGGCTGCTCTGTGCTATTTGTCCTCAGCTTACATACTGACCACTACGACAGCCTTCTTTCTATCGGTAGAGTATCAGTGAAAATTTGTTATCACAGTTCAAAAGCAGCCTGAACTAGCTGTATGAATCACAAGTGCTGTTGACCAGTGTGCTAATTATTTCAGATGGCATTCTGATTCTATACTGGTATTAAGCCAATCTTCTATAAAATATTGAGGACAGAAAAAAAATGAAACTTACCAAATTTCCTTTTGGGCCTGGGGGTCCATCAATACCAGCAACACCCTAAAAAGGAAAAAAACAATTATTCCAATGTAAAAAAAAAAAACATGGCAGCCAAAAATGACATACCCGGTATTGAAGCGAACGTATTAATATGATAATGATGTAAAAGATTAACAATGAATCCATTAAAAATAATGCCAGGTCAGTTTCAGTACTGCTAAGTTATAAATGTCATTAAATCAATACAGCAAACAGGGAATTAAACCGTTGTTCCTTTGTAATGTAATTAATTATGCCAGTTTAATATTTAATTTTGATTCAATCACTACACAAACCTTGTACTTCCAATAACCCATATTAATATTTATTTTAAATTTCACATACTGAAGATTGTAAACTTCTGGGAAGGTAAAATCCTACTGTCATGAAATCTCACATGAAATCTTGCAATATACTTTAGTACTTCAGCTATATGGGATTTGTTGGCATAGTACAAATACATTATAATAGTTATAATAATGTAGCTATGTAATCCCAGGAGTCTGTCATAAGCACCTGTGACTTGCTCCACATGCTTTGCTTTCTATAGGAGTTGTTTGGAAGGAAGGCAAAGAAATACGTGATTCCATTTATAGGAACTTGATGATACTCAAATATGGGGTGAGATAGTGATGCAAAGGTCTAATCCTAAAGCTGGCACAATCTCTGCAAGCCATCTTCCTGGTGGTGTAATGTGAGGAATCAAGGAGACTATTCTTGATTCCTTGCAGCCATTCTAGAGCAATACATGTTTGTTTTATACATGTCATCATATCAAACTCATTTGTTGATCACTATGCAAAGCAATATCACACAAGTCTTTTACCAATCAGCTACCAGATTCTGTTATCAACAAAGCATCTAAGACATTGGACCCTTCACATTTTACTAGCGTTTCATATTGTGGTGTTGGTTCCTCGCTTGACGTGTATGCCACAGCTGGGTGATAAAAACTTGCACACCCCAGGAAGACAAAGACATCACACATATTTGTGCTCTTCAGGAGCCAGCCTAGGTATTTTTAGGAGCAAGAAAAATGCTACCATCATAAAGTTCTATGTAAAATAATAAAAAAGCACGAGTGTCAGCAGTATTTTAGGAGCTATACCGCACTCTTTCCTGGGATTTGTCGGGCTCTGAGGGGAATTAAGGACTTTTGTGGAACATCTTGCAGTGTTAAGTCACTGTTCTGTTATAAGAAGTGATCATGGATCTGTAACTGTTTTATAACATTCCAGACATCTTACAGCTGATCTCTTAACATGATATTATTTTACGATGTTCTAAGCATAGAACATGGAGCTTTATTGACATTGATACGTACATGCTGTCCGGGGGGTCCAGGGGGTCCTCTTGGTCCCAACAATCCTCGTTCACCCTAAACAAAAAGAAAAAATAGGTTACTAAGAGGTATTTCAATGTCTAGTATTTAACTTTTCGGCCTCCAAGCAGATAAACAGTTACTCCAAAGTGATAAGTTATTAGTGGAAAGTAAACTGTTATAGGTTATAAAAGAGCATCACATTGTGCTGAAAAGATCTGCTCGAGAGTTTAGCAGCCCGAGGGTTAAAGCGAAACCGCAGCTGAACGCACAGCCAGTGACGACCCTGCATGTTACACCACGGAACAGGAGAGTTCTTACACAGTAGATTAATGTGTCACTTACTGGTTCACCAGGCAAGCCTCTTGGGCCAACCTCTCCATCTTCTCCCTGTAACAAAAAAATAAAAATAGCTGTTTCTACCATACATAAACACACAAACATAACATCAAGAGGGATCAGCAGCGTATTCTGTATTTGTACAGTACAATATGCTGTGTGTTAAAAAAAATCTTACATTTTTATATAACTACTTAAGCCTAGTCCTTATCCTGAATTTTAATCAACCTTAAACTTCCTAGCCATCATCTGTGGGGTCATCTATATTTTAATACTAAATAATACCTCACCTGCATACATTTTCTCTATATGTCTTCCCCTATGCCCTTCATGTATGTATAGTTTCCTCTTCTCCTCCTACGTGCCCCTTCCACTTGTCCTTCAAAATTGCTTTGGACTATTACTGTCAAAGGACCATTAGAGGATAATCAATTAGCTGGTCATGATCACAGCAAAATGAGCCAAGTGATGAGTGAGTGTACTAATGAATTAGTATTATATATTGATGTGAAAGCCTATGATCAATGAATAGAGCTTAAATAAAGGAAATGTGGGTTGGCATATACATGTCTGCCCTTAATGTTGCTGTCTTTTTTTATTTGCTTCTATTTCCCCTCACTAGGTACAATATAATAAAATTTGCTGTTTATTTATATCACTGTGATCTCTTTAATAAGATTACACATGATTACACGTGCACAGTATTTGGTGATGACAGAATGGCAAATTCCCTACTACTACATCCGGGGTTATGTATAAATATTCCCTCACACAAATGTTTTTAAAATGGCGCAATTTTCTTTTCATGTAGAGCAGAGATTGCTCCCCTTTTAACATACCGACACATTTGTTGTGAGTCCACAAAATACACACAGGCACCACTATTGGGCACCAACTCTGTGTGTGCCTTCTTCACACATCCCCCCAGGGAATGTGTCCACAGGTGAGAAATATTTGGCCCATAGTGGTGCCAGATTGATTAATGCAAAAAAGGTGCTATTTAAAAAAAATGCTAAATTTGGAGCAAACGGCCATAAGCATTCGATTGGTTACCATGGTTATAACTACTATTTTAGCACTTTTTCCTGAAATAGCACTAGCTTTATCTTATAAATACGGCCTTTAGTCTGCCTAAAATTCTACCTGCGCCAAAATCTTCCTACATGATTGGGACTTCGACCTTCTCTTATGTTCAGGATAGCCTTATACTTATGCCATGTATGTTTAAACACCTTCACGGTATTAACATCTATCACTTCTGCTGGAAGATTATTCCATGCAATCACCACCCTCTCAGTAAGTAATACTTTTTATATTATGTATACATTTCTGATCCATTAGGGTCAGAAGACTATTTGGGTTATCCAATACATGCATATGAACACTGGCCTTTGATTTCTGTCAATGATGACAAATTACACTATTGTTATTAGACTATTAAGTTTAGGGATGACATCATTTCTTCCGGACTCCCAGCAGGAATATACCTCTCTTATGCCAGGTACTGGCCCATTTATTTTAGAGGGGAAGCATTGAGCACAATGCACTTATGTCACTGCATCTCATCTGAAAAATGTTTATTAATAGAACTAAAATACACAATAGAACAATTGGGTATATACGCTGCACATAGCAGTATGAATTCCCATGATAGTATGATTATGTATCATTGCTGTCTGCAGAGATCACTGCAGCCTGTATGTACTGCTATGATATCTCTATTGCATTTGTTTCTGCGCTCAGAAATATAATCTTTATGTAGTAATAATGTCTGCATGTCAACAAGCTTGAAATGGGCCTGTGCTGCAGCCCTCTGATGTTTGCTCTACCAATACATTGTGTTTATGCCTGTCTAAGAGCTGAAACAATGGAAGGACTAGACTGACAGCCCAGTAATATTTAAATGGGTCTATGTGCCTAACCCATTTTATATCTATATAAATACATCTGTATACGTGATTTCAATGTATAATCTACAAGTTTCAGTCTAAAACAGACACTATTTTTTCACTTGTGCTTTTAATATAGAAGAAAAAGACAATTGGCCCTAGCATGATGATAGACTAGCATGTACTATTTAAAGTACTTGTCCATTTATCCTCTCAGTGGCAGCCATGATGCTTCCATTGGACTGTCACAAACAGTCTCTCTCTGCTAGTGCTAGATCTTTACTTTCACCTGCCATCAACAGAGGGGCCTTGACTAGATCTAGCAAAGAGGGACGACTAGACACCACTCTGATTAGTGTCAGCGTGTGCCACCATCCAGATGAGCTCTGCTTCAGCTAAGAGGCAGAGCTCAGTGTAAATTTGTGTGTATCTGCAAAGATACCTCTGTATGTTTACACTAGGGAGGTGACACTAGGTTTTTAACTTTTGCTTCCATTAACAAAGCAAACATTTAAAAAAAAAAAAAAACTATAGTACCACTTTAAATATAGTGAGGCAGCTTGACTTAGTGGGCACCATCTGCAGAAACAACCCTTGCTATTAGAGGTTCAAATCCTGGAGGGGACAAACCAACCCTTTCATATTAGAGAAGCAATATACTTGAAAACTGGAGAATATCTGTGTGTACCCTTCCTGGCAAAATCCTTTAAAATTGTTTGTAAATGTTAGGGTGAAAGTCAAAATGTATTCTACTACAGCGTAAGCCAACAGAAAACTATTTAGCTGTTGTTGATCTACAATTCCTTTGACAAACAGAAATGCATTGACAGAGACAGAGTCATAGGGGTTATAACTAATTAACAGATTGAATTCTACACGTTGGCTACCCTTGATCAAAAATCCATCTGACTTTAATATTATAGAATAGTGTGTCTATAACTCTCTTTCACAACAATCAGTATAACCAATTGCCATTACTCATGGGAACTGATGCAATTTGTATAAATCATATATGCAAGCTTGGTGTGTTTAGATCATTGCTCACATAACATTTCCCATGCATTATTTATTATTGAATGGGAGTCTTGCTTATGTAAAATTATGAGGCGCTCTACATATCTCTATATATCACAACAGTCAGGCCTATAAACAATCTCTACCTTCTCAAACCATAGTAAATTCTAACACATTAGGGGACTAAAAAAAATGTCTAAAATATTCACACTGTCGCCCTCAGTAGGAAATTATACCAATAAATAAGGCAGTGGGTTTTTTTAAACAGGGAATTTCCCCAATGGTTCATGGTCACCATTAAAAGATTTGTATTAATTTCTAGATTGTAATGCTGTCTTCATAAATGATAGTCTTTCTCTGCACTTCAGCAATATATACCCTATTCAGCCAGCCTTGTGTTATTTTTTGTATTGATCTTGTGTTTATTAAACCAATGCAATCATATAATGATTTTGTGAGTACAATTACCGCATTATTCCCTATAACTTACCATATAATACGATGTATTATAGAGATATTGTATCTCTATAATACATTCAGAACTATAGATCAATAAAATAACAAGTTGTGTTTAGTATAATCTGTATATGTCACTATAATGGGTATATGCATCACAGCTGTCTGCATGTATAATTACATTGTGCTCTTCTGTCTACCCATGTCATTATATGTTTGTGATATCACTCATATGTGTAGCTATTGTGGAATATACATTCTATGAGTTCAAGTCACAAACGTCTGCACAAAACTAGGTACCTTTATGCGTTACAATAATCGCTATATAATTCATTTTTCTTGAATATATCAGTGCTGCTTGTTTGTTTATATACCTAGAATAACAAACATGATTCTATATACCGAATACTGTTTGTAGTTATCACTGTTGCATGAATTAAACAGACCTTCCCCACCACTGTATATCTTTATATAGTTTAATTATCTGTATAAATCACTGTTTATTGCTTTTTTATGTGTTTTATTGCATTGTTGCAGGCTAACTGATGCTAATGATTTACATACATGTGTCTGTTCCTTCTAATGAGAAGTTTATTGTCCTCTGTCTAGGGGAGCCAAATATTGAAAGATGTCTTTCTGTATTGTTATTTAGATGTAATTTGAGGAAGACAACTCTCAATGAGCTCATATCAAAGCTACTAGGGCACAATTTTGTTTCCTTTGTAATAAATCACATTGTCCCAGAAGTAGTAGAACATGGCTGAATGTACTGTTTAAAAAGATCAGTTTGACATTAGTGTTGGTTAGAACTATTCTTTTAAGTTGTACTAATCACAGAAACCAAACATATTCTGAAAAATGATTGCAGACCTCAGACCACTGACCAATTTCTCTATTGGAAAAAAAGACACGTCACCTTCTATTCCAATGTTATTCATGAAACTTCCTACCTTCATGTTCAACTCTGAAGAAGGCAGGGCCAGCCTTACTTCTCTATGGCTAAGGAATTAGAAAAGGCTTAACATTCTTATAATTTCAAGTGAACAAATGAAGAAGAAATAAGAGTGTGATAACTGGATGGTGATTGGCTTAATCCACATTTCAAAGCACAGTCCACCAAACCCATAAGGAGGAAGCGAATGGATGGTGTGGAGGAGTAACACCATATATATTTGTCTATGGCACTGCTTCAAACCTTTCTATGTTTTTTGTTTCCACTGCTCTTAGTAAATATGACAGTGATTTATTTCTGTATACTGCATGTGTCCATACATGGAAATTCAGATCTCCGTCCCTAGGCTCACACCACCCAACTTTTTAATTAGCCAAACAGGGACACTTTTGTTTTTGCGGGAATGGCTGACAGTGTGGCTGTGGGCGTGGCGATACAGGCACTTAAGCTTCGGTTGATAGTTTTTTATGTAATTTGGTAAGTTTACTTACAAAACACAATATGTAAACACACTTACTGCACTATATACACACTTTATTGTGTTTTATTGCTCTCAAGCTGTGCGATACACTGATAGTGTCCAAATATTCTGAGCACTTAGAAAACAGGAACAGCAGAAGAGGAAAGAGGGATAGAGGGACTGTCCCTTCTATAAAGGGAGGCTTGGCAGAAATGCCAAGGCTTTGTATGTCATAAGGCAGATTTGTGGTGCTTTATATATTATTTAGTATAATAGTTGCTATATATTCATCTTGAGCAGCTCATACACATTTTCTCACTGTGCCTTTTGTATACACAGAAAAAAGTGCCACCACTCCCTATAAGTACCCTCAGGGAACTATGCCAATTAAACACCAATGGATGTTATGTTCTATGTACAAATCATTATTGCCAATGTTTATCATTATGATCCTAGTACTTGTAAATAGGGAAGAAATATGTAGATGTTTTCGCTGTGATATGTTTGCCTCTCTCACATCTCTTCATTTACCAATCTCTTTGTGTCATGACTGGTTTATCTATCACTTACTGATCTAATCTTAGATTGCTGTATCTCGATGTTATCTACCTAGCCTCTGAATATATCACTGATGTAAGTAATATCAGAGTCATTTATATAGTTTCTACCGAACTGCTGAGACCTCCTAACAGAATCTTATTTTTTTGTGTGTGTTGAATTTCCATGTTCTTACCCTCTCTCCATCTTCACCTGGAGGGCCTGGTGGACCCAGAGGACCTTTGTCGCCCTGTGAGAGAAAAGCAAAAATGAAACTCAAATAGTGACAGCTATATCAATCAGGAACAGCTATGGGAGTCATTATTATCCCAGCATGCTTTGCACTTGTCCCGTTCTCAATAGTGTAAGTTGTCAAACCTGCTGATTGATGACACAGACTAATAGCAAAATATACAAATTTATATAAAGTGTAAACAATACTCAAGTTACGTATCTAGATATGTATTTTGCATATCAAGCAGTGAGTATATTTAACAGAAATTTCACATACAAAATAGAAAGTATATGAGAAGAGTTATGCCTTTGTTTTACACGTTGAGCAGAATGTACCTTAATTCACACAACAATCTGTGTTTCATCAAAAGTAAGTAACATGCTGTAGAGAAATCGTAGCACGCACACGCAATACATATGTATAAGTAACTATGTTTGTATGCAGATAAATGCACGCTTTCTATGTGATGTCAGCAGAACTAAGAAGACAGAGGTACAGCACCCTCTGCTGGACACATGAAAGAACTGGAGCACTTTTATGAATGAGAGAAATGAATATTGATTTATAATGCTTTATCTAGTCTTGCTCCCCAAGGATAGGACTCACCCTGTGCCCCTTCTCACCGGGCAGACCTGGGAGGCCATCGAACCCTCGGTCACCCTGCAGAAGAATAAAACAGCATTACAAACATCAAGGAGGCAGCAGTTAACACATCTGACAACACTGACTGCTTTTGATGAAGATTACAGATCACATAGACTTTATTAGCACTAAGGATAAATGATGAATTTCTGCATGTTTCGTGGAATCTTTTCACCTAAATGAGGGGTTCAGGTGCATACAGGTTAAAAATAAAAGTATATGCATTATTAATCAATATATATATTTTAAAAATAATATACAATCCCCCACTTTCTGTATGATGCCAATTTACTGGTGTATTATATATACATTGCAGCAAAGTTTAAAAGACAGGAATCTAGCACAATGTCTATACAATGTCTGTATATTTTATGTAAAGCTTGACTGAAAATGGGAAATTAAAAGATTCCACTAAACTAGACATGTACCATACGCAATTTATAAAAAAAAAAAAAAACCAGAACAGCAACTAGAGGTGAATTGTTAAAAGCAATAAACAACTACGTTAAAAAAAATATATCTGATTCAAATATTCTGTTGAAATGCTACTTGCTAAATTGCTAAACAGGCACTCCAGTCGGCAAATAAAATTTGGTTATAAAAGCACTCAGAAGTCTTTAGAAATCTCTTACAAAGGTTGCTGATTTATACAACCATTCCTCTGCTTTTGCTTACTTGCAAGAGAGACGCTACATACCTGTTTTGGATTTGTTTGACAGCAGTGGTGTCATGTGTGATGCCACAGAACATATGCAGTAAGCATCCCTATGGACCTCTATGCTGCTCCTAGGACATGGTGATCTTTGTTTGCATGAGCTATCAATGTCCTGGTGGTCTAGATTAATCCCCAGAAAAAAAACTATTCTCTTCTATTACACACCTTGCCCTGGATCCCTCAAGCATGCTATGGTATTTTTTAATCTTGCAAATGATTACAAGTATAAAATGTAGTTTTCAGACATGCATGAAAGTGCAGTTCCATTTTTATGACAAATACTAGTACAGCTAATATCACAAAAGTTATAGCACCACACCATTTTCTAGTAATTCTCTTTGTAGAGATCACTTTCAGCTGGAATCTCCTGTTTGCTAAAATGAATACATCTTGCAATGGGAACACAACAGCCTTGACAGCATATGGATCATGAGACAATTAGTGAGAGTGTTCCATTTTTGTAAAATTACTTAATTCAATTGAACATTCAGGCATTTAGCAACCGCAGCAGGATGACTAATCCATTGCAACTCATTCATTGTTCAAAATTATTTGCGGTTGACTTCCGATTTTATTTACAAATTACTAACCTGTAGTCGCCTTGATGGATCCTTCCCATACTAACGTTGAATCCCTTTGCATCACTATATAGCCTATCCCCTTTATTTAGGGCAAATCGACTTGCCTACTATACAATCAGAAAAAGAGCTAAGGATCACCCACCTTGGATCCAGGCTCTCCTGGCATACCGCGGGCTCCGTCAGTTCCAGGACGTCCCTAAGAGTAGAAAAAAAGAGAGGAACGTATTAAATAGATATTTATTAAATAGTGTCAATGAACAACATCCAAGAAAGAGAACCAATGTATTTTCAGTATAGTGCCGTTATCATGCACTGCTTGCATGTTTCTTTCAATCTTACTAACTCGAAATGTGCTATTAAGTAACATTGTACTACTAATTCTAGTTGTGATAGCGGGACCACGTAATGAGGGTCATGTACTAAAAAAATGCAGGTATATTTTATGCACTTTGCTCCTTTTGCAATGTACTAAACATTTAACACTCAAATAGTAAAAGCAAGCAAATTGTGAATAAAAATAGGCAAGTTTGTGAATATTTTTTCTATGTTTTTTTATTCGCACTTGCTAAAAAGCTGGTGTAATTTGTACACGCTAAATAAGAATTATTTTTCCCAAAATATTCGCAAAAGTCTTTTGCATGCGCAAATATAAATCGCAATATATTAGCGCAACCAGAAAAATGCACACTACATGAAAATAAATGGAAGAGGCGCAAGTCGTGGGGGGAAATGTTACAAATATTCGCAAATTGCTCCTTACTCATGTCTTACCTATTATTTTCCCACTGCACTTGTTTAGTACATGACCCCCTATACGTCTAAATTAAGATGCAAAAGATTGCAATCCAGTCCTATTAACTTGAGTTGTAATGTGGTGTTATTGTACATTACATGGACATGGGTTTTTAGACAAATTCATACATACCCATTAAATCAAGGTGTAATTAAAAATGATACTAGCTCAAGTTGTAATTCAGTATTAAATAAAGCTACTATAAGTCAACGTTTCATACAATGCTAACATTTCAAAGTGTAGTACAGTAAATTCAATGTTTAATCCAGTAGACTGTATTACAATCTCATGTTGTATTGCATTTACTCAAAGTCGTTCATAGTGTAAGTGTTGCACAATCGTAACTCAAGATGTAATGCCAGATCTTCACTTAGTGCAACCCAGGAGTGCAGAAAAGTATTCTCCACTCAATGTCTAAGAGACTTTCACTAGTAACTGAAGATCCTTATAACTTAAGGATTTACTAAGAGGTGAAAGGACAAAAATCACTTTGAAGATTCTATAGGGCCAGTGGGTCAGCTTCAAAATGACACTGATAGGACATTTCCTTTCGCTTGTAGGATTTTGGTTTAATAACACTTTAAACTACTATTAATAATACTAGTGTACATGATTCTCAAATCACAGTGTAATACAGTCATATCTAATCCTACTCAAGGTTAAATAAAAGGTTATAAGTAACATATATTAAGGGCTTATTATGTATAATCATTTGACCTTGTGAAAGTTTAGAGTGTGTTACAGGATGCTACTAACTCGCCCAAATGTTACAGATACATATTTAGTATTTTGCAGGAATTACTCTTTACATAGTATCCTAAAAACATACCCTCTTTCCAGCTTTTCCCAAAGAACCTGGAGAACCTTGAATTCCTCTAGGACCCTGCAGTTGAAACAGAAAAAAAAAGATTGCATATGAAGACAGAGGTAAAGCTGTGAGCACATAATCTCCCAGAATACTTCTCTATACAATTTCCTTAACTGTTACCTGTTCACATAGTAGCAGAGATACTACTTATGAGAAATGATAGGGAAGGTTGAAAAAGTGAAAGGATCCTTGTAAGACAACCTTCGTGATAGTCATACTAAAATTAGGTACATGAATATGAAATGCATATCCAGATCATTATTAGTAATAAGCTACAATTCAATACAGCCTTATATATTTTTTAAAAAGCACCAAAATATTTAAAGACCAATATTTTGTATCTATGACTAATGGTTTATTTTGCACAAGTAAGATAGTATTCATGGATTTAAGCCATCTAGACTGATAGCAACAATTATAATGCCATGGAACACTGACAATGCAAACACTGCTGGTGGCCAATTACCCATTTGGGATAATTAAGATGGTAACATATAACTTAATTAGAATTTTTAAAATACTTGGTTGAAAAAATAAAAGGTATTTTTTTGTCGGGCAGGTAGGGAGACCAGGCAGACGGAATAGCAAAGAAGAGATCATTAATGAATACATTATAGTTGAAAGTGCTTACCTGAGGTCCAGGGTCCCCTGGTTCTCCTTTAATTCCTGCTGCACCAGGTGGGCCCTGTGTTAGAAGATAACACTTTGTGAGACTACAAGTAATGTAACATCACAGAAAAGCACAAACATAGCAAAAACAATATGTAAACTACAGAAAGGCTTACAGAAGAATATTATATGCAAACAGAGCTGGATATAATTATATTTATGCCAAAGGCAAGAAATTGTTCTTACCCACAGCCCTATTCACAATCGCACTACACTGTCACTCAGCTTCCTTGTACTACTCAGGAGGTGTAAAGGTGATATATACTACCATATAAGCTATCTATGTCTCATTTACCTAGCCCTAGTTACTGCTATGTATACACAAGACTAACAGGCAATGTTTCAATAAAAAGACCAGAGATAAATGGGAATCCTTATGGACAATGCATACTACAGGGCTCCATTAAGAGCATTACTGCCCTTTATGATGGATGAAGAAAAAGAAAAAAACAATCTGAAAAGGCTAGTTTTAGCCATTGGTTTTGTAGTTTTGAAGTATTGCAGATTTCCAGAATGTCTTTATGTGAGCACACATGGATCATGAACACTGGGCTTATTTAATGCATTTAGCTGAATACCTGCATTGACTGTCTAGCTAATCTACAGTGACAGCACAGGGGTTAATCCTATTCTTTAATACAATTTCCAAATTCCATGCAGATTTATTCTGCTTACAACAAACTCATGGCTTTACTTGTGTTGAAATCAAATATAATTGCTGGGCATCTACAGCCTCCTTGTGGCGTGATAGGCAAACAGCTCACAGACGGACTCTCAGACGTTTAAATGTATTAATGTATATGCATTAATACCACCTGCTTGGCAGAGTATCTACAAGCAGTAAGACTGAATCAGTAGAGGTTCAACCCTTCCCTCTTTAGTGGACTCCGATCCTAAGGTTCAAGTTGCAGAACCTGGGTCTGATTCCACCTCTAGTAGACAGCTCTGCTATTATCTGCAATTATAACTGCTAATGTTAGGGCTTAGTATGAAATACCAATTGCTTACACTCTAACTGCATAGATACTCTAGAGAGCTACTTTTTGCCAGGATCCACAAGATCCCCAAAATTCTTTTACACTCATAAAACTCATGTGACCCTGATATGGTTTTCTAAATGAACACATACTTGTATGATGCTAGGTGGTACACATGTCTGTTTCTTTCTGAAGCACACAGGCATGTGCATCTCCACTATTAATTGGCCAAACAGATACAGTGGATAATTTTTTCATTTTCAATTTCCTACAATTCTCTCTTTCATGAATAAAGTCGACATACTTCTTTTTTTGGGGTAGTGGCCGGAATATGGTTACTGGTGGATTAGGCATTAGACAATTTGTTGATGAACGCTTTGCCTATTGTTAGCTGTTAATGTAACTAGTGAACATTTTCAATATATTGTGTTATAAATAAATAGGGGTAAGGCACTAATATTGTTGGTAGCGGACATTACCTGGACTTTGTGATTTAGAATGTTATGATCTTCTTTGGACCGTCACTGACCTTGCCACAGGCACTGGTACCCTTGTATGAACACATTGCCTATCCTGCTAATTGATAATAACTAATAGCAAATATGCACAACACATTCTCCTAAGACTCAAAGATGGCAGAGTAGGACCATAACGAACAGAGAAATGAACTCTCTCCAGAACAAGAATAATGAGAAAGTATGGCCAGAAAACTTTAGGCCTGTGTTAGCCTGTTGATGACTTGATCAGGGGACATTAACAGCTACTGCAGATAAGATTAGGGTTATCTATCGCAGTTTAGAACAAGTTGTTGACAGTGTTTTTGTGATATCATCTGAAGAAGAGAAACATCATTTAATCTCCAGCAGAAAACTGCAATCTAATTTCCTACAAATTATTCCTCAGCTGTCTACAGCAGATTAAAACAGAATGTCTGCCTTATATTAGATTAAATCTATAGTATACATCAGATAAGAGCTGCCTACTTTTCAGTGTATTATGACTGTGCTATAAACAGACATTAGTGCTAGAGCATCCTGCAGTTTGGGGCAAAATAATCTTGTGGACAGTTGGTGGATCTGCAAAATTATAAAGGCTCTGATTAATCATGGCCCAATGGAGTATAGATGTAATCTGCCAGATAATACAGATGTAACTGTTGCAATCTAAATTTTAAGCAGCATGCATTCTTGATGTATCCTGCATCAGATACTCCCGATATACTCTGCAGTTGGAGGCCACTCCTGTCCTACTCTATAGTTGGCGGTCACTCCTCTTCTACTCTGCAGGAAGTGGTCACTCCTCTCGTACTCTGCAGGAGTAGGTCACTCCTGTCCTACTCTATAGTTGGCGGTCACGCCTCTCCTACTCTGCAGGAAGTGGTCACTCCTCTCCTACTCTGCAGGAGGAGGTCACTCCTGTCCTCTCCTGCTGCCCTACAGGAGGAAGTCCCTTCTCTTCTACCCTGTAGAAGGCAGTAATTTATCTCCTACACTGCAGGAGCCAGTCACTCCCTCCTACTCGTAGAAGGTGGTCACCCTGTCCTACTCAGGAAGCAGTACCTGTTCTTTTCAGGTCTCACTGAAATGTGCAGGTCATTGTCCTACCCTGCCACACATACAGTAATCCCATTCTAAACAGACTCATGTAAGTATGTATCATTTCTTCAAACAAATGAATCAATCCACCACTTAGTCATGTCGCTTGGCTTATCTATGACAAAGGAGATGCTCAAAATGTGTTTTGTTAATGGTGCTAAATTACAGGTTTAAATAATTCTTCAGTAGGGCACAGAGTTATGTACAATGAGCTATTTTATGGCAACATTTCATTATTTGTATTTCAAAACCTTAACACGGTTTTAATTACTGTTTTATTACTCTGGAATTTCTTGTTTTACTTTGTTGCAGCTCGTGCATTTAATTAAACAAAAAAGTTAATTGCAACATTTTGGTCACTATCAATACCATCCACATATCTCTCTGTTAACGAGTCATGGAATTATTTTTTTTAAATAACAAATGAATATTTATTTAAACAAAATTATATTCATGTTTGCTGATTATATTATTTATAATGTTTTATTTTAATATCACCAGTTAATTTGATATCCAACAATTGCAATTAATAAACATTTTAGAAATGTTTAAAAAAAATTAAATAAGAGAATTAGGGTCCTGTCCAGAAAATCGACCTCGGCTTACCTCCATGTCATTTTTAGCCATTTTCAATGGGGCCTCCTTGGTGGCTTTGTATCATTGGTAAACTCTATGGCCCAAAGTGTACAGACAATAATGGACAGTGCTATAATAACCATTTTATGTTGAGAATCCATTTTTTATGCATGATCTGTATTTGCATTATAATGTGTAAAAAGCTTTTAAAATACCCATTTATTTATCACCTAGTGGCTCATTGTAGTCCATTAAGTATTTTTATGTTGAACCTCGGAGTCGTGAAGTCAATGTTATTGCTGGTTCATAATGCACAGGCTGTATATAGAAGCCCAATCAGTGTACTCATTGTTATTACACTTTTGAGCAAATACAGTTATCATTTCACATGAGGAGATACATACCTAACTAGCCTGAATAAAGTATTTCTACAGCCAATTTAAATAAACAAAAAGCACTTTTTTAAACAGCATACACTGGGTTGAATCACTGTATCCAAGTGTCCTGTTTACATTGTAAATTTAAGTATACCTGCCCAACCAACAAATAATCTCACGCGCTACCCACATACATTGTACAATTAAATGGTGAAGTTCTTGTTGGCTTGCCACTGAGTGATAGCATCCACGCCATCATATACTCAGCTGCACTAATGTCATGACAAGAGGAAAAGTGTACGTACCACAGGGCCAGATCTTCCAGTTAGACCCATAGGGCCTGGAGGTCCACGCATTGCAATCTATAAAAAAAACACCAAAACACATTAATATCATTCAATTATTTGCAAAGGAACTGTATAGAAATGAAATCCAAATGGTAATCATCTAAGCCTCTTACAACTTGACTAGTTTACAACTGACGTTAAGAAATATACTAGGAAAGAAAAATCGATTTTCCAGATCTTTTTGGTTTTTATCGGCAATTGCAAATTTGGCCTAACAGGATATGTGGAACAAACATAGATAACCAGCATTTCTAATATGACAGGCTCATTATGTGCTTATTGTATTAAGTATCTCTGAACAGTCAGTTTTGGGCAGTACTAATCGGATTTAGACACAATGGTCCTATCTACAATGCGTTTCGAAGTCTGTGTGATTAGGCCACTGTTATTACTCATACTTGCCCCTGATCCAGGACATGTATGTATTTTCTGATACTGACTGGACCATAATCAATGAACCCATCTAATGCAGGTATGTCTGGATAGGCCCAGTGCTCTGAAGACATTGGTGTGTATGGCAATGGGAGTCTTACTCACCCGAGCCTGCTGCAGAATGGCTTGAGCCTGTGCTTCCTGTGCATTGATAGTTGGGCCTTTCTCTCCATCACCTCCATACCGGAACTATACAACAAGATTCAGATAACACAAGAATGCTGGCAAAGCTGCATCATTATTCCATGGCTTAAAAAGCCAGAAAACATATTTAAGGGTCATGCTTTGGATCACTAATCACTAATCTCTAATATATTATACAGGATAAAAGCAAGAGAACATTAAGTCTTCAGATAATGTTCCTGAGACGAAAGACTACTTAGAGCACAAGTAACAATATAGTGCGTGGTGAGTGGATTACGCTTGTGGTGGGTCTTTGAACAACCAGATAGACAGGATTTCTATGAAACAATGTATCTTGATTACGTTTCTCCAGTATTTCATATTATTGGCTTTTACCTTGTATTATTTTATTTATATCACTTTTCATAGGAACCTGTCTATATACATTTGTATTTATTCACAGTACAGGGCTTGACATCATTTCATTCTATCTTCCATCACCTGCCTTGACTCAGCAGTCTTCCAGGTTGCATAAGTTTTCCTTTGGTTGTGGACACCACTTTTAGAGAGGGGCTGGTTTTATTTGTTATACCACCTCACTCCATCCATAATTAGGGCCAGTGTTAGCACTATTCTTGTACGATGTAGGGATATAGAAAATACAATAGGTTCACTTACTGGTAACATGAGCATGGTGCCAGGAGGTCCAGGTAAACCATCAGCCCCAGGTAGTCCAGACCGACCAGGAGGACCCTAAAAAAGGTGACAGTATAGTAACGTGGGTGAGAAGTGTCATGGTTAATGTATGGAATAGCCTTCCAGCAGAAGTGGTAGAGGTAAACACAGTCAAGGATTTTAAGCATGCGTGGGATAGACACAAGGCTATCCTAGCTATAAGACCGGGAACGGGGGACTAATAAAAGTACTCAAAAAAAAAAATTGGGCAGACTAGATGGACCGAATGGTTCTTATCTGCCGACACATTCTATGTTTCTATGTTAACCACTAGAATGAGATCAATCCCACCTGAGGGCCATAATTGGAGGGAGCAGTCAGAGATAGTAAATTAAAGAACATGAGATCTGAGAGACATACATAAAGGAAGTGGAAATGTAAGAAGCAAGACAGTGAAGATAACAATGGTTAGGCATTTAACACTGATGCCAATACCTAAAGACTACACAAGGCAGGATAAGAGGAAGTTTGAGATGAAGAAATAAAGGTAAAGATAAAGGTAAATGTAAAGGAGAGATAGGTAGATAGAGGACAAAGGGCTTTATTCATTCAGGAAAGAAAGAAAATTCAGGGAATTGACAAGGACTATTCAAACCAAGGCCAAAGTAGCCGAGCTGGAAAGATTCTCTCAGTATAGTTGGATTGGAGATTTTTCTAGCTTGGCTACTTTGGTCTGAAGTTTGTGATTCCCTTCTTAATTTCCTGAAATTCCCTCTTTCATGAATGAATCAAGCCCACGGCGAAAAATAACACAATAGAGGGCAGGTAACAGTCATCTAGTTTGTGTAAAACAACGCTATGATTAAAATGAATAAGAATTCAAACATTTAGTAAAAAATAAAAATAATTGGCCTCATCAATAATTTGGGAAATCCATGCACACTACTTTTTGGTGTAGGACTCACCAGGCATCTGGTACTGTGTAGTGAACCAAAGCAAATAAAACTGTCATCTTTGATATCTGTTTGCATTCATACCTTTGTTTTTAAAATGCTTAACAACATCCCTAGACCACCATGAAAGCAAAGTTATTTTATCCACAAAAGGATACATAGCTTTTTAGCAGTGTTTTGTCCTCCCTTCAAATCAATCTTTGCTCTTCCTCGACTAATTAAGGAAGGCATTTCACAGTCTATGTCTTTGCAGTTAGATTAGTTATTGAAAATACAAAATATTTTGGAGACTAAAATTATTAATCCTAGAACGCAGTCAAAAAAATCACTGATTTCGATGTTATCATGGAAATTATGGAACACATATTAATATTGAATAGATAGATGGCACTGGCATAAACTTTGCAGGTTGCCTTTAACCAAGAATAGTATACGGCAATAACGTAGGATGGTGACATTTTGACCTATATGACAAGCTTGTACTGTACTCACTCTCTCACCAGGGTCTCCAGAGGTACCGGGTGGTCCTTGCAGACCAGGAGGACCAGTAAGACCCTAAAAACAAGAAGAAATGCATTGTTTATAAAGAAGACACAGGACATCTGTAGCTATAGACGGCATATAGGTTAAACTTAAATACATACTGCAGGTCCTTCCAATCCAGGTGGTCCTTCAATCAGCATGCCCTTAGAAAACACAATGATAGCATCAAAATTAGAAATGTAAAAATGTTGAGGATAAACTCAAAAACATCCATCTTTTTATGTCATCGGAACAACGCCTTCAAGTCTTTGTCCTTTTTTATTACTTTTATTTTTTTTTTTGATGATAACGACATATGGCACAGAGTAAGATGTGTCTTACACTAACAACATCTTTCAAAAGTGGAGGTGAGAGACAAAAAGTTTGAAAATTAGTTAATTTAATATATGTACAGTACAGGAACCTAAATGAGCTTGACATTTAAATTAGAGATGTGTGCTACTTTGTGTGATAAATTAAATCTATCTTCTATCCACTCACCGGTTCAATCACAGCTGGTTCTCCTTTCTGACCTTTCTCACCATATCCACCATAATTATTCACCTGCAAAAATCATTTGGAAGTTATAGCATAGGTTAATATATATATATATATTCTGATTGCAGGAGCTATGTCCTGAAAGAGTTTTCATTGTGGGGGAAGGGAGTAGTTTTTTTGACTGGGCCAGGGATTATTTAATGATTGTTTGTTTTTCGCATTTTTAATTGGAAGGGTTAATGCTTATGCGTTATAAGGTTGTGTGTTGCTGCAATGTTACATCCGCTTACTCTGATTGGGAACTGTGACGGAGCAGTATTAAAAGCTTGGAGCATAGTCAGAACTACAAGCAGTTCCTGCAAAGATGCATTTTATAAATACAGAATCTGCAGTAAAAAAAAAAAGCTTTTGCAATAATGAAATATGGATTATGAAGCACTTAAGCCATAAAAAAAAAATGTTTGAATGCATAGTAGTGCCCATTGAGGTCTATTTTCTAAACATATAACGGTGAAATAATTGGTGAACTACACACAATCTGAACAAAATAACTAACCTATAAATGTGATTTTTGCAATTACCTTATCAGTTCACCACAGTTCCATATTTAGTAAATAGACCCCCAAAGTGAAAATATAAACCTTTATGTAATATATAAATATGACTGTGTATATTTAGTGAATAGACCCCCAAAGTGAAACTATAGACCTTTATGTAAAATGTAAATATGACTGTGAATAGACCCCAAAATCAAAATATAGACCCTATGTAATATATAAATATGACTCTGTATATGTAGTGAATAGACCTCATGTGTAAATAAAGACATCTATGTAATTTATAAATATTACTGCGTATACTTAGTGAATAGACCTCATGTGTAAATATAGACCTCTATTTAATATATAAATATGACTGTGTATATGTAGGGAATAGACCTCATGTGTAAATATAGACCCTTTGTAATATCTAAATATGACTCTGTATGTGTAGTGAATAGACATCTATGTAATTTATAAATATTGCTGTGTATACTTAGTGAATAGACCTCATGTGTAAATATAGACCCTTATTTAATATATAAATATGACTGTGTATATTTAGTGAAAATACACAATGTGAAAATACAGACCTCTATGTTATATATAAATATATCTGTGTATTTTATTTGTAGTGTGGTTTAATTAGTAAATAAGTGTTAACAAATGGTGTGGTCCATATATATTCAGTCCATATTCTGTGTGTGGAACCAAGTGATAATAAACACAAATAGACGCCTACACAACATCCACCCACAAGCAGATCACTTTTTTTTTACAGGCGCTATTTACAAATACTTGCCTGACTTTTAACCATCAAAAGATAGATACAAATAAAAATAGGATACAATGATACACTGGGGAAAGAATGTTTAAGTAGAATTCTGAAGCCCAGGTGTCAGTAGTTACTGTCCATATACCAATCCATTCAGAAAGATAACACACTCACAGTCTTAATGGATAGAGTGCAAATGGAAAATGGGTTTATTGTAGATACAAAATCCCCATTGACATCAATGGTGATTTTGTATTTACAATCAACCAATTTTCTTTTTACCTGGATTCATTAGGACCCTAAAATGCATTATTTTTCTGAATTGATTGGTGTGTGTGTGTGTATGTGTGTGTGTGTGTCATATATATATATATATATATATATATATATATATATATATATATATATATATATATAACCCAAGTAATATCATGCTAGTTAAATATACTCTATACTTTATTTACATTCCATAACCTGTTCAAGGTTGCCTGGAAAAGTCCTTTCTGGTTTAAAACTCACAGCTGTCCATCTATTGCTTGAGTTGTATGTGCCAATGACCTTTAGATACAGACCATGAGCATGTCCAGCAATATCTCCTACGCAGTTGTACTTCAGCATCAGATGATGACGTATTTAATTACCAATTTTACTCCCAACTTACACTGGTCTCTGTGACATCAGTCTCAGCAGGTACCCCTGGTCCAAACTCATCTCCTTTGGCGTTGGTGGGCTTGTCTTCATAGTCTTTATAGTCATACATATCATATTCTCCTAAATCTCCTCCTATCTCTGGCTGAGTCGGTGTTGGGTCTACAGCTTTCTCCCCATATTCTGTTTCCTCACCAAGCTTTTTCTCTGAGTAATAATCCTCTCCTGTTACGTACTCTTCCACAAATGGCTCCTCCAAAAAGGAATCCTGATCAATGGACTCCTCCACAATTGACTCCTCAGCAATTGACTCCTCCACATTTGACTCCTCCACAATTGACTCCTCCACAGGTTCTTGCTATCAGTGTCAATGTGAGAAGTAGGAGGAACACATGGGTTATAGTTAGTAAAAGCTGTTAGATGCATTTGGGGTATGAAGCAGTTTGAGACATCATCTCTGTATTGCATCTTTTAATTCAATATTAAGGAGTGTGGCACCACATATTTCTTAATTAATTAAAAGATAGCAATGTATAAATTAACTGTAGAGCAATCAGTACCAGTAAAAGAAAAAGTACAAAATGATGGGCATACTTATAAACCAATTTACGGAATTTGTAATTATCATTTTATAATTACATTTTCAGATCCTCTTATATATCTTTTTAGCCAACCACTCCATTATTTACAGAGATGGTCAGTACAGGAAAACATTCCTTTTTCTGTTTAGTAAGATCTTTATGTCTAGGATGCTTTAATGAAAGTTTCTTCATAACAATAAACATGTTAAGTAGAAAACAATTGGCATTTACTCAGTACTGTTGCATTCAAAGCAAAACCTTAACCCCTTTCAAGCTGGAATGTTTCACAAACTAGCAGGAAGGGAGTTTAAAGGATAATTCATAAAATATAAGCAGTAAAAGCATTGGCAAGATACTATTGCTAAAAACACTACAAAAGGCAAATGTATGGTTTGAAAATCTGCAGCATGTGACCTTAGCATAGCTTTTGGCTGTAATGATGTCATGGTGACCTCATAGCCAATAGGAATTACCATCTTAGGAAAATGCTAGTGCTCCCTAAGGAGGTTTGCACTTTCTTCAAAAACCAAAAACCCTGACGGGTTAATTTAATGTTTTTCATTTCCTATTCGTACAAGCAGAAAGGCGCCTTATGGTTTTATGTTGGTTTTTATTCTCATTATTATGCTTGCTGTTGTAGGAGGTAATTCAATATGTTACGAAATCCAAGATACTTTTTACAATATGCAGGTGCATATTGTTGAAGCCATTTTTAAAGCACCATCACCATTTACAAATCTGAACAGTTATTAGGCTCCATATCCATTGGGGATAGGCGACTGGCAGACAAACAGATAGGTAGGTTTTAAAACTTTAAACTTTTAATTTGTCCTCCGACATGTTACAGTGTAAACATTCTCAAATGGTTAGCATGAGAATTAGACAGGACATATCAAAGAAAATTTGATGATTGTATGTCTTGTAGATTGTTATGATGCTTTAAAAAAAACTGCTTTCCTTTTTGGCTTAAAAAATTGCCTATACTGTGAATGTAAAGAATAAGAAATTGTGAACATGATCTAAACGTTTGGTTAGAAAAATTGCAAGTGAATGCATAAAATAAGAGAAAATATATTGTTTAAATGTATCTGTGGTTTCTCCTCCTTATGACATCACCTTGTGAATGATATGCAAATGACACATTTCCCATTGACAACTAGTTAATTTGCAAATCAAGTCACAGGTGATGTCATAAACAAGGGACACCACAAATATATTTAAAATATATATTTTGCTTCATTTATGCACATGCATGCAATGTTGTATTCTCTACATTCACTGTATAATAAATGTTTAGGTTGACAGAATCATTTCAAACACAATGGGAAGCATTTATAAAGATGGCACTCAGCAAAGGGTTGGAAGGTAAATAAAAAAAAAAACAATCACCAAGGACTAATTTATAACAACTACTGCCCCTTGTCATGCAGATCCTGACACGTTGCTGTAGCTACGTCAGCGTTTTTGACAAATTCGGCCTAGCGGAAGTTATCCACCACATTTTAGGCATTTTTCTGCTCACATTTTTTTCCATACGTGTGCATCATCACAACCCTTTTGTCTAGAGTTATCTTTATACATTGGCACACACGGTGGTATTTCCATTATTAGTGTGTGCCTTCTTTGTAAATGCCGCCAAATGTTTCTGCGTGTCTTCTCCGATTAAACTGACCTTTCACACCAGGCGGCAAGGAATGGAGAATGTTGTAACCAAATTTCAAGTGGACATAAGAAACAACTGAGAACCAAGTCATGTTCCACCCATGATCTGCTTCAAACACTCATTGTTTTCTTTGTGATAAGGTAGCACTATAAAATTTTATGGTACAGCATATTGAGCAAATTACCTTCAGAACTTCTAGATTCTAAGGAGCAGCAAGCAAAAGCAGATAACAAGGTGGTATTTTACATATGGAGATCTGAGGAGGAGTTACAAGTTGAGTTGTTTCAGAGTCCGTCTTTGGTTTGTCAATATTTTCATCGGAGACAGTTGATAGCCAAGACATTTATAAGTTGTCATATTTAGTAGTACTACACGTGCATTTCCTGCCTTTTATTTGGATTTTTCACCTTGTCTCAGACTAAAGAAAAGTTTATAGTTTGTTCAGATACTTACACTTGTTGGGTTTTGTTCAGATACCCAACTAACCCTTTTAAATTATCTCATACTGAGAACCTCTACATACAGAAAATGACTTACTTCCATTGACTTAATGCTTTTAATTTTTACCTCGTTGTGTCCAGTGGTAGGAGTATCGGTTTGGTAGCCATAATCAAATTCGCCATACATTTCAGTGTTGTATTCAACTACATTGGCCTGGGAGAAAAGAAAAAGGTTTTGTTAAACAAACAAATTCAAGTCGAAAGGTACTCAAAGCAGAAGTCTAGATCTAGTTAGGTTATGGTATTAGCCAGAGTTTGTGTACACATCTAGTGAGGTTAGGGCAGGAGTGGTTAATCTGCAGCTCTGCAGCTGTGGACTAGACAAGAACTCTAATAATTCTCAACCAGCACCTGGGTTATTTAGGTTGATGGCATTTAAAAGTCTGACCACAGTCGTAAAGTTGCATGTTGGCCACCCCTGGGTTAGGGCGTTTCATGTCTCATGATCAGAGATCTTCCGGGCTGACCCTACTGAAGATCTTGATATCTTTGTCTGCTACCTTTACCCCTATTCTCTTTCTCGTTGATGGTTGGGAAACGGTTCTGCCCTTCTTCTTCTTAGATGCAAATGATTTTTTGGGTGTGACCTTTAGGGGTTTGTTCTTTGATTTAGGGGGCACTGGCTTCTTCTTCGATTTGGAATTGGCTTTCTTCCGCTGCAAAAATGTGGTGAAAGACCGAATGGAAACCATGAATAAAAGAAGGAAGAAGAGGAAGCAAGGAGGATGTTTAAGGGCAGGCTCCAATCCCTTTTGAAATCATATCTACTGTTAGTGCTATACCATAATCAGGGCTGGATTAAAATTCCTGACACCCCTGCAGGCCAAAGAGACAACAGGTGACCCCCACCATGTCATAAAATTCAAGAATTTAGAGTAAATGGAGCTATTAAGCCCCAGTCACTTCCCATTTGACTGCTTTCAAACTGGTATTGTAGACACATGCCAGGTTTGCCATCTTTGAAATCCAACCCTGACCATGGAATATACTCTGATCTCTGAAACAATTTAAACGAAGCACAGCTTAGTAAATGGGCCATGGCTGTAACATGAACAGAACAACAGGTACATGTGGAATAAAATAATAAAATCTAAAATAAAATGACTGAGATATGATTTTTGTTGTTTCCTTGGAGCTAATGCTTACACAGTATGGAAATATCCTTACTGGTTTCTACTAGCACACACTGACAATACGTTAGAGTGCTACATACTAACTGTGTAAGAAGCTAGGGATACCTCAATCATTTCATGCCAGATTTTTTTAGACAGAACTTCACCGGTGAATACAGATCGAAGGCTGCTCTTCATCCATGTATACTGCCATGGATATACGGCAGAGGCTGTAAGAAAATGGTCGCCTGCCTCTAAATTCATCCAGCGCTTCTTACAGGCTTAGGAGGCCACAGGGATAGCTCGAAGGAACGTCAGTTGATGAATAACAGGGTAGTGAGAGACACACAGAACACAGCACATGGAGTTACTGTACCTCTGTCTGAGCTATATATTCTTCAGTAAGTGAGGGAGTCTCTGTTACAAGTGCAGGCTCGTTGTAATCCGTTTCCCCATACTCATAGTCATATTCGATTAGCTCTTCAGGTGCATACTACATTGCAAAAGGGAAACGGGTTAGGCAAGGCTGGGTTAGTCAGCAGCTTCTGTCTCCAACATTAAGAGAAGGTCAACTTGCAACCTGCCGTAAATACCAGCACTTTGGCATTCCTAAAGTCAGGCATCGTCTTCCTGAGAGTGATCAGAGTCGTAATTTAGGACTAAATGGAGAGTAACAGGTTGACCTTCTCTACCCAAGAAGACAGTCCATGAGCACATTGTTATGTTAGAGTGAAATCCACCTCCAATGTGCAGACATCTCTAGCGTTATTGCAGAAGATGCCTGGAATAGTGCATAGCACCCACTGTGACAGTGGGCATGTAGAGCATGGAAGCAAAATTAGGCACTTAAAGCATAACTGGGGGTGAGGGAGCATCTACTAAGTTTTAGACAAAGACCTTAAAACAATCTCGTCTCTTATGGTTTCATTATGTTAATGCGAGTGAGTTCTGTTTTGGAATATAGTTTTTTTTAGAATAACCCCAAACAGTGCAGTTTTCATGATCTTGCAAGTGGTTGTTCTATAAGGCCGGACACATTACTGACCCATGCACTTGTATTTATTGAACAGATCATGAAATCTCAATCCGTGGCAGCTATTTGATGACCCATACTCAAGTGCTGTACTTGACCATCACTTTCAAAGCACTTTCTGAAGACTGATAAATGCTAATGTTTTATCAAACTGATGCTCTTGATCTACATCAGTTGTAAAAAAAAAAAAAAATGTGGCTACCAGCTGATTATGAACTCTATGAATCATGGTAGTTGTAGTTCATGGCCAGCTGGTGAGCCTTAGGTTGCTTGTCATTGATTTAAAATGCGCCATCCTCTCATTTAATTAATGTACAGCAAAGCTTATGATCAAGCCGAAAAGTTATATTTAAATAACATTTGTCCATACAGAGGGGAAACAAATCTGATATTTAATTATTGGTAAAATATGTACATGTTTTCAATTTTCTAAACCCATTCTGTTTCTCAGAAGAAACAAACAACAAAATAAATAAATATGTATGTAAACATTCCGATCTTTGTTGGGTACAAAACAAAGTATGAAAAAGTAAAAGTTCTTTTATACCCAAGAAATGTAAAAACAAATAATCAATTGTAAGTCAGCAAGCAAAATCCATTAAAAGGGGTAAAGCTGCAGAAAATAGTGTACAACAAATAACATCACAGATTGGGTTCAATTACTTGTGATGAAAAGGGCCTCGCATTTTGCACCCCAAATTCATCTTAGCTCTATGTCCTGAGGGAAAGTGATATTAACTGTAGTGTTGAGTCACTAGTATTATTTGACTTTTATTACGGGGGAATCCCATATTCAATACAAGTAATATAAAACCAAATTGTAATGAGAATAAAAATCTAGCACAGTCCTGAAGATTGTGTCACTGGTCTTTTAACAGTTCATTTTATACTATTTTTAGAATTTAAAGTGGCATTAAACATTTGTAACTTTCCAGTTACATGCGGTATACACTCAGCTCTTCCTCTCAGCCAAGGCAGAGCTGATATAAATATCACACCTGCATGGGGTCAGCAAAGAGAAACAGTCTTTTTCTGCAAGTTCCTGAGAGAGACCCTCAATCAAAGGGGACATAGTTATGGTCATTGCTGACTGTCAGCATGGGTGACATTCAAAAACTGAAATGCGCCTGCATGCACAAGTAATGGTGGCGGCAGCCAGTCAGAGGACAATATGGCATGCACTGTCACAGGTATATTTCACTTCAATCTCATGCTAGGACCACAATGTATTTCACGTTTTCTCCCATTATGCTTGCATTATTTGCTCTTTAAAATTCTGTGCGTTGCTCACTCATTTCTGGTAGGGCCTAGGCATCAAAAGTAATTAAGATCTGTATATGCGACTGCCTTTAGTTCAGACATTGTAATCACCCAGTATCAGCCAGTTAGTGATTCTAGTTTTAATGCGCACAGAATTACTCAACATACATATTCTATACTATAACGGTTTTTTGAGCGTTCTTTTGAAGCAAATCCACTTGGTTTGCATTTTGTCATCATCAGAAAACAAACTATTAGAATAAATGCATAAAACATAGATTGTGACAGCAGATAAAAGTCTTCAGTTTACATCACATAATGAAATGTCACATTGAATTAATTCATTCGTTATTCACGATATATGCCACACATCTAGGATATTATTGAATTCCTTTAGAGAATTAGGCCATTATTTATAAAATTTCATTCTAGTGCAACGTTTTACCAATGAAAATGAAAATGAAAATGAAATGTTAGGCCTGTTTAACCCACTTTTAGAATTGACCAGACGTGACTTTTAGAAATTATCCCCATAGTCTTTGATGCTTCCATTGAAAGTATATGTTAGGTATGTACTACTCTTTCTGTAAAATACTCTTCAGTCTGCCTTATTATTCTAGTATGCATCTTTTAAAACTATCCTTTCAATGTATTTAAAGCTACATACAGGTAATAGCCAGACATTGGACACAGCAAGATTTTCTGAAAGGCCTAGCTAAAACAGTGGCACATCCGTACCACCTTCAATGGCATGAAATAGGCAGCGCATGTCCCAGCATGCTTAGCATCATGTCTATGAAAGCCAAACACTTACTGAGTGTAATTACTAGTAACTAAGCTGACATGGCTGTTGTAGGCTGTGTTAATTGTTTTACATTTTACCTTTTTGCGGTCATGTTTTTGTCTACTACCTGCGTGCTCCTTTAGGATTCTCAGCATCGGTACACAGTCTGCTGCTTTCCTGCTACAATCTAAGTGCAACTCCTATGATGGACAGCCAGCCACATCGTAGTGAAAGCTCAGCAACAGCTGCAGTTATTTTAATCTCTGCATTTCAGGCATTTAGTTGCTTTGCTTTAAAAGGACTTTAATGCTTAAAAATCTATATTAGTCCAAGCTGGTTTTGTTTAAAAATAAAATAAAAAAATCAGATGCATAATAATTAAGGGTTTGAGGTGGATAAACTATAATTATTAGGTACTGTAAAAATGAAGCTGAAATTATTACATTGCAGAAGTATCATAGTTATTGCCTGAAATGTAATAATATCTAATAATAATAGGCTTAGCAGCATAACCCTCACCTCTACACTACTATTAATATAGCATTAAAATGCACAACAGTGTGTTTATCATTTAAAGTGATACCAAGTTAGAGGCTCTGCAGGTTTTTTTGTTGCGTGTATCCGTATGCTGGCCCACAGGTTCTATAGTATTAACTGAAGAAAATAGAAATGTCCGTCCCCTCCTCCGAAACTTTATGTCTGCATGGTGGGCGGATGTCAATATTAAAACTTTGCGACAGCAGATAGTGAGATAGCCCAGAATTATCTGCACACACTGTTCCACCAAGGGTGGTGGTCAACTGTGCACGTCTGGGGTGGGTTTATTATAATAAATCTGATTTAGGATAACATCTGAATAGCGTGCAGACATTGCAAACATCATCCAGCATTAGACAGTTCCTGATTCTAGTTTTAACGTCCTTAGAATTGCTCAACATACATATTCTATATTATGCAGAGAAATTGATTTTATTTTATTTTTTTACATGTAATCAATAGCGAGGACCTTGTTAGCATCCCCTCACCATGAAGAAATAAGGGATTCTCACTGTATTAGTAGTGAGTGACAAACTATGAGCGGATAATCCTGCATCATTTCCCATAAGGGATGTGGGCTTCCAATCAGAGATTAAAATCACACGTATCTTAAAAAGTATCATTTCATACCATGACCACTGTACTTTTCACTTGTGCTTCTACAGCAGAAGATTTATTGTCTCTTTAAAGGTCTTCAGATTCACTAAAGTTAGTATATTTTTCAGATCTATTGGGAATCAATGAACAATTTGGTCTTTAATTGCCCGTGGTACTTAATTCTTTGTGTGAACAGATTTCTAAGCCTCAGTGTGTGGACTCTGGGAATAACCTTGCACTCTGGTAATCACAGAGGTTGGTAATGCATTTCTTTGAAATCAGCTAAATTATCCAGAGTAATACATTTATACAGAATTAGTTCATAGATGACTGAATTGCAGTAGCACATATTTAACATCCATCTGAACTTCCTTATATGAGTCTTGTGGGTAACAATGTTTGTTTTGGACTACTGTAATATCCTCCCTCTGGCGCATCTTTCTCTGCTGCTATCTATTCAAAATACACATGCCAGGCTCATCTTTCTCGCTCGTTGTTTTGATTAGGCTGCTCTACTCTGCAACGCCCTCCACTGGCTTCCCGTCTGCTCTAGAATAACATTTCAAAAAGTCTCTCTTTCATCATTGTCGAATGTTATCAATTATGGATGTCTTGTGCAAAATATAAATAAAATGATACTTATTTTTTTTTAGACGGAATATCTTGCTAGGTGGTTGGGACATAACCCAAACAAAACACAAGCACGCAACAGTTTGGGGACCAGACTGTCCCTTTAAGTGATGTGTGAGTACGTTACCCACAAAAAGTGTGAGATCAGCGAAACCGGCCAATCACTGTAGTATTAAGCGACCAACACTCCTCCAGCCTGGAATCGAAGTAGGAATAAGAGTTTCAGTTCCCAACAGCCACTTCACAATTACCGTGGCTCTGCCCACCACACGAGCTTGCTCACAGTGAGGAAGGGGCCATGTGCACGTGAAGAAGCCGCAGGTGGAGCAATATGTATAACTTGCCCCCTCCTCTACATGACTTCGTGCGGTGAGCTTAGCCTGGAGTCGGTATAGTTTAAGGAAATCGTGGCTATCCCAAGAGAGGCCTTGTATTTTTGCACAACAATCCCCGGCATGAGAACTTAACTTCTTATTCCAGGCTTGCGAAGTGTCGTTCAGAACTACCGTGATCAGCCAGTTTACCTGATCTTACACTTTTTGTGGGTTACATGACTTTTTGTGGGCTAGCCTTTAAAAGGTTTTGCATACCACAACTCCCACAAAGCTTAGTAAGCCAGTTGGCTGGCTCAGCATCCTGGAAGCTGTGCTCTCCCACAGGTAGAGTATTACAGATTGCCTTTTATATTGTATTTAATGGCATGTCTGGTTGGATAAATCTGAAACAATGTAAAAAATAATGATAAAATGTACTTTTAAATCCTCTTTGAACCAATAGGGGCAGTACAACTCAACTGAACAACAAAAAATCCAAAAAAATATATAATCTGTAAAAAATTAAATACAACTGTTTTATATTTAACTTGCTAAATATCTATCTATATTTTTTTGTAAAACAAAGTTATACCTATCTTTATTTAATTTAAAGATCAGAACAAATGACAAAAGTAACAGATCATGGGGAACCCACTCTCCCCCTTCCAGATATGAACAGCAACACTATAGTTCAACTTTCCTGGATGCAACTCCTACTAATCTCAGCTAACTTAGTTGTCAGTGAGGGTTACAGGTGCCATGCCATGGTTGCTTTGGAAAAACAGAACTACATACATTATACAAATAAATAAAAATGGAAAAATTCAATTTCCCACCAAATATATGTTGTTTTATTTATTCCATAATTCATTTATATAGCAGTCTGGAAGGAGGATGAAACTATCTAGCAGCCTTATGTAAAGATTTATGCACACGTCTAGAGCATTAGTTAAATGGTTAAATAAATGTCTGAAGCCACAAATTACACCAATGTGGAGACTTTGTCTGGAAAATACATTAGAGGTGAAGGTTTTTTTTAAACATATATTTTCTCAGTATGCCTCAGAATATTTCCACAATGATCTCAGCCCTCCTGTTTTCCACACAAAGCGCAGTGATCCTGTTACACAGTAGCTCTGAGGGATGTTTGTATCAATGGATTGTACATTTAAGAAGCAGGGGTCTCCAGAGAGCTCTCCTATGGCATCAACACATGGTTCTCATTTGAAGCAAAGCACAGCAGTGCAGCACAAAGCAGACTCAAAGGCAGCATGGGGTCTTGTGGTTAAAGCAGTGACGCTACCTTAAAACATTTTTCCTCCTCTTACCTGTATACCAGGAGGGTCTCATAAAATAGAATGTCCTAGAGCTTTAGCTCTTATTACAGGAAATACTGACCACTCATATGTCAGTCAGCTCCCTGTAATATGTTTAAATATTTCTCATTCATTGTGTGGATTTGCAGGAATGTACTGTGCAAATCTCAAGACCATGTCTGTCTTGTAAACTTACTGGTGTAGAGAGACTTAAGATGGAAGACTAGATTTTTACCTTGGTATTGGTATTATCTAGGGAATATATCCACACACCTGTGAAAGGCCCACTGCAAACTGCTCCTTGTGGTGACCCTTTATCCTTCACACATGTACTACATAGAATACTTAATTAAGATGTGTGCCAAATTGGTATATCTCATTTCTTTGGCCATATGCATGAGATTTCCCCAGCTTTTGGCATCCTATTGGCTTGATAAACAAAATAACTACTTTGAATGGAAAATGTGAAATTTGCATATCAAGTCGCAAGGTGATGTCATAAAAAGGAGACATCACAGACATATTGCACTGTAAGCATAATCAGAGCTTTTGCAATTATCTAATATTTGAGAAGTAAAACTGAAAAAGTTAAAATTATCAAGACCAACTCAAGAAACATAAAATATTATACTTAAAAGCACTAACCTTTATGAGCTTTTTTTAAGCAGAAAACGGCAACACTTAAAAAATCAGTATCTGCTGTAAAATGTGATTATAACCTTCTCTGTAACATCTGGTCTTTTTTTTTTTTTACTGGCCCTCAAGGGCTGGAGTTATATAGGTCTGGGTTACACTATCAAGGTTTTTGAGCAAGAGTGTTGTGTGAGACTTTAGCAAATATAACACCAACAGAAGGAAAGATGTACTATATACCTCGGAACTATTAAAATTATATAATAAAACGTGGCCTGCTTTCCCTGGTGTCAGGCAGCTGCTACAACACAATAACAGAAAATTGTTGGTTGGAAGTACCAGCTGCTGTTGTTTTACTGACTTTGTTGTGTCCTCTGTAAATAAAGTTTCTTTCCATTTGTTGGCACCTTCTAATGGCCGACAAAGACAGGTTGTCATAGAATCTTAGACAATGTTTGATGACTTCACAAAATTTGCAACACACAAAACATCCGGAGCTGACAACATATCCACAATGGCTGTGTTATCATTTAAACACAGGGATAAAGTGACCTGGCTAAGATAACATTTATAAAAAATATATACATCCTAACAAATAAATATAATACACATCTGACTTATACATATTTTATAAGAGTGTCATCAGGCAACCATAGTACTGGTACCCCACTGATCCTCGCTCCATCCTTATACATAGATTGGAGAGGTGGTCAAAATGTTTCCATACAACAAAATAATATATCTGCACACCAAAATAATAGGTGCACACATATTCTTACATTGGTTATATTTAAACTCATCACTTAACGTTATAGATGGGAACACAATACTAGTGTAAAGTTCTACATATGGAGCGACAAGTAGGAACATTCCATCGCTTTCCATAGTATCTGTGCCACATTTAGTACTTTCCTTTACTATTGCTCTTTAGCCTCTATTGTTTCCAAGATCACTCTACTGAATATTGATTACATGCTTTATTTTGCTGAGAATAGAAAACTCTAATTGATCCCAGTTCACTGGCTTTGCAGAAGAAACATTTTCCAGTTCTGTACAGCAAAGAGAGTGGATGCAGCTGTGTGGGCTTACCAAGAGTTCAGACCTTCTTCAACGTCTCACCTTTTACCATAAACCGGCTTGGATGTTGTCATCCTACAACTAAGTCAGTACCCAAAACTATAAACCAGCAATTATAAATCCTACTGGCAAACAAAAAACAAGAGGAAACACACATGAGTGATACAAAAAAGTTACCTGATAGAGAAATAAGAAATAGGTTTATGGTTAGTGTTCACTCCTATAATATGTTCTACATCCATTATTTTAACTATTAAAGAGAAAGCCAGAAGACTTTCCAAAGACCTGTTTCCTATGCACAGTGCTCACCTCATCCACTAGAGGATCCTGGGCTTGGGGCATGTTGGGAACTGGGGCGTCACAGTCCGGCATGAAATGTTCACAGTAGTCGTATGCAGCTTTGGGATCGTCACTTATAATTAGCTGCTGGATGTCACCCTGGTGAAGACATACATAATACAGGTTATTATTGGAATCTAAATATGACTTTCAAAATGGTTGAAAGATAGCAATTCCAGTATCAAACAGGAAAATGGTTTCATGATTGTACCAGATGAGTTCACGCAATAGCGCTACTTCCATTCTTACACAGTACACATGCCTCATCGGTACTTCATAGTAAAGGGATAACAAATGCAAGTTACACAGCAAAGGATTGTCACCTTAATATTAGGGTTTCACTCTAGCTGATATTCTATAGCGTGTGCCAATTTAAAGTGTTTGGAGGAAATAGAATGGCCAGTATTTTTTTGGTAAACCATACCATAATATCCATATCCAATTAATATCCATGTCACACATCATGCATCATGTCAGTTACTGAACCCAACCCTGGTCATATTACAAAACATCTAATGTGGATCAGATCTCTATTTTCATTCACATTCATAACAAGATGTCCACTTTGGGTCGAACCAGAGATTTTCATTTGAACTTATTATTTAGTTGTGTTATAGTTAATATTTATCATTCCAATCCAACTGTCAAATACATATAGCACATAACATCAACAAAGCACAATATCTATATCAACACAAAGTTGTAAAACCATAGCAATCTATTCTATTACACTGAACAACAGCATCCACAGAACAATAATTATAGCAATCACAGAATATCTGAATGTTCCCCCTAACTGTAAACCAAATCCTAATGCTAGCATACTGATGCCAATTTGAAGATGTGCCTACATCTACACTACATTACAAATGCACAGCCACATGGTACTTTGATGTTTCCGACTGTGCATCCTTCTGATAGGTTATGGTCCCAACAGATTATTATTA